>CM035846.1:263344712-264735962 GCA_020510985.1 Pholidichthys leucotaenia | reverse complement strand
TACGTCGCCTCTGTTGTTCAAAATGGTTAAATGTTAACAGACGGTTAATTAAATGCTGAAACACCGGGGTAATTTAAAATAATGCAGAAGCTTAATCCTAAACCCCTTTAACTTACCAAATAATTTATATTATAAAAAAGGCAATCCAAATCTAGACCCATTTTGTGTATTGTGTATCATTGTACAATCTATTGTTCTTTATAAGGGTTATCTGTTCAGTGGTGGCTAATTACACACTAAAACAACGTAGAAAATGACTGCAAAGAAAATGCTGCAGCTAGACAACTCACTTTTGGTTTGATGGAATTGCCAATTGACCTTGGAATTATATGTGGAAACTTGTTATACTTCCAGTTAACTTTAACTTACCAAATAATTTATAATATAAAAAAGCCAATCCAAATCTAGGCCCATTGTGTATCATTTGAGTATCATTTTTCCCATCTATTGTTATTTATAAGGGTTATCTGTTCAGTGGTGGCTAATTACACACTAAAACAACGTAGAAATGACTCCAAAAAAAAATGCTGCAGCTAGACAACTCACTTTTGGTTTGATGGAATTGCCAATGAACCTAGAAATTTTATGATGAAACTTTTTTTAATCCTATTAAATAATGTGACATTGTCACACTGCCCAACACCAAATTATAATTTTCTTTTTCAAACCAAAGATCACTATGGATCTATTGAATCACAATAGCATAGGTTTATCATATTTATGTCAACGTTTACAACATCGAAAATGTTATATTTGGGTTTACATGTATGGGTATTTTCGCTTTATATTATACTAGACTGCTTATAATTTATTGGAATTCTCAGAATTTGGAATGCCGATATAACATTCAATTCACATGTACTTACCTTTTACCTAATTCGACTTTTACCTTTATCAGTGTCTACTGCTGAATGTAAATTACACCTGTGCAACTGCTTACAATTTTACTTAAAAACTGTACCCAATGTAGAGCAATGGATACAGCAGTGGTAATATTTATTAAATTTAACAATAACAATTACATTACCATTAAAAATCTTGACACCTTTATGGCTGAACAGCAGGATTAGGGTCATATGAGGCAATGGAATGTGTATGTAATTATTCGCCTTTATCATCCAGTGTTATAATATACAAACCACACTTTTATCCAAAAGACTAACATTTTATTACATTACAAATATTCCCAAAACATGTTTACAAATGGGGAGCTTTCAGTACTTCGACCAGACTGCCAAAATGGTTTAGGAAGGATCCGTGGAAGGAAGCCGTCTGTCAGCTCATCCCTTCTTAATGCGGCTTCCTGCTGCTGGGCTAACTGCAGGTGTCTTTCGCGCTGTTCATGCTGCCGTTGATGCTGTTCGAGCATCCTTTCACGCTGTTCGAGCATCCTTTCATGGATCCGCATCTCCTCAGCATGATTCTGGGCCATCAGTGATGCAAGGTCTGCAATGTTGCTGCTTTTCAGCTTGCCTATATGAAAGACAGAAGTCGTTGTATTTAGATAACACCGGATCAAAACATGTCAGAAAAAATATTATGGAATTAAACTGCTGAAAGCCTGTGGTAGGATGCTTCGTTGCTGTATTTAAGCTCAACTGTCATGTTGTTGCCCCTCAGTAGAGTGGACTATATGCAACTTCTGTGGTGATGTGGTTAGGCCCCCCTTCATTTCAAAAAGGATTAATTGTAAAAAGTATTTTGATTTAATGGGTTATTTTTAAAAGAATTTCTTTGTACTGTGGCCTCATAAATCAGAATGGGTTAATAGTGTTAGCTGACTTGAAGAATTTCAATCAAGCATGTTGATTTGAAGTCGGTACATGTGCTCCTTTTTATTTTTTTTTTTTGTGAAAATACAACAGTATTTCCACCATCAACACACCTATAACACTGGGCCACTGTGGCTATGAACACCCCTGAATCTAGTATTTTTATAAACGTAGAAAGACATTTTAAATTCCTTATTATGCATCTATAGAAAATAACAATCACATATAAAAACAACCGGGTGGTAATTTTCAGTTTGTTGTGCCTTACCAGCACTTGACCGGGAGATGCCGGATAGTGATGGACCGTGCGGTCCAGTGAGGCGGACCCCTGGGATTTGAAAACTGTGTATAGAAGGAAAAAACACACAATAAAGCTCACAAAGTGCAACATGTACCGCAAACACAAAACTTTTTAACCAGAATACAATAAGCTTACGTCAGCGTTTTGTTCACGTGAATACTGAAATAAAAGCGCGATTCAGCAGCTTGATGCGAGGTAACAACAAGGTACAGAGGTAGCTAGCTATTAGCGGGCTAGCCATCACCACAATTGCCCACAATCAAACAACTTTCTTTATTGCTTAAATAAAGTGCGCTTTTGACCGAAAGGCAAGAAGACGGACAATAACAAAACAACACTCACCGTCACCGTTTTCCAATTGCATGGCCGTGTCGAGTCAAAATTCTCTGCCATTGGTAGCAGGCCGGACACTTCCTGGTATATTTTTACATTGCGAGTTGCCTCATCCATCTCGCTCTGGATGTAGTCATCGGCTATGAGGGACAGAAAAGTCCGCACCTCCTCGTTTGTTCATGGAATAAACTTGCACGTGGACATCGTTATATGAGAACACAATTGTGAATCCAGTCACCGCGGTTACTCGCTGAAATTACAAATGGCGGTCGTGTAGCTTCAACAGAAAACAAAACGGACGTGTTTTGTGACGTTACGCCCTGACCAATCAGCGTTTAGCAGTCGATTGACGTCAAATCACACCTCGCTTTTTGCTCGGCTGTACCCTGCCTCTGAACAGGCACGAAAATCGTAACGGTTAAACTGTGAGGACTTGGGTGGAAATGGCGAAAAACCGAACCAAGTAAAAAAAAAAGTAAAGCCCAGGTGATACTGGTGGAAATGGGGCATAAGACTGCCTTCTGTCATCTGCGCAATATTGCCAAGATCAGGAACATCTTGTCTCTAAATGATGCTGAGAAACTGATTCACGCCTTTGTCAGCTCTCTATTAGATTATTGTAATTCGTTATTATCTGGTTGTCCTAAAGTATCCTTAAAAAATCTTCAGTTGATTCAAAATGCTGCTGCTAGAGTTTTAACTGGTTCTAGAAAAAGAGATGATATCTCTCCGGTTCTGTCCTCCCTTCATTGGCTTCCCATATAATTTAGAATCAAATTTAAAATCCTTCTTCTTACTTTCAAAGCTCTTAATAATCAGGCCCCCCAATATATAAAAGATCTGATATTACCTTACCATCCTAATACAGCATTACGCTCCCAAAATGCTGGCTTACTTGTGGTACCCAGAATCTCCAAAAGTACAGTGGGAGGCAGAGCCTTCTGCTACCAAGCCCCTTCTCTCTGGAACCAGTTACCACTCTGGGTCCGGGAGTCAGACTCGGTCTCTGTTTTTAAGAACAGGGTAAAATCCTTCTTTTTTAATATAGCTCACGTTTAAGGAGGGATTTTGTGTCTTTTATCCCCACTTTTGTTCTGTTGTTATTTGATCCATACTGCTGGTTGACCTCCAATGATGAACTTGGCACCTTATTGTTATGTTTTTATGTCTGCCCTCTCCATCCTTCCTATCCCCTCACCCCCAGCCAGTCGCAGCAGACGGCTGCCCCTCCCTGAGCCTGGTTCTGCTAGAGGTTTCTTCCTTCCAAATGGGAGTTTTTCCTCTCCACTGTCGCTTAGTGCTTGCTCATAGGGGATCGTCTGATTGCTGGGTTTTTCTGAGACTGTGGAGTTTTTCTCTGCACTCTGGCGCCATGAGATGGCCTCTGTTGTGATGTGGCGCAGTATAAATAAAGCTGAATTGAACTGAATCACACTCTTCTTTTAAATATAAAACTATTGAGTGCCAACATGAAAAAATACGGAAGACTAATTATGCCAGGTGCATTTTGCAACCCAGTTCATGAAAATGGAGGACAAGAGCAGCAACCATTGAACTATAGATCGGTATATTTCAGTCAACCACTGATCTGCACTTGAGTTTGACACGGGGCGACAACGTTAAGGCTGCATGTCCCCCAAACATATTTTTTTCAGCTCTGAGTGCCCATTTTCCATTCATTCTCTATGTAGTCCAGCGTTTACAGCGCAGAGCGCCCACGGCACTGAAATGCTCTCGGCAGTGGCCTTTTTTTGTCGCGGCGCTCAGAGTTAAAGTTCAACTTTTCAGAGACTGCAGCTGAGCGCGTCAATGTCAGACCTTAAGCAGCCAATCAGAACTGCTGCGTGGGCGGGACATAGGACGCCAGTACTAGTCTGTACTCAGACTCCTGCTTTCTGTGTCATCATATTTTACATCCAGAGCTGCTAGAAAATGTTTCCTGTCCGTTGTTATTTAGAGACTTCTATTAAAAAAAATCTGTAGAAAGTCTGACAATAGGAAAAGCGGGAGTGATGAGCTGAGAGTGACAAGCTGTTGCTGGGATACAGGGCATAGACTTTTTTTTTTTTTCCCAGAGCGCTGCGCACAAACGCTGGAAAAAACAAACAAAAAAGCTCAGGGCAGTCGGGCGACAAAAAACGCATTTGGTGGACACGCAGCCTAAAGGGGCTACTTGTAAAAATGCTGGTGATGCCAGTATCAAAGCAGTCATGGTGTTCATATATTTAGTATTTACTCGGACCCTGAGCAGGAGAGCTACTGCTGCCATCTTCACCACCATTTTTGTCTGCTTTTTAGGTTTGACTGTTTTGACTTGCATTATTTCCTTGCGGAGTGACATTACTTCATTTATTTTCTTAGCAAAAAAATAAATAAGTAAATAAATATATATACACACTACCGTTCAAAAGTTTGGGGTCACCCAGACAATTATTTTGTTTTCCATGAAAAGTCACACTTATTTACCACCATGAGTTGTAAAATGAATAGAAAATATAGTCAAGACATTGACAAGGTTAGAAATAATGATTTGTATTTGAAATAATAATTTTTTCCAGATACTCAACCTGCTCAAAGGAAGGTCAGTTTTATAGCTTCTCTAACCAGCTAAACTGTTTTCAGCTGTGCTAACATGATTGCACAAGGGTTTTCTAATCATCCATTAGCCTTCTGACACAATGAGCAAACACATTGTACCATTAGAACACTGGAGCGATAGTTGCTGGAAATGGGCCTCTATACACCTATGTAGATATTGCACCAAAAACCAGACATTTGCAGCTAGAATAGTCATTTGCCACATTAACAATGTATATTAGATATTAGAGTGTATTTCTGATTAGTTTAAAGTTATCTTCATTGAAAAAAACAATGCTTTTCTTTCAAAAATAAGGAAATTTCTAAGTGACCCCAAACTTTTGAATGGTAGTGTCTGCTGCTGCTCTTGATCTTGAGCCGCATGCGCCTCTTTGATGTCTCTTTTACGGCTCTTTTCTCTCTCTTTTTTTTTTTTTTTTAAATTACAGGCCTAAATTTTTCTTGGTGTGGTGGCTCAGTTATTGGTGTGGTGGGCCGCCATGCAGAAATGTTACCAGCAGAAATCCTGAATCATGAGGTGCGTTCCGATGGTCTAGTAGTGTACTCTGAAATGCACTGCACAGGGTATTCCACCATATTAAGTGAGATTCCAAACCAAAGGGAACAAACAGTCTTCAGTTCAAAGGGAACTGAGAACTGAACGGGGAAGACGTGAACAACCGTGCATGACTTCACCAGAAGTTGACAAGAAGGTTACCCGTAAGTCATTGCACCTCAAATATGAGTAAAACAAATGATTGTTGCTAAATAACGTTATTAAAAAGCGAAACCAACATTGGTTATTGTTTACATCAATTGACGGGGACAAAAGTATATTTGTATTAATATTTTATTTAAGAAGTATAAAATGTCCACAGTACATGTCCATGGTTACCGTGGTAATGCACGGAGGAGGGAGGCAACATTGCAGGGTGTTTCAAATGGAAAAATTTTGTGAAGGGGCGTTTACTTAAATGACATTTCCTGAGAATGGAGCAGGAAATAGGGAACACAGTTGAAGTACACTGTGGATTGGAATGTAGCTATGGTGTTCATGTATTTACTTACTCAGATCCAGAGCAGGAGAGCTACTGCTGCCATCTTAATTAATTAATTAAAAATTAAATTTTAATTAATTAATTAAAAAATTAACTTAATTAAATCACCCTTATTGTCATTCAACCGTACAACCAATCATGTACAGTAGAACGAGATTGTGCTTTACCTGTCTACAGTGTCAATCACACACACCCCAGTGCAGAATCAGAGGGCCGCTGCCATGCAAGGCGCCGCCACAGATTTCCCTCCTCCATTCCATTATTGCTGAGCACCAAGCTGGACGGCAGGAAGTTCCACTTTTATATGGTCTTCGGCATGACCCGGCCGGGATTTGAACCCCTGCCTCCCGGGTGTGGGGCGGATGCTCTACCAACTGAGCCACCACTCCGGTGGTGGCTTCATCTTCATCTTCATCACCTGGGAGCGTTTAAAAAAAAAAAATGCAGACATTTTTGTCTGCTTTTTAGATGGTTGACATGATGGATTACCTTAATTTAACGATAGCAGAAACACTGCAGATTCAGCTTTATCTCTTGGACAGCAATGCTGGACTTGGCTTGCTGCAGGAGTTATCACGAGGGCGGCACCCTCTCGAAATCCTAATGTTGCGAGTGACTGTTTTGACGTGTGTTGTTCACTTGTGAAGTGACATCCCTTCATTTATTTTCTTAGCAAAAATATATACACTACTCACAAAAAGGTAGGGATATTTGGCTTTCGGGTGAAATTTATGGAAAATGTAAAAAGTTGACGCTACAGTGATATATCATGAAAGTAGGGCATTTACGTAGAAGCATGCAATGGTGATTTCTTCATCTCAAACAGTTTATTGAAACAAAAGCCAACAACAGTGGTGGGTATACCACAACAAAAAAGTCAATATCTCAATAACTTGTCATGTGCCCTTGAGCATCAATTACAGCGACGTCTCATGCTGTTCACAAGTCAGCTTATTGTTTGCTGAGGCATGGCATTGCACTCTTCTTGAAGGATGGCCCTCAGGTCAAGTTGTGGGGTGCAGGGTTACGAGCCTCTACACGGCGACTCAGCTGATCCCATAGGTTTTCTATGGGATTCAGGTCTGGAGAAAGTGCAGACCACTCCATTTGAGGTACCCCAGCCTCCAGCAGCTGTTCCCTAATGATGCAACCTCGATGAGCTGGCGCACCTCCCTTAAATTTGCCTGAAGTTGAGTGGCATTCATCATCCAGTTCCGCAGGGCACTGTTCACAATGAAGCAGTCATCACCATGGGATGTGGCCATAGAACGTCCACTTCTGTGCCTTTCTGTGACTCTTCCAGTCTCTCTGTATCTCTGTTGCAACCTGCTGACGACACTCTAAGCTCAGTGACCACTTCCCCTCTGAGAACATTCTTTTTGAAGCCTCGTAATGATGAGGTACTGTTGATCAATTGTGAGGTGCTGTCTTGTTCTCATGATGTCAAAATGTGAACAGCATGATGAAGAGGACTGTTTAAATGTCAACTAACTTTATTTATTATCACTACTTGACTAATTAAAATTATTAGAAATCAAATAAATTACATTAAGAGCCAACTTGCTCCTCTGACCCGTTTTAATTTATTTATTTTGCATGTATGTGCCACCATCATGCACTTATGCAGCTTTAATACATTTTTTTCCAGACAGAACTAAGAAACTCAGCAGTAATTTAAACCAAAGAAATGATGGTTTGCTACGGTTTTCAGTTAGCACAACTTAGCATCGTCATTTAGCATTTTATAATTAGACATGGTGTTAACGTTACTTACCACCTATTAAAATGATGTTGGCGAACTATCCTTTAAGATGCAGCACAATGGAAAACAGTCCCACATTCCTGGCAAACAGGAGTAACGGCTATCTGAATAGCAATCACAGGACTGAAGCCTAGCCACCCACCTGTTCCACTGCACACAGTCGCACACAACGGGGGACAAATGGGCCACTGACAATGAGTGATGAGGAGCTTTACTGAATAAATGGGAATATGTGCATTTTAAATCCCGGTATAAACGATATTCTGTGAAATGATAGACGTTTATATATCGTCATATCACTCAGCCCTATGTGGTGTCCAAGAACTATTGTCACTGGTCAGAAATTTGAATTTCCCAGGAGTTCTGCAATTGAGTTTCTTGTGGAGTACGAAATGTCCTGGCCAGACGTCCTGTTCTTGTTCTTGCCACCTCAAGAAAAAGAACAAATTTTTCTGTTCTTGTGGAGCATGTAATGGCCTTATGCTCAGTGGCCACTTCCCTCTGAGAACATCCTGTTTGAAGCCTCGCAAAGGCAAGGTACTGTTGATCAGTTGTTAGGTGTCGGTTTGGTCTCATGATGTCAAAATGTGAACAACATGATGAAGAAGACTGTTTAAATACCAACTGTAATTATGCCTTAGTGAAAACGGAGGCATACGGTAATCAGTGAGTGTGTGTGTGTGTGTGTGTGGGGGGGGGGGGTTGTATCTGTCCATCTGTTACCAGCTTTTCAGCTCGCCCAGTCAAAATTAAGTGCAACTAAAGGCTTGAATCATTGTATGGCCATATTTCCTCGACTTTTAATTAGCCAGAATTTTGAGATAAGGCTTCGTTTTCAAAATAAACACAAATTTAAATCATCTTGACCATCAGTGAAGCCAGGATAAATGGTACTGTAATAACTATGCCGGGCCACTAGAGGTGGCAGTGTGACTTTTTTTTTTACAGCACATGGATGACTTCCTGTTACAGTCAATCTCTAACTGAGAGATAAATAGCGGTTATAAAATAGCGGTTACTGGAAAAAAAAAACACGTATTCAGCAACTACACCATTTATTCATTACAAAGATTGTTTTCACACTAGTTTTGCTGTTTAGTTTTGCAGAGGAAGGACAAAGTAAAACTCATTAAAATCTTGCTTAAAACTACAAGTCGCAACATTCCTCGCCCGCAAATGGTTGCAGTGAACTACACATGCGCTCAGAAACTCCCACCAGAGGGAAGTATTGAGTAATCCGCCAATACTGGCTGAACAAATGCCGGTCTTTTTGCCCGTCTGTTTTCTTCCTCTGCCACTAAACAGCAGAAGCTCCTGTTTGTCTTGATTGTCATTGTATTCACATACTTTCATCGCTTCCGCCATTTAAAATGTCTGCCACCGTGCTTTTCTTTTGTGTTTGGATTGCAGCTGTTCAAATCAGTTTGGTGGCTCTTGGCTGCCGCTGACAGTACGGGCATGTGAACTGCAGATTATTTTCACTGCACCTGCATGTACTGCAAAACTACTGGATGAATTTGGATGAAATTCTTACTAGAGGTGGTCCTTGGGCTAGAGAGGAACCCAAAAGATTTTGGTGATGATCCGAGAACGCATACCTCCGCCAAGGCTCTGGCACCGAGGCCATTAGCACCTTGGTGTTTTCATTGAACCAGAAAATTTATTGGTCGATTCATGGATCAAACACCACTTGTGAATTTTGCTGTTAAGCACCTTGTTAGAGAACAGCAAGTTATACACAAAGTACTGAAACACTGAACAGTTGGACATGTGCGTTTAAAAGGTTAGAGAAGGTCAAATTAAGTTCGCCTGTAAAAGTTATAGTACACTTTAGGCGCATGCTGAAATTTCACCCGAAAGCCTGATATCCCTAATGTTTTGTGAGTAGTGTGTGTGTGTGTGTGTGTGTGTGTGTGTCATAGTGTATATACCTGCTGTTCTCAAGTCGCCTAGAGCTCTTTGACAGGTGTTTTCTCTTTTTCTAAAATTAAGTCCTGTGCGGCTCTTTTTAAAAATTATAGGCCTAAATTTTTCTTTGTGTGGTGGCTTAAGTACTGAAACACTGAACAGGTGGACATGTGCGTTCAAAAGGTTAGAGAAGGTCAAGTTAAGTTCACCTGTAAAAGTTATAGTTGTAGAAGAGCTCGAAATGATGAGGCGATTTGATATATAAACCAAAGTTTAATAATCAGCTCTCCTAACAAGTCTCATCTAGTGCAGAGTGGCAGAAGGAAAAAAGAGACCGAATGTCTCCGGCTCACTGGCTTTATACTTGCACATAACAAAAGACATGCATAACAAAGGCTGACATCCCTCATTATCTTAATCCCCCCATTGTCTTGGTATTTCCTCTCCTCGCCTTAGGGGGTGAGGGTGGCTCCTCCGGTCTCCCCCGCAGTGTCTGGGAACGTCTTTGTTCTTCACTCGGCGGTTGAGAGCCTTTGTCCTTTCAGAGGTGTGAAGTTGCTTTACATATGTAATTACTAAACATTTCCACATGCTTCAACATATGTAGGTTATGGAATATATGATTAATATAGACCACAGGCCCCCCAAACAACTAAGAAAGGACAATAGAAAGGTTCACAGTCTAAGATAATTACTATGACATACTAAGTGTTACATCTCTTGCCACAGAAGAAACTTTCCAGCAGCCATGCTCCCAAGAGAGTTCAGTGGTAATTATAACAGCATAGTAAATCATAAGTCAGTCCTAAACTGTTGCAGCACAATTAGTGAACAATTGTGGAGTGGTTTGCATCAGTCCCTGTGCTGTCTGGGTTTTAATCTTCTCCCAAAACTGCTGTAGGTTGGTTTAGGCGTCCTGCTGGGACCTTCTTGTGAGGAATCTGCAGTGTGGGAAGGAGAGTGGTTTAATTGTTCCCTGCCGGGGGGCTGAGTCTTTTCTCTTGGGGGGTCTACCCCGCCGAGGTGCTCTCGCCAACTGTGCAGGCTCGTCTTTCAACAAGAAGGCAGGCTTAAGTCTGTCAATGCTGACTGTTTCTTTTCTATCCCCAAAATCAAGCACAAAGTGTTTATCACCATGTTCCAGCACTCTGAATGGTCCATCGTATGCTGGGCGGAAAGTTGGTTTTAAAGCTTCGTGCCTAACAAAAACGAACTCAGCGTTTTTTAAAGCTTGAGGGACAAAAACCCGTGGGAAGGAGTGATGAGCTGGACCGGGGAGAGAGTCCGGTCCGTTGCTGCCTAAAAACCTTGGGACTGGAAGGTGCCCTGGCTCTGGGTTCTCTGGTAAAAATTCACCTGGAAGCCTGAGAGGTTGTGCAAAAACTAATTCTGCCGGAGAGGCGTCTAGATCCTCTTTAGGCGCAGCACGCAACCCCAATAAAACCCAGGGAAGTTTATTTACCCAATTTGTATCCGTTAGTGAGGCTCTGAGGGCAGCCTTTAAAGACCTGTGAAAACGCTCGCATAATCCATTAGCCTGAGGGTGATAAGCGGTGGTGCGATGAATTGTTGCCCCTAAGCTGTTGGACATGGCTGACCAAAGCTCTGAGACAAATTGAGGCCCCCTATCGGACGTGATGTCCGATGGGACGCCGAAACGTGCTACCCAGTTTGTCAAAAAAACGCGAGCGACTTCCTCCGCTGTGGTTGCCGCTAGAGGGACTGCCTCTGGCCAGCGTGTGGTGCGGTCTATCATTGTTAACAGGTGTGTGAAACCTTGGGAGGAAGGTAGTGGCCCCACGAGGTCGACATGAACGTGGTCGAACCTTCTAGCAGGGATTGGAAAAGGCTCCAGAGGGGCTTTTGTGTGTCTGTGTATTTTGGCGCGTTGACAAGAAATGCAAGTTTTTGCCCATTCTTTTACGTTTTTGCGCAGGCCTGGCCACACTAACTTTTCGGCGACCATTTTAACCGAGGCGCGCACGCCTGGGTGCGCGAGGGAGTGAATTGCATCGAAAATACGGCGGCGCCATGTAGCTGGTACTAACGGGCAAGGTCGGCCGGTTGAAACATCACATATTAGGGGGGGCACGCCGTCGCGTAAACCCTTTTTCTCCAGCCTTAACCCTGTTGGTCCAGACAGGAGTGCGCGCACATCCGCGTCACCGCTTTGTTCCTCTGCCATGGCTGCATAATCTATCCCTGCATGGATAGGTGCTGCGTATGTGTCTGCGTTAGTGAAGAGTTCTGCTGCTAAGGCAGTATAATCTGTCTCCTCGCGCTCTGGTGGTGTCACAGCGCGAGAGAGACAGTCTGCTACCACGTTAAGTTTGCCTGCCACGTGTCGAATGTCTGTGGTGAACTCTGAAATTGCAGCTAGCTGTCTTTGTTGCCTGCCTGACCATGGTTCTGAAATTTTAGCCATAGCAAAGGTGAGCGGTTTATGGTCTACAAAAGCCGTGAAACTCCGCCCTTCTAACCAGAACTGGAAGTGGCGGATGGATAAATGAAGCGCTAGCAGCTCCCTGTCAAAAGTGCTGTATTTACGCTCAGTTTGGTTTAGCGATTTGCTAAAGAATGCTAAAGGTTGCCAGACCCCGCTGACATGTTGTTCTACAACTGCCCCTATAGCCAAGTCCGAAGCGTCTGTGGTTAGCGCGATGCGGGCCGAGGGATCTGGGTGAACTAACAATGTGGCGTTAGCTAGGGTGCTTTTTACTTCCGCGAAGGCGCGTTCGCGCTCCGGGGTCCATTTGACCGCGTTGGAAGCTTTCTTTTTTCTGAGCGCGTCATATAGGGGCTGCATGAGCTGAGCTGCGTGGGGGAGGAAGCGGTTGTAAAAATTAACCATCCCTAAAAATTCCTGTAGCGATTTGACCGTCTGTGGTCGTGGGAAACTTTCTATCGCGTGAACTTTGTCTGGAAGTGGAACTGCCCCCTTCGGAGAGACTTTGTGTCCTAAAAAATCAATTTGTGACACGCCGAATTTCCATTTGGCTGGATTGATTATTAGCCCGTGCTCTTCTAGCCTCTGAAAAACCGTAGTGAGGTGCTGCTCGTGTTCTTCCTCAGACGAGCTGGCTACCAGCATGTCGTCGAGGTAGACGAAGACAAAAGGAAGGTCGCGTAAGACCGCGTCCATCATTCGTTGAAAAGTTTGAGCAGCGCCTTTGAGGCCGAAAGGCATTCGCAGAAATTCAAAAAGGCCGAAAGGGGTTATTACCGCTGTTTTAGGAATGTCCTCTGCTCGGACTGGGACTTGGTGATAACCGCAGACTAAGTCTATTTTTGAAAAAATGCACGCACCCGCCAGATGTAGTGAAAAATCTTGAATGTGAGGAATTGGGTAGCGGTCATGCGCTGTAGCGTTGTTTAATCTGCGGTAATCTCTGCACGGTCTCCAAGAACCGTCGGATTTCGGAACCATGTGAAGTGGTGAGGCCCAAGGGCTCTTCGAGCGTCTAACAATGCCCAATTTTTCAAGGGTCGTAAACTCGTCCCGTGCTATGTTGAGCTTGGCCGCGTCTAAGCGGCGAGCTTTGGCAAATACAGGTGGGCCCGTTGTGGGAATAAAGTGTTCAACCCCGTGTTTAGCCACAGTGGCTGAGAATTTGGGAATTGTGAGTGCTGGAAATTGGGTGAGGAGTTGCTCAAACTTACCTCCTGCCGTGGTGACGTTAGCCTGCACAGGTGGTGGAGAAACTCGAGCTGAGCATGGAATAGAAGCAAAGGACAGTGCATTAACCAAGCGCCTATTTGCTAGATCCACTAATAACCCATGTGCACACAAAAAATCTGCGCCTAACAAGTTAAAACTCACCGCCGCTACAACAAATGTCCATCTGTAGTTGCGGCCGTGGATGAGGAGGTGCAGGCTCTTTTCGCCGAACGTGTCGATGTTAGAGCCGTTGGCTGCCACGGCTCCGTTGCCCCGGGTGCCCGTGGCTCGATCTGCGTGGGAGGGCGTGACGAAACTCAGCTGAGCTCCTGCGTCGGTGAGGAACTGCTTGCCGGTGTGTCCATCCGTCACGTACAACAGCTTATTCTTCTCGCCGAGAACCGCTGCCGTTAACGGCTCTCGGCTTTGACGTTTCCCGAAATCGCAAATTTGCAGGGGGGAACGCATTTGCGGGCCTTCTCGGCGAAGCGGTGGTGATAATAACAGACGTCGCTCTGTCTGTTGCGTTTTGGCCGTGTCGCTGTCGCCGCGGGCTGGGTCTGCTCAGTGGGTTGTGGCTCCTCGTGGTTCCGGGCATCAGCGTTGAGGTCTGCGGATGCTGCTGTGGGTGTCAGCTCCTTGCAGGCGTTGACGAGCCGATGAGCTTCATTGGCCAGTGCGCGGAAGTCTTGGTGGTTGTTGCATTTCATGTTGGCGAGTGTCCCTCTCATGTGTGGCGGCAGCGTGCTGAGGAATATAAATTGGAAGAGGAAGTTGTCATTGTCCTCTTCTTTAAGCTGTAGCAAATCCTCCATGAGGGCCTTAGGTTTGCACCCTCTGTGGCCGTAGACCGCCAGGATCTTCTCGGCTCTCTCTTCCGCTGATGGGACGTAATTCGCCACGATGGTTGCTTTGAGCGTCTCATATTTGTCTTGGGCCGGTGGCCACCAGATCATGCTCTGCACACACTTCGAAGTGGCGGCGTCGAGTTTGGAGACGATATGGTAGAATTTGGTATCGTCAGCCGTGATGCCCGCCAGTGTAAACTGGGCTTCAGCTTGCTGAAACCACGAGGCGGGGTCTTCTTGCCAGAAGTCTGGCAGCTTGACAGTGACGGCATTGGTGTATACCATCACTGCTGTGTCCGCCGGGTGAGAGTGCCTTGCTTCGGCTCTCACAGCGGTGCTGGTGCTCGGTTGAGCCCACTCAATCTCTTCCGCCGGGGGGGACAGTCGTCTATCTGTTCCCCCGTCTGCGTGGTCGCTGGCGTCTGCCTGGGTCGCCACGGATGAGTCGATTGCGGGGGTATGCCTCAGGACCATACTCGCGTCAGGGGTCACCAGTGTAGAAGAGCTCGAAATGATGAGGCGATTTGTTATATAAACCAAAGTTTAATAATCAGCTCTCCTAACAAGTCTCATCTAGTGCAGAGTGGCAGAAGGAAAAAAGAGACCGAATGTCTCCGGCTCACTGGCTTTATACTTGCACATAACAAAAGACATGCATAACAAAGGCTGACATCCCTCATTATCTTAATCCCCCCATTGTCTTGGTATTTCCTCTCCTCGCCTTAGGGGGTGAGGGTGGCTCCTCCTGTCTCCCCCGCAGTGTCTGGGAACGTCTTTGTTCTTCACTCGGCGGTTGAGAGCCTTTGTCCTTTCAGAGGTGTGAAGTTGCTTTACATATGTAATTACTAAACATTTCCCCATGCTTCAACATATGTAGGTTATGGAATATATGATTAATATAGACCACATAGTACATTTTAGGCGCATGCTGAAATTTCATGCTGAAATTTCAGTCCTGTGTGGCTTTTTTTAAAAATTATAGGCCTAAAGTCCAGGGTGTACCCTGCCTCTCGCCCAAAGATGCTGGGATAGGCTCCAGCCCCCCCGTGACCCAAAACGGATTAAGTGGAAGAAGATGGATGGATGGATAGAATTTTTCTTTGTGTGGTGGCTTAATTTTTGGCGTGGTGGACCGCCACGCAGAAATGCTACCAGCAGAAACCCTGCATCCTAGAGTAGCCCTTTACTGGTCATTCAGTCCTCTTTCTTTTGACGCTTTTTACAGCCATTTTTTTATTATTGGAAGATTTTTTTGAATTTAATCTTGTTTTTTTCTCTCTGGCAGTTGCTGGTTTTTGTTTTCTTTAAACTGCACTATCTTGTCTGCTTGATCAGAGTGCATAGTATTCCAGCATTGTAGTTGATCCCAAAAAGGAGTTGGTGTCTTCCTTCTACTTGGATTGCATCAACAGCTATTGAGTTACCAGCAGGTCTTGTATTGATGCTGATCTAGTCATCTTTTGTGTGATTTTGGTTGTGGAAGGATTTACTGTTTTGGTTATCCTCTTTATTTTTATGTATTTATTCATTCATTCATTCATCTTCTTCCGCTTAATCCTTTTCGGGTTGCGGGGGGGCTGGAGCCTATCCCAGCATCTTTGGGTGAGAGGCAGGGTACACCCTGGGCAGATCGCCAGTCCATCGCAGGGCCAACACAGAGACAGACAACCATTCACTCTCACAGTCATACCTAAGGACAATTTAGAATCCCTAGTTTGATGCCAATTAACCTAACTTGCATGTTATTGGCATGTGGGAGGAAACCGGAGAAATCCCGGACTAAACCCACGCAGACAGGGGGAGAACATGCAAACTCCACACAGATCACTGTTGGTTGGGGGCTGGGATCGAACCCAGGATCCCCTGGCCAAGGGTGAGTTGCTGTGCTGCCGCAGTGCTAACCACTCCGCCACCGTGCTGCCCTTTATTTATTTATATTATTTATTTTTTTAGTATTCATTAGTATTAGTACTTAGTATCAAGGTGTGCTAAGGTGTCCTAATTGCCTAACTGTGTGTGTATAGTGTGTGTTATTAGTGTCCATTAGTATTAGGTGTGTTATTACCTTATTAGTATGTTGTGTACCTATTACCTTGGCATTTATTCGGAGAGCAGAGTAAGAATTTCATTGCTCAGGAAATGTTGCATTTCTTAACTGTGCACATGAGAATAAAGCCTTTGAATCTTGAATTTTTTTTACGATGAACAGAGGAAATAAGAACATTTTGACAGTGGATAATAACTGCTTTTCATTCTTGCGTAAAACAACAGAAATAGGAGCGGCACAGTCTAGATTTTTGTTTTGGATGATAAAGCATGATCTATATTTAGGACCATATGAGTTTTTTGACACCCTCCCCCACCCCCCAGTTCTTGCTTCATCCAGTGCTCACACAATTATTGTTGGCTTCCTTCTACAGAACCCTCTGCACAGGCATCATATGGGTAGCTAACAAATGGCAGTCGGAAGGGAAAATTGACCTACAATTGAATGGAAGTAGTCTGTTACTTCTTGTTGCATTATTGTGTCTGCAGTGTCTCAGAAGGAGAATAAGTAAGACATGAGCTGTATGATTGTGTTTCTCCTCATTATGCAGATTCTGTGTAGTTAATTGTCCAAAATGGAGAATCTTGGAAAGGGGGTGTTTGTTTAACTTTCATTCCTTTATTCAACCATTATCAAAATGTATTCATCTTCTTCTTTCGGCTGCTTCGTTTAGAGGTCGCCACAGCGGATCATCTGCCTCCATCTCGCCCTATCCCTTGCATCTTCCCCTGTAACAACAACCCTCTCCATGTCCTCCCTCACTACATCCATGAATCTTCTCTGTGGTCTTCCTCTTTTCTTCCTGCCTGGCAGCTCCATCTTCACCATCCTTTGTCCAATATCGCTCCAGTATCCCTCCTCTGCCCATGTCCAAACCATCTCAGCCTCACCTCTCTTATTTCTCTTTTTTTTTTTGTATGTTTGTCACACTTAAATGTTTCAGGTCATCAGATAAATTTAAATATTAGACAAAGATAACACAAGTAAACACAAAGCCACAAACACAGCTTTGCAATAGGAACTCACACACTGGTTGCTAAATTTGCACATTGCTCACTTGTACAGTGTACATAGTCTCACCCCGTCTCATGTCCATATCATCTCTGCTGCTAAATTATCATGTACAGTTTGAGTATTATTATTACAGAGAAATTCTCACACTGAGTGCTAATTTGTAATTTGTATATTGCTCATTTGCACACTGATCATTTTCACACTGTACTGTTGCTAAAGTATCATGTACAGTTTACTGGGTATTATCATTACAGAGAAATTCTCACTGGGTGCTAATTTGCATATTGCTCATTTTCACACTGCTCATTTGCACACTGTACATAGGCTTATGCCATCTCAGGTTCATATCATCTCTTATATTAATATACATGTCCACTATAGTCATCCAGTGAATTTTCAATTTTCAGTCTTCATGTTTACTCTAGTTTAACAGCTTTAACTGCTTTAGCTGCCCTAATTGCCTGATGTGTGTTATTAGTATTCATTAGTATTAGTACTTAGTATCAAAGTGTGCTTAAGTTGTCCTAATTGCCTAATGTGTATTATTAGTGTGTGTTATTAGTATCCATTAGTAAGTGTTGTAGTTCTTGAGATTGGTCTTGGTCTTGAGACCGGTCTCGAGATCAGTTTTTCAAGGTCTCGGTCTCGTCTCAGTCTCGGAGTCATTTTCACTCTGTCTTGTCTTGGTCTTGGACAAAAATGGCCTCGGGATTTTAAATCAAGACCATTACTGATTTATTGTCCACACAATTATTATGATTGCAAACAGATATCCCCCTTAAATGTAGCAATAAAGTAATTTGTGAGTTTAATTTTATGTCATCGCTGTTAGTTGCAACCCCGCCCCTTCACACAAGTGGGAGAAGATGAGAGGAAATGGAGAATGGGGGCTGCATGGTCGGAGCAGAAATGTTGGAAAACTCTTATCAAGTTATCAAGTTGGTTTTCAACATCACAGAGAATTTGTAAAAGGACATGCAAACGTAAACGCTCAGCAGTGTGCAGATTCTGCAGTACACAGCTAACAGAAACAGCTGGAACTACATCCACCTTCTACTGGCACCTTGAAAGGAAACATAAAGAAAAGTAAGCTAATGTTAAGTGTAGGCTGACATTAACAAAGCTAGTTCCCTGTGCTACAACTCTTAAGAAAGTTCCTCACCTAAAACACATTTAGCATATATTAGCTTATCAACCCCACAATATATTAGCTAACTTGTGTAGTTTTACAACACGTCCTGTGTTTCAGGACGGGCTAGTACTTGCTAACAGTAATTTACTCCCTCGTTCAATGCTTAAACTAACCTAACTAACCCCAGTTTAAACTGATGTTAGACATATTGATGACTGTGACTGATGTTGTGGTTTATTGATGTGTTGTTAGTGGCCGAGCCAGGGCTCGGCTCTTGTCTATAATTTTACTTATTTATTTATTTTTTTGGTTAATAAAATGTATAATGGTAGAATGAAATATTGTGCCAGCAACAGGCACTCCATTGATCAAGAAAACATATTTTCCACTTAAACTTGACTGTTATTTTTCTGTGCAGGTTATTTTGGTTTAATATGTCCTCATTTTAAGTGATACCGAACTGCTACTTGTGCTTAAGTTCACATGATTAACCTTTAAAAAGGCTCTGCATGTTCCTATACAGTGGGGCAAAAAAGTATTTAGTCAGCCACCAATTTTGCAAGTTCTCTCACTTAAAAGATGAGAGAGGTCTCCAATTTTCATCTTAGGTATACCTCAACTATGAGAGACAAAATGAGGGAAAAAAAATCCAGAAAATCACATTGAAGGATTTTTAATGAATTAATTGGTAAATTCCTCAGTAAAACAAGTATTTGGTCATCTACAAACAAGCAAGATTTCTGGCTCTCACAGACCTGTAACTTCTTCTTTAAGAGGCTCCTCTGTCCTCCACTCGTTACCTGTATTAATGGCACCTGTTTGAACTCGTTAACAGTATAAAAGACACCTGTCCACAACCTCAAACAGTCAGACTCCAAACTTCACTATGGCCAAGACCAAAGAGCTGTCAAAGGACACCAGAAACAAAATTGTAGACCTGCACCAGGCTGGGAAGACTGAATCTGCAATAGGTAAGCAGCTTGGTGTGAAGAAATCAACTGTGGGAGCAATTATTAGAAAATGGAAGACATACAAGACTACTGATAATCTCCCTCAATCTGGGGCTCCACGCAAGATCTCACCCCGTGGGGTCAAAATTATAACGAGAACAGTGAACAAAAGTCCCAGAACCACATGGGGGGACCTAGTGAATGACCTGCAGAGAGCTGGGGCCAAAGTAACAAAGGCTACATCAGAAACACACTACGCCGCCAGGGACTCAAATCCTGCAGTGCCAGACGTGTCCCCCTGCTTAAGCCAGTACATGTCCAGGCCCGTCTGAAGTTTGCTAGAGAGCATTTGGATGATCCAGAAGAGGATTGGGAGAATGTCATATGGTCAGATGGAACCAAAATAGAACTTTTTGGTAAAAACTCAACTTGTCATGTTTGGAGGAGAAAGAACACCATACGTACTGTGAAGCATGGGGGTGGAAACATCATACTATGGGGCTGTTTTTCTGCAAAGGGACCAGGACGACTGATCCGTGTAAAGGAAAGAATGAATGGGGCCATGTTTCGTGAGATTTTGAGTGAAAACCTCCTTCCATCAGCAAGGGCATTGAAGATGAAACGTGGCTGGGTCTTTCAGCATGACAATGATCCCAAACACACCACCCGGGCAACGAAGGAGTGGCTTCGTAAGAAGCATTTCAAGGTCCTGGAGTGTCCTAGCCAGTCTCCAGATCTCAACCCCATAGAAAATCTTTGGAGGGAGTTGAAAGTCCGTGTTGCCCAGCGACAGCCCCAAAACATCACTGCTCTAGAGGAGATCTGCATGGAGGAATGGGCCAAAATACCAGCAACAGTGTGTGAAAACCTTGTGAAAACTTACAGAAAACGTTTGACCTCTGTCATTGCCAACAAAGGGTATATAACAAAGTATTGAGATGAACTTTTGTTTTTGACCAAATACTTATTTTACTGAGGAATTTACCAATTAATTCATTAAAAATCCTTCAATGTGATTTTCTGGATTTTTTTTTTCTTATTTTGTCTCTCATAGTTGAGGTATACCTATGATGAAAATTGGAGACCTCTCATCTTTTAAGTGGGAGAACTTGCACAATTGGTGGCTGACTAAATACTTTTTTACCCCACTGTATTTAGCTGAGAATAAAAGTGGTCCATTCTGAGTGATTTGATTTTGAATAATTAATTATTTTTTTTCCACAATATCTTTATTGAACCTTTTTTTTTTTTTTAACAAACATGATACAAACAATCAAACACTAACACTAAAGTACTACAAAAAAAAAAAATGCACTAAAAACACCAACAACCACCAACAAAATCAAATCTTCAACAATGCTCCTCTGTTTAGTCTAGACAATCCAACACATAAGTATACATATTATGTTCACCAGTTTGGAATTTACAAGGTCCACACACATCATTCACCTTCTTCTTCAAGAGTTATGTTTAAATTTTTTACATAATCAATAAAAGGTCTCCATATATTCTCAAACACACTTTCCTTTGATTTTAGTATATATGTTATTCTTTCTAATGGAAGGTTTGTTAACATCTGTCTTAACCACTGAGTCACATCTGGTCTATGAGTCTTTTTCCATAATAGTGCAATACATTTTTTGGCATTAAGCAAACTGAGGTCTATGAATGTTCTTTCACTTTTTTTTTTTCCACAATATCTTTATTGAACCTTTTTTTTTTTTTAACAAACATGATACAAACAATCAAACACTAACACTAAAGTACTACAAAAAAAAAAAAAAATGCACTAAAAACACCAACAACCACCAACAAAATCAAGTCTTCAACAATGCTCCTCTGTTTAGTCTAGACAATCCAATACATAAGTATACATATTATGTTCACCAGTTTGGAATTTACAAGGTCCACACACATCATTCACCTTCTTCTTCAAGAGTTATGTTTAAATTTTTTACATAATCAATAAAAGGTCTCCATATATTCTCAAACACAATTTCCTTTGATTTCAGTATATATGTTATTCTTTCTAATGGAAGGTTTGTTAACATCTGTCTTAACCACTGAGTCACATCTGGTCTATGAGTCTTTTTCCATAATAGTGCAATACATTTTTTGGCATTAAGCAAACTGAGGTCTATGAATGTTCTTTCACTTTTATTGAAATTATGCTTTTCTGGGTACAGACCCAACAAAACCAGTTTAGGATTCAATATGATTTGTTTTGAGATTATTTTTTCAATTGTTACCCTCACCTCTTCCCAAAACATTCTTATTAATCTACATTCCCATAAACAATGAAATAGGGTTCCTTTACTTTCCATGCATTTTGTGCATGTATCTGGTATATTTTTGTTATATCTATTTAACTCCTCCGGTGTAACATACATCCGCATTAACCATTTGAAATGTATCAATTTAAGGCGTGCATTTATTGATTTGGTTTGAGCTTCTGTACAAGCCAATTCCCATTGTTCCTCTGAAATTTCAATTTGCAGATCTTCTTTCCAGTAGTTTAATCTTTTCAGTGAATTTTCACTTGAAGATAGTGTCAATGAGTTATAAAACTCTGAAATAATACCCTTTCTTTTACTATCTTTCATCATCATTTTTTCCAAGGATGAATAAATAGGTCGAGTGAGAGCTTTATTTTGATTTGATCGAATAAAGTTTCTAAGTTGAAGATATTTAAAAAAATGTGTTCTATTGAGATTAAATTTGATCCTCAGCTCTTCAAAAGACATTATGTTGTCTGCACATGGCAAATATAAATCCTGAATCTTTTGTATCCCTTTTAAATTCCATACTTTAAATACAGCGTCCGCTCTCCCTGGTTTAAAATATTGATTACCCCATATTGGACTAAATTGTGACAATAACTGTGGTTCTTTTAAATAGTTTTTAGCTTCACACCATATTTTGATCATATGCTTTACAAATGGATTTTTAACTTGTTTTTGTAATTTTTTTGCCGAATCTGAGTATATGAATATGGGAAGAGGTAAAGGTAAATTGTATGATTCCATTTCAGTCCAGTGAGGGAGATCATTTGATGAAAAATAATATGTCATAGACCTCAGTTGTGCCGACCAATAATACAACATAAAATTTGGACATTTCAGACCTCCACGATCAAATGGTAAATATAATAGACAGACGTAATCTAGCCCTCCTGTTGTTCCATATAAATTCCACTAACTTTTTTTTTATTCTTGAGAATAGATCTAAAGGTGGTGATAAGGGAATGTATTGAAATAAATAAAGTATTTTAGGTAAAATATTACTTTTAAGTATATTGATTCTCCCGATCATCGACATTGGTAGTGACATCCATCTCTGAGTTAACTCACTGATATCTGACATTAAGGCTTCATAGTTGACACTGGCGACTGATTCTAGCTTAGGCATAATTTGGATTCCTAAATATTTAAACTGATTTACAACATTGAATTGATTTACCTCAGGGGCTGGGTAATTTCTCTGGGTCTCATTTAGCATTAATATTGAAGATTTAGTTTTATTTATTTTATATCCTGATATTTCCCCAAAATTCTTTATTAAATTCAACAAGGTTGGAATTGATTTTTTTAGATTCGACATAAACAAAATTATATCATCGGCGTACAGGGAGATTTTATGTTCTGTTGGTCCAACTTTAATTCCATATATTTGTGAATGTAAACGTATCGCTATCGCTAAAGGTTCAATTGCCATAGTAAACAGTAAAGGTGAGAGTGGACAGCCTTGTCGACATCCTCTATTGATTTTTATTGGTTTTGAAATATTGTTATTTGTTAGGATTTCTGCTGTAGCATTATTGTATATTATTTGAACCCATTTTATGAAATTATTTCCAAGTCCAAACCTTTGTAGGACTTCAAAAAGAAAGGGCCATTCAACTCTATCAAAGGCCTTTTCGGCGTCCAATGATAGGAGAGCTGTATCCGGTGCTTCTTTATTAAAATAGATAATATTAAATAGTCTTCTTACATTATGGAAGCCTTGTCTACCCTTTATAAAGCCATTCTGATCTCGATTAATAATATTTGGTAAAATTTCTTGTATTCGTCTTGCTAAAATTTTACAGATTATCTTAAGGTCGGCGTTTAATAGGCTTATTGGTCTCATATTTTCACATTTATTAGAGGGCTTACCTGGTTTTGGCAGCAGTATAATTAAGGCATTATTTATGTATGATGGTAAATTATTATTTTGAAATGCTTCTAAAACCATTTCCAAAAAAGGTTTTATTAATTTATTCTTAAATTTTTTATAAAGGTCAACTGGAAGACCATCTGGTCCTGCACTTTTTCCTGATTTCATATTATCAATGGCTAGCCCAACTTCTTCTTGACTAATTTTAGACTCCAATATCTCCCTGTTTTCATTTGGAATACACGGTATAGATAGTTCGTTCAAAAACCCATTTAGTTTTGTTAAATCAGGTTCATTTTTGGTATCATATAATTTTTCATAGTAATCTCTAAAGGCTCTATTAATTTCTAAAGGATCTATAACTACCTGTCCTTTACTTATAATACTGGTAATTGGTGTTTTAATTTCCAATTGTTTAATCTGCCATGCTAATAATTTTCCTGATTTTTCACCTTGTTCATAAAAAGATTGTTTCAATCTTAGAAGACTCGAGGCAGCTCTATTCGCTGATTTTTTGTCGTATTCAGCTCTCAAAATCAGTAATTCATTCTCCAACCTTGGGTCACTTCCTGCATACACTTTTTCCTGAAGATTTTTTATTTTATGTTCCAATTTAGCTCTCTCCTCTCGAGTCTTCTTAGATTTTGATCCTGTATAACTAATAATATGTCCCCTAATAAAAGCTTTGAAAGCCTCCCACTTTACACATGCTGATGTTTGTGTAGTATTGATGTCAAAGAACTCGTCTATCTGTTTTTCTATATACTTGACAAATTCCTCATCCTGAAGCCATTTATGCTGAAATTGCCATCTACCTGATTCCTTTGTCAATTTTTTATCTACATATATTAGACAACAGGGTGCATGATCAGAGATCACGATGTTATCATAAAAGCAGTTTTGAATCTTGGACCTTAATTCTGTTGAAATCAAAAAATAATCAATACGTGAGAATGTCTTGTAGGTACTGGAATAACAAGAATAGGCTTTAACTTGTGGTTTCATTTCTCTCCATATATCTAACAATCTCAATTCTTTCATAAAATGATTAATAGTCATCCTACATCCAATGTGCGTACAATCCAGTCCTGTTGATCTATCCACACCTGGATTCAATGTACAATTAAAATCCCCTGCTATTATATGTTGCCCTGTAAGTGATGATAAGATGAGAAATAAATTAGCAAAGAACTTCTGATCATCTATATTGGGACCATATAAGTTCACAAGATTTATATTTTCTAATAGCAAAGAACCTTGAATGATTACATATCTTCCAAATTTGTCTCCAATTACATTTTTCACTTGAAAAGGAACTGATTTATGTATGAGAGTCATAACTCCCCTGGCTCGGGATGAAAATGAAGAGGTGAATACACTTCCCTGCCATCTACTCCTAATTCTTTTAACATCCTCCTCTATCAGATGAGTTTCTTGTAAAAACACAATTCTTGAACCCATGTCCTTTATTTTATTCATAACTTGTTTAAGTTTTTTTAAATTTTGTAGACCTCTGCAATTCCATGAAGTTAAATTAAGATTAACACTTTGGTCCATGATCAATAGAGAGTTTGGGATTACCTTGCAGTGTAAACATGCTCATACAGAGAAGCAAAAACATGAGTGGTTGAACATTCATCCTACAAACTACACACAAACAAATTTCCCCTTCCCACACTTGTGGCAAACCCCCCAAAATCAAAAGAAAAATTCTGTCTCCCGATATAGCCATCGACCGTTCCACACCCACGGGGAACAGCCTAAGCCACTCCTTCTTCATCCTCCCAATCACCCTAACTCTACTGCTTTTAATGACGTAACATTAACTCTCCTCTGTAGTTTTCCAACTTAACTCCAAAATTTTTAACAACTTTGTACATCATAGTTTTTTTTTTTTTTGTTTGTTTTGTTTTTGTTTTGTTTTTTTTTAATATATAATACAATCTATATTTTGTAAACTTACTATTTACTTCAAGTCAGTCAGATGCCTGTGCAAATGCTTAATTATTCTACCTTATATTTTGTTCATGCTTAGCTCCCACCAGTCTCTTCTTCTTCTTGGATCTTCTTGATGAACTCCTGCGCCTCCTCTGGGGTCTTGAAGATGTGGGTTCTGCCCTCATACGTGGTCAGCAGTCTCGCAGGATAGATTACACCATGACGAATCCCAAGGTTGCGCAGCTCCTTACGTACGGGATCAAACTGCTTCCTCAATTGCTGGATTCCTGTGGCCAAATCTGGGTAGAACCGCACCTGCTGGTCCTGGTGTTTAATCTCTCCTTTTTTAGCTCGTGCAGCGTTGAAAATCTTCATCCTGTCTCTGTTGTTAAGAAACTTCATAATTAAGGTCCTCGGCGGTCCCTTATCTCTCCGTGGGCCAATGCGATGTGCTTTTTCCAGAACCACTGCTGATTGCAACTCCTCGCTGCCCAGCACCTCCGGAATCCACTTTTCCAGAAAGGAACATACGTCCCAACCTTCTGATTCCTCTGGAAGACCCACCAGCCTCAAATTATTCTGTCTCGACCGAGATTCCAAATCCAAAATATTATCTTCCAGAGATTTATTTTTTTTTTCCAAAGTGCGCACCTTTAATTGAAGACGGGTGACGTCATCTTCAGCACTAGCGAGACGGAGCTCCATCTGCGCCGTTCGTTCTACACAGTCACCCAATTCCTTTCTTATTCCTTCCAACGCTGTCATAATCCCATCAAATCTAGAGGAAAAGTCCGCTCTCATTGAACTCATGGCAGCCATCAGCGCATCTGCGCCATTCCCCGCAGAAATCGCAGCGTTGCCAGCCTCCTCCGCCATATATGGAGCCCTGTTTGCTGCGTCACAGACCTGAAAGTCCGTTAATTTGGACTGTTTCGGCGGCTCGCTTTTTCCTTTTCCTGGTTTTCCAGCCTTAGGCTTCGCCGACATATCCTCGCCCAAACGCTGGGATACGTTCTGTCCCAAATGAGAGAGTTATTTGCCGATTTTTTTCTCCAGGAGCAGAGCAGAGCGAGACACGTCCGTCCTACGTGGCAGCCATAACCGGAAGTGATAATTAATTATTTTATTTAAAAGACATTATTTACCTTATCTGGGATTTGAATACAATACAGATCAAATGTTACTTTGGCAAATCTTTGTTTTTTATACAGTGTGCTCTAAGAAAAATGAACTGGTTAAACCATATCATATGTAGTGGCAGAGAATAAATCTACTCACTTCTTTAAAATTTCAGAGTTTTTGTACTTGAATATTACCCGTTTATACTCCTTTATACTCAAATTTCAATGCATGTTGGAAGCCAGTATTATAACTTCACTCTGTTACATAAATCTCACAGTTTCAGGTATTTTGCAGAATCAAAATAAAGATTACTGCTACAAAATATACTGTAGTTTAAACATGTTATAGATTAGTGTTGTATAAACTCAAACACAACCAAATAATTATGACTTGCAGCTTTTTGAAATAATTAATGAATCATGATATTCCAATTCTTTGAGATGCAGGGGTGTGTGTGTGTGTGTGTGTGAAAAGATACTGTGTGTGGTGTTGGTCTCGACTCGGTCTCAAACTGCTTTGGTCTTGGTCTTGAACCCTTAAAGTCTTGGTCTTGTCTTAGTCTTGGTTAATGCGGTCTTGACTACAACACTACCATTAGTATTAGGTGTGTTTTTACCTTATTAGCAACAAAGCAGGGGTGGCTCCTCCACTGACAGCCTCTTCCCCTAGGAACGTCTCGGTTTAGGATGAACCTTGGAGTGGAAATACAGTCTTCACAGATCTGAAAGGGAGATGAAAAGAATAAATTTCACAGTAAAATTAATAATCATATTTTTAAATCCCCACACCACAGTAGGGTTTAATAATTTAGTTTTTAATTTTTTTTGTTTATATTTTAACTACAAATTGAATTTCAATTTTTGAAAAGGGTTTCAATTCATTTCCTAGGAGGATTTGTTCATTTCAGTTTAGTTCTTTTGAGTAAAAATTGCTCGTACTGCAGCCTTTATTAATTCTACCATTTTCATTTTATTGTGATTCATTACAGTATTATCTTCAAATCTCTGACTTAAGTGCTAGAAGTCCATAATCTCATAAAATATACTTTTATTCTGCATTTATTCACAGCGCTTAACCAACAGTTAACTAATGTATCCATAGTTTGTAAAAGAAAACACTATCATGCCGGATAAATTATTAATTTATGACACAAATGTTAAAACAAACAAATGATATTTTACTTATAATTTCAGCACCTCCAAGTCTCCCTCTCTGTTCGCAAGTTTCAGACAGTCTCTGTGCATTTTTCATTTAAAGTGTTTATCAATTGTGGCCTTTATGTTCCAACACAGTGCGGTATGTAGTACAAAACTGTTTATCCCCACTTTATAAAAAATATTTGGAAGCTGTTGAGCATAGCCTTTAGTGACTTTTGTTGATAAATTAAGAGACACGCACGTCAACAACTCTGCTCATGTAAACATGGAAGTAAAGACGTGTGCATGCTCTGCAGGGAACTCTTGCCAGATGAGAACCGTTTTAACACCACAGAAGAAGAACCAGCATCTCCGTTAGCTTGTTAGCTCCGTTAGCGTCCAGGTGTTTCTGGTTCTTCACCGCTGTTCCTGGCTCACTGACCTGGTTTCGACTCGATCAGATTCAGCAAATGTTCACAGACGTAAAAGCATTATATTAAAAGATCAATCCGCAGATTTTGTGGATCAATATTGGCTCAGTCAAACATGGATCGATCCAGATCATTGTATCAATCTTTTGAACTCACCCCTACATACAACTCATTATATGCCTTATCCTTTGCCACCTCTCTCTTTGCCATGTGCCTAGATTACAAATACTCCTGTCTACTTTCTTCATCGCCCTGGTTATCCCACTTTTTCTTTGCCAACCTCTTCCTTTGAATACTTTCCTGTACCTCCATCATTCCACCACCAAGTCTTCTTGTCTTCCTTCCTATGTCCACTGGATATATCACATACCCATCTGCCCGTTTCCCTCAATACTTTTGTTGTACTTTTCCAGTCATCTGGTAATTCTTCGCTACTGCCCAGAGCCTGTATGAACTCCTTCCTGAACTCTGTGTGACCTTCTTCCTTCTGTAACTTCCCCCACTTAATCTTTGGCTCTGCCTTCACTCTTCCTCTTTTTGCTTTCCAAAGTGATCCTACGGACTACCATCCAATGCTTTCTAGCCACATTCTCCCCTGCCACCACCTTGCAGTTTCCTATCTGTTTCAGATTTCTCCTTCTGCAAAAGAAGATGTATTCATCACAAGCAAAATTTGTGTTGCCAGTATTTAAAAAAAAAAAAAAAAAAAAAAATCTTTCAGTAGACTGCATTGACATATTTATGATTTACATTGCCATTGTATAGCTTTGGTCAAAACTGAGCCAGTGTTTTCTCTGGCTTAAAGACTTTGGCGCGGTGGCAACATATTTTTCTGGGGGGCAGAAAACACATCACACTATTATAGCCGGAATATGTAAGTTTTATAGTATTTCTTTTTTTAAATTTTGCACAGTAACTTTGCATGGGGAACTTACCACATGAAGTATTGTACAACCAAGGCTTGAATCTTGCAATATAGGGCCAGTTGGGGTCCCACTCAGACATCCTGTGTTTGGACTTTTTACTGGTGTCATCCTTCTCTCCTTCCTCTGCTCTCACCTCTCCTGGACCCTCTGCCTGAATACTTTCCTCTCCTTGACTCCTCTCTTCTCTCATCTTTCCCTTTCTGAGCCCTGTCTAATTCAGGTTCTATCTCTGTCTTGGTGGTATACAAACAGGTTAGAAAATACCAAGTGTCACATTTGTCATGCAGGATTTTTTTTGTCATGGTTAATATAGATGACAAAAATATGTGTATTTTTTTCTGTTTTTATTCTAATGTTTCTTTTTTTCCATTGAGTAGGAAAGAGAAGGGGAAAAAAACTTTCATAATAGTAATTTACTCATGCATACTTAAATTACTGTATATGATTAGAGGTGGGTAGAGTAGCCAAAAATTCTACTCATGTAAAAGCAGTGTTAGCTTATGAAATTAATAATTTAAAGTAGACAACCAAAAATTTCTAGTTGAGTCAAGGCAGGGGTTGGTTGTGAGGGCCGTTCCACTGCAGGTTTTCTGTTCCACCCAGTTTCTTCAGCAGGTGTTTGCTCTTATCATCTTCAAGGATTGCTAATCATTGAAAACATCTCCTGAAGAAACTGGGTGGAACAGAAAACCTGCAGTGGAATGGCCCTCCATGGCACGTGATTCTGACTTAAATCTGTTTTGTCACACTTATGTTACTGTGAATTATTAATATTTATGAATATACTTAAGATAAGATAAGATAAGCCTTTATTAGTCCCACAATGGGGAAATTCCAGGATTGCAACAGCACAGGGATAGCAACACTCAGAGCAACAATCAGAAGGCAAGAAAAAACAAGAGCAGCTAGTATACATATGTACATATTACTATAAATATATATATATAGACACACAGTGCGGAGCATTGTGGTTGGTGGATGTGCAGCAGAAAGTCTAAGCTCTCTCTCCGTGGATGCGGCGGGCCAGCTGGATGTTTTTGGGCATGATGGTGACCCTCTTGGCGTGGATGGCGCACAGGTTGGTGTCCTCGAAGAGACCCACCAGGTGGGCCTCGCTGGCCTCCTGCAGAGCCATGATGGCGGAGCTCTGGAAGCACAGGTCGGTCTTGAAGTCCTGAGCGATCTCCCTCACCAGGCGCTGGAAGGGCAGCTTACGGATGAGCAGCTCCGTGGATTTCTGGTAGCGACGGATCTCTCTCAGAGCCACGGTACCGGGCCTGTAACGGTGAGGCTTCTTCACTCCGCCGGTGGCCGGAGCGCTTTTCCAAACAGCCTTGGTGGCCAGCTGCTTCCTGGGGGCTTTTCCTCCAGTAGATTTACGGGCGGTCTGCTTGGTTCTTGCCATCGCTCTTTATTATTCTGTCTTATATTTCTTGCACGCCACCTAAACTCCAGCCATCACCGGGTCAGAAAGAAGAAGGAAGATAAAAAGACTCAGAATTGAGCCGCTGTTGCAAAAGGCAGCCAACTCGTGTGGCGCCGGAACCGGAAGACTACTTTGTGTCTGTTTGACTGTATTTAGGTGTTGTTTTATTTTCCTAGTCATTTTAATGGCCTATTCTTTTTATCAGTAAACTATCTTATTATTTATCAGTGACTTTTTATCATCCTTTTCATGGGTTTCCTCATGGGGGGCCCTCCCATGGGGGTTGTGCCTGTTTTCTGGCTGCGGGGTGCTCGCCTGTGATTGCCCTGGTCTGCCTAGCTGAGGAGGTTGTGCGTTGCGGTGTTGACCCCTTGGGTTGGACTTGAACGGTCTCAGAGTCTGTGTTCCTGTAGCCGTGAACTTGGCATTTTCCCTGCTGGTGATAGCTCCCTCGTGATGGTGCTTTCACACTTGGATCCTCGGTGCTCAGCTTTAAGCCGAAGTTTTACACTGATGAAAGTTTCTCTGTGTGTGGGGGGAGAGGGGGTAAATTGTGTTTTATTTCAATGTGTGAAGCACTTTGCGTTGCATCTTTTTGTATGAAAAGTTTTCTATAAGTAAAGCATTGATTGATGATTGCCCGCTCCTGAGTTAAGGGTACAAAGAGCACCCACTTAAAAATTCAGTAATGACTTCAATCTTGAAGGTTTGAGGATTTTCTCCAAAATTTATAACAATTTTGTCGTAGTTTTGTACTTTTCTCTGTAAATTTATCTACATTTGCAACCATTTTTCCTCCTTAGTAATTTTTTCTTGTAAAATTAGGACTTGTGTATTTGAAACTTTATTATAAACTTGTGGATTATTTTAGAGCTAATTTTTGTCCATTTTTTTTTTATAAAATTGCCATTTTTTTATATGTATAAATTTGAAACAGATTGTGGTAATATTTTGATAGTTTTCCTTATACAATTTACACTTTTGACCATAATTTTGCAGAGCCAGAACAGAACAGTAATTTAACTCTAATTTCAAAGAAAAAATATTAATAGAATTATATTTAATGAAATAAACTATCTTAAATTACCAAAGATTCCATTATTTCTGTTATATTTCTATATATTTTTTAGTTTTTTAGAACTCTCCTCACCACCCAGACAGCAGGAAAAGCCTCCCTTATTTTGAAATCCAAATGTTGGCACGTTCAGTTTGTCTGAAGGCTGTTGACAGGTTAAAATCATTGACTTCATGAATTTCAGTCATCCTTACTTGCCAGGTACAGTGCATCCAGAAAGTATTCACAGCGCTTCACTTTTTCCACGTTATGTTACAAGTTTTGAGATTTTTGCTAATTTATTAAAAAAATTTAAAAAAAACAAACAAAAAACAACAACTAAGAAATCACATGTACATAAGTATTCACAGCCTTTGCCATGAAACTCAAAATTGAGCTCAGATGCATCCTGTTTCCACTGATCATCGTTGAGATGTTTCTACAGCTCAATTGGAGTCCACACATGGTAAATGCAGTTGATTGGACATGATTTGGAGGCACACATCTGTCTTTTTAAGGTCCCACAGTTGACAGTGCATGTCGGAGCACAAACCAGCATGAAGTCAAAGGAATTGTCTGTAAACCTCTGAGACAGGATTGTCTTGAGGCACAAATCTGGGGATGGGTTCAGAAAAATTTCTGCTGCTTTGAAGGTCCCTATGAGTGCAGTGGCCTCCGTCATCTGTAAATGGAAGTTTGGAAACCACCAGGACTCTTCCTAGAGCTGGCCGGCTTTCTAAACTGAGTGGGGGAGAAGGGCTTTAGTCAGGGAAGTGACCAAGAGCCTGATGCTCACTCTGTCAGAGCTCCAGTGTTCCTCTGTTGAGAGAGGAGAACCTTCTAGAAATACAACCATGTCTGCAGCAATCCACCAATCAGGCCTGTATGGTAGAGTGGCGAGACGGAAGCCACTCCTTAGTGAAAGGCACATGGCAGCCCACCTGGAGTTTGCCAAAAGGCACCTGAAGGACTCTCAGACCATGAAAAACAAAATTCTCTGGTCTGATGAGACAAAGATAGAATTCTTTGGCTTGAATGTCAGGCATCATGTTTGGAGGAAACCAGGCACCACTCACCACCAGGCCAATACCATCCCTACAGTGAAGTATGGTGGTGGTGGCAGCATCATGCTGCAGTGATGTTTTTCAGCGGTAGGAACTGGGAGACTAGACAGGATAGAGGGAAAGATGAATGCAGCAATGTACAGAGACATCCTGGATGAAAACCTGCTCCAGAGCGCTCTTGACTTCAGACTGGACTGATGGTTTATCTTTCAGCAGGACAACGACCCTAAGCACACAGCCAAGATATCAAAGGAGTGGCTTCAGGACAAGTCTGTGAATGTCCTTGAGTGGCCCAGCCAGAGCCTAGACTTGAATCCAATTGAACATTTGTGGAGAGATCTGAAAATGGCTGTGCACCGACGCTTCCCATCCAGCCTGATGGAGCTCGAGAGGTGCTACAAAGAGGAATGGGCGAAACTGCCCAAAGATAGGTGTGTCAAGCTTGTAGCATCATATTCAAAAAGACTTGAGGCTGTAATTGCTGGCAAAGATGTATCAACAACGTATTGAGCAAAGGCTGTGAATACTTACGTACATGTGATTTGCTATTTTTTATTATTTTTAATCAATTTGTAAAAATCTCAAAACAAAAAACTTTTTTCATGTCGTCATTATGGGTTATTGTGTGTAGAATTTTGAGGGGAAAAATTATTCCATTTTGGAATACGGCTGTAGCATAACAAAATGTGGAAAAAGTGAAGTGCTGTGAATACTTTCCAGATGCACTGTACATAATAGTGAACATAAATTATTTAATATTGTAGTGGATGCTGAAGTAAATCCTCAGCGATTCAGTCACTCTTGCCTTTCCCTGCCTATCGATGGCCGAAAAGCAAAACCCCCTATCTGAAAAATGCACTTAGGCATTAGTGCCTTGCAAAGTACAGATAGGAGGTGGTATTGTTAACACATACTGTAGTATAGTAAATCTAGTCCAAAACAGTGTATTATGTACTGGGTATGCTTAAAAAATAGCATTCTGCAAGAAAACAAAAATGTTTTTATATTTTTCAAAGAAGTGCATTTTTCAGATAGGAGGTTTTGCATTTCGGCCATCTACAGTATATGAAGCCTCACCACACCTGTTAGCTAAGTGACTCATCATTATTGTTCCCGTTACCAGCGGGTTAAAACCACGATAAATGCCTCCACTGCTTACATACTGTACCTCTTCTGCCTTTTTTCTGTGGTTTTTTTTTTTTTTTTATTATTATTTTGGATACTTTATTGATCCCCAGAGGGGAAATTGAGGGCATCCACCTGGATGGATGAAGCAGCCAAGGTACGGTGTTATCCCTTAACCATTCACACACACATTCACACCTAGGGCCACTTTAGAGTCTCCAATAACCTAACCTGCATGTTTTTGGCCTGTGGGAGGAAACCGGAGAAATCCTGGAGTAAACCCACGCAATGCAAACTCCACACAGATCACTGTTGGTCAGGGGCTGGGATCGAACCAGGGATCCCATGGCCAAGGGTGAGTTGCTGTACTGGTGCAGTGCTAACCACTGTGCCACCGCACCGCCCAAAAGTTTAAAGTACTTTGATAAGCTCATGCTTCTCTCAGACTGCAACGCTAGAGAGACGCTCTGCCTGCCGACTGACGGTCACGCTGGCGGCGCGCTTCCGAACTCCGACGCGTGGATGACTGTCATGCACGTTGTTTGTGTGCACGCTTGTGGAGCGTTTCCTATTAGCGTGGCGACATAACTTCAAGGGTGGTGGCCCACCATGCGGGAATATTACCAGAGAAAACCCTGCTGAGCTCAAGGATACCTCTGAAGAATTTAAATACATAAGCAGCTATTTGTACCCCTCCCCAATAAGAATAGAATGTATAAGCATTTTGACCCACTGCTAAATGTCAGTATAGAAGACAACCTTGTCACTAAAGAATACTTTTTGTGTAGTCCTTAGACATATGGCAGGGATACTGCTTAATGGTTTAGTGATTTATTTTATAGTGGATCATAAGTGCCTTCAAAACAGTTTGATCTTTTGGTTTGTTTTTCAGTATGTCTCTAAATTAGTGATGCAAGTTATACTGACTTTCGTAGGCGGGGCCAGCTCAGCAGACCTGTCAGACGGCGGAAAGCGAGGCCGGCTCGGTGGATCTGACAGGTCTGCTGAGCTGGCCCCGCCTACGAAAGTCAGCTGATAAAATGTCACCTGGCAGCACTCAGCTGACTCTTCTGACGAAGGCTGCAGTGCACAGTCGAAACGTGTTAAGCAGGTAAAGACATCTTTCTATTTTTGTCTTTAATAAGAACAAAAGGTAAATAATTAAAAGAAGACAAAATGAACCTACTTGAACGATTACCAATGTCATGCTTTCTTATTTTTTAAAAACAACTACCAATATCATAAAATTGATCTTTTTTAGATATATTAAAATAACTTTCACTTTCTAATTTACTGAGATGTACTACTAGACTGTTTTAACATGAAAATAAACTGTGAGCTGCTTCTTCTGTTGCATGTTAAACATGATCACAGTACCCCGCAATCCAGGCAAACCCAGAACGATCTGGGCTCCCTCTGTTGTCTGTTACCTCAGTGGCAACTTGAGTCCAGTCTGCTTTTCCGTCTGTTGAAGGGAGGCAGCGGGGATATGTTTTTGTGCTTGTGCAGCCTGCTGCAGTCCGTTTCTCTGCCCTGTTGATTTGAGGGGTGGACATTGGAACGTGCCATGGGAACTTGTTGTGGCTCTCCAACGTAACCCGGAAGGGCTTAGTGTCTTCTTCTGCTTTTTCGGTTGAAATGCGGCAGTGGATGACCACGTGCACCCCCGCCTGGATGGCGATGTCACTACATTTCATAGAATAAGCTCCCATTGAAAAGAACTGCTGAGTTATCAGTTGACAACTAATTTAATTTAGTCAACTAAATTCTTATCAACAATTAATGGAAAGTCAATTAATCATTAACATCCCTACTCTGAATGGTTTGGGGAAAAGACAATTTACAACTAACTTTTGTAAGCAAGAACTTCAGTAGGAATTTGCAGCCAATATTTTAAACTTTGGCAAGGGCATGTGTCTACTGAAGAGGACTTGGGACACATTCATTTAATTTAAAATGTTTACTTTTTAAAGATTCTTTAAAATAATTGCAGTATATTTGCCACCTACATATACAGTATAAAGGCTGTCATTGGTAGGTATCATTTAAAGAGTACCTTTTCTGAAATTTTGTGTATTTAAAGTAATTACTCAAGAAATATCCATCTCACACACAAGCGGCCTCAAAGAGAAACGCCAATTATCAAAAAGAGAAAAAAAAATAAGATGAGATAAGATAAGCCTTTATTAGTCCCACAACGGGGAAATTAAAAATATGTGAGACTTTCTAAATGTACAGTGTAAGATTGAAAACAGGAGTCTTTCAAGGTTAAGACTGCCAAGCTTATTGTAATTATGAAGTTTTTTTTAAAAAAAGGGATCCCATATGATCACCAAAAAAAAGGGTTACTGTCCCATCGATATGTTGCATCTAGAAGTGTAGCATGTGCATTAACACACCATGTTCCTACATGGACTGAGTAATGATACGCTAACCTTGTCCGACACTACAAGGCTGGAACACCCTGTGTGTCATTATCTTAGGCTTTTCACAGCTGAGTGCTTGGTTTGGAAGGGATGTGGTGTAGAATTTAGCAGTCCACAGAGAAATGGGTTTCTTCACATTTTTAAGCTTGTGCACTTGTGAGGTTTTTTTTTTTTTTTTAGTTGGAGCTGATGTCATGCAGTGAGGTTTGTGGGGGGTGAGACGCTGCCTTTTTCAAAGTCGGATTTAAATATATGAATATTGTTGAACTGATTGGAATTCATTCAGAAAGTATATTTAGACCTTTAAGACAAATTGGAGTACAAATAATAATATATTTATAATTCTTTTTTTTTATATTTTTATGATAACAGGTGAGACAGAGCCTCGCCTGCCTCCCCGATCACACATCACTGATGCAGTGGTTATCGTGTGTCACTTGGTGATGTCAGCATTAAAAAAGCATACAAGCTTTGCTTTATGGTTTCTATATATTTTTTAACAAAGCATAAAGTGTGCATTGGGCCTCTTGATACAAATTATATGATACAAATGTGGTATTGTGTAACTTGCGGTGTATGTGATTTTCTGTGAAATTTAGGAGGTGCATTTGTTTCCTTTCCCTTTAATCTCCGTGGTTGGAGGACTGATGTAGTCATAATGTAATCTCTAAGAAGGTGACCACATGTACTGGTGACTTAGTTTGTTATTCAAAATGCTATTTGTACTCGTATCTTTTGCAAGGAATAACTAGCCTTACTTTGTTTCCATTATGCATTTAATTTATTGTGTGGAGAAGTGATCTTAAAGAGGTTGTATACTGTAGTTGATGGATTGAACGGAGTTGGTTTAAGGGTTGCCTTTAAACTAATGTGCTGTTGAGGTTGCAGTTCTGCAGGGGTTTGAGAATGGCTTATAGGCTGCTACAGGTATAGACACAAATAGGGCTGGGAATTAGGGATGTTGATGATTAATTGACTTTTGATTAATTGATTATAGGAATTTAGTTGATTAAATTAGTTGTCAATTAATTGATAAGTCAGCAGTCCTTTTCAATGGGAGCTTATTCTGTGAAATGTCGTGGCATCGCTGTCCAAGCGGGGCACACGTGGACACTGTAAATTCAGCCTTCTGGGTTACGTTGGCGCGCCACAACAAGTTCTAATGACTTGATGGTCCACCTGCTTCAAATTAACATAGTGCCTTGTCTGTTCTTTTCTTCTTTTTCTTTATCCCCTCACTCACCCTCACCTCCCCCCCCCCCCCCCCCCCAGCTAGTCGCAGCAGATGACTGCCTCTCCCTGAGTCTGGTTCTGCTGGAGGCTTCTTCCTGTTAAAAGGGAGTTTTTCCTCTCCACCGTCGCCAGGTGCTTGCTCACAGGGGATCGCCTGATTGCTGGGTCTTTCTGTAATTGTGGGGGTTTCCCCTACAGTTGAAAGTGCTATGAGATGACTGTTGTTGTGAAATGGTGCTGTATAAATAAAGTTGAATTAAATTGAATAGCGGAGAAACGGACCGGAGCAAAGAAAAAGATGACGTGAGTGCAAAAACTCATCCCCACTGCTCCGCTCTGCAAGACAGAATAGCAGACCGGACTCAAGTGGCCACTGAGGTAACAGACAGCAGAGGAGCCCAGAGTGTACTGGGTTTGTCTGGATTTCCGGGGTACTGTGATAATGTTTAACACGCAACAGATGAAGCAGCTCAGAATTTATTTTCCTGTTAAAACAGTCTACAAGTGCATCTCAGTAAATTAGAATGTTAAAGTAATTTTTTTGTAATATAACTAAAAAAAGATAAATTTATTTTATTGGCAGTAGTTTTTGAAATAAATTAAAAATCATGACATTTGTAATTTACTGAGGTGTACAGAACATAGTACACACTATACAGTGCAAAATTTGTTAAATTACAAAAAAATGCTGTTGTCTGTAGCAAAAAAAAAATGCAAATGTTATAATAAATCATTGAGGACTATGATGTTCATGTTTTATTCAGTGTATTCAATTCAATTCAACTTTATTTATATAGTGCCATTTCACAACAACAGTCATCTCATAGCACTATCAACTGTAGGGGGGAACCCCCACAGTTGCAGAAAGACCCCAGCAATCAGGCGATCCCCTGTGAGCAAGCACTTGGCGACGGTGGAGAGGAAAAACTCCCTTTTAACAGGAAGAAACCTCCAGCAGAACCAGGCTCAGGGAGGGGCAGTCATCTGCTGCGACTGGCTGGGGGGTGAGGGGATAGAGAAGAAGATGCTTATACATTATATTTTTATTCACTTTGGAGGGAGCAGACAACGATTCTCTGATGGGGAAGACAGGGGCTGAGCTGAGGGGTGGCGGATGAAGAGAAGCTGCAGAGAGGCGTGTAAGACTGCGACTCTGCTTCCTGGTCCCAACTCTGAGTAGTCATGGTTTTGGAAATTTGGATAAAAAAGATGCCAGATTGTTAGATAAATGAGAAGCACCATCCAAAGTGGGATGAATGCTGTCTCGTCTCATAAGACCAGGTTTTTCCCAAAAAGAGCTCCAATTGTCAATGTAGCCCACGTCATTTTTAGGACACCACACAGACAGCCAGCGGTTCAAGGATGACGAGCGACTAAACATGTCATCACTGCTCAGATTGGGGAGGGGCCCAGAGAATACTACAGTGGCAGACATCGTTTTTGCAAAGTCACACACCGATTCTATATTAAGTTTCGTGACTTCCGACTGCCGGAGACGGATGTCATTAATGCCGGCGTGAATAACAATTGTGGAATATTTACAGTTACTTTTAGCCAGCATTTTCAAATTTGACTCGATGTCGCCTGCTCTGGCCCCAGGAATGCATTGGACTATGGCCGCTGGAGTCTCTAGGTTCTCTAGGTTCACGTTTCTGACTACAGAGTCGCCAATGATCAGAGTTTTTTCCTCAGCGGGTGTGTCGCTGAGCGGGGAAAAACGATTAGAAACGTGAACAGGTTGGTGGTGTACCGGGGCTTTGCGACTAGGCTTCCTTCTCACTGTCACCCACCCAGTCTCCTCGCTGCTGAGGAGAGCCGGGGAGCCGCTGACAGTGGGACCTAAGCTAGCTAGCTCCGCTGCAGCTAATGGGCAATGGGCGTCCGTCAAGATTAACTGGCGCAGACGGTGTTTCAATGCAGCGGAGCCGGGATTCCAAATCAGACAACCTCGCCTCGAGCGCCTCAAAAAGACAACATTTATTACATTTACCGTTATCGCTAAAAGAGGCAGAGGTGTAGCTAAACATCTGACAGAGAGAGCACACCAGAGGAGGAGAGGAAAGAGAGCTAGTAGCCATAGCTAGTGGCTAGAGAGCAAACCACAAAGCAAACCACACAAGCAGACAGCAAAACAGGAAGTGACGATACGTTACCACAAGGAAGTGACGATCCAATCGAGAAAAAAAACGAATTGACCGAACCATATGAAAAAACAGCAACTTTTTACATGTTAAAGATGGACCATATTGTACTGAGGGAAATTCAGATTCTCAGGAAAAATGCTGCTTATCAATTAATCGTTAATTGACGATAACGTGAATCAATTACAATTAATGAATGAATCAGCAACTTGCATCCCTAGGTATGGTAGTGGCTTTACAAATGAAACAATGTACGTAAAAGTGTGGAGTGCAGAACACACAATTGAACACACGATTGAATAAAATAGCCCAGGATTATGGAAAAATATAAACCGGTATGGTAGTGGTTTCACGGATGGGTCAATATACATGAAAGTGCGAAGTGCAAAGACAGGTGTATTATTGTGATCATTTAAAAGGTCCTCAGTTCTGTGCATGTGAGCGTTCGGAGGGAGGGGGGTGGGGCCTCTGACTGTTTGCAGTCCGGATGTTCCAGGGCAAGAAACTGTTTGTCAGTCTGGAGGTGAGGGACTTCATTGATCTGAACCGTCATCCAGAGGGAAGCAGGTCAAACAGGTGGTAGGCGGGATGTGAGGGGTCTCCTGTGATGGCCTTGATCTTTCTGAGACAGCCTTCTCATTTTTGTCAGTGATGAACCTGACCAAGGTGGTATTGTCCGCATACTTCACGATGATGTGGAATGCAGTCAGAGGTATACAGGAAGTACAGTAGAGCTCTTGGCATGTAGTGTGGTGGCCTAGGGGTAGATCATCCGTCCCACAACCAGGAGGTCAGGGTTCAAGTCCCAGCCGGGTCATGCCAAAGACCATGTAAAAGTGGAACTTCCTGCTGTACATCTTGGTGCTCGGCAAAAATGGAATGGAGGAGGGAAATGTGGGCGGCAGTGACTCAGGAGGTGGAGCGGGTTGTCCAATAACCACAGCACTGGCAGTATGAATCCTGCTGTCCCCAGCCATCCTGCCGTTGTGTCCCTGGGCAAGACACTTTACTCACCTTGCCTCCTGTGTCCATGACACTGGGTATGAAGGTGTATAAATGTTTGGTAGTGGTCGGAGAGGCAGTTGGTACGGATTGGTCACATTTCTGTCAGTGTGCCTCAGGGCAGCTGTGGCTACAGTAGTAGCTGACCACTACCATTGTCTGTGGAGTGAATGAATAATGGGTTTTCATTGTAAAGCGCTTTGGGTTTCTTGAAAGGCGCTATATAAATGCAAACCATTATTATTACAACACACCTGTCTTTGCACTCCGCACTTTCATGTTCATTGACCCATCTGTGATACCACTACTGTGTATATTTTCCATTATCCTTGGGCCTACGGCTGTCGCGGTAGAGGAATTTCCCCTGCGGTGACAGCAGATAGCTCAACACCGCGATATGCGGTATTATTGCAAATGTTTTTAGGACCCTGTGGTCTCATAATTTAAACAGAGTTCATAACTTATGTGGCAAACGATGGAAGCTGTAAGAAAGTCGTTGCAGCTCCACTCTCAACTTTATGTGCATGTGTGACAATTGTGTGGAGCTCCGGTCTTCCTAGGCATGAACTGCTGATTCTGTTTTAAACAAACAACAACAAAAAACAACAACAATCATTTTCATAAAGCAGTGGCGGTAACTCCAGTATTTCAACTACGGGGTGTGTGGACTGGAGACTGCAGTGTCTCCATGATTTTTTGATGTTTCCCACTGTCTGAAAAATCACATTCAAACAAGCAATGCACTATGCAGTAGTTGTTTTGCTCATGGAGCTCAGTTGTCAGGATCATAAACACTCTGCTCAGAAGGAAATAACACACTTTGTGCCTTTTCAGTGCTCATTGTCATGGCTGTATTTAGCAAATCGTCCAAATGCTTCTGTCACTAACTGCCTGCTAGAGTCCGTCTGGAGAGGGAGTGCCCCACCCAGTGCTATGAAAGCTTCCACAGTACCGGGTGCAAACATGCTGTTAGCAATAAAAATAACTTAACATTTAACAATTTATTCAATAATTAATAGGGTTTACTCCGGGATTTCTCCGGTTTCCACCCACATGCCAAAAACATGCATGTTGCAGCGGCATGAAATAATGCAGCGTGGTGAAGGTTTTAAGTAGAATTTATTAAATCATACCGCCGTCACGAAGCCCGCCCCGGCGCCGTGCATGCGTGCCGGGAGCGTGCCCGGAGGCTCTCCAGCAAAAGGACACAGAGCGTGTGTGTGTCCGCAGCAGCAGTCAAAGAGAGAATGAGAGACAGAATCGTGCAGCATATATACCCAGTTACAACAATACATGAAAGAGCATTCACAGCAGTTGGCATGGGCATTTGCATATGAGAGACATACATAACAATAGGTAGATTGCTGGCCTCTGCTCCAGCTGCAGGACAAAGAGGTTACAAGGCACATCTACATATTGATCTGTCTCTAGGTCACAGTAAGGACAGGACGCATGAACACAATGCATGAATGGCACATTAACATCACAGTGCATGAATGGCACATTACATCAGTAGTGCTGCGGAAAAAACCAGGAGTGGCGAGCTGTCTGTCCTTAGTCTGTTGTGGGGGTTATTCCAAACCCGCCACACTGCTCCCCCCCCCCCCCTAGAGGGCTCGGCAGGGGGCCGAGACCTCGATAATGCAGCTTGGCAGCGAGCAGGGAAAGCTCTGTGTAGGTGGAGGTGGAGGGGGGTGGGCGGTAGTAAGTGCCGGCAGGAGACGGTGAAATCGTCTGAGCCGCACAAAAATTGCTTGTTGGTCCGCGATGTCGAGGGGCTGTCCCGTTGAGCGTGCGGAGAACCACAAGAAGAAAAATTAGTCTCTGACTCCTCTCTCGGCCATGAAGAAAAAAGGAGCGGCGAGGCTGCGTAGCGGCTGTAAAAAAAAAAACAAAAGCAGAGGGACTTGGCGTGTTGACTTTAGGTGCAGGCGCAGCCCTAAAGCCCTCAGGAAAACTGACGGCTGAATCCCATTGTGCGCCGTGGCTGAGACCGTTAGAAAATCCAGTGGGCGAGCCGCGTGCTTGCTTCAGGTGTGAGAGCAGCCCTGAAGGCTTTGTGTGCAGCGGCAAAGGATGATGGCGGTCTGTGGAGCCGTATATGTGTCCCGTGCGTGGTGCGCCGTCCTCGTAACTCCCCGGTGCGTGTGCGGGGGTTCCGTGCGTGGGTGGGCCGCTGGAGGGGCGAGTCAGGGTCCAGAATCTTGGTGGAGATCAGCGCAGTCGGCGCCAATAATATCCAAGTTGAGCTGTGGCTGTAGATTGGTCATTGTGCGTTGGAGCGGTGAGAGGAAATAGACGATCTTTGTCCCTCTGGCTCGTGCAAATGCGTTGGAGCGGTGAGAGGGAGGAGACGATCTTTGTCACTCGCTCGGCCATGGTGCGTTCAGGTCCACGCGCTGCGTTCTCCGCCGGCCCTGGAGGTCGCCGTCGTGGAGAGGGGACGAGGTGCATGCGCTCTCGTGTGGAGGAGCTGCGAGTGCGGCCGGTCCAGCGTGAATGAGCAGATCTCAGACGTGCAGATCTCATCATGAAGAATGGGTCACCAGTGTAGCTGTCCAGACCAGAAGGTTGCGTTCTCGGGGTCACCAGCGTAACTGTCCAGACCAGAAGGTTGCGTCGCACAAAACGTGTGCTTTCTATCGGGGTCACCAGCGCGGCGGCATGAAATAATGCAGCGTGGTGAAGGTTTTAAGTAGAGTTTATTAAATCATACCGCCGTCACGAAGCCCGCCCCGGCGCTGTGCATGCGCGCCGGGAGCGTGCCCGGAGGCTCTCTAGCAAAGGGACACAGAGTGTGTGTGTGCGTGTGTCCGCAGCAGCAGTCAAAGAGAGAATGAGAGACAGAATCGTGCAGCATATATACCCAGTTACAACAATACATGAAAGAGCATTCACAGCAGTTGGCATGGGCATTTGCATGTGAGAGACATACATAACAATAGGTAGATTGCTGGCCTCTGCTCCAGCTGCAGGACAAAGAGGTTACAAGGCACATCTACATATTGATCTGTCTCTAGGTCACAGTAAGGACAGGACGCATGAACACAATGCATGAATGGCACATTAACATCACAATGCATGAATGGCACATTACATCAGTAGTGCTGCGGAAAAAACCAGGAGTGGCGAGCTGTCTGTCCTTAGTCTGTTGTGGGGGTTATTCCAAACCCGCCACAATGTTAAGTTAATTGGCATCAAACTGGGGATTCTAAATTGTCCTTAGGTATGACTGTGAGAGTGAATGGTTGTCTGTCTCTCTGTGTTGGCCCTGCGAGGGACTGGCGATCTGTCCAGGGTGTACCCGGCCTTTCGCCCAAAAGATGCTGGGATAGGCTCCAGCCCCCCTGCGACCCGAAAAGGATTAAGCAGAAGATGGATGGATGGATGGAATTAATAGGGGCACATGAGTGAACAATGAAATTGAGCCACACACACAAAAAAGGGAACACCACGGTTGTTGCGGCTGCTCTTTATCCTCCGTGGTAGGCTTGTCCTTAGCGCAGTATTACATAATTGCAGTTACTGCGACAGCCCTACTTCATAGATAGTAACTGTCTTGTGAAATCAACTCCTCCTACAGTTTTGTTCCAATTGTTTTGAAACTTGGTCCCATGGTTTGATATACTCTGATGTGCATATTGCAATTTCACTCTCATCGGATGACCTTGAGGTCAAAGGTCAAGTCAGATGTTTCCCTAAATCTTGTAAACACAGTAACTGCTGAGAGAAATGATGTAGGCTTCTCAAATCAATACAGTAGTTGTATCAAATACACATCTTGGACGACTTACACCCTCACCTAACTATGGGTTTGGAGTCAAAGATTCAGAGTTAACATTGCAGTTGCCCTATGGTAAATGCTGTATTTACTGTTACTATAAAACAAGTAAAGCTAGGGCCACCAAACCTGGTATACAGGTTCACCTTGGGATCCTAACCTCTGACTACAGGTTTGGGGTCAAAAGGTCAAGGTTGGGACTCCCTATGATCTCTTACTATAGAATGCAGGGATGAGAATTTTCTGCGGATCCGCGGAATTCCGCGGATTTGATCATGTCTAGGGTAATTCTCGTGAATCGTCTAAATTCGAGGAGAAAATTTTAGGGGGGGGGGGTGAGGTATGTTATGACCGGCGAGTCATATTTTCGATCGGCTGCTAAAATCCACCGCGCAGAACGCGCTACCCAGGGAGATCAGTAATGTAATGTAACAAGGCCACTGATTGGTTGCTTCAATAAGTATCAGCCAATCGGCGATTTTGTTAATTTCCTTTGTCATATCCAACACGTGGAGCGAAATGTAAATGGCGGACAGTTCAAAATAATCAACTGAGTTTTCACGATTTCGTGAAAATGGTGAACCTAAAACTCATGAAAGACAACGAAGCAAGAATTTTAGAAATCGACAAAGGGATAAGGAACAAGTTTCGTTGGGAATGGCTCGAAAAAACTGTCAATGACTGTAAAGATCGGTAAAAATACCAAAGTTGTGGTTGAAAAAATCGCCGATTTCATAGCAAAATGCGAAGTACCAGGGAAAGCCCAGTGTGTTTATTGCAACGATTTCTTGAGTTATGGATCTCGTGGTTGTGTTGCCTTAGTTGAACACTGTTCCACGGCTCCAGGCTTTGGTAGCCAAGAAGAAGAAATTGCACAATTAGATGTGAAGAATACATTGACTTGTACATAAGTTTATAGAGTAGTAGCACAGGCATGTAAATATGGAAGTGACATTTTCTATTTCTCAATCAAGTGTGGCACTGAATCAAAACAGTATTGAACATGATTACACATGTGATGCAGCAGCAGATTAAAAAGGTAAACTATAAATGCATTTGTACTTACTTCTAACTTTAAATATAAGACCACATTTGAGCATTCTAAAACACCAGATTTCGTTAGCTTTGCCTCAGAGTGCTTTTGTTTATATCCCTTGGAGACCTTCTGAAGCATAGTCTATGTGTGTGGAAGCACCTGTTATATGGGTAGCCCATGTGCTGGCATTTTGACACAAAGTAAGGATAAATCGAATTAAAGATTTTTTTTTTTTTTAAATTGATAATGATAAAATGGGATAGATCCCAGCTACTGGTGATCAAACAAATCCTTCTGACTGCCTGGCGTTATCTTTTGACACAACTCGAGTTAGTTAACACAAGTAAATGGGATATATTTTAGACTGTTTTCAAATACATCGCTTGTCGAGTACTGAGCATTACAACAGCAGGATATAAATGCTTCCAAGATCACCTATTAGTTTACATAATAAGCAACAGTGGAGGTTTTCATTATGGTTAACTATTTTGGCAGACATGTATGCCTTTTTTATATTGAGAGCATTCCTTTAAAGGCCAAATGTCACGTAACAGGGTACTTTAAATATCTTGAAACTAGATATAAAAGGGAACCGATCCGTTCGGGTCTTGGTGCATATGCTTCAGTAACAACGGAATATTTGTTAATTTAAAACTGCCGCGCTTGGCCTGACACGGCCCCTGGAATCGCCTGGGGAAGAAGGCGGAAGTGACGAAATCGATTGTACCCTAGTTTGATGCTTGGGGTATTTCAATTGATTGTTTATATGGAGACTGGAAGGTTGAAGTGAGCAACAAGAAAGAAAAAATTGGATATTTCACCCATACCTTAAAACGGGACTATCAGGGACAGCTGGGTAATAAGGGACACTTCTCTGGGAAATGTTTTCATACCTGTCAAGTGAGACGTTTTCGCCGTACTTCAACACCGTAAAAAGCGGCTATAAGGGACGGCGGAGCAACAAGGGACACCTCTCTGGGAAATGCCCCAAATGCAACTCGTGTTGTTATTGTCAAATATTTTAACCACTTGCACTCTGGGCAATTTTCCTAAAAATGCCCAAAAATAACGTGCCCAAAGTAAATCGAAAGCTGTTATTCAACCCTTTGCAGCATCTTCATGGGGTTGGTCTCATTTAAAAGAAAACACTTTGAATTTTTTGGCAAAAAAAACATAATCTCTCTACGTGCTCCGGCCACTGAGTTACAGTCATCTAAACATACTGAACTTGAAGAAAAAAAAATTGGACACAGTGTTTTTTTGGATACAAATGCTTGTAAATAACACACAGCTGTCCGATCCGGCTGGAAAATGCAACAGAAATGTAGAACCAAGTGTTATCCAGCTGAGATCCAAATTTGGTAACAATACCACCAAAAATGAATATTTTACACAGCTTTGTTCTCAGGCTGTTCCCAGGCATTATGGAACTGTGCCAAATTGTGCCAAATGGCACAGTTTGGAAAAACGTCTGTAACTTTTGAATAATTCAATGTAGAATCTTCATTTTAGGCTCTAATGAAAGGTCACACTCAGGGCTGTGTGTGTGTGTGTGTGGGCGGGGGGTCGTTTCCCCCCCCCCCCCCGCTACCAAGGACCAAATTCGTCCCTCGCTACATGACGGAATACACTCTTTTTTTTTTTTCCTTGCATGTTTTCACAGTGGCTCCCCCCCCCCTCGCTACTGTGTGTGTGTGTGTGTGTGGGGAACCGTGAACGGACCGTGAACGCCCCCCCCCCCCCCGCTACAGAAGAGGGCCATCGCTACATGATGGATGCATCATAGGACGCAGAGACTTGCCCGCCCGCGGAACAACGGAACGCAAGTGGTTAAGGATTCATGGATATTTGACAATAACAACACAACTCAGCGTCCGGCGCAAAATAAAAAAAAAAAGCAGAATTCTGTATTTGTAAGGCAATCTCTCTCTGTTCCGCAACCGCTGCACAGCTGAACGTGTTAAACCATTGTCCTAATGACTTCTCATTGTAGTGAGAATAGTTCACGCTGAGCGATCAGCCCGCCCCGACAATCTGACTAATGATTGACTCCACACTTCTCATTGTAGTGATAATAGCTCAGGCTGAGCCATCTGCCAGCACCAGCTGTGGGGGATCACACACAGGACGTGCTCCGCAACACACTCAATTTTTTTTCCCGTATATTTTTCTTTTGGGCGTACAGAAATGGCAATACGCCCGTTTTTGCTAAAATTGCATTTTCCCCGTATTTTCCTGAAAATATTTGACAATAACAACACGAACTACATTTAAAACATTTCCCAGAAAAGTGTCCCCCACCACTCCGCCGTCCCCCACAGCCGCGCTTGACACCAAAATACGGCGAAAATGTCTCACTTGACAGGTATGCGCCTCCATTTTCATATTGATCTGGTCAATTTCTTGACAGCAGCGGCTCTCCTCCACTGTAATAATAATGGCTTCCGAAAAATCAATATTTATGGGGCGCCCTCGACAGACCCCCTTCGGCTTCGCAATTCTGGAGGCGATTAATGTCCAGTTCAATGACATTTTCCACTGGTTCTGCTCTCTGGTCATCGTTGGAACTGTTGTCATCAGACAAAGCATCTGATTCCGTCTCGGACGGCTCGAACCTGTAAGGTTCAATGCCTCTGTCACTGTCTGAACCACTGACAAAAAAAAAAGACAAAACTAAACTAATTTGTTCACAATCGGTGTCACTTTCCGTCAAGATTGTCCAATGTTGATAAGTGTGAATGTGGATAGGCAGGGCAGCCAGGGTACAACTGGTGATGTCAAAAACATGGGCGTGGTCTGGACGGGCTGTCACAAGCCAGCAAGCAAGGTGGGGCCTTCACCTGGTGTATTTTGCGCAATTATGTAAATACAGGTGGGTGATATGGTCTCCGGTATGAATATTTGGTTTAAGCTATGTGTATTTTATCTAAATTCGTTGTCATTTAGAAAAAAAAATTAAGTGGCATTTGGCCTTTAAGGAATAAATGCAGTTTGAAGATTGTGAACTGGGATTTGTGATTTGAATCTGTGCTTCTGCCTTGACACACCTTGGGTATCTTTATTTCTATGATATTCAACAGTAGAACAAACATCAGCTGAAAACCTTCACCCAGCTTCCTCATCCACTGTAAATAGTCTGGAATTCTAGTGACTCATAAACAGGTGAGAGGCATTTCTTTGTAAAGAGCAAAAGATTTGTGTATATTTTGATGTGGGCGTTCTGTTATTTGCTACTCTTTTTTTTTGTGCCCATTTTAACACTGTTTTCTTATTTATTCTCTTTGACAATTTGTTGCAGCTATGTGAAAGCTTGTCTTTCTGGCCTTTTAACATTAAACCAGTGTGTTCATTTGCTTTCTTTGTAATCAAGTAAGGAAATAGGGGAAACAATTCTGGAAACTCTGGAATGTCGCATTTATATGAACTTTACGTGTGACGTGTGTCTGTCAGGAAGCCCAAATCTCCTGCTGTTGTCCATATCTAAAGATCATGGAGTCGAAAATTTCACTGTGGACTGCAGAATCGGATCCAGGCGACTGAGACTGACTTGCCCTGGAGACACGAGAGCAGGAATTTGAAACATCCAGTTGAACTCAAGTGAAATCAAAAGTTCATTTTTGAGTATGGATGTTTTTATCCCCCGCCAGACGAAGGCCAAAAGGGGATTATGTTATGGGTCAGTCCGTCCATCTGTCTGTCTCTCCGTCTATTTGACCCACTTTTGTGAAATCAACTCCTCCTACAGTTTTGTTCCTATTCTTTTGAAACTTGGTGCCATGGTTTGATACAGTGGATATAAAAAGTCTACACACCCCTGTTCAAATGCCAGGTTTTTGTGATGTAAACAAATGAGACCAAGATAAATTATTTCAAAACTTTTTTCCACCATTAATGTGACCTATAATGCATACAACCCAGTTGAAAAACAAACTGAAATCTTTTAAGGGGAAAAATAATTTTAAAAAAAACTTACAATAACCTGGTCACATAAATATGCACACCCTATTATAACTGGAGATGTGAGTGTGTTCAGAATTAACCAATCACATTCAAACTCATGTTAAATGAGTCAGCACACACCTGCCACCATTTAAAGTGCCTCTGATTAACCCCAAATAAAGTTCAGCTGTTCTAGTAGGCTTTTCTTGACATTTTTATAGTCACATCTTACAGCACAAGCCATGGTCCGCAGAGAGCTTCCAAAGCATGAAAGGAATCTCATTGTTCAAAGGTATCAGTCAGGAGAAGGGTACAAAAGAATTTCCAAGGCATTAAATATACCATGGAACACAGTGAAGGCAGTCATCATCAAGTGGAGAAAATATGGCACAACAGTGACATGACCAACAACTGGATGTCCCTCCAAAATTGATGAAAAGACGAGAAGAAAACTAGTCAGGGAGGCTGCCAAGAGGCCGATGGCAACATTGCAGGAGCTGCAGAAATATCTGGCAAGTACTGGCTCTTTAGTACAGGACCACAGAGAAGATTCATGGATGTAGTGAAGGAGGACATGGAGAGGGTTGGCGTTACAGAGGAAGGTGCAAGGAGTAGGGGGAGATGGAGACAGATTGTACGCTGTGGTGACCCCTAAAGGGAGCAGTCGAAGAAGAAGATGAAGACTGACTGTTTAGTACATGTGACAACAGTCTCCCGTCTTCTTCATCTGTCTGGGCTATGGGGTAGGGTGGCAAGAGGGAAACCTTACCTTACGAAGAAAAACATCCATGCCCGGCTACATTGTGCAAGAACACATTTGAAATCTCCCAAACGCATGTGGGAAAATGTGTTATGGTCCGATCAAACCAAGGTTGAACTTTTTGGCCATAATTCCAAAAAGTATATTTGGCACAAACACAACACTGCTCATCACCAAAAGAACACCGTACCTACAGTGAAGCATGGTGGTGGCAGCGTCATGCTTTGGGGCTGTTTTTCTTTAGCTGGAACTGGGGCCTTAGTCAAGGTGGATGGAATTATGAACAGTTCCAAATACCAGTCAGTGTTGGCACAGAACCTTCAGGCTTCTGCTAGAACGCTGAAGATGAAGAGGAACTTCATCTTTCAGCACGTCAATGACTCAAAGCACACATCCAAATCAACAAAAGAATGGCTTCACCAGAAGAAGATTTAGTTATTGGAATGGTATAACCACAATCCAGACCTGAATCTGATCGAACATCTGTGGGGTGATCTGAAGAGGGCTGTGCACAAGAGATGTCCTTGCAATCTGACAGATTTGGAGCGTTTTTACAAAGAAGAGTGGGAAAATATTGCCACATCAAGATGTGCCATACTGATAGACTCCTACCCAAATAGATTGAGTGCTGTAATAAAAGCCAGAGGTGCTGCAACAAAGTATTGGTTTAAGGGTGTGCATATTTATGCAAGCAGGTTATTGTAATTTTTTTATTTTTCCCCTTAAAAGATTTCTGTTCATTTCGATTTGTTTTTCAATTGGGTTGTACAGGTTATAGGTCACATTAATGGTGGACAAAGTTTTGAAATAATACATCTTGGTCTCTTTTTGTTTTTTTTTGTACATCACAAAAACCTGGCATTTGAACAGGGGTGTGTAGACTTTTTATAATCCATTGTATACACTGATGATGTGCATATTGCAAGTTGGTTCCGATCAGATGATTTTTGCAGGAGTTGTAGCCCCTGACCTATGACCTCTTATTTCACCTCACTTCATAGACCGTAACCATTTTTGTGAAATCAGCTCCTCCTACAGTTTTGTTCCAATTGTTTTGAAACTTGGTACCATGGTTTGATATCCTCTGATGTGCATATTGCAATTTCACTCTTATCGGATGATTTTGAGGTCAAAAGTCAGAGGTCAGATTTTCCCCAGATCTTCTAAACACAATAACTACTGAAAGAAATGATGTAGGCTTTTTAAATCAATACAGCAGTTGTATCTAATACACATCTTGTACGATTTACACCCTGACCTAACTATGGGTTTGGGGACAAGGGGTCAAAGGTCAAACTTAACATTGCAGTTGCACTATGGTAAATCCTACATTTACTATTACTATAAAACGAATAAAGCTAGGGCCACCAAACCTGGTATACAGGTTCACCTTGGGATCCCGACCTCTGACTATGGGTTTGGGGTCAAAGGTCCAGGTTAACATTCCTTATGCCTTATTACTGTTCACCGAGTAAAAGTAAGGGGGTGGCAGTGGCTCAGGAGATAGAGCAGGTTGTCCAATAACCACATGGCTGGTGGTTCGAATCCCACTCTCCCCGGATCTCCTGCCGTTGTGTCCCTAGGCAAGACACTTCACCCCCAATTGCTCCTGGTGGGTCTGGAAGCACCATGTTAGGTAGCATGCCGCCATCAGTGTGTGAATGTGTGTGGGTGTGTATGGGTAGATAGCAGGATCTGTAAAGCGCTTTGGTCATCAAGAGATAAAAAAGCGCTGTATAAGTGAATGCCATTTACCATTTTAAAAGTAGAGCCACCAAACCTGATACACAAGTTCTCCTTGGATCTCCTGGGATCCATGACCTGTGACTATGGGTTTGTAGTCAAAAGGTCAGAGGTCAATTTAGCCTTCCGTTTGCACTAATACTATAAAACAAGTAAAGCTACGGCCACCAAACCTGGTACACGGGTTCACTTTGGGATCATGACCTCGTGACTATGGGTTTGGGGTCAAAAGGTCAAGGTTAACATTCCCTATGCTGTATTACTGTACAGTGCATAAAGTTGGGGCCACCGAACTTGGTACACAGGTTCACCCTGTGACCGTGAAGTGTGACTATGCTTTTGGAATTGCAAGGTCAAAGGTCAACATCAAAATGGCTTTTGAACTACAGTATATCTCAACAATAAAGAAAGTTAGGGTCACCAAACCTGGTACACAAGTTCACTCTGAGACCATGACATCTGACTACAGGTTTGAGATTAAAAAGGTCAAAGATCAAGGTTGACACTCGCTATGCTCTCTTACTATAGAATGTGTAAAGCTCTTACGGGTCACCAACCTTGCTACACAGGTTCACCTTGGGATCCTGCCCTACAACTATGGGTTGTATACTTTGTTGTATCCACCTTATTCCTGGGGGTGCCGCTGTAGGAACAATTATGGGTGGAGCTTCCGGTTTTGGCTGCAGTAGTGTTATATCAGTCAGAGTGGAGTAGCAGGGGCATTTAAAATAGCGATTTTTAAAGTTTTTCAAATTCATTTTAATGTATAGTCCACATACGTGTTTTGCAGTCAAGTGGCAGCTAATTTCAGCACTTGTAGTTTTTGTATTTTTTGAATGTTTTGGCATAGTTCTGGTACTTGTTGCTGGTGTTCGGGGTTGTTCCATAGACTGTATAAATGGAGGCTTCTCACCGGCAATGCGTAGATCATGCACTGTGATTGGTGGTATAGACACAGGACAGACACAACACCACCAGGTATGTTTTCACTTTTATGAATGTCACAGATCTGACGTTTGCATTATATATGTCACCAGAATGAAGCCTGCATGAAGTAAAATAATAAATAAAAATAGTAACAATTTGGTTCCTAAGGCTTAACGATTTAAAGAAAGATATCACAGTTTTTTGGGGTTTTTGCATTTATTGCATTGCCTTGGAACGATATGGACTTTAGCATGCTTCAGCATGGATTAATTTTTAAATTATCACAAAATATAGGTCAATAAAATTCTGAACAATTGTCAGAAAATGTCTGTATGTGTTGTTAAATGACAAGCATTTATGGCATAACAGCAGCATGAGTATTTTAATTTTGGGGTAAAAGGAACAGCTGCAGTTGTCTGTATATACCATGATAGCCAAGCACGGTGTTGTGGCGTCTGCCACACGGTGACAGACGACAGCCAAGCACGGTGTTGTGGTGTACGTCTGCTCTAAGGTAGATTTGATCATGTCCAACATATTGTAACAAAATGCAGCCCACTTTATTGCGGTGGAAACATTGATATATCTCAGAGCTTTTATTTGTTTACAGCATTAGCATCTTAGCAGCGGCGCTAACAAACAGAGCTACTGTCTGCCAGGCCACTTTTTAAGGCCATCTTCCCATCCCATGATAGTTGTGGGAGGTGGTATGATTATATTACTGTTTTTGAGGTGCAAGAGGCCGTGTTCCCGCATTTTTGATGCCGAAGTCATTGTTTTTTAACAAGGAAAAGTGTCCTGTTTCAGTGACAACCATACATTTCAAACAGTACCGGAAGTTGCTACCATAATTCATGCGCGGCATCATGGGGCCTAGAAATAAGGTGGATATTCATGTGTGATGGGTTTATTAGAATTTGGTTCTGCCACAGTAATAATGTGGAAAAGTTGAAAACTGCTCTCAATCAGTAAGTATTGTGATCTTCAAAGAAAACTGAGGCGGGAGATCGGGGCGAAAATCCCATTTCACTGTTGGGGGGACAATAAACAGGAAAATTTGAGAGCTTAATTTTTGAGGGGGACATAAATGCCATTTTGTCTGATACTTTCTCAAATGTCTTATATAATGATATTAGATAATTATGTCATTGTTCCTTATTAGTCCATATCCTACCTGTTTACAGGTTTTTACACGATCAACCAGCAATACCAAAAGTTGTATTGGGTGGTCGGTGTCAATTACACCATATATGATCTAACAAAATGTCTTTGCTCACCATGAACACTGGTCTGATCCCCACCACAGCAGCTTTACAGGAATTTAAAACTCAAAATAAGTTCTAAAACTAGAAGAAATACCTTAATGAATAACTGAATTACATCAAACTATTCTTCAAAAATACTGTATGTATTTATTAACAAGTAACAACAAAACAAAATCGCTGTCTTAAAACTAGGGCTGTCAAACAATAACATTTTTTAATCTGATTAATCATAGTGATACTGTGGATTAATTTACAGTAATCATGATTAATATCCATCCATTATTACTTATGTTTCTTTTTGTGCAGGCAAAAAGACTCGTGACTGAAGAAATTAACAAATGTATAGACAAAAATGCATCAGTTGAGTTTATGTAAAACATGCCGGTGTTATGCCAAGAATTGCTTACTTGCCGAGAATTGCATCCCATTCGCCAAAACTATAAAATATAACACTACAGCCAGGCTTGTAACCATTTGTGCATTTTTAGAAGTAAAAATTATTACCTCTTGTAAATTATCTTTCAATTATGTTTATTTTCCAGATGTTTTAATGTTTCAAAGAGGGTTAGAAGTTCTAGTGATCCAACTCCACATTTTACAATCTTCAAAGTGGAGATTTTGCATTTATGCATTGTCGATAAAAAGGGTAATCATTTTTTTTTTTTTTTTAAGTATTTTCAAAGTATATAGCTCTATTGACTTGACTTACACTAAACACCTGCTTGCAACGATGGGGTGCAATTCTTGGCATGCAAGCAGTTCTTGGCATAGTAGTATTGACTTTGACAGTATGGGATGCAATTTTCGGCAAGCGAGCAAGTCTATGAAATATCGCTTTTCATGTTCTGTATGTGTCTGTTGAAAACATGGACTGATAAATAACTTATTAACCGTTCACTCATTAAGCTTTCAATGCACTTCCTTACCGCTCTCTGCCTCTCTGTCAGCGCCTCAGCGTGTGTGTAAGGAGCCGCAGGAGCCCCGCCCATGTGGGAGAAACAGATTGGACTAAACCACTGTGAGGATGGGGGGGTTCTTATCTTTCAATAGATATAAATGTCAAACAATGTGTTTTTAAGTCGCACCACTTGTGCATTGAACGAACATTACTTTGCTGTTCAGATTAAAACATGTTTGTGTTTACAATTTGATTTTTTTGGGGGGGGGACAGCTTTTGGAAGTTGGGGACATGACCCCCCCCCCCCCCCCCCCCCCAGGATTTACGCCCCTGCAGGGGATATTGTACTTGCCTCAGAGGGCTCTTGTTTTTGTTTTTTAAATTTAAATAAATGTTGTAAAAGCAACCAGGGCAAATACAAAGTGCCCTCTGGAGAATATAGTCGAAGCTTGGTTATACACAGCAAAACCTGTTCTGCCAGTGTCATCAATATACATGGGTGCCAGCTGCACTTGCAGCTCTGTTCCCAGCCACTCGCAAATGCATTTGTTTCTTCATCTTTCTGGAATGTCCATTTGAAGTCTGCAATTTACTTAACAGTTTGAACTGTCATTCAAGATGTGATTTAAATCATTGATTACTTTAAATATTATGTGTGGTGAAAGAGAATAAGGTTTTAAGAAAATGCTTTGAAAAGTACAGACAGACATGCTTTAACTTGGTACACACCTGCAGGCATTCAATGCGTGAGACCGTTCATGCAATGATGTATTTTTTTAAAAGTTAGATGGGGTGTTCAGGCGGATCATGTAAACAGACCTTTGATCAAGTATTTTTTTTCTTTGTGTTCAAGTATGAGTGGACAGAATCAGAACCTTTTGAAAAACCAAATTAGCTGGGGAAGGTATTCTTATTATTTTTTGGAGATGAAAAAAACATGCACTATGTACAGATTTATATGCACAGGTACATATTTTTCCCTTGTTTTTTATTTAAAGCATGTATTGTGTTAAAATAAAAATTTCTACTTTGCGACATTTTGATTTGCCTATCTACCAAGGCAGGTATGTAAGCTCATCAGATTCCTGTAGAGAAATATAGGTACTTCAGTGTGAGGGGCTTGGTTTGAGATGTAAAGAAAACATGTTTTCAGTATAAAAATGCTCTCCTTGGCCATATGTGTTTAACTGTTTTTTTTTTTTTTTCCATTTTTAAATGATCTGATGCCCAAGATGCCAGTTACTGGAATGAGCAATTCTCTCTACCACCTTGTTAATATACAAATTTTAATGATTGTATGAAAAACGTTTTTATTAGTACATCTTGGGATGACCTAAATGGTGCAGTTTTTTTTCTCTAAGACACAGGGGTATTCTAGCATTTTGAACTTAAGTTTTGCACATCTACAGTTTCAGCACAAATATAATGTTTATGGTGCTAATAATAAACTCTTTTCACAATTTCTTCCTGTTTAGAGTGACTCTCCAGACTGGAGGGCTTCTTCCGATTTCCCTGCAGTGCAGTACCCAGCAGAAGAAGAGCCATTCTCATGGCCAAGGCCAAAAACTGTGCGCTTACGCCGCACCTCACAGGGTTTTGGTTTTACCCTTCGACATTTCATTGTTTACCCACCAGAGTCCTCGCTGCACCACTACTTTCCGGTAAATCCAGAGTTTTATTTACTTCAGTTGCTGGAAACTAATAAATTATTTTAATTTGCAGGTTATTTGCTGTTATGTAACACAGTTTCTTATCATTGAAGATTTATTCAGCAGAATGGTTGTTGCCTGCCTCTGATTGTGATTGACACGTTTTTTCTTCATTTTTACAGGAGGAAGAGTATGGCCGCAGAGGTAAGAGAAATGTTCTCACTTTTCAGCTCTGCTTAGTCAGACCAGTGCCTCAGACTTCTAATGACTCTTATGCTATATGTCCACTGGTCCGGATTTTTCGGAAAGGAATCCACATACCGCAACCTCTGAGGCGTAGAAAAGGGGCGTGTAGCATAGTTCTCGGTTAGGCGGAGTCGAGCAATGCAGGAGGAAATACTGGAAGTCATTATTAACCATGAGCAGATTGTTTTTAATAGTGCTGGTATATTTGCACTACAAAAGGTGACTTTGTCGTTGTCGCCGCCAGTTTTGGGTTCACGTAGTCCTACAGACCCGCACAATGCATGTCGAATTTGACCGCCTGGTTCGTGAGCTTCAGCTGGATGAGCCTATGTTCCACTGCTCTCCACGCCTCGTTCCTTTGTATGTTGTTTCTATATGATGGCAGGGACTGGTCATATAGTATCGGGTTGCCTGAAACACCGGTTATTAATTTCTCTTTCGAGTCTTCACAACAACAGGTAACGTAGAGATCTGCCCCCCCCCCCATCTTCTCCTCCAGTTGGCTGGTTCACTGGGTTGGTCGACGGGTCCGGCTGTGGGCGGTCTTCAGCTCTCTGCTGCTACTGGACAATAGGGCGTCCTTGGCCTCTATATCTTTAAAACAAACTGGTGAAAAGGGATTCTAACATCATTTTGTGCTTGAAATAGTAGGTTCAATTAATGAATCTGTCGTTATTTGACATCAACAACCGCTGGTTTAAAAGTTCAGACGAGACTGCTGCCTCTGGTTCATGACCGTACGGAAAAAATCTTTACCGAGGGAGATCTTTATGCAAATGAGCTGTAGGGTACCCCTGGACGACTCGGCACAACAAGTACGGTTTTCGACCGCTCCGCACCTAAATGCTTTCCGCTGTGTTTCCAATACACATTGAATGGGAAGCAGAAAAATGATGGAACCAGTGGACACTTTGCATCAATCCATCTAAACTTTGGCTCTTTTTGCTTCCTCTTTCGATACAACTTCTGTGTGTCACACAGACTTTTGTAAAGTTGTGAAAGGTTTGGTCAGCATCACATGTGCTTCCCAGATTGTATTTTTTAAGTTTCTTCTTTTACTGTTGATTCTAAAATGCTTTAAGGAAGAAAAAACATGTCCTCTATTATATTTGGTGAGTATGTATACATTTTCAAATTTAGTCTCTTTCTTGAAGTAAACCTTGGCATAAATCATCTTGCATTTTTAAGATTTTTTGCATCCCTGTTGTCATTTCCCAAATTTTCACCAAATATCAGTAACAACCCAAGTAATCCGTGGATACAAAGAAATCAAGGCAACTGTGTTCACAAAACCAGTTATATTTAATAAAGTGGAATGACACAGGGAATAAGTATTGAACACGCTTGGTGAAATTCATTTTAGTAGAAAAGCCTTTGTTGGTAATAACAGCTTTCAAGCGCATCTTGTATGGAGAAACTAGGTGCAGACATTACTCATGAGTGATTTTTGCCCATTCTTCCAGACAAACTGTCTTCAAATCTTGAAGGTTCCGTGGGTGTCTTCTATGAACTCTGATCTTCAGTTCATTCCATAGATTTTCAATTGGATTCAGGTCAGATGAGTGACTTAGTCATTCTTGCAGCCTTATTTTCCTTCTCTGGAGCCAGTTGAGAGTTTTCTTGGTTGTGTGTTTGGGATCACTGTCTTGCTGAAATGTCCACCCTCATTTCATCTTCAGCGTCTTGGCAGATGACAACACATTCTTATCTAGGATGTCTCTGTACATTTGTCCATTCATCTTTCCTTCAATTATGTCGTCTGCCTCTACGATGTGCTGAAAAACACCCGCCACACCATGCTCCCACCTCCAAACTTTACTGTTGGTATGGTGTTTTGGACTGATATGCAGTGCCATTTCTCCTCCAAACATGCTGTGTGTTGAAGCATCCAAAAAGTTCAATTTTGATCTCATCTGACCGGACTATTCTCTCAGTATTTTACTGGCTTGCCCAATTGTTGTACATTTTGTACATGTTGTACAAATGCTGTACTTAATGAGCTTCAGCATGTTTTTTTCTTCAGCAATGGAGTTTTGCGAGGTGAGCAGGCATAGACCCCATGTCGGTTGAGTGCATTACTTATTGTTTTCTTTGAAACAGCAGTACCTGCTAACTCGAGGTCTTTCTGGAGCTCTCCACGAGTGGTCTTTGGCTCTTGGATAACTCTTTTGATAATTCTTTTGACTCCTCTGTCAGAAATCTTGCGAAGAGCTCCTGGTCATTGCCGGTTTATGGTAAAAGGGTGTTCTTTCCACTTCCAAATGCTGGCTTCAACAGTGCTCACTGGAACATTCAGCAGTTTAGAAATGCGCCTGTAACCAATGCCATCATTATGTTTTACAACAATAAGGTTGTGAAGGTCTAGAGAGAGCTCTTTGCTTCTGCCCATCATGCGTTCTTTGTGGTGTGACAATCTGATATTCACAGACCTTTTTAAAGGCTATCAGTCAGGACTTGACTTCAGCGGAAATTAATTTGCACTGGTGGGGGATGGGATGGCTTCCTAAATTCAGTTGAATTTCAGCTGGTTTCTTGGCTTTCTATGCCTTTTTGCACCTCTTTTTCTTCTTGTGTCCAATACTTATTCTATGTCATTCCACTTTATTAAATATAACTGGTTTTGTGAACACAGTTGCTTTTGATTTCTTTGCATGTATGGATTACTTGAGTTGTTACTGATATCTTGTAAAAATCTCAGGTCATTGCCTCCATCAGAAATATGTTCAATGAGAAAAATGTTGATGTGTTTAATACTTATTTTCTTCGCTATGATTATTTTCATGCTTCCATGAAAACAATTTTCCTTTTAGATTTTATGTCATTGTCCTTGATTGCAGACTTTAGTCAAAGGAATTCAGAATTCGTTTTTGGCTAAATTCTGATATAAATGCTTGTTTCTGTAATAATGGATGTGAGGCATACAAAAGGATTGTAAAATGTTTGGGGGCCATTGTCACTTGTGCAGTCTATATTTTATGTACTGTTAAGAACTAGCTTAGTGGTGTAGCTTAATGAGAAACTGGAGAGGAAACTCCATAATACACCACCAGAGGGAGCATGTTTTGTTGGAACTCTTGTGCAGTTGTACAGTGTTACATAATGCAAGTCCCAGGATGTGATTCTGCATGAGTAATTTTGTGTGTGGAGGGAAAAGCAGGGAAGAAACTGTGTTTAAGTAAAATTCACAGCATTTTTCAAGTGTTTAACTTAAATGGTTAGTTGGCCATTGAATAGGTCACAGTAAAGTGACTGTTGTCAGAGGCTTTCTTTGTCATTATTTTCTACATTTATACACACATACACGCTCCTTTCAAGTTTGCCTGAATGTGGGTGAGAGTTTTGTCGGGTATCGTGCTCTGAGTCACTACCAGAATGTTAACTACCAGGCCACTCTGTGTCTTTGCCCAGAGCTATTTTTCAGTTTATAAGGGAAGCGTGGAAGTTAAAGCAGCTGAATATTGTCACTAAACCTTCTTAGTTCTTTTTTCCCCTTTCTTTTCTTTCTTTCCTGTGACTAGGCAGCTCCTAGGAGATGAGAACTGCATGTACAAATGAGTTTTCCCTCTTTTTTTATCAGTGTCTCTAAAACTACACAACTTTTATAGCTGATCTGTTACTAAAGATACCTGTTTATACATATCAATGGAAGATAGAGATCGGTGCCAGCATGACATGTTTTCCATATTGATAAAGAGAGGTTTGATTTGTATATTGGTGTGAAACGGCTGATAAAAATTATCAGTCATTGCTAGGGAAGACATCAAAGTGTTGCATTGTAAAAGGTAAAGAACATGTTTGGACCAAAATGGTCAAACACATAAGGTGGGCAGGTATTTCCTGGTTTTTAAGGATCACTTCACTGGCAAAACTACACACATTCACCTATTGTGCTGTAAAAGAAGTATTTACCCCCTTCCTGATTTTTTTTTTTTTTATTTTTTTCATTTGTCACACTTAAATGTTCAAGATGATTAAACTAATTTTAATATTAGACAGAGACAACTTGAGTAAACACAAAATGCAGTTTTTAAATGATTAATTTATTAAGGGGAAAAGCTATCCAAACCTACATGGGCTTATGTGCAACAGCAATTACCCTCAAACGTAATAACTATTTGTACCACCCTTGGCGGCAACAACTGTAGTCAGGCTTTTGGGGTAATATTCTGTGGACTGATGAAACAAAAGTTGAACTGTTGGAAGGCGTGCATAGGGCTGCACAATTAATCGAATTTTGATCACGATTTTGGTTGCCATGATTAAATTATCATGATCGTCGGTGATATTAACATTTAAAATGTGGGCTCTGCTGCATATCAAATCAAGCATTTTCTCAACCAACAGCCAGCCAACCACCAGGGGGTGAACACACATTAGGGCAACATTAAGTTGCAGAACTGACAAGTGAGCGCACCCTGTAGTGGCAGCCTTAAGTTTTCAATACTGGGCTGGTGTTGGTGGTGAAACACAAACCAGATGTCGGGAGCAGAAGGTGACAGCATGGGAACACGTGGAAGCGAGGAGCTAGTGCCTCAAAAGGATCATCCATTGTTTGGAAGTGTTTTGGATTCAGAGCAAGTGATGCGGACTAAAAAGAAATTATATGCAAAGAATGCCGTAGAGCTGTGTCTGTGCCGCAGGACAACACAACTAACTTATTCAGCCACCTGAAAAAACACCACAAACACAAGTACAATAAATGCATGAAGGCTATAGCGAATGTCACAGTCTGTGTCCAGCGCTGACCCAGGCAACCATAGTATCAACCCTGCACAGAGCTTCACCGTATCATCCACCTCCCAAAGACATGCTAAAGTAACTGATTCAATAGTGTTTTATTTGGCCAAAGACATGTGTCCACTAAATACTGTATGATGATAAGAAGAAGAAGAAATCTCTGTCATTCAGTCCATACAGCAATCATGTACAGTAGAATGAAATTACGTTTCTCCCATCTACAATGTTAATCACATATAGAATCAGAGGGGTCGCTGCGATGCAAGGTGCTGCCACAAACAACTTTTCCTTCCCCCATTCTATTATGCTGAGCACCAAGCTAGAAGGTGGGAAGTACCATTTTTATATGGATTAGATTTATATGGCACTTAACATGTCAAGTGACATCTCAAAGCACTTACAATGAGTCTATTATTCAATCACTCCAGACAGACATTGATAGTGGTAAGCTACTGCTGTAGCCACAGCTGCCCTGGGGCACACAGATGGAAACGTGGCTACCACCAATGGCCTCTCCAACCACTACCGAACATTTATACACATTCATACCCAGTGCCATGGACACTGGGGGCAAGGTGGGTAGAGTGTCTTGTCCAGGGTCACAATGGCAGGATGGTTGGGGAGAGCAGGATTCAAACCGCCAACCTTCTGGTTATTAGATGACCCACTCTACCTCCTGTGCCAATACCACCCAAATTTCCCTCCTCTGTTTCGCTGAACAATGAAGGCTTCAAAAACATGGTCAAAACACTGGACAAGAAATACGTGATCCCCATGTGATCCTCCAAAGTTCCATTACCTGCGCTGTATGCAGAATACAGATAGATATCATAACTGTCGAGTACTACTGCTGCTCTCTGTCATTGTGATATTGATCATGTACAGTCCTATCTGTCACTGTCTGCACCTACACTACCGCACTGAACTAGGTGCTATGAGTATTACTGCTCTACTTTTCAGAATATAAGATTGCTGGGTCTCATTGTTTATCATTTGCACTATGGGAGGTCTGGGTCCATCTTTTGTCACCATTTGCACTACAGGTAGCATTACTGTACATAGACTGTTGTTGTTTTTCCAGCCTTACTCCTTTTTTATATTGTGCACATCAATGAAGAGAGAGAGAAATGCCATTTCAGTTCTCCTGTATGTCCTTTATGCGTAGTAGTATTGACTACTATTGATTAAAGGCGATCCCTGCTTGGGCAACAGCAATTATAAAAACCCTGCTGACCAACCGAAGGTTCAGAGTCCACCTCAGTCAGAAGACAAGTGCATGGAGAATGCAGAAAAACGGACTCCCACAAGGCTCAGTTCTAGCTCCAACTCTGTTCAACCTCTACATAAACGACCTGCCTACTACAAAATCCCGCAAATTCATCTATGCAGACGACATCTGTTTGGCATTCCAAGCACCAGACTTTGAACCACTGGAACGGGTGCTCACGGAAGATCTTGCTAAACTGGACCAGTTCTGCAAAATCTGGCGCCTAAAACCAAGCCCAGCAAAAACCGTCTCCAGTGTATTTCATCTCCACAATGCAAAAGCTGCCAGAGAACTAAACATCCACCTGAGCGGACTCAAGCTTAAGCATGCCCCAAATCCAACTTATCTTGGAGTGACCCTTGATAGGACCTTATCCTTCAAGGAACATCTAAAGGGGACGGCTGCTAAGGTGAAAGTACGAAACAACCTGCTCTGCAAGCTCGCTGGTGCAAAATGGGGGGTGGCAGTCTCCACCCTGCGCACCTCAGCACTGGCCCTTTCATACTCTGTAGCAGAATATTGTGCCCCTGTCTGGTCCAGGTCATCTTACACACACCATGTAGACACCCAGCTCAACTCAACCATGAGAACTATAACTGGAACAATCCGCTCAACACCACTCCCCTGGCTCTCTGTACTGTCAAACATAGCCCCTCCACACATCCGGCGAGCAGCATTAACTCAAAGGATGCTCCAAAAAGTTAAAGATTTTCCTCACTTACCAATCCATGCAGATATCTACACCCCACCCACTGCCCGACTTTCATCCAGACGGCCGATTTGGAAAAACCCTCCCCCAGCTGACTTTACCATCCAGACAGCTTGGTAAGAGGAATGGGAAACCAAGGAGGTCCCAAACAAACAGCTGGTGATAAACCCCAACCAACAGGTCCCGGGCACCAACCTCCCAAGGAGACAGTGGTCTACACTCAATCGCTTCAGGACTGGACATGGCCCCTGCTTGGCCAGCCTTCACAGATGGGGCAGTAGCCCTAGCCCACTGTGCGCATGTGGAGAGGAGCAAACTATGGAACACATCATAGAGGCTTGCCCGCTCCAAAGACTGGAAGGAGGATTACACACCCTCCATACAGCAAACCAGGAGGCAACTGCTTGGCTTAAGGACTTTGCATTCGCTAAATAAATAAAGTAGTATTGACAAATAAAATCTTTGAATCTCTTGAATACTTTGCAACTACGACTGACCTATGGTCAAGCAGAATAATGGAGCCTTACCTGTCCCTGACAATTCACTACATTGATGGAGATTTTAAAATGAAGAGTCAATGTTTGCAGACGTTTTTCCCATAAGACCACACAGGAGAAGCTATAGCCCACGGACTGAGCAAAGCACAATCATCTTGGAGCCTGCAGGAGGAGGGACTAGTCTGCATAACAACAGACAGTGGATCTTATGTCATCAAGGCAGCTTCTCTAAATAAATGGACAAAGCTCCAGAGCTTTGGCCACAGGCTTCATCTAGCAATTGGTAAGTAGGATGAATTAAAAAAAAAAAATGAATGTTATGTAATCTGTGTTTTCCCTAAAGTTAATGAATAATCATGATTAATAATCGTGATTTTAATGTTGAGCAAAATAATAGCAATCATCATTTTGGCCATAATCGCGCAGCCCTAGGTGTGCATACAGTTACATCTGGCATAAAACTATCACAGCATTTCATCAAAACAACATCATACTGTCAGTCAAAACATGGTGGTAGTGTGATAGTTTAGGGCTGCTTTGCTGCTACAGGACCTGGATGATTTGCTGTAATTGATGGAACCATAAATTCTGCTCTGTACCAGAAAATCCTAGAGGAGAATGTCCAGCCATCAGTTCATGACCTCAAGCTCAAGCCCTCCTGTGTGGCTGAATTAAAACAATTCTGCAAAGAAGAGTGGGCGAAAATTCCTCAGCAGTGATGGAAAAGACTCATTGCTAGTTATCTCAAACACTTGACTGCAGTTGTTGCTGCCAAGGGTGCCCCAACCAATTATTAGGTTTGAAGGCAAAATTACTTTTTTTACATAGAGCCAGGTAGGTTTGGATCACTTTTTTCCCCTTAATAAATGAAGTCATTTAAAAACTGCGTTTTGTATTTACTTGGGTTATCTTTGTCTAATATTAAAATTGGTTTGATCTGAAACATTTAAGCGTGACAAGTTTTGCAAAAATATAAGAAATCAGGAAGGGGGCAAATACTTTTTCACAGCACTCTGTTCCTATAATTAGTTTCTGGTAATCAGTTTCCCAGTATTGCTACAAGTGTTGTTTATAATAAAGCTTTGTTTTCATCACAGCATTAGCTGCTTTATTTATTTGGCTTTATGGCTCTGATTTTGGTCTGTGCCATGTATGTATAGATTTAGTCATGCCTTATCGACAAACTATTTGTACTTATAATATTTTTAAGAATAGTCTCATTTTCATGAATATCTCATTCCATTTTTAAATATAATCTTTACCCCTTCACAAATGAGTTACTCTATTCTGGTCTTATCTGCTTGCATCATATGCTGATTGTAAAATATATGATACTTTCTCTAGCATCATCTGGGAGACAGCGGAATAGGCTAGAGCCAATGGACACTATTTTTGTAAAACAAGTCAAGGAAGGTGGTCCTGCTCATGGAGCTGGGCTTTCCACAGGTAACAGTTAACACTTGTTATGCATGAAACCTACTTGAGTCTGTCTGGGAGAGAATGTGCTTTAAGCACTGTGACACTTCAGTAGCAAACTTCTTTTTAACATTTCTATTATTGCAAGCAGAATGAGTGCAATTTTCAGATTTGTTCTGGCCGAACTATTTGCTTTTCATTGTGGTTGAAAGCTCTCACTGTACTTGCTATAAACATGTATCATGTGACTGATTTTTGGGTTATGTGCTTTCAACCTGTGACTAAAGGCTTACATTATCTAAATCATGAGCTTGGGCTCAGCTTGTGCCCTCACAGGCCTGACTCTAATTTAATTACTGCTGTGTTTTGTTCATTATTAGGGGACAGAATAGTGAAAGTGAATGGAGGAAGCATCATTGGGAAAGCCTATTCTCAAGTTATATCTTTGATCCAAGACAGGTAAGGTCACATATTAATGTATTTGTTTTATTCTTATCATCCGGTACATTTCCCTGGTGTAAATTTCTCAAGTTTGTCTGCAGTGGTGACTATCTGGAATTATGTGTCATGCCAAAAGATGAAGATATTCTGCAACTGGTAAGTTTAGGTTTACTATCCTATTTTCTGAATGACTTTTCAGTACTAATCAAACATCCTGAATGAGCATTTTGCTTCTTTTTTCCAGTCAGTCTCAGTGCTGCTCTGCTTTTAAGGTGTTGATGTTGGAACAGTAGTCATGAGATGCAGACAGCTGGCCTATCCCATCAGAGCTCCCTATCTAGGCCTCCAAATCAGGCCAGAGTAGCATTCTTGTCCTCTAGAACTGCTGCAGACAAAAACACTGAAATGGCTTAAATGATGTGGTGAAACAAGCTTTTAAGAAAAAAATGCATATTCGAACATATTAAAGTATGCTATCTTCAGCTGGGGTAGATCATATTTTTTTGACTTTTTAATTGAATACAGCTTCTGGTGTCTTTTTAAATAAAAATATCTTCTGACCTCATCAAGCTTGGTGGTACACTGGTTAGCAGTGTTACCTCACAGCTTAGAAGGTTCTTGGTTTGAATCTCCAGGCTGGCAGGGATATGATCCTTTCTGTGTGGAGAATGCATTTTTTTTTCCTCATGTTTGCATCAGTTTACTCCAGTTTCTCAGGTTTCCTCCCACTGTCCAGAGATGTACGTATAAGGTTAATTGGTGATTCTAATTTGGTTCTTGGGTGTCTGTCCTTGATAAGCTCATAGAATAGCATCTTGGAATCTGAATAGAGGGTTAATTTAGTTACTAGTGCATATAAAAAAGACTACCATGATTCAGAAATGTAATTCAAACAGCTAAGTCGTAATCATCAAAATATAAGCAATTGCCTGGATGTCCACCAAACTTGCACACATTCCCTAGGTGGGTGTCCACCCAGTTTGTGGTCCAGGCTGAGGTCACAGGCTATGAGTCACTTCACGTTGTTTCCATGTGAGGTGTGTGTGTCTATAAGAGAGAGAGACTGACTCCTGGTTACTCGGTGTGTGCTCATGAGGCTTAATGAGCTACTCAGTCACTGACAGTTTTGTGTCTTGTAACCTGTAATTATAGTAGGTGACATGACTTTACTCCATTTGCTTACAGTCTGGATAATGCCATTGCTACATGTACTGAAACTAGAGCATATGATTTCAGAAAATGGACCCAAAAATTCCATGACATATGAAAAAAATGTCAGCTCTTCATCCATGCATGCAAGTGAATTGGTTTAATGAATACATTTTTTAAGGTGATAGAAATAGCATTGTTACCTCCTGGTCAATAGGTGTCACACACACTGTTGCCTGTCTATGATATTGTACTGGTTACCAGGTTGAGACAAATATTCACAGGTATCCGGCAACCCCCAATTTTCATAACAAATGTTGATGTATAATATCAGCCTAGTTATACTGCTGGCTTTGAGAGCCTTGCACTGCCACCAGCTTTAGACTTGTAATTTTTTTTTGAAAGATTATTTCACAACAACAACATTTTTAAAGGAAATATAGACTTTAAACCTTCACCTTTCTAAAAGTTTTGTGAATGCATTATTATTATTTACCTCTGCCAAGCAGGTAATATTTTCATGGTGGTTTGTTTGTTTGACTAATTGTTAGCAGGATTACACAAAAATCACTGGATGGGTTCTGAATAAATCTTCACCACAGGTGGCCCTTGGGCTACAGATGAACCCATTAGATTTTGGAGGTGATCCAAGTCAAGATGTAGATTCTGGATCACTGTTTTATGTTTTGTAACATTGCGAGATAGGACCTTGTTGGAGGTATGCGTTCACGGAGTGCCCCCCAGTTTGTTTTTTTTTTTTGGGGGGGGGTTCCCATGAAAATATTATCAGTATATCCATGTTGTAGTAGTGCTGGGCAATGCAACCTCAAATCAACATCACAGTTAATATTTTAGTTTGGTTTTTACTATTATTTAAGAAAAAAATATTTATTTAGGGAGGTATACAGAGGCATGACAATCAGTAGAAATTATTTTTAACTTGCTTATAAGCAGTGTTACTTCAGCTTTACTTTGTTTTTGATCCATCAGAAAAAAAAGAGGCTTAAATTTGAGATTGAAAACCTTCTCCCTTGTATTGCAAAGTTTGTTAGTCAATTCCCTTCCACAGCATGTGGGACACCATGGTGTATGGGGCGGCGCCTATCTCCTTTTCTCTGACCCTAGGCCACACAGCTACTTTACGTAGTGAAAGCTACAGTGGGAGGTCAGTCCTCTGGTAGCTCTGTGCGTTAACTGTATTTTTTTTGTGTTGCAAAGGCTCAACTTTTATTTTTGAAAACTTCTTCCACTGCAGTCAACTCAACAGAACAACTTGAGTTTCATTTTTTAAAATTTCATAATAAGAAGCTGAAACAGCTAACACCAAAAGCAGCTCTATAATGCATGAACTGGTTTTCTTCTAGTCTAGCGTTTGTTTTTAATCAAGATAAATCTGAAGAAAAAGGGAGAGAGGTGAGCTATACAGGACCTGCTGTTGTCTGCACTTTTCACGGAGCGACTCATTGAATACATTAAATGTCAGCTTGTACCAAATTGGTGCTCCTTTATTCCTAATTGCAAAGCACTATTGTGTCACACTGAATTTATTAAAGTATTCATTTAAGATCCCATATGTAACGGGGCAATGGTGCATAAATGCAGTCATTAAGAGTCATTGGTTAATTGCCCAGCCAGTTTTGTGGCATCTTTGGAGAAACCAAAGCCTAACTTTATTAAAGACAATTCATAAGATTCCAAATTGATTATTGACTTCATGAATTCACTTTGGCTAAGGAGTTTGATAGAGGGATCGTTTCCCTACTGTTGTCCATATGCTTTTATTATGAATGGCAATTTTAAGTATTTTGAAATGACAGTAACTAGCTTTTGCAGTATACTCTGATCTAATCTTTTTCTTACCAAAACCTTCCCCTTCTTAAAATTTTGGTGTTAGTTGTGCCAAAAACTATTTTAAGTACTGAGAGCTCATACCTATGCACATTTGAGATTGAATGATTAATCTTTTATGCCTCCTACAGGCAGCAGCATTCTGCCCATTCAGACTAAAACTGAGGTGCACTCATCTGTTACATATCTGTAGCAAATCACTGTAAGTGCTTTGTCAGGGTAGTAAGCAATCCTTTCCCAGGGGAAAGTTATCAAACTGCTTGTTTATGAATTACAAAATGAAAGGCTCTTTAATGTATTTCTAAAATTGATTGGACATTATTTATTTGCAGACTGAATTATCTAACTGATTGTTAATTTAGTTAATGATTTATCTGGCATTCAGCATTGCAATATCAGTGTGTTTTGTAAACACCACGTCTTCCCTGCATATGCTTCACAATAAATTAAGCTGCTTGTTTCACTGAGGGAATACCTAGATGGAGTTGGTGCAAGTTTTATATGCATGAGTCACCCAAAATTTAATTCTGGTTGGTTCATGTCTGGTTGAATTAATTTATAATGCCACTCCCATATAAGCCCTGAAATGTAGAGTGGAGTTCATGTTCTCTTTTCTCATTACCAGTAACTGTTTCTCCACCCCTAATGTTTTTCAGGTCCTCCTCCTGTCTTGCCTCCATTTTTTTTATCTGTACTCATTTACACTGCCCTAATTTTACACAAGCTGTAATATCAAAGACAGCACTGCTATACAGCATAAAATAAACAGCCACCCAGACATGTCTGTTAATGTTGACAAGCGAACGATGAAGGCTTTCCTCAAGAAGAGAGAGAACATCAGTGATACATGCAGCGAGACATTTCATTTTAGGAAGCAATACACACTGAGTGCTTGGAGACCAGCAGCAGTTGCTTAGCAAAAACAGGAGGGATTGAACATTTAAGGAGCAGAAAACGTAGGGGGATTGTATGCCGTGAAAGCAGTGGAAAATACTGAGCGGATAAAATAGCGGGAACAACATGAATGATGAGCTGAATCCACAGAATAAGATCAGCTGACTGCCTTGTGTGTTGAACAGGTTGATGCTGAGGGAAATGGAGAGAGGAGGATGGAGTGGGAGGGGAGCTGTACCATCACAGCTGAATGTATAATCAGCAGCTGCTGCTTCTGTCATGTGAGCAGTAGCAAAGGGAGGGAGAGGGAGACGGTGACTGGAGGCACCTTGTTCAGTTAGTGTAATATTCTGACTGAAGATGGCTAGAACCATGAAGGCTTAACAGCAGCACGAAAGGCAAGCTTCTGCTCCTGTCACTTCACCCAGGACAGACTGGCACAAGCAGGTCGTAACGTGGCAACCCCTGCTACATCTCTCCTCCTTCATCTTGCTGTAGTGCTGCTGCAGTTCTAGTGTATTTTTAGCATGTCAAGCCCAGGCATCGCTATGGCTGATTCATGATTTCTCCACTTTGAATCTGTTCTGCTTTTTACAATGTGTGAATTTTCCCCTGTTGGTATCTTTTTCTCTTCTACCCATATAATGCTCTCGTTTTCACATGCTGTGACGACAGCCTTTTTCTCGGGGAGCAACTAATCTGGTAAGGAAGCAGCACATTGTGTAGCCACTTGATATTGACATGTACTTGCTGTATGTTTTTTGTTTTTTTTTTTTTCCTCGTCATGCATGTCACCATCGTCAGCACAAAATGCTGTCTTCATGTGTTAGTGTTTAGTCGCCTTGGATGGATGTAGTTGGTCAGGTTTGTGGTACTGATTGAAACATATGAACTGTAGAAATGGCCGATCCACTGTGCCTGCAGTACCTGTTAGATTGAGGGCTTGAGGTGGCATCCAGCTGGCATCTCTGTGAAGCCTCACCCATTCTTTCTTCATGCCAGATGTGATTAGTGTGATAAAGGCCACTGACCTCTGAACTGCAAAAGGAGGAAGTGAGCCAGGCACCGATTCCTGTGGCACACGCAGCTTTATGTAAGATTGTAATCTGACACAGGATCAAAGTCCTCATACCTTTACATAGCTCTTGCTTGTTAGGACAGTATGTGATGTGCAAAATGGATTAAAATTGATACGTTTTAACCATGCTGGGAACGTACAGGAAGAAACTCTAGCTGTATTGTTTTTATTAATCAGTGATTTCTACTCTTCAAACCTTGGACAAACAGACAGGATGAATATAACGCTTTTTTATGAGGTAAGAGCGACTGCTGTCTGATGTTACTGAGTCAGTCGGCTGTGGATAAATTAAGATTTTAGTTATCTGGTCCCAATTTTCTGTCAGTCTTTATCACTTTTTCTTAGATAATGCTGGTAGCGTATTGATGTACAGTATATTTTATATGGTGTTTCAGTATATTACACATTGTCAACATTTTTTCTTATGAAAACAAGCCATTGTTTTGTATAAAATACATTTGTGTGCCATAAAATTATGACTGGTTTACAAAATCATTGTTAATGTACTGTCCTCCATTGCCACAAGAATTCTAAATAAGGAGCAGATGAAGTGCAATGACACCCCTGAGCTGCCCGAAACGCCTCCACTCACTCATACTGCAACATGCACTGCCCACACAAAAATCTACTAACATTTGTAATGCCACACTTGACTTTTTCTGTAAGCAGCTAATGCCGCATTGTTGAATATTACGCATGCTTCAAACTGCTGTTTATGCTTATTATTGTAACACTGCTTTATTGCTGTGTCTCTAGGCCTACTCCCAGGATGCCTACATCCGTGGCCACAGTAGCTACATTGGAAACGCCTGTCACATTCCTGAGCCACCCCCTGTATGCTACCCCAGAGTAGACTGTAAGCTTGTGGGCATGGCCCAGGCGACTGACTCAGCGGGACAGGTCTCCAGAGGGCCAGCAGCACCTCCTGACCATGGGTATCGCAAGGAGATTACTGTACCACCATCTCCGCCACAATCATATCCTAAAAGTCAAACAGCTGTGTGCATGCGCAATGACAGCATGAGGACAGTGGTGCTTCCACTTAATACAGCTCATATGGGGCGCATCGCTCAAGCACACAGGATAGATTTTAGAGACCCTGTCTTTGTAAGGGGGAGACCTGGGTCACTGGCTCAGTATCCTCACCCTCGCAAGGCAGATGTTTATCCCAGCGGTCCAGGAATTATTCCATATGGAGCTCAGGCACCAAACTACCCGGGCAACCATCAGAACATTGATTGGCGTACTTACCAAACATATAGGGAATACATTGACAACAAAGGGATCCATTCCCATGGGAGCCGGACTATCCAGGAACGGCTGGATAGTTTACGAGCTGCCAGTCAGGCCAGCTTTGGACCTGCTCATCACATTCCTCGGGGAGATTGGGTCCCCAGGGGTGTTCGACGGAGGAGCACCTCTCATGAACGATCGTATCAAGGGCCCCCACCTCATTTTCAGGTTGCACCCCGCAGTGCCTCACAGGACCGACTAAGCAGTGCAGAAAGAATTAGCCAAGGAAGGAACTGGCCCCCTCGAAGTGTATCACAAGATGGCCTAGTTCATAAAACACGAGCACATTCTACAGACTATGTGGACACTGTAGAGCTGGTTCGGCCCAGTGAGAGGAGAGGAGCATATGGAAGGTCAGAACAAGGTACCAGGCCCAGTAGACAATCTATGCCCAGACATGCCATGCTCTACAGGCCATCTGTTGGATACAGTGGGGGCATTAGGGGGCCACCAAACCCTTCTCTTTACGCTAAAGGACCAGATTCTTTTCAGACGCACTCTTCACCAATGCTCAATGAGAGACCGTTGCATCTTGCAAAGAGCACAAGTGTTGAACGTTCTCTTGCAGACCAAAGAGCCTCAGTCAAAGTAAACCATGCAGGTCACACTAAACAACCAGGCCAAAACAGATTGCGAGCTGAATCCATGCAGCCTGTTGAAGCAGATAGAGAAGCAGCATATGTAGGACCCAGGTCTGCTTCATGCTCTACTCCAAAAGAGTTGCATCAAAGGCCTAGCATCCTCAAGCCCCCCCATGTAGAGTCCCAGAGTCAGTTTAATGGAAAAACCCCCTCTGAGACAGGTGTGGTTCTCAGAGAGAAGCCTCCTTCTGGAAAGAACCCCAGTCCCCTTCGTGCACCCTCATACATCCTTGCTGTAAATGATGATGAGGCAGACTCTACAGCTGACGTAGTGGCATGCTGGCTTCCCAACGATGCACGTCGAGAAATACACATGCGCCGCCTTGGAGAGCAATGTCACACCTCCTGCTCCAGCAACCTGGATGAGTCTCTGGACGCGATTCCATTCATCGGTAAGGGGATAAGAAGTAGTAAGCCTTACTGCCACATGTTGTCATGGTAACAACAGCAGTCAGTAGTAACATGGTTCAGTCTGGCTGTGCTAAGTCTGGTAGTAGTTAAATAGCATTAGCCTTATAGATGCTTACAGTATAGAAATCATTTAAATATAAGTGGATGGCTAGAGTGTGTTCAGTGTAATAGATAACTAGAGTCTGTGAGGTAATCTGATTTGGTGTGTGTAAATATAGTAGCAGAGCATAATCGCTCTGCCACGGCTAAATAAATATTTCTGGGATGATATTAATCAGGTTTTGTGGTATTGAGATTTGGTTTGTGGGATGCTTGACTTAACCAGGGCAAAGTAAAAGATAGCTCAACTCTTTTATAACATAATAAAGTTCCCCTGATTCATTGTTTTTGTTGGCATTCTCTCTTCAGATTGAGGTTTGCTTCAGTAGACCCTTAATGGATTTTGATCATTAAATTATTTTTCAGAAACATCCATCTCATCATGCATTTTCAACGTCTGCAGTGTAACACAGTTGCTAAATATGTTTTTGCCAATTTCTTTTATAAAATTGCAAGAATGTTTTCATATTGTTTCTGGATTTGGGGTTTAATAATATGGCTATTGGAGAATTTATATCGCATCAATATTGAGGCTTGCTGAAATTAGTTTGCAGGGGAAAAATTTCACATCTAACAGGAATAGTTCATGTAGCGGTGATGAGATTATTAGTGACGTTACATTGCTGGAGGCAATACAAGGTAGTCAGACCTCTTGGATCTCTTATTTTTGGGTTTAAGGTTTTGTATTACTATTGAAACTGTGCCATAATTTTTGTTTAGATACCCTTCTGTAATATGTCTGTTCTCACTCCATCTGCTTCTTTTTATATATTCATTATGCATGTTTGAGCCTGTCTGTCCATCGGTCTTCTTTTCTCAGTCTTTCTAAAATACCACAGATTATAGCTTAATGGAAAAGAATGGCTTGGACAAAGTGAATACTTTAAGAAGAACATTTTTTTTTAGTTGCACAGGTAGACCATTTTGGATCTAGGCCACAAGCATGGAAGAAAAAAAAGTTGGTTTTGGAAATAAATGTGCATTTTTGTATTTTTAAAGCTTGCTTTTGTAAGATATGCACCCTCCGCATCCTATCTGTTTGTGGGTTTGAGAAGCCACACACCCTTCTGTTTTTCTTCTGTTTTCTACATATAATGAAGCAACAGGTCTTACAAAAAAATCTATTTTAGGAATCGACTGCTTCAAGCAGCTGGTGGTGTGGACCTATGTGAATTTGGTCCTCCATCTATCATAACTAGGGGGGACTGGTCTCAGTAGTTTGTGAATGGTTTGTTTATATTTGTGCATTTGAGATTTCTGTTTCTGCTTTTACAGTACGTAAGATATTAAAGTTTTCATTCCCACAGTTGTTATCGACTTCCCCCATTTGCTCCAAACTGAATGGTGGAGTGGTTAGCACTGCAGCAGCACAGTAATTCACCCTTGGCCGGGAGATCCTGGGTTTGATCCCAGCCCCCGACCAACAGTGATCTGTGTGGAGTTTGCATGTTCTCCCCGTGTCTGCGTGGGTTTACTTCGGGATTTCTCCGGTTTCTTCCCACATGCCAAAACATGCAAATTAGGTTAATTGGCATCAAACTGGGGATTCTAAATTGTCCTTAGGTATGACTGTGAGAGTGAATGGTTGTCTGTCTCTCTCTGTTGGCCCTGCGATGGACTGGCGATCTGTCCAGGTTGTACCCTGTCTCTCGCCCAAAGATGCTGGGATAGGCTCCAGCCCCCAGCCACCCCCCCCCCCCCCCGTGACCCGAAAAGGATTAAGCGGAAGAAGATGGATGGATGAATTGCCTGTTAAAAAACACATACACTACTCACAAAAAGTTGGGGATATTTGGCTTTCGGGTGAAATTTATGGAAAATGTAAAAAGTTGACGCTACAGTGATATTATATCATGAAAATAGGACATTTAAGCAGAAGCATGTAATGGTGATTTCCTCATCTCACATGTCTTCTTTCGGCTGCTCCCTTTAGGGGTCGCCACAGTGGACCATCTGCCTCCATCTCACCCTATCCCTTGCATCTTCCTCTGTAACACCAATCGTCTCCATGTCCTCCTTCACTACATCCATGAATCTTCTCTGTGGTCTTCCTTTTTTCCTCCTGCCTGGTAGCTCCTTCTTCAACATCCTTTATCCAGTATATCCACTATCCCTCCTCTGCACATGTCCAAATCATCTCAGCCTTGCCTCTCATATTTTGTCTCCAAACTGCTCAATGTGAGCTTTCTCTCTGATATACTCATTTCTAATCCTGTCCCTCCTAGTCACTCCTAATGAAAATCTTAGCATCTTCAACTCTGCCACCTCCAGCTCAATTTCCTGTCTTTTTGTCAGCGCCACCATCTCCAAACCATACATCATAGCAGGTTTCACTACTGTCTTGTAAATCTTCCCTTTCACTCTTGCTGCTACCCTTCTGTCACAAATCACCCCTGACACTCATCTCCACCCACTCCACCCTGCCTACACTCTCTTCTTCACCTCTCTTGTGCATTTTCCATTGCTTTGGATGGTTGAACCCAGGTATTTAAACTCATCTACTTTCACTACCGCTACTCCTTGCATCTTCACCATTGCACCTGCCTCCTTCTAATTCACACTCATGTACTCTGTCTTGCTTCTACTGACTTTTATTCCTCTTCTCTCCAGAGCATACCTCCACCTCTCCAGGTTCTCTTCCATCGGCTCCCTCTTCTCACTACAGATCACAATGTCATCTGCAAACATCATGGTCCACAGAGACTCCTGTCTGACCTCATCTGTCAGTCTGTCAATCACCATGACAAACAAGAAGAGGCTCAGAGCCAATCCTTGACGTAATCCCACCCCCAACTTGAATCCATCCGTCACTCCTATAGCGCACCTCACCACCGTCTCGCTGTCCTCATACATGTCCTGCACCACTCTCACATACTCCTCTGCCACTCTTGACTTCCTCATACAGTACCACACTTCCTCTCTTGGCACCGTATCATATGCTTTTTCTAGATCCACAAAGACAGTGCAACTCCTGACCTTCTCTATGCCTCTCATCAACACTTTTAAAGCAAATATTGCGTCTGTACTTCTTTCTTGGCATGAAACCATACTGCTCACTGATAGTCACCTTTCCTCTTAACTGGCTTCAACAACTCTTTCCCATATCTTCATAGTGTGGCTGATCAACTTTATGTCTCTGTAGTTACTACAGCTCTGAACATCACCTTGTTCTTGAAAATTGGTACCAAAACACTTCTTCTCCACTCCTCAGACATCCTCTCACTCTCCAAGATTGTGTTAAACAATGTGGTTAAAAAACCCACTGCCATCTCTCTTAAGCATCTCCATACCTCCACATTTGCTGCCCAAATGCTGTGCAGCACACTTTAAACAAGCGTCAACATGCTTTTTCTTCAGCAATGGAGTCTTGCGAGGTGAGCGGGCATAGAGCCCATGTCACTTGAGTATATTACTTATTGTTTTCTTTGAAACAGCAGTACCTGCTAACTTCAGGTCTTTCTGGAGCTCTCCACGAGTGGTCTTTGGCTCTTGGATAACTCTTCTGATAATTATTTTGACTTCTCTGTCAGAAATCTTGCGAGGCACTCCTGGTTGTTGCTGGTTTATGGTAAAATTATGTTCTTCCCACTTCCAAATGCTGGCTTCAACAGTGCTTACTGGAACATTCAGCAGTTTAGAAATGCACCTGTAACAAGTGCCGTCATTGTTTTGCAACAATAAGGTTGTGAAGGTCTAGAGAGAGCTCTTTGTTTCTACCCATCATGAGTTCTTTGTGGTGTGACAATCTGACATTCACAGACCTTTATAAAGGCTATCAGTCAGGACTTGACCAGCTGAAAATAATTTGCACTGGTGGGGGATGGGATGGCTTCCTAAATTCTGATGGATTTCAGCTGGTTCCTTGGCTTTCTATGCCTTTTTGCACCTCTTTTTCTTTGTGTTCAACACTTATTCCCTGTGTCGTTCCACTTTATTAAATATAACTGGTTTTGTGAACAGTTGCCATGATTTCTTTGTATGTATGGAATACTTGGGTTATTACTAATATCTGGTGAAAATCTCAGGTCAGTGGCTCCATCAGAATGAGAAAAATGTTGTGTTCAATACTTATTTTCCCCACTGTAGTTACACGCATTGGCTTTACAGTTTTAATAGCAGATATTCACCTTATTGACTGATATCAGCAGTGGCCAATATGTTTCTGTTGTCCCAGTTTTGAGGCATTGATTTTGCCCTAAACAGGCAACAGCAAACTCTAGCTACAAATTCAGAAGACATGCGGGACTGAACCATTTTAAAGTTTTGCAGCACAGTTATTTATTTATTCATTCTTTTTTTTTTTTTTTTTTATAAAATGCACATTACTTTGTGTCCCTGGCAATCAAGGTAGAAGAGATGAAAACAAACAATAGAATTATCAGTTATGTGACCCCATCCTTAAAACAAAAGTTGATTTTTGAGTAAAGATTAAGTTGGAGGAACAGTTTAGACACTGTCGATGACATTGTTGTGTATGTGGGCTATTAGGAGCATTCTGCTCTTATTTTAGTATTCTGTGTAGTGTTGAATTTGAAGAAGGCCTGTCCAGGTGCAGACAAAGTGGGCAGTGACGGTGATGCTGCTGCAGTGCCGCCATTCTGGGATCGGTGCCCTGGTCTGAGAACACTGTGTTGATTGAGTAGCTGTGGAATGCATCAGACTGTCTGAAAATCAACAGTCCAACCATTTCATGTGCAGGAAGAGGTTTTTATACTGATGGGCTAATGAATATTTCTCATTTTTGTAGCCTCAGAAAGAAATGGGCTCCCATAGCTCCCTTTTAATAGGAGTCTTTATTCAAAGGATTTTACTGACTGTCTGGAGCAGTTTAGGTGGGGGTTAAAATGTGCTATTTATTTCCAAATTATTGTTTTTCTCTTTTTCAACATTCCTGCCTACAATACTTTCATTAATCTCCAGTCTTGTTTTTTTGTCTAAGTTGATATTTTGTTTCTGCCTCATCTCCCCTCTACAAAGATTTAAGTTGGACACCTTCCAAATTGCACACCCCATATATAGAATTTCTGTTTGTATGGAAAAAAAGAGAACAAGCTGGAGAGTAACTTTGAATCTGTTGATAAAGCCAAAATAGTTTTATTACTCCTAAATGTTACAACTTAAGTAAAGTAACCAAAGAGGCTTTGTAAGAAGGACAGTGTCATCTTTTTTCCTTTTGCTTCATTTCATAGTAGGATACAGGCTTGAACTGGGACAGTCGCCTTTAAATTTAGCTCCCAAACCCCTTTGGCTGCACAGAGTAGCTTTGTACTGTGAGCTGTTTCATGATTAGAGTTCCAAGAGTGGGCGGTACTCGAGAGTAAAAACTTCCTCACTCTTTCTCCCATTAAAAAAAAAAAAAAAAGCATTAGAAGATGATCTGTTCCCACTCGGAGCTGTGTTACAGCTTGTTAGCTACAGGATTCAAAGAAGGGACAACATTTTTTTTTAAATAAATCTCACACATGATAGTTAATGAGATACAGCTCAGTGAGTCATAGGGCAACAGGCCTGCATTTATGCAGTGGGACATATTATAGAAATGCATTTTACTGAATTACTGCTGAATCAGAAATGTATGAAATTAATTTTCATTTCTGTGCTCTCACTGATGTGAATGCATTCATAGATGAGCCAGTCAGCCCCAGTGTTGACCGTGAGGCTGCTCCTATCCCACCTTCGGCAGTGATATCTGTTCCACCATCCATAGCTACAGGACCCTCCAGTCAAGGCTCACCAGTTCCTCCTATTCGTCGTCAGCTGTCACACGATCAAGGTAAAAATCTTAATTGGGTTTTGTAATGGGTATGTAATCAAAGCCCTAGCCTTGTGTGCAAAAATGTGTACAGATTGTTTTTTGTCATTTTTAGTTCATCTGGGTTAAGATCCAGAGACGGGTTTAGGCCTTCACCCCTGTGTTGCTATTATTATTATTATTATTATTATTATTATTATTGGTAGTTGGAGCAGTAATGGTAGTAGTAGTTGGTTTTTGGAAATTATTAATGTCCAGGTTTAAGTTTTTATAGATCCAGATGAGCCTTGGTACGCTTTGCTGCTCTGTTGTTTTTACATACTATCTCCAAAATTATTATTCTTCATATGCCAGTTAATCTGAGTGACCCGCAGTCACACACATGACTGAATATTTTCTTTGTAAATAACAACTCATGTTTTTAATCATCACTGTAGAGTCCTTGCGAAGTGCTTTGCTGGAGTCTGATTCAACAAGCAAAACTGAGAGGTCCAAGTCTTATGATGAGGGTCTGGATAACTATCAGGAGGAGAGCAGAGGGTGTGTGCATCCTAACACTGATGAATTACTTTGTACCCCTAATCGTTTGTTTTGGGTTGTAGTGCTGTCTGACCTTACCGCTTTCTGTGCTGTTTCATTTATTCAGGAGATCTTCCAGTAAGCACATTCCCGGTTTCAGGGGCCTGAGAAAGGTGAGGAACTTTAGGATCATTTGCTGCTATACAACCTTTGTGTTTGCCATTACATTTTTATGTCTCTTATAAGTCCTTTTTCAACCAGAGGAACTTTCTGAATACCAGGAACTATCCCAGTCCCCTTTAGGGAACTGTTTTAGTTTCAACTGAAATAGCGACTCTCAAACAATACTGGAGCTTTCCAGTATATAAACAACCATTAAAATTCCACTGGCAGCATCAACATATTTACCGTCTCCTTCATTTGGGTTTTTGGTGTCTCTGAGTTTGGCCACCATCTGAATTGCCTGTTGTCTCATTGCTTTTTGTGCTCTTTGTTTTTGAAGAGCATATTCTAAGGCTTAAAGGTGATTTTAAGGTCCACAATTACCTGTAAACTGATAGAAATGCAATAACAAGTCCTCCATCTTGCTAAGGTCATTTGCCGACAGCATCACTTCTGCTTTCCATCGTCCTGACTTGATTACATCATCAAACAGCTTTTCCTCTTAGAAAACAAGAAAAAGACCCAAAAAGAGGTTCCTGAAAGAGGTCCTTAGCTGGGTTTTTTTTTGTTTTGTTTTGTTTTTTAAGATTCAGACATTAGCGCTCTGAGTTTTCTATTACAACAGGACCAAAATACTGGATTTAAGTAAACCTCGTCGTCACTAAATAACAAATATAAAAACTCAAGATTAACACAGTAAAGTTTATGTGAAGAGTTGGTAACTACAATTAACATTTTTGATTAAAACAATGTTCAGATATGAGTGGATGACTATCAGAATAATACTTATTTGCCAAAATTACATTTGCCACAACTCCAATTTTATTTATATGTTTTGGTTAGTTATTCCCTGCTGGCTGACATAGTCTGTTTATTTTATTCACACAGTTTTTGTGCTTGTAACTAGACTGACTTTAATCATCTTTTGTTTATATTATTGTTTGGTTTTCTCTGAAAGTACTTTTTCCCTTGTATTTTTTGGTTGACCATATTACTGTAATTGTAACATCTCTGCCCTGATTCTATTTTGGTACCTGTGCTACATGACACTTAATCCTCACAATCTCAGCATGTTTTTGGATATATTGATATATAATACTGCTGGAACAAAATGTTTTGTGCGTTCATACTTTCAGGCTCTGGATGGGCATAAATCATCCGGAGATTCTGGCTCTCAAAAAGACTCCTCTGTTGATCTCTTCCCCGGTTCTTCCAAAGAAGGGTTGCTTAACTTCAGGCAACTCAGTACAGATAAGAATAAGGTATGTCTTCACATTTATCACTTTGACAGCCATTTATATCACAGTGTTGTGATGTGTCAAGTATTTTGCTCTCTCTCCTGTAGCGCGTTGGAGGAGGAATGAGATCATGGAAGCAGATGTATGCTGTTTTACAAGGTCACACCCTGACCCTCTACAAAGACAGGAAGGATGCACAGTGTCATGCTTCAGCACAATCTGAGGAGGAACCACAGAGAATAAGCATCAAAGCTTGTCTGATTGACATATCCTACAGCGATACACGACGCAAGAATGTGCTCCGTTTAACCACCTCCGACTCAGAGTACTTGTTTCAGGCAGAGGGTAGAGATGACATGCTCACTTGGATCAAAGTCATTCAGGACAACAGTAACCCTGATGAGGAGGTGGGTGTGTTTTTGGGCTGTTACGGGACTGCTATTGCACAACAATGTAAATAAATCATGATTATGATTTAGGAGAGGAGATTTGAGTTGAGCTTGGATATCTGAACGTCTCACATTCAGTCCACATGTTGCAAATCTGGCAAAATTTTAAAGGTCCCATTCACTGCACATTTTCCACATGTTAACAGCTCCTACAGGTCTTGGTGAAATGTTTGTGACATATTTTGGTCATATTCCCTTTAAATATTTAATTATTGCAGCATCATTGGGCATCATCTTTTGAACGGCTCATTTCAGTGCATGTCTCTTTAAATTCCTAAGCGCCGCGGTTAACTGTGCCCTCCCTCTTATGTCACTATCACTAATTTTAGCTGGCTAGCTCCTAGCTTGGATAATGAGCCAGAGGCAATTAATGTAAATTTGTCGCAAAGAATGAATAAAATAATGCATCACTGGTGGACAGCCGTGTTTAGTTTCAGTGGTCGATAGGATATAGGATATTCCAGTCACTGGAATACAATAAGCAAAAAGACATTTGTGAATGAATGGCTGAACTGCTAACTTTAGATAACTTCCAGTACCTCTCTGTTGAGGCAAGCTCTTAAGCCTGATTTATGATTCTCCGCGGAGCTCACGGCATACCCTTTGCACATGGTCCAGGGTTTCCTCTGGCAACATTTCTCGGTCGCGGCCCACCTCGCCAGAAAATTTATCGCCGCACCAAGGAGATACGAGTTTAAGAAAAATATATGAAGCAATGACTTTCCGCAAGCGCGCACATGAACAATGTGCGTGGCCGTCATCTGCGCGGTGTTTAGAAGCGCCCCACCCACGTGAGCTTTCCAGTCAGTCAGCAGGCAGTGTCTCGCTAGCGGCAGCAGCATCTTCGTGGAAAAGTAGTGAAAACCGGGAAGTCAAACAGCAGAAATGGACTCTATTTGAAGAGAAACTTTGTGAAGAAGTCCGCCGTTTCTTCATTGGTGAAAATCCTGGTGGGTCAGCGCCTTGGCGCTACCTATCGGGCGGGAATGAAGCTACAAATGATGGTTGTGTGCATGCGTCAACTGCTTGGCCTGGGTAGATGAAAAAAGTGAGCATGTACAGCGCCGCGTGCGTGCCAGTGTCATCCAAAGCGTACGTGGACCAAGGCGGACTAGAGGGGAAATGCAGCATAATAAGGCTTGACTGTCCCGACAGAAACATGAGTTTATTAAAGTACTTTAAACGCAGAAAAAAAAAATCAGAAGAGGTATGTAAGCACTGGAGGCATTTATCATGGTTTTAACCCTCTATATGGGAGCAATAACGGAAGAGTTGCTTAGTTAAGAGATGTGGTTAGAATTCAAATGCAGTCGGCTTCATATGAAGGGAAAGGCAAGGGGGATTACTGAATTGCTGAGGATATATTTCACCAGCCACTACAATATCAAGTTATGTTCCCAATTATGTACCTGGCAAGTTAAGATGACCGAAATTCACAAAGTCAGTGACTTTAATCCATCAGCAGCCTTCAGACAAACTAAACGTGCCAGCATTTGGATTTCAAAATAAGGGAGATTTTTCTTGGCGGTGAGGAGATTTCTAAAAAGAAACTATGAATGTATATTCATTTTAATTCAATTTATTTATATAGCGCCAAATCACAACACAGGTCGTCTCAAGGCACTTTACAGAAAAGAGTGGGTTTAGGCCACACTCTTTTTTTTCCACAATATCTTTATTGAACCTTTTTTTTTTTTTTTTAACAAACATGATACAAACAATCAAACACTACCGCTAAAGTACTACAAAAAAAAAAAAATGCACTAAAAACACCAACAACCACCAACAAAATCAAGTCTTCAACAATGCTCCTCTGTTTAGTCTAGACAATCCAATACATAAGTATACATATTATGTTCACCAGTTTGGAATTTACAAGGTCCACACACATCATTCACCTTCTTCTTCAAGAGTTATGTTTAAATTTTTTACATAATCAATAAAAGGTCTCCATATATTCTCAAACACAATTTCCTTTGATTTCAGTATATATGTTATTCTTTCTAATGGAAGGTTTGTTAACATCTGTCTTAACCACTGAGTCACATCTGGTCTATGAGTCTTTTTCCATAATAGTGCAATACATTTTTTGGCATTAAGCAAACTGAGGTCTATGAATGTTCTTTCACTTTTATTAAAATTATGCTTTTCTGGGTACAGACCCAACAAAAACAGTTTAGGATTCAGTATGATTTGTTTTGAGATTATTTTTTCAATTGTTACCCTCACCTCTTCCCAAAACATTCTTATTAATCTACATTCCCATAAACAATGAAATAGGGTTCCTTTACTTTCCATGCATTTTGTGCATGTATCTGGTATATTTTTGTTATATCTATTTAACTCCTCCGGTGTAACATACATCCGCATTAACCATTTGAAATGTATCAATTTAAGGCGTGCATTTATTGATTTGGTTTGAGCTTCTGTACAAGCCAATTCCCATTGTTCCTCCGAAATTTCAATTTGCAGATCTTCTTTCCAGTAGTTTAATCTTTTCAGTGAATTTTCACTTGAAGATAGTGTCAATGAGTTATAAAACTCTGAAATAATACCCTTTCTTTTACTATCTTTCATCATCATTTTTTCCAAGGATGAATAAATAGGTCGAGTGAGAGCTTTATTTTGATTTGATCGAATAAAGTTTCTAAGTTGAAGATATTTAAAAAAATGTGTTCTATTGAGATTAAATTTGATCCTCAGCTCTTCAAAAGACATTATGTTGTCTGCACATGGCAAATATAAATCCTGAATCTTTTGTATCCCTTTTAAATTCCATACTTTAAATACAGCGTCCGCTCTCCCTGGTTTAAAATATTGATTACCCCATATTGGACTAAATTGTGACAATAACTGTGGTTCTTTTAAATAGTTTTTAGCTTCACACCATATTTTGATCATATGCTTTACAAATGGATTTTTAACTTGTTTTTGTAATTTTTTTGCCGAATCTGAGTATATGAATATGGGAAGAGGTAAAGGTAAATTGTATGATTCCATTTCAGTCCAGTGAGGGAGATCATTTGATGAAAAATAATATGTCATAGACCTCAGTTGTGCCGACCAATAATACAACATAAAATTTGGACATTTCAGACCTCCACGATCAAATGGTAAATATAATAAAGACAGACGTAATCTAGCCCTCCTGTTGTTCCATATAAATTCCACTAACTTTTTTTTTATTCTTGAGAATAGATCTAAAGGTGGTGATAAGGGAATGTATTGAAATAAATAAAGTATTTTAGGTAAAATATTACTTTTAAGTATATTGATTCTCCCGATCATCGACATTGGTAGTGACATCCATCTCTGAGTTAACTCATTGATATCTGACATTAAGGCTTCATAGTTGACACTGGCGACTGATTCTAGCTTAGGCATAATTTGGATTCCTAAATATTTAAACTGATTTACAACATTGAATTGATTTACCTCAGGGGCTGGGTAATTTCTCTGGGTCTCATTTAGCATTAATATTGAAGATTTAGTTTTATTTATTTTATATCCTGATATTTCCCCAAAATTCTTTATTAAATTCAACAAGGTTGGAATTGATTTTTTTAGATTCGACATAAACAAAATTATATCATCGGCGTACAGGGAGATTTTATGTTCTGTTGGTCCAACTTTAATTCCATATATTTGTGAATGTAAACGTATCGCTATCGCTAAAGGTTCAATTGCCATAGTAAACAGTAAAGGTGAAAGTGGACAGCCTTGTCGACATCCTCTATTGATTTTTATTGGTTTTGAAATATTGTTATTTGTTAGGATTTCTGCTGTAGCATTATTGTATATTATTTGAACCCATTTTATGAAATTATTTCCAAGTCCAAACCTTTGTAGGACTTCAAAAAGAAAGGGCCATTCAACTCTATCAAAGGCCTTTTCGGCGTCCAATGATAGGAGAGCTGTATCCGGTGCTTCTTTATTAAAATAAATAATATTAAATAGTCTTCTTACATTATGGAAGCCTTGTCTACCCTTTATAAAACCATTCTGATCTCGATTAATAATATTTGCTAAAATTTTACAGATTATCTTAAGGTCGGCGTTTAATAGGCTTATTGGTCTCATATTTTCACATTTATTAGAGGGCTTACCTGGTTTTGGCAGCAGTATAATTAAGGCATTATTTATGTATGATGGTAAATTATTATTTTGAAATGCTTCTAAAACCATTTCCAAAAAAGGTTTTATTAATTTATTCTTAAATTTTTTATAAAGGTCAACTGGAAGACCATCTGGTCCTGCACTTTTTCCTGATTTCATATTATCAATGGCTAGCCCAACTTCTTCTTGACTAATTTTAGACTCCAATATCTCCCTGTTTTCATTTGGTATACACGGTATAGATAGTTCGTTCAAAAACCCATTTAGTTTTGTTAAATCAGGTTCATTTTTGGTATCATATAATTTTTCATAGTAATCTCTAAAGGCTCTATTAATTTCTAAAGGATCTATAACTACCTGTCCTTTACTTATAATACTGGTAATTGGTGTTTTAATTTCCAATTGTTTAATCTGCCATGCTAATAATTTTCCTGATTTTTCACCTTGTTCATAAAAAGATTGTTTCAATCTTAGAAGACTCGAGGCAGCTCTATTCGCTGGTTTTTTGTCGTATTCAGCTCTCAAAATCAGTAATTCATTCTCCAACCTTGGGTCACTTCCTGCATACACTTTTTCCTGAAGACTTTTTATTTTATGTTCCAATTTAGCTCTCTCCTCTCGAGTCTTCTTAGATTTTGATCCTGTATAACTAATAATATGTCCCCTAATAAAAGCTTTGAAAGCCTCCCACTTTACACATGCTGATGTTTGTGTAGTATTGATGTCAAAGAACTCGTCTATCTGTTTTTCTATATACTTGACAAATTCCTCATCCTGAAGCCATTTATGCTGAAATTGCCATCTACCTGATTCCTTTGTCAATTTTTTATCTACATATATTAGACAACAGGGTGCATGGTCAGAGATCACGATGTTATCATAAAAGCAGTTTTGAATCTTGGACCTTAATTCTGTGGAAATCAAAAAATAATCAATACGTGAGAATGTCTTGTAGGTACTGGAATAACAAGAATAGGCTTTAACTTGTGGTTTCATTTCTCTCCATATATCTAACAATCTCAATTCTTTCATAAAATGATTAATAGTCATCCTACATCCAATGTGCGTACAATCCAGTCCTGTTGATCTATCCACACCTGGATTCAATGTACAATTAAAATCCCCTGCTATTATATGTTGCCCTGTAAGTGATGATAAGATGAGAAATAAATTAGCAAAGAACTTCTGATCATCTATATTGGGACCATATAAGTTCACAAGATTTATATTTTCTAATAGCAAAGAACCTTGAATGATTACATATCTTCCAAATTTGTCTCCAATTACATTTTTCACTTGAAAAGGAACTGATTTATGTATGAGAGTCATAACTCCCCTGGCTCGGGATGAAAATGAAGAGGTGAATACACTTCCCTGCCATCTACTCCTAATTCTTTTAACATCCTCCTCTATCAGATGAGTTTCTTGTAAAAACACAATTCTTGAACCCATGTCCTTTATTTTATTCATAACTTGTTTAAGTTTTTTTAAATTTTGTAGACCTCTGCAATTCCATGAAGTTAAATTAAGATTAACACTTTGGTCCATGATCAATAGAGAGTTTGGGATTACCTTGCAGTGTAAACATGCTCATACAGAGAAGCAAAAACATGAGTGGTTGAACATTCATCCTACAAACTACACACAAACAAATTTCCCCTTCCCACACTTGTGGCAAACCCCCCAAAATCAAAAGAAAAATTCTGTCTCCCGATATAGCCATCGACCATTCCACACCCACGGGGAACAGCCTAAGCCACTCCTTCTTCATCCTCCCAATCACCCTAACTCTACTGCTTTTAATGACGTAACATTAACTCTCCTCTGTAGTTTTCCAACTTAACTCCAAAATTTTTAACAACTTTGTACATCATAGTTTTTTTTTTGTTTGTTTTGTTTTTGTTTTGTTTTTTTAATATATAATACAATCTATATTTTGTAAACTTACTATTTACTTCAAGTCAGTCAGATGCCTGTGCAAATGCTTAATTATTCTACCTTATATTTTGTTCATGCTTAGCTCCCACCAGTCTCTTCTTCTTCTTTGATCTTCTTGATGAACTCCTGCGCCTCCTCTGGGGTCTTGAAGATGTGGGTTCTGCCCTCATACGTGGTCAGCAGTCTCGCAGGATAGATTACACCATGACGAATCCCAAGGTTGCGCAGCTCCTTACGTACGGGATCAAACTGCTTCCTCAATTGCTGGATTCCTGTGGCCAAATCTGGGTAGAACCGCACCTGCTGGTCCTGGTGTTTAATCTCTCCTTTTTTAGCTCGTGCAGCGTTGAAGATCTTCATCCTGTCTCTGTTGCTAAGAAACTTCATAATTAAGGTCCTCGGCAGTCCCTTATCTCTCCGTGGGCCAATACGATGTGCTTTTTCCAGAACCACTGCTGATTGCAACTCCTCGCTGCCCAGCACCTCCGGAATCCACTTTTCCAGAAAGGAACATACGTCCCGACCTTCTGATTCCTCTGGAAGACCCACCAGCCTCAAATTATTCTGTCTCGACCGAGATTCCAAATCCAAAATATTATCTTCCAGAGATTTTTTTTTTTTTTCCAAAGTGCGCACCTTTAATTGAAGACGGGTGACGTCATCTTCAGCACTAGCGAGACGGAGCTCCATCTGCGCCGTTCGTTCTACACAGTCACCCAATTCCTTTCTTATTCCTTCCAACGCTGTCATAATCCCATCAAATCTAGAGGAAAAGTCCGCTCTCATTGAACTCATGGCAGCCATCAGCGCATCTGCGCCATTCCCCGCAGATATCGCAGCGTTGCCAGCCTCCTCCGCCATATATGGAGTTTTGTTTACTGCGTCACAGACCTGAAAGTCCGTTAATTTGGACTGTTTCGGCGGCTCGCTTTTTCCTTTTCCTGGTTTTCCAGCCTTAGGCTTCGCCGACATATCTTCGCCCAAATGCTGGGATACGTTCTGTCCCAAATGAGAGAGTTATTTGCCGATTTTTTTTTTCCCAGGAGCAGAGCAGAGCGAGACACGTCCGTCCTACGTGGCAGCCATAACCGGAAGTCAGGCCACACTCTTAGTTTATAGAACCCAGCAGAGACCCCTAAGAGCAAGCACTGCGGTGACACAGGCGAGGAAAAACTTCACTTTAACGGGCAGAAACCTTGGGCGGAACCATAGCTCATAGAGGACGGCCATCCACCTCGACCGGCTGGGTTGAGTAGCTACATTCAAAAACAAACATACAAATACAACATTCAAAGCCAAACAGTCCAGTACCAAGCCTGGCCAGGCTGCACATGCAAGCAAAGGCCTGGCAGGGGCAGTATTTCTAACTAAAGGCCTTACCAAAGAGAACAGATTTCAACTTGCTCTTGAATAAAGAGAGAGTGTCTGCCTCCCGAACTGAACTGGGAAGATGGTTCCACAGGAAGGGAGCTTGATAGCTGAAAGCTCTACCTCCCAATCTACTTCTGGATACCTTGGGGACCACTAGTAGTTTGGATATTTGGGAGCACAGAGCTCTGGTTGGATGATGAGGAACTAAGAGTTCTTGCAGGTAAGAAGGAGCCATACCATTAAGAGCTTTATAGGTTAAGAGCAATATCTTGAATTCAATTCTATATTTTATTGGGAGCCAATATAAAGAAGCTAAAACTGGAGTAATGTGATCTCTTCTCCCTGTTCTCATAAGAATACTTGCAGCTGCATTCTGAATGAGCTGGAGAAACTTTATGGACTTATTTGGGCAACCTGATAAAAGTGAGTTACAGTAGTCAAGTCTAGAGGTGATAAAGGCATGGACAAGTTTCTCTGCATCTTTGAGACAGGATGGACCTAATTTTAGAAATATTACGCAGATGGAAGAAGGCAGTCTTAATGGTTTGTTGTGTATGAGAGTGGAAAGACACATCTTAGTCAAAGACAGCTCCAAGATTCCTAACAGAAGACGTAGAAGCGAATGCAGTGCCATCTAGTGTTGTTATTTTGCTAAAAACAGTACTTCTAGCATGTTTGGGGCCAAGGACGATGACTTCAGTTTTATCTGTATTCAGCAATAGAAAGTTGTAGTTCATCCAGGTTTTGGTATCCTTAAGACACTCCTGGAGTAAACCCAACTGGCTGGGATCATCTGGATTGATGGATAAATACAACTGAGTGCCGTCAGTGTAACAATGAAAATGAATAAAATGCTTCCTCATAATGTCTCCCAAAGGCAGCATGTATAATGTAAACAATACTGGTCCAAGTACTGATCCCTGTGGATCAGTGCCGTCAGTGTAACAATGAAAATGAATAGAATGCTTCCTCATAATGTCTCCCAAAGGCAGCATGTATAATGTAAACAATACTGGTCCAAGTACTGATCCCTGTGGAACTCCATAGCTAACCATGGTCTGAGTAGAGGACTTGTTATGGACATGAACAAATTGGGAACGATCTGATAGATAAGACTGGAACCATCTTAGCGTTGTTCGATTCAGGCCAATTTGCTGTTCAAGTCTCTCTAGCAGAATATGGTGGTCAATGGTATCAAAGGCAGCGCTGAGGTCCAATAAAACAAGGACGGAGACAAGTCCTTTGTCAAATGCCATAAGGATGTCATCAGTAACTTTCACTAAGGCTGTCTCTGTGCTGTGATGTTTCCTAAAACTTGAATGAAATTTGAATATAGAATTTTTTTCTAAAAAGGTGCATAGTTGATTGGCGACTACTTTTTCGAGGATCTTGGAAAAGTAGGGGAGGTTAGATATTGGTCTATAATTGGCCAAAATCCCAGAATCAAGCGAAGGTTTTTTAAGTAGAGGTTTAATTACTGCCACTTTAAATGACTGTGGTACATGTCCTGTCAATAGGGATGTATTAATTATGTTCAAAAGAGATGGACTAATCAGAGATAGTGATTCCTTCACTAGTCTAGCGGGGATTGGATCTAAAAGACAGGTAGTTGATTTAGAGGCTGACACTATTAGGGCTAGATCAGAATGATTAATACGAGAAAATTTAGAAAAGTGGAGTTCTGAGCCTGAGCACAGCAGTGTTAGGTAGAGGCTTGGTATTTTTAGGGGGGCTATTTTTTTGAATATTAATCCTAATACTAACAATTTTATCATTAAAAAAATTCAAAAAGTCGTCAGCACTAAGCGTTTGAGGGATGTAAGGATCTATGGCATTTTGTCTCTTGGTTAGCTGAGCCACAGTGTTGAAGAGAAATCTATGGTTGTTTTTATTTTCTTCTATCAAGGATGAATAGTACTGTCGCCTAGCACTACAGAGAGGTTTCTTATAGGTGGTAAGGCTGGCATTCCAGGCTGAACAAGATTCTAATGTCTTATTTGCACGCCAAAGCCTTTCACAGGAGCTAACTTTCTGTTTTAACTTACGGGTGTGGGAGTTGTACCATGGAGCTAGTCTCCTATTTTTAATAGTTTTCTTTTTAAGAGGGGCTATGGAGTCAAGTGTTGACTGCAGTGAGGCTGCAGTACTACCAACTAAAAGGTCTAATTCTAATGGATTCAAGTAGTCAGTGCTGTCTGCTATATTGAGACATGGTAATATCATGGGCACCACTATTACCTGCACCACTATTACGTGCTGCATTGGGCAGCACGGTGGTGCAGTGGTTAGCACTGTTGCCTTACAGCTAGAAGGTTCCTGGTTCGAATCCCCAGGCTGGCAGGGGTTGGAACCTTTCTGTGTGGAGTTTGCATGTTCTCCCTGTGCTGCGTGGGTTTACTCCGGGGGCTCCGGTTTCCTCCCACAATCCAAAGACATGCATGTTAGGTTAATTGGTTGTTTTAAATTGTCCCTAGATATCTGTTTCCTACAGGCCCTTAGAATAGAGGGTTAGTACTAGTGAAAGCGCTTTGAGTGGTCTTTGTGACTAGAAAAGCGCTATATAAGTGCAGGTTAGTTAGTTAGTTAGTTAGTTAGTTAGTAATACAGTAAGTGCTGAAGGGATTAATTCTTTAAAGTGAGCCACGGCACTATCAGATAAGTATCTGGTAACTATATTTCTGCTTGATGCTCTGAAATCAGATAGCACAAATTTGAACATTATCAAATAGTGGTCAGTCAATGTAGGATTTTGAGGGATGACAAGCAGCTCATCAATTTCTACACCGTAGGCCAAGACCAGGTCAGGGGTGTGATTATGATGATGGGTTGGTTTACCAACACACTGAGAAAAACCAGTTGAATTTAAGAGGGAGAGAAATGCTACACTATGACTATCATTATCAACATCTGTATGAATATTAGAGTCACCAGCTATGATAATCTTGTCAGAACTAAGGTTGTTAATAACTCAGAGAATTCAGACATAAATTCAGCAAAAGAAGCACTGGGAGGGTGATATACTGTGGTAAATAAAATAGGCTGGTCTGATCTCCAGGATGGATGTGCTAAGCTAAAAATTAAGCATTCAAAAGAGTTATAATTTGAGTTTAGCTTAGGCTGAGGGTTCATTGGTGATGTGGATTCATATATTATCCCAACACCACCACCTCGGCCAGTGTTTCTAGGAATATGAATATTACCATAGCTAGAGGGGGTGGCCTCATTGATACTAACAAAATCATCGGGGCGTAGCCATGTTTCTGTGAGACAGAGTATATTTATATTGTAATCCGTGATCATATTATTAATTAAGGTTGCTTTATCTGACAGAGATCTTATATTCAGCAGTCCGCATTTAATTATTTTATTTAACTGGTAAATTAGTGGTTTTAATCTTTATCAAGTTATGTTGTATTTGTCTTGGGTTATAATGTTTTGGGTAACGGGAGACAGACACAGTCTCTGTGGGGTTATGAATTGAAGACTGATCTAAACAGTGGGAATTATTTGACTTAATAGGATTAATATGAGAAGTGGAAACAAAGAAGGGCTGGTTGGCAGACCCAAGTACTTTGGGGTGAGATAACATACCAGCTTTCAGTCACTGTACTAAAAAATGCTGAATGGAATAAAACAGATTGTCCCATAGTACACGTGCACCGAGTCTGTTTGGATGGATGCCATCTGGCCTCATAAATGATGGGCGGTTCCAGAGCAGGTTGAAATTGTCTATAAAACCAATGTTAAAAGTAGGATATGTTGAACACTACCAGGTATTAAGGCTAAGAGTTCTGCTAAAATAATTGCAACCTCTCCTACAAGACGCAAGTGGTCCAGAAATAAACACACATCTGCCACAGTTCTTAAGAGTGGACAGAAGGCTCCTGAAGTCTCTCTTTAAGATCGCCGACGCTTCATCTGGGATATTGTTGCATCCAACATGCACAATGACAGTTTTAGCGTGGGGGTATTCATTTAATAGGTCAGGGGTAAGCGCCTCAATGTCTGACACTTTAGCCCCAGGAAAAAATTTAGTGACGCAGTACCTGCTTCTGACGTTCCTTATTATGGAATCACCAATTACCAGCGTCATCTGGGGGGACTTCGTCAGTGGCTTCTGAAATGGTGGATAGTTTTGCCGTTGTTGTTGCTGCAGTGGCGGCGGGGTGCCAGTGTGGGGGTGATGCGGGGGGTTGTGCTGTCTTCTTTTTGGAGCTGGTGTAAAGTTTGGCACACCTAAGGTAGTTTTGATCCGGAGCTTGCGGGTTTGGGCCGCTGTTGAAGGAGGAGGGGTGGCCATGGGAGGAAGATCAACGTCCAGGTGGGGGAAATCTTCCAGGGAAAGATAGAAATATTATTACAGCAATAATGGCATCCTTGGTCATTTAAGTTAATTAAATCATTAAATACAATTTTATTAATATTTTTTTCTTTGTAATGAGAGTTAAATTATTGTTCTGTTCTGACTGGAAAGTTATGGTCAAAAATATAAATTGTTATAAGGAAAAAGTAAAAACAAATACCACAGTCTGTTTCAAATTTATTTAGAAAACAGTAATTTTATTTTAAAAAACAGACAAAAATAATCCAGAAAGTAATCCACAAATTTATAATAAAGTTTCAAATGTACAAGAAAAGTCAATTTTACAAGAGGAAATTACAAATTTGAGGAAAATGGTTTCAAATTTAGATAAATTTACAGAGAAAAGTAGAAAACTATAAGAAAATAAATTTTCGAGAAAAACCTCAAACCTTCAAGACTGAAGTCATTACTCAAATTTTAAGTGGGTGTTCTTTGTACCCTTAACTAGAAATTTTTGGTTGTCTCCTTTAATTTACATGGCACTTGATATTTTCTAACCTGTTTGTATACCCCCATAGACAGAGAGAGAACCTGAATTAGACAGCTCAGAGAGGGCAAGATGAGACAGAAGAGAGGAGCCAAGGAGAGGAAAGTGTTCAGGCAGAGGATCCAGGAGAGGTGAGAGCAGAGGAAGGAGAGAAGGATGACACCAGTAAAAAGTCCAAATACAGGACGTCTAGGTGGGACCCCAAATGGCCCAATATTCCAACATTCAAGCCTTGGTTGTACAATACTTCAAATTGTAATTTCCATATGCACGGCAGTGTCTCAGGAGGTAGAGCGGGTCATCCAATAACCGGATGGTTGGCGGTTCGAATCTCGCTCTTCCCAGATATCCTGCCATTGTGTCCCTGGGCAAGACACTTTACCCACCTTGCCTCCAGTGTCCATAACACTGGGTACGAATGTGTATAAATGTTCAGTGGTGGCCGGAGAGGCTGTTTGCCCGGATTGGCAGCCACGTTTCAGTCAGCCTTCCCCAGGGCAGCTGTGGCTACAGTAATAGCTTACCACTACCATTGTCTGTCTGGAGTGAATGAATAATGTATCTGTAAAAAAGCGTCTTTGAGTGTCTATGATAAAGTGCTATATAAATCTGATGCATTATTATTATATGCAAAGTTACTGTGCAAAATTAAAAAAAAAGAAATAAATAGTATAAAATTAACATATTCATACATATGTGTTTTCTGCCCCCCCCCCCCCCGAAAAATATGTTGCCACCGTACCAAGGTCTTTAAGCCAGAGGAAACACTGTGCTCTACACCATTGTCAGCAGTTTCTACTTGTGCGCTGGTTTAAATACATTGTTTTGTTGCCAAAATGGATTTCTGCTGATGTGTAGAGTGATTTCTGTTTGTGTGTTTATTTAATAGTGACTGACAAGAGCAGATTGTGATGGAGTTGGAACTATAATAAATGTTAAAAAAGGCAACTTTTCTTACGGTTGCTCAACAGAGAATAAAGAAAAGACGTTAGAGAAAACGGTGTGTAGGACCATTGCTGCTGCCATCATTTGACAATTTATGTAATTACTGGGGCTAGGACGAGTCATACAAATAATTCTGTATTTTTCAACTTCCTAAATATTCTTTTGAATTCAGAGTGTTGTCCAATGAATTTCAACCAGGGTTCCCTTGTGATTGTCCAATTCAAGAAATTTTTCATGGCACGCCAAAAAATCATTAACTCACTTTTTTCCTTTCTTTTACTGATTCGCTTTGGAAGTGGTGCTGCAGTGAATGAGCGGAGGCAAGAACCAGGAAATTTTAAGGAGACAAAGTGGACCAATCACAGATCTTGCAGTCTGTGTCACTGTGACGTGTAGTCTCATTTGTGGAGATTTGCACGTCAGGTGATGCAGTGGGGTACGACGTCATTGATGCTGACCCCCAAGCTAATGCTAACAGTTCGATGTAGCATCATGGCAAGAATATAACAAAATAAGCCAGATTGACATGAGATGCATTATTTACTGTGGATTAGTGAAACAGGTGGAAACAAGGATGTTTATTAGGGTGACTGAAATCTTAAGAAAATAACCGTGTAAGCCATGCTTGGTGAACCAACTTCATATCTGAAGCTGATGCCTTGCCTAGACTCCCTGTCACCTACGTTTGCAGACAGATGGCTATGCTGGCCAGTAATAGAGCAGTGACACGTATCAAAGCTGAGCTTACTTTTTCTTGATTTAGAGGAACAAATCTAGAAGAGTTAAAATGGTGAATCAGACACAGAAACTGTAAAGCCTGTGTGTGTGGCGGGGTTGTGTGTGTTTTTTTCTTTTCAATAGTCATGTGACCAATTGATGATTTCCAACGGCTAAAACCTAAAGAACCATTTTTCAGTGAATGGGACCTTGAAGAGATTTATTCAAAGCTCTGAAAAGAATAGCTGAATTTTTGGCTGCTGAAATAATTTCCTTAGGTCATAGGTAATCAGGGCAGATTGTTACACAGTACTATAGTTTCACAAAAAAGATGAAATCATGCCATGCTTTATTTTTTTTTTTAAATAACAGCCTCACCTATCAGTTTAACCTGGTGAACCATAGCGTCTTAACATACAATGAACATGTCAGTGAAATGGAGAGGGTTATGTACTTGTATATCAAATGGTTAACAAAAGCTGAATAAGTTGTCCTTCAAAACTTGTTCTACCTGATCTACACAAAGTACACAGGTTCCACTTGTCTGGCCATGGGACAAGAATTCCATCTCATAATGAGAACCAATCAAAACTTTTTTTTTAAATGGGAAAGATAGAAAGAAAGTTATGATAAACTTAAAATTCTTTTTAAGTTGTCAGATATGTGACAGCATATTATTAAGTGGACTTGTCTTTAAAAAGTAAAGAAAGTAAAAGGCCCCATGCACCCCTGGCATTAAAATGCTTTTTTTAACCTCAGTCCATCAAAGCCAAACAGAGCTGATGCGATGACCTTGCACCTATCTGTCTGTCTGTCCATCTGTTCATCCACCTACATTTCACTGGAATTGCTACTCCTCCTAAGCATTTTCCCCAATGCTCACTAAACTCTTTCACAATGATCCTCAAGTGGGTCTGCATCCAGTTTGTGCTCTTAGTCAAAGGTCAGGAGACCTGAGACCTGTACTTTGAAGCAGGATTAAAGCTTGGTAGGGTAACTTCAAGGTTAACCCTGGGCTTTTGGTACTACTACAAAGCTGGTTCACTCCTTACCAGGGTAGATCACCATGGTAACTTGTGCTTTGAAGCTAACCTGGTCTGGAGCAGGTTAAAAGCCAAATAAGAGGTCAATGGGTGTATCAGCACAGCTCTCCTGCCAATTAAATCCTTTGGAAAATGACATTCACCTCTGAAGTTTGAGGAGACAACCCCCCCGCCCCCCCATTAATTGGAGACCAACGGTATTTATTAAGTTCTTCTTCCCTGCTCCTCTCTTTGGGGCTCCTGCTCAAAAATGGTATGACCAAAATAAAGAAGGGATATCTCTGCAGTTACAAGCTCTGTGTGAATGATCTCGGTATCAAAATAAAGAAGATAACACTTCTGAGATTCCATCAGAGGTGTAAACATCACTGTAGATGCCACTGTATCAGAATAAATGCAGATGGAGCACAGCATAAATGTGTCTAAAAAATGCTACATTTTATAGTAAATATCCGCATTGAAAATATGCAATAAAAGCCTTAAAAACTCAAGCAAACTATGTAACATCATGTGGACATTATATGTGCAAGGATTGATGCTGCTGAAGTAAAGCAGAACAAAATTACAGAGGTTTTAGTGAAGTGATGCCGAGGTGTTCTCCAATTTAGCACCATCTGTGGCATTTGACATTTCTTGGATACCAAATTGTAAAACTCATTTAATTTCATTTACACATCATAAAATATCTAAAAAAAACAGTTTTTGAAGGGCCTTGGTGGAGGTATGCGCTCTTGTATCACCTCCTAAATCTAACAGATTCATCTGAAGCCCAAGGGCCACCTCTGGTAAACAAAAAAATAAAATCATAATCCTGCTAAACACTGCAATAACATAGGGCCCTGGCAGAGGTATGTGCTCATGGATCACCTCCAAAATCTAGTGGGTTCAGTAATTTTGCTAACAGACAGCCAGACAAAGGCCGGCAAAAACATTATACAGTGGAGATCAAAATTAAAGAACAATGTATTGATACTTGATTTATTCTGAAATATTGTTATTCTTCATTGTTCAGAATTTGACAGAATATCAGCTGTGGTTATATCACTGCTGTACTAGCATGTTTTTTAATAACCAAGGCACTTCAACACAAACATTTATTTTGTTAAAGAACAGTGAGCAAAATTAGAGAACAGTGACCACTGTGTCAGAAGAGAAGATTTAAACGGTGTTTCAATAGGACTAAAGAATTCAAAAATTAATAGGAAGTGTAGAGGCCCTTGCTTTGAATGACTTCAGCACATCTGCGCCCACAGGACATCACTAGTTTCTCTCACTGCTCTGGTTTGATCTTGGTCCATTCTTCTTGCAGTCTCTTCCACAGTTCAGTAACTGTGTAGTGGGTGTCTTAGCTATTACTTTGTCACCAAGGATTTTACAGAGATTCTTTATGGGGATTAGATCTGGACTCTGAGCTGGCCATTTCATTGTGTCAGTATTGTTAGATTCAAGAAACTGTTTAACCCATTTTGCAGTGTGACGGGGGCATTGTCTTGCATGAAAATTGCAGGCTGATTGGGAGACAATTGCATGTTGCTGAAGGAGGTTCAGATAAACATTAGCATTCACCCTGCCATGTAGCTGTACAAGATGCCCAACTCCTGCTGCACAAAACATCCCCCAAACTATGACATTTCCTCCTCCAAATATAAATGACTTCTTTACACACTTTGGGTTCAGTGTTTCTCCAGTTTGACGCCAAACATATCATTTCCCATCAGATCTAAATAAATTCCATTTATTCTCAATCACTGAAGTGCACTCTGGTCCAGTTCTTCTCTGTCCACACAACATGCTCCTCAGCCAAGCCAAGTCGAGCCTTTTTATTGCTTTTGCTGATGAGAGGTTTGGTCACTGCAGAGTGAGCTTTGAGTCCAAACTGTCTTAAACGACGAGACAGTGTGTGCTAAGACAGATCCTTGCCCTGTTCAGGAGTGAACTGATGAGCATTTCCAGCTGCAGTGTTGAACCGATTCCCCATTGAGAGTCATCGCATAATCCTGTCTCCCCCCAAACCAGAGCAGTGTGAGAAACTAGTGATGTCCTATGGGTGCAGATGTGCTGAAGTCATTCAAAGCAAGAGCCTCTACCTAATAAATTTTGAATCCTATAGCCCTCAAAGAAAAAAAATGTTTAAATCTTCTCTTCTGACACAGTGGTTACTGTTCTCTAATTTTGCTCACTGTTTTTTATTTTTAACAAAATAAATGTTTGTGTTGAAGTGCCATGGTTATTTAAAAAGAAACATGCTAGTACAGCTGTGGTATAGCCACAGCTGATATTCTGTCAAATTCTGAACAATGAAGAATAACATTTTATTTTGCTCTCTACATGTCTGTTCTTTTGTTTGCTCTCTACATTTCTGTTCTTTTCTTCTTCTCTATCCCCTCACCCCCCAGCCAGTCGCAGCAGATGACTGCCCCTCCCTGAGCGTGGTTCTGCTGGAGGTTTCTTCCTGTTAAAAGGGAGTTTTTCCTCTCCACCGTCGCCAAGTGCTTGCTCACAGGGGATTGCCTGATTGCTGGGGTCTTTCTGCAACTGTGGGGGTCCTCCCTACAGTTGATAGTGCTATGAGATGACTGTTGTTGTGAAATGGTGCTATATAAATAAAGTTGAATTGAATTGAATTGAATTTTAGAATAAATCAAGTATTAATACTTGATTCTATTAATTCTATTCTATTAATTCTCTAATTTTGATTTCCACTGTACATTATACTGTCTCTCTCCAGTAGGATAAGATCTTCATCTGAAGAAGTGTCTTTAGGAATTATATCTGCTCCGCTGTCATTCATCAGCATAGCCAAAACCTCTACATCCTTATGTCTCGGTGAAACGGAGAGGCATACGGTAATCGCTCGGTGTGTGTGTGTGTGTGTGGGGGGGGGGGTCTGTCTGCCTGTCTGTTTCAGCTTGCCTGGTCAAAATTAAGTGGAACTAAAGGCTTGTATCATTGTATTGCCATATTTTCTCAACTTTTAATTTGCCAAAATTCCGAGATAAGGCTTTGTTTTTGAAATAAACACAAATTTAACTCACCTGTGTCATCAGTGGAGCTGGGATAAAGGGTATTGGAATAACTATGCCAGGCCACTAGAGGTGGCAGTGCGACTTTTTTACAGCACAACACAGCATGTTTTTTTTTACAGCACGTGGAGCTGAAAATAGTGGTTACTGGGAAGAAAAAAAAACACGTATTCAGCAACTACACCATTTATTCATCTCATTGATTGTTTATACGCTGGTTTTGCTGTTTAATTTTGCGGAGGAAGGAAGAGGTAAAACTCGCTAAAAACTACAAGTTCCAACATTCCTCGCCCGCAAATGGTTGCAGTGAACTGCACATGCGCCAGGAAACTCCCGCCACAGGGAAGTACTGAGCAATCTGCCAATACTGGGTGAACAAATGTCCCGTCTTTTTGCCCATCTCTTTTCTTCCTCTGCCACTAAACAGCAAAAGCTCCTGTTTGTCTTGTCACTGTATTCATGTACCTCCATCACCTCCGCCATTTAAAACGTCTGCCACTGTGCTCTTCTTTTGTGTTTTGATTACAGCTGTTCAAATCAGTTTGGTGGCTCTTGGCTGCCACCAACAGTACAGGCTTGTCAACTGCAGATTATTTTCACTGCGCATGCGTGTACTCCAAAACTACTGGATGGATTTGGATGAAATTTTTTTTTACCAGAGGTAGGGCTAGAGAGGAACCCATAACATTTTAGTCATGATCCGAGAACGCATACCTCTGCCAAGGCTCTAGCACCGAGGCACCAACACCTTGGTGCTTTATTTAATTCTTTTCCTGCTAGACATAATTGCTATCTTGCAAAAAACAACACAGAAAAGATTATGCTTACTGCTAATGCTAGGTCTGTTCTCCAACTGCGCTCTGGGAACACCTGAATGAATACACAGGGTGGTAACTCTGGAATGCCCTGGCCAACTTCAGTGATTGACACCTTATTTTAATCCTCTGACCCAACAGAATCAGGTTCAGGTCATCAAATTCATGTCAATCACACCAACAGCTAATCACAAGGAGGCAGATACCTGCACATCAAAGGGAGGGGCATTCACCCTTCTCTAATCTGAACGTTTGATTGCCGTTATGTAGTGGCTGAACATGGGAGGAAAAGTCCCCAAAGCATGCTGGGAGATGTAGCTATTTATACAAAAGTTTTATTCTGGTGGATAACAGTTCTGCTGACAAATAGCAAAGGTAAGAGAATATGCCAGGTTGCTGTTCTTGAAAGTGAGTGGTTTTTGTTTCTTTGGAGGTTTTTGGTTCTTATTTTGCTGCTGGATCAGTGAATCTTGGTTGGAGAGTGATAAAAATGGTACTGTTGGACTCTGTGGAGTCTCTTCTTTCAGCAGACATTGTTTACATAAACTGGGCTGAATCTCTGGTGCCATTTTCTTGTGTTTACACCGTTATGGTGTTTTCTGCACCTGGTGGTTTAACTTATTGGTCTTTTAAGTGTGCTTGGTGATCGTAAGAATGGTTGTTATGAGCTTTTAGTAAAGTTTTTGACCTTTCTGTGGGTATGCAGCATGTCTGTGTTAATCAGAGGTAAACATGGCTTCGTGACATGTTTGTTGTTACGTGCCTATGCAGTCCCTGTATCGGGGGGCATCAGGGAATAAGGGGTTAAGGTAAGCTCCTCTGCTGTGGCCAGATCCTGTTGGAGGCTTGCTGTTTTGGGGGTCTTTTTTTTTTTTTTTTTTTCTTGCTGCAACTAATATAAAAATTTTACTGTGCATTTCTCTGAATATCTGTATTGTCAACACAGACTGTACAATATAATAGGCTACCCCTACTTCAAAATTCAAGATTCATTTATTCTTTTAAATAACATTTTTAAAAATGACCAGAGTGGTGGCTCAAGAGGTAGAGCATCCGCCCCACAACCGGTAGGCCGGGGTTCAAATCCTGGCCGGGTCATGCCAAAGACTATGTAAAAGTGGAACTTCCTGCCATCCAGCTTGGTGCTCAGCAAAAAAAGGAAACTCCAACCTATGCGACATAGAAAGAGGGAGGGAAAAAGAGAATTTTAAAAAGGTCTTTAAGAAACACAGTTTTCATCATTCAGTACAATAACAAACTACTACTAAACATACTACAGTACAAGAAGGATTATTCCATCAAACAAGAGCTGTCCATCACGGACTAAACAGAGGACATCCACAAGGGACCAGAGGGTCCTAAAACCTTCCACATCCCCTTTCCCCATTTAAAAAAAAAAAAAAACAAAAACAAAAAAAAAACCCAAACAACCTTATTCTGGCTTTAAGCATCCTCACAAATAAAATTTTGGCATCAACATCATTGTCAACATTCTGAAGTTTTTTTCTCCAGCTTACATAGATAGCTAACTTTGCCTGCCCTAAAACAAAGTTCAGTAGTTGACACTTTGTTTAGACCGACGAGTGTACATAAAACCACAAATGAAAACCTGCTAGGTGAAAACTTCTTTAAAGCTGCAAAAAAAGTTCTGTGAGAAGTCCAAAGTAGACCATTTACATGCTGACATTCAATAAAACAATGAAAAACTGTCTCTCTAGAGGAACGGAAAACACACTGATCACTGACACTGTAGAAGTTACGGAAAAACAGACAGGATACGTGTAAGTCTGTCTGGAAAAACTTTATTTACATTTTTTCACTTCCTGCTTTTATCTCCATCCAAAACGGAAAAACTCCGCCTTCACATTAAAACTCCACCTTCACATTAAAAGATCCAATTTTGTGTGTGAGACCAACAACTAATATCACCACACAGGCCCCCCCAGAACACACAAATAACAACATAAATAAACATGCTGACAAAAAACAAACAAACAGCATGAACAAAAATCCAAAAGAAAATAACTCAAGAAAACCTCTTAGGCAACCTAATTACCCTGCCCTGACGACTGCACTGCACAGTCCTAGGGGGCACAACTGTAACTGGAGCAGAAACAACCTCAGGCGCAGGGTTGGGAGGGCGCCCCCGCCGAGCCGGGCGGGCTAACTCAACCTCATTGTCACAAAGAACATGCGCAGGCTTCAAACGATCCACTGAAATCCGATCCTGGCCAGTCCCCAACTCAACCAAAAAATCCTTATGGCCTGTTTCTAACACCCGAAAAGGGCCATCATAAGGTGCCTGCAGGGGAGAACGATGGGCATCGTGCCGGACAAAAACATATTTAGCCGACCTAAGGCTGTCAGGGACGTAAGACTGAGGAAGGCAGTGGTGCGCAGCCACAGGAACAAAAGCCCTAGCTTCCTCTCGACACTTAGGCCTCTTAACCATACTGGGACCTAACCCTGGACTGGTAGGAAGAAACTCCCCTGGAACCCTCAAGGTCTGGCCAACTCAGGAGAAGAGGAATGCAGGTCTTCCTTGGGGGCTGAACGCAAACCCAACAAAACCCACGGTAATCTGTCCACCCATCCACTATCCACCAATGACGCGCGAAGGGCCGCTTTCATAGTCCGATGAAACCGCTCGCATAGCCCATTAGCTTGTGGATGGTATGCTGTGGTCCGATGAAGTTTAACCCCCAAACTACCAGCTACTTCATTCCAAAGTGCAGAGGTAAATTGCGGGCCCCTGTCAGAGGTAACGTCCAAGGGGACACCAAAACGGGACACCCAAGAGGAGATAAATGCCCGGGCAACATCAGATGCTGTAGTTGATGTCAGGGGAACCACCTCCGGCCATCGCGTAGTCCGGTCCACCATAGTGAAGAGGTGAGTAAAACCGCGAGACGGAGGAAGAGGTCCAACTAGGTCCACCTGAACATGATCAAAACGTCGCTCCGGAATCCAAAAAGGCTCCAGTGGAGCCTTTATGTGGCGCTGCACCTTAGCACGCTGGCATGCCACACAGGTTGTCGTCCAAGTCTTCACATCCTTTCTAAGACCCGGCCATACAAACTTGGTGCTCACCAACTTGACCGAAGCCTTAACCCCAGGATGCGACAAAGAATGAACAGCGTCAAAAACACGACGACGCCAAGCCACAGGCACCAGAGGTCGCGGTTTTCCCAGTGTAGTATCACACAGAAGAGTGGCGCCACTGTCTTGAAAGCAGACATCCTCCAACTGCAAACTGGACTCCGTGGAACGAAGCACCTGCACCTCCGGGTCCAACAACTGATCGGCAGCCATCTCAGCATAGTCCATGCCCAAATGAACAGTAGCAACTGGTGCACGAGAAAGACAGTCCGCCACCAAGTTGGTCTTACCAGCCACATGCTGAATGTCTGTAGTGAACTCGGAAATAGCCGAAAGCTGCCGTTGTTGCCGAGCTGACCAAGGTTCAGTGGACTTGGCCATGGCAAACGTGAGAGGTTTATGGTCCACAAAAGCGGTGAATTTACGGCCCTCCAAAAGAAACCTGAAATGCCTTGTCGCCAAGAAAAGGGCCAACAGCTCCCTGTCAAAGGTGCTGTACTTCCTTTCTGACTCGCGTAACTGTCTACTAAAAAAGGCCAGAGGTTCCCAGGAATTGCCCACCCACTGCTCACAAACTGCTCCGACAGCATAATCAGATGCGTCGGTGGTAAGAGCAATGGCGGCCGTGGGATCTGGATGAGCCAACAAGGCAGCATCAGCCAGTGCAGCTTTAGCCCCATCAAAAGCACATAACCTCTCATGAGTCCACTCAATGTCCTGATTACCCCTCTTACCCTTCAAGGCCTCATATAGCGGACGCATAATATGGGCAACATGAGGTATAAAACGGTTGTAAAAATTAACCATGCCCAAAAACTCCTGCAGGGGCTTGACAGAAGAGGGGCATGGAAAAGCTAAAACTGCTTCGACTTTAGCCGGGAGGGGCACGGCACCCTGCTGGGATACCTTGTGCCCCAAGAACTCAAGTTCTGAGAGCCCAAACTGACACTTCACGGGATTCACTATCAGTCCATGGTCACAGAGACGTCTGAAAAGCTGGCGAAGGTGCAACACATGTTCCTCCACCGAAGCGCTCGCCACCAGTATATCGTCCAGATATACAAATAAAAAAGGCATGTCCCGCAACACAGAGTCCATAAGCCTTTGAAACGTCTGCGCAGCACCCTTAAGGCCGAACGGCATCCTCAAGAACTCGAACAGTCCAAATGGAGTGATCACCGCTGTCTTGGGGACGTCCTGGGGATGGACAGGCACCTGATGATAACCACGCACTAAATCCACTTTAGAAAAAATGACTGTCCCTGCCAGACGTGAAGAAAAATCCTGGATATGGGGGACTGGGTACCTGTCGTTGGTAGTAGCGTTGTTAAGGCGCCTAAAATCTCCACAAGGACGCCAACCCCCATCTGACTTAGGGACCATGTGGAGGGGAGAAGCCCACGGACTGTCGGAACGGCGCACAATACCCAGCCGCTCCATATTGGCAAACTCATCTCTAGCAATGGCCAACTTAGCAGCATCCAGACGGCGTGCACGAGCAAAAACAGGTGGACCCACAGTAGTAATATAATGCTCAACCCCATGCTTAACTACTGCCGCAGAAAACATAGGCACAGTGAGAGCAGGAAACTCAGAGAGAAGGCGCTGGTATCTGTCTCCTGAGGCGAGCATGTTAGCAAGCAGTGGACCAGCCCCACCCAGTGTACATGGATAAAAATCAAAAGACACAGCATCAATCAAACATCTGTTAGCTACGTCAACCAACAGTCTGTAAGCACACAAAAAATCTGCGCCAAGAATAGGAACTGCTACAGATGCTACCACAAAGTCCCAACTAAATTTACGGCCGTTAAAACACACAGTAATGAACCTGGTGCCAAAGGTGCGAATAGGAGTACCATTAGCAGCGTCCAGTGGAGGTCCATGTTCATATTCCATGACGTCAGCCGAAGAGGGGGGAACGATGCTCCGCTGCGCTCCCGAATCCACCAAAAAACGACGTCCAGCTGCGCAGTCCTCAATAAAAAGCAGCTTATTGCTGGTGCCGGTGCACGCAGCTGCTAGCGAGCACCGGCCTTCTCGTTTCCCTGTGGCTGGAAAGAGCACGGTGGAATACAGCGCCGAGCCTTCGGTCCAAAACTGCGGTGATAAAAACACATGCTGCTCTCTTTCTTACGGCGATCCGATACTGCGGCCACACCCACCAAGACTTCTCCATCAGACTGCCCAGGCGGCAATGCATGCACCGACAAATGACGAGAAGCCAGCCAAAGCCTGTCCGCTTCTCCAGCCAAACCCCGATAATCCTTAGTACAAATGAGGGGCGAGCTGGCCAGGACAGTGCGCACTGGAGGCGGAAGCTGACGCAGAAACAGGTGGGTGAACAGAAATGAACTGTCTCCTGAACCAAGAAGTGCCAACATATTCTCCATCAGCTCAGAAGGTTTGCTGTCCCCCAAACCAGTCATAGACAGAAGACGATCAGCGCGCTCTATATCAGAGAGTTGGTACAGCTGCAGTAGAGCCCTCTTCAGAGTGACGTACCTGTCAGCGAGAGGCGGGTCCCGGAGCAGTCCCATCAAACGACGAGTAGTGGCAGAATCCAAAGCTGCGACCACATGGAAATACTTCGTGTCATCTGTGGTTATTCCGCGCAGATGGAACTGAGCCTCGACATGCTGAAACCAGGGCTCCGGGTCGTGCTGCCAAAAGTCCGGTAATTTAATTGTAGCCGCAAAAACAGCTGGTACGGGAACCACAGTGGATACAGACGCCGTGGCGGCGATATCAGAAGAAGTCGCTTGATTAAACATTCTTCATCACGTCGGGGTCACCAATGTAGAAGTTATGGAAAAACAGACAGGATACGTGTAAGTCTGTCTGGAAAAACTTTATTTACATTTTTTCACTTCCTGCTTTTATCTCCATCCAAAACGGAAAAACTCCGCCTTCACATTAAAACTCCACCTTCACATTAAAAGATCCAATTTTGTGTGTGAGACCAACAACTAATATCACCACAACACTATTGTTAATCACAGAGACAAAAGCATTGACGGCTAAAATGCCATGCAGGACTCTCCACTGTAAATCTCCATGCTTCTTAGGAAGGGGAGTATATAAAGAGCCCTCCAGGCAGGCCAATGCCCTTTTTCCAGTTTAAAGTAGGCTCTCCATGGAGTATCCACACAGGTGTTCAATCTGTCCTTGTTGCGCACCATCACCACAAGTCTATACAGCACCTTACCACTGGCCGCTCAAAAGTCCACACCAGAGGGAGCAGAGAATGCCAGTAAGGAGCTGGGAGAAAGGTCACTAGGCCAGGACCAGCCAGCTCCACCACCTGCTTCAGAGTGAGGACATTGTTGGAACATAACCTATGAAAGATGGCCATTCCTACTCCCGGCAGAACAGCAAGACCGCCACCAAAAACCAGTGGCTGCCTCAACAACTAGTGGAGGGAGTCGCATGGCCTTCTTTGTTTTTTTAGAAAGAGTCCACACTGAAAACAGACTGTGGTAAAAACTTAGTAAAAACAGTGTACTAGAGTTCTTAAAAACACAGTGAGGTCAAGCCCAAGGATTCACTGTAAAATAACACAGGCCAAAACCCTCCACACCAGGACCTGGGGGCCTGTCAGCAGTCTCTTTATGAAGGCCAATCTAAAAGGAGCACCTCTGCTAGCTAAATGAACAATTCCTTACCCCCACCCCCTAGAAGAAATAACGGGGCTTGAGGGACCCAGTGGAGTCTGCCCCCCTCCCCCGAAATATCCACCATAACAGACTGAATTTTGACCAGCAAACCAGCAAGTGGGGGTCCATGCACATGAGGCGGTGCCATAGGGATGAGGACACAAGATTTTTTAAAATGAGCACTCTTCCTCTGAAGGATAGTTTTGTCATTAGCCACTTCCACTTGCTGAGTCTACTCTTGATTTTCTCTATGATCCTGTCCCAGTTTTTTTGCTCAGACTGTTGATTTCTGATAAAAACACCAAGATACCTGAAACCTCCTTTTTTCCAGTTCAGCCCGCCAGGTGGCGTGAGCTGATTTTCTATTTTTTTTTCCCCCACCATCAGAGCCTTGCTTTTCCCCCAGTTTATTTTTGCAGAAGAAAGTTGCCCAAAAAGATTGGCATTCTTAACTAAAACGGCAATGCCACTGTTTGTTTAGCAGAGTGACTACATCATCTGCATAGGCCAACAGCCTAAGCGTGGCTTCACAGCTGGGAAAAGTGACTCCTGACAGGTCCCTTCTCAAACAGGGAAGCAAAGGCTCTGTGGCAGGAGTCTCCAACCTTGGGCTCCTGGAACGTTCAGGTTTCTGTGGGAAATTTTCTAATTTCACTTCTTAATTGGTCCAAAGATTTGCAAATAATTTGTCATTGTTTTGCATGTGCCCTGTAGGCACCCATGCACAACAGCAACTTATTTGTAAATCTGGGGTTCAGAGGCAGAAAGGGGCAGACAAACCCCCATTTATCTTCAGTACACTCTGTGTCACTGTACAAGACCTGTATCCTGGCTATAAAGCCCGGGATGAACCCAAAAGCAGCTAATGCTTTCCATAAATACTGGTGTTCAACCTAGTCTATTGAAATCAGACCAGTTTCCACAGCCAATGAACCAGAGACTTCCAAAACATTACAAATTAAAGTGGCATTGTCACTCATCAACCTGCCAGGCACACAGTAAGTCTGATCTACATGAATGAGCTCACTTATCGCTTTTTTCAATCTTAGGGCCAGAGCTTTAGAAAGAATCTTATAGTCTGTGCACAGCAAAGAGACTGACCTCCAGCTTTTTAGGCTCTGTAGGTCTCCTTTTTCAGGCAACAATGTGATGATGGCCCTCCTGCAGGTCATGGGTAGAGCCCCCCTTTTCAAACTATCTTGGAGAATCTCCAGCAAGTCCGGACCAAGCAAGGGCCAGAAATCCTTATAAAAATCCACAGAGAGACCATCTATGCTGCCTGGTGACTTTCCATTCTGGAGGCTCATTAGTGCTGCATGCAACTTAGACAGAGGCAGTGGAGCATCCAAGTTGGCAACAAGGTCCTCTGAGAGCACTGGAAGACCACCAAGGAAACTCTGGCCCAGTGGCGTGTCTTCTCTCACTTCACACTTTATACAGTGTGGTGTTGAAACTAGCAGCATATTTCCTGATCTCTGCTGCTGTAGAGATTGTTCTCCCATCATCATCATCAAGCAAGGAATGAATACGCTTTCTCTGGCCATTTTTCCACTCCAGTCCAAAAAAGTACTGGGAGGGGGAGTCCATCAGTGCTACGTCCATGTAGCATGAGCGGACCAGAGCTCCCTGTGCGGTGACCCCTAGCAGGCTAGCCAAGGCTGACTTTTTTGATTGAAGAGCCTCTAAGTGCTCTTGTTTTCCTGTAGAATTGAGTAACTCCTCTAGCTCTACCACCTCAGTCTCCAGAGCTTTCAAGGATTTGGTCAAGCTGCGAGTGACATTTCCAGTGTGCTGTTGACAGAGTTGTTTTTTTTGTGCCTTACCAAAATCCCACCACATTTGGAGAGATTTGAAAGAGCTTTTCTGTTCCCTGTGTGACTTCCATGAACAATTAAAAACTCCTTTAAAGGACAAAAAGCATGTTATTAAAATGCCAAAAAGCGCTCTTGCACTTTACATTTTCAATAAAAACAGAACAAAACAGTAGGGAGTGATCAGTGAAACCAACAGGAGAATATATAGCCATTTTTAAAAATACTCATTTGATGACGGCCTCAAGTTGAAACTGCGCCAGTGCGGTGTCGCTGGGCGCATGTACAAGTGGATCGCCCAATACCTGTACAACAGAAGAGCCAGAGCCCAGGTCAGACAGTACTCCAGCAAGAAGAAGGTGCTGAGGGAAGGAGTCCCACAGGGAGGAGTACTCTCTCCAACTCTCTTCTTTGTATTCATCAAGGACATCATCCAGAGTTTGCCAAGGAACATACAAGGTGCCATCTACGCCGATGACCTAGCCCTCTGGTGCAGTGAGGAAAGCATCGTGACGGCAAACTACAGACTGCAGCGAGCTCTCCGGATTATAGAGGCATGGACCAAGTCATGGCTTGTGAGCTTAAATGAGAGGAAGACTACATACACAGTCTTCACCCTGTCCACCCAACCCCAGAAGGTGAAACTGCAGATCAACTCCCATGAGCTTCAGGCTGAATGTGCACCCACATACCTCGGGATGACCATGGATCGCAGACTGACTTGGAAGAACCAGCTGCACAAGAACCAGGCAAGAGCAAAGATCAGGATGGCCCTAATGAAGAAACTGTCAGGAACAGACTGGGGTGCAGACCAGGGTGTCCTGAAGAAGCTCTATGTGGGGAGGATTCGGCCTGTTCTGGAGTATGGCATGGTGGCAACCTCAACAGCTGCCAAAAGCAACACTGAGAAGCTGGACAGACTCCAAAACCAAGCCATGCGATGATGACAGGAGCCATGCGCAGTACCCCTATCAAAGCGCTGGAGACAATAACAGGCCTTGCACCACTGGAAGATAGAAGAAACGTCAAGGTACTGACCCAGGCCGCCAAATTCAAAAGACTGGAAAACCATCCCATGAAGGACAGACTGAGCAAGCCAACAAAAGGGAGACTCAAGAGATCGAGCTTCGTCCACCAGAGCAGGACACTTGAAAGGAGAGACCCAGAACTGTTGGACCACATGCCCACACCAATACTACCCACAGCATCTGTTCCCTCCTGGAACCGACAGAACTTCCCAGCCATACGCACAAACATATCGGGCATCGGGAAGAAAGGAACACAGTCAGACCAAGAGAGGAAGTCACTGGCCCTGGAGTTCATTCGGTCTGCCTACCCTGAAGAGCAGTGGACTCACGTCTACACAGACGGCTCTGCCATGGAAACAACCAGGAATGGAGGAGGCAGCATGTACATCAGGTACGCTGAAGAGACCCACATTCCCATTGCAACTGGCAAGTACTCCACCAACTTCAGGGCTGAGGCAGAGGCCCTGAGAACAGCAGCGGCCCACGTCAGGGAACATCAAGACAAGGCACATAAGCGGGTCGTCATCTTCACTGATGCCCTCTCTGTCTTGGATGCACTTCAGGACCCCCGACGCAAAGAACTGAATGAACTCGCCCTCACTCTGTCTCAACTAGCCACACAGGCGAACGTATCACTCCAGTGGATTCCTGCTCACTGTGGAGTCTATGGAAATGAGACGGCTGACAGACTTGCTAAGGAGGGTGGGCAGCAAGACCAGGAAGACAGGCAGGTCTCTTACAGTGAGGAGAAAACTATTATTAAGGCCCTGTTTCACAAGAAGTGGCAGCAGCAACACCCAAACTTCTGCAAGGATGACAACTACTACAGTCTGAGCAGGGCTGACCAAGTTGTTCTGTTCAGACTCCGAACTGGACATAACAGAATGCATGCTCACATGCACCAGAAATTTGAAGTTGGACATTCGGACAGATGCCCATGTGGTACCGCCCAAATGACCAGCGAACACCTCCTCCAAGACTGCCCAGACCACGCTACACTCAGACGAGCTACGTGGCCTGACCCCACATCGCTGAACCAAAAGCTGCACGGGGACCTCGGGGACCTCCGCAGGACGGCAGCATTCGTCAGGGCAGCTGGTGTGACCATCTAGCAATCAACGAAGAAGAAGATGTTTACAACCACAAAAATGGTCTAACCTAGCCATAGATAAGAGATTATCTGGCTCCAGGTGTGACCATGACCTCTGGGTGAGGCTCAGCGTAAAACCACTGCTCCTCCATACCGAAACGAACCAGTTGAGGTGGTTTTGGCATCTGACACCTGCCACTTGAGGTGTTTCGGGCATGTCCAGCTGGGAGGAGACCCCGGGCTAGACCCAGGACACGCTGGAGAGATTACGTCTCCCAGCTGGCCTGGGAACGTCTTGGTATCCTCTCTGAAGAGCTGGAGCAGGTGGTCAGGGAGAGGGAAGTTTGGGCTTCTCTGCTTGAGCTGCTGCCTCCGTGACCCAGACCTCCAGAAAAGTGTTAGAAAATGGATGGATGGATGGCTCCAGGTGTACTGCCTCTGGTCCCCATGATGTGATCACACATCAGCCATTTCATGTGCCTTCACCAGTTCCCTCAGCCTATTGACAAAAGCAGAGTGACGTTCCTGACGGTTCCTGTCAAATCTGTGGTTTATTGTACAATTAAAATCATCCGCCAGAAATAAAAGACTATTTGAATTACAGGATCTGACTGTGTCCGGTAACACGTCAAAAAAACCTGAGCCTCTCTGCTCTCTGTGTTGGCACATACACATTTATAAAAACTAAGTTCACATTTTCAAACTGTACCTTTAATAAGAGCAAATGGCCTTTCACTGCTTCTTCTACCTTATGAGAGACAGGCACACAACCCCTAGCAAAAAGTACAGCAACCTCCCCCCACTGCTATTAGATTTGTGACTTAAAAAATGCAGCCATCCCACTCTCTTCTCCACTGGCTCTCACTGTCTAACTAACTAACTAACCTGCACTTATATAGCGCTTTTCTAATCACAAAGACCAGTCAAAGCGCTTTCACTAGTACTAACCCGTGGCTGCACGGTGGCGGTGGCTGCAAGGTGGCGCAGTGGTTTAGCACTGTGGCAGCACAGTTTTACCCTCGGCCGGGGGACCGCGGGGATCATGAGATCGTGGGTTCGATCCCAGCCCCCGATCAACAGTGAGCTGTGTGGAGTTTGCATGTTCTCCCCGTGTTGCGCGGGTTTACTCCGGGATTTCTCCGGTTTCCTCCCGCACACCAAAAAAAAAACATGTAGGTTTAGGGCGCTCGCGCACGCAGCGACCAGCAGCCGGTGGCTTGTCACCAGACTGCAAACCAAGTCTACCTACGGGTACAAATAAGTAACAAAAAAAAAACAAAAAACAAAACCCTCGATTCTAAGGGCGTATAGGAGATCAATATCTAGGGACAATTTAGAGCAACCAGTTCACCTAACATGCATGTCTTTGGATTGTGGGAGGAAACCGGAGCCCCCAGAGTAAACTCACGCAGCACAGGGAGAACATGCAAACTCCACACAGAAAGGTTCCAACCCCTGCCAGCCTACAGTGCTGTAAATCTCCTGGAACATCAGCACATCAAGCTTCTTTAAATTAAAAAGCTTGTATAAAGAGGCCCTTTATGTGTCATCCCTGGCACCATTAATATTAAGTGCCAGTTCTAAGGTTAAGCATTAATGAAGATAAAAGTAAGGTACAGTAAATAAAAAAACGCATACGCAGCAAAAAAAGTAAAGGGTAAATTTAACGTCAACATAATTATCATTTCAGCTTAACCACAAGTTTCTTTTAACAATATATTTCCTGGTTAGTGAAAGTCTCATTCCCATCATTTAGTTTCATAAACTTGCGAGCCGATGCAACAGATAATTCCAGATCTGGAAAATAATTTTCTACTTCACAGCTCTACTCCCCTTAGTCACTTGAAGGAACCTCCTGATCTTCATAAAGGAGTAGGAGCTTTCCTCCTCCTGCGTCTGCATCAGCTCAGACTCAGCTTCACTGTCATCAGAAGTACTCATCTAGCACTTCCAAACCCCCCACCCTACTAGATTTAGCAGAGCTCTGCAAGTTTTCAGCACTTTCTTTTTTGTGCTGCTTTAAAAGGATCCTCCTCAACAAATTCATTTACCTGCATTTCTTCATCAACTGCATTTGTCATGTAGTGTTCAGCTGGTGTGTCCGTCACAGCCCCATTGCTTTTCCTCTGCCTGCAAAGTGTCCATTCACATTTTTTGCTCTACACTCTTTTTGCCCTTCATCTTTTTACTCTGGGTGACAGGCTCGTCACAATGATCAGAGCCAACACCAGACAGAAACTCCCCGACATCACTGTTTGGAGTAGCACCCACTGTGCCTACAACTGTATTGCTCGCTGTGCCCGCCACGCCCCCGCCAATGCTAGTGGCGTGCGGCGCAAAGCATCGCCACACCACACGCACACCCCTCAGCAGAAACGGTGGTGGCAGCGGCATCCGGTGCGAACAGGGTCATGTCACGTGCAGCACTACCCTCTTGACCACCAGAAACACCAGCGTCACTTTTCTTGATCCGGTATTATTTGTGTTCACTTTTTCAGGACACAATCTGATGAAATGGCCTTTTGCACCACATGCAAAATACTTCATAGTTTTCGATGTTGTGAAAACTAAATAGCTATAGCCGTCAATCCTGAAATTAAAAGATATGTTCAGTTCTGCAGAGCTATCTTTTAACACCATAAAACATTGCCTCCTGTGACACACGACATGCTTTAGCAGGGGTGATTTACTACCCAGAGAGACCATTCTAATGGGGGAAACAACTCGGCCAAATCGGGATAACTGTCTTATCGGCTGATCATTTTTAATGGAAAGGGGAGCGTTAGAGATGGTGATCCTCCTAGAAGGGTTCGCCAGCGGTAACACAGGACTAAGTGTCATTTATGACAACTCCCTGCTCCATCACCTCAGCTTTTTCAATTTGATCCAAGAAAATGACAATTGCACTGTTCATCCTTGATGTGGACTTTATACGGTCATGCCCAACCCCCTGTCCCACTGCCAGGCTGGCCTCCTCCACCGAACAGGACACTGTCGGGAGGATTCGAACACCGTGCCTCCTGGTCAAAAGCTCAAACTCCACACCACCGTCAACTACTGACATAATGCCGGGAAGAACCGGCACACTCTCTCTCTCTCTCTCTCTCTCTCTCTCTCTCTCTCTCTCTCTCTCTCTCTCTCTCTCTCTCTCTCTCTCTCTCTCTCTCTCTCTCTCTCTCTCTCTCAAGCCAGACTCCAGGTGGAGTACTCTTACTATAAAATGGTGGACAATTTGGAGGTATTCACCAATAGATGGACTGTAGGGAATATTTTGTGTTCTGTGGGCGAGGGGGATAAGTTATGTTTGCACTTTTGAAATGTGAGACACTTGGTGGAATGACGGTATTGGTGATCTTACATTTTTGAATTGTACAATAAAGGGATTTTTTAAAACTCTCTCTCTCTCTCTCACTCACTATTTAATAACACACCTCAACACAAACAAGATGGGGAAAAGTCAAAGTTTACAGTACTCACTGAACTCCACACCCCCACTCCTACAAACACTCACACATGAGAGAGAGGGTGGGGGGGGGGGAGCTAGCTTTTCAGAGGAACATATGCAGACTTGTCCTTGATCTTATTATTCTGTATCTTTTCCCTGACTACTCCCTTATAGGAAAAGGAAATATTTGGAATACTTACTACTCTGAATTATATTATTTGTAACTGGGTAGCCTATCATTTGCAGGCCATTATTTGCTCACATGTGCACCGACATCACTGCTGCTGCGGGTTTAAAAAGTATATTAACTATATAGCTACTTATTAATGAAATTGGAGAAAATTTACAAAATTATTAAGTAGCCTGTGTGATAAATAGAGGTTGCATTAACTGAAAATTGTGTTTCATTGACAGATTTTTTTCAGCAATGACTGAAAATTCTGAAAGCTGTCATTTGGCAGATCACACTAAGGGTGATCTAATTAAAGTCAGTTACAATGACCAATAATTATAGATTATGACAGAATTTTTACAAGCCTGTCTGTCAAAATGGTAGATAACAAAAAAAGTCTAGAGTAACCTCTGGTGATCAATATCCATCAGAACAATGGACAGTATTATCAAGGAGTTGGGTAATATCGAAAACGGTCATCTGCCTTTTTTTTTTTTTTTTTTTTTGCTGTCCTCCCTTCCTTCTTTGACCACTGGAGTTGTTTCTTTTAGCCTGTGTTACATACCAACATACTCTTCATAGTTACTAAATCTGACACTTAAGTTCATCATCAGTGACGTATTCCACTCTGCTGTCTGTTCATTCTCCCTATTGGTCTTCTGCTGCGATCACTGCCTCTTTTATGTGAGTGCGCATGCAGCCAGATAGATTAACCCAGGGTCACTTACCGATTTGATAACCGCATTCGTAGCTAGGTAACTGAAAGATGCCCTGGGTATGCTGAACTTGCGTCATAGTACAGGCCTCTGGGCACTTATGTGATTTCATGAAAATTGCTACTTCTTCTAAGCAATATCTACAGTGGTCAACAAACTCACAATGATCCTCAGGAGGGTGTGCATCCAGGTTATGGTCAAGGTCAAAGGTCAAGAGATCTTGGCATTTACATGCTTTTAGAAAAATTACTCCTCCTCCTAGGCAGTTACTTCAGTTCTCATGAAACCCACTCACAGTGACCCTCAGGTAAGTCTGCATCCAGGTTGAGGTCAAGATCATTGTTATTAAAGGTCAGGAGATCTGGGCATTTATGATTTCATAAAAAATGTTACTCCTCCTAGGCCACTGACCTTGATGGGTCTGTATCTATGCTGTGCTTAAGGTCAAGGTCAGTGGTCAGGAGATCTGAGCATTCCCGGGGTGATTTCCCCAGGTTGGAATGTGCTACTCTATCATTAATGGTCTGGGGTTTTTTTGTGACTGGATTTCAGTCAGATATCACCAACTACAGGTGTGAATACACTCAAGACACACGGATGGATTGTGATCAAACCTGCTAAACCAATTCTATTTTTTTCCAAAATGAAGGACTATAGGATACAATCTAGTCATCGTCCATACCTCTGTTTTGCTTGTATTTTATTTTTAAAGACCTTATTACCCCCTCCATGGATCGCCACATTATCGTGGTGGAGGGGTTTGTGTGCCTGAATGATCCCCATGGGCAACTTGGCCCTGGTAGGGTTTTCCAAGTCATGTTGGTCCTGGGTGAAGGGCCAGACTAAAGCTGGATTCATGCTGCACCTCTACTGTCTGCGTACATGCTACTGGAAACCTCGTGTGACGAAATTTAAGTCGTCGTCTCCAGTTCGCTAGTATACGCAGGGCTCTACTGCAGATGACTGCGTATAGCCCAACTTTTATGATCACGCGGCCTGCCCACCATTTGAATGCATTGACAGAGCATGCGCAAGACTGAACATCCCATTCACGAGATGGCGCTACCAACACAGCACACAAAGACAAAGTAGACGAGGAAGACAAAGAGGACACGGAAGACGAGAATAAACATTTATAAATCCATTTGCAGCAGCAGCAGCTTGAGCAGAGAAAAGCATTGGAAAACGGTAATTCCTCCTTTTAAGATAAGATAAGATAAGATAAGCCTTTATTAGTCCCACAACGGGGAAATTCCAGGATTGCAACAGCACAGGGATAGCAACACTCAGAGCAACAATCAGAAGGCAAGAAAAAAAAACAAGCAAGCAAGAGCAGCTAATAAACATATGTACGTATTACTATAAAATATATATATATACACACACACACAGACACACAGTGCAGAGCATTGTAGCTGGATGGAATAAATATATGAATATATGAACACACAGTGCAGAGCATTGTAGCTAGATGGAATAAATATGTAAATATATAAACACCCACAGTACGGAGCATTGCAGCTAGGTGGAATAAATATGCAAGTATATAAACACACACAGTGCGGAGCAATGTAGCTAGATGGAATAACATGTAGATATATAAATATATAAACACCCACAGTACGGAGCATTGCAGCTAGACGGAACAAATATGCAAATATATAAACACACACAGTGCAGAGCATTGCCGCTAGATGGAATGAAACAGCATAACCGTCTACCCAGCTATCCTGCATGGTATGATTATGTGCCCATACATATTCTCACCCTCCATAGCGACCGGCATGCTCCTAGTTGTATGCCGGAGAGGACCACTGTGTAAGTCTATTGCATCTTCTGCATTCAAAAAACTATTAGTTTGTTACGTCTTTTTTGCTATCTCTGCGAGCAGCCCTGCTTAGGTTGTACAGTCTGACAGCCGTTGGTAGGAAGGACCTACGAAACCTCTCGGTTGTGCACCTGGGATGATGTAGTCTGCTGCTAAATGAGCTCCTCAGTGCATTCAGTATGTCCTGCATAGGGTGGAACTCGGACTCCAGCAGAGATGACAGTTTAGCCACCGTCCTTCTCTCTCCTATCTCCTCCATCGGATCAAGGCGCTGCCCCAGGACAGAGCTAGCTTTCTTAATCAGTTTGTTCAGTCTCTTCCTATCGGCTGCAGTAATGCCACTGCCCCAGCAGACCACTCCAAAAGTGATGGCTGATGCCACCACCGTGTCATAGAATGACTTCAGCAGCGCCCCTTGTACACCAAAAGACCTGAGTCTCCTCAGCAGGAACAGCCTGCGCTGTCCCTTCTTGTAGAGTGCATCAGTATTGTGTGACCAGTCTAGTTTATTGTTCAGATGAATACCCAGGTACTTATAGGATGTCACCATCTCGATGTCTGTTCCCTGTATATTTACTGGTACTGTGAGGGGCTGCCCATGCCTGCGGCAGTCCACCACCAGCTCCTTAGTTTTCCTCGCGTTGATCTGGAGGCAGTTCCGATGGCACCAGTCCACGAAGTCCTGGATAAGCCCTCTGTACTCAGCTTCATCTCCATTGGAGATGAGGCCAACGATCGCAGAGTCATCAGAGAACTTCTGTAGATGGCAGTGTGTTGTGTTGTGTGAGAAGTCCGCAGTATAAAGAGTGAACAGGAAGGGAGCCAGCACCGTTCCCTGGGGGGCCCCCGTGCTACTGATGATCGTGTCGGACACACAGTCCCGGGTTCTCACAAACTGAGGCCGGTTCGTGAGGTAGTCCAGGATCCATGATGACAGGTGCTGGTCCACCCCTGCGCGCAGCAGCTTGTCCTTCAGGATCATCGGTTGGATGGTGTTGAAAGCACTGGAGAAGTCAAAGAACATGATCCTCACCATATTCCCGGGCTTCTCCAGGTGGGACAGAGAACGGTGAAGGAGGAAGATCACCGCATCCTCCACCCCAATGCCATGCTGGTAGGCGAACTGGAGTGGATCCATCGCTGGTTCCACCAGGGGGCGGAGGTGAGCAAGGAGCAGTCTCTCCAGGGTCTTCATCAAGTGGGACGTCAAGGCCACCGGTCTGTAGCTGTTCAGGTCTTTGGGGTGGGAAGTTTTTGGTACAGGTACCACACAAGATGTTTTCCACAGCTGTGGTACCCTCCCCAGTTTCAGGCTCATGTTGAAGATATACGTCACAATCCCACACAGCTGGTCTGCACAGGACTTGAGGAGCTTTGCGCTGATGCCGTCCGGTCCCGGCGCCTTCCTCGCCTTGATCTTCCTCAGCTCCGTCCTCACCTGGGTCCTGGTCAGGGTCAGGATGGGGGGCTGTGTGTTGGGAGTGGGGGGGTGTTGGTAGAGTGGGGAGTGGGCAGCAGGACTTGATTTCTTTAGAGGCAGCAGTGGTTGTTGTGCAGTCAGGGGGGAGGGCGGTTGGTCAAATCTATTGAAAAACAGATTCAGGTTGTTCGCCCACTCCCTGCCCCCTGTGGCCTGGGGGGAGGTATTCTGGAGCCCCGAGATGGTTTTGAGGTTTCTCCAGACCCCGCTGATGTCGCTCTGTTGCAGCTTGTCCTCCATCTTCTTCCTGAAGCTGTCCTTGCCTTCTCTGATCTTTCTCCTCAGCTCCCTCTGTACGGACTTCAGCATCTCCCTGTTCCCTGACCTGAAGATCCTCTTCTTCTCTCTCAGAAGTGTTTTAATCTCAGGGTTGATCCAGGGTTTGTTGTTTGAGTGACGCCGTATGGTCTTGGTGGGAACGGATTTGTCCACACAGAAGCTGAGGTAGCCCGTGAAGGTGTGAATGAGGCCATCGATGTCCTCACCATGTGGATCGCAGAGCTGCTTCCAGGCGGTGGCTTCAAAACAGCCCTTTAGGGTGTCCATTGTCTCCTCAGACCATAACTCCACAGTGTGCATGGCCGGAGGTTGTCTGTGCACTAGGGGTTTGTACACCGGCCGGAGATGAACCAAGTTGTGATCCGATCTCCCGAGTGGGGGTAGTTGTGATGAGGTGTACGCCTCCTTAGTGTTTGCGTAGAATAAATCCAGTGTTTTATTGTCTCTAGTGTGGCATGTGACATACTGGGTGAACGTGGGTAGAATGGGAGACAGTGAAACATGGTTGAAATCGCCTGAGATGAGGAGAAGAGCATCTGGGTGTTCTGTCTGCAGCCTGCTGGTTACTGAATGGATGACGTCACGTGCTGTCCCAGCGTTCGCCGTCGGATTTGCATAAACAACAATGCAGATCACGTGTGAGTGTTCTCTCGGGAGATATGTAGGCCTCATGCTAACAGCTAGCAACTCAATGTCTTTGCTGCAGTGTCGTTGTTTAACAGTGATATGTCCCGGTCTGCACCAGTTGTTGTTAACATACATGATCACTCCACCGCCCCTAGCCTTGCCACTGTCTGGTGTTCGGTCAGCTCGTATCATGTGAAAACCCTCCAGCTCAATGTTAGCATCTGCTGCTAGTTCAGTTAGCCACGTCTCAGTAAACAAAAGGAGAGAGCACTCCCGGTATGTGCTATCATAACGGGAGATAGCCGCTAGCTCATCTAACTTTCCCAGTATCGACCGTACATTTCCCATGACAACAGATGGAAGGGAGGGTCTGTACCTTATATTTTTTGTCCTCCGCCTTACTCCAGCCCGGCAGCCGCGGCGTTTTCGCCTCAGTTCTCTCGGTATGTCGAGTATTTCCAATGGGACCGGGTGGCGGTTGAATGCTAGCAGCTGTTCTCTGCTGTATCGTATCCTGCTATAGACAGTGGCTCCGTCCACCGGCTCAGGAGACATTTAGGACAATCTGTGTGTCCGTGATATAAGTGGGGTGAAAAAAAAAGACGGATCAAAAGAGAGAGGAAGGGAAAAAGACTCGGAATCGAGCCGCTGTTGCAAAAGGCAGCCGACTCGTGTGGCGCCGAGAGAAGAAAATGGCATTGTTTCCTTGAAACAATGCCATTGTTGCTATAAAAAAAAACTGTGAGTCACTCTCATGTTTATAGCCGGTGAACAAACTGGCGTGTTAGCACATTTGCACTACCCATAGGGCTGGGGCGAAACTACAAATAACAGTTGTGCACATGTGTCAACTGCTTGGCCTGGTAGACGAAAAAAGTGAGCATGTACAACGCTGTGTGCGCACCGGGCTCATCCAAAACGCACGTGGACCAAAGCGGAAATGCAGCATGAATAAGGCTTAAGAGCGAGGCCTGAAAATCCATCAGGTCCGGATGAAATGCTTGGTTCAGGGCCCTGCTGCACAGCGCATAGGAATTAAATCTGGTGAGACACAAGAGGACCCTGGCTCGGAGTCACCCCACAGTGCCTAGAACCTCCAAGTGTCCAGTGCCCCAGTTCCAAGCACAGTAATCAAGCAACACCTGATCAACTGGCCTGCAACAAAGCAGCACCGACTGTGGTAACAGTTTGATGAAGATACAGCGGAGATCATCAGAACAACAGCAAATTGAGATGTGGATGGTCAACTCCGAAGCATGCTGACCATCATTACGAGCTTTGGGGCAGAGAGGTTTGGCAGTGTGGAGCACAGAACTGGCAAGTCCACCTACACTAAGAACCGTAGGGCTGGCAGGATTCATCAGCTGCGGAAAGAGCTGAGGATATTGACAAGGCAGTTTAAAGCAGCAGCAGAAGAGAAGCCACCACTTGCTGAGCTTCGACATGCTATCAGGAAGAAGCTGATGACCCTGCGTAGAGCTGAATGGCACCAGAGGAGGAGCATCAAGAGAGCTAGGAGATGAACTGCATTCTTGGCAGATCCATTTGGCTTCATGAGGAAGATGCTAGGGCAGAAGAGCAGTGGGAGACTCGAGTGCTCTAAGGAGGAAGTTGACCATTTCTTTCACAACACCTTAAGTGATCCCTTCAGAGAGCAGGATATGGGACCTCAGAGAGCTCTCTTGGACACTTCAGCGCCTCTGGTGGAGTTCAACACATCAGAACCCGCCTGGAAGAAGGTGCAGGAGGTAGTGGTAGTGGTGAGAGCCAGCTCTGCTCCAGGCCCCAGCAGAGTAATATAAAGTATACAAGTGCTACCCAGAGCTCGTGAGAATCCTATGGAAGATACTGAGAGTGATCTGGCAAAGAGGAACTCTAGCAGAACAGTGGAGATGGGCAGAGGGAGTGTAGATTACCAAGGAAGAGAGGTCATCTGTGGATTCCTTCCGCTTCCTGGGCACCACCATCACCCGGGACCTCAAGTGGGAGCCGACCATCAGCTCCCTCATCAAAAAGGCCCAGCAGAGGATGTTCTTCCTGCGGCAGCTGAGGAAGCTCAAGCTGCCCACCAAGATGTTGGTGCAGTTCTACACGACCATCATCGAGTCCATCCTCACCACCTCCATCACCATGTGGTACGCAGGAGCCACCGCCAGGGACAGACTAAGACTGCAGCGTGTTGTGCGCGCTGCTGAGAAGGTGACCGGCTGCAAGCTCCCATCCCTCCAGGACCTGTACATCTCCAGGACCCAGAGGCGTGCAGGTCGGATCATAACCGACCTTTCACACCCTGGTCACGCACTGTTTGCCCCCCTCCCCTCAGGCAGGAGACTACGGTCCATTCAGACTAAAACCTCCCGCTACATGAACAGCTTCTTCCCCTTTGCCATCAGACTGCTGAACACTAAGTGACTTATTAGACTCTCGTGCACTATGTACAGCAGCTCAACCGGACTCATGAACAATTATCACTTGTTTGCACTGCCGACTGCACTATGTGGAACTCCACAATATCTGCTGCTCATGTTAATATATTAAAAATTGCATAGAATAGCATTACTTATTCTTACTCTACCTTTATTGCATGCATAGTTTTTATCTTTAGTGTTACTGTATGTTTAATGTTGCAGCATTGCACCGAGACAAATTCCTAGTTTGTGTACTACATGAACAATGGCAATAAATCTCATTCTGATTTTGATCTAAACTGGAAGAGTTCAGGTCCATCTCACTCCTCAGTGTGGAAGGCAAGATCTTCTTCACTGTCCTGTCCAGGAGGATGACCACTTCTGAAGAACAGTTACATCAATTCATCAGTACAGAAGGGTGGAATCCCAGGTGTACCAGGATGTTTGTAACACACTGGCATGGTCACTCAGCTGATCAAAGAGGCACAGGAGGGAAATGGAGATCTAGTGGTGCTTTGGCTGGACCTCCCCAATGCTTATGGGTCAATCCCCCTTAAGCTGGTTGCCATCACACTGGACCAACACCACATACGTACCTAGCAAGATCAAGAATCTCATTCTGAGCTATTATGGTCAGTTCAGAGTCACGTCTGAACTGACCATAATAGCCAGTTGGAGAAAGGAATTATAACAGGCTGTACTATCTCTGTATCCTTTTTACCCTGTCCATGAACATGCTGTTTAAGGCAGCAGAGGTAGAATGTAGAGGACCCTTGTCACGGTCAGGAATCCGGCAGCCCCCATTAGAACTTTGATGGATGACCTGACCAGTCACTACTACATCAGTGCCTGGCTGTAGGTGGATTCTCCAAGGTCTGGAAAATCTTATTTCCTGGGCAAGAAGAACTTCAAGCCTTCAAAGTCTCGATCCATGGTCCTGAAAAGAGGGAAAGTGGTGAAAAAGTTCAGTTTCTCCCTGGATGGCGTGATACCATCTCTCACAGAGAAACCAGTCACAAGCCTAGGGAAGGTCTTTGACTGCAGTCTCAGGGACACAGCATCTATCCAAACTACTATCAGGAAACTAAAAGCATGGCTGTCGACCGTGGATAAGTCTGGCCTTTCCGGCAGGTTTAAGACTTGGGTGTGCCAACATGGCATTCTGCCCCATATCATCTGGCCTCTGCTAGTGTACGAGGTGCCTCTGTCTACAGTGAAGACCCTAGAAAGGAAGGTCAGGTCCTACCTTTGAAGATGGCTGAGTTTACCACATAGCCTCAGTAGTGCGGCACTTTATGGCAGGAGCAACAAACTCCAACTTCTTGTCAGCAGTCTGGAAGAGGAGTTCAGGGTCTTCCGCACGAGAGAGGCACTAGCCTATCATGACTCCAGAGATTCTAGAGTGGCGACAGCAGGCATTGTGGTGAGGAGAGGTTGGAAGTGGAGAGCTGAAGAGGAGTTGGAGCTTGTAGAATCTTGGCTGAGACACAAAGCTCTGGTGGGCACAGTGGCAACAGGACGTGCAGGGCTGGGTTCCATCCCACAGCTGCGCTATGATAAAGTCCAGGAAAAGGACAAATGCCAGTTAATTCTGCAGGAGGTGAGAGCAGGTGTTGAGGAAGCGAGGACCAGCAGGATGTTAGGCATGTAGTAGCAGGGGGCATGGACAAAATGGGAGGGAGCAGTGGAGAAGAAGCTGACTTGGAATGACATCTGGCACGCATAACCTCAGCACATCCAGTTTATGCTCCGAGCAGTATACAATGTGCTACCCAGTCTGGCAAATCTGCATACCTGGGGCAAGAACGAGCTTCCAACATGTCCTCTTTGTCCAGGAAAGGGCACACTTGAACACATCCTCAGCAGCTGCCCAACAGCCCTTGGTGAGGGCCACTACCACTGGCGCTACAACCAGGTGCTAAAGTGTGTGGCGGAGACCATCTCCAGCACCGTGGCCAACAATACCAGGTTGGTAGGCAAAGGAAAATCGTCTTTGTTAGGGCTGGCGAGAGGACCCAACCACAGCCTTGACCACCAGCCAGCCTGCTCTCTTCAGCTTCAGCCTGGGACCCGCGAACTGACTTGGGCAAGCAGTTTAAGTTCCCTGACTATGTAACACCAACATCTCTTAGGCCGAATGTGGTACTTAAATCTTCCAGCTCACAGTTCCATGAGAGGAGCGCATGGAAGAGGCCAACAAACACAAACGGCTCAAATTTCAAGAACTGGTAGAACAGTGCCAGATGATTTATTGTACTATTTGCAATTTTTTTACTACAGACAATGGTATTTTTTGTAGTTTAACAAATTTTGCATGTTAAACATTATCACAGTATGCTGGCAACCCAGTACGATCTGGGCTCCCTCTTTTATTTGTTACCTCAGTGGTGCCTTGAGTCCGGTCTGCTTTCCCATCTAGTGGCAGGTTGAAGGGAGGAGAAAGAGCAAGCTCCATTCCACAGCAGCCACGAGTTTTATGGCCGCAGGAAGGGAGGTGGCGGGGATGGGTTTTTGCACTCGTGTAGCCTGCTGCAGTCCATTTCGTCACTCTGTTGATTTGACAGGTGGACATTGGAACGTGCCATTGGAACTTGCATCATGTTTAATGTTGCAGCATTGCACCGAGACAAATTCCTAGTTTGTGTACTACATGAACAATGGCAATAAATCTCATTCTGATTCTGAACTTGTGGCTCTCCAATGTAAGTTAAAAGGGCAAGTTTTTTCACTCTGCACAGTGCACATGTGCGCTGGGGGCTTAGCATTTTCTGCTTTTTCGGTTGAAATGCGGCAGTGGGTGACCGCATGCACCCCCACATGGATGGCGAAGCCACCACATTTCATAAAACTAGAAAAGCACTCGGAGAGCGCAGACCTCCGCCAAGCGCCACAGTTCCCCCCCTACAGTGTTTGTGTGTATGTTTTCAGATTCCTTGACCATGAAAACATATGACTAGCAATTGGATTGACAATGATAGGATTAGTGGTTTAGTAGTTATTCACGAAAATGGCATTTTCCGTAATGGCGGCCACAGTTCCCCCATACAGTGTTTGTGTGTATGTTTTCAGATTCCTTGACCATGAAAACATATGACTAGCAATTGGATTGACAATGATAGGATTAGTGGTTCAGTAGTTATTCACGAAAATGGCATTTTCCGTAATGGCGGCCACAGTTCCCCCCCCATACAGTGTTTGTGTGTACGTTTTTAGATTCCTTGACCATGAAAACATATGACTAGCAATTGGATTCACAAATTGGATTCACAATGATGGGATTAGTGGTTCAGTAGTTATTGACGAAAATGTCATTTTCCGTAATGGCGGTTTTCTTCTGGACGGTGATCTGGATCACCACCAAAATGTAATCATCTGTAGGATACCCTATTTCTGACAATCTGTGAAAATTTCATGAAAATCCGTCCATAACTTTTTGAGTTATCTTGCTAACAAACAAACAGACAAACCAACGCCGATGATCACATAACCTCCTTGGCGGAGGTAATAAGCTCCCATTGAAAAGGACTGCTGAGTTATCAGTTAATTGACAGCTAATTTAGTCGACTAAATTCTTATCGACAGTTAATCACAAGTCAATTCATTATTAACATCCCTAGTCCAGGCGCATCTATGGATGTATCTATTCACCTTTTGACAGTTTTTGGCTACATACAGACATGCAACTTAGACATTGTGATAATGTGGACCTTCACTCCAGAAAATTGTTTTCTATCTAAACTGAATAGTAATTGAATACCCAGGATTTATAAGCTTTAAGCTCAATGTTTATAGTTAAAGGCCAAATGTCACGTAACAGGGTACTTTAAATATCTTGAAACTAGATATAAAAGGGAACCGATCCGTTCGGGTCTTGGTGCATATGCTTCAGTAACAACGGAATATTCGTTAATTTAAAACTGCCGCGCTTGGCCTGACACGGCCCCTGGAATCGCCTGGGGAAGAAGGCGGAAGTGACGAAATCGATTGTACCCGAGTTTGATGCTTGGGGTATTTCAATTGATTGTTTATATGGAGACTGGAAGGTTGAAGTGAGCAACAAGAAAGAAAAAATTGGATATTTCACCCATACCTTAAAACGGGACTATCAGGGACAGCTGGGTAATAAGGGACACTTCTCTGGGAAATGTTTTCATACCTGTCAAGTGAGACGTTTTCGCCGTACTTCAACACCGTAAAAGGCGGCTATAAGGGACGGCGGAGCAACAAGGGACACCTCTCTGTGAAATGCCCCAAATGCAACTCGTGTTGTTACTGTCAAATATTTTAAGGATTCATGGATATTTGACAATAACAACACAACTCAGCGTCCGGCGCAAAATAAAAAAAAAAAAGCAGAATTCTGTATTTGTAAGGCGATCTCTCTGTTCCTCAACCGCTGCACAGCTGAACGTGTTAAACCATTGTCCTAATGACTTCTCATTGTAGTGAGAATAGCTCACGCTGAGCGATCAGCCCGCCCAGACAATCAAACTAATGAGTGACTCCACACTTCTCGTTGTAGTGAGAATAGCTCACGCTGAGCGATCTGCCAGCACCAGCTGTGGGGGATCACAGACAGGACGTGTTCCTCAACACACTCAATTTTTTTTCCAGTATATTTTTCTTTTGGGCGTACAGAAATGGCAATACGCCCGTTTTTGCTAAAATTGCATTTTCCCCGTATTTTCCTTAAAATATTTGACAATAACAACACGAACTACATTTAAAACATTTCCCAGAAAAGTGTCCCACACCACTCCGCCGTCCCCCACAGCCGCGCTTGGCACCAAAATACGGCGAAAACGTCTCACTTGACAGGTATGCGCCTCCATTTTCATATTGATCTGGTCAATTTCTTGACAGCAGCGGCTCTCCTCCACTGTAATAATAATGGCTTCCGAAAAATCAATATTTATGGGGCGCCCTCGACAGACCCCCTTCGGCTTCGCAATTCTGGAGGCGATTAATGTCCAGTTCAATGACATTTTCCACTGGTTCTGCTCTCTGGTCATCGTTGGAACTGTTGTCATCAGACAAAGCATCTGATTCCATCTCGGACGGCTCGAACCGGTAAGGTTCAATGCCTCTGTCACTGTCTGAACCACTGACAAAAAAAAAGACAAAAAAAAAAAAGACAAAACTAAACTAATTTGTTCACAATCGCTGTCACTTTCCGTCATGATTGTCCAATGTTGATAAGTGTGAATGTGGATAGGCAGGGCAGCCAGAGTACTACTGGTGATGTCAAAAACATGGGCGTGGTCTGGACTGGCTGTCACAAGCCAGCAAGCAAGGTGGGGCCTTCACCTGGTGTATTTTGTGCAATTATGTAAATACAGGTGGGTGATATGGTCTCCGGTATGAATATTTGGTTTAAGCTATGTGTATTTTATCTAAATTCGTTGTCATTTAGAAAAAAAAATTACGTGACATTTGGCCTTTAATTGAGCTTGTTTTACAAGATTTATTTGGGGTTTTTCTCCCAGCTGGCAACTTTTTTGTGGCCATTAATCACTTGAATCCACTATTTTTCACCCACCCAGATGCATGTTATTTTTATATCGAGATAGAACTCTGATCTTCATTGGGACACCACAGATGCTTGTTAATATCAGGTGTAGATGTATGCGGTCAAGCACTATGACATAACCATGTTTTGGTGCTTGGTGTAAATGTCAAAATATCCATGTAGCACTCTATGTGAAGGTGGTTTTGACACAAATACTTAAAGAACAGGAGTTATTCTATTAACTTCTCTTTTTACCAACCATTGACTTGAGTGGAGCAGTGGAGGAGAATTGTCAAAAGTGTTGAAGTGCTTTACAATAAAAGATGACAAGGAAAAGTAGGATGTATTCAAAGCAGAAAAGCACATTGTCAAGTACACTGTTGTTGAGTTCTCAAACTTGGCTTACTGCCTTTAACTGCCTCATGTTAAAAATCTATTTTATGTACTTTAAAGTAATATAAAGTAATGAAGAATTGTTTATACTCAACCTTCTTACAGTCCATATAAAGTTCAGTGTCTTTGGCCAAAATATTTCTCTTCTATCATTGCAGGATGCAGCAGTTACAAGTCAGGACTTGATCAGCCGAAAGATCCAAGAATACAACATGATGAGGTATGGAGGGCAACCACTGTTAGAAAACACCCTATTTTAATTGTATTGCAACTTGCTGATAGTTTTCATTTCATCCCCCCTCTCCCGTTACCATTTTCCTACTTTACAGCACACCCACCAGTAGGTCTGAACCTTCACCCAAGACATCTCGCCAGACCCTCAGCATTAGACAAGCCTTCCTGGGAAATAAAGCAGATGGCAAGATTCATAGCACTGTTTCACCAAGAACAGGAGAGGAGAGTAAACCACTAAGAGGTAAAGACACCCATCCTAAACAATGGCCCATGTCGTTGGATAGAGATGGTTTCAAATGGTTAATTTGTGTGTGCTGATTGTCAGATGACTCCAGCCCCCCGCGAGGTCCTTGGAGAATTGGTATCGGGATCATGAAGAGGCCCTTTGAAAAAAAGCCTCCGGCAGGCATCACTTTTGGCGTCCGGCTGGAAGAGTGTCCACCCGCGCAGTGTAACAGGGTGAGTCTGCTTTGGCTTAAGAAGTTCATTCAGATGACACTGGATTTCTGTTCAACGTTTTCAATTTATTTAAAGTGACTTGCTGACTATTGTAGTAATGTCAATTTTCATTAAAAAAAGAGAGATTAGAGGATGGATGAAGGAAAGATACTGAACCAGGAAGTTCTGAGGATTAGCAAGGTGGAAGTGAGGGCAAGAGGTTGAAGTGTGGAAAGGCATTTGGTCCAGATGACATGTGGAGGTATGGAGAAGTTTAGGAGAGATGGCAGTGGACTTTTTAACCAGATTGTTTAACACAATCTTGGAGAGTGACAGTATGCCTGAGGATTGAAGAAGTGTTGTGGTACCAATTTTCAAGAACAAGGGTGATTGTCATAGCTGTAGTAACTACAGAGGCATAAAGTTGATCAGCCACACTGAAGATATGGAAAAGAGTTGTTAAGCCAGGCTAAGAAGAGTGGTCACAATAACAAGGAGTAGTACAGTTTGATTTCAACAAAGAGTACTACAGATGCAGTGTTTGCTTTAAGAGTGTTGATGGAGAAGTATAGAAAAGGTCAGAAGGAGCTGCACTGTCTTTGTGAATCTAGAGAAAGCATATGATAGGGTGCCAAGAGAGGAAGTGTGGTTCTGTATAAGGAAATCAGGCGTGGTAGAGAAGTATGTGAAGGTGGTGCAGTGCATGTATGTATGAGGACAGTGAGACGGTGGTGAGGTGTGCTGTAGGAGTGACAGATGGATTCAAGGTGAGATTACATGAGGGGTTGGTTCTGAGTCCCTTCTTGTTTACAATGGTAATGACAGGCTGACAGATGAGGTCAGGAAGGAATCTCTGTGGACTATCATGTTCAGAGATAATATTGTGATCTGTAGTGAGAGTAGGGAGCAGGTGGAAGAGAACCTGGAGAGGTAGCGCTATGCATGGGAAAGAAGAGGAATGAAAGGAACAGGATTAGAATTGAGTATATCCGAGAGGTAGCTCATGTTGAGTGGTTTGGAGACAAAGAGAGGTAAGGTTGAGATGGTTTGGACATGTGCAGAGGAGAGATAGTGGATATATTGGATAAGGGATGTTGAAGATGGAGCTGCCTGGCAAGAGGAAAAGAGGAAGACCACAGAAGATTCATGGTTGTAGTGAAGGAGGGCATGGAGAGGGTTGGTGTTGCAGAGGAAGATGCAATCGATAGGGTGGGATGAAGGCACTGTGGTGATCCCTAAAGGGAAGAGCTGAAAGAAGATGATGAAAATTTAGATTGTCTTCAGCAAATGTTAGTTAATCCATGCATGGCAGGCAGTTTTAAAACAAAAGCTGGATCTGATATAATTATGTTTTTGTTTTCTAATTCAAAATTTGCATAAACACTTAAGAAAACCTATAAAATTGACAAGTGATTTATTCTTCTACAGTTTGTTCCCCTCATTGTGGAGGTGTGCTGTAAGGTTGTGGAGGAGCGAGGTCTGGAGTACACGGGCATCTACAGGGTCCCTGGAAACAACGCTGCCATCTCCAGCATGCAGGAGGAACTCAACAGTAAAGGCATGACTGACATCGACATCCAGGAAGATGTGAGTGACTGACAGATTACACACCCTAGTGCTCCTGTTTCCTGACAGCAGCAATTGATTTGTACTGGAACTGCTTTAACACGAATCTCTGTCAATCTGTTACTACGCTGCAGAAATGGCGGGACCTTAATGTGATCAGCAGTTTACTTAAATCCTTTTTCCGAAAACTTCCAGAACCTCTGTTTACAAATGGTAAGATTAAAAGATGAAAAATTAAAAATGTTAATTACTGGAGTTGGAAGGGGTTTGGTGTTTGGTTTTTTTGTTTTTTTTTAATTCTAGTATAAGATTCTTCTTTATTAATAGACAAGTATGCAGATTTTATAGAAGCCAGCAGAACAGAAGACTCAGTGGAGAGATTAAAGGAGCTCAAGAAGCTGGTGAGTGAAACTCTTAATATGAGGAAAATCACTGCACTGAGGCATACCATTCCCCCTAAACTCCTGTACCTTTTTTTGTTCTTCTCTACAGATCTGTGAATTACCAGATCACCATTATGAAACTCTGAAATTCCTTTGCGGTCACCTAAAGAGGGTTTCTGACAACTGTGAAAAGAACAAGGTAAGCCTGTCAATGAGATCTGTCTGTTGATGTGAATTATTAACAGTCCCACATTAATTCATTCTCTCACTGGGATTATGCCCGTAAATCTAATTTACTTTTACTTTTATCTGTTTAGATGGAGCCTCGTAACCTGGCAATTGTGTTTGGTCCTACACTGGTCAGAACCTCAGAGGACAACATGACCAACATGGTTAATCACATGCCAGACCAGTGCAAGATAGTTGAGAACCTTATCCAGCAATACGACTGGTTCTTCACTGATGACGGCGACGAGGACCCTGTTGTATGTGTCAGTTTTGGTTCTGTGTTTGGCATGCACATGAACACATTCTGAATATGAGTATATAGAAAAAAGATGATTTGAGCGAGAGGATTTGTGGTTTTTATCCATTGTCTGCTTGTAGTCCAATTGGGTCAAAAATCACTTTGCTGAATGGCATTTCCAAAATTGACTATTATCCTATGATGATTTAGTGTAATAGCTTTATTGTCTGTATTTGTAAGCAGTGACTGTGAGATAAAACAAGAATACCCAACTAGAATGAATTTATTCTACACTTGTAAGTCCCTAAAACATTATAGATTAATGAGTTCCTATATGGGGGGCATGGTGGAGGAGTGGTTAGCACTGCAGCAGCACAGCAACTCACCCTTGGCCGGGGATCCTGGGTTCGATCCCAGCCCCCGACCAACAGTGATCTGTGTGGAGTTTGCATGTTCTCCCCGTGTCTGCGTGGGTTTACTCCGGGGTTTCTCCGGTTTCCTCCCACATGCCAAAAACATGCAAGTTAGGTTAATTGGCATCAAACTGGGGATTCTAAATTGTCCTTAGGTATGACTGTGAGAGTGAATGGTTGTCTGTCTCTCTGTGTTGGCCCTGAGATGGACTGGCGATCTGTCCAGGGTGTATGTACCCTGCCTCTCGCCCAAAGATGCTGGGATAGGCTCCAGCCCCCCTGCGACCCGAAAAGGATCAAGCGGAAGAAGATGAATGAATGAGTTCCTATATGTGGACAGTATTAACATGGACCCTTGTTGGGGCTGTTAGAATATACCCTATTGAGTATCGTTCTTTTTTTTTTTTTTTTTCCAAATTATAAATTCAAATAATGCTGCATTCCAAGTATGTCAGGTGTTAGAACTGAAGTGTCTAAAGGACATCTGCGTTGACCACATTCCAGTAAAACAAGTCAGAAAACACTGCCTCTATTTTTTAGCCATTGTTGGAAACAGTGACTGAAAACAACACAGTATGCAGTAATCATAGTAAACATATGATAGTCTAGAGTAGGGCTGCACAATTATGGCCAAAATGATGATCGTGATTATTTTTGATCAATATTGAAATCACAATTATTAACCACAATTATTCATTAACTTTAGGGAAAACACAGATTACATAAAATTCTATTTTTTTTTTTATTCATCCTACTTACCAATTTCTAGATGAAGCCTGTGGCCAAAGTACTGGAGCCTCGTTCATTTATTTAGAGAAGCTGCCCTAACAGCATATTCTGCTTGACCATAGGTCAGTCGTAGTTGCAAAGTACTCGACAGTTGTGATATCCATCTGTATTTTTCATACAGTGCAGGTAATGCAACTTTGGAGAATCATGTGGGGATCACGTATTTCTTGTCCAGTGTTTTGACCATGTTTCTGAAGCCTTCATTGCTCATACAGTATTTAGTGGACACATGTCTTTGGCCAAATAAAACACTATTGCATCAGTTACTTTAGTGTGTCTTTGGGAGGCAGATGGACACGGTGAAGCTCTGTGCAGGGTTGAGACTATGGTTGCCTGGGTCGGCGCCGAACACCGACTGTGATTTAGTGAAGTGACATTTGCTTTAACCTTCATGCATTTATTGTACTTGTGTTTGTGGTGTTTTTTCAAGTGGTTAAATAAGTCAGTTGTGTTGCTCTGCGGCGCAGACACAGCTCTATGGCACTCTTTGCATATAACTTCCTGTTAGTCAGCATCGCTTGCCCTGAATCCAAAACACGTCCAGACAACGGATGATGATCCTTTTGAGGCACTAGCTTCTCACTTCCACGTGTTTCCGTACAGTCACCTTCAGCTCCCAACATGTGATTTGTGTTTCACCATCACTCACACCAGTCCACTGTTGAAAACTTAAAGTGCTGATGACACGTTTTTGACCTCATCTAATTTTTCAACACATAATACAATATGACGAAATAGGTTGGTCTGTGCAGTTCTAAGTCAAACGGGCTTTTTTTTTCACTCAGATATCCAACATTTTCATGAATGCCACGTCACCAATTGTGTCAGTGGCTGGAAACCCCTCAGCCATGTTGTAACATCATCGACAGAACACAGCGCTTGGCTGCCCATTGTACACACAGGATGGAAGCGGTAGAAAACGTCGACGATGGTTCCAGCACATGTAGTCTGGAATTGGTTTGTGTTGTCCAATCTACAGGATTATACAATGGGGTAAAAAAGTATTTAGTCAGGCACCAATTGTGCAAGTTCTCCCACTTAAAAGATGAGAGAGGTCTCCAATTTTCATCATAGGTATACCTCAACTATGAGAGACGAAATGAGAAAAAAAAAATCCAGAAAATCACATTGAAGGATTTTTAATGAATTAATTGGTAAATTCCTCAGTAAAATAAGTATTTGGTCACCTACAAACAAGCAAGATTTCTGGCTCTCAAAGACCTGTAACTTCTTCTTTAAGAGGCTCCTCTGTCCTCCACTCGTTACCTGTATTAATGGCACCTGTTTGAACTCGTTATCAGTATAAAAGACACCTGTCCACAACCTCAAACAGTCAGACTCCAATCTCCACTATGGCCAAGACCAAAGAGCTGTCAAAGGACACCAGAAACAAAATTGTAGACCTGCACCAGGCTGGGAAGACTGAATCTGCAATAGGTAAGCAGCTTGGTGTGAAGAAATCAACTGTGGGAGCAATTATTAGAAAATAGAAGACATACAAGACCACTGATAATCTCCCTCGATCTGGGGCTCCACGCAAGATCTCACCCCGTGGGGTCAAAATTATCACGAGAACGGTGAGCAAAAATTCCAGAACCACATGGGGGGACCTAGTGAATGACCTGCAGAGAGCTTGGACCAAAGTAACAAAGGCTACATCAGAAACACACTACGCCGCCAGGGACTCAAATCCTGCAGTGCCAGACGTGTCCCCCTGCTTAAGCCAGTACATGTCCAGGCCCGTCTGAAGTTTGGTAGAGAGCATTTGGATGATCCAGAAGAGGACTGGGAGAATGTCATATGGTCAGATGAAACCAAAATAGAACTTTTCGGTAAAAACTCAACTTGTCGTGTTTGGAGGAGAAAGAACACCATACCTACTGTGAAGTATGGGAGTGGAAACATCATACTTTGGGGCTGTTTTTCTGCAAAGGGACCAGGTCGACTGATCCGTGTAAAAGAAAGAATGAATGGGGCCATGTATCGTGAGATTTTGAGTGAAAACCTCCTTCCACCAGCAAGGGCACTGAAGATGAAACGTGGCTGGGTCTTTCAGCATGACAATGATCCCAAACACACCGCCCGGGCAATGAAGGAGTGGCTTCGTAAGAAGCATTTCAAGGTTCTGGAGTGTCCTAGCCAGTCTCCAGATCTCAACCCCATAGAAAATGTTTGGAGGGAGTTGAAGTCTGTGTTGCCCAGCGACAGCCCCAAAACATCACTGCTCTAGAGGAGATCTGCATGGAGGAATGGGCCAAAATACCAGCAACAGTGTGTGAAAACCTTGTGAAAACTTACGGAAAACGTTTGACCTCCGTCATTGTCAACAAAGGGTATATAACAAAGTATTGAGATGAACTTTTGTTATTGACCAAATACTTATTTTTTTTCCACAATATCTTTATTGAACCTTTTTTTTTTTTTTTTTTAACAAACATGATACAAACAATCAAACACTACCGCTAAAGTACTACAAAAAAAAAAAAAATGCACTAAAAACACCAACAACCACCAACAAAATCAAGTCTTCAACAATGCTCCTCTGTTTAGTCTAGACAATCCAATACATAAGTATACATATTATGTTCACCAGTTTGGAATTTACAAGGTCCACACACATCATTCACCTTCTTCTTCAAGAGTTATGTTTAAATTTTTTACATAATCAATAAAAGGTCTCCATATATTCTCAAACACAATTTCCTTTGATTTCAGTATATATGTTATTCTTTCTAATGGAAGGTTTGTTAACATCTGTCTTAACCACTGAGTCACATCTGGTCTATGAGTCTTTTTCCATAATAGTGCAATACATTTTTTGGCATTAAGCAAACTGAGGTCTATGAATGTTCTTTCACTTTTATTAAAATTATGCTTTTCTGGGTACAGACCCAACAAAAACAGTTTAGGATTCAGTATGATTTGTTTTGAGATTATTTTTTCAATTGTTACCCTCACCTCTTCCCAAAACATTCTTATTAATCTACATTCCCATAAACAATGAAATAGGGTTCCTTTACTTTCCATGCATTTTGTGCATGTATCTGGTATATTTTTGTTATATCTATTTAACTCCTCCGGTGTAACATACATCCGCATTAACCATTTGAAATGTATCAATTTAAGGCGTGCATTTATTGATTTGGTTTGAGCTTCTGTACAAGCCAATTCCCATTGTTCCTCCGAAATTTCAATTTGCAGATCTTCTTTCCAGTAGTTTAATCTTTTCAGTGAATTTTCACTTGAAGATAGTGTCAATGAGTTATAAAACTCTGAAATAATAGCCTTTCTTTTACTATCTTTCATCATCATTTTTTCCAAGGATGAATAAATGGGTCGAGTGAGAGCTTTATTTTGATTTGATCGAATAAAGTTTCTAAGTTGAAGATATTTAAAAAAATGTGTTCTATTGAGATTAAATTTGATCCTCAGCTCTTCAAAAGACATTATGTTGTCTGCACATGGCAAATATAAATCCTGAATCTTTTGTATCCCTTTTAAATTCCATACTTTAAATACAGCGTCCGCTCTCCCTGGTTTAAAATATTGATTACCCCATATTGGACTAAATTGTGACAATAACTGTGGTTCTTTTAAATAGTTTTTAGCTTCACACCATATTTTGATCATATGCTTTACAAATGGATTTTTAACTTGTTTTTGTAATTTTTTTGCCGAATCTGAGTATATGAATATGGGAAGAGGTAAAGGTAAATTGTATGATTCCATTTCAGTCCAGTGAGGGAGATCATTTGATGAAAAATAATATGTCATAGACCTCAGTTGTGCCGACCAATAATACAACATAAAATTTGGACATTTCAGACCTCCACGATCAAATGGTAAATATAATAAAGACAGACGTAATCTAGCCCTCCTGTTGTTCCATATAAATTCCACTAACTTTTTTTTTATTCTTGAGAATAGATCTAAAGGTGGTGATAAGGGAATGTATTGAAATAAATAAAGTATTTTAGGTAAAATATTACTTTTAAGTATATTGATTCTCCCGATCATCGACATTGGTAGTGACATCCATCTCTGAGTTAACTCATTGATATCTGACATTAAGGCTTCATAGTTGACACTGGCGACTGATTCTAGCTTAGGCATAATTTGGATTCCTAAATATTTAAACTGATTTACAACATTGAATTGATTTACCTCAGGGGCTGGGTAATTTCTCTGGGTCTCATTTAGCATTAATATTGAAGATTTAGTTTTATTTATTTTATATCCTGATATTTCCCCAAAATTCTTTATTAAATTCAACAAGGTTGGAATTGATTTTTTTAGATTCGACATAAACAAAATTATATCATCGGCGTACAGGGAGATTTTATGTTCTGTTGGTCCAACTTTAATTCCATATATTTGTGAATGTAAACGTATCGCTATCGCTAAAGGTTCAATTGCCATAGTAAACAGTAAAGGTGAAAGTGGACAGCCTTGTGGACATCCTCTATTGATTTTTATTGGTTTTGAAATATTGTTATTTGTTAGGATTTCTGCTGTAGCATTATTGTATATTATTTGAACCCATTTATGAAATTATTTCCAAGTCCAAACCTTTGTAGGACTTCAAAAAGAAAGGGCCATTCAACTCTATCAAAGGCCTTTTCGGCGTCCAATGATAGGAGAGCTGTATCCGGTGCTTCTTTATTAAAATAAATAATATTAAATAGTCTTCTTACATTATGGAAGCCTTGTCTACCCTTTATAAAGCCATTCTGATCTCGATTAATAATATTTGGTAAAATTTCTTGTATTCGTCTTGCTAAAATTTTACAGATTATCTTAAGGTCGGCGTTTAATAGGCTTATTGGTCTCATATTTTCACATTTATTAGAGGGCTTACCTGGTTTTGGCAGCAGTATAATTAAGGCATTATTTATGTATGATGGTAAATTATTATTTTGAAATGCTTCTAAAACCATTTCCAAAAAAGGTTTTATTAATTTATTCTTAAATTTTTTATAAAGGTCAACTGGAAGACCATCTGGTCCTGCACTTTTTCCTGATTTCATATTATCAATGGCTAGCCCAACTTCTTCTTGACTAATTTTAGACTCCAATATCTCCCTGTTTTCATTTGGTATACACGGTATAGATAGTTCGTTCAAAAACCCATTTAGTTTTGTTAAATCAGGTTCATTTTTGGTATCATATAATTTTTCATAGTAATCTCTAAAGGCTCTATTAATTTCTAAAGGATCTATAACTACCTGTCCTTTACTTATAATACTGGTAATTGGTGTTTTAATTTCCAATTGTTTAATCTGCCATGCTAATAATTTTCCTGATTTTTCACCTTGTTCATAAAAAGATTGTTTCAATCTTAGAAGACTCGAGGCAGCTCTATTCGCTGGTTTTTTGTCATATTCAGCTCTCAAAATCAGTAATTCATTCTCCAACCTTGGGTCACTTCCTGCATACACTTTTTCCTGAAGACTTTTTATTTTATGTTCCAATTTAGCTCTCTCCTCTCGAGTCTTCTTAGATTTTGATCCTGTATAACTAATAATATGTCCCCTAATAAAAGCTTTGAAAGCCTCCCACTTTACACATGCTGATGTTTGTGTAGTATTGATGTCAAAGAACTCGTCTATCTGTTTTTCTATATACTTGACAAATTCCTCATCCTGAAGCCATTTATGCTGAAATTGCCATCTACCTGATTCCTTTGTCAATTTTTTATCTACATATATTAGACAACAGGGTGCATGATCAGAGATCACGATGTTATCATAAAAGCAGTTTTGAATCTTGGACCTTAATTCTGTGGAAATCAAAAAATAATCAATACGTGAGAATGTCTTGTAGGTACTGGAATAACAAGAATAGGCTTTAACTTGTGGTTTCATTTCTCTCCATATATCTAACAATCTCAATTCTTTCATAAAATGATTAATAGTCATCCTACATCCAATGTGCGTACAATCCAGTCCTGTTGATCTATCCACACCTGGATTCAATGTACAATTAAAATCCCCTGCTATTATATGTTGCCCTGTAAGTGATGATAAGATGAGAAATAAATTAGCAAAGAACTTCTGATCATCTATATTGGGACCATATAAGTTCACAAGATTTATATTTTCTAATAGCAAAGAACCTTGAATGATTACATATCTTCCAAATTTGTCTCCAATTACATTTTTCACTTGAAAAGGAACTGATTTATGTATGAGAGTCATAACTCCCCTGGCTCGGGATGAAAATGAAGAGGTGAATACACTTCCCTGCCATCTACTCCTAATTCTTTTAACATCCTCCTCTATCAGATGAGTTTCTTGTAAAAACACAATTCTTGAACCCATGTCCTTTATTTTATTCATAACTTGTTTAAGTTTTTTTAAATTTTGTAGACCTCTGCAATTCCATGAAGTTAAATTAAGATTAACACTTTGGTCCATGATCAATAGAGAGTTTGGGATTACCTTGCAGTGTAAACATGCTCATACAGAGAAGCAAAAACATGAGTGGTTGAACATTCATCCTACAAACTACACACAAACAAATTTCCCCTTCCCACACTTGTGGCAAACCCCCCAAAATCAAAAGAAAAATTCTGTCTCCCGATATAGCCATCGACCATTCCACACCCACGGGGAACAGCCTAAGCCACTCCTTCTTCATCCTCCCAATCACCCTAACTCTACTGCTTTTAATGACGTAACATTAACTCTCCTCTGTAGTTTTCCAACTTAACTCCAAAATTTTTAACAACTTTGTACATCATAGTTTTTTTTTGTTTGTTTGTTTGTTTTGTTTTTGTTTTGTTTTTTTAATATATAATACAATCTATATTTTGTAAACTTACTATTTACTTCAAGTCAGTCAGATGCCTGTGCAAATGCTTAATTATTCTACCTTATATTTTGTTCATGCTTAGCTCCCACCAGTCTCTTCTTCTTCTTTGATCTTCTTGATGAACTCCTGCGCCTCCTCTGGGGTCTTGAAGATGTGGGTTCTGCCCTCATACGTGGTCAGCAGTCTCGCAGGATAGATTACACCATGACGAATCCCAAGGTTGCGCAGCTCCTTACGTACGGGATCAAACTGCTTCCTCAATTGCTGGATTCCTGTGGCCAAATCTGGGTAGAACCGCACCTGCTGGTCCTGGTGTTTAATCTCTCCTTTTTTAGCTCGTGCAGCGTTGAAGATCTTCATCCTGTCTCTGTTGCTAAGAAACTTCATAATTAAGGTCCTCGGCGGTCCCTTATCTCTCCGTGGGCCAATACGATGTGCTTTTTCCAGAACCACTGCTGATTGCAACTCCTCGCTGCCCAGCACCTCCGGAATCCACTTTTCCAGAAAGGAACATACGTCCCGACCTTCTGATTCCTCTGGAAGACCCACCAGCCTCAAATTATTCTGTCTCGACCGAGATTCCAAATCCAAAATATTATCTTCCAGAGATTTATTTTTTTTTTCCAAAGTGCGCACCTTTAATTGAAGACGGGTGACGTCATCTTCAGCACTAGCAAGACGGAGCTCCATCTGCGCCGTTCGTTCTACACAGTCACCCAATTCCTTTCTTATTCCTTCCAACGCTGTCATAATCCCATCAAATCTAGAGGAAAAGTCCGCTCTCATCGAACTCATGGCAGCCATCAGCGCATCTGCGCCATTCCCCGCAGATATCGCAGCGTTGCCAGCCTCCTCCGCCATATATGGAGTTTTGTTTACTGCGTCACAGACCTGAAAGTCCGTTAATTTGGACTGTTTCGGCGGCTCGCTTTTTCCTTTTCCTGGTTTTCCAGCCTTAGGCTTCGCCGACATATCTTCGCCCAAATGCTGGGATACGTTCTGTCCCAAATGAGAGAGTTATTTGCCGATTTTTTTTTTTCCAGGAGCAGAGCAGAGCGAGACACGTCCGTCCTACGTGGCAGCCATAACCGGAAGTGCCAAATACTTATTTTACCGAGGAATTTACCAATTAATTCATTAAAAATCCTTCAATGTGATTTTCTGGATTTTTTTCCCTCATTTTGTCTCTCATAGTTGAGGTATACCTATGATGAAAATTGGAGACCTCTGTCATCTTTTAAGTGGGAGAACTTGCACAATTGGTGGCCGACAAAATACTTTTTTACCCCACTGTAGTTCTGAAGAATGGGATGACAATGAAGAATCTGGGGGCATCAGACCGTATAGGTTTTAGCCGTACCAAGCAGGCATCGTGCCTAGCGAGTCACACTCAGAGCGTGACGGTGGAGAGGCACACATGCCAGCAGCAACAGCAGTGACAGACACATGGCAGGGGAACACCGAGTGTTATGCTTTTATTACAAATATTGCAACAGATTATTTGTTCATAAATATAATTTATTTAAACCCGATTTTTCAATAAAATCATAGCAGTGTATTCTCTGTGGCTCAGACATCAGGTTTATTATGGATTATATTTTGAGTTCTTGTTGTTTTTGTTTTGTACATGTGTTTTATGTGCGTTTTGAGCCACTTTCAGGTGGGCACTGTCCAAGATTCGCCGGTCCGACCACGCGCCCTCTCTCTTTGACAGTCAGCTGTTCATGGTTTCTGTGCATCATCTCCCGTGTTGTCAGCCAGCCAGTATTGCCAACACTATCACGACATGTTCGCCACTCCACACAGCCGTGGTTCTGTTGCGCCCCTTGAAGCGATGTTGGCCCTGGGGCGCAACTGTGGTTAACACGTTTCCTCTCCATGTTTGCTGGGCGATGTCAGCCCCGAACGCCAACTGTGGGTGTTTTTGTTTATTTTTGTAAGTATTCACTTTTTTGGGAACTGTCGTCATTATTCTTATGTTCAGTACATGTGCTGTGGTGAATTCTATGCGTAAATCCATTCATCATGACCCTCCGTGCGCTCTTACGCAGGGCACAGAGAGGGAGGATGAAATAACGAGGATTTATGTGCAGGGTTCACCACAGCACATTTAATATAGAAAGACAGACGATTCCCAAAAAGGTGAAGACGTACAAAAAGCACAAACACACACTGATGGTGTTCGGGGGCCGGCATCGCCCAGAGAACGAATAAGAGGAGATGTGTTAGCCACAGGTGTGCCCCAGAGCTGACATCGCTTCAAGGACGCACGAGAACCATGGCGAACATGGAGTGACTAACGTCATGAGAGTACTGAAAATACTGGCAGACTAACGGCACAGATGACAATACTATGGACCAGCAATGCCTGACTGGCAAACGGCCGCTAAGTACGTGCACTGCTGGTGATGGTGTGATGAGAAGCACCTGGGCGAGGACCGGGAAACATGATCAGCGGGAGGGGAATCAGCTGGTGATAATGATAGAGGGGACGTGGCTGGACCGGCGAGAGTCAGCACGCGATCACAGAAAGTAGGTCAAAGTTGTGTGTAAATCCATTAATCCTTCCCCTCCTCGTGCGCGCCTCCTGTGTAAAAGCGCATGAGGAGCGCACGAGGAGGCTTGTGACAGTTGGAGCTGAAGCGTGTGATATGGTCTTTCACGGCCTGCTGTTTATCTAAGCCTGTGACACAATGCGCAGGCATAGCCGTAAAATTAAAACAAGAAACCAGAGAAACTGTGAGCTACAAAGCTGCTGTCACTCCAGTCAACAACACCAGAGTCCGTTCTGTCGCTTACGTCATGGTGGTGCCGCCCTTCATTCGGTGGGCGGCACCACAGTCCAGTCAGCGGCGGCATTTTTTTTTTTTTTTTTTTTATAACTAGTTTATGGAGGCGTGGTTTTAAATATTATATTGATCATTGACAACGACTTTTGGGTTTACACAACAGGCTAAAAAATGTCAAAATCATGTCATCAGCCCTTTAAGGCTGCCGCTACAGGGTGCGCTCGCTTGTCAGTTCTGCAGCTTAATGTTGCTCTAATGTGCATTCACCCCCTGGTGGTCGTCTGGCTGTTGGTTGAGAAAATGCTTGATTTGATATGCAGCAGAGCCCACATTTTAAATGTTAATATCGCCGACGATCATAATTAATCGTGACAGCCAAAATCGGGATCGCGATCAAAATTCGATTAATTGTGCAGCCCTAGTCTAGAGATAAAGTTGGTAATACTGAGTGTACGATTAACTAAGAGACACGTACAGCAGAAGTGCTCATATTTTATGCTACTGTGTGGTGATATGTGGTGCATGGGTGCAGCCATCTTCATTAGTGAAGTCTGATATTGTGAGGGCTAGGGGTTGGCAATATGACAAATCAATCACATCACAATTTCTTTTTGGAAAGATATCATAATTTGATCAAATTTTTTCATGTTCATTTTTAATGTTCTGCAAATTATTAAACAGTACAACAAACTAATCTTTCCATTCCAAAAATATAACGCTAAAAGGAGAAAAAAAAACCATTAGACCAACGTACCCTTTTAAACAGATTTTAATCTGTTTGCAGTTTTTTGCATAACTCAAATTAACGCTGGTTTCAAAAACTAAACAATGTCCAGGTGAAGTGCTAGCATTATCATGTAGCTTATAAAGCACAGATCCTCGGTAAAATGTGTCTGTGGTTTGACTGAGGAAAAAAAAACTTGAGTGTCACTTGTGTGACCCAAAAAACTGGAACGGATAGCATGTACATTGTTGCAGGATCCAGTAATCTCTCTATGATGCTGTATAGTGGAAACATTGTAATCCTTCAAGATCTGATATGGTCATATCACACACCCCTAGTCATCCAGCTTCAGGGGGCATTTCATGTGAGACTTTGGTTGGGAACCTAGGAAATGCATAGCAACTTAAGACTTTGAGTGCATCATAAACCAACTCAGCACAACTTTCCAGGCAATCAGTGGAGTCAGAGAAATGTTGCATCAGTTTGTAGAATGTAAGGGAGTTTTTAGCAATTACAAGCGGAAACGTTTTGGACTAAATCATTGAATTAATCTTTGTTTCAATTGTTATTCATGGTTTTGTGTTCTGTTGCTCTTTACGTGTTCCAGACAACAGCTGAGCAAGAGAGTACAGTGCAGTCTCAGCCTGTGCCCAACATCGACCACCTGCTCTCCAACATTGGTCGCACCACAGCCTCGCCCGGTGAAGTCTCAGGTAATGGCAGGGGTTTTTATGTACATTTTCCTCCAGGAGCATAAAATGGCTCATTTTTAACCTAATGACAATGCTGTATTCCATCACTGTTATGACAGCATAATACCGAGTTGTGTGGTAAATTTTAAATGTTGTCGGTTGCTAATGCTAAAATTTTAAACGTCATCCCCATTTTTACTTACAGCTTTGAACACAAAATATAATTTGATTCTTGTTTTTGTTCAAGCAAGATTTTTCAGTAATTTTCCAATCAAATCATTATTAGGGAAATTCCTGAAAAATGCCTTGCATGATGCCGAGCTTTTTCATTATTTGGATAAAAGTCTGTTTTCTTTCATTGTTAATGTTTTCTTTGCCCAAAGCTCAGTCTGTCTCATTTTATTTTCATTTCTTTGCATTTCTCTTGATTTTTTGTTTTCTTGCTCCAATCATTTTTTCCTCCCTGTGCTTTACCTGTGTTTAGAAGACGACTCCTTTTCTTTCAGTTCTTTTCTTCCCCTCCTCCTCGTCTCACATAATCCCGGCATGTTCTTTCCCAAAGAAAATCAAACAAACAAAGAAACAAATGGAAGTTTTAACCCTTCTGACCTTCTGTGTGTAGTGTGTGTTTTTCTCCCTTATCCCTGTCCAGCACTCACACATTACCCAATCTTGACACAGGCCAAGTGGGCGGCGTCTATCACTCGATGATGTCACTGATGGACTCTGTTTTGTCAGTGATGGACAGCTGGGACTGTAGGAAGAAGGACGAGTGTTGTGCCCAGTGTAGCTGCCTAGTCTGCAGAAACCCGCAGCTCTTTTAAATTTGGGCGAAAGGAGGAAAAAAGATAAAAAAGAAAGAAAGAGAAGTCGATGTTTGTCATTTTTTCCTGTGGTGTGCACGTCTCATATTTAAACCAATACCCTGAAATGAGGGGATACAGAGTGATGCTGCTGTACTTTCTCTGAAAGCCCTTCTGCTGTCTCTTGTTGTCTCTTAAGCTGATCGCAAGGACAAGTAGCATGGTACGGTGAACCTCAGGTTCTCTCCCGGTCATTTGGCATAATCTGTCATGATGTCTGAGGGGATTGGGGATGGGGGGAGACTGTACTCTTTAGACTGAGCTGGACGTTCCCCAGCGCACGCACACACACACACACACACACATAGCCATGTCCCAGAGTGATTAGTGTTCATTGTCTCAGGCCCACCAGCCCTGAAGTAACAGTGACTGGGTTCGAGGGAAGTGTAGAGTAGGAGTATACGCAATGACTGCTTCAGGTGCCGCCTTTTGTGTCCTTTTTGCTTGATTTGTTGTCTGTAATATCTTTGTCTTTATTCAGTATTTAAGAGCCCGCGTCGTCAGCTACAACACAGCAGCTCATTGCCATCTTGTTTACTGTACTGTATGTGTCACGGTCTTCCTACCCAGTCCTCTTCTGTGCTTCCACACACACCCAAGATCAACCTTAAATTAGAATTATTGGAGTCCTGGAGTAATTTTAATGAACTTTTACAAATGTCTCTGTTGTAGTTCTCTGTGCCATATATCTCTGCTACGAGAGAACTCCTTTCCAACTATCCTGAAGTGCAAGTTTGCAGTGCTTTGTCACCCCTTCCTCCTTGCAGCTTGGACAGCTTAATAACACATTTTCTCCATGCAATAACAAAGCAACAAAGCACTGGATTCCCCTACTAACACTGTCAGGGTTGCATTTACATTACAACACATGTATGCTTTCTGGCAAGCAAAGCATCTTTAAAGTCATCTTCCCTATGCACTGATTTAGAGCAACCCCTTAAATATCAGTGTCACAGAGATTAGAAAACAAAACTGGACACCACAGGACAGAATAATTAAGATCACAAATGCTTTAAAATCAATCCTTTCTGTTTTAGAATTTGTTACATTTCTTTGGGTTTGTGGCCTAATTGTTTGTAGCTGCCTTTTCGTTGACTTTTATTTGCTAGCTACATTGTGCGTTTCCTACTTTTGAGTAGCGAGGAAAACTTTGTGAAACTTTTGCTTTGGCTTTATATGTTTGCAGCGACGGGCTACATGTTAGTTAATTAATTGGCAGCAGATGAGCTAATAGAGCAAGTTCTCATTTATATGAAAGTTTGCCTTCACCATCACAGCACACTCTCACTCATCTGTTCAGCTCAGGACTTTTAGGTCTCTCAGTCCAGGCAGTGTCTTTGAATTGGAAAAGAATGCCTTTAGCTGGATGGTGGCTACACGTGATGCTCAGTAACTACTGTGTTTGTCCGTGATGTGCCGTCGTTCCATTGATACATGAGCATGAATTGCTTTTTGTGTCTTTGTTTACTGCTGGGTTTCTCCTTCGTTCTTCTCATCCTTCATCTCAGGCCTCTTCTGCCGCTGATGCTCATACTGCTTACTCTGGTTACACGTCTTCCTGTCCATCTCTTTGTCTGACCAAAAATATCTCATCTGCTTTCATCTAGCTGCTCATTATCTCTGTCGTATTTGTCATTTTTCACTCTGAGCAAACTTTGAATTGGCCTCTGATTTATGTTTGTTTTTGAGAAAATGCATAAGATGTCAGAGTTTGACTAATAAATGTTTTGTTTTATAATACAGATTCAGCATGCAGTGAAACCTCCAAATCAAAGGTAGTGATCTCAGTTTTCCTTTAGATGTGTATCATTTCTGTGGGTTTTGAAGTATTTATATTAAATCTTGTTTTGTTGAGATGATTTTTGAAATAATGCCTTTTACGTTCAGGGCTTGTGGAGTTCCGGGAAGGATCAGTGTAGCAAAGAAATGCTTCGCTCCTCCTTCTTCGCCAACCGTAAACGCAAGAAATCCAAGGACAAAACTCAGCCCAGCAGTTCAGACGACGACCTGGACCCGGTGTTTACCAAGAAGGAGCTACCAGAGGAGAACCAGCAGCAGGCTCTGTGGTCCCCAGACGGTCGCGCTGTGGAGGAGGAGGAAGGGCACACGGCTACAACCACAGAGAAGGAGCAGCACAGGATCGGCTCAGAGGAGCAGCTGGACAAGACCAACAAGAAAGAGTATCTCTCAAGCAGCTCCACACTGCAGGCCTCTCCTTCCCTGTCCCCTGAACACATTTCTTCCTGCCTTCAAACCGCATCTCCCTATGCCTCACCTTCACATTCCCCAAACCTCAGCTACCGCATGCCTATGGTCCACCAGTCATCTCTGTCAGATCCACCATCTAACTACGATGACACAGTATCTGACCTCGGTACGATGAACAGCACCAGCTCCCAAGCATCGGTGCCCAGAGTGAGGCATGGCCGGACAGTCGCTCTGGGTACAGAAGTGTGTCCCAGTGGGCTGGGAGCAGAGGTTTGCTCCATCACCTCAGACTATTCCACCACATCATCCATGACTTTCCTAACTGGAGCGGAGCTCAGCACCCTCAGTCCTGAAGTTCAGTCAGTGTCTGAGAGCAGAGGTGGAGACGATGCAGATGATGAAAGAAGTGAGCTCATCAGTGAAGGAAGGCCAATGGAGACAGATAGTGAGAGCGACCTTTCAGTGTTTACGATCAGTAAAGGTGATCAGCAAGAACCGCAGGAAGCCCCTCGACCCCTCCCTTCCCACAGACTTATTGAGTGTGATACGCTCTCCAGAAAGAAAGCTGCCCAGCAGAAAACTAACAGCGAGTCCTCACTGGATGGGGCTCATGATAAAGACTTCAATGGACATGCCATGGGGCCAGTTAAAGGCCGTTCCACCGTAAGCCTCAGCACCTCTTCCCGGAGTGAACTAGATAAAGCAGAACCTGCATGGAAGCTGAAGATCACAGACCGACTGAAGGTACGTTTGCGAATGTCTGTAGATGACATGTTCGGCGTGGGCAGCCAAAGGAGTCAGACCCCAGAGGGCCGTAGTAAGAAGAAGAACATCAGACGCAGACACACGATGGGTGGTCAGAGAGACTTCGCTGAGCTGTCAGTTTTAGGTGACTGGCAGCAGGTGGATGTCGGTTCAGGCTCGCGGTCAGGGCTGTCGGCTGTGGACCGGCTGAAACCGAAGTGCAGCTCTCAGGACTTCTCCATTGGAGACTGGATAGCCCGGGAACGCCACCGCTTCAGTAATCCCGAGGTCAGCGTGGACTTGTCTGAGCAACAGGGAGGACTGTGTACCGCCAACACCCAGAACCCCGGAGCTTCATCTTCCTCCTCAGAGCTCCCACAACATCTAGCTGAGACGTTAAACGGAGAAGTTCCCCCTAGTAAAAATCTGAGCCTTTCAGCCACCGCTCACCCACATAAACTTGCCGGTTCCCAAGTGGTCCATTCACGCTTCTATCAGTACCTGTGAGAAGTTTCGTCTGATTGTGTGTTTTCTACATGTCTGTATGTGGGAGTCTGTCAGTGAACTGTCTGCTGTGTGACCAGTGTTGGTGAATGAGCATGTTGTACAAAAATGTGTGTGACTGGGGGTGTCTGCTTGTGAGAGAGGATATCTGCACACAGGGATCGTTGCTGATGTGTAAGGCATGGAACAAAATATTGTTTCATTTACTTTTTTGTTATTGACTCAGTTTTGATGGACTATGCTGCTCATGAACCAGTGAGCCTGTGAAGTATGATCAAGGAAGTGTTAACAGTCTAGTTAAAGTTGTTTAAAGTTCTAGCTGAGAGGCTTTAAGGATGAATGTAGAATGGATAGGAAGTAGAAAAAAGTTCAGATTTCTAGTATTGAAGAGGAACTATTTTTGTGTAAAGAAAGTTACAATGTTTGGCGGTTGTCGTCAGTAACCAAATGAAGAATATACAAACATGCTTGCTGTTATACTGACTAAAAGCTTTAGATGCTCGTTTCATTCTAAAGTGTACATATGCCTATTTTTCTGTGTACTTGAATTGTTTTTGGTACATTCTGTGTGTGACTGCCTACAAGTTCTCTGCTGTTGAAAAGGGCCTTTTTTCCAGAGGTACAGAGGTGACCGGGAGACACTGGACTTTATGCAAAAAGAAACATTCATATTCCTACCTGTTACTGATCAGAAGAGCAGTGAACAAAATCAGTCGGATGCAAGCAAAGAAACGAAAGTCAAAGGAGGAAGGAAATGGGTAATTGCTAGAAAATTGTGTTTCTTCACAAAAGAAAGTGCCTCACAATGAAATGTAAAGAGTGCCATATGGTCTTTGTTGAGATATACGAAGATTTTACTGTGAATGACATTTTTATCACTTCATTCTACAGGTTATCAAAATGCCGAGCTTCCACTCCTTTGGCATTCCACTCTGGTCTTAAATGTTTTATACCAACAGATTTTTGTTCCCTCCCCCTTTTTTTAACAGGACTTGAATTTTAAAAATCCATTGTAAAATAAGTAACTTAAATGTACATACAGATGCTATGTTTTAGCTGCTTTACTTTTCATTTTCATCAGATTGCAGGTTTAAGAACAGTATTGTGAGACGATGATGATGCTGCTCATGAGGCCTGTGTGGGTATTATGGGCAGTTTGGTACTTCTCATGGAGAGAGGTTCCCCGCAAGGAGGAGGACACTTCATTGAGCCGGATCGCTTGTTTTGATGTGGTGTTCTTCTGACTGTAAGGGGTGTGCACAGACTCATGAAACACTGGAAATAAATTTGTCATGTGGCAAGTGAACATGTCCTTGTTTTCATTTTGGAGAAATCTGCCTGCTCTTTGATATAAATAACCTTTTTCTATTCAAATAGATTTTTAACATGGTGTCAGTGTTTCAGCAGCAGTCGTGGCCATGTGAAATTGTAAGCAGTAGAAACTGTTAAATGTGTCCTCTTCTGCTGAGTTGTGGCATCATTTAGACAGATGGCTCTGCTATGACAGTCCTCAAAAAATTATGCACCTTGGCATTAGTTTTTGTAAATTTAAGGGTACTTAAAGGAAACCGTTTGGGTCCGTTATTTTCTGATAAAAGATGACAACACTTGCAAATTACACACTAAAATACTCAATACGTGTGTGCTCATAAAATTCAATCTTTCCATGTAGGTTTAAAACATTTTTTATTTGCCCTGTAGATAATGGTTAATTTCTCTGTCATGAATTTTTGTCACTGCTGTCTGTTTACTTTCACATTCTTGTTTGATTCTCACTTCCGGTTTGACAGACAGTTTGTTTTGTACATTAAAGTATTGTGACGTAAGCAGGGTTCACACAAAGAAAATGGAGCAGATGGTTGTGATCAACGGGATTTATTTTTCACACCCTGACCCCCAACCTGCTTCTGAGCACAGAGAGGAGGGGAGGTCATTCTCCCAGACCCCTGTTTGAATCATGGTTACACACACATGATACATCTTGCCCTAATCCTGCTAAACACTGCTGGGTCATTATAACGCAGTTATAATGACACAGCAGTATAACTCAGTAATAACACATTTAATACACACACACAGTAACGTTTTCAAACTGGCAAAGCATGCTGGGAAATCCCTGCCCCCCTTAACATGGCCCCAACGTTACACTGCTTTACACGTAACGTTACACATGGCCACAACGTTCCCCTGGACTGGTTTCTGTCCCCAGAAAATTCAAAGTCCACTTTCAGAAATCCAATGCGAGTCAGCCCGGTGCCAGAGCGGCATGCACGGGCCATCTGAGTCTCGGTCGGAGTATCTGGTTGGGGTAGGGTTCCGGTTTGGCCACCAGCGGGCGGATGGACACATCTGACAGCCTCTGTAGGACCACGCACAGTCCTTTCCCTGGCAGCGGGAGTCCCAGGCCCGCTCCGGCCAACTCCCACCGCTGCCAGCTCTCCCAGGCGGCCGCTGGCCCGCGTCCATGCGTCCAGCCCTTGCCGCGCCTGGAAAATGGCCGGATCTTCATCCTGCTTGCTCCGCTGCTGCGCGTCTGCTGCGCCGAGAGCCTCCGTGACGTCACCGAAAGGGGAAACATCTGCGGTGGCGGTAGGACACGCACAGTTCCTCCTCTGGCAGCAGGAGTCCCATGACTCCCACCGCTGCCAGGACCTCCCAGGCGGCCGCTGGCCCGCGTCCCGGCGTCCAGCCCTGCCGAGTCCGGGAAAAGACCGGATCTGTCCTGCTCACTCCGCTGCTGCTGCGCTCCAAAGGCCTCTGTGACGTCACCGCCGGGGGAAGCATCTGCAGGAGGCGGCTTTTTTCCCGTCCATGCCACCTCGCTCTAATTTAATGTTGGCGAGGGGCCAGTTTCCCGTGGGGTGGCGCGGGGCAGTACCGTGCGATGTGCCCCGGCTCTCCGTAGCGGAAGCACCCTTCCTCGCGCCGCGGCCGTCTCCTCCGTGGACGCGCCGCCGTGGTCTGCCGTAACTCCTCCTCCTCCCCCCTCGCTGTCAGCCGTGGCCTGGAAAGTTCTTGGTCTCGGCGTTGACGCTTCAATGGTGCGATTTATCAGTGGCTCCACCCGCTCTGCTTCTGCCACTGTAGTCTCCCTCGTGCACGCACTGCCGTGGCTCCTCCTCCCGCTCGCTTTCAGCGCGGTGGCCAGCTCGACCTGGAACAGGTGGTCATCAAACAGGTTCTCGCCGTTGTAGCGGGGAATCTTGGCCCGCTGCTGGATGAATGGGACGGTCACGTCCCGGTCGATCACCGCTCCTGATCGCCCTGGAATCGCCAGCCCCTCCTGCCCTGAAAAGAACGGGAAGCGGGGCTGGTTTGCTCTCCTCGGCCCGTCGGATCCGCTGCTCCGTTCATCGCGGCGAACCTCTCCGGGGGCCAGCGTCTCAGCTCTACGCTCCGTCCCCAGCCAAGCGATGAACCGCCCCGGCCGCAGGACCTCCTCCCGGGTCCTGGCTATCATCTTGCTCCATATCCCACTCCTGACACCAGTGTGACGTAAACAGGGTTCACACAAAGAAAATGGAGCAGATGGTTGTGATCAACGGGATTTATTTTTCACACCCCGACCCCCAACCTGCTTCTGAGCACAGAGAGGAGGGGAGGTCATTCTCCCAGACCCCTGTTTGAATCATGGTTACACACATGATACATCTTGCCCTAATTCTGCTAAACACTGCTGGGTCATTATAACGCAGTTATAATGACACAGCAGTATAACTCAGTAATAACACATTTAATACACACACACAGTAACGTTTTCAAACTGGCAAAGCATGCTGGGAAATCCCTGCCCCCCTTAACATGGCCCCGACGTTACAGTATTTTAGGTGGTTAAGGTTGGGGTAATGGCTAGAGAGAGACACTAAACATTTGGGGACGTGGTTAGGAAAAGGTGACAGACTACTTTAGACACATTGCAACTGTAACCCTTCCCAGGGCTGCTTTGTCATTATTTCCAAAAAGCAGTAGAGATTGCTTAATGTCCAAACATAAAGCGTTAACACATCTAACAACTCTTGTCCCTTTCCTTTTGATCTGTCTCCTTAAGTAGGATTTGATGACGGTTACATATTGATTATACAGCAGTAGCATTTTTTACATTAAATATTTGAAAAAAAAACATAATTATGAAATCTCAGAATTACCTTTAGGCTCCAAATGCATTTCAGTAATTGTAATTTACAGTTGAGGCTTTCATTTTTGATTTGAAATTATAGTTACAATCCCACTGATGGCGTGTTGGTATTCAGACTCATCTGTGTGCAGACAGATGAGCAGATGAGCTGAACTGTGTCTGTTTTAAATAAATACATTTTTTAAAATTAAATCATGTGACACCAATGTTACCCATCCATCTTCTGTTTTCCGGGGGCCTGGGTCACAGAGGCAGCAGTCCAAGTAGAGAAGAAGCCCTTCCTTCTCCGGAGCTGCCCCCTCCAGCTCTTCAAAGGGGACACAGAGGTGTTCCCAGTCCAGCTGGGAAACAATCGCTCCAGAATGTCTTGGGCCTGCCCTGGGGCCTCAATTCAAATACCTCAAGTGGGAGGTGTCCAGGAGGCTTCCTTATTAGAATAGGCTTTATTGTCATTGTATAGTAGTAAAGTACAACAAAATTGTACAGCAGGCTACTGCTCAGTAAGTATGAAAAAAGATATAAAAACGGTTGCAAAAACACATTTGAATAAAATGGATTAGGTAGTGGCTTCACAGATTGATCAATGTACATGAAAGTTATTTATTTTATTTAGCGAATGCAAAGTCCTTAAGCCAAGCAGTTGCCTCCTGGTTTGCTGTATGGAGGGTGTGTAATCCTCCTTCCAGTCTTTGGAGCGGGCAAGCCTCTATGATGTGTTCCATTGTTTGCTCCTCTCCACATGCGCACAGTGGGCTAGGGCTACTGCCCCATCTGTAAAGGCTGGCCAAGCAGGGGCCATGTCCAGTCCTGAAGCGATTGAGTGTAGACCACTGTCTCCTTGGGAGGTTGGTGCCCGGGACCTGTTGGTTGGGGTTTATCACCAGCTGTTTGTTTGGGACCTCCTTGGTCTCCCATTCCTCTTGCCAAGCTGTCTGGATGGTAAAGTCAGCTGGGGGAGGGTTTTTCCAAATCGGCCGTCTGGATGAAAGTCGGGCAGTGGGTGGAGTGTAGATATCTGCATGGATTGGTAAGTGAGGAGAATCTTTAACTTTTTGGAGCATCCTTTGAGTTAATGCTGCTCGCCGGATGTGTGGAGGGGCTATGTTTGACAGTACAGAGAGCCAGGGGAGTGGTGTTGAGCGGATTGTTCCAGTTATAGTTCTCATGGTTGTGTTGAGCTGGGTGTCTACATGGTGTGTGTAAGATGACCTGGACCAGACAGGGGCACAATATTCTGCTACAGAGTATGAAAGGGCCAGTGCTGAGGTGCGCAGGGTGGAGACTGCCGCCCCCCATTTTGCACCAGCGAGCTTGCAGAGCAGGTTGTTTCGTACCTTCACCTTAGCAGCCGTCCCCTTTAGATGTTCCTTGAAGGATAAGGTCCTATCAAGGGTCACTCCAAGATAAGTTGGATTTGGGGCATGCTTAAGCTTGAGTCCGCTCAGGTGGATGTTTAGTTCTCTGGCAGCTTTTGCATTGTGGAGATGGAATACACTGGAGACGGTTTTTGCTGGGCTTGGTTTTAGGCGCCAGATTTTGCAGAACTGGTCCAGTTTGGCAAGATCTTCCGTGAGCACCCGTTCCAGTGGTTCAAAGTCTGGTGCTTGGAATGCCAAACAGATGTCGTCTGCATAGGTGAATTTGCGGGATTTTGTAGTAGGCAGGTCGTTTATGTAGAGGTTGAACAGAGTTGGAGCTAGAACTGAGCCTTGTGGGAGTCCGTTTTTCTGCATTCTCCATGCACTTGTCTTCTGACTGAGGTGGACTCTGAACCTTCGGTTGGTCAGCAGGGTTTTTATAATTGCTGTTGCCCAAGCAGGGATCGCCTTTATAAGTTTCAGGAGGAGGCCTTTGTGCCAGACCGTATCATAGGCGGCTGTAAGGTCGAGAAACACAGCCCCTGTCTTCAGTCTGCTCTCGAAGCCATTTTCGATGAAGGTGGTTAGGGCCAGTACTTGTTCTCCTGTACTGCGGTCCTTGCGGAAACCTGCTTGATCCACACTTAGAATATCCTGTACCTCTGGGGAAATGCGTTGCAGAATTAGGCGCTCCATGATTTTGTAAGGAACGCTGAGTAGGGAGATTGGGCGGTAGCTTGCTGGTAATTTGTGGTCTTTGCCAGGTTTTGGGATGGCAATGACCTTTGCTGTCCGCCATTTCTTTGGGATCGAGTTTGTTTGTGTGATCCTTGTGTAGAATTGTGTCAACCAGGTTAGGGCTCGGGGGCCAAGATTTTTCATGAATTCTGGGAAGATGTTATCGTATCCTGCTGCCTTTCCACATTTCAGGCTCTGTAGGACTTTCTCCAGTTCAGCAGCCTCGAAGGGTTCAGGGTTCGTTTCCTCTACAGGCATTTTTTGGTGTTTTTTTAGCTCAGTTGTAACTGCTCTTTTGGTGTCTTTGTCTTGGGGTGCTTTGGCAATAGTCAGTAGGTGGGATGCAACTTGGTTGGGTGTGACGGATGCTCGGCTTTGGCTAGGGGGCTTCTGTGCAGCTCCTAGGCGACGGATGAGGCTCCAACATTTCCTGCTAGAGTGGGTAAAGCTCCGGTCAGCAACTGTCTCCTCCCATTTCTTTCGCCGAGCTGTATTTAGCGATTCAATGAGATGGTCTGCTATCTCTGGGTCCCCTGATGTTTGATAGGATTGTAGGAGGGCAGCACTTTCTCCGTCCAAACATGGGACATAGAGGGGTCGGTAGCCTCGTGGGATTGCAGTATGGGCAGCCTTGAAGATTGCGCTGCAGAAGCGGTTGTATGCTTCATCTACAGTGATGGTGTGGAGTGGGATGGTAACAACGCTCCGGTCCAGAGTTTCACTGAATTTCTTCCAGTTGGCTTTGCGGAAGTTCCAGCGCATCTTCCTTGGGCTGTATATGACTGGAAGTTGTAGGCCAATGTGTACAAGCAGGGGCCGGTGTTGGCTGTGTGGAAAATCATCAAGAATGAGGATCTGTGTAGGATATGGCTCCCCATTCAAAGAGCTGACCCAACACAGGTCAGGAGAATAGTCCTTCTTCCACCTAGCAGAGTGGAAGGTTCCTCTTTGTTTGGGGTCGTATATCAAAGCGAGGTCATTTCTGGATGCCCAGTCTGAAAGTGCCTTCCCATCACTGTCCACTGCTGGGTACCCCCAGTCAGGGTGATGGCTGTTAAAGTCCCCCACATAGATGGCAGGGTGGGGTAGGGTGGGTAAGACCTGCAGATCCCAGTTGGCATTAGGGGGCTTGTACACATTGACAATATGGAAGCCACCAATGATTATGGTGTCTGAGAAATGTGTTGTTATCAGGTGATTTGCTTCAACTATGTCAGAACGCACATAGGTGGCACGTCCATGTTTAGCATGTAGAACATAGCACAGGAGGTCAAAGCCTTTGATGGTGAAGCGGCCAGCTTCCTCTGTGCCAATATGAGTCTCTTGGAGGCAGATTACATCAATCGAATGTTGGAAGGCGAGGACTTCGATAAGGCTTCGCTTGGCTGCAGATAGGCCTTCAACGTTTAGTTGTAATATGCGAAGGGCCGATCCTACCACAAAGTGCTCTTGGGGCTGTTTGCTTTCGGCTTTAGGACTGTGACTAGGATTCTTCTTTGACTTGGCACAGAGGCGTCGTCTCTTCGAATTTAGTCTGCTGGTAGGATCATTAGCTTCCCCAGGCGAGCCCGGGTACTGGCGGAGGGCGCGACGAGAACGCTGATCCATTGCCCCCCTACATGTGCCTGGTCACACGACCATATTGAGTTTAGTTCCGGAACCGGGTTCCAGAGGTCGAATCGGGCCCAGATGTTCAACATTTTATCCTACTGGCCGCCAGAGCCTGCCCTAAAAATTTAAACCCCCAACTCCCAATGATTATACCTTTACCACCTGGGCTTATTTAATATCTCCCCTATGGAGGTTCAATAAAGATTTCCCCTCCTAAACGTCCACATATCTGGGGAGGCTGAAATTTGGGGATGCACACACTCATAACCTCGGCAAAGTGCATATCAAATCTGAGGTCAGTCTGACAAACGGTTCAAGAGAGATGTGAGGAACAGACAGAATGACACACAGAATCCTTGCATTATAATATGACTAGTGCATTACCCATAGATTAAACTTTGACAAATATAAAAGGGAGTAAATGGCACTAAGGTTTATTTGATTGTGTGAATATTAAATACAGAATACCTAATTAATGAAAATGAATGGGACATCCAATATTAGCGACTGTTTCAGATCCCTTGTTTATTTGTCGGATCACTTGTTTGATTTTATTTAGCACTTATGTAATAGATAATAGTGTATCTTGCACTTTGGGGAATGGGAGTTGTTCAGTTATCATAATTAGTTTATATTGTGGGGAACCCACTCAGTAGTTTTCCCTCAGACTGAAAGGCAGGGCAGATCAAAGGTGCTGGGGGACAAGGGAATTGTCATGGGGGTTGATAGGTTAATGCAGCACCTCAGGTAGCAGATGAGTGTTAGTGTTGTGATAGAGTGCTTATGGCTTTTGTTTCTGGTGGATGTGAAGAATAAAGTTCCCTCTGCTCTGAACGCTCGGCCTGGTTATTCCTCCCTCCACACTGGTGACCCTTGACGCACAATGGAGCACGAGCCGAACACCCCGGAGACGACCCAGATGGGAAGTGCCAGCAACGCATGCGCCGTTTCGGTCAAACTCCCAGACTTTGGCTACACGACCCGAAGTCTTGGTTCCTTCACACTGAGGCCCAGTTCGCGCTCCAGGGAATAACGACAGATGACACCAGATACTACTACGTGGTTGCAGCACTGGATGCCCGCACAACTCAGCAGGTGGCAAGCCTGCTCCAACAGCCACCAGCCCGCAACAAATATGGTGCTCTCAAAACCGTGCTGACCCGGCGCTACACGCTCTTGGACTGTGAGCGAGCGGAGCGGCTCCTGACGCGCTCCGACTTGGGAGACGGGTCGGCAGTCATGTTGATGGGCACAGATGACGGGCATTTCCTATTTGCCCACTTTTTCCTCCGGAACCTCCCGACAGCGGCCAGAGCGGTCCTTGCCAATCCGCCGCTGCTGGTCGCACGCAATTACCAGGCACTAGCCCAAGAGGCAGATCGGATCATCCTTACCACCAGAGCCCTCACAGTGAACACAGCGGCGTCACCCAGCAAGACGACCAGTGGAGCTGAGGAGACGGCGACGGTGGCTGCAGCAGAGGCCAAGAAGCGCCGGAAAGACGCGCTCGGTTTCTACCACCGCCATTTTGGAGAGGACGCACGCTGATGCGTGCCACCGTGCCAGTTCAAGTGCTCGGGAAACGCCAGGGCCGGCAGTCGGTAGCAGCTGCGACCGCCGGTGAAGCAAGCAAGCTGTTCTATGTGACAGACTCCCGCTCAGGGAGACAGTTCCTCGTGGACTCTGGCTCCCAAAAGAGCCTCATCCTGCTGTCCTACGCCGACCGGCTGGCGGGAACTAGCAGTCCTGAACTGACTGCCGCAAACGGCTCAGACATTAAGACTTTTGGTGAGAGGACACTGACTGTGTCCTTGCACGGCCGTACATACCAAGGGACATTCGTCATAGCGGCATGCAGCTTCCCCATTTTAGGCGCTGATTTTTTGTGTGCTCACGGACTACTAGTCGATGTCGCTAACAGATGCCTGATTAACGCAACGTCTTTTGATTCTCTCCCCTGTACAGCTCGAGGAGCCGGGCCCGCAACACTAATCAACGTCAGGGTTACCAGGGGGTAAGTTCCACACACTACTCACCCAGTTCCCAGCACTCACGGTCCCGACGTTTTCGGCAACCATCACTAAACGCGGGGTGGAGCACTTCATTACCACCATGGGGCCGCCCGTTTTCACACGACCTCGGCGCCTGGACACAGCTAAACTGGCCATAGCGTGCGAGGAGTTTGCCAACTTGGAAAAGTTGGGCATCATCAGATGCTCAAACAGCCCATGGGCATCCCCGCTACATATAGTTCCTAAAGCCGAAGGATTGTGGTGACCGTGCAGAGATTTTCCCAGATTGAACAACGCCACAGCGCACAACTGCTAACCAATCCCCCATATTCAGGATTTTTTCGTTCACCTCACCGGGGCACGCATTTTTTCCAAGATAGACCTGGTCCGCAGTTACCACCAGGTCCTGGTACACGCCAAGGACATACCTAAAACAGCAGTAATAACCCTGTTTGGTCTTTTTGAGTTTTTACGCATGCCTTTTGGGTTAAAAGTCGCGGCGCAGACATTCCAATGCATGATGAATACGGTGTTGCGCGATCTGCCGTTTGTGTTCGTCTACCTGGACGACATCCTGGTGGCCAGCACGTTGGAGGACGAACACGTAGCCCACCTCAGGACGGTTTTCCAGAGGTTGGAGGAGCACGGATTAATAATCAACCCGGCAAAGTGCCAGTTCGTGGTGATGGGAATCAATTTTTTGGGCCACTGCATCTCACTGGAGGGCGTGATACCCTTAACGGACAAAGCGCGTGCGGTGGCAGATTTTCCCCGGCCTCAGACGGTTAGGGCGCTGCAGGAGTTTTTGGGAATGGTTAACTTTTATAACCGTTTCCTCCCCCGCGCAGCCCAGCTCATGCAGCCGTTGTATGCCGCGCTTAAGAAACAGAAACTGGTGGACAGAGTCGACTGGACTCCTGAGCGAAAACAGGCGTTTTCTGAGGTTAAAACAGCCCTGGTGAACGCTGCACTGCTGGCGCACCCGGACCCGGCAGCTCAGATAGTGCTCACTACCGACGCCTGGACGTGGCCATAGGGGCCGTCGTGGAGCAGTACGTCACGGGTTCTTGGCAGCCGCTCGCCTTTTTTAGCAGGTCTTTACGCGACAGTGAGTGTAAATACAGCGCGTTCGACAGAGAGCTACTGGCTCTCCACCTGGCCATACGCCTCTTCCAGTTCTGGCTGGAAGGGCGCACCTTCACTGCGTTCGTGGACCACAAGCCACTAACGTATGCGATGGCCAAGGATTCGGAGCCATGGTCGGCCCGGCAGCAGAGACAGCTGGCCGCAATCTCGGAGTTTACGGCCGACATTTGCCATGTGACCGGTAAACTCAATGTGGTGGCAGACTGCCTCTCGTGCGCAATAGTCGCCCCAGTCTATGTGGGTATAGATTACTCGGCCATGGCTGCTGCGCAGATCAGCGATGCGGACGTTTGCGCGCTCTGGTCTGCACCAACAGGGTTAAGGCTAGAGAGCAGGGTGCTGCAAGACGGGGGACCCCCCCTAGTCTGTGACATCTCCACAGACTGCTCGTGCCCGGTGGTCCCACACGCTTGGTGCCGCCGCGTTTTTGAGTCGGTTCACTCCCTGGCGCACCCAGGAGTGCGCGCGTCAGTCAAAATGGTGGGGGCAAAGTTCGTCTGGCCGAGCCTGTGCAAACAGGTGAAAGAGAGGGCTGCAGCCTGCATAGCGTGCCAACGAGCCAAGGTGCACAAGCACACAGAGGCCCCCTTGGAGCCGTTCCATATCCCGGCTAAGCGGTTTGATCACATTCACGTGGACTTCGTGGGCCCCCTCCCGCCATCACAGGGGCTCACGCACCTCCTGACAGTGGTGGACCGCACCATGCGCTGGCCCGAAGCAGTCCCGCTAGCTTCCACCGCGTCCGCAGATGTGGCACGCGCTTTTTTTGACAACATGGGTGGCATGTTTCGGTGTCCCTTCGGACATCACGTCCGATCGGGGCTCGCAGTTTGTTTCTGACCTCTGGTCCACGATGGCTCCAGGCCACAGCGTTTCACAGCTGTCCACCCGCAGTCCACCCACAGCGTTTCCATGGGTCACTTAAAGCAGCGCTCAGGGCTTCGCTTATGGATGCAAATTGGGTGGACTGGTTGCCGTGGGTTCTATTAGGGTTGCGTTCTGCACCGAAGGAGGATTTGGCAGCCTCCCCAGCAGAGCTGTTTTTTTCCCAGCCACTGCGGCTCCTTGGTGAATTTTTGCCGGATAATCCCGCGCTGAACACCGACCCGTCCCCGCGTTCACGGCATAGTGCAGAGGCAGGGACGCTACCCGGCCCGGCCCACCACTGTTTTCCCCGCGCTTTTGTGCCAAGGACCTTGAAGGACACATCGTTGATATTTGTCAGGCACGATGCCCACCGGACCCCATTGCGCCCGCCCTACGATGGTCCATTCAGAGTGCTGGAACCCGGGGACGAACATTTTGTGTTGCACTTCGGGGGTCGCCGGGAGACAATCTGTATAGACAGGCTTAAGCCTGCCTTTGTTTTAGCAGACGAACAGGTGGTGTTGGCCCGAGCTCCTCGGCGCGGAAAACCCCCACTGAGAACTCCCCAGGTAAATGACTCGTCAGATCAGTCACATGAGCATGCTGAAGGTGTCCCCCCACAGATGGACACACCCCCAGGAACCCCCCACCGGCACAGCAGTGCCTTGGAGCCGAAGACCCCCCGTTACAGCAGCTATGGACGGAGGCTGAAGCCCAAAGGACATGAGGGTTAAGGCTCACTCTGAGAGTCTGGGGGGGGGGGGGGGGCCCACTCAGTAGATTTCCCTCAGACTGAAAGGCAGGGCAGATCAAAGGTGCTGGGGGACAAGGGGAATTGTCATAGGGGTTGATATGTTAATGCAGCACCTCAGGTAGCAGAGGAGTGTTAGTGTTGTGATATAAAAGAGTGCCTGCAACCTGAGTGCTTATGGCTTTTGATTCTGGTGGATGTGAAGGAGTGAAGAATAAAGTTCCCTCTGCTCTGAACGCTCGGCCTGGCTATTCCTCCCTCCACAATATCACTGTTCAGTGTAATATTGAATTTCTTCTGTGTATCGTCAGTAAACTCATGCAGTACTATAACAGGACACATTTACAAATATTTGACATCCATTGTAGAGCATCAGTTTATATTTTAGCAATATTTTAAGTTTTTTAAAAACCGTAATGTTAAGACTGAGGCGGTGCTTATATCGTCGCGCTGGGGTGATACTGAGGCCAAATAATCTGAATCTTGAAGGCGTGACTGGCAAAGACTAACAATGTGAGTGTCACCGCTCTATTGTAAGCGTTTGTTTTTATTGATGTGAGAAAATTATTTTTTTTATTATTATTACTCCTAAACGATTGCATTTTTGACCCTCTCAGCGTTAACCAAAACAATTATTTTTTTATTTTTTTTTTGCACACACCTCAGACCCGGTGAATAAATTTTATAAACTGGAAAAAATATGTGCCCATGCTGAAAATTTTCTGACATATCCAGCATATGGTCGATACGCCCCGCATTCATAGACCAAAGGGTGTTGAGTCTTCCCCCCCATGTTTTTTTTATTTTTTAAACTTTGCAGTCTGTATCATCAGCTGTCCATGCTGTTCTGATGGATATGCCGAAATGTCAGAATTCCAGAGGAGGTGGATCTAATCAGCTGATCGCTCAAACCACAGAGCTCAGCTGTTTTCCATGATAAATCGGCCTCAGGACAAAAGCGCACTCCATGCATTCTTTTTTTCCCCCACTTTATTGAAAATAACTTTTTTTAATCGCCATCAGTTAGCATGCCTTTGAGCCAGGTTGTGTCTAGCCGCTGCTTCTCCCGGCATGTGTTGATTTGTCAGACCCTGCTGACGCTCCGCCCAGTCTGTCTCACGCACCTCATGTTCTCCAAATATGCCGAATTATCCTTCAGACCTACTCAATCATGGCAAATTAATGGTATATTTTTTAAGCATTAAATCTTCAGTTTTTCAAGTCAAATTTGTGGTTTTTCACTTCCTTGTTTTGTCCAGGGAATACTGTGGTGACTGTCAGGCCATGATGCTGCACATTATCCAGTCAGCATGGTCGTGATGCTGCGTATTATCCAATCAGCATGGCCGTGATGCCGCATATTTTCCAATCAGCATGGAGTCAATCCAAAACCCCACCCACTCTTCTTGAAGCCAGGACATGAAGAGACACAGAGCAGTGGCTAAACTTTCATTGATAAAAATTACATATGTATTTTGATTGAGTGACTCCATACTCAGGGATGCACACCCTCGAAACCTCAGTAAAACACGTATAAAATCTTAAGCCAGTCTGATGAACGATTCAAGAGATATGCGTTGAACAGGGAGCGATATGCTGCATTTATACATAGATTTTAGTTTATATTAGTGTTCAGTGATGGAGTTAAGTGCAATATTGAATTTCTTCTGTGTATTGTCAATATACTCATGCAGTACTATAAAGGGACACGTTTACAAATATTTCAATTCAACTTTATATATATAATGCCATTTCACAACAACAGTCATCTCATAGCACTTTCAACTGTAGGGGAAACCCCCACAATTGCAAAAAAAACCCCCAGCAATCAGGCAAGCCCCTGTGAGCAAGTACTTGGCGACAGTGGAGAGGAAAATCTCCCTTTTAGCAGGAAGAAACCTCCAGCAGAACCAGGCTCAGGGAGGGGCAGTCATCCGCTGTGACTGGCTGGGGGGTGAGGGGACAGAGAAGAAGAAAAGAACAGATGTAGAGAACAAACAGCACGATGGGGACTCAATCTATGGGCAAGAACAAACAGATGTTCATGACCAGCAAAAATATAGTATGTTATGAATTATTTTTTTTCCCAGGTTGTGGTGGGACATCCCCCCCCCACACCGCTTTCTGCTTATGGTCCTATGTGCTCATTCTATTGGGGCACCATTGAGAGCATCCTCACCAGCTGCATCACGGTGTGGTATGGAAGCTGCACTGTCTCCTACCGGAAGATGCTACAATGCACAGTGAAAGCAGCTGGCAAGATCATCGGTGCCCCTCTGCCCTCCCTCTCAGACATCTACTTCACCCACAAGAGCCATCAACATTGCAAACGACACCTCCCACCCCTCACACTCACTCCTCAGCCCCCTGCCCTCGGGGAAAAGGTACTGGAGCCCCCGGGCCCCCTCCACAAGACTGCTAAACAGCTTTGTTCATCATGCCATCAGGATCCTGAGCTCTGTCCACACACCCCCCCTTCCCCACGACCGTAACACACTCACCCGCACAATATCTACCTCAGCTGTTGGCACAGAAAGACTGGCACACCAACAGTGATTGCATCTGCTGCTGTATGTCTGCACCTTATTGCAACCATTTGCACAAACGCCATATCTGCTGCTGTCCACTCTGTCACTGTCTGCACCTACACTACCACATCAAAGTTGCAACTACGAGTAATACTACTCTACGTTTCTGTATATAGGATTGCTGGGTTTCATTGTTTCTTTATTTGCACTATGGGATGTCTGGGTCTGTCGTTTGTTGCCACTTGCACTACGGGCAGCATTACTGTACATAGACTGCTGTTGTTTTTCCAGCCTTATTCCTTTTTTTTTTTATATTGCACACACCACTGAAGGGATAGAGAAACCACAATTTCAGTTCTCCTGTATGTCCTGTATGTACAGTATATATCAACAAATACAATCTTTGGATCTCTTGAATGGTGTGTTTTTTGAAATTCAGGAACCTGACTTGCGCTGTAATACCTATACTGGCCAGCAGAGGTCAGGCTGACTCCAGTAATGGAAACATTGTATGCCACAGGATGTAATTTCATAATTGAAGCCAGTGAGAAGGTACATTTGAAAATGCTTTATATACAAGTTGCACATACAACATAAAGACTTAAAGAATGTTTTACACACTTTGAACATCAGTTGACAAAAAACCACTGACAGCAGAAGAGACATGAGTAGTCAATACAAAAGCAAAATGATTCACAAAACAATGAAAATTCAGCATTGTTAACTCACTAGTATGGCAGTTGGGATATTGAGAAACTGTAAACCATTTTTATTATCTTTTTATATTTTAGTGTCTGTATCATACCATCTTCCTAACAGCCACACACACACTTTCTAATCAAAGTTTGTAGGTGTAAAATGTGCCAAACTCTCCCTCAACTCAGATGAGGCCTGTTCATATTGAAGTGGGCTCCTGACATGACCACCACCCGCAGTAAGGCACAGTGATGAAAAGAAAGAGTTCAACCGAGGAAAAAAGGAGCGGAAAACACAATTCCATCCTGTTTCTGTTGACACTTTATACAATACAAACTATTTTGTGCCTTTAAGCAACTGATGCAGCCACGCATCCACTCAGACACCACACGACTGTAAGACACTGAGCAGAGAGACTCTGAGAAACGAGAAGCAATAATTGTATACCCATGAACACAATAATCAGTAAGTTAGTTGGCAAGGTTATGAGAAACTGGCAGCCTCCTAAAAGTTAAATCTCGACATGAGCTTATCTTCAAAATGGGGGAAATACGACGCTCTCAAACAGCTGCTGTTTGTGTGTCGTGTTTGTGTGCTGTGTTGTTGACTTACGGGAAGGGGGCCGATGCTGTGATTGTGAGACGTTCCAAAACTGTTGCACAATAACCCAAAATGGCAGCACCTGCTGACCGAGCATCAACAAACTTTTCCACGAGTAGTTTTTTTTTTTGCTTTTTGTAATTAATCCATTAACTGACTGTTTCTAGCTTTCTTTTTTCATACAGCGTTGGAGGAACTAGAGGACTCTATTGATGAGTTTTATTTCCATTGCTGTGTCATGGAGCAGCACTTTTCCAGTGGCGTGGAAAAGAAGACGCATCGGGATAGCAGAGCAGAGAGGCAGCCTCGGATGGAACTAGTGATGGGATCCACAGTTCACTGAAACGTACTGAGTCAAACTAAAAAGATCCGTGGTACACCAAATCACTCAGTGCTGTACTGGAGCTCAAACTGTCTACCACTCACTGAACTGGCCATAGCTAACGCCCACAGAAGGAGCCATGGGATGTGCTAAGCTAACGCTATCGCTATAGCTAATGCCATAGCTAGTCATAGCACCTAACACCGATACAAAGGAGCCATTCTGTCCCCGGTTCGTCTCACTGACCCAGCATCGGCCCGGTAGATGACGGCTGAGCCTCCCGCACAGATTCTTAGAATCTTGTGATTGGGGCTCACCGGAGGAACTAATCGAGGCAACAGATGGACAGGAGCCGGATCGGAGCTCAACTATAGTGGCGGTAGGAGACGGGGACCAGTGGAGGAGCAGCCGGGGCCCCAGCTGGATAGGAGCTGGATCGGAGCTCAGTTTCAGCGGCGGGGCTCGGCAGAGGAACTACTGAGGAAGATGGCGGTAGGTAGCGGGGCTCAGCGGAGGAGCTACCGGGACCCCAGCTGGACAGGAGCCGGATCGGAGCTCAACTACAATGGTGGCGGGGCTCGGTGGAGGAATTGACGGCACCCCGGCTGGATAGGAGCTGGATCAGGAGCTCAATTACAGCGGTGGTAAGCAGCGGGACTAGCAGCGGAGGGGGCTAGCTGAGGCCCCAGCTGGATTCGAGGTCGATTGGATCAGATACCGGCGACACCAGCAGAGATTGTTTTACTATCAACCCTGACCAAAGTGGCCAATCAACAGCTTAAACTATTAGGGCTAATAGATTAAGTCCGAGAATTGAAATTAACAATTAAGGAAAAAGACAAAAAAATTGCAGACTTGGAGCGATGCATTGAGGATCTTGAACAATATTCTTGTATGGATGATCTAATTATAAGTGGACTAGACATTAAATATCAAACATATGCCAATGCTACAGCAGGAATGAGAGGTCAGGAGGCTCCCTTAAGTGAATCAGTCTCCCTGGAAAACCAGGTGCTTCAGTTCCTTGAAAGCAGAAATATAAAGGTTGAAGTAAATGCAATTTCAGCCTGTCATACTTTACCCAGAAAAAATAATAAAACAAAGAAATCGATTGTGATGCGCTTTGTGAACAGAAGAGTAAAGAATGACATACTGAGGCAGGCCAGAAAGCAACGGGGAACAGAAGTTTACCTAAATGAACATTTAACAAAGAATAATGCTGAAATAGCACGGCAAGCACGGATGCTGAAAAGACAAAAATAAGATACAGGCAACATGGACAAGAAACTGTAGAGTTTGGATCAAACGAAATGGAACACCTGAGGAAGCAAAGGCCATAATAATCAGAGATCTTACTGACTTAAATACATATAGATGAACACTGATTAAGAAACTTAAGAGTCTATGATAATCCATATCCACACACATGGCATGAATAGTTCTTTGTGACATACCATGTTAATGTACTTTAAAAACAAAAACAAAACAAAAAACTTATGACTGACTTTAGTAGACATCAATTATCCACAGTTGGAGGAAGTCATTTTGACACAGAGTGAGGAAATTCAAACTCTGAAAATATACAGAAAAAACTTTAAAATCTTTCAGATACAAATCACAAATTGCAATCAGTTCTTTTAAAGAAGACCTGCTGAAGCAAGACTGGACAAAAGTCTATGTATCAGATGTAAATGAAGCCTATGACACATTTATGAACATTGAAACCATTCTTTATGAAAAAAATTGTCCATTAGTAAAGAAAAAGCTTAAACAGAAATTTGTTGACAAGCCATGGTCAACCAAAGGATTACAAAATGTGTGTAAAAAGAAAAATTCATTATATAAAGCTTTTCTAAAGAAAAGGACAAAAGAAGCAGAGCAGTGGTATAAAACATACAAAAATAAGTTAATATATATAATGAGATGTAGTAAAAGAGACTATTACAGTAAAGAGCTGGAGAAAAACAGATAATATTAAAAATACATGGATAATACTTAACAATATTCTTGGAAATAAAAACAGAAATACAAGCTACCCAACCAATCTTTCCAAAAAAAGAAAACGGTGTGAATGCAGTCTCACCTGCAGATGAATTTAATACATTTTTTGTTAACATTGGTCTTAATCTGGCTCGAGAAATACCCATTATGGCACCTACAGGTGATACAATAATCAAAAACATTGCTATAAAAGACTCCATTTTCATAAAGAACACAGACGAGAGTGAGGTCATTGAAACTGTTAAATCGTTTAAAAGTAAAACATCTACGGATTGTGATGGTATTGACATGCTTTTAGTCAAAATGCTTAGTGACGCCACTGACTTATATTTGTAACCTGTCTCTCCAAACAGGTATATTTCCCAATGCAGTGAAAATAGCTAAAGTAATTCCGATATACAAGACGAGTGACAGAGGGGAATTTTCAAACTATAGACCAATTTCACTATTGCCGCAATTTTCCAAGATACTTGAAAAAATATTCTGTGAGAGAACTGACAACTTCATAATGAAGAATAATTTATTGTGTGAGCAGCAATATACAGTGGGGCAAAAAAGTATTTAGTCAGCCACCAATTGTGCAAGTTCTCCCACTTAAAAGATGAGAGAGGTCTCCAATTTTCATCATAGGTATACCTCAACTATGAGAGACAAAATGAGAAAAAAAAAAATCCAGAAAATCACATTGAAGGATTTTTAATGAATTAATTGGTAAATTCCTCAGTAAAATAAGTATTTGGTCACCTACAAACAAGCAAGATTTCTGGCTCTCACAGACCTGTAACTTCTTGTTTAAGAGGCTCCTCTGTCCTCCACTCATTACCTGTATTAATGGCACCTGTTTGAACTCGTTATCAGTATAAAAGACACCTGTCCACAACCTCAAACAGTCAGACTCCAAACTCCACTATGGCCAAGACCAAAGAGCTGTCAAAGGACACCAGAAACAAAATTGTAGACCTGCACCAGGCTGGGAAGACTGAATCTGCAATAGGTAAGCAGCTTGGTGTGAAGAAATCAACTGTGGGAGCAATTATTAGAAAATGGAAGACATACAAGACCACTGATAATCTCCCTCCATCTGGGGTTCCACGCAAGATCTCACCCTGTGGGGTCAAAATTATCATGAGAACGGTAAGCAAAACTCCCAGAACCACATGGGGGGACCTAGTGAATGACCTGCAGAGAGCTGGGACCAAAGTAACAAAGGCTACATCAGAAACACACTACGCCGCCAGGGACTCAAATCCTGCAGTGGCAGACGTGTCCCCCTGCTTAAGCCAGTACATGTCCAGGCCCGGCTGAAGTTTGGTAGAGAGCATTTGGATGATCCAGAAGAGGATTGGGAGAATGTCATATGGTCAGATGAAACCAAAATAGAACTTTTCGGTAAAAACTCAACTTGTCGTGTTTGGAGGAGAAAGAACACCATACCTACTGTGAAGCATGGGGGTGGAAACATCATACTTTGGGGCTGTTTTTCTGCAAAGGGACCAGGACGACTGATCCGTGTAAAGAAAAAGAATGAATGGGGCCATGTATCGTGAGATTTTGAGTGAAAACCTCCTTCCACCAGCAAGGGCATTGAAGATGAAACGTGGCTGGGTCTTTCAGCATGACAATGATCCCAAACACACCGCCCGGGCAACGAAGGAGTGGCTTCGTAAGAAGCATTTCAAGGTCCTGGAGTGACCTAGCCAGTCTCCAGATCTCAACCCCATAGAAAGTCTTTGGAGGGAGTTGAAAGTCTGTGTTGCCCAGTGACAGCCCAAAACGTCACTGCTCTAGAGGAGATCTGCATGGAGGAATGGGCCAAAATACCAGCAACAGTGTGTGAAAACCTTGTGAAAACTTACAGAAAACGTTTGACCTCTGTCATTGCCAACAAAGGGTATATTACAAAGTATTGAGATGAACTTTTTGTTATTGACCAAATACTTATTTTACCGAGGAATTTACCAATTAATTCATTAAAAATCCTTCAATGTGATTTTCTGGATTTTTTTTTTCTTATTTTGTCTCTCATAGTTGAGGTATACCTATGATGAAAATTGGAGACCTTTCTCATCTTTTAAGTGGGAGAACTTGCACAATTGGTGGCTGACTAAATACTTTTTTTACCCCACTGTAGGTTCAGACACAAGAGGACAACTGCATTTGCTCTAATGGAATTTATAGAAAAAATATCAACTGCCGTTGAAAATAAAGAGTATTCAGTTGGGGTATTCTTGGATCTTAAAAAAGCATTTGATACAGTGGATCATAATTTATTATTAAAGAAACTACAAAATTATGGTATTGGGGGTAGCACTGTCCTGGTTATGTAGTTATTTAAAGAACAGATATCGGTATGTATGTGTTGGTAGCAAAAACTCACAGTTACTGAAGGTTACTTGTGGAGTCCCACAGGGTTCAGTTTTGGGGCCACTGTTATTCAATATGTATATAAATGATATATGTAAAGTTTCGGAAAAAATGGATTTAATATTGTTTGCCGATGACACTAATTTATTATACAGTGGAATCAATTTGGAACAACTTTTGGATACACTCGGAAAGGAATTAGGAAAGCTTAAACTGTGGTTTGATTCAAACAAATTAATGCTCAATTTAAGTAAGACAAAATTTATAGTTTTATACCATCACAACTCAGTATCTAAACTCAGTGTAAATCGTGCAGCGATTGAAAGGGTATCCAAAACTAAATTCCTTGGAGTAATAATTGATAATAAACTGTGTTGGAAGTCACATATTAATTATATTAAAGGTAAAATATCTAAATCAATTGCAATACTACACAGAGTGAAATATTTGCTGAATCAATCCACACTATATACTTTGTATCATTCATTAATACTCCCATACATGACATATTGTTCTGTAGTATGGGGAAATACATATAAAACAAACATATATCCAATCTTTATGCTTCAGAAAAGCGCTATTAGAATAATAAACAAAGCTGCTTACAGGGAACCAACAAACCCACTTTTTCTTAAATTAAAAGCTCTCAAGTTGAAAGATCTGGTTGACTTTAAAACTGCAGTAATAATGTTTAAAGTGAAGAATCTATCACTGCCCGCAAATATCCAAAAGTTGTTCCAAATAAGGGAGAAACAATATCATTTCAGAGGAACATGTATATTTCAAAAACCTTCAGTGAGAACTACCACCAAGCAACACAGTGTCTCAGTGCAAGAAGTCAGATTGTGGAATGCTTTTGGACCTGAATTAACCTGTTGCACTTCGGTGTACTGTACACTTCGGTGTACCGCGGGCGGACACGTCTCTGCATCCTAGGGTGCACGAGGGCGTCCTAGGAGGCACTGAAAAAAAAAAAAAGCTGCATTTCCGTTCTTCCACTACAGACACAGCCGAGAACAGAAAGCCAAAGGAGTGCTTTGATTGGTTTAGATGTGATTGACCTCTCATTCGACTAATAAGAGCCTTGAATTGGGTTTCTGAAACCTTGAAGAACCAATGACTGAAAACCTAGCAAGAAGGACCCGCCTACCAACGGCTGCGAATACAGCGAGCCAATTGAAGCACAGTAGTTCGAAAGCGTGCCTCCCTTGCAAAATCTGTTTTGTTTTAGCCACTGGGTGACACACACGGGTTCGCCAGTCCTTTTTTCTTACTACTGTTCTTATTTGTTTTGAAAAATCGTTCACCAAAACCGCAATAATGAAATTATGGTTTGACCGGGTCGCGTGACCAGAACCACGAGTCCGTAACAAGCGGACCAGCGTCATGTTCGTCTGACAATGAGAAAGAGAAGTTCGCCAGCGACACTGCTGTTGTGGACAGGTAAGTGTTATAAGCTAAATTATTCTTTATCCCTGAAAATTGTATTCAAAAATGACTTTTGACCGATCGGTAAATTACAACTGTGCGTAGTAGACCGCGGCGCACCGGGCGATGTCCATCCTCTGTAGCGGGGGGTGGGGTGGGAGTTGTTATCTTCTACATTACAAATATTTTAGAATAATTTTTAGTGCACTGTAGGATATTTTTTCTTGTAAAAAAAGCCACACATTTTTTACGTGGCATGCTTCTTTGTGTGTGGGGGCTTGTTTGTTCATTCATTCATTCATGAATGAATAAACAACCCCCCCCCCACACACACACACAGCCCTGAGTGTCACCTTTCATTAGAGCCCAACATCAAGCTTCTATATTGAATCATTCAAAAGTTACAGATGTTTTTCCAAACTGTGCCATTTGGCACAGTACAAAAACACCTGGGAACAACCTGTGAAGAAAGCTGTGTAATATTCATTTTTTGTGGTATTGTTACAAAATTTTGACCTCAGCTGAATAACACTTGGTTCTACATTTCTGTTGCATTTTCCAGCCCGGATCTGACAGCTGTGTTATTTGCAAGCATTTGTATCCAAAAAAACACCCAGGCGAAATTTATTTTCTTCAAGTTCAGTATGTTTAGATGACTGTTACTCAGTGGCCGGAGCACTTACAGAGATTATGACTGTTTTGCCAAAAAATTCAAAGTGTTTTCTTTTAAATGAGACCAACCCCATGAAGATGCTGCAAAGGGTTGAAGAACAGCTTTTGATTTACTTTGGGTACATTATTTTTTGGCGTTTTTAGGGAAATTGACCAGAGTGCAAGGGGTTAAAATCATGTACAAAACTTGGACAATTTAAACAAAAACTAAAAGAAGAAATACTCCAAACATAATATACAAGATGACATGTAAAATCACATAAGGATTATCACATTCAGTGTGTGTTGTGTTGTTGCTTAGCTTTTTGTCACGTTTTGTCTTAACTTTGTTCTGAATTGTAATCGCTCTTGTTTTTCTTTTGAATTCTTGGATGGAATATGGTTGGGCAATATAAGCTGCGGCTTCAGCCATCATCCATTTCGGATAACTTATGTTGAACTGTATAATCAGAGGAGTTATTGTTTAATTTGACCTTGTAAGATGTTTTTTTTTTCTTTACCCTTTGTTATATTATTCTGTTCCTTTCTTTTAATCTTTACTTTTTAATCTATCCGAAATAAATAAAGATTCATTCATTCATTCAGTCTCCCATCCTTGCTTCCCAGTCAGAACGACTGAGACCGGAAGACTCGCCGAAAATAACACCCGAGAAATCATGGGACGGCTCTGAGGTTAGTGACATCCTTTTTTGTATTGAATATAAACTTACCAGCATGGATGGCAGACTAGCGTTAGTAGAGCTGCTCCATAAAGAATTCCAGAGCGTGCGTGAGGGTCTGGAATACAGTCGGGCTCAGCTCGTCTCTCTTTTAGAGGAAAATAATAGTTTGAAAAAGTCAGTAAACACGCTAACCACTCAGCTTGGCAACTGAAATTATCCGCCGAAGTCACAAAATCAATTACCTTCCACCGAATTGGGCAAAAAAAAAAATCCCCCAAATAAACGTCCCAGACCTATTGTTGCCAAGTTTGAGTGTTTCAAGCAAAAAATTTTGGTACAAAGGCAGGGCAGGCAGCTTAAAAACACCAGTTATGGTCTAAATGATCAATTTCCACAGGAAATCTTGGAAAGGAGAAGGAAGCTTTTTCCCATAAGAAAACAAAAAATCCAAGAAGGTAAATGGACTATTGTCTCTGTGGATAGATTATATATCAATGGCAAGTTGTTTATGGATGAAACCATAACCCCCTGGTTATTCTAGAACTTTTTTTTCTTAGCTACAGGTGGAAAAAAAAGAGTGATCTTATTCGATCTCAGTTTAATTTGTTAACATTTGTTTGTTTTTTTCTTTTCTGCTGAGGTTGTTGTTTGCTTATCTGTTCTAACTAATTTTGTTGAAGTCGTTAGGTTGTATGCTATCTGCATTTTTTCACCATTTACTAACCTTTATGTCTGTTTTCTCTCATACCTCTGGTTTATAGGAAATAACTAAGTATATGCACCCAAGTCCATACACCCCATTTGCTTGCAATTGCAAGCAAATGGAACAGAGACATCATGCGCGCACACCCAAGCATACATGCGTAGGTACATATTTTACACACAACATAAATATACACACATATGCATATATTATGGACATATAATCACATAGGCACATTTAGTTAGCCTTTAGCACAAAACCAGTTAGTGAAAACATGTCCACATTTAAGTTTGTCACATGGAACATATGAGCAATTGGTACCAGGGAGAAGAGGCTAAAAGTTTTTTATCGACTGAAGGATCTACAGGCAGACTGTCTTATTACAGGAAACACATGTTTCTAAGTCATCTGTAGATGCACTCATCTCCCCGGAATTCCCCCACATGTACTCAGCCGGCTTTAATTCTAAACAAAGGGGGGTAGCTATATTGGTAAACAGAAGAATACGTTTTGTTGTGAATAATACCATAGCAGATCCGGAAGGTAGAGTTATAATATTAAAAATCTCAGTTCAAAATTTGGATCTATGTATTGCAAGCGTTTATGGCCCAAATATTGATGACCCATCCTATTTTCACACTTCACTTCTCTTTCTGAACACTTGGACACTACACTCAACAGGAGACTTCAACCTGATATTAAACCCTACAATCGACAGGCTCAGTACATTGGGGAATTATCGAAATTGGCAGGCTACTAATACTCTCAAACAATACATGAATGATTTTGGTCTTTGTGATGAATGGCATTCTCTTCCCCCAACTCTTCGGGAATACACTTTTTTTCATCAGTTCATAGTTCACATTCACATTTAGACTTCTTTTTAGCCAGTAAGACTATTGTGAGGGACATCACAGACACTGAAATATGTTCAAATCAAGCTATTAGTGATCACCATCTAGTATCTCTTACACTAGTAAATAGGAATGCTATAAGGAAAACTAGGAGCTGGAAATTTAATACATCACTACTAAAAGACAAAGACTTTTTTACATACTTTAATAAAGAGTGGGAATCATATCTGGAATATAATGATGTGCCTGGAATATCCCTGTGTGTTCTTTGGGAAGCAGCAAAAGCGGTCATGCGAGGTAAAATAATCTCTTACTGTTTGTATAAGAATAAAAAAAAAGCACTGGTACTGGAGTTAGAACAGAAAATTGAATCACTGGAAATGACCCATTTTCTCCACAGGAACAGGCACTTAATCTGAGAAAATTAAAGCTGGAATTAAAAGAAATTACAAAAAAAAAAACAAAAACAAAAAAAACACAGTTTTTAATACAAAGACTGCATCTCGAGAAGTTTGAACACAGTAATAAATCAGGGCGATATCTTTCAAACCAGCTTAGATTGAACAAAGAAAAAACAACTATCCACTCTATTAAGGATATGACTGGAAATATTACCCATGAGCCTAAAGAAATAAACTCCTTTAGAAAGTTTTATGAAAACCTCTACTCATCTCAGATTAACTCATCTGACTCAGAGATAAATAAATTTTTGGATGATATTAACTTACCACGATTAAATAATGAACAGATTGCAGCTCTGGATGCACCTCTTTTGGTGTCCAAACTCCAGGAAGCACTTAAACACATCCCAAACAACAAGGTTCCGGGACCAGAGGGTTTTCCAGTAGAATTTTATAAAGAATTCTGGCCTGTGATGGCACCTACTTTCTTTAAAATGGTGAACCAAATTCCATCCATCCATCTTCTACCGCTTTCCCGGAGGTCCGGGTCACGGAGGCAGCAGTTCAAGCAGAGAAGCCCAGACTTCCCTCTCCCCAGCCACCTGCTCGAGCTCTTCAGAGAGGATACAAAGGTGTTTCCAGACCAGCTGGGAGACATAGTCTCTCCACCGAGTCCTGGGTCTGCCCCGGGGTCTCCTCCCAGTGGGACATGCCTGAAACACCTCAAGTGGGAGGTGTCCAGGAGGCATCCTAATCAGATGCCCATACCACCACAACTGACTCCTTTCAATGTGGAGGAGCAGTGGTTCTACTCTGAGCCTCTCCCGGATGACTGAGCTTCTCACCCTATCTCTGAGGGAGAGTCCAGCAATCCTACGGAGAAAGCTCATTTCAGCCGCTTGTATCCGCGATCTTGTTCTTTTGGTCATTACCCAAAGCTCGTGACCACAGGTGAGAGTAGGAACGTAGATTGACTGGTAAATCGACAGCTTTGCCTTAGTACTAAGCTCCCTCTTCACCACAACAGACCGGTACAACGTCCGCATCACTGATGCTGCTCCAATCCGTCTGTCAATCTCTCGCTCCATTTTCCCCTCACTCGTGAACAAGACCCCAAGATACTTAAACTCCTCCACTTGGGGCAGGAGCCTGTCCCCAACCCAGAGAGGACAATCCACTTTTTTCTGGCTGAGGACCATGGACTCGGACTTGGAAGTGCTGATTCTCATCCCAGCTGCTTCACACTCAGCGGCAAACCGTCCCAGTAAGAGCTGTAGGTCATTGCTGGATGAAGCCAACAGGACAACATCATCTGCAAACAACAGAGATGAGATCCTGTGGTCACCAAGCATGACACCCTCCATTCCCTGGCTGCGCCTAGAAATCCTGTCCATAAAAATTATGAACAGGATCGGTGACAAAGGGCAGCCCTGGCGGAGTCCAACTCTCACTGGGAATGACTCCGACCAAGTGTTGGCAATACGAACCAAACTCTCACAACGGTCGTACAGAAACCGAATAGCTCGTAACAACAAGCCCGATACCCCATACTCCTGAAGCACCCCCCACAAAAAACCACGAGGGACGTGATCAAATGCCTTCTCCAAGTCCACAAAACACATGTAAACTGGTTGGGCAAACTCCCACGAACCCTCAAGAATTCTCAAGAGGGTAAAGAGCTGGTCCGATGTGCCACAGCCAGGACGAAAACCACATTGCTCCTCCTGAATCCGAGGTTCGACCAACGGCCGGACTCTCCTCTCCAGTACCTTGGCATAGACCTTCCCAGGGAGGCTGAGGAGTGTGATCCCTCTAAAGTTGGAGCACACCCTCCGGTCCCCTTTTTTGAAGAGAGGAACCACCACCCTGGTTTGCCATGCCAAAGGCACTGCACCCGACCTCCACGCAATGTTGCAGAGGCGTGTCAACCATGACAGCCCAACGACATCCAGGACCTTGAGGTACTCAGGGCAAATCTCATCCACCCCCGGGGCCCTGCCACCAAGGAGATTTTTAACCACCTTGGCGACCTCAGCCCCTGTGATAGGCGAGTCATCCCCCTCATCCCCAAACCCTGCTTCTTCTGTGGAAGGCGTATCAGTGGGATTGAGGAGATCCTCGAAGTATTCCTTCCACCACCCGACGATATCCCCAGTCGAAGTCAACAGTGTCCCATCTGCACCATACACAGTGTGGACAGGGAGCTGCTTTCCCCTCCTGAGCCGCCGGACAGTTTGCCAGAATCTCTTCGAGGCCGACCGAAAGTCTTGTTCCATGGCCTCACCGAACTCCTCCCATACCCGGGTTTTTTCTTGAGCAACCACCCGAGCTGCACTCCGCTTGGCCTGCCGGTAAACTTCAGCTACTTCAGGAGTCCCACAAGCCAACCAAACTTGATAGGACTCCTTCTTCGGCTTAATGGCCTCCCTCACCACTAGTGTCCACCACTTGGTTCGGGGGTTGCCACCACGAGATGCACTGACTACCTTGCGGCCACAGCTCTGGGCCGCCGCGTCAACAACAGAGGTGGAGAACATGGCCCATTCAGACTCCATGTCTCCAGACTCCCTCGGAATGTGGTTGAAGTTCTTCCGGAGGTGGGAGTTGAAGACCTCCCGGACAGGGGCCTCAGCCAGATGTTCCCAGCACACCCTCACTATACATTTGGGTCTACCAGGTCTGAATGGCTTCCTCCTCTGCCATCGGATCCAACTCACCACCAGGTGGTGATCAGTTCACAGCTCTGCAACTCTCTTTACCCAGGTGTCCAAGACATACGGTCGCAGGTCTGATGACCCAATAACAAAATCGATCATCGACCTGCGACCTTGGGTGTCCTGGTACCATGTGCACATATGGACACCCTTATGCTTGAACATGGTGTTCGTTATGGACAAACTGTGGTTAGCACAGAAGTCCAATAACTGAACACCACTTGGGTTCAGATCGGGCAGGCCGTTCCTCCCAATCACCCCCCTCCAGGTTTCACTGTCGTTGCCCACGTGCGCATTGAAGTCCCCCAGTAGGACAACGGAGTCTCCAACAGAAGCACCCTCCAGCACCCCAGTCACAGATTCCAAAAAGGATGGGTACTCTGAAACATCATTTGGTGCATAGGCACAAATGATGGTCAGGACCCGTTTCCCAACCCGAAGGCGCAGGGAAGCAACCCTTTCGTCCATCAGGGAAAACTCCAATATAGAGGCGGCAAGGTGGGGGGATACAAGAATACCCACCCCTGCTCGTCGCCTCTCGCCCAGGGCAACTCCAGAAAAGGCCAAGCTCCAGCCCCTCTCCAGGAGACTGGTTCCGGAACCGGAGCTGTGTGTTGAGGTGAGGCCGACTATATCTAGCCGGTATCTCTCAACCTTGTACACCAGCTCAGGCTCCTTCCCCACCAGAGAGGTGACATTCCACGTACCAAAAGCCAGTTTAGAAAGCTTGGGATCAGTCCGCCAAGGTCTCCGCCTTTGACCGCCACCTAATCCACATAGCACCGGACCCCCATGATCCCTCCTGCAGGTGGTGAGCCCACTGGAGGGCGGACCCATGTAACTCCTTCGGGCTGAGCCCGGCCGGGCCCCATGGGTGGAAACCCGGCCACCAGACACTAGCCTTCGAGCCCTTCCCCCAGGCCTGGCTCCAGGGTGGGGCCCCGGTAACCCCATACCGGGCAGGGTACACTGGATCCTTGATATAGAATTTATCATGAGAGTCTGTTGGATCGTTCTTAGTCTGGCCCTTCACCCAGGACCAGTTTGTCTTGGGTGACCCTATCAGAGGCAAATTGCCCCAGACAACATAGCTCCTGGGATCACTGGGGCACGCAACCCCCACCCCCCCCACCACGATAAAATGACGATCCATAAGGGGGGTGAGCCAAATTAAAGAAGATAATGTAATCCCTCCAAATATGAATTTGGCTAGTATATCCTGCTCCTTAAACCTGGAAAAGAACCTGCTCTTCCATCCAGCTACGTCCCATCTCACTTGTGAATGTTGATCTTAAAATAATTTGCAAAGCTCTTGCCAAAAGGCTGGAAAGGATAATTCCGGTTACTATACATCCAGATCAAACAGGTTTCATCAAGGGTAGGCACTTGGCTAATAATACACACAGGCTATTTAATTTAATAGATTACTGTAAGATCAATAACTTAGAAACTACAATTTTATCTCTGGATGCAGAGAAAGCCTTTGACCGTGTTAATTGGAAATTTCTTTTTATGGTGTTAAATAAGTTTGGTTCATCTTTCATAAACTGGAATAAAACACTATATAGCTGTCCAACTGCATCTGTCCAAACAAATGATCAGACTTCCCAAAACTTTAATCTCCAGAGAGGTACTAGGCAGGGTTGTTCACTCTCTCCCTCGCTTTTTACCATCTTTATCAAACCATTAGCAGCAGCCATACAACAGAATGTTGGTATCAGAGGTATCCAAACTGGAGAAAAAGAACACAAGATAAGTCTTTTTGCTGATGATGTATTGATTTTCCTTGAAAACTCACAAAGATCTCTTCTTCAGACAGTGGCGCTCATTGATCAATTTTCATCATTATCAGACTACTCTATTAACTGGGGTAAATCAACAGTTTTACCTATAAATTGTAATTTCTCAAATACATCCATTATTCCAATACAATCAGGTAATATTAAATACTTAGGAATAGATATCTCCCCCAGGCTCTCAGAGTTATTACGACTGAATCACATTCCCCTTTTAAAAACAATACAAGACGACCTTATGTGCTGGAGGACACTACCTATCTCACTAATGGGAAGAGTCGCAACCGTTAAAATGATGGTCCTTCCTAAAATCACCTACACACGTGGACAAAATTGTTGGTACCCCTCTGTTAATGAAAGAAAAACCCACAATGGTCACAGAAATAACTTGAATCTAACAAATGTGGTAATAAATAAAAATTTTATGAAAATTAACCAATGAAAATCAGACAATGTTTTTGAACTGTGGTTCAACAGAATTACTTTAAAAAACAAACTCATGAAACAGGCCTGGACAAAAATGATGGTACCTATGGCTGTGTAGTTGTGCATGTACATGTTGGACATATGCATATGTGATTTAACTAGTTGTGCATGTACATGTTGGACATATGCATATGTGATTTAACCTCACGATGAAGGAGACGCAGAGTCTGAGACCTCTGCGACGCAGAGTCTGAGCCCCCTGCGGAGGACAGCGAGAGAAGACATAGATGTGGACAGAAGACTCCCTGACCTCTGAGGCTCGAGAGGAGAGAGGGGGGAGTAATGTAAATAAAGGGATTATGAATGTGAATAAAGGGATTATGATGGAGATGTGTGACCTCCCCTGCGAGGGAGATTCCTTTATGTGAGAATGTTTAAAGGTGAGGACTTTGGTGTGTTTCCTCCTCTTTGTTCGCTGCTCAAGAATGAGAGCAGACTGTGGGAATGGTTGCTTGAAATAAACTTGAATTAAATGCAATTCAGTTTCGTTATTCAAGGCTCCCCACAATTGGTGACCGACGACGTTGAGAATGACCGGAGAAGGTCTCAGGGTCCCGGACTCACAGAGTTCAGTTCTGGCGAGCGCAGTGGCCGTCAAGCTGCCTGATTTCTGGCAGGATAACCCACGGTCGTAGTTCCTGCAAGCGGAGTCGCAGTTCGTGCTCGCAGGAGTAACGGTGGATGACGCCAAGTTCCACCATTTCATCGCTAAACTGGATAACCACACATCTCGATGCGTGCAGAGCTTGGTGGAGCAGCCACCCGCGACCGGCAGGTACGACAAGCTGAAATCCACCCTCATTAAGTTTTTCACCCCCTCGGCCGAAGTGAGGGCGAGGAGGATCCTGTCTTTGCTAGACCAAGGAGGACACAGGCCGAGCGCCCTGATGGAGGATATGATACAGCTGAGAGGGTTGGACAATGATGATTTCCTCTTCCAGTTCATCTTCCTCTCCAACCTCCCGACGCATGCGAGAAGCACGCTGGCCGGCAAGAAGTGTCACACCCTGGAGGAGTTCCGGGAGCTGGCCCAGGAAGCAGATGGGATTCTGGACGCCTGCGGCGGGCAGGCAACCGCAGCGGCGACCCAAGACAGCGGGGAGCCAGAGGCGGCAGACCCAGGCTGGCCGACGACGGCGGCAGCACGGCCGCGATGAGGTGGAGCCAATGGTCCGGTGGCAGAGGCGCGGCCCCGACACAGCGGAGGAGAGGATCTCTGCTTTTACCATCGGAGGTTCGCTGATAGGGCACGCAGGTGCGTGCCGCCCTGCAACTTCAAGAGTTCGGGAAACGGCAAGACCGGGGGTTGCTAGCAGCTTCGACTCTTGGAGAAGGCAACAAGCTGCTCTGCATCACGGATACGAGCTCCGGACGAGAGTTCCTCATAGACACCGGAGCCCAAGTGAGCTTCATCACCCCAACATACGCGGACCAGGTGGCTGGACCCCGCGGTAGCGGAGCTACAGCGGCAAATGGCTCGAGCATCAACACCTACGGGAAAAGGACCTTGCCTTTATGCTTACATGGCTGCACATATGAATGGACTTTTGTAATAACGGCGGTGAGTTTCAACATGTTGGGTGTGGATTTTTTGTGCTCACGCAATCTGTTAGTAGATCTTGCTAATAGACGGCTGGTAAATGCACTCTCTTTTTACTCTCTCCCCTGTGCAGCTCAAGTGTCCCCGCCACCAGTACAGACCCACGTCGCTACAGCAGGTGGTAAGTTTCACACACTCCTCACCCAATTTCCAGCGCTCACTGTGCCCACTTTTTCAGCGACAGTCGCGAAACACGGGGTGGAACATTTTATCCCTACATCTGGTCCTCCCGTGTTTGCAAAGGCTCGGCGCTTGGATGCAGTTAAGCTCGCCATTGCGCGCGAGGAGTTCGCCAGCCTAGAGAGGCTGGGCATCGTTCGTAGGTCAAAAAGCCCGTGGGCTTCGCCGCTGCACATGGTACCGAAAGCCGATGGCTCCTGGAGACCGTGTGGTGATTACCGCAGACTAAACAATGCTACGGTGCACGATCGTTATCCCATCCCGCACATTCAGGACTTTTCGGTGCACCTGGCGGGGGCGCGCATTTTTTCAAAGATTGATCTGGTTCGCGGCTATCACCAAGTCCCAGTCCAACCGGGGGACATTCCTAAAACAGCGGTAATAACCCCGTTCGGACTTTTCGAATTTTTACGCATGCCGTTTGGTCTCAAAGGGGCGGCGCAAACGTTTCAGCGGATGATGGATGCCATGTTACGCGATCTCCCTTTCGTGTTTGTGTACCTCGACGACATTTTGGTCGCGAGTACTTCAGAGGACGAACACGAAACGCACCTCACAGCAGTTTTTAGGAGGCTGGGAGAGCACAGCTTAATAATTAACCCAACCAAGTGCCAGTTGGGCGTCGAGCAGATCGATTTTTTGGGTCACCGCGTCTCCCCAGAGGGAGTGGTTCCGTTACCAGATAAAGTACGCGCGGTAGCGGATTTTCCCCGGCCACAAACGGTCAAATCACTGCAGGAATTCTTGGGGATGGTGAATTTTTATAACCGATTCCTGCCCCACGCAGCTCAAATCATGCAACCGTTATATGCCGTGCTCAAAAAGCAAAAACCAAGCCAGGCGGTCGAATGGTCCCCGGAGCGGGAGCGCGCGTTCACGGAGGTTAAAAAAGCCTTGGCTGACGCAGCGCTCCTGGCCCACCCAGACCCAGCAGCACGTATCGCGCTGACGACAGACGCTTCAGATTTAGCCATAGGGGCCGTTATTGAGCAACAGGTCGCCGGAGTTTGGCAGCCGTTGGCTTTCTATAGCAAATCCTTAAGCGCGGCTGAGCGAAAATACAGCACGTTCGACAGAACTGTTGGCGCTGCATTTGGCTATTCGTCATTTCCAGTTCTGGCTGGAAGGACGGTGCTTCACCGCTTATGTGGACCACAAGCTGCTCACATACGCCATAGCCAAAATTTCAGACCCGTGGTCAGGCAGGCAGCAGAGGCAGCTGGCCGCGATCTCGGAATTTACCACTGACATTAGGCACGTTGCGGGCAAATTCAATGTAGTAGCGGATTGTCTCTCGCGCGCGGTCACGTCTCCACCACGCGCAGAGGCAGAACGGGCCACCGTGACCGCGCCACAGGAGAGCGGTGCGGTGACACGTGGGTATAGATTACGCAGCCATGGCAGCGGACCAGGGGGCGGACGCAGACGTGCGCGCGCTCCAGTCTGGACCAACAGGGTTAAGGCTGGAGAGCAAGTGTTTACAAACCGGTATGTCCCCCCTGATCTGCGATGTGTCGACGGGGCGCCCGCGTCCGGTGGTTCCAGCCGTGTGGCGCCGCCGTGTTTTTGACTCGGTCCACTCACTGGCGCACCCGGGGGTGCGCACGTCGGTGAAAATGGTAGCGGAAAAGTTTGTTTGGCCGTGCCTGCGCAAGCACGTGAAGGAATGGGCAAAAACCTGCATTTCCTGTCAACGGGCCAAAATTCACAAGCACACAAGAGCCCCGTTAGAACCATTTCGCATTCCAGCCAGAAGGTTCGACCACGTGCACGTCGACCTCGTGGGCCCCCTACCGGCATCACAGGGGTTCACGCATCTTTTGACAATGGTGGACCGAACCACACGAACCACACGTCCCGCTTGCGACGACCACGGCCGCGGAGGTGGCTCGCGTTTTTTTAACGGCTTGGGTGGTGCGCTTCGGGGTTCCGTCGGACATCACATCCGATAGAGGACCTCAATTCGTCTCTGAGCTGTGGTCAGCGATGGCCAACGGCTTGGGAGCCAAAATTCACCGCTCTCCGGCTTACCACCCTCAGGCTAATGGTTTATGCGAGCGTTTTCATAGGTCTTTGAAGGCAGCACTCAGAGCGTCGCTCACGGATGCAGATTGGGTAAATAAACTACCATGGGTTTTATTAGGGTTGCGTTCTGCGCCCAAAGAGGACTTAGACGCCTCCCCAGCGGAGCTGGTATTCGCACAACCTCTTAGGCTGCCAGGCGAGTTTTTACCAGAGCACCCGGAGCCCCCACCTCTCCCGGCTCTGGGACCGTTAGTTGGCACGGGAGCAGACACGCTTCCGGGTCCGGTTCATCACGCTTTTCCACGAGTTTTCGTCCCCAAAGCTTTGAAAAATGCCGAGTTCGTTTTTGTCAGGCGTGAAGCCCTAAAAGCAACACTCAAACCACCTTACGAAGGGCCATTTCGAGTGCTGGAGGCAGGTGATAAGCAATTTGTGCTAGATTTTGGAGACAGAAAAGAGACAGTCAGTATTGACAGACTAAAACCTGCTTTTGTCATGAAGGACGGGTCTGTACCGGTCGCAGTGGCGCCTCGACGAGGCAGGCCCCCGCAGGGGGCAAATAATCACTCTCTCCCTCAGTCAACAGAGCCGGAGCAGAAAGGCGCCGCAGGCAAGGCGGGGCCAACTCACAGCAGATTCGGCAGACGGTTGAAGCCCAGGCGGCGCACAGACTAAATGTTGATGTTGATTATACAGTAGTCAGTAAGATGTTATTGAATTTTAGGGAATAGTCCGTTCTTCATCGTTTGGGGGGGGTTATATGGCTGTGTAGTTGTGCATGTACATGTTGGACATATGCATATGTGATTTAACTAGTTGTGCATGTACATGTTGGACATATGCATATGTGATTTAACCTCACGATGAAGGAGACGCAGAGTCTGAGACCCCTGCGACGCAGAGTCTGAGCCCCCTGCGGAGGACAGCGAGAGAAGACATAGGTGTGGACAGAAGACTCCCTGACCTCTGAGGCTCGAGAGGAGAGAGGGGGGAGTAATGTAAATAAAGGGATTATGAATGTGAATAAAGGGATTATGATGGAGATGTGTGACCTCCCCTGCGAGGGAGATTCCTTTATGTGAGAATGTTTAAAGGTGAGGACTTTGGTGTGTTTCCTCCTCTTTGTTCGCTGCTCAAGAATGAGAGCAGACTGTGGGAATGGTTGCTTGAAATAAACTTGAATTAAATGCAATTCAGTTTCGTTATTCAAGGCTCCCCACAGTACCCCTAGAAAAGATTGAAAATAATGTGACCATAGGGACATGTTCAACCAAGATGTGTCCTCTAATTAACATCACAGGTGTCTACAAACTTGTAATCAGTCAGTTGGCCTATTTAAAGGGTGACAAGTAGTCACTGTGCTGTTTGGTGACATGGTGTGTACCACACTAAACATGGACCAGAGGAAGCAAAGGAGAGAGTTGTATCAGGAAAGTAGCAAGAAAATTATAGACAAGCATGTTAAAGGTAAAGGCTATAAGACCATCTCTAAACAGTTTGATGTTCCTGTGACTACAGTTGCATGTATTATTCAGAAATTTAAGATCAACGAGACTGTAGCCAACCTCCCTGGATGTGGCCGCAGGAGGAAACTTAATGAAAAATGGAAGAGACGGATAATACGAATGGTAACAAAAGAGCCCAGAACAACCTCTAAACACATTCATGGTGAACTCTAAGGTCAAGGTACATCAGTGTCAGATCACACCATCTGTCGTTTGAGCTAGAGTGGACTTCATGGGAGACGACCAAGGAGGACACCACTGTTGAAAACAAATCATAAAAAAGCCAGACTGGAATTTACCAAACTGCATGTTGACAAGCCACAAAGCTTCTGGGAGAATGTCCTATGGACAGACGAGACAAAACTGGAACTTTTTGGCAAGGCACATCAGCTCTATGTTTACAGACGCAAAAATGGAGCATACCAAGAAAAGAACACTGTCCCTACTGTGAAACATGGAGGAGGTTCTGTTATGTTGTGGGACTGCTTTGCCGCATCTGGCACAGGGTGTCTTGAATCTGTGCAGGGTACAATGAAATCTCAAGACTATCAAGATATTCTAGAGAGAAATGTGCTGCCCAGTGTCAGACAGCTTGGTCTCAGTCGCAGGTCATGGGTCTTGCAACAGGACAATGACCCAAAACACACAGCTAAAAACACCCAAGAATGGCTAAGAGCCAAACATTGGACTATTCTAAAGTGGCCTTCTATGAGCCCTGACCTAAATCCTATTGAACATCTGTGGAAGGAGCTGAAACATGCCGTCTGGAGAAGGCACCCTTCAAACCTGAGACAACTGGAGCAGTTTGCTCATGAGGAGTGGGCCAAAATACCTGCTGAGAGGTGCAGAAGTCTCATTGACAGTTACAGAAATCATTTGATTGCAGTGATTGCCTCAAAAGGTTTTGCAACAAAATATTAAGTTAAGGGTACCAACATTTTTGTCCAGGCCTGTTTCATGAGTTTGTTTTTAAAAATAATTCTGTTGAATCACAATTCAAAAGCATTGTCTGATTTTAATTGGTTCATTTTCATAGACTTTTTATTTATTACCACTTTTGTCAGATTCAAGTTATTTCTGTGATCATTGTGGGTTTTTCTTTCATTAACAGAGGGGTACCAACAATTTTGTCCACGTGTGTATTTGTTCTCAATGATTCCTACCCAACCATCTATGGCCTGGTTTAAGTCTTTAGATTCAAATATAAGTACATTTTTATGGAAGGATAAACCATCATGGATCACTCTAAAAACTCTTCAAAAAGCAAAAGAGTGCAGAGGTTTAGATCTACCAAATGTTTTTAATCACTTCTTAGCCAACAGATTGCAGTTTGTTTCTAAATGGACAAAATCAACCCCACTAGGAAGCCCATGGTTAGATGCTGAACAGGCTCTCTGTGGGTCACTAAATATCTCTGACTCACCTTTTATGAGTCCCTGTATTAAATGCCATGACTATTTTAAAAGCATTAATATCAGGTCCTCTCTGACAGCTTGGTGGAAATTTTTAAAAATGAAGGGGTCTTTGCTTGTCTTTTGTAAACTCACACCCATTTGGAATAATCCTGATATCTTGCAGCAAAAGAGGACATTAAACTTTCCACTGTGGCAACAGAAGGGAATAAAAAACTTAGAGCATCTTATTCAAGGTGGAAATTTTATCCAATTTCAGGAATTAGTGTCACAGTACGATATCAGCGATAAAAAAGTTGATTACCAACAGCTTAAATCCATAATAAAAGCAAGATTCAATCTTAATCAGACAGATTTAGAGGTACCAGTTAAGGTGGCAAAGTTTTTAAATCTTCATTCCCCTAAATTGATCATGAATGAGAAACTGAGCTAGTTTCGTTCCATATACATAACTTACTTATACGATTACAATAAACAGGTAGGTAGATGGCGGCGCGCATGGATGCTGCGGCCCCTCTAGGCATCAGTGAGTGTGAGAGTTTTGAGTGTTTTAATCATCCCAGACATACATTCTGTAAAACTTACAACTGAGAGACCTTATTAAGTATCAAGTTAATGTATGCTGCAAGAATTGCAGCACTCGGGTGTGACTTGGACATTCTATACCAGCATGGAATACTCGGAGGTTTCGCTGGCAGCTACCCGAGAGAGGAGGAAGCGTAAGCGGTGCCAGACCAGCAGTACCGTTGCTCCTACTTTCCAATGTCCGCTCCCTCAACAACAAGCTGGACGAGCTGAGAGAAACCCTTAGAGAGTGGAGGGACTGCTGTGTGTGGAGGGACTGCTGTGTGTTTGGGTTCACGGAGACATGGCTCCAAGACAACATCCCTGACGCGACCATTCAGCTGGAAGGGATGACATTGTTCCCGGCGGACAGGGAGGCTGCTAGCTCTGGTAAGAGCCGGGGGGGCTATGTATCTATATTAACAAGAACTGGTGTGTTAACGCCACGTTAGCAACTAAACACTGCTCTCCGTTGGCGGAGTTCCTTATCGTGAATTGCCAGCCATTCTACCTGCCAAGGGAATTCACCAATGTGTTTGTAGCTGCTGTTTACATAGCTCCTAGCACTAATGCTAAAGCTAATGCTAATGAGGCACTCTGAGAGCTGTACGACGCTTTCAGTGAATTTCAAACTTCACGCTCGGACAGTTTTGTGGTGGTTGCAGGGGATTTTCATCACACCAGTTTAAAGACTGTGCTCCCCAAGTTCAACCAATTTGTGGACTTCAAGACCAGAGGAGAGAATATGTTGGACTTGGTGTACACAAACTTCCCAGATGCATACAAGGCAACATCTCGCCCCCACCTCGGCCATTATGACCACCTATCTGTGATGCTGGTTCCTGCCTACAAACCCTTACTGAAGTGCAGCAAGGCCAGTAGAGAAACAAATCAGGACTTGGCCAGAGGGGGTGGCGCGGTGGCGGAGTGGTTAGCACTACGGCAGCAAACCCAGCCCCCCGACCAACAGTGATCTATGTGGAGTTTGCATGTTCTTCCCATGTCTGCATGGGTTTACTCCGGGATTTCTCCGGTTTCCTCCAACATGCCAAAAACATGCAAGTTAGGTTAATTGGCATCAAAAACTGGGGATTCTATATTGTCCTTAGGTATGACTGTGAGAGTAAATGGTTGTCTGTCTCTCTGTGTTGGTCCTGCGATGGACTGGTGATCTGTCTAGGGTGTACCCTGCCTCTTGCCCAAAGATGCTGGGATAGGCTCCAGATCCCCCGTGACCCAAAAAGGATTAAGCGGAAGAAGATGAAGATGATGACTTGGCCAGAGGGTGCAGCCTCGGCACTTCAGCACTGTTTTCTGCATACAGACTGGGAGGTTTTCAAAAAAGCAGCCTCCCAGGGAGACGGGACAGAGGTGCTCTTGCTGCTCACAGCCAGAGATGCAGCCTTCACAGCGGAGAACAGGACTGCCCTCCGCTCAGCCAGGTCTGCGCTCTCAAAGTGAGTTAAGACGGCGAAACTCACCTATGCGGAGAAAATCCAGGGACACCTCTGTGACACAGGGAACACCAAACGGATGTGGGAGGGAATTCAGGCACTGACGGATTATAAGTCTAGGCAGGGGGTCAATGATGATGACGCTTCGCTTCCAGACAGGCTCAACAACTTCTTTGCATGTTTTGAAACATCAAACCCGACAATCAGAGAGAGGGCTGGTCCATCTCCACGATCTGTTGGGCCAGCTATTACCATCAACGCAGCGGACACACAGAGGACCCTAATCAGGGTCAACCCACGTAAAGCTGCAGGTCCGAACAACATCCCGGGACGTGTGCTCCAAGTCTGCGCGAGTGAGTTGGCGGATGCCCTTACTGACATTTATAACATCTCCCTGAGTCAGGCCATCATTCCCAGATGCTTTAAGACTTCTACCATAGTACTGGTGGCAAAGAAGCCAGTTGCGTCCTGTCTGAATGACTATCGTCCTGTTGCACTGACACCAACTGTGATGAAGTTTTTTGAAAGGCTTGTCAAACCACACATCACAGCCTGCCTCCCTGCATCACATGACCCGCTCCAGTTTGCGTATCATTCAAATCTCTCCACAGAGGATGCTATAGTCACCACCCTGCACTCTGTCATCACCCACCTGGATCAGAAAGACACCTACGCCAGATTCCTGTACACTGATTTCATTTCAGCATTCAACACCATTATTCCCCAGAGACTGATGGAGAAATTACTCCTTCTCGGTCTGAACACCGCCACGTGTCTCTGGATCCTGGACTTCCTGATCGAGAGACCTCAGTCTGTTGTTGGAAACAACATCTCCAACTCCATCACGCTGAGCACTGGATCCCCTCAAGGCTGCGTACTCAGTCCACTGTTGTTTACACTTCTAACACATGACTGTGTGTCCAGACACAAGGGTAACCAGATTATTAAGTTTGCGGACGACACCACAGTGGTGGGACTTATTCAGATGGATGAGGAATCAATGTACAGGGAAGAAATTAGAGACCTGGAGGGCTGGTGCAGGGAGAACAATCTGATGCTCAACGTGGACAAAACGAAGGAGATGATTATCGACTTCCGGCGGTCACGGCCTGAACATGTCCCTCTCAGCATCAGTGCCCTTTCAGTGGAGAGAGTGGAGAACATCAAGTTCCTCAGAGTGCAGATCTCGCAGGACCTGACCTGGAGCAAGAATTTCTTGGGGATCAGGAAGCGGGCCCAGCAGAGACTGCACTTCTTGAGGAAATTCAAACAGGCCTCTCTCCCCATCTGCATCCTCAGGACCTTCTACAGAGGTGTGGTGGAGAGTGTTCTGACGTACTGCATTGCAACATGGTACTCCAGTTGCAGTATGTCAGACAAAAAAGCCCTGCAGAGGATAGTTAAGGGAGCTGAGAGGGTAACTGGAGTTTCCCTCCCCTCTGTCCAAGAACTTTTTCAGAGCTGTTGTCGGAGCAGGGCACTGAACATTGTTAAGGACCACTCTCACCCTCTGCATTAACACTTTGAACTGCTGCCATCTGGCAAACGATTCCGGAGCATCAGAGGCAGAACCACCAGACTGATTAACAGCTTCCTTCCACAAGCTGTTAGGATGCTGAATAGTTGATTCGGAATCTTTCATCTTTCATACATACTACTGCACCTTATGGACATTATGTATATTATATGTATAGCATACAAGTAGTTCTAGTTAGTTTCAGGTATTTTTGTCACTCAGCCACCTTGACTCACTCAGCCACTTTAATTGGTATTTTATACATAGGCAGTTAGATAGATAGATAGATACTTTATTTTGAACAAAAAAGTATAACAAAAACAAAACAAATGACAAATGCAATAAAGTAACAGTATACAGTGTTCAAAAGGGAGAAGGAAGAAGTGAACACTTATTAATTCCATCTCCTCTTTTCCATAAATACACCCATGTGAATTATATACAAATTACCACATTTAAGACCCCAAATAAACAATTAACTGTATTTTGTACATATCAACATTAACACCCATCCATCCTAACATACACTGATGTCCATACATCAAAACCAGCCTCAAACAACACAGATATACACAGTGCTGTCCCACCCACCATTCCATAGTGTCCCAGAGTGAGCATAGTGAATCGTACATATAAATACTACCCTTCTAACATATATCCTTTCAGCAAATAATGTTTATACCTCTTTTTGAATTGATTTCTGTTTGTACATAGTTTCAGTTCCGGCTTTAGACTGTTCCACAAATCCACCCCACAGACAGATATGCACATACTTTTCTTGGTTGTTCGTATCTTGGGTTTTGTAAAGTTTAAGTCTCCTCTCAAATTATGATCATTGTCTCTTTTTTTAAATATTTTTTGTATATTAGTTGGGAGTTGATTATTAATTGCCCTGTACATTACTTGTGTTGTCTTAAATTTAACTAAATCGACGAACTTTATGACATGTGACTTTAAAAACAACGTATTGTTATGGTCTCTATATCCTACATTATTTATTATCCTTACAGCTCTTTTTTGTAATGTGCATATTGACTGTAGGTTGGTCTTGTAGGTGTTTCCCCAGACTTCTACTCAGTAGTTAAGATAAGGTAGAAACAGTGAATTGTACAGTAAGACCAGTGATTTATAGTCCAAGATGTGTCTTATCTTCCCCAGTATGCCTATACATTTTGCCAACTTATTATTACTTTAAACTGCAACTGTAATAAGTTAATATTATTGTAATAACCAAATATGTCTCAGGGATGTGTGAATGGCTGTGTTGGGGTGGGGTGTGGGGGGGTGTGAGTGTGTTTTAAATTATGTTCTTTTTACATATATGGATGCCTAGAGAAACATAATTTCATCTTGCTTGCACCACAGTTGTATGTACAGCAACATGACAATAAAGGGTGATTTGATTTGATTTGAAAATATACGGACTATTATCAAAACTGGATGAGTCAGTATCTCTTCCAATATGAAAATGGGAGAGAGACTTATCGATCACTAAGGATGAAAGCTTCTGGACTCAAATATGTTTTAACACTTATAAGATGACTACAACCTCTAATTTACAACTCATACAGTATAACGTTCTACATAGAATTCATTACACAGGACAAAGGATGTTCAAAATGGGCCTGAGTGACACAAATATCTGCTTCTACTGCACCAGCAACATCCCGGATAGCTATATGCATGCTATGTGGTCCTGTGCACCGGTTCAAATGTTCTGGCAGAAGACATGTGAGGACCTGTCAGCATGCCTTGGGTATCGTGTCCCATCCTCACCCACACTTTGCATATTAGGTGATTTAAGTGAAATAAATATAGAGGCAAGGATGTCACACGTGGTTCTCACCGTCTTATGCATCACAAAGAAAACCATCTTCATGAATTGGAAATCAAGAAATGATTTATGCATGACTCCCTATAATAACTTACTATTAGATTATATTAGCCTGGAGATAATGTCTGCCTCCTCAAATAATCAATTGGCAGAATTCAATTCTCTCTGGTCCTCGCTTATTAATTCTATAACCTGAGGGGTGGCAGACCGTGGCTTGCGCTCCTTGGCGCCTCTGGTGGCTGGCTGTGCCCCAACCACAAGAGGCCGATGTCCAGGGGGCCTGTTCCGGGGTGGCCGTGTGTCTGGCCTGGGGTGGTTGGTTGGGGGGGCGCTACGGGGTGGGCCGTGGCCCTCGGCTGGCTGGCCTTGCCTCCCGGGAGGGATTGGGTCTGGCCCTGGGCCCCTGGTGCTGAGAGATGGCGTTACCCCCCTGGGCTGGGGTCGGGTGTGCGCCAGTGGTGCGGGCCGGTTCCAGTGCGTCTTTGCGCGGTGGGGTGGGGTCGTGTCCTCCTTGGGGCCCTGCCGGCACCCTGGGGAGAGTGTCTGCATTCTGGGGGGTCGCCCTCCCTGTCCTCTGGGGCCTCTGTGTGTGTGTGTGTGTGTGTGTGTGTGTGTGTGTGTGTGTGTGTGTGTACGTGTGTGAGAGTGGGTGTGAGTGGGTGCATGGGTGTGTGTGTTGTGTGTGGGCATGTGGGCTGTGTGTGGGTATATGTGGGCATGTGTGATGGTGAGTGTGTGTATGTGTGCACATGAGGGTGGGCGGGGGTGTGTGTGTACAGGTGCGGTTACCTGTGGGTGGATGTGTGAGCTGGAGGATGTGCGTATGGGTAGGAGAACTTTGTTGTATGGCGGGGGTGAGGCGGTCCATCTAGTGGTATAGGGGTTGGCGATTCGGGGCCTGCTTGTCCCAGCTGCCCTGCTGTTGTGTCACGGGGCAGGGCGCTTTGTCACACTGCCCCTGGTGTCATTGGCAGCGGGTGTGGATGGGTGCTCGGGGGTGGTTGGGGGGGCCATTGGCACAGGTTGGTGGCCATGTTGCCGTCGGGCTGCTCCAGGGTAGCTGCTGCTGCGGGGCAGCCTGCTGCTGTCGGTGTGCATCTGGGGTGGGTGGTTGGTGGGCTTGCAGTGGGCTTGTGGGTGTGTTGCTTGGCGTGTGGGGCACCATGTGGGTCCGGCCCATTGTTCACTATTCTGACTATTGTTGTTGTGCATCTTTGTGTGTGCCAGATGAGTGGGAATGGGTGTGGCTGCTCCATCATGTTTGTGGTGCTAGGAGCACCAGGGCGCGACACTGGTGGGTCCTGGGCTGCTTGGCCTGGTAGCCCTCGCCCTGGGTTGAGATTTGGGGGCAATGGGTGGCCTCATGAACCAGTTTGCGAGCTGGCTTCTAGGGGGGAGACGGGCTTGCTTTTGGACCGCTTCCCTCCCAGTCTTATTTTCCGCCCCCCACCCCCCACCCCCCGATTCTTGGTAGAATATACATCTTCTTGGATACATTTAGGGCTTTGGGGCGGGTGTGTGCTGCACTGCGTCTGTGAAGGGGATACCTCTGTTGAGGGGCTGCCCTCACCTCAATTTTAATTGCATTTTAGACACTGACGGCTTGGGGGGATGGGGGGCCCCACTGCTAATCGCCGTGGTTAGTGAGTGCTCCAACCACCATCCCCTCAATTTTAACTGCACTATGGTAGTCCACACATTTACACACAGTCACATCATACAACCAACATACACCTACCATGTTTTGTGCAAGGGGGAGGGGGGTTGGGGGTCTTCCCCCACCCCTGTTGCCCTCCTCCTGCTGGGTGCCTGGGACCCATCATGTTGTCAAAATCCCTGGGTACTGCTGAATGTATAGATACAAGCAATGGAGTGAGAGAAGGACTGAATAACAGTAAGCAAGAGTGAGGGAGTGATGAATGGAGATGGTGATGGTGGGTTGGTTTTGTGCGGTGCTTTGCATGTCAGGTGGCATCTCGGGGCACCTGCGGTGATCTGCTGATCTGTTGCTCGGGTGGGCGCTGGGGGTGGGGGCCTGCTTCCGTGGCCGCAGCCGGCCTGGGGTGGGTCGGTGGGGGGGCGCTGGCCTGTGATGGCGGTCTCCCTGGCCACTGCTGGGCACTGGTGTGCATTCAGGTTTGCTGCATCTGCATCGCAGTCACCTTAAGAAAAAAGGGTGAATGAGGGTGGGTGAGTGTGAGGGGGAGTGCACGAATGGATGTGAGTAGGTCGGAGTGTGAGTGAGAATGCATGCGTGGGTGAACGTGACTGGGTGTGGGTGACTCTGAGGGCGAGTGGGAGTGAGATTGAAAGGGTACAGGAGTGAGAGAGAATGGGTGGGCCCGGGAGTGTGAGAGTGGGTGAGTGAGTAGCGCTGTAGAGGAATTTTGGCCCACTTATCTTTGCAGAATTGTCATAATTCAGCCACAATGGAGGGTTTTTGAGCGTGAACTGCCTTTTTGAATGAATGAATTTATTTATTTTATGAATGAATGAATTTATTTATTTCGGATAGTACATTACAGGTTAAAAGAAACTGTATAATATAACAACAAGGTCAAATTAGACAAAGACTCCTTCTACTATACAATTCCACGTGAGTTATCCGAAATGGGTGATGGCTGAAGCCGCAGCTTATATTGCCCACCCATATTCCATCCAAGAATTCAAAGGAGAAAAAAGAGAAAACAAGACAAGAGCGATTACAATTTAAAACAAGGCTAAGACAAAATATGACTGAGAGAAAAAGAAAACTGAGCTAGTCTAAGTTAAGCGGTTACTATTCAAAAACAAATCTAAGACATAGTGTCACAGAGAAAAAAGAAAAACTAAGCTATAACACAACACAGGCTGGAAATGTCAATCCTTATGCGAGTTTACATGTCGTCTTGTAAATATGTTTGGAGTATTTCTTCCTTTAGTTTTTGTTTAAATTGTCCAAGCTTTGTACATGATTTTAATTCAGGTCCAAAATCGTTCCATAATCTGACACCTTGCACTGAAATACAGTGTTGCTTGGTAGTTGTTCTCACTGTAGGCTTTTGAAATATACATGTTCCTCTGAAGTGATATCGTTTCTCCCTTGTTTGGAACAACTTTTGGATATTTGCGGGCAGTGATAGATTCTTCACTTTGAACATTATTATTGCGGTTTTAAAGTCGATCAGATCTTTCAACTTGAGAGTTTTTTGTTTAAGAAAAAGTGGGTTTGTTGGTTCCCTGTAAGCTGCTTTGTTGATTATTCTAATAGCTCTCTTTTGAAGCATAAAGAGTGGATATATGTTTGTTTTATATGTATTTCCCCATACTTCATTACAATATGTCATGTATGGGAGTATTAATGAATGATACAAGGTGTATAGTGTGGGTTGATTCAGCAAATTTTTCACTCTGTGTAATATTGCAATTGATTTGGATACTTTACCTTTTATATAATTAATATGTGGCTTCCAACACAGTTTGTTATCAATTATTACTCCAAGGAATTTAGTTTCGGATACCCTTTCAATCTCTACACCATTTACACTGAGTTTGGGTACTGGGTAGTTGTGATGGTTGTTAAAGACTATAAATTTTGTCTTGCTTAAATTGAGCGTTAATTTGTTTGAATCAAACCACAGTTTCAGCTTTCCTAATTCCTTTCCGAGTGTATCCAGAAGTTGTTCCAAGTTGTTTCCACTGCATAGCAGGTTAGTGTCATCAGCAAACAATATTAAGTCCATTTTTTCTGAAACTTTACGTATATCATTTATATACATATTGAATAATAATGGTCCCAAAACTGAACCCTGTGGGACTCCACAGGTGACCTTCAGTAGCTCTGAGTTTTTGTTGTTAACACATACAAACTGATATCTATTCTTTAAGTAACTTCTTAACCAGGACAGTGCTACCCCTCTGATACCACAATTTTGTAGTTTCTTTAATAATAGATTGTGATCTACTGTATCAAATGCTTTTTTAAGATCCAGGAATACTCCAACTGAATACTCTTTATTTTCAATGGCTGTTGATATTTTTTCTGTAAATTCCATTAAGGCATATGCTGTTGTCCTTTTGTGTCTGAACCCATATTGCTGCTCACACAATAAATCATTCTTCAGTATGAAGTTGTCAATTCTCTCATAGAATATTTGTTCAAGTATCTTGGAAAATTGCGGTAATAGTGAAATTGGTCTGTAGTTGGAGAGTTCCCCTCTGTCGCCTGTCTTGTAAATCGGAATTACTTTAGCTATTTTCATTGCATTGGGAAATATACCTGATTGGAGAGACAGGTTACAGATATACGTCAGTGGTTTCACTATGCATTCGATAACAGTTTTGACTAGTAGCATATCAATACCATCGCAGTCAGTAGATGTTTTACTTTTGAACGATTTAACAATTTCAATGACCTCTCTTTCGTCTGTGTTCTTTATGAAGATGGTGTCTTTTACAGCAGTGTTATTGCATATTGAATCACCTGTTGGCACCGTAGTGGGTATTTCTCGGGCCAGTTTAGGTCCAATGTTAACAAAAAAATTATTAAATTCATCTGCAGGTGAAGCTATATTCACATTCGGAGTCGATTTATTATTTTTTGGAGTGTTAGTTGGGTAGCTGGTATTTCTGCTTTTATTTCCAAGGATACTGTTGATTATTGTCCATGTATTTTTAATATTGTCTTTGTTTTTTTCCAGTTCTTTACTGTAATAGTCTCTTTTACTACATCTTATTATATATGTTAACTTATTTTTGTATGTTTTATACCGCTGCTCTGCTTCTTTTGTCCTTTTCTTTATGAAAGCTTTATATAATAAATTTTTCTTTTTACACGCCTTTTGTAGTCCTTTGGTTAGCCATGGTTTGTCAGTAAATTTGTGTTTAAGCTTTTTTTTAACTAATGGGCAGTTTTTTTCATAAAGAGTTGTTACAATGTTTGTAAATGTGTCATAGGCTTCATTTACATCTGATACATAGACTTCTGTCCAGTCTTGCTTCAGCAAGTCCTCTTTAAAAGAACTGATTGCGTTTGGTGATTTGTGTCTGAACGATTTTGAGATTTTTTCTGGGTTGGGCCCCGTGTGGCCATGGATAAGTGCAAAGATTGGCAAGTGGTCGCTTATATCATTTATCAATAATCCACTTTCTATTTTCTTGTCGAGAACATTGACAAACAGGTTGTCAATAAGTGTAGCAGAGTGAGCTGTGATTCTACTGGGATGTGTTATTGTGGGATATAGACTCATGCTGTACATAGAGTTCATGAACTCTGTAACTACATTTTGTTGATGTGGATTAAGTAGATCAATATTGAAATCTCCACAAATTGCTACCATTTTCTTACTAGTAATATTATTGTACAGCTCGACTAATTTATCTCTGAATGTCTCAATGCAAGTTCCCGGCGTTCTGTATATGCAGCTTATGATTAGATTTTTTGTTTTGTCTAGGTCAATCTCAACAGTAACACATTCCAGAATCCCTGGTAGTGCTGAGGACATTTCATTTACAAGCTTACATCTATATAGGTCATCAATATACAGTGCAACACCACCACCCTTTTTTTGAGATCTGTTAATCTTTTTAAGGTCATGCCACAGCATCTCAATCAAATTCAGGTCAGGACTTTGACTAGGCCACTCCAAAGTCTTCATTTTGTTTTTTTTTAAGCCATGGGAGTGGCGGTGGCGCAGGTGTAGTGTGGCTGTCTACTGATCGGAGGGTCATGGGTTTGATTCCCGCTCTGTCTGCTGTCCGCTTGTCGAAGTGTCCTTGAGCAAGACATTGAACCCCCAGTTGCTCCTGGTGGCCTGGTTAGCGCCTGTGTGTATGGCAGCTCTGCCACCATCAATGTGTGAATATGTGTGTGAATGGGTAGATTGCAGGATCTGTAAAGCGCTTTGGTCATTCTAGATGAGAAGAAAAGCGTTATATAAGTGAACGTCATTTACCATTCAGAGGTGGACTTGCTGGTATGTTTCAAATCATTGTCCTGCTGCAGAACCCAAGTGTGCTTCAGCTTGAGGTCACGAACAGATGGCCGGACTTTATCCTTCAGGATTTTTTGGTAGACAGCAGAATTCATAGTTCCATTTACCACAGCTTCCAGGTCCTGAAGCAGCAAAACAGCCCCAGGCCATCACACTACCACCACCATATTTTACTGTTCGTATTATGTTCCTTTTCTGAAATGCTGTGTTACTTTTACGCTGGATGTAATGGGACACACACCTTCCAAAAAGTTCAACTTTTGTCTTGTCAATCCGCAGAGTATTTTCCCAAAAGTCTTGGGGATCATCAAGATGTTTCCTGGCAAAACTGAGACAAGCCTTTATATTCTTTTTGCTCAGCAGTGGTTTTCGTCTTGGAACTCTGCCATGCAGACCATTTTTGCCCAGTCTCTTTCTTATGTTGGAGTCATGAACACTGACCTTAACTGAGGCAAGTGAGGCCTGCAGTTCTTTGGATGTTGTGGGGTCTTCTGTGACCTCTTGGATGAGTCGTTGCTGCGCTCTTGGGGTAATTTTGGTCAGCCGGAAACTCCTGGGAAGGTTCACCACTGTTTCATGTTTTCGCCATTTGTGGATAATGGCTCTCACTGTGGTTCGCTTGAGTCTCAAAGCTTTAGAAATGGCTTTATAACCTTTTCCAGACTGATAGATCTCAATTACTTTGTTTCTCATTTGTTGCTGAATTTCTTTGGATCACAACATGATGTCTAGCTTTTGAGGATCTTTTGGTCTACTTCACTTGGTCAGGCAGGTCCTATTTAAGTGATTTCTTGATTGAGAAGGTTCAGGTTACTTTATTTGTACCCATAGCTAGATTTGTTTTGCAGTCAGGTAACATCCTTTAAGATACATATTTACAAAACACAATTACATTCAACATGAACACAAACGCAGCCACATATGAAACTGACTATTAACGAGATAAAAGTACTCAAGGCTCCACCAATCAGGACATAAGACAAAGAGATAAGAGAAAAAAAAAGTTAAAAGCGAAATCAAAGAGATTAAAAACTCACTAAAAGTCTAAAACCCAATAAAAGATTTAAAACCCAATTAAAAAACCTACAAAAATAAAAATAAATAAATATAAAATAAAATTCATAAATAAACTAGAAAAGCATTCGGAGAGCGCAGACCTCCGCCAAGCGCCACAGTTCCCCCCCATACAGTGTTTGTGTGTACGTTTTCAGATTCCTTGACCATGAAAACATATGACTAGCAATTGGATTCACAATGATAGGATTAGTGGTTCAGTAGTAAAAGCATTGCCTCCTTGGCGGAGGTAATAAACTGAAGTGTTGCTGTTGTGTCCATCTCCTCCACTGAAAGCAGCACTCAGGGCTTCACTGACGGATGCAAATTGGGTAGACAGGTTGCCGTGGGTTTTATATTGGGGTTGCGCTCCGCGGCAAAGGAGGATTTGGAAGCTTCTCCGGCAGAGAGCTCGTTTTTGCGCAGCCCCTATGGCTGCCCGGGGAATTTCTCCCAAATAATCCGGCGCCGGACAGCTGCCCGTCTCAGCTTTTGCAGCGTAGCGCAAACACAGGCACGCTGGCGGGCCCTGCCCACCACTGTTTTCGGCGTGCTTTTGTGCCTAAAACTTTGAAGAACGCGCAGTTTGTGTTCGTCAGACACGACGACCAGCGCCCTCCATTGCGCCTGCGCACATGTTGGAAATGGCCCTATCTGACAATGTTAAAGAATCCTTTAAAAAATTCCTGTATCCAGACGGTGATCTGGATCATCCCCAAAATTTAATCAGTTCTTCCTTGTACCATTTCCAACAACGCCTGAAAGTTTCATCGAAATCCGTCCAAAACTTTTTGAGTTATCTTGCTAACCAACAGACAGACAAACAAACAGACAAACAGACAAATGCTGGCAAAAACATAACCTCCTCCTGGCCTTCGGCCTGGCGGAGGTAATAACTAAATTATATGCAATATATTGCTACATGGTGTGGCATTAATCAGGGCTGGGTGTGGCTAGAGAAATTGAACTCAGCTTTGCAAAGATGTGATAAACCACAGTTAATTTTTGTTTTAATGGGGGGGGGGGCAATCACTCTTTCACATAGGACCATGTAGGTTTTTTTTTTTACCCTTAATAATAAACACCTTCATTTAAAAACTGCATTTTGTGTTTACTTGTGTTATCTTTGTCAAATATTTCAATTTGTTTGCTGATCTGAAATATTTAATTGTGACATACAAAAAAATGAGAAATCAGGAAGGGAGCAAACACTTTTTCACACCACTAAACATGGTCAATGATCAGATTTATATGTACACTAATAAACTCGTTATGATTGGATTTCTGCGGTTATCTGATTATTCAAGTGGTCATGTAAACAGAACAGTTTGATAAAGGCCATGTAACTGGGGTCATTACTCCAACTCATTCAGGTTGTTCATGTTTTGTAAAAGCTCAACGGTTCAATAAATGTAAACATTTCACAATGTACTTGTACTTCTTTGTACTAAATTTGGAGTTGCCATTAGGTTGTTTTATTATTTTACTAGTCCAGCCCACTTGACATTAAATCCGGCGGTATGTGGCCCCATGCTAAAAAGAGTTTGACACTCCTGACTTTGCATCTTGTGGTGAACCCTCTGTATTTGCTTTTGTGAATTCTTCTCTTTATGGTAGACTTAGATACTGATACACCAACTTCCAGGAGAGTGGTCTTCACTTGGGTGGATGTGCTCTTCACCATGGAAAAGATCCCGCGATCGTCACCACTGTTGTCTTCTGTGGACGTCCGGGCCATTCTTTGTTCCCGAGCTCACCAGTGTGCTGTTTTTTCCTCAGAATGTACCATACTGTTAATTTGGCTGCTCCTGACATTTCTTCTATCTCTCTGACGGATTTCTTCTTTTTTCAGCCTAAGGATGGTCTGGTTCACTTCCTTTGAGAGCTCCTTTGACTGTATGTTGTGGGTTCACAGCAACGGCTTCCAAATGGAAATGCCACACCTGGAATCAACTCCAGACCTTTTACTTACTTGAATGATGATGGATTAATAACCGAATAGCACATACAGCCCATGAAATAGATTTTGAGTCAATTGTTCAATTACTTTTTAGCCCCTGAAATAAGGAGATTTTGTATCATAATGGTTGCAGTTCCTAAACTGTAATTCCAATTTGATTATATAACTGTATCTTGAATATGTTATGGTAAACGGCTAAAATAACAAAACTTGAGTCAGTGTCCTAATATATATGGACCTAACTGTAATTCCTGTAAAAAGCAGGTCTGCACAGAAAAGTTTACAGTATCTCAAAGACTTCATCATGTCCACATACTCATGAACCTTGTGTTCCTGCTCTATATTTATCAATTTATTTTTAAAACTCAAACTAATAATTTGCTTCTCTGGGCTCATCAGGTTTGGACCATAAAACAGATAATCCATAGGAGATGTGTGTTATGTCTGAGAATAACAGAGAAGGAGGCAAGTCTTCATGCAGCAACCAACTAACTTTATTACACTGAACTTGGAGTTTATATACAGAATGGGTCATGCTCGCCTGATGTCACCCTGTGGGTGGGCACGGCATCCCAGACACACATATTCATACAACACAATGTGATCCAGTTTGAGCACAAAGAAAAAGGCATTTTGTACAAGTGTAAAAACATCATAAATGATTTCACATAAAGTTTTGACAAATTAAACTTTACATGACGGAACAAAGGTAATTGTAAAAAATGTAATAAAGATGAAGGATTGTTTTCTTTACCTTAGAAACAATCACTTCAAAATGTGACTAAAACATGCTTTACTGTGTTTTGTTTCATTTGTTGTTCCTGTGATTTCAGACTCACCTGTAGGGTGTAATTGGCCTTTTCACTGATTAAATGGTTGATGAATTTGGCCGTGTGCTGGAAATGAACTTTTTCTGTGGTGGTGGAAAAGGTGAGATTAGAGTCAGACGCTTATCCACACAGTATTATTTCAGTGACTGCAGTTTTTTGGAGGGGGAAAAAAACAAACATTGTGCATTACGTACCATCAGCAGTTGGGTGAATTAGTAAGAACTGTTTCTCCAGTAGCTGACCTGCTCTGTGTGCTAAGTTTGTCATCTAGAGGAAAAAGAGAGCAAGAGATGGAATTAATGAACCTATTTTATATTGACCTTTACTCTATAATTCTGATGAACATCTGGATGCAGGATTTGGATAAGAAGACAGAGAGGGAGACACTTTACTGCATATACTCGAGAGTCTGTCTTTGTACCCAGGTATCGTTCTGAAAATGCAGATGCTGCAATTCAGAAAACAAAGAAGCAGCATTTAAAAAGATGAGAACCTTTTTTCTTAAAGATAGTAGAAAAATATGAGGACGCTTGTACTGTAAAGCTCAAAATCTGTGATTGGTGAGATGGCTGTTCCACATTTAAGTTGGGTGAATTCCTCAGAGCTTAAAAGCAGTGTGGCTAAATAACCACCATAGGCCTAAAATAAGGGAGACGAAGACCAGGCACAACCAATTTAACTTTAATGTGTGTCATTAACTTCAAAATGAAACAAGTATTTGAGCCTTTCATCTTCTTACCTTTCCATAAACTCCCATTTGATTGTTGTGAATGTAAGGCTTTTTGGATATGAAACTAAAAATTGCAATAAATTAATACACATATGAATGCTATTTAGCTCTTCTGATTCAAAAAAGGTTACAGCATCTCATGACTGTTGAACCTGAGTGCCTCCATCTGGTCCCTCTCCTCCAGTTTCCCCAGTTTCCTGCGGACCTTGTGGAGGAGGTTGGTGCCCTGAAAGCCACTGCCGTGGCCATCAAATCGAATGATGATGGTGCTAAAGCTGCTGACCAGGACAGTGGCCCAGTCCACTTGGAACTGCTCCGTCACCATCTGCCCTCCAGGTGTACCATCGCTGAGGAAGAAATACAACAAAATCAGAATAGTGTTATGAGGTAAATGACTCGTTTAGTGTTAACCCTTTAGTCAGCACCCAAATTAGGATCATCATTTTTAAGAAAGTAAAAGTGGACAAACTAAAAATTTGTAATGAAATTTAGTCAGACACCACACATAGAACTACAAACAAGAGCAGTGAACCAATTTTATGATTATTAGTTTTAATAAAGTGCAGTATCTAGTCCTTAAGCTAACCTCCACAATAGAAAGTAAAACAGAGGAAATCCTGAGACCAAGTAGTTAGATGGTCCAGTCATTTTCTTGGTGAGTCACAGCTGAGCCTGACATCCCTTTACGACAGACAGGCACAGAGGATTGCTACCTCCATTCTAAATGATGTCTCCCACCCTTGTTTGTTGTCCCAAAATGTAAAACCCAGCGATACAAAAACGGCTTTGTTCCTGCTGTCAAAAAGTTGAACAAGATGTAGCAATACTGTATATTGCACATAATTTATCTTTTTATGAATATTATTTTCATTCATTCATTCATTCAGCCTCTTCCACTTAATCCTTTTCGGGTTGCAGGGGGGCTGGAGCCTATCCCAGCATCTTTGGGCGAGAGGCAGGGTACACCCTGGACAGATGGCCAGTTTTATATCTATTTATTTTTGTAGGTGTTTTATTTGGGTTTTAAATCTTTTATTGGGTTTTAGACTTTCACTGAGTTTTTAATCTCTTTGATTTAGCTTTTAACTTTTTTACTATGATCCTTCTCTCTTATCTCTTTTTTTGTCTTATGTCCTGATTGGTGGAGCCTTGAGTACTTTTATCATGTTTATAGCCAGCTTCATGTGTGCCTGTGTTTGTGTTCATATTGAATGTAATTGTGTTTTGTAAATATGTGTCTAAAAGGATGTCACCTGATTGCAAAACAAATCTACCTCCAGGTACAAATAAAGTAACCTGAAGTTGAGTAGTTTGGAGACCAAGTAAGAGAGACAAGGCTGAGGTGGTTTGAACATGTGCTGAGGAGGGATAGTGGATATACCGAACAAAGGATGTTGAAGATGGAGCTGCCAGACAGGAGGGAAAAAGGAAGACCACAGAGAAGATTTGTGGATGCGGTGAGGGAGGACATGGAGAGGGTTGGTGTTACAGAGGAAGATGCAAGGGATAGGGTGACATGGAGGCAGATGATCTGTGGTGACCCCTAAAAGGAGCAGTCAAAGAAGCAGAAGTAGTCTTAGAAGTTTGAGGCTTTTTTCTCATAAATTTGTGCTTTTATCACCAAATTTAGCGACTTTTTGGTCTTAATTTTGCAACTTTTTTAACATGTAAATTCTTCTTTCCTCACCACCGTCTCACTGACCTCATACATATCCTTCACCACCCTTACATACTTCTCTGCCACTCCTGATTTTCTCATACAGTACCACACTTCATCTCTTGGCAGCAATCATATGCTTTCTCTAGATCCACAAAGACACAGCGCAACTCCTTCTGACCTTCTCTATACTTCTCCATCAGCACTCTTAACGCAAGCATTGCATCTGTAGTACTCTTTCTTGACATGAAACCATACTGTTGCTCACTGATTGTCACCTCTTCTCTTAATCTGGCTTCAACAACTCTTTCCCATATCTTCATAGTGTGGCTGATCAACTTTATGTCTCTGTAGTTACTACAGAGGCTTAACTTTTTACATAACAGACTTTTTCTTTGCTAACCTAAAGAAGGTGGGGTAGACAGAAGAAACGGTGGTCAGACAACATAGCTGAGTGGACGGGGAAAGACTTTGCCACAACTAAAACAATCACCCATGACCACCAGAGGTGGAGGAAGCTGGTGCAGTGCTCGTCACTGCAGTGCCCCAACGACCCTGACAAGGGTTAAGGGACCAATTCAATTCAATTCAACTTTATTTATATAGCACCATTTCACAACAACAGTCATCTCATAGCACTATCAACTGTAGGGGGAACCCCCACAGTTGCAGAAAGACCCCAGCAATCAGGCGATCCCCTGTGAGCAAGCACTTGGCGACGGTGGAGAGGAAAAACTCCCTTTTAACAGGAAGAAACCTCCAGCAGAACCAGGCTCAGGGAGGGGCAGTCAACTGCTGCGACTGGCTGGGAGGTGAGGGGATAGAGAAGAAGAAAAGAACAGACATGTAGAGAGCAAACAGCACGATGGGGACTCAATCTATGGGAGAGAACAAACAAATGTTAATGACCAGCAAAAAAAAATTTCATTGAGAGTGAGAAAAGGAGTGAGGCCCAGTGCATTACTGGAGGTCCCCCGGCTGACTAAACCTATTAGCAGCATAACTAAGGGAGGGTTCAGAAACACATGATCCCTCCCTAATTGTAGGCTATATCAAAAAGGTAGGTTTTAGCCCTATTCTTAAAAAGAGAGATCGAGTCTGACTCCCGAATCCAGATTGGCAGCTGATTCCACAGGAGAGGAGCTTGATAACTGAAGGCTCTGCCTCCCATTGTACTTTTGGAGATTCTAGGTATTACAAGTAATCCTGCATTTTGGGAGCGTAGTGCTCTGTTAGGATAATACGGTAGTTTTTTTTTTTTCTTGCCTTCTGATTGTTGCTCTGAGTGTTGCTATCCCTGTGCTGTTGCAATCCTGGAATTTCCCCGTTGTGGGACTAATAAAGGCTTATCTTATCTTATCTTATCAGATCTTTTAAATAAAAAGGAGCCTGATTGTTTAGAGCTTTGTAAGTAAGAAGAAGGATTTTAAACTTAATTCTAAACTCTATGGGAAGCCAATGAAGGGAGGCCAGAACCGGAGAGATATGATCTCTCTTTCTAGTTCCTGTTAAAACTCTTGCTGCAGCATTTTGGATCAGCTGAAGACTTTTTAAAGATGTTTTAGGACAGCCTAATAGTAAAGAATTACAATAATCTAATCTCGAGCTAACAAAAGCGTGGATCAGTTTCTCAGCATCACTCTGAGACAAGATGCTCCTAATCTTGGCAATATTACGCAAATGATAGAAGGCAGTCTTAGAAACAAATTTAATATGTGAATTGAAGGACAAATCCTGATCAAAAATAACTCCAAGGTTCCTCACAGAGCTATTAAGAGAAAGAGTAACCGCATCCAAACCGTGTGACAGAGATCATCCTGCGCAGTTCGCCCCACACGGGACACGAACCCGCGACCTCTCAGTCAACTAACACACAGTTCGAGCATGGGAGACACAGCACGATCGCGCTGAGCTAAAGGTCCGACCGGTAGCTCAGCGCTACCATCTGGGGCTCACAGCACCACTTTTAACTAACTGAGGTCATCAGCGCAGTTCGCCCTACACAGGACGCAAACCCGCGACCTCACAGTTAACTGGTCAGAGACACGCACAGCACGATCGTGCTGAGCTAAAGGTCCGACCGATAGCTCAGCGCTACCGATACTGTATGAGGCTTTGGGAGGGAGGTTTACTAACGTTCTACGCCGTACAGTACTAGTTGGCATCCGTTACACTCTCCCCCTTAAACCTCCCTCCCATGCCGGGTTCACGGCACCAGTGTGACAGAGATCATCCTGCGCAGTTCGCCCCACACGGGACACGAACCCGCGACCTCTCAGTCAACTAACACACAGTTCGAGCATGGGAGACACAGCACGATCGCGCTGAGCTAAAGGTCCGACCGGTAGCTCAGCGCTACCATCTGGGGCTCACAGCACCACTTTTAACTAACTGAGGTCATCAGCGCAGTTCGCCCTACACAGGACGCGAACCCGCGACCTCACAGTTAACTGGTCAGAGACACGCACAGCACGATCGTGCTGAGCTAAAGGTCCGACCGATAGCTCAGCGCTACCGATACTGTATGAGGCTTTGGGAGGGAGGTTTACTAACGTTCTACGCCGTACAGTACTAGTTGGCATCCGTTACATTATCTTATCTTATCAGATCTTTTAAATAAAAAGGAGCCTGATTGTTTAGAGCTTTGTAAGTAAGAAGAAGGATTTTAAACTTAATTCTAAACTCTATGGGAAGCCAATGAAGGGAGGCCAGAACCGGAGAGATATGATCTCTCTTTCTAGTTCCTGTTAAAACTCTTGCTGCAGCATTTTGGATCAGCTGAAGACTTTTTAAAGATGTTTTAGGACAGCCTAATAGTAAAGAATTACAATAATCTAATCTCGAGCTAACAAAAGCGTGGATCAGTTTCTCAGCATCACTCTGAGACAAGATGCTCCTAATCTTGGCAATATTACGCAAATGATAGAAGGCAGTCTTAGAAACAAATTTAATATGTGAATTGAAGGACAAATCCTGATCAAAAATAACTCCAAGGTTCCTCACAGAGCTATTAAGAGAAAGAGTAACCGCATCCAAACCGAAAGTTTGATTTGGAAAGGAATTTCTAAGGTTTTTTGGACCAACAAGAATGACTTCGGTCTTATCTGAATTTAATAGCAGGAAATTACAAGTCATCCAAGCTTTGATTTCCTTAAGACAGGCTTCTAACTTGGCTAATTGATTACTATCATCTGGCTTCATTGACAGGTATAATTGTGTGTCATCAGCATAACAATGAAATTGTATACAGTGCTTTCTAATAATGTTGCCTAACGGAAGCATATATAAACTAAAAAGAGTAGGGCCTAGCACAGATCCCTGTGGAACTCCATGACTAAGCTTTGAGTTGAAAGAAAACTCATTATTTACATGAACAAACTGGAACCTATCAGATAAATAAGATCTAAACCACTGCAACGAAGTTCCATTAAATCCAACATAGTGTTCTAATCTATCAAGTAGAATATTATGATCGATAGTATCAAAAGCTGCACTAAGGTCTAAAAGGACAAGTACAGAAACTAGTCCATTATCAGATGCAATGAGGAGGTTGTTAGTGACCTTCGCTAAGGCTGTTTCAGTACTATGATGGATTCTAAACCTAGATTGAAACTCTTCAAGTAAACCATTTACCTGCAGGTGGTCAAATAATTGCGTAGCAACAACTCTTTCTAAGATTTTTGAAATGAAAGGGAGATTAGAGATTGGTCTATAGTTAGCTAAAGCTCCTGGATCTAGCGCTGGCTTTTTGAGTAAGGGTTTAATTACAGCCATTTTAAAAGCCTGCGGTACATGGCCTAAAGTTAATGAAGAATTGATTATATGAAGAATAAGGCTACCAATAAGTGGGAAGACTTCTTTAAATAACCTGGTAGGAATAGGGTCTAAAAGACAAGTTGAAGGTTTGGATGAGGAAACTATTTTGTCTAACTCACAAAGGTCGATTGGAGTAAACTCATCAAGACAGACATCAATAGAAGGAGTTGTAGTAGTTACAGTATTTAAGTTAACTGTGGGAAGAATCTGATTGATTTTATCTCTGATGGATGAAATTTTATTATTGAAAAAGTTCATAAAGTCCTGACTAGTAAGCTCTAAGGGAGTGCTAGGATTGACAGAGTCCTGACTCTTTGTCAACCTGGCTACAGTACTGAAAAGAAACCTGGGATTATTCTTGTTCTCTTCTATTAATGCAGAGTAATAACTCGTTCTAGCTTTTCTAAGAGATTTTTTATAAATTAAAAGATGATTTCTCCAAGGTAAATAGATTTCGTCTAAATTAGTGGAGCGCCATTTTCTTTCTAATTGACGAGTCTTCTGTTTTAAGCTACGAGTTTCTGTGTTGAACCAAGGAGTTAGAAATCTCTGATTAGACTTTTTCTTTTTTAAGGGGGCCACCAAGTCTAGAGTCTGATGCAGAGAAGCTGAAACACTATCCACCATGTTATCAATTACAGAAGGAGCAAGCTGTCTATAGCTTATTTCCGTTGTGTTGACACATGGCATAGAGGAGACAATCTGCATAAATTTGGTAACAGCATCATCTGAGAGGCATCTACTGTAATAATATTTTTCTTTAGGAGCCAAATAGTCAGAAATAGTAAAATCAAAGGTTAACAGACAATGGTCTGACAGTACAGGGTTATGAGGAGACACTACAAGATTTTCTATTTCTATGCCATATGTCAGAACAAGGTCCAATGTATGGTGGAGGTAATGAGTAGAATTTCCTACTTTCTGAGAAAACCCAATCGAGTCTAATATTGAATTAAATGCCACATTAAGGCAGTCACTATCTACATCCACATGTATATTAAAGTCCCCTACTATAATTATTCTATCAGATTTCAGTACTAAATCAGCTAAGAAATCAGCAAATTCGGATAAAAATTCTAAGTAGGTTGATGGGGGACGATAAACTATGGCAAATAAAATTGGGTTTAACCTAAAATTGCTAAAGTGCCCAATACTGAGGACCAGGCCCTCAAAGGAATTATAACATGTTTTTTGCTTTACATTAACTAGTAATTTGGAATGGTAAATTGTAGCTACTCCTCCTTCATGACCAGAACTTCTGGGATTTTGACAGTTTAAATAACCAGAGGGAGTTGATTCATTTAAACCAACATAATCCTCTTGCCCTAACCAAGTCTCTGTAAGGGAAATTAAATCAATCTGATGATCAATTAACAGATCATGGACTAACAGAGACTTGGGAGTTAGAGACCAAATATTTAATAAACCACATTTAATTTTTAAATTATGAGGAGGAACAGAGGCCAAATCATTCAATTTAGAGGCTTTATGTTTAATTTGAGTTTTACCAATATTTTGCTTTATCACTTTGGGATGCTTATGCATTATATTTTTATTTACTTTGGAGGGAGCAGACAGCGATTCTCTGATGGGGAAGACGGGGGCTAAGTTGAGGGGTGGCGGATGAAGAGGAGCTGCAGAGAGGCGTGTAAGACTGCGACTCTGCTTCCTGGTCCCAACTCTGAGTAGTCAGGGTTTTGAAAATTTGGATAAAAAAGATGCCAGATTGTTAGATAAATGAGAAGCACCATCCAAAGTGGGATGAATGCTGTCTCGTCTCATAAGACCAGGTTTTCCCCAAAAAGAGCTCCAATTGTCAATGTAGCCCACGTCATTTTTAGGACACCACACAGACAGCCAGCGGTTCAAGGATGACGAGCAGCTAAACATGTCATCACTGGTCAGATTGGGGAGGGGCCCAGAGAATACTACAGTGGCAGACATCGTTTTTGCAAAGTCACACACCGATTCTATATTAAGTTTCATGACTTCCGACTGCCTGAGACGGATGTCATTAATGCCGGCGTGAATAACAATTGTGGAATATTTACAGTTACTTTTAGCCAGCATTTTCAAATTTGACTCGATGTCGCCTGCTCTGGCCCCAGGAATGCATTTGACTATGGCCGCTGGAGTCTCTAGGTTCACGTTTCTGACTACAGAGTCGCCAATGATCAGAGTTTTTTCCTCAGCGGGTGTGTCGCTGAGCGGGGAAAAACGATTAGAAACGTGAACAGGTTGGTGGTGTACCGGGGCTTTGCGACTAGGCTTCCTTCTCACCGTCACCCACCCAGTCTCCTCGCTGCTGAGGAGAGCCGGGGGACCGCTGACAGTGGGGCCTAAGCTAGCTAGCTCCGCTGCAGCTAAGGGGCGTCCGTCGAGATTAACTGGTGCAGATGGTGTTTCAATGCAGCGGAGCCGGGATTCCAAATCAGACAACCTCGCCTCGAGCGCCTCAAAAAGACAACATTTATTACATTTACCGTTATCACTAAAAGAGGCAGAGGTGTAGCTAAACATCTGACAGAGAGAGCACACCAGAGGAGGAGAGGAAAGAGAGCTAGTAGCCATAGCTAGTGGCTAGAGAGCAAACCACACAGGCAGACAGCAAAACAGGAAGTGACGATCCCAGATCTGCACGATCTGATCCCAGATCTGCACGATCTGACCAAGACCAAGTTACTACTGCTCTCAGCATCACCCTTGTTCTTGAAAATTGGTACCAAAACTCATGGTCCTCTCACTCTCCAAGATTGTGTTAAACAGTCTGGTTAAAAATTCCACTGTCATCTCTCCTAAACATCTCCATATCTCCACAGCTATGTCATTTGCACCAACTGCCTTTCCGTTCTTCATAAAAATGGCTTATAAACTATGTCTCAACAACAAAGAAAGCTAGGGTCACTGAACTTGCTACATAGGTTCACCTTGGGATCCTGACCTCTGACTATGGGTTTGGGGTCAAAAGGTCAAGGTTAGCAGTCCTTATGTCTTATTACTGTGCAACCAGCAAAGCTAGAGCCGATAGATAGATAGATAGATAGATAGATAGATAGATAGACTGACTTTATTGATCCTAAACTGGGAAATTACAAAACCTGGTAAATGGGTTCATCTTGGGATCATGACCTCTGACTATGGGTTTTGGGACAAAAGCGCAAGATCAAGGTTAGCAGTCCTTCTGCCTTATTACTGTACAACGAGTAAAGTTAGGGCCACCAAACATGGTATACAGGTTCACCCTGTAACCCTGAAGTGTGACTATGGTTTTGGGATTGCAAGGTCATAGGCCATCATCAAAATGGCTTACAAACTATAGTATATCTCAACAACAAAGAAAGCTATGCTCACCAAACTTGGTACACAGGTTCACTTTGAGACCATTTGGATTTCCGTACCTGTAGCCTGCTGCTTTTAAGATACACATTAAAAGAATATACTGGCCAATCAGATTCCAGCCGTATCTGTAGCAAGTAATCTATGGGTACAGTTCTGTAACAATAGCCACTGCCATCAGAGAATAGTGACCACTATGTCAGAAGAGAAAATTTAATGTTTTTTTGGGGGGGGGGCTATAGGATTAAAAAGTTAATAGGAAGTGTATAGGCCCTTGTTTGAATGACTTAAGCACATCTGCACCCACAGGACATTAGTTTCTTTGCAACCCATAGCTGTAGGTCAGGATCCTGAGGTGAACCTGTGTAGCAAGTATGGTGAACTGAGAGAGCTTTAATTCATTCAATTCAAACAACTTTATCCCTCAAGGGGCAATTGAGAGCTTTACACATTCGAAAGTAAGAGAGCGTAGGTCAACTTTGACCTTTTGACCCCAAACCCATAGTCAGAGGTCAGGATCCCAAGGTGAACCTGTGTAGCAACTTTGGTGACCCTAGGTTTCTTTGTTGTTGAGCTGTAGTTTATAAGCCATTTTGATGTTGACCTTTGACCTTGCAATCCCAAAATCATAGTTACACTTCAGGGTCACAGGGTGAACCTGTGCACCAAGTTTGGTGACCCTAACTTTACTGGTTATACAGTAATAAGGCATAGGGAATGTTAACCTTGACCTTTGACCTGTTGACCACAAACCCATAGTTTGAGGTCAGGATCCTAAGGTGAACCTGTATACCAGGTTTGGTGGCCCTAGCTTTACTTGTTTTATAGTAATAGTAAATGTAGCATTTACCATAGTGCAACGGCAATGGTAACTCTGACCTTTGACCCCTTGACCCCAAACCCATAGTTAGGTCAGGGTGTAAATCGTCCAAGATGTGTAGTAGATACAACTACTGTATCGATTTGAAAACACTACATCATTTCTTTCAGTAGTTATTGTGTTCTGATAAAACACCAACAAAACACTGATAAAATGTGAATAAAACACAGATAAAATGCATATAAAACACCTGTAAAACACAGATAAAATGCAGATAAAACACGGATAAAACACAACAGTGGCTGACTCAGATATGGGCCATGTGGGCAAGTGCCTGGGGTGCCATTCTTTAGAGGCCGCCATGAGAATCAAAAGAATAAAAAAAATAAAAGATTCATAATTACTGTATATGTGCTGAACGTGTATTTGTGGCAGATGGGCACCCTCTACAGCTGGGATGCTGGCACCCTCTGGCTGCGGCTGGCAGACTCCACAGATCAAACTCCAGTATGGCCCATTCAAATCACAGTGTCACAACCTGGCTCAAGGCTGGACAAAAGGGAGACCACATGGAGGTGACAATTAACCAAAAGTTTCTTTAAAGAAAAATAAATGTATCTGTAATATCAGTGGTGTGTGAGTGTGTGTTGGATGCATGGAACAAACACAGTCACTGGCTAATCCAGTGACTACACGCCTCTATCCGGAGCATAAGCTGCAGCATTAACCGCAACAGCACCAGCAAGCCCAAACAGAACCCTGCAGGCAGCAGACAACACGGGCAGAAGCAGCCAGCCCAGCACAGGACCAGCACACAGAAAATGGGAGCAGTGGGCAGAGCTTCTTCCGTCGGCCTCCGTCGGTCTATGATGACCATGGAAGAGAATCCTAAACGTCTATTCTGCTGGAACAGCACCGCCTGTGGCTGAACAGGCCGATGCGCACCGGTGTTCTACCTTCCAGTGTTGGGCGTTGGTAGGATTCAAGCCTGGGCAGGAAGATATGGAGGACAAGATGTTACCCATGCAGCATGTCCCCCCTCTCCACGTCACTGATGAATCCAAAGGAACAGCAGGGCTGCTATAGTTTGGCACCAGCGCCGTCGCAGGAGCTGCCAGAACGATGTTGAGCACAACAGAGAACTGCCTTAGGGGCTCCGACTCCGGATTTTTCCTCAGGGTTGACTCCCGAAGCCTTTCCCGAGACCGGGTGTGCCGCAAGTCAGCGGAGATTTGAAATCAGGGTTTACCTTCCCCTAGACGGGCTACCTTACCAGGTTGATGAGCCACCATCTACCCGAAAGTGGTAGATGGTGGTGGTGGTAGTGGGCAGAGCGCAAACACAGCAAAGAGGCAACCGGCCTCTGCGGGAGCAAAAACCACCATCAAAAACCAACAAGGCAAGCAGAGGTTTCAGTCCAGAAACAAGGTGGCACAGCTCAGGAGCAAAGAACCACAGTTCATGCAGGTTTTGCAGTGACTCAGAATTTTTCAGCCCACCCTGCATCCTACACTCATCAGGAGCAACCATGTCATCTGGAACATGCACGTCCACAGACACTGCAGCAGCTACACTAAGCTAGCAGACTGCTGAGTCACCCCCCCCCCCCGGTTCTAAAACCAGCTTTCCTTGGGAGTAATCTGGTTTCAGCAGATTAACCTGGCAAAGCTGCATTTCTTTTTTATGCTCAGGTGTAAACAAACAAATTTCATCAGAAACGAGTTTGACAGGCACTTTAACAGTGTCGTCCGGAGATACCTGACTGTCAGCTGAAAAAACTGACTATTCCAGTGGACATCTTGTTACTGAATCCAATTTCGCTGACAAATCAACTGCTGTTACTGATGAGTCACAACCAGAAAGCACATGAGGAGTTACAGCTAGAAGGTTCCTGGAGGTTGGAACCTTTCTGTGTGGAGTTTGCTCCTCTCCACATGCGCACAGTGGGATGGGGATACTGCCCCATCTGTGAAGGCTGGCCAAGCAGGGGCCATGTCCAGTCCTGAAGCGATTAAGTGTAGACCACTGTCTCCTTGGGAGGTTGGTGCCCGGGACCTGTTGGTTGGAGTTTGTCACCAGGTGTTTGTTTGGGACCTCCTTGGTCTCCCATTCCACTTGCTAAGCTCTCTGGATGGTAAAGTCAGCTGGGGGAGGGTTTTTCCAAATTGGCCGTCTGGATGAAAGTCGGGCAGTGGGTGGGGTGTAGATATCTGCATGGATTGGTAAGTGAGGAGAATCTTTAACTTTTTGGAGCATCCTTTGAGTTAATGCTGCTCGCCGGATGTGTGGAGGGGCTATGTTTGACAGTACAGGGAGCCAAGGGAGTGGTGTTGAGCGGATTGTTCCAGTTATAGTTCTCATGATTGTGTTGAGCTGGGTGTCTACGTGGTGTGTGTAAGATGACCTGGACCAGCCAGGGGCACAATATTCTGCTACAGAGTATGAAAGGGCCAGTGCTGAGGTGTGCAGGGTGGAGGCTGCCGCCCCCCATTTTGCACCAGTGAGCTTGCAGAGCAGGTTGTTTTGTACCTTCACCTTAGCAGCCGTCCCCTTTAGATGTTCCTTGAAGGATAGGGTCCTATCAAGGGTCACTCCAAGGTAGGTTGGATTCGGGGCATGCTGAAGCTTGAGTCCGCTCAGGTGGATGTTTAGTTCTCTGGCAGCTTTTACATTGTGGAGATGGAATACACTGGAGACGGTTTTTGCTGGGTTTGGTTTTAAGTGCCAGATTTTGCAGAACTGGTCCAGTTTGGCAAGATCTTCCGTGAGCACCCGTTTCAGTGGCTCAAAGTCTGGTGCTTGGAGTGCCAAACAGATGTCATCTGCATAGATGAATTTGCGGGATTTTGTAGTGGGCAGGTCGTTTATGTAGAGGTTGAACAGAGTTGGAGCTAGAACTGAGCCTTGTGGGAGTCCGTTTTTCTGCATTCTCCATGCACTTGTGTTCTGACCGAGGTGGACTCTGAACCTTCGGTTGGTCAGCAAGGTTTTAATAATTGCTGTTGCCCAAGCAGGGATCGCCTTTATAAGTTTCAGGAGGAGGCCTTTGTGCCAGACTGTATCATAGGCGGCTGTAAGATCGAGAAACACAGCCCCTGTCTTCAGTCTGCTCTCAAAGCCATTTTCGATGAAGGTGGTTAGGGCCAGTACTTGTTCTCCTGTACTGCGGTCCTTGCGGAAACCTGCTTGATCCACACATAGAATTTCCTCTATTCCTGGGGAAATATGTTGCAGTATTAGGCGCTCCATGATTTTGTAAGGAACGCTGAGTAGGGAGATTGGGCGGTAGCTTGCTGGTAGTTTGTGGTCTTTGCCAGGTTTTGGAATGGCAATGACCTTTGCTGTCCGCCATTTCTTTGGGATCGAGTTTGTTTGTGTGATCCTTGTGTAGAATTGTGTCAACCAGGTTAGGGCTCAGGGGCCAAGATTTTTCATGAATTCTGGGAAGATGTTATCGTATCCTGCTGCCTTTCCACATTTCAGGCCCTGTAGGACTTTCTCCAGTTCGGCAGCCTCGAAGGGTTCAGGGTTCGTTTCCTCTGCAGGCATTTTTTGGTGTTTTTTTTAGCTCAGTTGTAACTGCTCTTCTGGTGTCTTTGTCTTGGGGTGCTTTGGCGATAGTCAGTAGGTGGGATGCGACTTGGTTGGGTGTGACAGATGCTCGGCTTTGGCTAGGGGGCTTCTGTGCAGCTCCTAGGTGATGGATGAGGCTCCAACATTTCCTGCTAGAGTGGGTAAAGCTCCGGTCAGCAGCTGTCTCCTCCCATTTCTTTCGCCGGGCTGTATTTAGCGATTCAATGAGATGGTCTGCTATCTCTGGGTCCCCTGATGTTTGATAGGATTATAGCAGGGCAGCGCTTTCTCCGTCCATACATGGGACATAGAGGGGTCGGTTGTATGCTTCATCTACAGTGATGGTGTGGAGTGGGATGGTAACAACACTCCGGTCCAGAGTTTCACTGAATTTCTTCCAGTTGGCTTTGCGGAAGTTTCAGCGCATCTTCCTTGGGCTGTTTATGACTGGAAGTCGTAGGCCAATGTGTACAAGCTGGGGCCGGTGTTGGCTGTGTGGAAAATCATCAAGAATGAGGATCTCCATAGGATATGGCGCCCCATTCAAAGAGCTGACCCAGCACAGGTCAGGAGAATAGTCCTTCTTCCACCTAGCAGAGTGGAGGGTTCCTCTTTGTTTGGGGTCGTATATCAAAGCGAGGTCATTTCTAGATGCCCAGTCTGAAAGTGCCTTCCCATCATTGTCCACTGCTGGGTACCCCCAGTCAGGGTGATGGCTGTTAAAGTCCCCCACATAGATAGCAGGGTGGGGTAGGGTGGGTAAGACCTGCAGATCTTGCAGGTCTTACCCACCCAGATCTTCCATTGTTTGCAGGAGCAAACAATGGAACATATCACAGAGGCTTGCCCGCTCCAAAGACTGGAAGGAGGATTACACACCCTCCATACAGCAAACCAGGAGGCAACTGCTTGGCTTAAGGACTTTGCATTCGCTAAATAAAATAATAATGTGTGGAGTTTGCATGTTCTTCCTGTGCTGCGTGGGTTTACTCCGGGGGCTCCGGTTTCCTCCCACAATCCAAAGACATGCATGTTAGGTTAATTGGCTGTTCTAAATTGTCCCTAGATATCTGTTTCCTATAGTCCCTTAGAATAGAGGGTTAGTATTAGTGAAAGCGCTTTGAGTGGTCTTTGTGACTAGAAAAACGTTATATAAGTGCAGGTTAGTTAGTTAGTTAGTTACAGTCTCAACACACAGATTTTTAGAATTGACATAATTTATTGGCGCCGCCAATGCCACAGGTGTCACTGCGCATGCTGGAAACAACTCACAGACCTTCTGATTGTGCCACATCTCTGAAACAGAAATATCAAATGAGTGCGCACGACTAACAGCACTGTCTGGACCTAAACCAGCACCACTGGGAGCAATAACACTCAGAGTTTCTCCACTTGCGACCGTGCTAACTCTAATTCCAGCAGTAACACCTTTTCCCACTGTTCAAACGTTAACCTGGCAACATTCCCAACTAAACCTGCTTCAAACATCATAACAGGTGTTATGCAAATGCCAACACGCACAAACAAATCAGACCGATGCACAAAATTAATTATCACAGGTACAACACTCTGCCCAACAACCCAAAAATAATTAACTCGTGCTCCAAACACAAAAAAACACCACAAACAGATTTACAAATTAACTTAGACACTCACCAACCCCCATGTCTCCCCAACAGGTGTGTGTTCACTCAAAACGCTGCACAATAATGAGCACTGACTTCACACGGACACCACAACCACTTGCCCATTCACAAAAACGCTGTCAACGCCTCGAATCACACGTGAGTAGATTACGCAACCGGACCAAACTGAACTGGGCAAACAAAGAAACGGAAGAAAGTGTTTCCAAAAAATGACACACTGGAAACTCTCCACCCTGACTACCTAGTCAAAAAACCCTATCTACATAATGTAAACCCTAGTCTTCATGCAGTTACCTGCCGGAGGTTCTTTATTCACAAACCCACTGGGGATGACAAGCAACTATTCCAGCAGCAACTCGCAGGGTCCCGTGGATGTGGCCCCAAGCAGTTTTCACCACTACACTAAACCACAGATAGTAAACCCCCTAATGGAATTCACTGTTAAGGCTAGCAGGAGAACTTTCCAGTGATACCAGAATACATTGAAAGAACTTACCTGAACTTTTATTTATCATTTATTTATCAGGGACAATGCAGGAGCGGAAGGAGCCGTGGGATGTGTTAAACTAATGTGCTAAGCTAATGCTACAGCTAGTCGTAGCTAAAACTGATACAAAGGAGTGACTCCGTCTCCGGTTCGTCCCACTGACCAGGCATCGGCCCGGTAGATGACGGCTGAGCCTCCTGCAGAGATTCTTAGAATCTTGTGATTGGGGCTCGGCGGGGGAACTAACCGAGGCCACAGCTGGACAGGAGCCAGATCAGAACCCAACTACAGTGGCGGTAGGAGGCGGGGATAAGTGGAGGAGCTGCCAGGGCCCCAGCTGAATAGGAGCTGGATCGGAGCTCAATTACAGCGGTGGGGCTCAGTGGAGGAACTACTGAGGAAGACGGCGGTAGGCGGCGGGGCTCAGCGGCGGGGCTCAGCGGAGGAGCTACCGGGACCCCAGCTGGACAGGAGCCGGATCGGAGCTCAACTACAGCGTCAGTGGGCGGGGGGGCTCGGCAGAGGAGCTGCCGGCACCCCGGCTGGACAGGAGCCAGATCGGGGCTCAATTACAGCAGCGGTAAGCAGCGGGACTAGCAGCGGAGGGGGCTAGCTGAGGCCCCAGCTGGATTCGAGGTCGGCTGGATCGGATACCGGCAACACCAGCAGAGATTGTTTTATTATCATCAGGTCAGTAAAAAATGCCACCAAAGAAGGAGGAAATGGAAGAGATTAAAAAAAATCTCTAAACTTCATGTCAGAAGAATTGACCAAAGTGGCCAATCAACAGTCTAAACTATTAGGGCTAATGGAAGAAGTCCGAGAATTGAAATTAACAATTAAGGAGAGAGACAAAAAAATTGCAGACTTGGAGCAACGCATCGAAGATCTTGAACAATATTCTCATATGGATGATTTAATCATTTGTGGACTAGACATTAAATATCAATCATATGCTCATGCTACAGCAGGAATGAGAGGTGAGGAGGCTCCCCTAAGTGAATCAGTCTCCCTGGAAAACCAGGTGCTTCAGTTCCTTGAAAGCAGAAACATAAAGGTTGAAGTAAATGCAATTTCAGCCTGTCATACTTTACCCAGAAAGGATAATAAAACAAAGAAATCAATTGTGATGCACTTTGTGAACAGAAGGGTAAAGAATGACGTACTGAGGCGGGCCAGAAAGCTACGAGGAACAGAAGTTTACCTAAATGAACATTTAACAAAGACTAATGCTGAAATAGCATGGCAAGCACGGATGCTGAATAGACAAAACAAGATACAAGCAACATGGACAAGAAACTGTAGCGTTTAGATCAAACTAAATGGAACACCTGAAGAAGCAAAGGCCATAATAATAAGACATCTCACTGACTTAAATAAATATAGATGAACACTGATTAAGAAAATTAAGAGACTACGATAATCCATATCCACACATGGCAAGAACAGTTCTTTTGTGACATACCATGTCAATGTACTTTAAAAAACAAAACAAAAACCTTATGACTGACTTTAGTAGACATCAATCATCCCCAGTTGGAGGAAGTCATTTGACACAGAGTGAGGAAATTCAGACTCTGAAAATATGCCATTATGCTGAACATAAACCACAAAAGATGGAGAATGATATTGATCCTGATAACCACTTCTTCAACAAAATTCATAATCACTGTGAATATTATACTGAAAAGCAATTCAAAAGTCAAGTGCAATTAGATGGTAAACTATCAATAATACACTTCAACAGCAGAAGTCTTAACAAAAACTTCCCACAGATTCAGGACTATTTAAAACAGCTAGATAGAAAATTTACAGCTATCGCAGTCTCTGAAACTTGGCTCAGTGAAGAGCAGGCTTCTCTGATGGCAATAGAGGGATATCAGATGTTTTATATTAATAGATCTCAAAAAAAAAAAAAGGTGGTGGTGTTGCACTGTATATTGATGACCTGTATAGGTGTAAACTTGTAAATGGAATGTCCTTTGCACTACCAGGGATTCTGGAATGTGTTACTGTTGAGATTAACCAAGATAAAACAAAAAATCTAATTATAAATTGTATATATAGAATGCCGGTAACTTGCATTGAGACATTCAGAGATAAGTTAGTTGAGCTGTACAATAATATGACTAGTAAGAAAATGGCTGTAATTTGTGGAGACTTCAATATTGATTTACTAAATCCATTTCAACAAAATGTAATTACAGAGTTCATGAATTCTATGTACAGTATGAGTCTATACCCCACAATAACACATCCCAGTAGAATCACAGTTCACACTACTACACTTATTGATAACCTGTTTGTTAATATTATTGATAAGAAAATAGAAAGTGGATTATTGATAAATGACATAAGTGACCTTTTGCCAGTCTTTGCACTTATCCATGGACACACGGGGGCCAATACAGAAAAAACTTTAAAATCTTTCAGATACAAATCACAAAATGCAATCAGTTCTTTTAAAGAAGACCTGCTGAAGCAAGACTGGACAAAAGTCTATGTATCAGATGTAAATGAAGCCTATGACACATTCATGAACATTATAATCACTCTTTATGAAAAAAATTGTCCATTAGTAAAGAAAAAGCTTAAAGAGAAATTTGTCGACAAGCCATGGTTAACCAAAGGATTACAAAAAGTGTGGAAAAAGAAAAAAATCATTATATAAAGCTTTTCTAAAGAAAAGGACAAAAGAAGCAGAGCAGCGGAATAAAACATACAAAAATAAGTTAATATATATAATGAGATGTAGTAAAAGAGACTATTACAGTAAAGAAATAGAGAAAAACAGAGAAAACATTAAAAATACATGGACAATACTTAACAATATTCTTGGAAATAAAAACCGAAATACAAGCTACCCAACCAATCTTTCAAAAAAAAAAAAAAGACTCAGAGTGTGAAAGCAGTCTCACCTGCAGATGAATTTAATAAATTTTTTGTAAACATTGGTCCTAATTTGGCTCGAGAAATACCCATTACGGCATCTACAGGTGATACAATAATCAAAAACATTGCTATAAAAGACTCCATTTTCATAAAGAACACAGACGAGAGTGAGGTCATTGAAATTGTTAAATCGGTTAAAAGTAAAACATCTACGGATTGTGATGGTATTGACATGCTTTTAGTCAAAACAATCATTGAATGCTTAGTGACGCCACTGACGTATATTTGTAACCTGTCTCTCCAAACAGGTATATTTCCCAGTGCAATGAAAATAGCTAAAGTAATTCCGATATACAAGACGGGTGACATAGGGTAACTTTCAAACTAGACCTATTTCACTATTGCCACAATTTTCTAAGATACTTGAAGAAATATTCTGTGAGAGAACTGACAACTTCATAATGAAAAATAATTTGTATGAGCAGCAATATGGGTTCAGACACAAGAGGACAACTGCATTTCCTCTAATGAAATTTATAGAAAAAATATCAACTGCCGTTGAAAATAAAGAGTATTCAATTGGGGTATTCCTGGATCTTAAAAAAGCATTTAATACAGTGGATCATAAATTATTATTAAAGAAACTACAAATTTATGGTATTGGGGGTAGCACTGTCCTGGTTATGTAGTTACTTAAAGAACAGATATCAGTATATATGTGTAGGTAGCAAACTCAGTTACTGAAGGTTACTTGTGGAGTCCCACAGGGTTCAGTTTTGGTGCCATTGTTATTCAATATGTATATAAATAATATACAGGTTTTTTTTTTTTTTTTGTTTTTTTTTTGTTACTTATTTGTACCCGTAGGTAGATTTGGTTTGCAGTCTGGTGACAAGCCACCGGCTGCCAGTCGCTGCGTGCGCGAGCGCCCTAAACCTACATGTTTTTGGTATGCGGGAGGAAACCGGAGAAATCCGGGAGTAAACCCACGCAACACGGGGAGAACATGCAAACTCCACACAGCTCACTGTTGGTCGGGGGCTGGGATCGAACCCACGATCTCATGATCCCCGCGATCCCCCGGCCGAGGGTAAACTGTGCTGCCACAGTGCTAAACCACTGCGCCACCGTGCAGCCAAGGGGAGAGCAGTGAGAGCAGTATGTAAAGTTTTGGAAAAAATGGATTTAATATTGTTTGTAGATGACACTAATTTATTATGCAGTCGAAGCAATTTGGAACAACTTTTGGATACACTTGGAAAGGAATTAGGAAAGCTTAAACTGTGGTTTGATTCAAACAAATTATCACAAACAGGTCCACTCTAAAACGGACAGATGAGCAAACGGGTTCGGATTCAAACAGCCCCTATTTTGTCACAAATGGGGCTAAGCTCAAACAGACAGTCCAGGTTCAAACAGACAGATGAACCTCCATTCTGTCACAAATGGGCCAAAGCTCTCCCCTCCCTTACAGCATCAGACAGCTGTAACTCGAGCAAAACTTGTCCGATTTCCACCAAAGTTTCTGTGATGGATATTAGTCCTGCCTCGAATGTGTATATATAAAAATAATTGACAAAAGTTATAGCACCACCTTGTGATTAAAGGAAGAATTGCTAAAACTGTCATTTATTACTCATGCACCGCTTTCCAGATTGACGTGAAATTGTCTGAGGTTCATCAGACCCTAGGGATAGTCATAACTTCACATCAACTTCAGCATTGTATCACTGCTGTTACCATGGAAAAGCCATTCACTCCGTGATCTGGTTGGGAGGGTTGGGAAGGTCCTATAGTCACAAAATATGGAACATAGGTCAAGGCTGTCCTGTGTAGTCCTATATGGGCCAGCAACACATAACTGATATGTAAATGTTGCCATGGGGACATGGCGAAGGTTGATTCCTAGCCATGGAACATCGGATACCTGTAACTGGGACAAACCTTCTCCGATTTTCACCAAATTTTCTAGGATGGATATTAATCCCACCCTGCATACTCCTATATAAAAATAATTAACAAAAGTTATAGCACCACCTACTGGTTAGAAAAATGGATACTTGTAACTTGGACAAACTTTGTCTGATTTTCACCAAATCTTCTACGATATTAGTCCCACCCTGCACGCTCCTATATAAAAATAATTATCAAAAGTTAGACTGCTACCTAGTGGTTAAAGAAGGAATTGCTGAAAACTGTTTTTTTTTTCCTTCTATTTCTATCACCGGGTGCAAAAATGACATGAAGGAATGACTAGGACTCATTGACAGCACACGTACATAGTACAGAACTGTTTCCATGGCAACCAGCAAGCTTTGATGGTGGGCTTGCCATGCAAAACACGAGAGTTACAGCTCAGACAATCCTTGTCTGATTTGGACCAAACTTTGCACAGCGCATACTAATCCCACTCTGAACAGGTTTAAACATCAATATTCACGAAATTGTCACAGCACCACCTAGTACTGACACGAGGTACTGCTCAAAACTGTATCAAATTTCACGCAAAGACCAGTTGTCAGAATGACATGATATGTTCAGAGATTTTTCAGAGCACATTGGATTACCGTCAGTGAAAGTCACAATTGTCCTGTGATCATCACAGTTGCCATGGAAACCCACTCCTCACCATTCAATACGGTTTTTTTTAGTTTGGAGGGTTGGGAAAGTCTGAGGGTCACGAAATGTGGAACATAACTCAAGGTGACTCTCTTCTGTAGTCCTATATGTGTCTGCAACATGTACCTGATATGTAAGCATTGCCACGGCCACATGCCCAAGCTTCCCTCCTCGCAATACGTTAGACACTTGTAACTTACGCAAACTTTGTCCGATTTTCACCAAATTTTGTATGATGGATATTAGTCACACCCTACACTCTGCTATGTAGAAATATTTAACAAAAGTTATAGCACCACCTTGTGGTTAGAACAACGGACACTTGTAACTTGGACAAACTTTGTCCAATTTTCACCAAATTTTCTACGATGGATAATAGTCCCATCTTGCATGCTCCTATATAAAATAATTAACAAAAGTTATAGCACCACCTACTGGTTAGAACAATGGACACTTGTAACTTGGGCAAACTTTGTCTGATTTTCACCATAATTGCGACAATGGATATTAGTCCCGTCCCACACGTGCCTGCATAAAAATGAGTGACAAAAGTTATAGTGCCACCTACTGCTCATTGGAAGTACTGTGCCAAATGGTTTACTTTATTATTCATGCAGCGCTTGCTGTGACGATGGGAAATTTTCCAAATCAGCTGGGTCCGACGGGCGGCAGGGTCCCTGAGCACGGAGGGGGTGAGGGCCCACTTACAGCTGCTTGCAACTTTAATTTTTTTTTAATTGAAGTTTTTATTCAGAGGATACAGGCATTACAACAGTTTGGTTGAATACACTTTTTTGTCCATGATTATTTTTAAGGATAACAACAGGAAAGGAAAGTGAAAGAGGGAAAATAAGAAAAAACAAAACAAAACACCTACAATGGAACAAGCATACAGAACATGGTAAACTCTCATCACAGTTTGAACTGGGGAGAGGCTGTCGACAGGGCTGTTCGCTATCACCACTACTTTTTGTAATTTTCATAGGCACTGAGTCAGTGGATAAGGATGAATGGAAAAATAAACAGTATCAAAATAAATCAAATAGAACATAAAACAGCACTTTTTGTAGACAATGTTTTAATATATTTGGGACACTCTGGAACCTCCTTTTCAGAACTCATGTTAGTCTTGTCTAAATATGGCAGTTTATCAGGTAACAAATTAGATATGACTAAATCTCAAGCACTAACACTTAATTATTGTCATGAACCGAGCCGGTTGTCTTTTGTGCTCAGTTCTGACCTGCTGTGGCTCAGGTTTATCTATGTATTTGTGTATTGTGTTATCTTTCGAGTTCTTGAAATTTCTTTGTCACTAGTTTATTTTTTCTGTAGCTGTAGCCACTGTTCTGGCTGCCAGCTGTGAGGCAGCCTCCTTTGTCCTACATTTGTGTGGGTGCTGTCTGTCACTTGCCAGTCCAATCACGCCCCCTCTCTCATGACAGCCGGTTGGTTCCACTCCGGTGACTGCCTTTCCCGCACTTCGCCCAGGTGCACCTAATCATTCGTGCCAACAACGCTTGTACTTAAGCAGCTCTTTGCCAGTCAAGCATTGTTGGACTATTGTATTGTCTATGTTTGTGTTATGCCACTGTTCACTGTGGTCTGCATACTGCACGTCCTATCGTCTGAGTGAGTAAGTGAACCCTTTTGCCTTTTTGTATGTCTGCCTTGTTTCTGAACTGTTTCTTCCTGCCACTGTATGCTGTGGTCTGCCTGCTGCATGTAGTATTGTGTGAGCCCTTTAGTGTACCCTGTTGCTGTTTTTGTATTTCTGCTCTTTTGGAACTGTTTGTCTTTTTGTTAATAAATATGTTTGTGGTGTAACCCTGCGCCTAAATCCGTCATCCTTCTACTCCTCCATGCGCTGTGTATAAGCACACAGGGAGAACGTGACAGAATAGTCCAGCCAGCAGAGGCTTTAGCGGGTTACACCCACACATCTGTTTTTCTTTTTTGAACGGTTTCTTCACTCTCCTGTGTTTGCCCTACGATGCCTTCGGTGTGCCGTTCCCACACCGGCCGGAGCAGACGATCGGAGGGGCGTCCCATGGTGGAGGAGGAATGGGTGGTGGTCTTTATCCAGGACTTAATGAATGAGGCCCATGAAGCCCGTGGACCTAAGGCTAGGTGGAGCTGCCTGGATTCAGCCGTAATTATCCTGGAGGCGCATCCTGGGCTCTGGAGCTATCCTCAGTATGAGGGGCTGCTGTCTTCGGTCTGTGCGCTGGATGGGGAGTTTACCAGCCTGAGGAGAGGGGCACTCTCCATGAAGCCCAAGCGGAGACGCTCTCCACAGCCGGCTATCATTGCTTCCTCAGCTCCGTCATCAGCTTCAGCCGCCTGTAAGTAGCGTCATCCTGCGTGGAAACGCCAGGAGAGGCCCTCATCGCCCTCAGCAGCCACCGGGCCTTCAGCGGCTGAGAAGTCCGTCAGAGCTTCTTCGGCTACACCTACCTCCACGTCATCAGGGCCGGCTCCTCCATCATCCTGTGAAGCGGCTGAAATCACTGTTGACATGGAGAGGGATGACTGTCTGCCTGCTGCAGCTGTTAACAACAAGCCCTGGGATGACAGGCAAGTGTTTTTTAATTCTACCCTATTAAATCATGATAAACCTTGTCTGTCTCCGAGGGAGAGGCCCAGTCTCAGCAGTCCGCTGGGTCCTCTCCTCCAGCTGCAAACGTTAATTTTGTTTTTGTCCTCTCCGTGTCTCCTCCAATTTTCCCTTAGTGTCCACCAGTGCTGGAGCCTAGCCACTGGACGATGGAGGAGCCCAGGGCCCTGGAGGATCCTGCTCCGGAGCCCACACGGAGCCAACCCTCAGCTTCCTCGCCGGATTCATCTCCAGTGGGGGGTATTTCACATGAGGACATTGGGACTACCATTTCCATCTTGCCAGCTGCGGGGACGATCGCAGTGGATTGGGAGCCAGAGCTGGACCTCCTGGAGGCTGGGCCCGAGTCTTCATCACCAGGATCGATGGAGTCCTGGACGGCAGTGGAGCTCAAGCTCAGGCAAGTTTTCTCTCTCATTTTTCTGATCTCTGTGTTGGAGATATCTTGCCTGGCTCTAGGGGAGGAGAGTCAAGTGCAGCCCTCAGCTGCATCTGAACTCCCCTCGCTGGGCTCTGCTGCTGCCGGAGACCCTAACCACTCCTCTCCCTCTTCTGTCCCTGAGCTTCCTCTTAGGGCCACCGAAGAGGATCCAGCACCACCAGGTATCTCTGTGGGTCCGGTCTCTCTGTCTGACAGTGTCGTCGGTCCGGCTCCCCTGCTGCCTGAAGCCGTTGTGTGGGTCCCTCCACAGGCTGAGTCTCCGTGGATGCGGCGTTCCAATCTGGGACCCTTGTGGGGGCTGCGCCTCAGTGTTAGCCCAACATGGGTGCTGTGCTCCTGCATGGACTCGTCATGGACGCCACGCTCCAGCCCGGAGCCTACCAAGGGTTCAGCGTTGGTCCGGTTGGGGTCCACCAAGGGTGCAGCGTTGGCCTGGTCGGGGTCAACCGAGGGTGCAGTGTTGGTCTGGTCAGGGGCCACCATGGGTGCTGCAGAGCTCCAGCCGGAGTTCACTGCGGGTGTAGCTGTGTCCCAAGTCGGGATCACCGAAGGTGCTGCTGGTCAGCCTGAGGATGCCGGGGCCTCCACTCCTCAGCCTGATGCCATCGTAGTCTCCTCCTCCTCCCTGTCTGATGCCATGGGGGTTCCCTTCCTACAGTCTGGTCACCCACCAGTGAGCCTACCGGTGGGCAGGCCGCCTCCTGCTCCACCCCTCTGGTCCTGGTGTCTCTACAGCACTGGTTGGCCACCGGAAGGGCTGAGTCTCTGGGCCAAATGGCCCGTGTTTTCCGGCAGGCCACCGGACTCTGTTCGGTGGACTGTCTGCTGGGCCTGGGACTCTGGGCTGCCTCCTGAGCCTCCACACTTTGGACTTGGGGGGAGGGGGGTAGGTTTGTTTCTGTTGTGGGCCCTGGGCGGGGTGTATTGTGTTCGCTCCTTGCCTGTTCCCCCTACCTCCCACCCAGGTTTGTTGGTTGTTGTTCCTGCTGGGGGAAGGGGGGGCAGGGGTTTTCCCTTTCCTTATGATGTTGCCATGGGTGTCTGAAAAGAGGGGGGCTCTGTCATGAACCGAACCGGTTGTCTTTTGGGCTTGGTTTTGACCTGCTGTGGCTCAAGTTTATCTGTGTATTTGTGTATTGTGTTATTTTTTGAGTTCTTGTAGTTTCTTTGTCACTAGTTTATTTTTTTCCATACCTGTAGCCACTGTTCTGGCCGGCAGCTGTGAGGCAGCCTCCTTTAGCCTACATTCATGTGGGCACTCTCTCATGACAGCCAGCTGGTTCCACTCCGGTGATTGCCTTTCCCGTGCTTCGCCCAGGTGCACCTAATCATTCGTGCCAGCAATGCTTGTACTTAAGCACCTCTTTGCCAGCCAAGCATTGCTGGACTATTGTATTGTCTACGTTTGTGTTATGCCACCGTTCACTGTGGTCTGCCCGCTGCACGTCCTATCGTGTGAGTCAGTAAGTGAACTCTTTCACCTTTTTGTATGTCTGCCTCGTTTCTGAACTGTTTTTTCCTGCCACTGTACGCTGTGGTCTGCCCGCTGCACATCCTATCGTGTGAGCCCTTTAGTGTACCCTGTTGCCGTTTTTGTATGTCTGCTCTTTTGGAACTGTTTGCCTTTTTGTTAATAAACGTTTTTGTGGTGTAACCCTGCGCCTAAATCCGTCATTCTTCTACTCCTCCATGCGCTGCGTAAAAGCGCAAGGGGAGAATGTGACAATTATACCCCAAACCAGTAAGAACTGGACCAACTCATAGTCAATTGGGAGTCTCAATCTATGACTTATCTGGGGTCTAATATTACAAACAAACTATGATCCCATTCTTGCTAAAGTAAATCAGACTTTACAAGATGGAATATGCTGCCCTTCCAAGGTATTCCTCAAAGAGTTGAGGTAGAGAAAATAAACACACTCTTCTCATTCTTTCGGCTGCTCCCTTTAGGGGTTGCCACAGTGGATTATCTGCCTTCATCTTGCCCTATCCCTTGCATCTTCCTCTGTAACACCAACCCTCTCCATGTCCTCCTTCACTACATCCATGAATCTTCTCTGTGGTCTTCCTCTTTTCCTCCTGCCTGGCAGCTCCATCTTCAACATCCTTTGTCCAATATATCCACTGTCCCTCCTCTGCACATGGCCAAACCATCTCAGCCTTCCCTCTCTGTCTCCAAACCGCTCAACCTGAGTTGTCCCTCTGATATACTTGTTTCTAATCTTGTCCCTCCTAGTCACTCCCAATGAAAGTCTTAGCGTCTTCATCTCTGTCACCTTCAGCTCCATTTCCTGTTTTTTGTCAGCACCACCATCTCCAAACCATACATCACAGCAGGTCTCACCACCGTCTTATAAATTTTCCCTTTCACTCTTGCTGCTACCTTTCTGTCACAAATCACCCCTGACACTCATCTCCACTCACTCCACCCTGCCTGCACTCTCTTCATCATCTCTCTTGTGCATTCTCCATTGCTTTGGATGGTTGACCACAGGTATTTAAACTCATCTACTTTCACAACCTCTACTCCTTCCATCTTCACCATTACACCTGCCTCCCTCTGATTCACACTCATGTATTCTGTCTTGCCTCTACTGACTTTCATTCCTCTTCTCCAGGTTCTCTTCCACCTGCTCCCTCTTCTCACAACAGATCACAATGTCTATCTGCAAACATCATGGTCCACCGAGACTCCTGCCTGACCTCATCTATCAGCCTGTCCATCACCATGGCAAACAAGAAGGGGCTCAGAGCTGATCCCTGATGTAATCCCACCCCCACCTTCAATCCACCCGTTACTCCCACAGCACACCTCACCACCGTCTTGCTGTTCTCATACATGTCCTGCACTATCCTCACATACTTCTCTGCCACTCCTGACTTTCTCATACAGTACCACACTTCTTCTCTTGGCATCCTGTCATATGCTTTCTCTAGATCCACAAAGACACAGTGTAACTCCTTCTGACCTTCTCTATACTTCTCCATCAGCACTCTTAAGGTACCTTCACACCAAACGCGAATGAGCGAATTTTTCATGCAGCACGAATACATTATAACTCAATATAAACACATAAATAAACATGAATTTACCAACTGAGTGAGATGCAGACAGGCGAAGTTACCTTTATAACTTCTACAGCAGTGTTAAACCTACTGTAGAAATCCCCAAAATAACATCATGCTTAGGTTTACATCATCCGACAGGAGACTCACCTGAAAAAGTTGTCCCTGTCTCCAAAACTTTCCAAGATGATGGGTGTTTCCATTGCTAGCTTGCTAGCCTTGTTAGCACGTCCGTGGCAGGAATCCATGGGTAAATGACATCCTGATTCAGCTGAAGAGCTCTCGGTCCTTCTGTCTCCAGGTGAGTGGCAGTCTCATTTTCAAACTAGTTTACGCTCCAATGTTGATACTTTTACTCCGGTGATGGCAGAATCACAAAGCTAGCACTATCCCTCAGACGTGAATGCACGATTTTGTGTGTGCTTGCCTCTTTCCATTGACTTTGTATACATTCGCACCAGCCATTCACGTTTGGTGTGAAGGCACCTTTAGAGCAAACATTACATCTGTAGTACTCTTTCTTGGCGTGAAACCATACTTCTGCTCACTGATTGCCACTGCTCCTCTTAACCTGGCTTCAACAACTCTTTCCCATATCTTCATAGTGTGACTGATCAACTTTATGCCTCTGAAGTTACTACAGCTCTGAGCATCACCTTTGTTCTTGAAAGCTGGTACCATCACTTCTTCTCCACTCCTCAAGCATCCTCTCACTCTCCACGATTGTGTTAAACAATCTGGTTAAAAAGTCCACTGCGATCTCTCCTAAACATCTCCATACCTCCACTGGTATGTCATCTGGACCAACTCGCCTTTCCATTCTTCATTCTCTTCAAATCTGCCCTCACTTCTGCCTTGCTAATCCTCGGGACTCCCTTCTTCACCATCTTTGTTTGTTGAAACTGTGTTTCATTATCTTGTATTCATACATATGTAATGACAATAAAGTTGACTCTGATCTAATCTAATCTTTCCTTCATCCATCCTCCTCTCTCTCTCTCATTTTCTTTATTTATCAGCTCTTCAAAGTACTCCTTCCACCTTCTCAACACACTCTTGTCTGTCATGATTCAGGGCAAGGGAGACTCAAACGCAGAGCTGCCAGAACGAACACTCAGACTCAGATGTAAAAAGTTCACTAATTTATTGTAAAAATAAAACCTAACACACAACTCTAAATAAAAGTGCACAACTAAGGAAAAGAGCAAAACAAAAACACACACTTAAATTTATGCACAAAACTGGTGCCCGTTGGAGCGCATACAGCCTATGGGAGGAGAGCAGAAAACAGATTATTAGGGACAGAATCTCCACAAGAGAAGAATAAGACTAAGAGAGCACTCTTACTCAGTGAGCGGAGGAGCCCGGCAGGGATCTCCTGCATGGACCAGAGGAACAGGGGGAAAACGGTGACCTGGGTGGGCGTCCGACGTCTTCTTGGTCAGGCGAGCGTGATCAGCCCTGGAGTACAAACCACTAAGGTGGCAGCAAGCCTGAGGAGACAGAAGGACACAGGGAGTGAAAATGCGGGTCGACTGAGAGAAAATGAAATAACGTGGCTTAGACTTCCAGGTAGCAAACTAAATGGTCCAGCGGTGAGCTCCTCGCACGCTGGCTCTTAAATATGCTGGGTAATTAGGAAGCAGCAGGTGTGTAATCACGCAGGTGTATGTAATACTCCAGAGCTGGGAAGACAGGAGCAGGAGGGGAGGGGGAGTACGCTCGCCTGATCATCACAGTGCCCCCCACTCAAGGGGCGCCTCCTGGCGTCCCACTGGGCCTATGCGGATGTGCTCGATGGAATGCCTGCACCATCTGCTTGTCAAAGATGTAGGACCCCGGAATCCAAGACCTCTCCTCCAGACTGTACCCTTTCCAATCGACCAAGTACTGGCACCCACAACCCCATCAACGGACGTCCAGGATCTTCTTCACAGTGTACGTGCTCTGACCATCGATAACCCGGGGGGAGGTGGGGAATCTGGAGGAGGGCAGAGAGGGGCTTGATTTGGGAGAAGGGGAATGTCGGGTGGATCTGCATCGACGGTGGCAGGTCCAACCAAACAGTGACGTTGCTAATGATCCACTTGATGGGGAATGAACCCAGATAGTGGGGGGAGAGCTTCCAAGACTCCGTCTTCAGTGGGATCTGTTCCACGCACAGCCAGACCTTCTGTCCCACCATGTACTTTGGTGCTGGTGCACATCTGCGGTGAGCATACTGTTGATTCTGCTCTGCAGAGCGGAGGAGGGCAGCTCTTGTGGCCCTCTACAGATGGCGAAAATGGCGTGTGTGGACCTCCACGGATGGGACGGCAAGGCCCCCTCCACCAAGGGCAGCAGAGGTGGAGTGTAGCCCATTGAGGCCTCGAACGGAGTAAGCCCAGTAGAGGAGGAGATGGCAGAGTTGTGTGAATATTCCACCCAAGTCAGGTGGGAGCTCCAGGTGGACAGGTTGCAGGATGCCACGCACCTTAGGGTGGCCTCCAAGGACTGACTGGCACACTCGACCTGACAGTTGCTCTGCGGATGGTATCCGGATGTTAGGCTGGCTATAGCACCCATAAAACAGCAGAACGCCTTCCACACCTGGGATGTAAATTGTGGACCTTGGTCCGAGACAATGTCCATGGGAATCCCATGCAGCCGGATCACGTGCTGCGTCACCAGATCGGCTGTCTCCGTAGCAGATGGTAACTTTCGGAGAGGGACAAGGTGGATGGCCTTGTAGAACCGGTTGACGATGGTGAGGATAACGGTGTTGCCTTGGGATGGAGGGAGGCCCATTACAAAGTCCAATGCAATGTGGGACCACAGATGACTCGGCACTGGGAGGGGATGGAGGAGGGAAGCTGGTGGAGAAGAGTCAGACTTGTTCATGGTGCAGGTGTGACAGGCCTTGACATACTCCTGCACATCTCTCCTGAGTGTGGGCCACCAAAACACTCTCCTGAGCAGCTCAGTAGTTCGGGAGATGCCGGGATGGCAGGCAAAGAAGCTGGTGTGCCCCCACTTAATCACCTCGCCGCGTAGCATGGAGGGCACATAAAGCCGGTCAGGCGGACCTCCCTCCAGGATAGGTTCCAATGACTGGGCCTGCCTAACGCTCTGCTCAGTCTCCCACGACAGTGTCCTGAGAAAGCAAGAGGAGGGGAGAATAGTCTCCGGGGAGATGCAGCAGCTGCGGAGGAGGAGGTGGAGGAGGAGGAGTCAGAAGAGAACTGGCGTGAGAGAGCATCAGCCTTGGCATTACGGGACCCTGGTCAGTACGAGATGGAAAGATTGAACCTATTAAAGAACAGGGCCCACTGAGCCTGCCGAGAATTCAACCGTCTGGCCGATCAAAGGTATTCTAAATTTTTATGATAGGTCCAGACAATGACCGGTTGGCTAGCTCCCTAAAGCCAGTGTCTCCACTCCTCCAATGCCAGCTTAATGGCCAACAGTTCGTGGTCTTCGACATCATAATTCTTCTTGGCTGGCGTTAGCCACCAGGAGAAATATGCGCACGGATGGAGCTTCTGGTCGGAAGTGGAACACTGGGTCACAAAAGCTCGTTCAGTGGCCTTGGACTACTTAAATGGACTTTTGGTTGATGTCATCTGCATAAGCGGTTGTGCCACCTTACTATAGTCAAGGATAAATCGGCGGTAGAAGTTGGCAAAGCAGAGGAAGCATTGGAGGTGCTTCCTGGATTGGGGGGATGGCCAGTCTGCTACTGCCCTCAGCGATGATGAACCCCAAGAATGAAGTTGAGCAAGTGGAAAATTTGCACTTGTCTGCTTTCACGAAAAGCTGATTCTCCAGCAGCCGCTGCAGGATGGACTGATCGTGGACTATGTGCTCCTCCAGCATGCGGGAAAAAAAATCAAAATGTCGTCCAGATACACAAAAGTAAACTGGTTCACCATGTCTCGTAAGACGTCGTTAATAACCGCTGGAAGACGGCAGGGGCATTGGTCAGCCCAAATGGCATGACCAAATATTCAAAATGGCCCAGCGATGTTTTCAATGCCATCTTCCACTCGTCTCCCTCATGAATGCAGACCAAGTGGTACGCATTACGGAGGTTGAGCTTGGTGAAGTAACGTGCCCGTTGGAGTAGCTCAAACCCTGAGTTGATAAGGTGCAGCGGATATTTATCCTTACGGGCAATCACGTTAAGTTCACGGTAATCAATGCACGGCCGCAGTGTCCTGTTCTTTTTCCCTACAAAAAAGAACCCAGCGCCGAGGGGGGCGGACGACGGACGAATAATGCCGGCGCTGAAGGAGTCTCTTTTGTAGGTCTCCGTCGCCTCCTTCTCCAGCACAGATAAACTGTAGAGCCGGCTGCATGGCAGCCGCGCACCCGGAAGGAGGTCGATAGCACAGTCGTAGGCCTGATGAGGTGGTAAGGATAGAGCCCTGGACTTGCTCAAGACCTCCCCTAAGTCATGATAGATCTCGGGCATGGAGCTGCGATCCGCCGGCTCAGCTGGAGGGGAGGAGGTCGGGAGAGAGGGTGAGCATATGCAGCCGATCGGAGACACGATGACAGACAAAAAGGGCTCCAGGACGAAATGGAGCCTGACTCCAGTTTATAATGGAATTCTGAATGTGGAGCCACAGAGAATCATGGAGGTGGTGGATTGAAGCAGGACATAAAAGTGAACAGTCTCGCGGTGATTACCGGACAAAATGATCGAAATTGGCTCAGTTTGTTCGGTAATCACAGCGATGCTGCTGCCTGAGACCGCTGAGACACTCAAGGGTGTCGGGACATTCCTGGTGGGTATCTGAAATTTCCTGACCATGGCCTGTTGAATGAAATTTTTCTCCACTCCTGAGTCAATCAGGGTGGAGGTTTTGAACTTGGCCCCCAGTAACTGAATGAGGGCCGGAAGTTCAAAACAGTTGGGAGGATTTTGGGAAGACCCTCCCAACAGACCCCCCCACGGTTACTGACAGGCCGGATCTTGTGGTCTCACTGGGCATTTTGAAACTACGTGGCCTGTGACCCCACAATACATGCATGCCCCTGCCTTCTCTCGATGCCGACGCTCCTCCAGAGTCAGATGGGACCTACCGAGGGCCATTGGCTTGGAGGGCACCGGCGGAGCTGCGCCAGAGGGAGGGGGAGCTGGCCGTGGGGTGAACAGGGAAGCAGCAGTTTTCTGCTTCCTTGCTTGCTCCCTAAACTGGTTATCCAAGGCCACCGCCTACGTGATAAGCTCATCCAAAGAGGAGGGGGATGCACGGATAGCCAGCTTATCACGGAGATGCGAATTCAGGCCCCCGAGGAATGCGCTGCGAAGACCAATGCCATTCCATCCAGAATCCACCGCAATGACAGAGAAATCGACTACGGACCGGTCTTCCTGCCAAAGTCCCATCAGCTGGCTAACTATGTTCCCCTCGCTCTCTGAATGGTCAAAAGCCTCGGAGAACTCTTGCACAAATCGCTCAAATGAATAAAGGGGCCCATACGGGCTGCTCAAGATGGACTGTGCCCACTCTAACTCAGTGGGCAGAGGAGCCTGGCAGGGAACTCCTGCGTGGACCAGGGGAACGGGGGAAGACGGTGACCTGGGTGGATGTCCGGCGTCTTTTTGGTCAGGCGAGTGTGATTCAGCCCTGGAGTACACACCACTAAGGTGGCAGCAAACCTGAGGAGACAGAAGGACACAGGGAGTGAAAACACAGGTCAACCAAGAGAAAATGAAATAATGTGGTTTAGACGTCCAGGTAGCAAACCTAACGATCCAGCAGTGAGCTCCTTACACGCTGGCTCTTAAATATGCTGGGTAATTAGGAAGCAGCAGGTATGTAATCACGCAGGTGTATGTAATACTGTGGAGCTGGGAAGACAGAAACAGGAGGGGAGGGGGAGCACGCTTGCCTGATCATCACAGTGTCATTTGTTAGTACATTACCATTTCTGTCCTTAATCAACCTAACCTGCTGTACATCCTTTCCAGCTTCTATCTCTCTGTCTAGCCAATCGATACAAATCCTCTTCTCCTTCCTTAGTGTTTAGCCTCTCATACAACTCACTATACCACCTCTCTCTGTCACGCCCCTAGATTCCATATACTCCTGTCTACTTTCTTTATCCCTCTGAGTATCCTACTTTTTCTTTGCTAACCTCTTGAATACATTCCTGTACCTCTTCATTCCACCATCAAGTCTCCTCGTCTTCCTTCCTCTGTCCACTGGATACACCACATACCTTTCTACCCATTGCCTTCAATAGAACACTCTACCACGTCATCCAACTTACTCCAGAATTCCTCTTTCTTTTCTACCTGACATCCAACTTGTGGGGCATACGCACTGACAGTATTCAACATCACACCTTTGACTTCTAGCTTCAAACTCATGAGTCTGTCTGACTCCCACTTTACCTCCTGAGCACTCTCCACATACTCTTCCTTCAAGATTGCTCCTACTCCATTTCTCTTCCTATCTACACCATGGTAGAAAAGTTTAAATCCACCTCCAATGCTCCTATCCTTGCTTCCCTTCCATCTGGTTTTTTGAACACACAATATATCTATCTTTCTTCTCTCCTCATATCAGCCAACTCTCTACCAGTCATAGTCCCTACATTTAACATCCCTACTCTCACCTCCACACTTCTACCTTTCTTCTTCTCTCTCTCCCTCCTAATATGCCTTCCCCCTTTCCTCCTCCTCGATCTTCGACCAACAGTAGCCCAATTTCCACTGGCACCCTGTTGTTTTAACAGCACCGGTGGTGGTCATTGTTAACCTGGACCTCGACCGATCCGGTATGAAAGTCTCATTCGTCATGATCCACATGTTTGATTTGGTAAAGGTTTTACATCAGATGCCCTTCCTGATACAACCCTCCCCATTTACCTAGGCTTGGGACCGGCACTAGGAGTGCACTGGCCTGTGCACCTCCTGCGGTTAGGTTAAAGAATATCACCTTTACTATGCCTAATTAATGACGTAGGTATATACAAACTTTTTAAAAAAAATTTCCATAAGTCAAGAGTTACTTGTCAAGGCTTTAAGTTTTTCCAGCAGAGCATCGGGATAGACCTCTCACTGAATGACAACTTGATAAGATCCTGTTGCAGAGATCATCATTTCCTTCTGTAAGTGTCCAGTTTTTCCTTATATCTGCGCTGCTGCGTTTCCTCTCACTGGTCTGCCACTGCTGCAGCCCACTGGTCCGCCGCTCTCGACGTCTGCTGCGAGTGCCAAATCTGGGCCTTAATCCTCTCCGTCAGGTCTGCTGGAGACTTGAATAATGGCAGCGAGAGACCTCTCCTCACCATGGCTCTGGTCACTTCCTCGGCCGAGTTGTCGAGACGCATCTCTTCTTCATAGAAAACCCTCAGCTTTGCTGGGAATGGGGTTTGGAAGCGAAGTTTCCTCTCAGCACTTTTTTTGCTTCTGAGTATTCCCGTCGCTTCTTGAGCACCCCTGGTGCATAGTCATGTTCCATGAAGATCCTCTCTTCAATTCAATTCAATTCAACTTTATTTATATAGCGCCATTTCACAACAACAGTCATCTCATAGCACTATCAACTGTAGGGGGGACCCCCACAGTTGCAGAAAGACCCCAGCAATCAGGCGATCCCCTGTGAGCAAGCACTTGGCGACGGTGGAGAGGAAAAACTCCCTTTTAACAGGAAGAAACCTCCAGCAGAACCAGGCTCAGGGAGGGGCAGTCATCTGCTGCGACTGGCTGGGGAGTGAGGGGATAGAGAAGAAGAAAAGAACAGACATGTAGAGAGCAAACAGCACGATGGGGACTCAATCTATGGGAGAGAACAAACAAATGTTAATGACCAGCAAAAAAAAAATATTTCATAGAGAGTGAGGAAAGGAGTGAGGCCCAGTGCATTACTGGAGGTCCCCCGGCTGACTAAACCTATTAGCAGCATAACTAAGGGAGGGTTCAGAAACACATGATCCCTCCCTAATTGTAGGCTAGATCAAAAAGGTAGGTTTTAGCCCTATTCTTAAAAACAGAGATCGAGTCTGACTCCCGAATCCAGATTGGCAGCTGATTCCACAGGAGAGGAGCTTGATAACTGAAGGCTCTGCCTCCCATTGTACTTTTGGAGATTCTAGGTATTACAAGTAATCCTGCATTTTGAGAGCGTAGTGCTCTGTTAGGATAATACGGTAGTATCAGATCTTTTAAATAAAAAGGAGCCTGATTGTTTAGAGCTTTGTAAGTGAGAAGAAGGATTTTAAACTTAATTCTAAACTCTATGGGAAGCCAATGAAGGGAGGCCAGAACCGGAGAGATATGATCTCTCTTTCTAGTACCTGTTAAAACTCTTGCTGCAGCATTTTGGATCAGCTGAAGACTTTTTAAAGATGTTTTAGGACAGCCTGATAATAAAGAATTACAATAATCTAATCTCGAGCTAACAAAAGCGTGGATCAGCTTCTCAGCATCACTCTGAGACAAGATGCTCCTAATCTTGGCAATATTACGCAAATGATAGAAGGCAGTCTTAGAAACAAATTTAATATGTGAATTGAAAGACAAATCCTGATCAAAAATAACTCCAAGGTTCCTCACAGAGCTATTAAGAGAAAGAGTAACTGCGTCCAAACTGAAAGTTTGATTTGGAAAGGAATTTCTAAGGTTTTTTGGACCAACAAGAATGACTTCAGTCTTATCTGAATTTAATAGCAGGAAATTACAAGTCATCCAAGCTTTGATTTCCTTAAGACAGGCTTCTAACTTGGCTAATTGATTAGTATCATCTGGCTTCATTGACAGGTATAATTGTGTGTCATCTGCATAACAATGAAAATGTATACAGTGCTTTCTAATAATGTTGCCTAACGGAAGCATATATAAACTAAAAAGAGTAGGGCCTAGCACAGATCCCTGTGGAACTCCATGACTAAGCTTTGAGCTGAAAGAAAACTCATCATTTACATGAACAAACTGGAACCTATCAGATAAATAAGATCTAAACCACTGCAACGAAGTTCCATTAAATCCAACATAGTGTTCTAATCTATCAAGTAGAATATTATGATCAATAGTATCAAAAGCTGCACTAAGATCTAAAAGGACAAGTACAGAAACTAGTCCATTATCAGATGCAATGAGGAGGTCATTAGTGACCTTCGCTAAGGCTGTTTCAGTACTATGATGGATTCTAAACCCAGATTGAAACTCTTCAAGTAAACCATTTCCCTGCAGGTGGTCAAATAATTGCGTAGCAACAACTCTTTCTAAGATTTTTGAAATGAAAGGGAGATTAGAGATTGGTCTATAGTTAGCTAAAGCTCCTGTATCTAGCGTTGGCTTTTTGAGTAAGGGTTTAATTACAGCCGTTTTAAAAGCCTGCGGTACATGGCCTAAAGTTAATGAAGAATTGATTATATGAAGAATAAAGCTACCAATAAGTGGGAAGACTTCTTTAAATAACCTGGTAGGAATAGGATCTAAAAGACAAGTTGAAGGTTTGGATGAGGAAACTACTTTGTCTAACTCACAAAGGTCGATTGGAGTAAACTCATCAAGACAGACATCAATAGAAGGAGTTGTAGTAGTTACAGTATTTAAGTTAACTGTGGGAAGAATCTGATTGATTTTATCTCTGATGGATGAAATTTTATTATTGAAAAAGTTCATAAAGTCCTGACTAGTAAGCTCTAAGGGGATGCTAGGATTGACAGAGTCCTGACTCTTTGTCAACCTGGCTACAGTACTGAAAAGAAACCTGGGATTATTCTTGTTCTCTTCTATTAATGCAGAGTAATAACTCATTCTAGCTTTTCTAAGAGATTTTTTATAAATTAAAAGATGATTTCTCCAAGCTAAATAGATTTCATCTAAATTAGTAGAGCACCATTTTCTTTCTAATTGACGAGTCTTCTGTTTTAAGCTACGAGTTTCTGTGTTGAACCAAGGAGTTAAAAATCTCTGATTAGACTTTTTCTTTTTTAAGAAAGACTTTTCTTTGTTTGGAAAACAAACCCCTTTTTCTGCCAGGCCATTTTTAAAATTTCTTCCTTGAGTTTGAAGCTAGCAAATTTGTCCACTATGGATTGTGGAGGGGCATTGGATGATGCCTTTGCGGCGAGATAGCGGTGAGCTCTCTCTGTCCCCAGCTCCGTGAATTGTGGAATATCCAACTTCTTCCTCAATATGTTTTCCACAAAAGCAGCTACACTGGGGAAGTTTTCTTCAGCCCCTTCCTTTATTACATGAATTTTTATATTTTCCCATCTCCACCTTCCTTCTTGGTCGGTTAGCCTGGCTTCCAGCTTTGGGTTTAGCTTGAGTAGCTCTAGCGTGGTTTCCTCTAGTACCATCATTCTTTCTTCTTGTGTCTGTAATCCTTTTTTCAGAGTGTTCCATTCTATTGCTTATTTTTACAAGTTTATCATTAATTGCCTGGAGTTCAGTGGTATTTTCATGGTGGAAATCATGCAGCTCACTAAGGACAGCTAGCAGGTTAGCTGAGTTGCTAACCTCATGCACCTTCATCTCTGAGCGGCTCTCGTCAGGGTCATCTTCTTCAGCAAATATAGCCTTTACCTTGGAGTGGGAGGTCTTGTGTGTTTTCCTTTAGGCATAGTGGTATCGTCTCTTGGGTATAGCAGTCAGTTTGTCGACATGGGTTTATATTTATGACATATTTTTCCTATGGGAACAAGGAGCTAAAACTGGAAGTCCACCAAAAGCTCATATTTTACAGGAAGAAATTTCCTCTCTCCTGAAAATTTGAGCAGCTGGAATAGTACCGCCAGAGCAGACTCGGAACGATTTTTATTCAAGATATTTTCTGGTCCCCAAAAAGGGTGGAGGTGTTGCGGCCGATATTAGATCTGCAAGTTCTGAACAGATACTTGAGACAGTTCAAGGTCAGAATGCTCACACATTCGGCCCTAATATGCTTTGTGCGTCAATGGGGTGTCATGGTCTGCATAGATCTAAAAAATATATATTTCCACATCCCCATTTACCCTCCTCACAGAAAATATTTCTGATTTGCCTTTCACGGAAAGGTGTACCAATATGCAGTGCTCCCATTTGCCCACGGGTGTTTGTAAAGTGCACCAAGGTTGCGATTGCACCTCTGAGAGAAAGAGGATTATGCTTAGCAACCTGCATAGACAATTGGCTCCTAGCAGCACAATCACTGGAGCAGATTTATACACATCTGACGGACCTTTTTATAAACAAGAAAAAGAATGCTTTGACTTCAGTGCAAAACATCACATTTATAGGCCTGCCTCTAGACTGTTGCCCTGAAGGCACGCCTAACAGTGGAAAGGTTGGAAGCCTTCCAGGCTTGTCTGGCACCTTTTTGTAGAGGGGCACTGCTAAAATTCAAACTGTGTCTCAGGTTGCTGGGCCTTATGGCATCAGCACTGGTAGTGACAAGGTTAGGCCATCTTCATATGAGGCCCTTTCACAGGTGGGTTGCATCGCTCGAGCTGGACCCGATGCGCCACAGCCATCGTAGAATTTTAATCACTTCAGCCTGCACCCGCGCCCTGAAACCATGGAGAGGCCCAGCTTTTTTGCTAGCTGGTGTCACCATGGGAACAGTGCCAGTGAGAAAGGTAATTACAACAGATGCCTCTCGTCTGGGCTGGGGAGCCACACACGAAGGCAGAACAGTGAACAACACATGGAGCCCACAAATGCAGTCAGTTCCCATAAACTGTCTGGAACTCATGGTCATTTTTCTGGCTTTAAAACAATTCCTTCCCCATCTATGGGGACACCATGTTTTGGTCAGAACAGACAATACGACTCTGGTGTCATACATCAACAGGCAGGGAGGGCTGCGCTGTCCTCATCTGCACACGTTGGCACACAGACTGATTATGTGGAGTAGCATTTAGTTGTTATCACTGAGAGCCACCCCCGTACCAGGCATTCTGAATCAGGGGACTGATCTGTTGCCAAGGGACAAACCCCGCTACAAGGATTAGAAACTCCACAGTGAGGTAGTAGCCCTAATATGGGAGAGATACGGCTGGGCCAAGGTCGATCTCTTCGCAGCGGCAGAGAATGCTTGGTGCCCGCTGTTTTATTCCCTGACAGATCGGCATGCTCTGCTGGGGTTGGACGCCTTAGCACACGAATGGCCACATGTATGCCTTTAGGCCTGTATGCCTTTCCCCCATTAGAGCTGATCAGCTGATCACTCCTACTCTCACCAGAGTGGGGGAGAGGGATTTAACTCTGATCCTAATAGCTCCCCGCTGGCCTTGGCCTGGCTAGCAGAGATATTTCAGCTGCTGTACGATCAGTCATGGGTCCTGCCTCTGTGGAGGGATCTCCTGTTGCAGGCACAGGGTAAGATTTTTCATCTTCATCCAGAGCAAATGGCCCTATGGGCCTGGCCTGTGAGAGGATGAAACTAACCACTAGTGGGCTCCCCCCTAGTGTCATCGCCACTATTCAGAATGCCAGAGCATCCTCTACACGCTTCGCATATGTCTGCAAGTGGCATGCATTAAAGAACTGGTGTGGAAAGGCAGGCACGGTCGCCTTTCAAAGCCCCATTCCTGTTATTCTGACATGCCTGGAGGAGTTGCAGGATAAAGGCCTGGCCATCCCCACAGTCAAGGTGTACTTAGCTACTATTTCAGCATGCCACATTGGCTTTGGAAGCAAAACTGCAGGACGCATCCCACTTGTTTGCCAGTTTATGAGACAAGTGCAGCGTCTATGGCCAGTCACAAGGAGTCTAATGACTCCGTGGGACCTCACTGTGGTGCTGAACAGTTTATCCCGCCCACGTTTTGAACCCCTCCATCAGGTGGATCTTGAAACACTCTCCTTAAAAACTGTGTTACTGCTAGCTCTGGCTTCTGCTAAGCGTGTGAGTGACATTCATGCATTGTTGGTGAACCTGTCGTGTATGCAGTTCTTGGCAGGGGACTCTAAGGTTGTACTCAAACCTAACACTACCTTTGTGCCAAAGATTTTCAGTCCCGCAGTTTCTTACCACCCGATTCAGCTGTCAGCCTTCTGTCATCCTCCATTTTCTGGTGAGGAGCAGGAGAGGCTTACAGTAATGCACTCTGCCCTGTCCGTGCACGACATGCATATGTGGTCAGGATAGCTTGGTTTAGGAAATCTGATCAGCTGTTTGTGTCATGGGCCACATCCAGTCTGGGGAAACCCATCACGAAGTAGCATCTAGTGCACTGGATTGTGGAGGCTATTGGCAAAGCATGTAGAGTGCAGAGGCCTACAGCCTCCTCCAGGTCTGCGTGCTCACTCCACACACAGTATGGCCGCATTGTGGGCACTCTTTCGTGGTGTCTCTGTGGAAGACATTTGTGCAGCCGCGAGCTGGGCAATGCCGCACACCTTCACAAGATCCTACAGATTAGATGCTACTACACTGTCACTGTCGTACAGTGTTCTAAGTGTAGGATCAGCAGCTAACATGTCCTAATGGTATTTGGTCTGAGAGTAAGCTGGTCTGGCAGTATGGGAGCTGGTACATCCCATAGTGAGATACAGAGACGAATATTGAAAGAGAACGACAGGTTAATGAGTTAACCAGGTTCTCTGAAACATGAGTGAGGTATCTCACAAGACCCCCTCCTTGCGTGGAGCAAGGAAGACGTAAGCTTACAAAACTAGGAGCTCACGTCTACTACTACTTCCGCCCTCCCAAGAGAGCAGACGCTTTTTTCTTCTCTCCTGCTGATTTTTTCCTCCCCTCCTGCTACTGGATCCCAGCTTGCTGTTGTCTGTCTGCGTTTAACTGCGACCGCCGAAAAGAAATTATGGAGTTAATAAGCTGGGCTTTGAACACAATTGACACTATTTTTTCAACAAGGAAAAGTGCTCCGGGGGAAGCTGTCTGCCCCGCTGGAACGGCTCCAGTGGGCTATCTATGTGACACAGGTAATTGGAAAATGCTGTGTCTCTCTAATCTTTCTATCGAAGATATTGAAGATTTGTTTATCTTCGTAATCTTGGTGATTGGGATAATTCTGATTGGGACGGGAATTGTCTTGGTTTACCGCAAATTGCTGAAGATGGATTCAACCTATCAAAATGCTGGCCAGGCGAGGTGCATCCAACAAATTGAGAAACTGGAGAAGACCCTGATAGCGACTACTGGAGAACTGTCTCGTAAGGTGGATTACATCATGGGTTCGCTCAGGTCTTTCCACGACGAATTCAAAGCTGCGCAATGAAGGATTAATGTACTGAATCTACAGAAGAAATACAAGTCTTCTCTGTGATCAGTCCTATTTGGCATTATTATTCCCCATGAAAATTCCTCCTGGCTGTCTGCAGATTGTGTTTTTTTCAAAATCATGAGCACAAGGCCTTGGACAGCCAGCTGCAGCGCCAGATAAGACTGGGCGCCAGACAGACAAAACATCTTCTGCCAAGGGTCCTTGGGTCTCTCTTATTATCATCAACACTGCTCAACACCGCACACACATTGATTCATGAACTGATTAAAGATATACTGTACACTGCTCCCTTGTGTCTTGTGAATTCTGAGTTGTTGCTCTGTGCTATTGAGAGATTTTTTTTTTCATTGTAATCATAATCTGCTTAAAAATAAGCTGTATTTTGATAACGAAGTTTTTTTTTCTCCTCCCCCCTTGTGTCGTTCCCTCCCTTCCCCTCCCTTCTTATCTATCTCTGTTTGATGAGGCGCCTATTATGGCTGCCGTGTCGTTGTGTCGCGCGCATGCGCACCAATGTCAAGTCAAGTTCCTCGTGTGTTTTTTACATGCTTGGCAATAAAGTTTATTCTGATTCTGATTCTGATTCACGTCACGATCAGACTCTTATAGGAGGAGGTGGCTCCCCCTCCAGGGAGCAGACGTCATGTTGCCTGCCAGTCAGAGACTGGCGTAATGTTATAAGGGCTTCTGGGGACATCGCAGTGGAGCATGTCCCATAGTGCAATACCTCACTTATGTTTCAGAGAACCTGGTTAACGCTTTAACCTGTCGTTCCTTGTGGGAACCCTGAAAAGGCCACAACCACGGCAACCACGGCCCCAGTTCCAACAGCCAATCACAGGGCTTATTGTTGTTAGTGGCTAAATTCGTGCCCTGTGATTGGCTGCTGGGCCACAGACTGAGGCCACATTTGCTGTCCTTGTCATGAATCCCCGTGCGCCATGAGGCGGTGCACGAAGGAGGGGCTGAAAAACCCAATTGCGAGAGTAGGACGTGCTGTTTATTAACTTAAACTCCACAAAATAACAAATCCAGCAAGACCACACCATACAGCTGATTGAAATGATGAATATAGGCCACCAGACTTACAGGGAAGCTACCCGGATGTTCTACAGCTGGGGAGGGGGAATGCCTAGTGCTGCCGTAATGATGAGCACAAAGGGAAAGGCAAAACATAAACTCACAGCTGGAATGATCTGAGGCTGTCCGTGTAGTCTGGTAGAGGAAGAAGTGAAGCAGGGTCAGCTGCTAACATCCAGGGATTAACCGTTCCAGATACCCCAGTACCATCAGCTGAAACAAAAAACACACCTCAAGGGAACCCCCCCTCCCAGCAACAAACAGTTACCCAGGGTAGGAGGTGGGGGCAAACCGGTTAGGAAGGAAGCAACCAGTGAACAATACAATAAATAATAAGCAAATAAAGAGCAGTGACCCTCCTAACAACCCCCACCTAGGACACTAACCCCCTCCCCAAAAGTCTAAAGTTCAACCCCCTGAACTTTAGACTGGGTCACCAGAGAGTCACCTGGGGCATGGGGGCCTGGGACTCTGGGTGACTGATTGGGTGGCCACGCGGGTGACTGATTGGGTGGCCTGCCAAAGTCCCATGTCCAGCAGGCGGCCTGAAGAATAGTGTCCAGTGGCCTGTCCGGGCCAATGGGTCACCCGCTCCAAAGACCAAGTCCTTCAGGTGGCCGACCAGCATGGCGGAGCCCCCCGAACTGGAGAGGGAGGCGGAGAGGCAGCCTACACCTCCGGGAGCCTCGGTGGCCAAATCAAGGGACAGGAGCCCCCCCTTCCATCCGAAGCTTGGACTAGGAGGGCCGTAGCACCCGTGACGGTCCCAGTCTGGGACGTGGTTGCACCTGTGACAGTCCCAGTCTGGGATGTGGCTGCACCCGTGGCGGTAGACCTCGGCTGGAGCTCTGCTGTGCCGACGGCGGTAGACCCTGGCTGGAGCTCTGCTGCGCTGGTGATAGACCCTGGCTTGAGCTCTGCTGCCCCGATGGTGGGCTCTGGCTGGAGCTCTGCTGCACCCGCGACGGTGGACTCCGGCTGGAGCTCTGCTGCACCCGCGACGGTGGACTCTGGCTGGAGCTCTGCTGCACCTGCCGTGTGCTCCAGCTGGAGCACCGTTGCACCTATGGTGGTCCCCATCGGGGGCCTCATTGCTCCCGCGGTGGCCTCTTCACCGAGGGAGGTAGGGCTCTTCACGACTCCTGGCGCTGGACCCAGATTCTCGGTGGCCTCTGGTGGGATCAGCTGCTCTCTGGTGACCCTGGCAGAGGGCTCCGAACCCGGGGGGAGAGAAAAAGAGACTGGGTCAGGGTCGCCGACAGCGGCAGAGCCTGGTGAGGTGGCCCTGAGGGCTACTACGAGCTGCCCCGGGCCCTCCTCACCATGAGTCGGGCAGTGTGACATTGACATTAACATAACTGATATAATGGAGCACACTTGCCTGAACTCGGGCTACACCGCTGTCCAGGACTCCGGTGATTTAGGGTGCGTGGGTTCCACCAGTCCATTGGGTGCTGCACCCCCGTTGATCTCCTCCGGGATAACCAGACTCTCGTCGTCATCTGTGGGCAACCCAGGTTGCGGCAGCTCCTCTCCGGCGACCCTAGGATGGAGCTCCAGAGAGATGGGAGAGAAGAACTGGTTAGGGTCACCAGCAGCGGCAGGGCCCGGCAAGGGGAGTCCGGATGTGGCTGGGGGCTGCACCTGACTCTCCTCCCCAAGAGCCAGACAAGATCTCTCAACAACAGACAAGTGAATTACAGGAGAGATTACTTGCCTGTGCTCAAGCTCTACCGCTGTCCAGGACTCCAGTGATGCTGACAATCGTGTTTGGGGTCCCGTCGGCTGGAGGTCTGGTCCAGGGGATGACCCTACTGTGGCGGCCCCCGCAGCAGGCGTGATGGTTGTTGCAGTCCTGGTGCTCCCGTGCACCGTCCTCCACGTCACCTGCTCCTCTGGCGTGGCGGCTGAGGACGACCTCTCCACTGGCCCATGAGTTGGACCCTACCGGGCCTGTGGTTCCTCTCCCCTTGAGTGACCTGGATCCAGAGCCAGCGAGCTCGTAGGGGTACACAGAATGGGTTGGGTGAGGTCTGGTGTGGGAGCACAAAATGCCGCTGGGGCAGATAACTCAGGGGACTGCATACCCCGAGTCTCCTCGCCAGAAGGCAGGCAAAATTGTTCATCAATCGAAAAAGTTAAATGAGTAAAAACTTGCCTATTCTCCTGGCATTGAGCGTCCCCAGCTGCCCCGGCTTCTCCTCTCTTCTCCAGGCGTTCCTTACTGAGCGGCGGCTCCCCCTCCCTCGGGGAAAGCTCCTTTAATCTCTCGGCCATCTCCGGGAGGAGTCACGGCTTCACCTCCAGTATGAGGTCCGTCTCTGCCAGAAGAGCCAGCCTACGTTCCTCCAATTTCTCCTGGGATGGAGCAGAGCATGGCTTGGAGAGGGGAGGCAGGGCTGTCGTAGGCGGGGCTGGACACTTCTTCTGACGGGGGTTCCTCCTCCTCCTCCTTACAGTTGGCTTGAGAACCAGATAGTCAGGGATGCAGAGCACTGCACTGGGCAGCGGATCACTCCATGCTGAGGAGCTCCGTAATCTCTGGAGATGTGAGTGAAGTGGCCGCGAGGAGCTCGAGCACTGGGAGATCCTCATCCAATTCCTTGCAGGGCACGGTGAAGATGTCCCGTAGGATCTCCATTGCCTCGGGATGGTCCCAGAGGCTATCTCGCTCTATAACCCTCCTCGCGGTATCCCGAGCCTGCCGAACAGTCTGGGAGGAAAAGGGCTTCTGTGTCCATGAGAGAATCTCCTCCAAGAAGCACAGCGAGCACAGCTCCCGCTCCAACTCCCTCTCCGTCCGAACCACCATGTTGAAACTCGGAGAGGAAAAAAAAAAAGAGTGGAAAGAAAAAGAAAAAATGCACGTCTACTCCGCTGGGTTTTTTCTGTACGGTCGGGACATTCTGTCATGAATCCCCGTGCGCCATGACGCGGCGCACAAGGGAGGGAAAGAAAAATCCAATTGCGAGAGTAGAACGTGCTGCTTAAACTCCACAAAATAACAAATCCAGCAAGACCACACCATACAGCTGATTAAAATGAAGAATATAGGCCACCAGACTTACAGGGAAGCTAACCAGATGTTCTACAGCCGGGGAGGGGGAATGCCTAGTGCTGCCGTAATGATGAGCACAAAGAGAAAGGCAAAACATAAACTCACAGCTGGAACAATCCAAGGCTGTCCGTGTAGTCTAGTAGATGAAGAAGTGAAGCAGGGTCAGCTGCTAACATCCAGGGATTAACCGTCTGTAAATGTCAGGCTGAATATGCAAAGGTAGTAATACAACATCCATGGAGAAACACGCTGCCACGAATGAGGGTGAATGCCCCGACGATCTCTTCCTACCAACCCCTCGTTTAAATGAATGAATGAATGAATGAATCTTTATTTCGGATAGAGTAAAAGTAAAGATTAAAAAGAAACAGAATAATATAACAAAGGGGAAAAAATCCAACAAGGTCAAATTAAACAATAACTCCTCTGATTATACAGTTCAACATAAGTTATCCAAAATGGGTGATGGCTGAAGCCGCAGCTTATATTGCCCACCCATATTCCATCCAAGAATTCAAAAGAAAAACAAAACAAGAGCGATTACAATTCGGAACAAAGCTAAGACAAAATGTGACAAAAAAAAAATAAGCAACAACACAACACAGACTGGATATGACAATCCTTATGTGATTTTACATGCCATTTTGGATATATGTTTGGAGTATTTCTTCCTTTAGTTTTTGTTTAAATTGTCCAAGCGTTGTACATGATTTTAATTCAGGTCCAAAATCGTTCCATAATCTGACTCCTTGCACTGAAACACAGTGTTGCTTGGTGGTAGTTCTCACTGAAGGTTTTTGAAATATACATGTTCCTCTGAAAATGATATTGTTTCTCCCTTATTTGGAACAGCTTTTGGATATTTGCGGGCGATGATACATTCTTCACTTTAAACATTATTACTGCAGTTTTAAAGTCAACCAGATCTTTCAACTTGAGAGCTTTTAATTTAAGAAAAAGTGGGTTTGTTGGTTCCCTGTAAGCAGCTTTGTTTATTATTCTAATAGTTCTCTTCTGAAGCATAAAGACTGGATATATGTTTGTTTTATATGTATTTCCCCATACTTCAGTACAATATGTCATGTATGGGAGTATTAATGAATGATACAAAGTATATAATGTGGGTTGATTCAGCAAATATTTCGCTCTGTGTAGTACTGCGATTGATTTAGATATTTTACCTTTAATATAATTAATATGTGACTTCCAACACAGTTTATTATCAATTATTACTCCAAGAAAGTTAGTTTCAGATACCCTTTCAATCTCTACACCATTTACACTGAGTTTAGATACTAAGTTGTTGTGATGGCTGTTAAAAACTATAAATTTTGTCTTACTTAAATTGAGCGTTAATTTGTTTGAATCAAACCACAGTTTAAGCTTTCCTAATTCCTTTCCGAGTATATCCAAAAGTTGTTCCAAATTGCTTCCACTGCATAATAGATTAGTGTCATTGGCAAACAATGTTAAATCCATTTTTTCCGAGACTTTACATATATCATTTATATACATATTGAATAACAATGGCCCCAAAACTGAACCCTGTGGGACTCCACAAGTAACCTTCAGTAACTGTGAGTTTTTGTTACCAACACATACATACTGACATCTATTCTTTAAGTAACTACTTAACCAGGACAGTGCTACCCCCCTAATACCACAATTTTGTAGTTTCTTTAATAATAAATTGTGATCCACTGTATCAAATGCTTTTTTAAGATCCAGGAATACCCCAATTGAATTGTGACAATGGGATGTCTCCACTATTATGACTTATTGTTTGTGTGATTATGTTATATTTTTAATGGTAAATGTTATTATTTGTTAAAATACACACATTTATTTGGGGTCTGTCTTTGTTTAATTTGAATGCCTTGGGAGATAATTGTATGGTTAAGTATTTGGGTAAAATAATGGATGATAAGTTATTGCACATACCTTTGCCAGTATGCTTCCTGTGGGTGTCCAGGAAAAAAAGACTCCTTTAGGGAGTTGAAGGCCTTTTGTAGGACACCAGCAGGAAGGAAACATCTATGGTAAGTTAGAGGGGTGGTTTAGTTTTGTAAATAAGGGTTTTGAACTATTTATTGGACTATTTATATTATTATTGTTGTCATTGATTGTTATTTATTATATGTTATTTATATTGTATACTGGGGAAAATATTTATGTATTTTAGAATTAGTGGGTATGTGTAAATGATGTAAGATTTGTTGTTTTACCTGGGATTATGGTAGGGGCTAATTATTGCTGTTAGTATAAAACAGGTGTGATGATTGTGACAGAAGAATTGTAGTTGAGTTCACTGAGACATATCAAAGAGATCGTCGATCATTGCTGTAAAGCAGAGTTTTGAAGAATTGTGTCGGATGTCTGGACTATTTACTTGTGAATTATAAATAAAATGGACTAATTGACAAATTGAAGCTCTGGCCTCGCTTCGCAACGCACCGTTTTCACATTTGGTGGCAGCGGTGGTCCGGCCTGTGGACGCCGTGGCGTTCGGTGGACGGAAGGACCCATGGCGAGAAGAAAGGTGAGGCAAGAGGAGCAGTCTGACCTGGATACAGGTATGGCGGCTGAGGACCCGGGAGTCAGCGGACTGGGCGAGCTCGAGGAGCTCACGTGCCTGGTGAAATCTTTGGTGCGTTTGCTGACTCTCAGGGATCGCCAGATGGAGGAAGAAGCCGCTCGTCAGGAGCAAAAGTGGCAGGCGGTAGAGAATCATATTCATTGGATGGAGTCGCAGGTGGCGGAATTGAGAGGACTATGGGAGCCGGGCTGAGCGTAGTGGTGACGAGGGCATTTCGAGGGAAGATCCTAGGGTAACGGCCAGTCGGGTCGGCCCGCGAGAGGATGATTTGCTGCTGCAGGTGCAGCCAAGGAGGCCACGAACGCATCACGAGCCCAGGCTGAACCCTCTCTGTCCCGAGGATGACATCGAGCACTACCTAGCGTCATTCGAGAGGATTGCTACAGTCTGCCGCTGGCGCAAAGAGGAGTGGGCTATTCATCTGGCTCCTCTACTCACAGGTAAAGCGCGGAGCGCATATGTTCTGATGGACATCACAGACACGGATAATTATGAGAAAGTGAAAGAAGCTATCTTAAATAAATATGAAATCACATCTGACACATATAGGAGGCGGTTTCGGTCCCTGGACATTCATAAGGACGAAACTACAGTATATGTACGTTTGAAAGACTTGTTTTATAAATGGGTGAAACCAGAGACTTTATCAGTAAAAGACATTGCTGAATTATTGATTTTGGAACAATTTCTAAGGATGGTGAATCCGGAACTGGGAGTCTGGATACAAGAGCAGGACCCAAAGACTGCAGAGGACGCTGCTCGTCTGGCGGAAGTTTTTCTGTCAGCCAGGTCTGGGAGCAGGAGAACTACTCTTGGCTGTGACAGATCTTTCACCACACGGAGTGAGTGTAATGAGGGTGAAAGGGGTGGTCTAGCTCGAAATAAGTTGTATTCCAGGCCCAGTCAGATCACGAATAGCAGATTTGATGATGGCAAAAAGTCACGTGCTGCAAGTAAAGATATACGCTGCTATCAGTGCAATAAAATCGGTCACACCCAATATTCATGCCCTGCCATAAAGAATGAGAAACCGTCATTGTTGTTCTCAGTTTCTAGACCCACTTTTTCAGCCTCAGTGCATAATGGAGTTTATAAAACAAAAGTGTTGCTTAATGGTCAGTGTGAAGAGGCCCTGTTAGATTCTGGTTGTTTTCAAACAGTTGTGCTACCTAGTTTGGTCCCTAGGGATTTGTGGAATGACTCAGGAATAAATATCAGTTGTGTCCATGGGGATAAGAAATTGTACCCGACCGCTGAGGTTTATTTAACAGTAGGGGGTCAAACTTATCTCCTTCCTGTAGCTCTTGTGCCTGATTTGCCGTATCCCATTATTCATGGCAACGATGTTCCAACTTTGTTGGACATCATACAACAGGTTAGAGAGGAACAAACGGAGGAGAGACAGGCAGGTGGCGCTGTTGAGCAGAGAGTAAACACACCTGTGGTAAAAAATTGTAGTATAGTGACAACCAGGGCATAGAGAGCACAGAGGGCTGCCAATACTCTTCAGGAGTTACCATTCTATGATTCTGAGATAGAGGCAGGCCCTATTAAGCAACCCAAATCAAAGGCTCAGAAGAGAAGAGATAAGGTGTTAGCTTCTGTAAAGAACCTGGGTGAAGAAACACCACAATTAAGCCAGTCAGTAGAGTTTGGCATCCCTCCTGACATAGCTACATTGCAGAAGGCTGACCCAACACTTAAACCTTGGTTTGATAAAATCTCAGAGATTAAGGGTGTGAAGCAGGGTAGAATGGATTGTTTGGCTGAGGCCATGTATGTCATAAAAAAGGGCATTTTGTACCAGCAACAAGGTGAAGTTATGGCCATAGCTTTGCCACAGGACCTCACACCAAAAATTATGGAACTGGGACATGTTATTCCTTGGGCAGGTCATCTAGCATTTCAAAAAACTCTGCAGAGAATTGCTAGAAGGTTTGTGTGGCCGGGAATGTATACCCAGGTAAAGGACTTCTGCACGGCATGCTCAGTATGTCAGATTACATCATCTAGGGGAGCAGCCCGTGCCCAACTGCAACCATTACAATCATTGGAACACCTTTTGATAGAATAGGGATGGATGTAGTTGGCCCCCTAGAGAGAAGCTCCTCTGGTAATAAATGCATTCTAGTAATTTGTGACTACGCTACTCGGTACCCAGAAGCCTTTCCCCTGAAATCTATCAAGGCTAGGCATGTTGCCAACTGCCTTATCCAGTTGTTTTCATGGGTAGGCATACCCAGAGAAGTTCTAACAGACTGCAGAACAAATTTTTTGTCAAAACTGTTGCAGCGACTTCCGGTCTGGACGCCATGGCGACTGCAGCTTAACACTGAAGCTCTCAGACTCAATCCAGGATAACACCTTGAAAATCAAACTTAACGGATTTTTGGAGGAGTGAAAATCAAAAGACAAAATCATCATGTCTAAAGGAAAACAGAAGAAACTGAAATTCTCCAGGCTAGGACACGTATCGGCCGGAGAATCTGAACTGGAAGATCCCCGTTCAGAAGACGAGGAGCTGGTGATAGCTAACAAAAGGGTTAGCCTGAAATCACTATTTGAGGAACTACGACGATTTCGCCGAGATGTTACGGCCGAATTTCGGGAATTCAGAGAAGAATTGAAAAGGACAAACAGCAGAGTGGACCAGGCCGAGAACCGAATCTTGGAAACAGAGGATCGAATAAAAGTGCTCGAAGATTCTGTGCTGGACCTACGCAAAAGACAAGCAGCTATAGAGGCTAAGCTAACCGACCAAGAAGGAAAACAAAGAAGAGACAACATAAGAATTCATGGTCTGATAGAAGGAACCGAAAATGGTTTTAACTCAATGGCAGAATGCGTGGAATCCTTACTAAGAGAGAAATTGGATATTCCACAAACCACCGACTTGAAGATAGAAAAGGCACATCGTTCATTAGCCGCTAGGCCGGCGGCGGAAGCGCCCCCACGTTCGGTGTTGGTAAGATTTTCCAATTTCAAAATAAAACAAGAGGTTGTAAGACTGGCCTGGCAGAAAAAAGGATTTATGCACCAGGAGAGAAAAGTCTACGTGGAACACGATTACGCCCCGGAGGTCCTTAAAAAGCGCAGGGAATACAATGACGCGAAAAAGGTGTTAAGAGAGAAGAAATTGCGCTTTCAGACACCATTTCCTGCGAAGTTAAGGGTCTTCTACGGCGATGAAACGTGTCTCTATAATTCGGCGGAAGAAGCAACAGCTGACATGGCGAGAAGAGGGCTCCCGGTAACGGTGTTTAAACCCGCAGCAGACCCGAGTGAGAAGATCAAAGCGCAAACATGGACAACACAAAGACCCTCAAAATCCACGGACCAGCAGCGGGAAACCCAGCACCAGAGCGTCGCGGATAAACTATCCGTTTTCAGGTTGGAATAGCGACCTTTTTTTTTTTTTTTTTTTCCTTTCTCTTGAATCAATCCGCACATCCAACCCCCCTCATACAAGGTAACAAACATTAAAGGAGATGCATATTCAGCATGTGGTAAAACATTTCATGGAACAATCATATTATTTGAAACAAATAAGTCTTTGTAATAAAAAAAAAAAAAAAAAACTTGTTAAAATAGAAATGTGACAATAATCCACATGTTCTGCTCATACTAACAAATACTGTTTTTGCGTGAATGTTTGATGTGATGGGGGTGGGAGGGTGCACACAATTTCACAGGGTTTAGGCATAAAAGGAAAAAAAAAAAAAAAATCATTACAAGTTTGGATTGGGTTCTGAAACTCACGTTAAAAGCATGGGACTACTTTCAGTGGTACGAGAGGGCCCTCAACACGTAACAGAGTTTGAGGAATTTCCCTCAGAGCCTTCACTCCATCAAGGCTCTTACAGGGTCTTTAAAAAGACCTCAGCTCAGGAAGTTCTTTTGACAGTTTTTTGTTTTAAAGTTTTTTACACTATGTTCTTAATGTTTTTCTTGTTTTTAATGTTCTTTCAGTTTCTGAGTAGCACAAAAGAGGGCCACCACACAGTTATACTAAACAAAACAACACAATGGAGAAACAGGGTGTAACCAAAATAATTTCATATAATGTAAAAGGGATCCTGAATCCAGTTAAAAGATCCAAGATTCTAGGCAAAATGAAAAAAGACAAAGCAGGAATAATACTTTTACAAGAAACCCACCTAACAGACGTGGAACACAATAAACTCAGTAGACAAGGGTTTAAAATGATCTCTTCATCTTCATATAAATCAGGGAGGAGGAGGGGAGTAGCGACATTGATATCAACCAAAATTACATTTGAAAAAAAATCAGAACACAAAGATAAAGAAGGGAGATACAGTTTGGTAACTGGGCGGCTAGAGGGAGAAGATATCACCCTGCTGAATGTGTATGCTCCCCCAGGGGCTAACTGGAAATTTTATAAAAATGTATTCGACCTAATGATAACTAAAGCTCAAGGTTTAGTGATATGTGGTGGGGACTTTAATCTTAGACTGAATCCATACTGGGATGCTTCTGGTAATTCCCCACATCAAAATAACACCCAAAACAGGAAGACTCGGATGCTACTAAAAGAAATGGGAATCTGTGATGTGTGGAGGGAACTCAACCCCAGTGTAAAAGACTATACATTTTACTCAACTCCACATTCATCTTACTCAAGGATTGACTATTTTTTTATGTTTAATAGAGACATTGGTAGAGTAAAAACATGTAAAATAGGACTGATGGATCTCTCCGACCACAGTCCGATCTACATGGACTTAAATATCCAAAAATACACAAATAATACATTTTCTTGGAGGTTAAATTCAAATGTCCTGAAAGGACCATTGAAAGATGAATTGGAGTCAGATATTCTCAGATATTTGGAAGATAACGATAATGGAGAAGTATCCCCTTTAATACTGTGGGATGCATGTAAAGCTGTAATAAGAGGAAAGATTATTGCAAAACTGGCAACCCAAAAGAAACTAAGACTAGAAAAACTATCCACATTAGAGTCAGAACTTAGGAACCTAGAAAAAGAACACAAAGGCAACACTCATTCTACTGACTCGCTCAAGATTAAGGAAATTAAAAACCAAATAAATGAGATCTACACAATAGAAATCCAGAAGAAACTTACATTTCTGAAACAAAAATGCTATGAAGCAGGCAGTAAATCGGCAAAATTGCTAGCCTATAAATTGAGGAAACATCAAACAGAAAGAGCAATCTACAAAATCAGAGACCCAGTATCAAAGGAAATAAAATTCAGAATTCAGGATATTCTTAAAAACTTCGAGAATTACTATAAGAACTTATACTCCCAAAAAAAACATAAAAACGCATCCGAGGCATTCCTAAACACATTAAACCTTCCCCAACTTACGGAGTCACAAAATAAAACACTACTGTCAGAAATACATTCTAAAGAATTGGAAAAAGCAATTATGAAACTTAAAGCTAACAAATCCCCAGGAGCTGATGGCTATACAGCAGAGTGGTACAAAACCTTTAAACAGCAACTATCTCCTCTCCTCCTGAAAACATTTAATTATGTCCTCCACACAGGGGAAATCCCCCCCTCCTGGAGAGAAGGGGTCATTGCAGTTATACCTAAACCTGAAAAGGATAAACTAGAGTGCTCCAACTACAGACCAATCAGTGTACTAAATCAGGACTATAAGCTTTTTACCATTATCCTTGCCAAAAGGTTAGAGAATATACTGACAGACCTAATTCATTTAGACCAAACAGGTTTTATAAGACAAAGACAGACACAAGACAACATTCGACGCACTTTACACATAATTCATCATATAAAAAAATATAACTTAAATGCAGTCATATTAGGATTAGATGCTGAAAAAGCATTCGATTCGGTTGACTGGTCTTTTCTATACAGAATCTTATCCAGTTTCAATTTTCATAACAACTTCATTAGAACTATACAGGCATTATATAAAAAACCAACAGCTAAAATAAGGATTAACGGTAATTTATCATCATCTTTTGAACTGGAAAGAGGATGTCGTCAGGGCTGCCCCCTGTCTCCACTGCTCTTTGCAATCTTCATAGAACCTCTGAGCCAATGGATAAGACAAAACCAAAAAATTCAAGGTATTACACTTGGTCAGAAGGAACATAAAATAGCACTCTTTGCTGATGACATTTTAATATACCTAGGGCAGCCGGACACTTCTTTACCAGAACTAACCTCAGTTTTTTCAGAGTATGGAGATTTATCGGGGTACAAATTAAATATGCATAAAACCCAAGTTTTAACATTCAACTATGACCCAAATCATTATTCACTAAGCAAACTCAAAACTAACTGGGAGTCGGAATCTATGAAATATCTGGGGGTCAATATCCCGAAACAACTCAACAAAATTATATCACTAAACTATGATCCACTGGTGACAAAAATAAAATCTGACCTAGCAAGATGGAATATGATACCATTCTTGGGTATTGCACAAAGAATTGAAGCAGTCAAAATGAATATACTTCCACGTCTTCTATACCTTTTCCAAACAATACCGGTAGAACCTCCCAAAAAAACATGGCAGGAGCTGGACAGAAGGATCTCAAGATTCATATGGCAGGGCAAGAGACCTAGAATCAGATATAGAACCCTACAGCTAAACAAAGACAAAGGTGGGCTCGCGCTGCCAAATATCAGGGACTACTTTAAAGCCGCACAAATTAAAACTTTAGTAGAGATATGTAACCCAGTCTACTCTGCACAATGGAAGGAGATCGAATGCCAAATAACAAGTGACATCCCCCTACAGGCGATAATAGGGAACAATGTCTTACCTAAGCTTTTGAATAACACTAACCCGTGGATAGAGACCCCGCTAAAAATTTGGTTTAAGATAGTCAGAGAGAATCAAACTAAAGAGCCCTATCGACTTCTGCAATGGATCGCCTATGATCAGGACTTTACTCCTAATAAAACAGACACCAGATTTAAAAAGTGGAAGGAGAAGGGGCTGATAAAATATTACGATTTTTTTAAAGGGCAAATCTTAAGAAGTTTTGAAGATTTGAAAAAACAAGGCCTAATAAATCAAGACCTTTACAGGTTCTTCCAGCTTAGACACCACATAAACAATATACTTAAAAAGGAGGTTTTGGAAAGGGCCCAGTCAGGTGTTCTGAAGGTCTTCTTAATGGCATATAAAGGGATCCCAGGGATCAGATACATTTCTAAAATATACCAAGGTCTTCAAGACTTAAAAGGAGACAACACATCTTATATAAAAGAGAGATGGGAAAAAGAGGGGAATTTCACTTTACATCTGGAAATATGGGAAAAGCTAAATAAACAGCAATGGAAAAGTACCTCATCCCTGCAGTGGAGAGAATTTGGATGGAAAAACTTGGCAAGATTTTTCAGAACACCTGCACAAATCAAATTTACCCATAAGGGATTGAACTGTTGGCGCTTGTGTGGTGAAAAGACTGCAAATCATTTTCATGTGTTTTGGTCATGCCCAGTTATCCACCAATATTGGACCAATGTACAGACAATATTGGGGAAAATATTCAAAATTACAGTTCCCTTTTCTTTTGTAACTTTGTATTTGGGTTTACTACCGGACTCACTGGAAAGACGAGGAGAAAAATACTTATTCAATGTTTTAATATTGGCAAGCAAAAAAGCTCTAACTAAAAAATGGATGTTGAAGGACTGTCCTACACCTGAAGATTGGACTAACGTGATCCAAGACATTTACTCGATGGAAAAGTTGACATTCGCACTGAGACAGGACATGGATGGGTTCATGAACTTTTGGCAACCCTGGACCGCATATGTGTCTTCCATTAGATCTAATCTTTGACAAATACCATTTCAATAATGGTTCCGCTCTTTGTTCCAATGCTACTCAGATGCTCTTTTATCTTTATTTACTTACTTTTTCTTTTTGTTTGTTTTTTACTGGTTTGTTTGGTTTTTTTTTGTTTTTTGTTTTGTTTTTTTTTTTTCTCTTTAATTTCACTTTTTCTTTCACTTTAAAAAAAAAAAAAAATAAGGGGTGTTGTAAGAATTAATCTTCCAATGTTGTCAGATATCAGAAAATAAGGGAACATGTGATGAAAATGTAAACACTGCATTGCTGTAACGACCTGTATACCCTTTACAAAAACTTAAATAAAAAAAAAAAAAAAAAAACTGTTGCAGCAAGTGTATAAACTGTTGGGGATTAAGGGCATTAAGACTACCCCTTATCACCCTCAGACTGATGGACTAGTGGAGCGATTTAATCAGACTCTAAAAAACATGCTGCGGAAATTTGTTTCTGAAACGGGCTCAGATTGGGACCAATGGGTACCATATTTATTGTTTGCTTATCGGGAGGTGCCCCAGGCTTCAACAGGGTTCTCACATTTTGAACTGCTTTATGGCCGTCAGGTGAGGGGCCCACTGGATTTATTAAAGGAGCACTGGGAGAGTCCACCGAGTGATCAGGACAATGTGGTCTCTTATGTGATTAAAATGAGAGAAAAACTGGATCGAATGACTGCTTTGGCTCAGGAACACATGAGGACGGCGCAGGCCAAACAAAAAACTTGGTATGACAAGAAGGCCAGAAAAAGGGTTTTTCACCCAGGACAACAAGTTTTGTTATTGCTGCCCTCGTGTGACAGTAAGCTGTTGGCTCGATGGCAGGGGCCATATGAAATTTCTAAGAAACTAAGTTCAGTGACATATGAACTATATATGCCTGACAGGAAGGTGAAATATCAGACCTTCCACATTAACTTGTTGAAAGAGTTTCAGCAGCCTGGCCATCAGCAGCAGCAACCTGCTCTCCAGGAGACACAGCATCTCTTGATCTGTGCGACGGAAGTGGATGAGGAGAAGGAACAATCCTTTCCCACAAATGTGTCAGAGCCTTGTTCATTTCAACTGTCTCATTTGCAGGTGGATCAGCAGAGAGAGTTAGAGACATTGTTGGATCCAGATTTGTTTCAAGAGAGACCGGGTTTCACCACATTGGTATATCATAAGGTTCATTTGAAAGAGGAAGCTGTTCCACGTAGAAAATCATATAGGATCCCAGAACAACTGGTACCAAAAATGAAGCATGAAATTGATTTGATGTTGCAGCTGGGAGTGATTGAGGAGTCAGCCAGTGAGTGGTGTAGCCCGATTGTGCTGGTACCCAAAAAGGACGGCTCTTTGAGATTCTGTATTGACTTTAGATATCTCAATTCAGTGTCTAAGTTTGGGTCATACCCCATGCCCCGGATTGATGAACTGTTAGAGAAAGTGGGCAGGGCTAGGTTTATTTCTACTTTGGACCTATGTAAGGGGTATTGGCAGGTGGCATTGGCACCAGAAACAAGGGAACTTACAGCCTTTAAAACACCTTATGGCAGTTTCCATTTTAGGTTCATGCCATTTGGCCTTCAGGGGGCACCTGCAACTTTTTAGCGGCTTATGGACCAAGTTTTAAGAAGGGTATCAAATTTTGCGGCTGCCTATTTGGATGACGTGGTCATCTATAGTCAGACCTGGGAAGAACATTTGGTACATCTTAGGCAGGTCCTTCAGTTGATTAAGAAGGCAGGACTGACAATCAACCCACGCAAATGTGCGTTCGGACAGCAGCAGGTGGAGTGCCTGGGACATGTGGTTGGTCAGGGGGTCATTAGACCACGAGTAGGTAAAGTGGATGCCATTCGGACCTACCCTGTACCCACCACTAAGAAGAGAGTGCGATCATTCTTGGGAATGGTGGGATGGTATAGCAAGTTCATCCCCCACTTTGCTGAAAGAGGAGCAGTGTTAACTGACCTCACTAAGGCTTCAGCGCCAAATAAGGTAAAAATGGACAGAGGAGTGTGACAGAGCGTTTGAGGATCTGAAGAGGGCTATTTCTGGGGAGAAGGTTCTCTACAGCCCAGACTTTGCTCGCCCATTCATTTTACAGACTGATGCTTCAGGGATGGGCATTGGAGCAGTACTTCTCCAGGAGGAGAAGGGAGAGAGACACCCAGTACTGTTCTTGAGCCGTAAGTTGTTGGACCGGGAGACAAGATATTCTGCGGTAGAAAAGGAATGTCTTGCCATGAAATGGGCAATAGGGTCCCTTAAGTATTATTTACTAGGGCGTCATTTTGTATTGGAGACAGATCATCGGGCCCTACAGTGGTTGGACAGAATGAAGGACGTAAACAGTCGTCTCACAGGGTGGTATGTGTCCCAACCATATAATTTTACTGTTCGGTATGTGGTAGGGAAAACCAACCTTGTGGCTGATAGCCTCTCACGAGTACATGACTCCTAGAGTACTGTACTCTCGGGAAAGGGGGGAGGAAATGTGACGATGGGATGTCACCACTATTATGACTTATTGTTTGTGTGATTGTTATATTTTTAATGGTAAATGTTATTATTTGTTAAAACACACACACATTTATTTGGGATCTGTCTTTGTTTAATTTGAATGCCTTGGGAGATAATTGTATGGTTAAGTATTTGGATAAAATAATGGATGATAAGTTATTGCACATACCTTTGCCAATATGCTTCCTGTGGGTGTCCAGGCAAAAGACTCCTTTAGGGAGTTGAAGGCCTTTTATAGGACACCAGCAGGAAGGAAACATCTATGGTAAGTTAGAGGGGTGGTTTAGTTTTGTAAATAAGGGTTTTGAACTATTTATTGGACTATTTATATTATTATTGTCATTGATTGTTATTTATTATGCTATTTATATTGTATACTGGGGAAAATATTTATGTATTTTAGAATTAGTGGGTATGTGTAAATGATGTAAGATTTGTTGTTTTACCTGGGATTATGGTAGGGGCTAATTATTGCTGTTAGTATAAAACAGGTGTGATGATTGTGACAGAAGAATTGTAGTTGAGTTCACTGAGACATATCAAAGAGATTGTCAATCATTGCTGTAAAGCAGAGTTTTGAAGAATTGTGTCGGATGTCTGGACTATTTACTTGTGAGTTATAATAAAAATGGAAAATTGGAATTGAAGATCTTGGCTGTTTCTTGCCTCAGACCTCGCCACACTTTTTCACATGAATACTCTTTATTTTCAACAGCAGTTGATATTTTTTTCTATAAATTCCATTAGAGCAAATGCAGTTGTCCTCTTGTGTCTGAACCCATATTGCTGCTCACACAATAAATTATTCTTCATTATGAAGTTGTCAGTTCTCTCACAGAATATTTTTTCAAGTATCTTGGAAAATTGCGGCAATAGTGAAATTGGTCTGTAGTTTGAAAGTTCCCCTCTGTCACCCGTCTTGTATATCGGAATTACTTTAGCTATTTTCATTGCATTGGGAAATATACCTGTTTGGAGAGACACGTTACAAATATACGTCAGTGGTTTCACTAAGCGTTTGATAATAGTTTTGACTAAGAGCATGTCAATACCATCACAGTCCGTAGATGTCTTACTTTTAAACGATTTAACAATTTCAATGACCTCTCTCGTCTGTGTTCTTTATAAAAATGGAGTCTTTTATAGCAGTGTTTTTGCTTATTGTATCACCTGTAGGTTCATGACAGCCCCCCCAGTAATGACACCAAAAAAAGAGCTGTTGAAGGCAATGTGGGCCCACTCAGGCTATGATAAAGTGACATTCACTCGGTCACTTCCTCTCACACTAATAAAATGTTCCACTGACAAGACAAAATGGCTGACATAAACGTGATTTTTGATCATTAACAGAATTGCCTGAGATTTGCTGGTTAGCTGAAGAATACTGTTGTGATTGTGAGTCTGAAGTTTCATCAGATCTGAATCGGTATATCTGGAGTTAAACTCAAATTTTTGAGAAGTTGCATATCACATGAACATTTTTGAAAATAGGGTGCAGAAAAATTCATTTTCAGAGTTTACCACCATAGTCAAAAAGTTGCGGAAGGTTTCAGAGAATAGAATTATATAAGAATTTTTAGTCTAGGCCCAGCTGTTCTCAATGATCGCTCCTGATCTCTCAAGGATCTGTCAAAGATCTCTATAGATCCCCATGAAATTCACAGTGATCTTCCAAACATTCACACAAGCATCTTTCTTGAGGCTTTAGGAGATCATTGAGAGATCAGGCCAGTTGTTGATCTCCCAACGATCTCCGTGTGTCTTTATGAAATGACTGACTCTGTGAGGACAATTTAAAAACTGAGACATGTCCTCCTCTGTCCAACGTCCAGCCAAGTTAGAAAAGCAAACAGTCTCTATCTAGAGCAAAACCTTCATTAGACTCCATCACTGTCCCTCAGAAGAAGGTTTGTCCTTTCGTTTTAGGGCACATTCACACGGCCACCATTTCATCCCGACCAAAGGACTATCCACGGATAGTTCAGGTTGTTTGGTGCCGTCTGAACTCGTGTTTGAAGTCTGGTGTGCACCAAACAATGCACCCCCGTTTTCAGGTCCGCCTGAAAACGGGGGTCTCGGTTCACTTGTAAACCAAGTCTGGTGTGCTTCGCTTGCAGTGTGAATGCAAACGGACTATCCAGCGGACCAAAGGGCTGACATGCCCCTCGGCATCTATATAACCACAGCAACATGTAGTCTCAGAAGAGGAAGTGACGTTTACTGTAGCGCATTTTGGGTAGAAAATAACAAAGACAACCGCGCAGATCCGAGAAATCCTTTTATCGGAGAAAGCCGAGGAGAAAAGTTAAAAATGTCTCGTTTGTGGCGGACAAACAACCCGGCTGAAGGGAATGGATTTCCGTTTTTGGTCCTGGCCCACCGATGAGACTAATTTTTCTTCTTCGCCGAGATTTTGGTGGCCTAGTTGATAGAGCATCCGCCCCACAACTGGGAGGTCGTGGGTTCAAATCCCGGCCGGGTCATACCAAAGGCCATGTAAAAATGGTACTTCCCACCTTCAAGCTTGGTGGTCAGCGTAATAGAATGGGGGAAGAAGTTGTTTGTGGCTGCGCCTTGTATGGCAGCGACCCCTCTGATTCTACATGTGATTAACATTGTAGATAGGAGAAACGTAATTTCATTCTACCGTACATGATTGGCTGTATGGACTGAATGACAACAGAGATGGCTTCTTCTTCTTTTTCTTCCTGGTCAGTGGTGGTTTCAGCTACAGTCCCCCAAATGAACAGTTGTTGTAACTGCGTGAAGTCCAGGCAGTTTGGTCTGCTGCAGTGTGAATGCAAATCAAACCAAACAAAGGTGTGAAAATCCTTGGCATTCCCCACCCAATTGATCCGAGACCCCCGGACTATCAGACTATCCTGGTGTGAATGGGGTCTTAAAGACCGGGGGGACACATTAAGACTCACACTCTGTTCTCAGAGACGTGATGTATGAGGACGTGTATGTGGTCTAATTATCCTGTCCGCCCCAGAACGTCTGTCCTTAGAGCGAGGCGGCTGGAGGTGACATTGACATTTTATTGGCATTTAACAGCAGATCAGTGGAGTCAGAGAAACTCCGCTGCTTAAATGCTCATCTGAGCAGAGATGAGACGGCTGGAGGACCGGTCATGTGGAGGTCACACAGCTTTTAAATGAGTGTGTGTGTTCACCTGCCTTCACCTTTTGCTCTTCTAGGATTAAACAGCTCAGTTTAAATCTACATTTTCAGCAGTATTCAGAGAACACATTCATAATATTCATAATGTATTCAGAGAATACATTCATAACCTTCTTCCTGTTTCATGTTAACCAGCAAAGTTCACCAGGAATCTGCACTCTAGGAAACTCAGCAATAGACTAAAGGGTCGATGGAATTGCTGTCACAGGATGGGGTGGGAGGGTGGGGGTGAAGGTACCAGGAGAAGGTCCTGAAGACCTGTCAGGAAGTGAAGAAAAGACATCTCACAGCCTGAAGACCCTGGAGTGGTAGATTAGTGTTAGGGCATCTGCCTCACAGCATGGGGGTCGTGGGTTCAAGCCCCAGTCAGCTCATACCAAAGACCAGATAAGAACGGTACTTTCTGACTTCTAGCTTGGTGCTCAGCATAGTACAATGGGGAAGAGAAAGGTAGTGGTGGCCACTACAGTTCTAGTAGATAGGAGAACATTTGGCTGTAGAGCTGGTTCTGGTTCTGAACACCTCTGAAAGTCTTACAATAGAATTCTTTATCTTCACAGGAAACAACAACACTGTGGTGAGCTTTACATCATCTGTATTGCAGCGGGGTAAAAGCTGCTTCTGAGTCTGTTTGTCCAGGACATGATGGACATGAAGTGTTCAACAGTGCGAGTAAATGATGACCCGGGTGGGAAGGATTTTTCAGGATGTTGGTAGCTCTGGTGATGCAGCGGGAACCAAAGATCTCCTCCAAAAAAGGCAGACTGCAGTCATGGCTGGTGTTGATGACTCTCTGGACCAGGTGGTGGTGGACCAGGTGGATACACAGGAGGCTAGCACACTCTTGATGGAGCAGGGGTAGAAGGACACCAGCAGCTGATCCTCAAGGTAGTTTTTCCCGAGGATTCTTAGGAGATGGAGTCACTGCTGGGCCTTCTTGAGCATGGCAGTGGAATTGATGGTACAGGTGAGATCCTCCGTGATGTACAGTATGTACCCAGGATCTCTCCCCTGATGTGGAGCAGGATTATGTCAACCTTCTTACTGCAGAAGTCGATGATGAAGTTCATTTTGGACGTGTTCAGGATCAGATTGTTGTCCATCTGCAGACCTCCTCCTGATAGGCTGACTCGTCCCACCATGGTAGTGTGAGCATTTGAACGCCATACTCACACACCTGCTCTTCCTCTGAAGGTCCTCCTGAGGACCTGAAAACCAGGAACTCTGCAGAGATTAAATGTTTTAAATCAAGGATCTAATTCTGTTTTTTTCTGACCATATGGTTTTTCTTGTCCAGCAGTTTTCTGTTAGAAAGTTTTACTTGTTATAATATTTTTGCTTGTTTTAAGCAATTTAACCTTATTTTAAGTCAATTTTTCTGCCAACATTTTACTTTCCAACTGTTTCCAGCCAGCATGTCCAAGTGGGCCCCACCAAAGGTTAAATCTGGGCTGTCTTACGGGTGCATGAGGGTTTGTCCATGGGTTCTATGTTGGCCCCATCTATGTTTGCCCACTGGAGTTTACCTGTGGTGCAGGTAAGCAGGTAATTTGCTTACTCGCTTTAAACCCATGTGGGCCCCACATGGGGTTAAAATGGGTCAGCAGGTTTCAGTAACACTGATGCCATAGGCAGAATTATACAAAAAAAGTCATAAATTTATGAGAAAAAAAGGTTAAAATTTATAAAAGTTACAAATTTACAAAAAAGTAGCAAATTTACTAGTAAATAGTCACAAATTTATGAGAAAACTGAAAATTTAGGAGAAAAAAGTTGCAAATTTACAAGAAAAATTGCAAAATTACTTTAAAAGAATTACAAACTTCCAAGAAAAAAACCTGCAAATTTACAAGAAGTCACAAATTTATCAAGGAAAAAAATAAGAAACGTTGCAAATTAACAAAAATTAGCAAATGTATGAGGAAAACTTTTTTCCTCATAAATTGAAAATTTATGAGGACTTTTTTCCTCATAAATTGAAAATTTATGAGGAAAAAAAGTCCCAAATTTATGAGGAAAAGCTGTAAGTTTATAGAAAAAAAATGTTGAATTTTTTTGGGAAAGTTCCAAATTTAGAAGAAAAATGTGGCAAACTTACGGGATGGGAAAAATTCACAAATTTACAAGCAAAAAAGGTAACAAATTTATGAGAAAGTTCCAAAAATACAAGAAAAAGCAAATTTGCAAAAAAAAAAAGTCACAATTTTGCAAGAACAACTAGCAAGTTTACAGTAAAAAAAGGTTACAAATTTATGAGAAAGTCTCAAATTTTCAAGAAAAATGCATCAAATTAGGGGGAACAGTCACAAATTTACAAGAACATCTGAGCTGCTCTCTGGCTAAAAGACCAAAGTGTGAGAACCGGAGTAAACACGGCTCAGACTTTAGAGCTGGTCACTAAAAACAAAGGCTTGGTTTGATTTACTGCAGTAGTCTCCTTGTGGAGAAAGGAAGCAGGTGACGCAATGAGCTGGACAACACAAGAACTTTATTCCTTCTCCAACATTCAGTACAGAAAAAGCCCGTGGATCTCTGTGCATCCTCTTTTTTATAATCTTTAATTCCATGCATGAAGACCCAGGAATCCCAACCATAATCACTGTGTGGAACAAAGACATGCATGGCACATTAACATAACATAATGCCAGTACCGCATTCTCACACCCTTTCCTCCTCCAGTGGTCCTAGCGCTTCCTCCTCTCCCCGGGGGGCAATTAGTCCTTACTGTCCTGTCTGAGACCCCCCGGTGACACTTCCTCCTTCAGCACATTGTTTTCTCTTTCCCCCAGCTGCTGTCTCTGGGTGGAGAATCCCCTACCCATACCACCACACAGCCCACCCCCCCGAACACCCAGAAAGGGCACTAACCCCCCCCCCCCCCGTCCCTTGGGCTTGAGCTGGCGCCCATAGCGGCTGTAGCGGGGGGTTGCCGATCCAGTCAACACACCCTGCTGGCGAGGTGTACAGGAGGGCACGTCAATCTGTGGAAGGAAAGGGGAGGGGCAGGAACACATTAGCTTCACGAGTGCCAGTCCCTACGAGGGAACACCAACTTGCGGAGCCCCCAACGGTGGGTGTCTGTGCCGGGGATCTTGGGCCAACACCACCTGCTCGTCTGCCAACACAAAAGCAGGCTTCAGCCTGTTGATGCACATGGTCTCCCTACGCCCCCAAAGTCTAACACAAAATGCTTTGCCCCAGGTTCCAATACCCTGAATGGTCCGTCGTATGGCGGGCGTAGCGGGGTCCGGTGTGCATTATGCCTGACAAAAACAAAACCAGAGTTCTGTAAACTCTTGGGGACGAAAGTGCAGGGGAAACAATGGTGGGCCAGGCCTGGCATGCTAAAAGCCTCTGTACTGTGCAAAAATTGCACAGTATGGTGGATCGGCCCCGGGTGCGGGGTTTTCCAGTAAAAACTCCACGGGGATCCGCAGCGGCTGAGAAAAAATGAGTTCTGCCGGGAAGGCTGCCAAATCCTCCTTAGACGTGGAGCGCAACCCTACAAGAACCCAGGGCAGCCAGTCGACCCAATTTGTATCCGTAAGCAAAGCTCTGAGTCCTGCCTTAAGTGACCAATGAAAACGCTCGCAAAACACGTTAGCCTGGGGGTTGTATGCGGTAGTATGGTGAATTTTGACCCCCAGGCTCTGGGCCATCACGGACCAGAGTTCTGAAATGAATTGTGAACCCCTGTCGGAAGTGACGTCTGATGGGGATCCAAACTGTGCAACCCAAACAGACAAAAAAATGCGAGCCACTTCCGTGGATGTGGTAGAAGCCAGTGGAACCACTTCAGGCCAGTGCATGGTGCGGTCCATGACTGTCAAAAGGTGCGTGAAACTTTGCGATGGTGGGAGAGGTCCCACCAAATCCATGTGGACGTAGTCGAACCTCCTAGCCGGGATTTGGAACGGCTCGAGGGGGGCTCTGGTGTGCTTGTACACTTTGGCCCGCTGGCACGTGATGCAAACTGCAGCCCACTCTTTCACGTCCTTGCACATGTGTGGCCAGATGAATTTCACCCCACTAGCTTCACTGAAGCGCGCATGTTTGGAACCACTGGGTGCGGGCAGCTGGTGGAGACGTTGCAGAGCAAGGGAGGGCACTCTTCTTGCACCACCCTGCTCTCCAGCCTTAACTCAGTAGGAGCAGACTGGAGCGCGCAAATGTCCGCGTCCCTGGCTTGCTCCGCAGCCATGGCAGTGAAATTGATTCCCCTGTAGACTGGGGAGACTAATGCGCTTGACAGGCAATCGGCCACAACGTTGAGCTTACCGGCAATGTGTTGAATGTCGGTCCTAAACTCCGAGATCGCGGCCAAATGCCATTGCTGCCTGGCCGACCACAGTTCCAAGACCTTGGACATTGCGTAGGTCAGCGGCTTATGGTCATGAACACGGTGAACTCACGCTTTAGCCAAAACTGGAAATGGCGCTTCACCAGGTGTAGAGCCAACAATTTTCTGTCGACGTACTGTATTTGCATTCATTGTTGCGCAAAGTTCGATTGAAAAATGCGAGCAGCTGCCACAAACCGGAGACATTCTGCTCCAGTGCTGCCCCTATGGCCATATCAGATGCGTCCCTAGAAAGCGCTATCTGTGCTGACGGATCCGGGTGGGACAGCAATGTGGCATCCGCAAGTGCTGTTTTGGTGTTTGTGAAAGCCTGGACTCACTTGGGAGTCCAGTCAATGTTTTCTGCAGGCTTCTTTTTTTTTTTAAGCGCAGCATATAAAGGCTGCATCAGCTGGGCTGCCTGGGGAAGAAAACAGTTATAAAAATTGACCATTTCCAAAAACTCCTGTAGGGCTCTCACGATCTACAGATGCAGAAAGTCTAACAAGGCACGCACCTTATCCGGTAGCAAAATCGAGCCCTCTAATGAAATGCGGTGGTCCAAAAAATCAATCACTGACACACCTAACTTGCACTTCGCCAGGTTCAGCCTATGCACTTCCAACCTCTTGAAAACCATCTTGAGATGGGTGATGTGCTCCTCCTCGGACACGCTAGCTACTAGAATGTTGTCTAAAGTAGACAAAAATGAAGGCCAAGTCACGAAGCACTGCATCCATCATCCTCTGGAAAGTCTGCGCCGTGCCTTTTAATCTGAACAGCATGCGTAAAAACTCAAAAAGGCCTAAAGGAGTTATTACCACTGTTTTCAGAACATCTTCCACATGCACCAGGATCTGGTGGTAACCGTGGACCAGGTCCACTTTTGAAAAAACATGCGCCCCGGCCAGGTGCACGGAAAAATCCTGGATGTGCGGGATAGGATACTGATCGTGTTCCGTGGCATTGTTCAAGCGCCGGAAATTGCCGCACGGTCACCACGACCCGTCGGCCTTAGGCACCATGTGTAGTGGGGATGCCCACGGGCTGTTGGAGCGCCTGACGATGCCCAACTGCTCTAAGCTGGCAAACTCCTCGTGTGCGCTGGCCAGTTTAGCCGCGTCCAGGCGCTGAGGTCGCACGAACACTAGCGGTCCTTTTGTAGTTTTGAAATGTTCGACCCCGTGTTTCGTTATCGTAGCCGAAAAAGTTGGGACCCTGAGTGCTGGGACCTGTGCGAGCAAATGTTGGTACTTACCCCCTGGAGCTATAACGTTAGCCAATGTTGTTGACCCAGCTCCCCGAGCTGTGCAGGGCAGTGAGGTAAAGGAGACAGCATCCACTAATCACCTATTAGCAACATCGACCAACAACCCATAAGCACATAAAAAAATCTGTGTCTAAAATGGGGGGAGAACATGCAGCTACCACAAAGTCCCACTGAAAGTTGCGTCCGTGTAAGCATATCGTCAGTGTCCGCTCGCCAAATGTCCTGTTGGTAGACCCGTTTGCGGCCATAAGCTCAAGACTGTTGCCTCCTGCCAATCTGTCTGCGCAATGCGACAGAATGAGGCTTTACTGGGAGCCAGAGTCCACCAAGAACCGCCTCCCGGAATGTGTGTCTGTGATAAAAAGCAGCTTGTCTCTTTCACCAACAGTCACAGCTGCTACTGACTGCTGGCCGTACCGTTTCCCGGCTTCTTGAATTGGAATAGCAGCAGGCAGCATTGGGCGTTCGAACCGAAGCAGCAATGATAGAAACAGATTGCCCCATTCCTGCATCTCCTGACGTCTGCTCCGGCTACCACCAATGGCTCCTCGACCTCGCTGGAGTCCCTCATGGATGCTGGTGCCGCTGCATTCACGCTGAGAGTTCTGGTCACTAAAATGATGTGATCCGCTTCCTGCGCTAGTGCGTGGTAGTCCTTGGTCACCAGCAGCAGCGAGTTGGCCAGGATCGCCCTCGCTGCAGCTGGTAGGTTCCTGAGGAACAAGTGGGCTAACAGGAAAGACTCGTCGTTGTTCCCCATCAGAGCTAACATGCTCTCCATGAGCTCCAAGGCTGATCTGTCCCCTAACTCTGAATGTGTTAAGATAAGATAAGATAAGCCTTTATTAGTCCTGCAATAGGGAAATTCCAGGATTGCAACAGCACAGGGATAGCAACACTCAGAGCAATAATTAAGAAGATACGAAAACTAAAAATAAGAGCAGTGAATATACATACATACACATAAATATATAAATATATATACAAAGTGCTGAGCATTGTAGCAAGATTGAATAAACAGCATAACCGTCTACTTAGTTATCCTACGTAGTATGAATATGTACCCATACATATTGTCACCCTCCGTAGCGACTATTGTCCTAGTTGTGTAGTGGAGGGGATCATTTGTGTAAGTCTGTTGCGTCCTTTGCATTCAATACTATTAGGTCGTCACTTTTTTTTGCTATCTCTGTGAGCAGCCCTGCTTAGGTTATACAGTCTGACAGCCGTAGGTAGGAAGGACCTGCGAAGCCTCTTGGTTGCGCACCTAGGATGATGTAGTCTATTGCTAAATGAGCTCCTCAGTGCGTTCAGTATGTCCTGCATAGGGTGGGACTCAGACTCCAGCAGAGATGACTGTTTAGCCACCATCCTTCTCTCACCCATCTCCTCCACTGGGTCAAGGCATTGCCCAAGGACAGATCTAGCTTTCTTGATCAGTTTGTTCAGTCTCTTCCTATCGGCTGCTGTAATGCCGTTGCCCCAGCAGACCACTCCAAAAGTGATGGCTGATGCCACCACCGTGTCGTAGAATGTCTTCAGCAGCGCCCCTTGTACACCAAAAGACCTGAGCCTCCTCAGTAGGAACAGCCTGCGCTGTCCCTTCTTGTAGAGTGCGTCGGTATTGTGTGACCAGTCTAGTTTATTGTTCAGATGAACACCAAGGTACTTGTAGGATGTCACCATCTCAATGTCTGTTCCCTGTACGTTTACTGGTGCTGTGAGGGGTTATCCTTGCCTGCGGTAGTCCACCACCAGCTCCTTAGTTTTCCTCGCGTTGATCTGGAGGTAGTTCCGATGGCATCAGTCCACGAAGTCCTGGATAAGTCCTCTGTACTCAGCTTCATCTCCGTTGGAGATGAGGCCGACAATCGCAGAGTCGTCAGAGAACTTCTGTAGATGGCAGTGTGTTGTGTTGTGTGAGAAGTCTGCAGTATAAAGGGTGAACAGGAAGGGAGCCAAAACCGTTCCCTGGGGGGCCCCCATGCTACCGATGATCGTGTCAGACACACAATCTCGGGTTCTCACAAACTGTGGCCGGTTAGTGAGATAGTCCAGGATCCATGATGACAGGTGCTGGTCCACCCCTGCGCACAGCAGCTTGTCCTTCAGGATCATCGGTTGGATGGTGTTGAAAGCACTGGAGAAGTCAAAGAACATGATCCTCACCGCATTCCCGGGCTTCTCCAGGTGGGACAGAGAACGGTGAAGGAGGAAGATCACTGCATCCTCCACCCCAATGCCATGCTGTTAGGCAGACTGGAGTGGATCCATCGCCGGTCCCACCAGGGAGCGGAGGTGAGCAAGGAGCAGTCTCTCCAGGGTCTTCATCATGTGAGACGTCAGGGCCACTGGTCTGTAGCTGTTCAGATCTTTGGGGTGGGAAGTCTTTGGTACAGGTACCACACAAGATGTTTTCCACAACTGTGGTACCCTCCCCAGCTTCAGGCTCAGGTTGAAGATGTGCTCCACAATCCCACACAGCTGGTCTGCACAGGACTTGAGGAGCTTTGTGCTGATGCCGTCCAGTCCCGACGCCTTCCTCGCCTTGATCTTCCTCAGCTCCGTCCTCACCTGGGTCTTAGTGAGGGCCAGGTTGGGGGGCTGTGTGCTAGGAGTGGGGGGTGTTGGTGGAGTGGGGTATGGACAGCAGGTCTCAATGACTTTAGGAGTCTCTCTGCCCTCTCACTGTCAGAAAGAGTATAGCGCTGGAGTAGCATCCTCTTGAGCGCTTTACATCTCTCCTGGGACGGTGGCTCCTGGAGCAGGCTCGTCACCTGTTGTGTGGCGTGCGCATCCAGCGCAGCGACCATGTAATAATACTTTGTCATCCTTTGTTATCCCGCGGAGTGTGAACTGGGCTTCTATTTGCAGGAACCATGCTATCGTCTCCGGGGTGGTGCTTGGCTTGCTCTCCATGGCACTTCTTGGGGTCACCAATGTGGAGAAAGGAAGCAGGCGAGACAATGAGCTAGACAACACAAGAACTTTATTCCTTCTCCAACATTCAGTACAGAAAAAAGCCCGTGGATCTCCGTGCATCCTCTTTTTACCTCCGCCAAAGGGGGAGGTTATGTGATCATCGGCGTTGGTTTGTCTGTCTGTTTGTTTGTTTGTTAGCAAGATAACTTAAAAAGTTATGGATGGATTTTCATAAAATTTTCACAGATTGTCAGAAATGGGGTGTCCTACAGATAATTAGATTTTGGTGGTGATCCGGATCACCGTCCACAAGAAAACCGCCATTACGCAAAATGCCATTTTTGTGAATAACTACTAAACCACTAATCCTATCATTATCAATCCAATTGTTGTGAATCCAATTGCTAGTCATATGTTTTCACGGTCAAGGAATCTGAAAACGTACACACAAACACTGTATGGGGGGAACTGTGGTGCTAAACCGCCATTACGGAAAATGCCATTTTCGTCAATAACTACTGAACCACTAATCCTATCATTGTGAATCCAATTGCTTGTCATATGTTTTCATGGTCAAGGAATCTGAAAACGTACACACAAACACTGTATGGGGGGAACTGTGGCCGCCATTACGGAAAATGCCATTTTTGTGAATAACTACTGAACCACTAATCCTATCGTTGTCAATCCAATTGCTAGTCATATGTTTTCATGGTCAAGGAATCTGAAAACGTACACACAAACACTGTATGGGGGGAACTGTGGCCGCCATTACGGAAAATGCCATTTTCGTGAATAACTACTGAACCACTAATCCCATCATTGTCAATCCAATAGCTAGTCATATGTTTTCATGGTCAAGGAATCTGAAAACGTACACACAAACACTGTATGGGGGGAACTGTGGCCGTCATTACGGAAAATGCCATTTTCATGAATAACTACTGAACCACTGCTTGTCATATGTTTTCATGGTCAAGGAATCTGAAGACTGTATGGGGGAAACTGTGGCGCTTTGCGGAGGTCTGCGCTCTCCGAGTGCTTTTCTAGTTTATAATCTTTTATTCTATCCATGAAGACCCAGGAATCCCGACCATAATCATTGTGTGGAACAAAGAAATGCGTGGCACATTAACATAACATAATGCCAGTACCGCATTCTCACACCCTTTCCTCCTCCAGTGGTCCTGGCCCTTCCTCTTCTCCCAGGGGGCGGATAGTCCTTATTGTCCTGTCTGGGGCCCCCCAGTGACACTTCCTCCTTCAGCACACTGTTTTCTCTTTCCCCCAGCTGCCGTCTTTGGGGGGAGAATCCCCCACCTGTATCACCACATCCTCATCATTGTCTCTTTTTTTAAGGCTGAAGAAGTGCATGATGGATAAGCATCAGCAGGATAATGTCACACAGGAGCCTCCAGGCTTTGTTTCAGCTTAAACTCACAAAGTGGATTACACAAATGTGTTCTGTCCTGCTGCCCTTTTCCTGCAGATCTGCACTGACTTCAGGGCATCTGGTCTGGTCTGAGCTCAGTGGGGAGACAAATGTGAGCGAGGAGAGGAGGACAGAAGAGAGAGAGATGGAGATGAGGGAGGAGAGGCTGAGATGTGATGGTGTGGAGCAAAAGGCATCCTGAATCAGAGAGAGCAGCAGTGACTCCCACAGAAGAACAAAGAGACATGACGTGTGTTTGAGTTGGTTTGTGCTCCTTCAGGGAACAAAACGCCCTCATCACATTAAACAGCAGCAGCATCTCTGCTCTCATCAACACAAACCCTAAACTCACTCTGACTGGATGATCAAACCAAACAAATTCTACATTTATACAGTCATTTCTGTAGGGAACGTTAATTTCTGATTTAAAAAAAAACACCCAAACAATTAAACTCCACTGTTCTACCAGAGGGCCGTTTAAGATTTTCAACTGCCACTCAGTGAAGAAACAATTTCATTTTCTTTGTGTTTGCTAAATTTAGGGAAACTGGCTGGAATGTTAAGGGTTAAAAGAGAAGTTTCAAATCTGCAAGAAAAAAGCTCCAAATTTAAAAGAGAAAATCTGCAAATTTATAGGAAAAGGTTGAAAAGTTGAAAGAAAAAGTTACCAATTTTCAAGAAAAAAATGGAAAATCGAGGAGAAAAAAGTAGCAAATGTTTAAGAAAAGTTTCACATCTAGTGAAATAAAGTTGCAAATTTTTGAGAAAAAGTGAAAAATTTACAAACAGTTGCAGATTTTTCAGAAAAAATAGAAAAAGTTGAAAATTAACAAAAAAAAAATAGCAAAAATATGAGTTAACTAAACTGAAAATTTATGAGAAAAAAAATCCCAAATTTATAATTACACTTTTTGAGAAAGTTCCAAAGTCACAAATTTATCAGAGAAAAGTGAAGATTTAGGAGAAAAAGTTGCAAATTTACAAGAAAAAAGTCAGAAATTCATGAAAAAATTAGAAAAAGTTGCAAATTAACAAAAAAGAAGCAAATATATGAGTAAATAGATTAAAAATTTACGAGGAAAAAGTCATTTATGAATAAAATTTTTGAGAAAGTTCCAAATTTACAAAAAATGTTGCAAATTAATTAGAAAAGTCCCAAATTTACAAGAAAATAACAAATTTGCAAGGAAAAAAGTAACAAATTTATGAGAAAAAAATCGCACTTTTACAGTAAAAACAAGTTTAAATTTTATGAGAAACTTCCAGTTTTCAAGAAAGTTTTTCAAATTGATGGAAAAAAAGTCAGAAATTTTTTAATAATTTTTAAAATTTCAGTAGGCATGCAAAAATGCTCCAAATCTCTCAGATTGCGAGGGCATATCCTGTGCACAGCCCTCTTCAGATCACCCCACAGATGTTTGATCGGATTCAGGTCTGGACTCTGGCTGGGCCATTCCAAAACCTTAATCTTCTTCTGGTGAAGCCATTCTTTTGTTAATTTGGATGTGTGCTTTGGGTCATTGTTGTGCTGAAAGATGAAGTTCCTCTTCATCTTCAGCTTTCTAGCAATAGCTTGAAAGTTTTATGCCAGCACTGACTGGTATTTGGAACTGCTCATAATTCCCTCCACCTTGAATAAGGCCCTAGCTCCAGCTGAAGAAAAACAGCCCCAAAGCATGATGTTGCCACCACCATGCTTCACTGTAGGTATGGTGTTCTTTTGGTGATGAGCAGTGTTGTGTTTGCACCAAATATACCTTTTGGAATTATGGCCAAAAAGTTCAACCTTGGTTTCATTGGACCATAACACATTTTCCCACATGCGTCGGGAGATTTCAAATGTGCTTTTGCAAAATGTAGCCGGGCTTGGATGTTTTTCTTCATAAGACTTTCATCTTGCCACCCTAGATGGGAGATTGTTGTCACATGTACTAAACAACCAGTACTTGCCAGAAATTCCTGTATCTCCTTCAGTGCTGCTAGTCGGTCTCTTGGCAGCCTCCCTGACCAGCTTTCTTCTCGTCTTTTCATCAGTTTTGGAGGGACATCCAGTTCTTGGATCTATGGCTACTAGCTCTCCTTCCTCTCCTCCTCTGGTGTGCTCTCTCTGTCAGATGTTTAGCTACACCTCTGCCTCTTTTAGCGATAACGGTAAATGTAATAAATGTTGTCTTTTTGAGGCGCTCGAGGCGAGGTTGTCTGATTTGGAATCCCGGCTCCGCTGCATTGAAACACTGTCTGCGCCAGTTAATCTTGACGGACGCCCATTAGCTGCAGCGGAGCTAGCTAGCTTAGGCCCCCCTGTCAGCGGTCCCTCAGCTCTCCTCAGCAGCGAGGAGACTGGGTGGGTGACGGTGAGAAGGAAGCCTAGTCGCAAAGCCCCGGTACACCACCAACCTGTTCACGTTTCTAATCGTTTTTCCCCGCTCAGTGACACACCCGCTGAGGAAAAAACTCTGATCATTGGCGACTCTGTAGTCAGAAACGTGAACCTAGAGACTCCAGCGGCCATAGTCAAATGTATTCCTGGGGCCAGAGCAGGCGACATCGAGTCAAATTTGAAAATGCTGGCTAAAAGTAACTGTAAATATTCCACAATTGTTATTCACGCCGGCATTAATGACATCCGTCTCCGGCAGTCGGAAGTCACGAAACTTAATATAGAATCGGTGTGTGACTTTGCAAAAACGATGTCAGCCACTGTAGTATTCTCTGGGCCCCTCCCCAATCTGACCAGTGATGACATGTTTAGCCGCTCGTCATCCTTGAACCGCTGGCTGTCTGTGTGGTGTCCTAAAAATGACGTGGGCTACATTGACAATTGGAGCTCTTTTTGGGGAAAACCTGGTCTTATGAGACGAGGCAGCATTCATCCCACTTTGGATGGTGCTTCTCATTTATCTAACAATCTGGCATCTTTTTTATCCAAATTTCCAAAACCCTGACTACTCAGAGTTGGGACCAGGAAGCAGAGTCGCAGTCTTACACGCCTCTCTGCAGCTCCTCTTCATCCGCCACCCCTCAGCTTAGCCCCTGTCTTCCCCATCAGAGAATCGTTGTCTGCTCCCTCCAAAGTGAACAAAAATATAATGTATAAGCATCCCAAAGTGATAAAGCAAAATATTGTAAAACTCAAATTAAACATAAAGCCTCTAAATTGAATGATTTGGCCTCTGTTCCTCCTCATAATTTAAAAATTAAATGTGGTTTATTAAATATTAGGTCTCTAACTCCCAAGTCTCTGTTAGTCCATGATTTGTTAATTGATCATCAGATTGATTTAATTTCCCTTACAGAGACTTGGTTAGGACAAGAGGATTATGTTGGTTTAAATGAATCAACTCCCTCTGGTTATTTAAACTGTCAAAATCCCAGAAGTTCTGGTCGTGGAGGAGGAGTAGCAACAATTTACCATTCCAAATTACTAGTTAATGTAAAGCAAAAAACGTGTTATAATTCCTTTGAGGGCCTGGTCCTCAGTATTGGGCACTTTAGCAATTTTAGGTTAAACCCAATTTTATTTGCCATAGTTTATCGTCCCCCATCAACCTACTCAGAATTTTTATCCGAATTTGCTGATTTCTTAGCTGATTTAGTGCTGAAATCTGATAGAATAATTATAGTAGGGGACTTTAATATACATGTGGATGTAGATAGTGACTGCCTTAATGTGGCATTCAATTCAATATTAGATTCGATTGGGTTTTCTCAGAAAGTAGGAAATTCTACTCATTACCTCCACCATACATTGGACCTTGTTTTGACATATGGCATAGAAATAGAAAATCTTGTAGTGTCTCCTCATAACCCTGTACTGTCAGACCATTGTCTGTTAACCTTTGATTTTACTATTTCTGACTATTTGGCTCCTAAAGAAAAATATTATTACAGTAGATGCCTCTTAGATGATGCTGTTTCCAAATTTATGCAGATTGTTTCCTCTATGCCATGTGTCAACACAACGGAAATAAGCTATAGACAGCTTGCTCCTTCTGTAATTGATAACATGGTGGATAGTGTTTCAGCTTCTCTGCATCAGACTCTAGACTTGGTGGCCCCCTTAAAAAAGAAAAAGTCTAATCAGAGATTTCTAACTCCTTGGTTCAACACAGAAACTCGTAGCTTAAAACAGAAGACTCGTCAATTAGAAAGAAAATGGCGCTCTACTAATTTAGATGAAATCTATTTAGCTTGGAGAAATCATCTTTTAATTTATAAAAAATCTCTTAGAAAAGCTAGAACGAGTTATTACTCTGCATTAATAGAAGAGAACAAGAATAATCCCAGGTTTCTTTTCAGTACTGTAGCCAGGTTGACAAAGAGTCAGGACTCTGTCAATCCTAGCATTCCCTTAGAGCTTACTAGTCAGGACTTTATGAACTTTTTCAATAATAAAATTTCATCCATCAGAGATAAAATCAATCAGATTCTTCCCACATTTAACTTAAATACTGTAACTACTACAACTCCTTCTATTGATGTCTGTCTTGATGAGTTTACTCCAATCGACCTTTGTGAGTTAGACAAAATAGTTTCCTCATCCAAACCTTCAACTTGTCTTTTAGACCCTATTCCTACCAGGTTATTTAAAGAAGTCTTCCCACTTATTGGTAGCTTTATTCTTCATATAATCAATTCTTCATTAACTTTAGGCCATGTACCGCAGGCTTTTAAAACGGCTGTAATTAAACCCTTACTCATAAAGCCAACGCTAGATCCAGGAGCTTTAGCTAACTATAGACCAATCTCTAATCTCCCTTTCATTTCAAAAATCTTAGAAAGAGTTGTTGCTGGGCAATTATTTGACCACCTGCAGGGAAATGGTTTACTTGAAGAGTTTCAATCTGGGTTTAGAATCCATCATAGTACTGAAACAGCCTTAGCGAAGGTCACTAACGACCTCCTCATTGCATCTGATAATGGACTAGTTTCTGTACTTGTCCTTTTAGACCTTAGTGCAGCTTTTGATACTATCGATCATAATATTCTACTTGATAGATTAGAACACTATGTTGGACTTAATGGAACTTCGTTGCAATGGTTTAGATCTTATTTATCTGATAGGTTCCAGTTTGTTCATGTAAATAATGAGTTTTCTTTCAACTCAAAGCTTAGTCATGGAGTTCCACAGGGATCTGTGCTAGGCCCTACTCTTTTTAGTTTATATATGCTTCCGTTAGGCAACATTATTAGAAAGCACTGTATACATTTTCATTGTTATGCAGATGACACACAATTATACCTGTCAATGAAGCCAGATGATACTAATCAATTAGCCAAGTTAGAAGCCTGTCTTAAGGAAATCAAAGCTTGGATGACTTGTAATTTCCTGCTATTAAATTCAGATAAGACTGAAGTCATTCTTGTTGGTCCAAAAAACCTTAGAAATTCCTTTCCAAATCAAACTTTCAGTTTGGATGCGGTTACTCTTTCTCTTAATAGCTCTGTGAGGAACCTTGGAGTTATTTTTGATCAGGATTTGTCCTTCAATTCACATATTAAATTTGTTTCTAAGACTGCCTTCTATCATTTGCGTAATATTGCCAAGATTAGGAGCATCTTGTCTCAGAGTGATGCTGAGAAACTGATCCACGCTTCTGTTAGCTCGAGATTAGATTATTGTAATTCTTTATTATCAGGCTGTCCTAAAACATCTTTAAAAAGTCTTCAGCTGATCCAAAATGCTGCAGCAAGAGTTCTAACAGGTACTAGAAAGAGAGATCATATCTCTCTGGTTCTGGCCTCCCTTCATTGGCTTCCCATAGAGTTTAGAATTAAGTTTAAAATCCTTCTTCTTACTTACAAAGCTCTAAACAATCAGGCTCCTTTTTATTTAAAAGATCTGATACTACCGTATTATCCTAACAGAGCACTACGCTCCCAAAATGCAGGATTACTTGTAATACCTAGAATCTCCAAGAGTACAATGGGAGGCAGAGCCTTCAGCTATCAAGCTCCTCTCCTGTGGAATCAGCTGCCAATCTGGATTCGGGAGTCAGACTCGATCTCTGTTTTTAAGAATAGGGCTAAAACCTACCTTTTTGATATAGCCTACAATTAGGGAGGGATCATGTGTTTCTGAACCCTCCCTTAGTTATGCTGCTAATAGGTTTAGTCAGCCGGGGGACCTCCAGTAATGCACTGGGCCTCACTCCTTTCCTCACTCTCTATGAAATTTTTTTTTTTTTTTTTTTTTTGCTGGTCATTAACATCTGTTTGTTCTCTCCCATAGATTGAGTCCCCATCGTGCTGTTTGCTCTCTACATGTCTGTTCTTTTCTTCTTCTCTATCCCCTCACCCCCCAGCCAGTCGCAGCAGATGACTGCCCCTCCCTGAGCCTGGTTCTGCTGGAGGTTTCTTCCTGTTAAAAGGGAGTTTTTCCTCTCCACCGTCGCCAAGTGCTTGCTCACAGGGGATCGCCTGATTGCTGGGGTCTTTCTGCAACTGTGGGGGTTCCCCCCTACAGTTGATAGTGCTATGAGATGACTGTTGTTGTGAAATGGCGCTATATAAATAAAGTTGAATTGAATTGAATTGAATTGGTAATGTCACTGTTGTTCCATATTTTCTCCACTTGATGATGACTTTCTTCACTCTGCTCCATGGTATACTTTATGCCTTTGGAAATTCTTTTGTACCCTTCTCCTGAGTGATACCTTTGAACTATGAGATCCCTCATGCTTTGGAAGCTCTCTGCGGACCATGGCTTGCACTGTATGATGTGACTACAAAAATGTCAGAAAAAGCCTACTAGAACAACTGAACTTTATTTGGGGTTAATCAAAGGCACTTTAAATGGTGGCAGGTGTGTGGTGACTCCCATTTAACATGAGTTTGAATGTGATTGGTTAATTCTGAACACAGCCACATCCCCAGTTATAACAGGGTGTGCATATTTATGCAACCAGGTTACTGTAAATTTTTATTTTTTTATTTTTCCCCTTAAAAGATTTCACTTTGTTCTTCAATTGGGTTGTACAGGTTATAGCTCACATTAATGGCGGAAAAAACTTTTGAAATGATTTATCTTGGTCTCATTTTTTTTACATCACAAAATCCTGGCATCTGAACAGAGGTGTGTAGACTTTTTATATCCACTGTATGTCTAGCCAATGTCTTGCCAATGTACAAATGATTTCTCTAAGACATATTCCCAACGTAAACTTGCTGATGTCAGCCTATCATGCACAGCCAAACAGCCAGTGGTAATTTAACTTGCACAGTGTTAAAACTAACACTATCTACTAATCCTCACTAGCTCAGTGTTATAAATACACTTTTGATAGTGTTAGTATTTTAACACTTCATTTGTGTTAAATTTCTGACACTCAGTGTTGATTTATGACACAAAGCAGTGTATTTTTAACACTAACCTGTGTTAATCTTTGTCACTAATAGTGTTAATTTCAGACATCTCAATTGTAAATCCCTGTCACTCTTGGTATTACTGTAACACTAGGTTGTGTTAGTCCTTGTCACTAGTGTCAATTTAACAGTTTGCAATGTTGATTCACAACACTAGTAGTGTCAATTTAACACTGCACAGTGTTGATTCACAACACAAGTAGTGTCAATTTAACACAGTGCAGTGTTGATTCACAACACTAATAGTGACAATTTAACACTAAGCAGTGTTGATTTAACAGCAAGTAGTGTTAATTTAAAACTAAGTAGTGTTAGCAATAAATTCTGTTGGGGCCCTGTCACTAGTAGCACTACAACACATTTTGTCATTTCATGACACATAAAGGTGCATTTTTAACACTATACTGTTAGTCTCTTAGCCCTCCTCTGCCTGTCTCCAACTGCTATGAGGCTCTGGCAATGGCTGATAATCCACCTTCCATCGATGCTCCAGCTTCACCGGCTCCAGTTCGCCCAGGCTCCGCTCGGCGCACAACCCCTGCTGATGTTGCACCCATCCCTTTGCTGGAAGACCCGGCGGCCTTTCCTCCATTGAGGGCTGACAGCAGTGGGGTGGCTGGCATGGACCCAGCTGAGCCACACATTGGCTCCGCCTTGTTCTGGAGAGTCCTGTGCCTGACGTTTGAGCCTGAGGGAGGCTGTTCGCTGGCACTCCTTGAGGCCACGCTGCATGGAGCCGTTGGGGAATCCCTCATCCGGTTCTGGTGCCGCTTCACTGCCCTGCTCATCGGCTGGTGAGGTACGGGCTCCTACCTGTTCCAACGATGGGATCCCCACTCTGCCACCACCTCACTGCACTGACTCTTGCCAAGGGACCCTGCAACCACCAACATCCCGCCCACTTTTTCCTCAAGCCACGATGATTGTCGGTGACTCCATCATAAGGCACACCAGGTACTTTAACTCTATCACTCACTGTTTCCTAGGAACTGCTGTCCCCAAACTGTTAGAAAAGCTCCCGGATCTGCTGCAGTCACAACCTCTCTCCATCACACGGATTATTATTCATGTAGGGACTAACAACAACACCAGCAGACAGTCTGAAATCACTAAAAATGACTTCTGCAAACTTTTTAATATTATATCAAACAACGGAAAGTGCTTTTATTTCTGGCCCCATTCCCACACTGCGCCGTGGATCAAACCGTTTTAGCTGTGTTCTTGCCCTCTCAACTTGGCTCAAGTCCGTCTGCAGCAGCAACATCATTAATTTTATTGACAATTTTAACTTGTTTTGGGGCCACCACACTCTATATAAATCTGACGGCATACAATTACAGTAAATGCATCAGGTAGCCGGCTTTTAGCAGCAAACCTGATGCGTATCATTCAGACCACAACATGCAATTGACTGTTTACATCCCACAACCCCTTCCCTCGAGATCCACTCACATCTGTGACCCCCAGTAAGACTACAGTACCAGTCCCATTTTTGTCAGCCTCCACCATCTGGTCTGGAAATTCATTCACTACCCACCTTCTCCATTAGAACATTGATCATGGACAGGCTTCCATCCATAAAACATAGAGTTCACAAAAACTACCCATGTGGTCTACATTCTGTGGATCAGTCTCCTAACAATAATCCACAGAAAACAAACTACCCATCCATAAATAACTCACCACCTGCCCTCAGTATGCTTCTTTTAAACATGTGTTCTCTTGCCAACAAGACTTTTATCATCAATGACCTGGTTTTAGATAATAAGATTGACTGTCTATTTTTAACAGAGATGTGGCTTGGCACAGATGCACCAGCGGCTCTTAGTGAGGCCTCCTCACTAAATTTTAGTTCGGTTTTTTTCCATAAGAAAGGGCAGGAAGGGTGGGGGTATTGCTTCTGTTTTTTCTTCCTCACTTGCAGTAAAGCAAATTTTACCTGATCAATATACCGCATTTGAGCACCACGCTTTTGTCTTTAGCAGCCCCGCAATTTTATGTGTCATAGTTTACAGACCACCCAAACACTGCCCTGTTTTTATTAATGAGTTCTCTGAGTTTTTAATCAATAATCCACTCCTCATTTGATTTTATTCCCATTTCCGGTGATTTTAATCTACACACTGATAAGCAGGGCAACCATATGTCAGAAGATTTTAATGACCTGCTCACATCCATGAATTTTACTCAACATGTCATGCAGCTGACTCACAACCGGGGACGCACTCTGGATCTTGTCATTAGCCATGGCCTGCCCACAGGTGTGCCCTGTGTTGTTGACTTGGCTGTATCTGACAATTACTATGTGTTTTTTAACATCACTGGTTTTACGTAATGGGAGACCTCTGTGCGAACTGTGAGGAAGCGCCATCTGACACCTGAAGTGGCTGCTGATTTTATCAAACTCTTACGCAACACTCTCCCAGTTATTTCATCTGCATCGTGTGATTTTATTGTTTATAATTTTAACAGTAAATTAAGATCAGCCATTGACGGAGTTGTCCCAATAATCACAAGGACAGTTAGGAATAAACCAAAGCCTCCATGGAGAAATAACCAAATCCAAAAACTGAAAAGACAGTGCAGGATGGCTGAGAGGAAATGGAGGAAAAACAAATTAACTTTCCATTACCAGATACTACAGAATAAACTAGAAAAGCACTCGGAGAGCGCAGACCTCCGCCAAGCGCCACAGTTTCCCCCATACAGTCTTCAGATTCCTTGACCATGAAAACATATGACAAGGAGTGGTTCAGTAGTTATTCACGAAAATGGTATTTTCCGTAATGGCGGCCACAGTTCCCCCCATACAGTGTTTGTGTGTACGTTTTCAGATTCCTTGACCATGAAAACATATGACAAGCAATTGGATTCACAATGATAGGATTAGTGGTTCAGTAGTTATTGACGAAAATGACATTTTCCGTAATGGCGGTTTAGCGCCACAGTTCCCCCCATACAGTGTTTGTGTGTACGTTTTCAGATTCCTTGACCATGAAAACATATGACTAGCAATTGGATTGACAATGATAGGATTAGTGGTTCAGTAGTTATTCACGAAAATGGCATTTTCCGTAATGGCGGCCACAGTTCCCCCCATACAGTGTTTGTGTGTACGTTTTCAGATTCCTTGACCATGAAAACATATGACAAGCAATTGGATTCACAATGATAGGATTAGTGGTTCAGTAGTTATTGACGAAAATGACATTTTCCGTAATGGCGGTTTAGCGCCACAGTTCCCCCCATACAGTGCTTGTGTGGACGTTTTCAGATTCCTTGACCATGAAAACATATGACTAGCAATTGGATTCACAACAATTGGATTGACAATGATAGGATTAGTGGTTTAGTAGTTATTCACGAAAATGGCATTTTGCGTAATGGCGGTTTTCTTGTGGACGGTGATCCGGATCACCACCAAAATCTAATCATCTGTAGGATGCCCCATTTCTGACAATCTGTGAAAATTTCATGAAAATCCGTCCATAACTTTTTGAGTTATCTTGCTAACAAACAGACAAACAGACAAACAAACAGACAAACCAACGCCGATGATCACATAACCTCCCCCTTTGGCGGAGGTAATTAAAAATATACAATAATGCAGTCAAGACATCGAGAACAGAGTATTTTGCCAACATAATCTCAACCCAAAACAATAACTCTGAAGTCCTAATAAAAACACAAACTTTCCATCCAACGCTCTCTGTGAGAGTTTTGCAGACCACTTCAGGTGCAAAGTTGATTCTTTTAGATCCATCTGTCATGAACTGGGGTGGACTTCCAGCCCAGCTTCATGGCACGGTGGCTGCCTTGTCTGGAGTGTGTTTTGATTCCCTATTTGCCGTCAGGCACCTCCTTGGGAGCCTTGAGGTCTTCTGGCTCTTTGACATCTTGCAGCCACGCCCCCTCTCCGGCCAGGTGTTGCCAGCTGGCTGTCATTATTGTTTCATGCATGCACACACGCACATACACGCACACACTCACATGTTTTCCCCTCATTACGCACACTGGCGTTCACTCCCGTCATTATGTGTGGCATTATTTTAGGCCTGTAGCCACGGGAGGGAACTGCCGGATTATTGTTTGGAGCTGTGTGTTCACTACAGTGTTATTGATGCATGCATGACTAGATGCCCTGCCTGATTCTGGTCCTGCTTCACTATGCATGTCATCTTGTCCTTTTCTCTTCTGTTTGCAGGCTGGCTCTGGGATTCCCTCCACGGATGTCTCGGTCTCTGGCTCCAATGAGTATTCCTGTGCCCGCCACTTCCAGTCCCATCGTGGAAGCACTTGGGTGTCCGGGCTGCCTTCCTCCACTGTCAGTTCTGCCTGAAGCTCTTTGGGTCCCCTGGGCTTACTCACTGTCGAGCTGAGGAGCATCTCATGAACTTCCCAGAGCCTCTTCGCCTTTTTGGTATTTTCTGTTGTTGCTGAACTGCTTGCCTTTTGTTTTTGCACAATAAATTGCACACAACGTCTCCAGATAGTGGATTTGTGTCTTTCCTCTGTGTGCTGCGTAAAATTCAATCAATTAAAGTTCAATTAAATTTCAATGTGGTTTTAGGACAAATCACAGTACCGAGACAGCCCTTTTAAAAATCGCTAATGATATCAGGTGTTAACATGGACTCCCACAAACTGTCAGTCCTGGTGCTGCTGGATCTCAGCGCTGCCTTTGATACAATAGATCACCACATTTTATTAAGCAAACTCAAACGCCTGGTGGGCCTCTCAGGTACTGTTCTTGAATGGTTTTATTCCTGTCTCACAGATCGTCGCTATTTTGTAAGTATGGATACATGTTCTTCAGCAATCCATGAAATCAAGTGTGGGGTACCCCAAGGTTCAGTTTTAGGGCCAATACTTTTTAATCTTTATATGTTACCACTTGGGGATAATATCAGGAGACATGGCATCAATTTTCATAGCTATGCTGATGATGCACAGCTGTACATTGCTGCATCTCCTGATGACAAAAAACCAATTAATGCCCTTTTGAACTGTATTTTTGATATAAAGTCATGGATGGCAGAGAACTTCCTACAGCTCAACCAGGACAAAAAAGAAGTTTTAACCATTGGTCCCGAAGACAAGAGAGAGAAACTTTTACCACAATTGCTAGATCTAAAACCTACACATTGTGTCAAGATCCTGGGTGTTCTTTTAGACTCTGACTTTAATTTTATTTCACACATTAAAAATGTAACAAAAATCAGATTTTACCATCTTAGGAATATAGCCAGAGTCCGCCCTTTTCTCTCTCTTGCTAGCACGGAGGTCTTGATGCATGCTTTTATTACTAGTTGTATAGACTATTGTAACGCCCTGCTCTCTGGCCTTCCTCAAAAAAAAAAATCACATCTCCAGCTGCTCCAAAATTCAGCAGAACGAGTGTTGATGAGGACCAGGGGGCGGGTGCATATTACACCAGTTTTAGAATCGCTGCATTGGCTCCCCATGTGTTTTAGGATCGATTTTAAGGTTCTCTTAGTAGTTTTTAAATGTCTCAATGGTCTTGGGCCTTCTTATCTATCTGAGCTGCTTTTATCTTATGAGCCCTCGCGGACCCTGAAGTCCTCTGGTACTGGCCTTTTAATGGTTCCCAAAGTCAAGACCAAGACCTTTGGTGAAGCTTCCTTTCACTATTATGGTCCTCGTCTGTGGAACAGGCTGCCAGAGAGCCTCAGGGCCGCAGAGTCAATAGATGTTTTTAAGAACAGGCTCAAGACCCAGCTTTTTTATTTGGCTTTTAATAAACCTGTTTAACTGTTAATGAAGTAGTCATTTATGTTCCATTGTTTTATGTTTTTCTTGACACCATTTGTTCTTAGATTTTCTCATCTTCTTGCTGATGTGTTTAGTTCAGTTTTTAAGTATGGGTTTTTAGTTCCTGTTTTTATGTGTTCTTAGTTTCTTTTTGTACCTTTTTAAATTTTGGCTTTTAACAAACCGTTTAACTATTATTGAAGTAGTCATTTATGTTCCATTGTTTAACAATCTTCTTAGCTCCATTTGCTTTTAGATTTTCTTATTTTGATGTGTTCTTAGCTCAGTTTCTAAGTATGGCTCTTTAGTTTCCTTTGTTCTATGCGTTCTTAGTGCCTGGCCCATCTGCAGGGGTGCTGGTCTCTTGGGTCGCTCTAGCTTGGGTGGGTGGGGGCTTTATGCCACTGCCTACAGCTGTGGTGCGGGCCCCAGCCTGTCCTGGTTGGGGTGGCCTTTGTGGAGCCCTCTGTGTTTATGGGCTGTGTGGTCTCCCAGAGTGGGGGGCTCCACAGGATGGTTGCTCCTTCACGTGGTGCCTTGATGCCGAACAATGTCTCTTTTATTTTATATGTGTGTAAGAGAAGTAGGGGTGATGTATGTGCCTGTGTGTGTGTATGTCTGTGTGTATGTTTATGGGAGGGTTGGAAGGGGTGGGGATGTATCGTGTAAAATAAGTAACTAAATGTGTCTACTGTTTTTATCTATGTAAAGCACTTTGCGCAGCATCTAATGTTTAAAAAGTATTATACAAATAAAGTTTGATTGATTGGTTTTGATTCCAGCCCCCGACCAACAGTGATGTGTGTGGAGTTTGCATGTTCTCCCCATGTCTGCGTGGGTTTACTCCGGGATTTCTCCGGTTTCCTCCCACATGCCAAAAATATGCAAGTTAGGTTAATTCGCATCAAAACTGGGGATTCTAAATTGTCCTTAGGTATGACTGTGTGAGTGAATGGTTGTCTGTCTCTCTGTGTTGGCCCTGCGATGGACTGGCGATCTGTCCAGGGTGTACCCTGCCTCTCGCCCAAAGATGCTGGGATAGGCTCCAGCCCCCCGCGACCCGAAAAGGATTAAGAGGAAGAAGATGGATGGATGGATGATTGATTGATCTTCATTTTTATTTGTGTCAACACATCTAGAATGTTTCACATCTCAGAAAATACCACCATGTACATAAATGCATTAACACTCCAATTAAGAATATGAATTATCATGCTGCACTTTTCTTTACCATCTTACATTTAAATGTGTTGACCCCCCATACTTAAGTATAATAACTCACTAAAACAAACCATCACTTAAACTCTTTATTCAGGAAAAAAAAATCATCCAAGCACCAGTGTGAGCAACTTCATATTTTTACAAAGAACACAAAGGTACAATATATAGGCTCTCATCTTCACCATAGGCACTTTGCAAGTCAAAGGGTTTGTAAACAAAAAGACTAGCTGCTTTGAGAAAATCTATCACTTTCAAATACTTTGTAGGCATGAAAATGCTCACTGAAATGGTCAACCACAAGTTTCTCCACAAGGAAATGGATGACACTATCAACTAAAAGCATCTTCAGTATTCTGGAAAACACAGGCACTTCATCTTGAATCTCGATGCAAATGATCAGTCTTCGCCTATATTCTGTTCCACTGAGTTTGACCCTGTTAGTAGAGAAAATGTCTTGACACAGCAGCATGCAAAGACTGGCAAATATTTCACAACTGCTTTTATTGTCCTGACAAGGCTAGAGTTCCAGAACCAAAAGCAGACACAGGTTGAGACAGAGATTGGTGGTTTAACAATGATTTTGTTTACAAAGTGATTTAATTTAACAGGAGAGCGAGGAGAGTTTGGCAGTCCTAGGAGAGAGGTGCAGAGAGAGAGGGTGAGTACATTCAGCGGGGAAATGGTTGATAATAATATTGCAAATGTATTTCTTACAGCACAGGCTGGAGAAGATGGCACACACTCGAGTTTGCAGATGGAAACAACAGAAAAACCTTGCTGTGATCCTCCCAGACATCTCGGCTGCAATGGTTCCAAGGAAGGGGCAGTAGTAGTATGTTGCAGGCTGGCCTGGCCTGAACAGTGAAGGGGAAAAGGGGTGAGACACAGTGCACAGTGACATAGGTAAGTAAACTTACAGTTGGTGATACTGAATTGTCCGCCAGGAAATTCGGTCTGCAGCACTGGTAGGAATTCCTGGGGGAGAGCACACAACACAGAGTCAAACCAATCCAACTATGTACAAGCAGATGTAAGATAAAGCTCAGGCTGCACATGAGACGTAGACCTAGTGATGGGATGGCAGGCTCCGGATCTTTGAGGGTGCTCCGAGCTTTTCCAGGAAATATTTGGCAAAGCGTGTTGCTCTGTATGGTTTTACCCTGGTTCACAGATGAGGCAAGGTGACTTGTAGAACACAGCTTTATTGAACACTATGAAGATGGAGGTCACAGACAAGGCACCAGCTAAGGCACAGGCAAGAAAGAGACCGTAAGATGGCCAACTCCAGCCTTATGTTGGAGTGTTGTGGTGACGTCACTGGAGGTGCGCATCACCACCCCGCACTTCACAATAAAGGTGCCATATAACCCCCCCCCCCCCTTAAAAGTCCAAAACCACTCACACAATCGAAACCCCGCCCAAAAAATTTGGGACCCGAACCATGCACTAAGTTATTTACACTAAAGAGAAGTGACCAAACACACTTACACAAACCAATTAAAAATAGGGCTGACGGGTGGACTACCGAGCAGCCCGCATGGCGGAGTGGATTATTCTGCCACCCCTAACGAAAGAAAAAGTCCATTGTTAAACTAAAATTGGGCAGCGTGCACCTAAACTAAAAAAAAACACAAAATAATCCCATATATAACATTTCTACTAACACCAGAACTTTGATATATACTATTTACAACTCACTTCTTTGGGTGAAAGGATAGAACTGGCATGGGGGCCCAGGGCACCCCCTCAGCAGATGCGCCCCTGGAAACAGTCGTTCCCCGGGGCAATGGCTGACCCTCCGGACGCTGAAGCCACGCCTCCTCACCATTGACCTCACCTCACGTCCAACCATATCTCCTGGAGCCTTCTCCTGGACACGCTGAAGCCGATTTGCATGCCACACCGAGCCGTCAGACAGCCTGAAGTACGCTGTGCCCAGTTTGGCCACTATGTGCAGACACTTCCGACACTCCTGAGGTTGTTGTCTGGCCCATCTTTGGGGCACATGTGCACGCAGCGACTGGCAGCTGGTGATATAGTGCGTGTGTGTGTTTTTTGTACTTTTTTACGTTTTTAGAAAATCCTCTGTGTCGTTTCTGCCCTGGAGCGTTTGTGGAATATATGGCGAAGAGCTCCCTGGTATCTACAACATGGATTTCCTCTCCTCTCTCGCACTGCTGCTATCTGTGCTGTGGCTCTTTGTCTCTGAGGTAAACGCGTTCGGCTCCATGGCGAGCAGAATAGCGGGCAGAATACAATATTCTAGGGACGTGTTGCTACGCTTAAACACAGCTGATGCAGCGTCTGTGATTGAGCCCAAACTGCAACTGCCGGACTTTATTTTGAGAGACGGACACAGCGGTGAAAAGAGAGACGGCAGAAGGAAGCGTGGAAGACGTGGAGGTGTGAAATTGCGCCTTAGGAGACGTCAGTTTGGTAACATTCCTCTTCCTTCGATAATTTTTGGGAATGCACAGTCTGTGAGAAACAAGGTGGATGAAATTCAAGGCAATGTACGTTACCAGAAGGATTTTAAGAACTGCTGCGTCATGGCTTTCACTGAATCTTAGCTTACTGCGCATGATCGAGATGCAGACCTGTGGATTGACGGCTTCGGAGCCCCGCTGCGCTCGGATCGGCAGGAAGAGGTAACGGGGAAGCGTCAGGGGGGCGGTGTATGTTTATACATTAATAAGCAGTACTGCACATTTGTCACGGTCAGAGAGCGCATCTGTACACCCGATGTGGAGCTGCTGTCTGTGTCACTACGCCCCTTTTATTTGCCTCGTGAGTTTCCCCAACTTTTCATCACAGTTGTGTACATTCATCCGAGGGCAGACGCTGACTCCGCCTCCAGCACCATCTCTGATGTGGTGCAGCGGCTGCAGTCAATTTCTCCAGAGGCGCCAAACTTCATTCTTGGGGATTTTAACCATGTTTCTTTAAAGAAGACACTTAAAAACTTTCATCAGTATGTCTCCTGCCCAACCAGGCGAAAAAAGACATTGGACCTGTGCTATGGATCCATAGAGAGGGCCTATAAATCACTCCCCCTTCCTCCTTTAGGATCCTCAGATCACAACTGTGTTCATTTACTGCCCACATATAAAACTGCTCTCAGAAGAGGCAAGGTGGAGATGAGAGACATTGATGTGTGGACAGAAGATTCAGAGCACAGCCTCCAGGAATGCTTTGACTGTACAGACTGGGAGATGTTCATAATGGCCTGCGGGGATGATTTGGACTCTCTGGCTGAGCTCACATGCTCATACATGGCTTACTGTCAAAATAAGATTGTTCCACGTAAACGTGTCAAAATATACCCCAACAACAAACCATGGGTTACTAAATCAGTTAAATCCTGCTTACAGAGGAAAGCACTTGCCTTTAAACAGGGGTCTGTTTCTGAGCTACAGGTTGCCACTAAGGAGCTGAAGGCCGAAATTTTAAGAGCAAAACAGAATTATAAATCAGAGTTGGAAAGCAAGATGGCAGCAAATAAACTTGGTTCAGCCTGGGCCTGTATGAAAACTATTGCAGGCCTTCAGAGCACAGAGCGCAGTAATCATGTGTTTTTAGATGGTTTTAGTTCAGACACAGAGCTGGCTAATGCTCTTAATTGTTTTTATGGTCGTTTTGACTCCTTTGATTTCAGCACAGAAATCCAAGATTTGAAACACAAACTCAAAGACAATCAGCACTTTAATATTGAGATGCAGGATGTTAAAAGGGAGTTCTGCGCTGTAAAAGTGAACAAAAGTCAGGGCCCTGATAATATATGTGGGTGCCTGGTAAAGTCCTGTGCACATGAACTGAGTCCTATATTTCATTACATTTTCAATAAGTCCTTACAGACACAACATGTGCCTAAGATCTGGAAAGATGCCGTGGTTGTTCCCGTTCCAAAATCCAGCTGTCCTAAAACAGTAAATGACTTTAGACCAGTTGCTTTGACTTCAATTTTAATGAAAATTTTTGAAAAACTGGTCAGATGTGAGGTCCTAAGGCAGACTGAACATGCATTGGATCCTCTGCAGTTTGCCTATAGGCCTCACAGAGGAGTGGAGGATGCCACTGTCACTCTGTTTAACATGCTTTTTAAACATCTGGATTTTAATGGGACACACGCCAGGCTTTTATTTGTGGACTTTTCTTCTGCCTTTAATACAATCCAACCTCATATTTTAGTTGAAAGGCTCCTGCAACAATTTGATTTGAGCAATAATCTGGTGGGTTGGATTCTGGATTTCTTAACCAACAGGACGCAGAGAGTAAGGGTCAATGGCACATTGTCTGACCTAAAGTGCTCTTCTACTGGCTCTCCTCAGGGGTGTGTGTTGTCACCACTACTCTTCATCCTGTACACAAACATGTGTCGGAGCAGACATGACAACAGACACATTATAAAGTATGCTAATGACTCAGTCATTGTCAGTCTCCTCCAGGATGGTGAGAGTGGCCACAGCCCAGTAGTTGATGACTTTGTTCACTGGTGTGAGGATTCCTACCTGCAGCTGAATACAACAAAAACGAAAGATATGATTATTGACTTTAGGAGGAAAACTCCCAGGCACAAAGTCACCATACTAAAAGGCCAGACCACCGAATGTGTACAATTGTACAAATATCTTGGGACGATTATTGATAGTAAATTAAACTTTGAAGTGAACTGTGAAAGGGTGTGCAAAAAGGGTCAGCAAAATTTGCATTGTTTGAGGAAACTTGCACGCTTCCAAATTGACCGAACCATAATGACTGTGTTTTATCGGGCTTTTATTGAATCTGTTTTATCCTTTTCTTTAATGTCATGGTTTGGTCAGATAAAACTGAAACAGAGGAAATCCTTGGATCAGGTAGTTAGATGGTCCAGTCGTTTGCTTGGTGAGTCACAGATGAGCCTGACATCCCTGTACACCAGACAAGTACAGAGGATGGCTGACTCGATTTTAAATGATGACTCCCACCCTTTGCACTGCAACTTTCAGCTTCTTCCCTCCAGACGGAGGTTTGCTGTCCCAAAAAGCAAAACCCAGCGCTACAAAAACAGCTTTGTCCCTGCTGCTGTCAAAGAGTTGAACAAGCTATAAAAATTATATTGTACATATTTTATATTTATCTATTTTGTAAGATGTGTGCCTGTGTTTGTGTCTATGTTGAATGTAATTAGTGGCTTGTAAATATGGATGTCACCAGACTGCAAAACAAATCTACCTACGGGTACAAATAAAGTAACCTGAACCTGAACCTGAACCTGAACCTGAACTGTGGACATTCTTCACCTTGAACCCAAACCCAATCCAGGGCCCTCAATGGGGCCCAGCTCGGCCTGAGACATTGTTGTCGAGCACGCTGATCCCCCGTGCTTCTTGGTCTTGCCCCAGCCTCTTCTGAGGCTGATGTAGTGTGCACCATTGTAGGCGCAGACCCCCTGTCCCATTGTGGCCAAACTCCAGAGGCATCCAGAGCTAACACGTTGGTGCCACTTGCCAGCGCAGGTGCTTTGCCGTTGCACTCATTGGCTCCCTCTGCCATTTCCCAAGCGCTGGGACTGAGACCCGCCTGTGCTGAACCTGAGCAAAACTGGTCCTGCTTGACTGCCATGGCGTCCGTTAGTTCTTCTTCCCACACCACGTCCTCATCAATCGCTGGAATCGGAGGGTTCCACAGGCCACAGCCTGACCACTCGTTCCCAGCACCGTCTTTAATGGTGAAACCCAGTCTGTAAAATAAATCACAGCCCATGATGTTATTGCCCCGTGCTGTCACGTGGAATGTGAAGTCAGTCACCGTCGCAGACTTGTACCGAACAGTCAACTCTAAAGTCCCGACCTTGCCCAGTCTTCCACCTCCATAACCGTACAACAGCGCTGTGTCACCTCTAATTGTGTGGTCGGGAAAAAACTACTTCACCGTGGCCCAATTCAGCAATGACCCCTCCGTTCCCATGTCGATCAACAGTGGCACCTCCACGTCATCCAGCCTCACTGTGCAAAACGTGTACCCGTTTGTGTTGGGGGACACTGTGTGGATGGTTGTCGGGGGCGGGCGGAGTGATTTATTCTGTGGGTTCTCTGGGTTAAATTCATGGCACACCCTAGCAAAATTGTTCAAGCGACCACATCTGTTACAAAGTGCCCCTCTCGCTGGACAGTCCTTAGCCTTTTTGTGGTGGGTCACATACCCACAACCCATGCAAAGGGTTTTTCCTGGGGCAGACCTTCGGTTGGTAGCATTGGCTTCTGTATCTTTGTCGTCCAAGCTATCTTCGCTATCTGGGTCAGCGACATTTGCCGTGACGAGAGGCGCCAGCAGCTGCTGTGACTGGCGCCCGGTTAGCTCCAGAGCTAGCTTGTCCATGGCTTCCATTTGGAGAGCTAGCTTAACGGCTCTGGTTAACGTGAGGTCACTAGACGCCATAAGTAGCCTAGCCCACAATGCAGCGCTTCATGCATGTTCCACCAGCTGGTCACGAATCATGTCCTCCTCCAGCGTCCCAAAACAACACTTGCTAGCTGGCTGCCTCAAGTCGGCAACAAACGAATGGGTTCACCTACCCACTGATGTTACTGTCGAAAACGGATCCTCTGTACAGTCACGTTATCCGGGGTGTGGAAATGGCCAGCTAATAGTTCCAGCACATCTTCATAAGTGTCCGAAGCATCAAGCGTTCGCAGGACTCACTGGCCAAATTGTGAACCAGAAGCGCCCGGGCCCTTAGCTTATTGAGCTCACTGAGTCCCAGCGTGGCAACATAGGTCTCAAAGGCCTTGAACCACCTAGGCCAGGACACTGGCAGGTCCCCGGGAAACTCGAGAAAAGGGCAAATTGGAGCTACACACACCTCCATGAGTTAAGTCCTCTGTCACCAATTGTTATGTATGGTTTTACCCTGGTTCACAGATGAGGCGAAGTGAATTGTAGAAGACAGCTTTATTGAACACTATGAAGATGGCGGTCACAGAAAAGGCACCGGCCAAGGCATAGGCAAAAAAGAGACTGTAAGATGACCGACCCCGGCCTTATATAGGGCGGTGTGGTGACATCACCGGAGGTTAAGTTAACATCCATCCATCAATCCATCCATCTTCTACCGCTTTTCCGGAGGTCCGGGTCGTAGAGGCAGCAGTTCAAGCAGAGAAGCCCAGACTTCCCTCTCCCCAGCCACCTGCTCCAGCTCTTCAGAGAGGATACCAAGGCGTTCCCAGACCAGCTGGGAGACATAGTCTCTCCAGTGAGTCCTGGGTCTGCCCCGGGGTCTCCTCCCAGAGGGACGTGCCCGAAACACCTCAAGTGGGAGGCATCCAGGAGGCATCCTGATCAGTTGCCCATACCACCTCAACTGGCTCCTTTCAATGTGGAGGAGCAGTGGTTCTACTCTGAGACTCTCCTGGATGACTGAGCTCCTCACCCTATCTCTGAGGGTGAGTCCAGTGATCCTATGAAGAAAGCTCATTTCAGCTGCTTGTATCCGCAATCTCATTCTTTCGGTCATTACCCAAAGCTCGTGACCATAGGTGAGGGTAGGAACGTAGATTGACTGGTAAGTCAACAGGTTGGCCTTAGAGCTCAGCTCCCTCTTCACCACAACAGACCAGTACAACGTCTGCATCACTGTAGATGCTGCTCCAATCTGTCAGTCTTTCACTCCATTCTCCCCTCACTTGTAAATAAGACCCCAAGATACTTAAACTCCTCCACTTGGGGCAGGAGCCTGCCCCCAATCTGGAGAGGACAAACCACCTTTTTCTGGCTGAGGACCATGGACTTGGACTTGGAGGATTTGATTGGTTAAGTTAACTTTAAAGGAAATTTTTCCAACAATCTTGGGGACCTTAGTATCTCTCTGGCTGAAAGGGAGCCGTTGCTCTGAAAGACCATGCGCACAGCTGAACTAAAGTCCTCCCACACTGGCTCAATAGCAGGTTTGATACAGTGAGGCAACAGAGAGGCTACCCCAAATCAGCTGAAGAGTGAAGAGGTTCAGCTTTAATCTGGGCAGAGGAAAGAATAAGTAGATTTATTCCTAATTATAAAAGAGTATGTGTTGTGAAAATCCTAGGTTGAGAATATATAAAAATAGGGGTAATTCAAACACTACTGAAGAGAAATGTCATATCCGGCTCTAGGGAGCCGGGCAATCAGAGCCAGGGGCAAGCCAGTGAGTCGTGATATTTTATTCAGGGTAAAGGGGAAGGGATGAGGAGAGCACAGATACTCATGCAGACGTACACTCACAGGTTGCACAGCGCAGAGGTAAGCAGCTCGTACCGGACGTGGGGATAACAAGACGTACATACTCACAGCGGGATACAAACACAGGAATGCTGCAAGAGGAGTATAAGCTGACACCAGACGAAGGGGCTTCAGCTTAGCAATGTGTTTATGTTGCAGCCCCGAGTCATCGAGGCTGCTCCTATTTATCCTCATTGGCAGCGCCCCAGCTGATGAAGACTAATTGGCCCCAGCTGTCCATAATGCTGCCAGCTGGGGGCCAGCTGAGACGCTGCTCAATGGGAAGCAGGGATGAGGGAAAACATGGGCTGAGTGCCGAGACGGCATCTCAACCCATGGTGACAGAGCCCCTCCCTCAAGGTCGGGCTCCTGAACGACCAGGAACATCCCAGCCCCCCCCCCCCCCCCCACCTAGGGTGGGAGGAAGGGAGGCGGACCGGAGGGGAAGAAGCCAAGGGAAGGACAACACCAATGGGGCAATGTAGGGTAGCGGGAAAGAAAAACCCAAATACAATACTGACAAAACAGAATAATTAACCCAGGTACAGATGGGGAGAAGAACTGGGTCAGCACGCCGGTTACATACTACCCAGAGAGTACCAACCATGCGTGACCCAGAGCAAGGAAAAAAGAACCACCAAAAAGGTACAGGGCAAAAATGCTGAGTACGGTTAAATAAAAGGGAACCTATACACAGCGCTAATTTAAGTACATACACACAGTCACCAAGAAAAGTGAGGGTGACTGGAACAAATAGACAATTACAGAGCATGGTGTTACGAAAAACAAGGCACATGACTCTAATGAACAAACAGGACATAAGAGAAATACTGAGTGCAGGCAAAGAAAAACCCACACACACGAATATATAAATACCCAGTCACCTAAAGAAATGAAAGTGACTGGAATAAATGGATAACTGCAGAGCATGGTGTTACGGAAAACAAACCATAACTCTACAATACAAAAAACGAGGCTAAAAACATGGCACAAAAAGTAAAATGCTGAGCATGAGCGATGGAAAACACACAGCACTATAAATACGAATCCACCAACAGGACAAAAATACTACACCCAAGTGACCTTAATAACGATAAAAGAAAGTGACACCCGAGGTGCATGGCAGGCAGAGTCCAAAAATAGCCGAGATGGCTCCGGAGATCTCCCCGCCCATTGTCCAGCTGGCGAATCAGGGGAAGAGAAGTGTTCGGACGGCGAACTCTGGACCCAGATCCCAGGAATCCAGTCCACCGGCAGCCGAACCAGGCTGCCCAGAGGGAAACAGACCAGTGGGGGGAACCAGATCACCGAACCGAAAGTTCTGTGGGTCGGGTCGTCGACCCGCATCACTCAACCACCAGGACCGTTGAGACGGGCGAAGGATCAGAGCGGATCCCGGTGGAAGAGGCTCAGGGGAGAGCCGATGACGAGGGCGGCGGGCGTCAGGCCGCAGGAAAACGGCCACCTCCTCACCGGACCTGGACAATACTGGGGCAGCACCCACGTCGGACCCCGATCGGGCCTCAGGCGAACCCACGTTGGACCCCGACTGGGTCTCGGGCGAACCCACGTTGAATACTGCACCAGAACCGACCTCCAACGTTGAACCCGGACCCTCCAGCACCACGAGGAACAGCAACTCCTTGCCGGTGACCCTGGAAGAAGGCTCAGAAGAGAAAACAGAACCGGGATCAGGATCACCGGCAGCGCCAGAACCCGGCGAGACGAGCTCAGACGCAGCGGACGGCTGCACCCGGCTCGTCTCCCCTGGAGATAGGCTGAAGTGCTCGGGGATAAAAAGAGAGAAAAGAAAGGAGAGCACTCGCCTGATCTCGGGTTCTGACGCCGTCCAGGACTGCGAAGATCCAGGATCCGTCGTCAGGAGGTCGTTGTCAGGCTCCCATCTAGCCGCGTCGGGCCCCGCAGCCAGCACGATGGTCAGCGCAGCTTGAGATCCCTCCAGCTCAGGTAACCCCGCCGACGATCCACTCGGCGTGAAGCCAGAAGAATCTCGTCCCGCCGGACCGAACCGCTCCTCCGTGGAGACCCGGGGACGCTCAGTCGTCGGCGTAGACGCCACGCAGCAGTCAGTCCCCCTCCTCCGTCCGCAATGTAGCTGCGGAACCACAGGCCCTCTCCATATCCCACCACGTTGACCCGGAGCCGGGGACCGCTCGGCGGAGAGAGACACAGAGGATGCAGGATTAGGCATACAGGTTACAGCAGGTGGGGAGAGTTCAGGGAGCTGCGAACCCTGAACTTCTCCTCCAGGGATGTGACAGAGCAAATCATTAAGCAGGTGTGAAAAAACAATGACTTGCCTGCCCCCTGGAGGTTGAGTATCGCCTGCTGTAGTGGAATCTGCTTCTTCCTCTCCCCGCCCGGCGATAACGGAGGACCCCCCGGGAATTCGTCTGAGGGTCGCTCGCGTTGTCTCCAGCAGAGAGCTCACCAGGCCGGGATTCCAGGCACACACAGCAGTCAGGAAGCGCGTCGAGGAGGAGGGGGAAACAGCCGGGCTGAGCCAGCCCGAATGTCCAGGAATGACAGCGGGGGAACGAGGCTCAGGGGACGAGGCTGTAGAATCTCCACACTGACGAGGCGAAGGGATGACAGCTGCGTGGGAGGAACGGTCCTGACGATGACCCAGAACTGGATCCGGACGAGGTTCGTGCAGAGGTGACTCGGCGATGTGATGACGACTACTCCCAGGGGACGAAGCGAGGGGGAAACCCAGGATTCGCCGCTCCAGATCGGAGATCGAGACGAGGAAGGCGTCGAGCACGGGAAAGCTTCGTAGCCCTGAAGTCCTCACCATCAATCTCACTGCCGCCGCCACATGCCTGAAGGTGGTGACAGGAAACACAGTAGAGCTCGCGACAGCCACTCGACCCCGGACATAACTGCTGTCAGCTGCGGCTCCTTGAAGGGAATCCCGAGTGACGTGGCGCAGGTCGGGGGAAGTCCTCTGGTTGGCGCGAACTCCCGGACTGGAATGGCGGCAGGAACGGGACTCCGAAGCGGGGAAAGACGTCGCCCACTTCGACTCCCTGCCGGGATTTCCATCCACCCCGTGGAGCTTCTCTCGCTGTGTACCTGCAGCGTCTATCCTGGCACTGTCCTCCAGATGGTACAGAGAGTGAGGGTGACAGTCCAGGAGTTCCTCAGCACGGCCCGGATGCCAGCGTCTCGCGTTGGAGGCGTCGTGCAGGGTGAAGAGCGTCCCGTCGACAGCCTCCGAGATGGACCTCAGCTCGTCGCCCTGGCGCCGGAAGTGACTCCTGGGAAACGGCATGCTAGCAGCGCTGACACCCCGACAGAAAGGTACGTTTCCACAGCGACCCACGGCCGCCGGCAACTCTTCTGGCTGCGACATACTGTCATATCCGGCTCTAGGGAGCCGGGCAATCAGAGCCAGGGGCAAGCCAGTGAGTCGTGATATTTTATTCAGGGTAAAGGGGAAGGGATGAGGAGAGCACAGATACTCATGCAGACGTACACTCACAGGTTGCACAGCGCAGAGGTAAGCAGCTCGTACCGGACGTGGGGGTAACAAGACGTACATACTCACAGCGGGATACAAACACAGGAATGCTACAAGAGGAGTATAAGCTGACACCAGACGAAGGGGCTTCAGCTTAGCAATGTGTTTATGTCGCAGCCCCGAGTCATCGAGGCTGCTCCTATTTATCCTCATTGGCAGCGCCCCAGCTGATGAAGACTAATTGGCCCCAGCTGTCCATAATGCTGCCAGCTGGGGGCCAGCTGAGACGCTGCTCAATGGGAAGCAGGGATGAGGGAAAACATGGGCTGAGTGCCGAGACGGCATCTCAACCCATGGTGACAAGAAAGGGGGAAAAAAGAAGAAGAGAAATAAATGTTGTGGAGATGTGTATATGGTGAAGTGAAGTTTGTGTGCTGAGAGTGGACAGAAATGGAGAAGGAAGTTTGGTTTTAGAGGAAAATTGAAGGCTGATGAATGTGAAAGTTTTGTGCAGGATTTAAGGGAAAGTATAGACTGACCAAAGTGCAGGAGTGTTTGGAAAATGGGAAGAAAAAATGTAAGAATGAGAGACTGACGCTGCAATGGTGAGATGAAAAAAATAAGCATGACAAAAATGAAAAAGGAAAAAAAGACGTTGTATAATGGTTTATCTGTTTCTTCATTAATCTGAGACAATGGTGGTGGCTGTGGTTCCGGGCTGTATCCGCCTCCCTGCCCCAGCAACAGCGTGAGTTCCTTTTCAGACCCATTTGAATTGGCTGCGGCCACCCCCTACGTGCCATCACCTAATGACCACCTCCTCCCTCCATGGCTACAGTAAAAGAATTTAAAAAAGGAAGGGACATCGAGTGACGGGACAAAGATGATCAAATCAACCACATGTAAGTAAAATACATTACAGGTACATCGCAAAAAATTAGAATATCATGAAAAAGTTCAATATTTTTTGTCACTCATTTCAGAAAGTGAAACCCATATATTATATAGATTCATTACACAGAAAGTGATATATTTCAAGTGTTTATTTATTTTAATTTTGATGATTATGGCTTACAGACCATGAAAACCCCAAATTCAGTTTCTCAAAAAATTAGAATATTACATATAATTAATTAAAAAATAGTTTTTTAATACAAATGTGGACCGACTGAAAAGAATGTCCATGTACACACTCAATACTTGGTCGGGGCTCCATTTGGATTAATTACTGTATCAATGTGGCGTGGCATGGAGGTGATCAGCCTGTGGCACTGCTGAGGTGTTATGAAGGTCCAGGTTGCTTTGATAGTGACCTTCAGCTGCATTGTTGGGTCTGGTGTCTATCAGCTTCCCTTGACAATACTCCATAGATTCTCTATGGGGTTTAGGTCAGGACAGTTTGCTGGCTAATCAAACACAGTGAAGTGTTCTTAAATTTCCTGGTAGACGACTGTGCTGACTTTGGTCTTGATAAAACACAGTGGAAAAACACCAGCAGATGACCTTTGTTCAGATAAAAGTAAATTTTGCATTTCTTTTGGAAATCAAAGTCCCAGAGTCTGGAGAAAGAGCGGAGAGGCACAGAGTCTAAGTTGCTTGAAGTTTAGTGTGAAGTTTCCACAATCAGTGATGATTTGAGGAGCCATGTTATCTGCTGGTGTTGGTGAGGCGCCCATAAGCCACATCCACTACAACAAAACTGGACTGCATGATGAAGACTAAAACAGAAAAGTGGACTCATTTCTACGCATATACAGAAAATTGACATAGCAGACATCTTCCATTTACCTGACTTTGATCTAACGCTAACAATATAGTACTTACCAGAAGTAATGTTCGAAGTTCAAGGTACTCCAATTAAATCTGTGTGACACAGGTGCATGTAGATCAGTAATTTCAGGTAATGACATTCAGGGCTTTGCAAAGTCAGAAGGAAAAGTAACAGTTAAAATCTGCAAATGGCAAACTAACAGTAGACTATCTATCAAAACCCATGAAAGTAAAGGATCCTATTATGGTAACATTGTTGAAGGGTGTTTCATTTTGTCAGAGGCTACCCACATGTTGATGAAGTAAACATAGTGTATGAGACGTCCAAACTGAAATAATGATACTCACTCGACCTGGTCATGGCAAACCATGTTCAGTGATATCACAGCATTTTATATCCACAGTTCCTACTAATTGGCAATCTCCAAATCAATATCATTGTACCATGTACTATAGGCAATTATATGGATCTGATCCAAATTATGAACAAACAATTTTTTTTTTTTTTGCAAATCCATCCTCCAGATTGGTCATAAAAACTTGTACTGGTCACCAAGGGGATGTGTGGAAGCATCCGTTGTCCTATCTGATGAGGATAAGAGACATTTTAAACAATGGAGTGTTCCACACATCTCACTGGTCAGACCCAAACACATGGATTGGAAAAATGTTTTCACATTTTGTCACCTCTGCTGAGGAATATAGCCATCCATGGGAAGCCATCATCTGACCTTAAAAGGAACTCCGATTATATTGGCATGTTAGCTCTATATGCTTTATTTTGATGTTAGTAACATAACTATAATATAATTTTTTTTGAAAATAATTCTCAGTTTTATATATTTTTAAGAAACTTTATTATGATGTAAATCGCCATTTTTGTTTACGTCGCAATGCATTCTGGGTAGTGACGTAGAATGGTTGCAGCCGTTTTTCTGTCTTATACAAGCCAAGAAGCGAAGCTACGAACTACTGCCATTTGTCAGTGAAAATGCCACATTGCGCGGCTTTTGGATGTAATTTCTAATCAAAGGGAAATAAAGAGAGCGGGGTAAGCCTCCATAGCTTTCCTAAAGAGGGAAAGTTGAGGAAAAAGTGGGGCGGCAGCGGCTCAGGAGGTCGAGCAGGTCGTCTAATAACCCGATGGTTGGCGGTTCGAATCACGCTCTCCCCAGATATCCTGCCGTTGTGTCCCTGGGCAAGACACTTCACCCTCATTGCCTCCAGTGCCCATAACACTGGGTATGAATGTGTAAAAATGTTTAAATGCTCAGTGGTGGCCGGAGAGGCTGTTGGCGCGGATTGGCCGCCACGTTTCCGTCACTCTATGAGTGTCTATGATCAAGCGCTATAGCGCACGCTTGATAAAGCTGATATATATATTTATCACTCTATGATAAAGCGCTATATCGCTCAAAGCGCACACTTTGAGTGTCTATGATAAAGCGCTATAGCGCACGCTTGATAAAGGTGATATATGTAGGAGTCAAGAATTGAGGAGACTGGATAATTTTCCAGAATCTGCTTTAATTCTCATCCATCCTACGTCCTCTCTCGATCGGAGTGAAAAGAGCAGGACGCAGTCACACACATACATTTATACACTCATCTCTACAAATACATCACACAAAAGTCACAATACTCAGCTACATCCTTTCATCTGTAATAGAACACCCAGAGTCCTTCTGTTCTTCTCTCTGACCCCCAAAGGTCAGGCCGGGTAATCTTCTCCTCTCTCCTGAGTCCCCAGGGGGTGCAGACACATCTTCCTCTTGAGGTGTGAAGTCAATACGCATGGCTAGCTCAAAGTCTCTCTTGGCTGAATTCTGCCAGCCACATGTGAGTCACATAAGCTATAATATGGGCTCCACATCACTCCCCCCTTCCACGCGAAAGACTGGGCACCCACATACAGTCATACAACAGTCATACAGCACGTCAACCCCCAACAGAATCTCACAGCAACCTAAACAACCTGACCAAAAAAACACATCATCCTGCATGCAGCTTAGGTTTCAATCTTCTCCCGAATCTACTGTATGCAGGTCTCCTGCTCTGTGTTGGGCCGTCCTGCTGTGCATCTGTGGAGTGAGGGGGAGAAGGGTTATTTGCCCCCCATGGGGGGTCTCGGGGCCGCCCCTTCGGAGGCCTGCCGTGTCGAGGCGCGCCCGCCGGCCGTACAGACTCGTTATGCAACACAAAAGTAGGTTTTAATCTATTGATACTGATCGTCTCCCTCCTGCCCCCCAAATCTAGCACAAAATATTTCTCCCCGGTTTCCAGCACTCGGAATGGACCGTCGTAAGGTGGGTGGAGGCTATGCCGCTGCGCATCGTGCCTGACAAAAACAAACTCTGCATCTCGTAAAGCCTGGGGCACGAACACACACGGGAAAGTGTGATGAGCGGGGCCCGGGAGCATTTCTGCTCCCGTGTTACTCAGAGACCCCCAGATCGGGGAGGGCCCTGGTGCCATGTGGTCGGGTAAAAACTCGCCTGGCAGCCTGAGCGGTTGTGCAAAGACCAATTCTGCTGGTGAGGCATCTAGATCCTCTTTGGGTGCCAAACGCAACCCCAATAAAACCCATGGTAGTTTGTTTACCCAATCTTTGTCCGTCAGTGACGCTCTGAGGGCTGCTTTCAAAGACCTGTGAAAACGCTCGCATAAACCGTTGGCCTGGGGATGATAAGCGGTCGTGCGATGTACCGCCGCTCCTAAGCCGCTGGCCACTGCTAACCACAGTTCCGATGCAAAATGAGGTCCCCTATCAGATGTAATATCTGACGGGACCCCGAACCGCGCTACCCAGGCTGTTAAAAAAGCGTGTGCCACCTCTGCCGCTGTGGTCGATGTTAACGGGACCACTTCCGGCCAACGAGTGGTTTGGTCTACCATCGTCAAGAGGTGCGTGAACCCTTCTGATGTGGGTAGGGGGCCCACGAGGTCCACGTGCACGTGATCGAACCTTTTAGCCGGAATGTGGAATGGTTCTAAGGGCGCTTTAGTGTGCCTGTGAATTTTAGCCCGCTGGCAAGCCATGCAGGCCTTAGCCCACTCCTTCACGTGCTTGCGCAGGCTCGGCCAAACAAACTTCTCCGCCACCATTTTCACTGAAGCGCGCACCCCTGGGTGCACTAGGGTGTGCACAGCGTCAAAAACGCGACGGCGCCACGCGGCTGGCACCACCGGGTGGGGTCGCCCTGTGGATACATCGCAGATAAGCGGGGGGAAACCGGTTTGTAGATTTTTGCGTTCCAGCTTTAACCCTGTTGGTCCAGACAGGAGCGCGCGCAAGTCCGCGTCCTCGCTGTGCTCCGCCGCCATGGCTGCATAATCTATTTCCACGTGGACCGGAGCTGCGCGCGTGTCCGCGCTGTTACCGCGCTCTGGGTAAGCTGCAGCGCAATCCGTTCCCGCGCGGACGGGTGCTGTTACTGCGCGTGACAGACAGTCTGCCACCACATTGATTTTACCAGCTACGTGCTGAATATCGGTGGTAAATTCAGAAATTGCGGCCAGCTGTCTCTGCTGCCGCCCTGACCACGGTTCTGAAGTTTTGGACATCGCAAAAGTGAGCGGTTTGTGGTCGACAAGCGCGGTGAAACGCTGCCCTTCCAGCCAGAACTGGAAATGTCGAATGGCTAAGTGGAGCGCCAGGAGTTCCCTGTCAAATGCGCTGTATTTCCGCTCGGGCTCGCGCAGAGACCTGCTGAAAAAGGCGAGAGGTTGCCAAACTCCAGCGACCTGCTGCTCTACCACGGCCCCTATTGCTACCTCTGACGCGTCTGTGGTTAGCGCTATGCGAGCTGCCGGGTCTGGGTGCGCCAGCAGTGCTGCGTCAGCGAGTGCTTTTTTTACCGCTGTGAACGCGCGCTCCCGCTCCGGGGACCACTCGATCACATTGGCAGGCTTCTGTTTTTTAAGCGCGGTGTATAACGGCTGCATGAGTTGTGCTGCGCGGGGTATGAAACGGTTATAAAAATTCACCATCCCCAAAAATTCCTGCAACGCTTTCACTGTCTGTGGCTGGGGAAACTCGGCCACCGCGCGCACTTTTGCCGGCAGAGGGACTGCTCCCTCTGGTGAGACACGGTGCCCCAGAAAATCAATTTGCGCTGCGCCAAACTGGCACTTGGCCGGGTTGATTATCAACCCGTGTGCTTCCAACTTTTGAAAAACTGTAGTGAGGTGCTTCTCGTGTTCCTTCTCTGAGGCGCTGGCCACTAAAATATCGTCCAAGTAGACAAAAACAAACGGAAGGTCGTACAGCACTGCGTCCATCATCCGTTGAAAGGTTTGTGTGGCGCCTTTAAGACCAAAAGGCATGCGTAAAAACTCAAAAAGTCTGAACGGGGTTATTACCGCTGTTTTGGGAATATCCTCTGGTCGAACCGGGACCTGATGATAACCACGGACCAGGTCTATTTTAGAAAAAATGCGCGCTTTTGCCAGGTGCACTGAGAAATCCTGGATATGCGGAATTGGGTAGCAATCCTGAGCTGTGGCATTGTTCAACCTGCGATAATCACCGCAAGGTCTCCACGAGCCGTCAGCTTTAGGCACCATATGCAGGGGGGAAGCCCAAGAGGACTTCGAGCGGCGAATTATGCCCAACCTTTCCAGGTTGGCGAACTCCTCCTGTGCCACGGAGAGCTTAGCTGCATCCAAGCGCCAAGCTTTAGCAAAAACTGGTGGGCCCCTCGTGGTTATGAAGTGCTCCACCCCATGTTTCGCCACCTTAGCTGAAAAAGTGGGAACTGTGAGTGCTGGAAACTGGTGTAGAAGGGTGTGAAACTTACCACCTGCTGCGGCGACGTTGGTCTGTACTGGCGGCGGGCACACCCGAGCTGCACAAGGGATAGAACAGAAAGAGAGTGCAAGTATTAGGCGTTTGTTGGCCAGATCGACTAATAACCCATGTGAACACAGAAAATCAGCACCTAACATATTGAAGCTCACTGCCGCTACGATGAAGGTCCACTCGTAAGCGCGGCCGTGGAAGGACAGAGACAAGGTTCTCTCTCCCTAAGTCTTGATGCTGGAGCCGTTGGCCGCTGTTGCTCCATCTCCGCGGGGTCCAGCCACCCGATCTGCATAAGTTGCAGTGATGAAGCTCCTCTGGGCTCCGGTGTCCATGAGGAATTGTCGCCCGGAGCCCGCATCTGTCAAATAAAGCAGCTTGTTCCGTTCGCCGAGAGTGGAAGCTGCTAACGACTCCCGGCCCGGTCGTTTCCCCGCTTTTTGAAACTGCACGGCGGGATGCATCTGTGCGCCTTCTCGGCGAAGCGACGGTGGTAATAGCAGGGGTTGTCATGCCCCCTGGCTTGGGATCTCATCGCCGCCGTCGCTGGGGTGGGATCTGCTGCCTCTGGCTCCACACTGCCCCCGGCCGTCGTGCCGAGGTCTGCCGCTGCCACGGAGGTCTCTTGCTCGTCGCAGGCGTTGAGGAGCCGCTCTGCCTCCTGGGCCAGCTCGCGGAAGTCCTGCTGGTTCACACACCGTCTGCTGGACAGGGAACCTCTCGTGTGCGCTGGGAGGGTTCTCAGGAAAATATGCTTGAAAAGGAACGCGTCGTTGTCCGTCCCGATCATCTGTAGCATGTCCTCCATGAGGACAGTCGGCCTGCGTCCACCTCTGTCGCGCAGGTCCAGTAGCTGCCTGGCTCTTGCCTCCGCCTACGGCACAAAGCTCCTGATGAGGGTGGCTTTCAGCGCGTCGTATTTGCCGGCAGTGGGTGGTTGCTGCACCAGGCTCCGCACACACAGAGCCGTGCGGCTGTCGAGCATTGCGATGACATTATGGAATTTAATGTCATCCGCTGAAACTCTCCCGAGCAGGAACCGCGACTCCACATGCTGGAACCACGAGTGCGGGTCGTTTTGCCAGAACTCGGGGAGCTTAATCAGTCTTGTGCCCCTGCTGGCATTCCCCGGTGAATCTGGGTCTGAGTGGCTGTCTCCCAGCTCTTCCATATCGATCACGAGGCTGTCCTCCAGCCTCGGTGTGCTCAGATTCATGCGTAGGTCACCAATTGTAGGAGTCAAGAATTGAGGAGACTGGATAATTTTCCAGAATCTGCTTTAATTCTCATCCATCCTACGTCCTCTCTCGATCGGAGTGAAAAGAGCAGGACGCAGTCACACACATACATTTATACACTCATCTCTACAAATACATCACACAAAAGTCACAATACTCAGCTACATCCTTTCATCTGTAATAGAACACCCAGAGTCCTTCTGTTCTTCTCTCTGACCCCCAAAGGTCAGGCCGGGTAATCTTCTCCTCTCTCCTGAGTCCCCAGGGGGTGCAGACACATCTTCCTCTTGAGGTGTGAAGTCAATACACATGGCTAGCTCAAAGTCTCTCTTGGCTGAATTCAGCCAGCCACATGTGAGTCACATAAGCTATAATATGGGCTCCACATCTATATATATATTTATCACGCTATGATAAAGCGCTATATCGCTCAAAGCGCACACTTGACATGTCGAAGATCTGGCTGGCAGTCATTTGGAATGACTTTGGAGCACTGCTTATGGACGTTCAACTCGCAGTCTGAGAAAGCAACAGAGAAATTGCTTTATGTTGCTGAGAGTCCATGTTTATCAGTTCAGTGCCCATCATGCTTGTAGACAATTTTTTGTGTTTGAGCATTCTATTGTAAGTAAATCAACAATATATAAGTTTCACCTTAAAATAATGCTTCCTCAAGCGCATGCTTGAGACACTCAAAGCGGAGAGACACTCGTGGAGCGGAGAGACACTCAAGCGCACGCTATATCATAGCGTGATAAATATATATATATTGTATATATATATATATATATATATATATATATATATATATCAGCTTTATCAAGCGTGCGCTTGATAAAAATTCGAACCGTGACAAAATTCGAACCGTGATTCGCTTGAGCGTGCGCTTTGAGCGATATAGCGCTTTATCGTCGTCGGCCTCCGTCGGTCTATGATGACCATGGAAGAGAATCCTAAACGTCTACTCTGCTGGAACAGCAGGCCGATGCGCGAATGACAGTCCCTGTCACACAGGTCACACTTGTGGGTGGTCTCCGTGCTGCTGGGTCTGTGGCGGTTCTTCCTGCGGGCCCTTTTTTCATCTGCTGCAGCAGTCAGTCTCTCTTCACCCGCCTTGAGCTGTCTGGTCAGGGTGCCTCTCTATTTGGAGCGGTCCGTTGCAAGGTCCTCCCAGCGCTCTGTGTTGATATCCAGGGCCTTCATGTCTCTCTTGCAGACGTCTCTAAAGCGCAGCTGTGGGCGGCCAACGTCTCTCCTGCCAGTTGCCAGTTCTCCATAGAGGACGTCTTTGGGGATTCTGCCATCCTCCTTACGGTGAACGTGGCCTAGCCAGCGGAGCCTGCGCTGCCTGAGTAGAGTGAACATGGAGGGAAGGCCGGCGTGGGACAGAACTTCTGTGTTGGGCACTTTGTCCTGCCAGGATATGTCCAGGATGTGGCGAATGCAGCGCAAGTGGAAGGAGTTCAGTCTCTTTTCCTGCCGGGCGTATGTTGTCCACGTCTCACTCCCATAGAGCAGTGTGCTGATGACGCAGGCGTTGTACACTGCCATCTTCGTCTTGACAGAGAGTTTGGGATTCTCCCACACTCGTGTGGTGAGGCGAGCGAGTGTGAAGGCTGATTTTCCAATCCTCTTGTTGATCTCTGTATCAAGGGAGAGGTTGTTGCTGATCGTGGACCCCAGGTACGTGAACTGATTCACAACCTCCAGCTTGTAGTCATCAATGGTGATGGTTGGTGGTGCTTCCGTGCCTTGCGCCAAGACGTTAGTCTTCTTCAGGCTGATGGTAAGCCCGAAGTCCTTGCATGCCTGGGAGAAGCGGTCCATCAGGGTCTGAAGCTCCTGCTGTGTGTGGGTTGCGACTGCAGCGTCGTCTGCAAACAGCATGTCTCTGATTAGAGCCTCGCGTACTTTGGTTCTGGCTTTCAGGTGGGCAAGGTTGAAAAGCCTGCCGTCAGATCTTGTGTGCAGGTAGATTCCCTCTGTTGCTGTGCTGAAGGCATGCCTCAGGAGCATAGCAAAGAAAATCCCAAAGAGGGTTGGCGCAAGTACACAGCCCTGTTTCACTCCGCTGCGTATGTTGAATGGCTCTGAGACGTTGCCATCATGCTGCACTATCCCCTGCATGTTGGTGTGAAACGATTCGATGAGGCTTTGCAACTTTGGTGGGCATCCTATCTTTGGCAGGATCTTGAAAAGGCCCTCTCTGCTGACCATATCGAACGCTTTGGTGAGGTCGATGAAGGCGACGTACAGAGGCATGTTCTGTTCTCTGCATTTCTCCTGGAGTTGGCGGATGGAGAATATCATGTCTACCGTCGATCGCTCAGCGCGGAAGCCACACTGAGACTCGGGGTAGACACGTTCGGCAAGCTTCTGTAGACGAACGAGAACAACTCGTGCGGAGACTTTGCCAACAACACTGAGGAGGGAAATGCCCCTGTAGTTGTTGCAGTCGCTTCTCTCCCCTTTGTTTTTGTAGAGGGTGATGATCTTGGCGTCCCTCATGTCCTGTGGTACGGCACCTTCCTTCCAGCACTGGCAGAGGATGTCATGCAATGGCAGCAGTAGGGCGGTCTTGCAGTGCTTGATCAGGTCAGGGGGTACGCCGTCGTTGCTGGGTGCCTTGCCAGCGGCCAAGCTATCAATGGCCTTACTGAGTTCGTCGATGGTTGGCTCGGCGTCAAGTTCATCCATGGATGGCAGGCAGTCGATGGCATCAAGGGCTGACGGTGTCACGGTGTTCTGTCTAGAGTAGAGGTCGGAGTAGTGTTCCACCCATCTCTCCATCTGCTTGTTCTTCTCTGTGATCATCTCCCCAGTGGAAGATTTGAGGGGGGCCGTCTTGCTCTGAGCCGGACCAAGTGCTTTCTTGATGCCATCGTACATACCACGGATGTTCCCTGTTATGGCAGCGGTTTGAATGTCTTGGCTGAGCTGAGTCCAGTACTCGTTGGCACAGCGCCGAGCAGTCTGCTGAACTTTGCTTCTCGCAGCCCTGAGAATCTGGAGATTCTTCTCGTTTGGGTACTTCTTGTACTCAGCAAGTGCTGAGCGCTTGGCTTCAATGACGGGGGTCATCTCGGTCAACTTGGCATCAAACCAGTCCTGTGACTTCGAGGTCTTCCTCCCAAAGGTAGCCAAGGCTGTGCGGTAGATGGTGTTTCGCAGCTCTTCCCACTTCTGCTTTGCAGATTCTCCTCTTTGTGGTACACCGAGTTCCTTCTCAAAGGTGGAGGCAAACTGCTCAACAAGTTCTGGTTGGGCCATCTTGCTGGTGTCAATCCGTGCCTTTCCAGGTTGTCTAGCACGACGGAATTTCTTCAGCTGCAGCTTGACCTTGCAACACACCAATGAATGGTCTGTGTCGCAATCTGCACTCTGGAACGAATGGGTGATTAGCACGTTCTTCAGTGAGGTGCGCCTGGTCAGGATCAAGTCTAGCTGGTGCCAGTACTTTGAGCGCGGATGTTGCCAGGAAACCTTGTGTTGGGGCTTGGTCTTGAAGAACGAGTTTGTGATGCACAGATCGTGATATGTGCAGAACTCGAGCAGCCGCTGTCCGTTGTCGTTCATTCTGCCCACGCCAAAAGGTCCAAGACAGGAGGGCCAGGAGTCGTGGTCAGCACCCACTCTGGCATTGAAGTCTCCAAGGAGAATGAGTTGTTCAGAGTTGGGGATGATCCTGACAGTTGTTGTGAGATTCTCGTAGAACTCGTCTTTTGCCTCTGGTGTGGCTGTCTGTGTTGGGGCATACACACTGACGAGGGTGACTGGGCCTTGAGTGGTGTTCAGGCGGAGGGTGAGGAGTCGTGCAGAGCCAGTGCTGCCCGGTTCCACCATCTTCAGCAAAGTGTTCTTCACTGCGAAGCCCACTCCGTGTTCCCTGTGTTCGTCACTGCCCTTTCCCTGCCAGTAGAACATGTAGTCCTTCTCTCTCAGTGTGCCTGCATCAGCTAACCGTGTTTCCTGGAGAGTGGCGATATCCACTCCCAGTCTCTTCAGCTCATTATTGATGATGGCAGTCTTCCTGGTGTCGTTGATGTCCTTGAGGTTAGCAGCGAGTCCTGTCATCATAGTGCGGACGTTCCAAGTTCCCAGTTTTAGAGTTGGTCTCTTTTGTTTTATTGTCTTGCCTGGTGCGAAGGTTCTCAGCCTGCTGTTTGGATTTCTCCTTATCCCCATGCACCCAATGAGGAAAGCAAGCTGTGGCGGGACAACACCTTATTGGCTGGGGGCTGCCCAGCTTGAGGCGGGCGGTAGCTGTCCAGTGAGATCTGATGATCCCTCCCACCGTCGGGAACAACCCCTGGCGCCACGCTCTACGCCAATTGAGCAGTGGCTTATAACCGGTAACTGTCATTCCCCGAGTCCAGTGATCCGGTGTTCTACCTTCCAGCGTTGGGCGTTGGTAGGATTCAAGCCTGGGCAGGGAGATATGGAGGACAAGATGTTACCCATGCAGCATGTCCCCCCTCTCCACGTCACTGATGAATCCAAAGGAACAGCAGGGCTGCTACAGTTTGGCACCAGCGCCGTTGCAGGAGCTGCCAGAACGATGTTGAGCACAACATAGAACTGCCTTAGGGGCTCCGACTCCGGATTTTTCCTCAGGGTTGACTCCCGAAGCCTTTCCCGTGACCGGGTATGCCGCAAGGCAGCAGAGGTTTGAAATCAGGGTTTACCTTCCCCTAGATGGGCTACCTTCCCAGGTTGACGAGCCACCATCTACCCGAAGCATCTGGTTTTAAGGCGCCAGAGATCCGCCCTCGCCCCTTCTCCTATTAGTAAAAGCAGTTCCGCCGGGCTTAGAGACTAAACCACACGGGCAGGCTAGGAGTTGGACTTAGTTGCCAGAGGCTTTTCGAGACGCACGCCATAAGGAGCATTTTATGAGCACTGGGAGCTTAACCCCAGTGCCACTCCTGGCTATGACAACCTTGGAACGCTTTATCATAGACGTGATAAATATATATATATCAGCTTTATCAAGCGTGCGCTATAGCGCTTTATCATAGACACTCAAAGCATGCGCTTTGAGCGATATAGCACTTTATCATAGCGTGATAAATATGTATATATCAGCTTTATCAAGCGTGCGCTATAGCGCTTGATCATAGACACTCAAAGCGTGCGCCTTGAGTGTCTCAAGCGCACGCTCAAACGTGCGCTTTGAGCGATATAGCGCTTTATCATAGCGTGATTAATATACGTATATATCAGCTTTATCAAGCATGCGCTATAGCACTGGATCATAGACACTCATAGAATGACGGAAATGTGGCTGCCAATCCGTGCCAACGGCCTCTCCAGCCACCACTGAGCATTTAAACATTTTTACACATTCATACCCAGTGTTATGGGCACTGGAGGCAATGAGGGTGAAGTGTCTTGCCCAGGGACACAACGGCAGGATATCTGGGGAGAGCGTGATTCGAACCACCAACCATCGGGTTATTAGACGACCTGCTCTACCTCCTGAGCCGCTGCCGCCCCACTTTTTCCTCAACTTTCCCTCTTTAAGAAAGCTATGGAGGCTTACCCCGCTCTCTTTATTTCCCTTTGATTGGAAATTACATCCAAAAGCCGCGCGATGTGGCATTTTCACTGACAAATGGCAGTAGTTCGTAGCTTTGCTTCTTGGCTTGTATAAGACAGAAAAAACGGCTGCAACCATTCTACGTCACTACCCAGAATGCATTGCGACGTAAACAAAAATGACGATTTACATCGTAATAAAGTTTCTTAAAAATATATAAAACTGGGAATTATTTTCCAAAAAATTATATTATAGTTATGTTACTAACATAAAAATAAAGCATATAGAGCTAACATGCCAATATAATCGGAGTTCCTTTTAAGATAGAATATTCTCCTAAATTAGAAACATATGCATTGCCACTTAACTGGGTAACCACAGCACAATAGGCTGTGCACACTGACACCCAAAAATCTCCTACATGACCAATCTTAACATTAACAGAAGAGAGGATGAACAAATTCGAAGTTCAAATTCCAAATTCATTATAGTAAAAAGATGAAACAGATGTTGGTCGAATAACAGGAAGCAAAATATGTCACTATAACAGGAAGAAAATATGTCACTATAACATCACACATAGACCACTTAAAAGACAATATCCTTTCCATCTAGAAACTCAAGAAGGTGTTAAACAGGTCATAAAAAAACTAGAAGCAGCAGATGTCATAATGTCATGCTCAGCCTCCCTATTCCTGTGGGAAACATCCGGATGATACAGGACCTGCAAGAATTAACAATGCTATAATTCTTTGTGCTCACTGTGTACCAGGATCACACACACTGTTGAATGAATTAAAACTCCAAATGCAATTTTTCACAGTGGTAGTCATTAGCAATGCATTTTAGCATACCAGTACACCCACATCATCAATTCTGGTTTGCATTCACATCTGAAAACAAAAAGTACATATTCACCAGAGTACTACAGGGTTACTGTGAGTCTCCTACAATTTTTTCTCAGGCAATGTCAGCAAATCTTGCACATTTTATACCTCCTAATAGGAGCCAATTGCTCCTCTATGACATACTGCTGCTATCTCCTGATGAAGAAACATGCAAACAAAACATATCTCTACAGGCTGGAGTCTATAGGTGGTTAAATAAAGGTGCTGTTTTTAATCAAGGTTCCAAAATTTATACCTGACCAAAGGGTAAACTCATCCTCCCACAAAACCTATTTCACTATGCTGCTACTTGAACACATGGACTTCGTCATGTGTCTAAGGAATATTGGTTATTAGTTATCACAGCCTATGGGTTTAAAAAATTTGCTACAAAATTTTGCCAGTAATGCTTAATTTGTGCACAAAATAATGTCAAGACCAGAGAAGGATAGTTTTCCATCATCAACATACCCATTTCAGAACATTTGCATGGACTTCATTGAACTAAACAAATGTGAAGGGAATAGATATTGTTTAGTTTTCCTTGTAAAAATCCAGATGCAATTACAGTAGCTAAAAACACTACTAACAGACATTATTACAAGGTATGGGATCCGAGAGAAAATTTATGTAGATAATGGTACTCATTTTGTAGCCAGGTTATTCCACATTTACAGAAAGTGTTGAATATTGATTTGAAACACCATGCAGCATATCACCCACAGTATGCAGGATTTGTGGAACGACATAACTGGACCATTATAGAAAGATTAAGAAAACAATGGCACAAGTAGGACAGAATTGGATTTATTGTTTACCTTGATACTATTTTATATGAGAATAATACCTACAAAAGAAGGTTTATCTCCATTTGATGCTTACATGAAAAGCCTTAATTAGTACCCTGGCTTAGACCATTCAACCCAGAAGATGAAGAGATTTGTTTAGCAGATTATATGTTAAAAATGTTGACTCAAAAAAGATTTGGTTCATGCTATTCTTCCTAGGAAGGAACACACGGGAGGAATCATCACCATAAAGTCCGGAGACCAAGTCCTTACAAAGACTGTTAAAAGAAGACCTGGTCAGAAGCTCCCTGGCAGGGGCCACATAGGGTAATATTGTCAATTCCAACAGCTGTAAAAGTACAAGGCAAAGGCACTTGGGTACACCTTACACACTGTAAATTATTATCAAAACAAACCATAGAAGCTATAGGGGGAAAGCCATAGAGAGTGTTGCTGTTGTGGAGGAAGTCTGGGGCTACACAGGGAGTCAGGTATTTTAGCTGACCTGATTGTCTCAAACCTTGGTGAAGAAATTAATAGTCCACAGCAGGTAGAGAACACTCAAAATGACTAACGATGAAAGACCCCTCAGAGAATACTGACATAGATTTCAACTTTATAAATGGCTCACATGTGTGTTCCTCATGCTTGTCCTTGTTGTAGTCCTCCTGATATGGTTATTGTGCAGCTCAGTAGCTATTTTAAAGGTAACTGGCAGATCAATAAACATCAACATTAAGGATAGAGGGGCACCACCCACCATAACGTGCACTGAAGATAAAGCTTGTGTAGTCCAGTTTGACTATTGTGATACATATAATTGTGACCACTCCATGCACTATGAATCTGAGTCTGTGATGTATGAAAAGAGTCATAAGTACATATGCACTCCTCCATGTAACTGGGCTGATGTGTTCAGTCACACAGGACCCGATGACTCTTAATCTGGACAATAATATGTTGGAGTAAATGTACCTGAAAAAGACCCCTAAGAGAGCATAGGCATGGTCTACTATTCATCCTAATCCTAATTATGAAGCAATAACACTATATTCAAACACACACCAAGATATGTAGAACATTTGGAACAAAACCGGTTAACTGATCCACATCGCCACAGCCATGTATTCACAACTAACTATTGGTGGGGATATGCAGAGTTCCTTGCTAGTACGACAAATAAAACAAATTTCTTCTGCTCAGGACTTAGGAACATTTGAAACAGTTTCTCTGAACCATCCTCTGCAGTCCTAGTCCCAGCATCAATGGCGCCAGGGCAGAACAACACCTTTGAGCTAAATGGAGGATGGTGGCTCTGTGGGCATAGGGTCTACTCACACCTGCCCTCTAACTGGGAGGTGTCTGCGCCCCTGTATGACTGATGGACCACGCTATCATGATGTATCTGGATCAAGTCAGACAGTCAGGGCGTTGAAAGAGGGACCTGGAATACAAACCACATGATGCAGTCTGAGCAACGGATATACCAGTTGAATTTAAACATTGGAGTGTTGGCCAAAAGGTCACACTCGCACTATATCCTTGAACAGGAGTTGGAAAGAATATTCTTAGGACTGTGTTTGGCCAAGATACTGGATATGAACCCGATGTCTTCACTGCCTAGCTACAATCCTTCTTTGGACGGTGGGCAGGAGTGATAAAAACATAATATTATCCCTTATGATTAGAATTGCAATCTTTATGTGTGTAGGATGTTGCTGCATTCCCTGTTGTAGAGGCCTTATTGAATAATCAATACATGCTGCTGTTGCACGCCAGTATCTATCTCACATTAGCTCAGCAGGAGGAGCATGACAAGGATTCAAGTGATGAGGACAGACAAGTTTAAATCATGTCTACCAGTGTCGCTGCAAGAAAAAAATGTTGGTATTGACAATATGCCTATAATGGCTAAAGCATGATGTAACAGCTGAAAATTGTGTAAATACATTTATTGGAAGTTTTTTTTAAATGTTTATTTTTGATATTGAAATTGTAATACTGAATGTTTGTAAATGATAACTCATTTTTATGGTTGTCAAAGGTAGTAGAAACGAGGTGAGAATTTTTCCTGTGTAAATGCTCAAAGAATGAAGACTGAAAAGAAATTGCATTACAATGATTACTCATGAAAGTATATACTGCTTATAGGTTTTTCACTCATCACACATGAAAATAACATCGGGTGTCTAATACCTGTTTATTATCGTTATTGACTCCATGAAAATGGAGTCAAGAGAGGAAATTGTTATAATAAATAAAAAGTGAAGATTAGTTAGATACTACACAAAGTGCTTGCATACACATATCTTTTAGACCCACACATACACCATTCGCACATACACATCAGTTGCTCACACACACACACACACACACACACACACACACACACACACACACACACACACACACACACACATAAACTCCACAGGAAAGTCTCTGTTCCTGTTTTCATGTATGAACATGGGGAAAGAGAAGACATCTGGAGACAGAAACCAACACGATAGAAGCCATAAAAGCAAGGAGACTCTGGGAGCCATCTGGATGCCAAGAGGACAGTTTGGACAATGGACATGCATTGTTGGAAAGTTATTAGGAAGCACCCAGTAACTTGCCTATATGTAGCTGTGAATTCCTTTGTGCTGGATCTTTTCCAGGAGAGGGTGCTGGGGGAGACCTGTGGTCATGTACACTGTCTACCTGTGTGGTTCAATAAAAGTTAAGCTGAGAAATAGTATTTCTTCTGTGATTATTAGTTAATTAACTGAAAAGATTCTGCTAACTGTCCAAAATTAATTTTTACAACACCCATTATCAATATTTAATAGCCAAAGCTTGGAGGAAGGTATATTTTATTAAAAGTTTGATGTGATTTATTCCAGTGAGTGGAGATGTAACTCCCGACCGATCAAACGCGAGTTTTCAACCTTCATTTTTGCACACTTCCTACAAATTAAATATCATTTTGAAGGTCTTTCAATACAGAATATGGAAATAATGTTACATCAGTTTTGAAAATGTCCTCAGAGTGACTCATTTTGCCAGCACAGGTCACAAATCTGAAATCCCTGGCACACTTTGAGTGGCAGGTCAAGCGGCTGCCAGGATACCAGGCAAATTGTTTTTTTTTTTTTTAATAAGCACATGAAAAGTGCTCAGGAAAACAGTTTGAGAGCATTTTTACTTTTCCTGTGGACACGCAGCCTTATTAAAATGACACTGAATATGTTATTCAAACATAGGAAATGTAAATATGCATATAAGCATCATAAAAAAAAATCCAGGATGACACAAGAAAGTAAAAACACTTATTTCCAGTGTGGTCCTTTCAACCACATTATTCCTCTGAATATCACACAACGTTAGAATGGGGAAGGTTTGCTGTGTTATCAAATACAACAACGGCTCTCAAGATTGGTATGGAAAAAGACTGATAACGGTGTACACTTTTTAAAAAACTTCCTGACTTGGAAGAATGTGGAGAATGAGTCTCGGAGCTAAAAAAAGAGGCGTGAGATGGAATGGCTTGCAGCGGTCCGACAACTTTCAGCTTCAACAACATTCTTGCACAAGTGGTCGTGTGTTCACGGCATTTTCACCAAGCTAAATTGTGATTTAAAAAATATTTAGCAGTGCAGAAAGATGTCCCCTCTTCAGAGCAGCTGTCTTGCACGCCGTGTGCTTTGGCAACACCTCAACCAGGCTCTGTCATCTCTCAGTAATATGTAAAACCGCACAGGGCAAAATCAAATAATTTCCCCACATCATCTCTGCTATTCCCAATTTCTCTTGCTAATCTGGAGCAGTTTTTTTTTTTTTTTTAATGGGAGCTTTTCGGTGTTGTTGATATTCTTTGATTTTTTCTTGAAGATGTGATTACGTGAAGGCGCGATTAAGCCTTCATTACGCATGGATTTAATATCAGCTGGTGATTGAAGTCCATAGAATGTTTGGTATTGTTAAATTAAGCAGATTCTCCTCTTTCAGGTGACTATAAAAACGTCACTGCCCTGATTTAGGAAGTTTTTATAGCAGCTAATGATACTGGTTATTTTTTTGGGTGCGCCAGCGCGATCAGCTCATTGATCCACCTCCTCTGCTGCAAATACTTCATTATATGGTCACTGTAAGTTTGAAACCTATTCAATAAGTTACACATGGGTTCAAAGAGCATTACTCATATGTTAGAAAGAATTTTGGGGTATGCTAGACATTAATCTTGACGTATTTCGACTTTGTAGAAACAATGACTGCTTATTTAACAAAGATGCCTGAGCCACAAAATGGTGATGACGGCCGAGAAGACGGCATCACGGTTTGGTATGAGGGCTGTTCAGCCGCAGACTGCAAAGCCTTGCGGAGAGTGATCGAGATTGAGCAAAAAATCAATGGCTGTTCTCTCCCTTCTCTGGAAGAGATTTCCAGGTCTTGGTACCTCAACAGAGCTATTGCCATTATTAAGGACTGCACTCATCCAGATCATGATTTCTTTCACTTGCTCCCCTCAGGAAAGCAGTACAGATCCCATAAAACCTGGACTACCAGGTTTAATCATAGTTTTTTCCCAGCAGCAGTACGTATTTTGAACGGATTTACGTAACACGTACAGACTGCTGATGTTATTTTAGGTTATTTTGTGGCAATAACCTTGTGTATAAGCTGGTCTTATTTATTTATTGCTCAGTATGTTTTTATTATTGCTATGTACATATTGTATTTAACTTTTTAGGCATTACTGTTTTAAGCATTATTTATTGTTGTAATTATGAGAATGTTAAATGCATGAGTGAACTGTGAGTGTAATAGTTTGTTTTAAGGAGCAGTATCTCAGTTTTGTTGTATTGTTTTTTAGCAATGGAATGACAATAAAGGCACTTTGACTTTGAGAATGCAGCGTGGCATGACGTCAGTGCCCATTCTCTATAGTGCCCTTGTAAAAATCTGCATGTTGTATAGGTTTTGTCTACTAGATGGCCTAGTAGAGAAATGAAGTGTCCATGAGGCCTCGTCTATATGAACTATTTTAATGAAAGGGCTCAAGTCCTCTAGAAAGCCTCATCTGACCATCACTATGTAGACCAAGCCGGCTTGAGACGAGCTGACACGACGTGCCCAGACAGAGCAGTGGGAGTGAATCTCGTTTAAAGGCCCTCCCTGATTGCCTACAGGTGGAGCACATGGCTGCAGGGGGGAAGCCAATTAGTGGAGAGAGGAACAGGCAAAGGTGTGCAGCCCTGGAACCCTTGCAAGTCCACATTAAATGATTTCAAAGGTCCATACTCAATGTGATTCAAAGGCGTTGCCTCCCAGTGATATCCTATAGACATCTGATGTTTTGTGAGTGATTTAGTAAGGTTCTTGAAGTTTGTAAGAGTCTTTTTGAAAACCCTGTGTTTTGCCTCAAATCTCATACTCCACATATGTATTAGAGGTCCTAGTTTTCTGATACAAGATGGATAATTTATCATAAGGTGATGTTTTGGGATGAGGTTCCTATATGGATACAACTGTTTGAACAACTGATGGTGTTCTATTATTAAATGTTTCAAATGTACAGTCATACCTAATGTGAGAGACTGAAAAAGAATGATGTTAATTATCTGCAGTAAAAGCAGCAGCAAAATCCAGTTTTGGTTTCCTTCTGGCACATCACCGCCAAAAAGCAAAGGAATGTTTCTTACAAGACAAAGAGTCTGAATGAAGTTGAGACCTATATTATTTCCACTACTGTCCAAATTTAACCTTGTCGGACAATTTTTGGGCTCCAAGTAGCCATAGTCAAAAACATGAATTCTAGAAAGCACATCAGGTCTTGACAAAAAATAAATAAATAAAAATAAAAATTGAGAGATACTCCAAAAGTAAATTTATCTCTTACTGAACTACCCCTTCAAGAGTTTCATGCATTATGTCCACAGAGAAATTGTGGCAAACATGAAAGAACTGTAGGGTATTAAGAGGTGAGTTCTGCTTTAAACCAAACACAGATAACTTCTAAGGGTCTGACTGTAAATCCCTGCAATGCATTTAAACAACTCTTTTCACACAAGATTATCTTGGGATCATCCTCACTGTAAACATTCTGGGCATTATCTATATCAGTCACACACAAACGACAGAAATACCGTCCACTAAAAAACTCTGTAAAATCCAGAATTGTGCACATCCCTAAGTTATCTCCAGTTATCTGACATACTGTATAGTGCTGTGAACTTTTTCAGTGGAAAAAGGTAAATTAAGACTCTCAAGTATTTTGATGTCATTAATCAGAGGCTGTAAAATTGGATCAAAGCCATATTTTTCACATCTTCAGTATGAAACAGAGCAACCAAATGAATGTTCATCAGAGTAGAGTTAAACTTTGGTGACAGATTTCTGAGGATAAAAGAGCACCTATTAGGCATTGGTTTGCTTGCTCCCGGATAACCATGAAAATCGGTACTACCTGTCTCATGGGTCGGGCCGTCGGCGACTCAACCGGCAACCCCGCCCTTCCGAGGGCGTGGAGGGTGAAACTGGGCATCCTGGCAGAACTAAAAACAATATCTGTCACAGATCTGTGGTGGACCACTCCCAGTTACACGGGGTGAGACTGGACATCCTGGCAGATAAACACATCTGTCGCAAGGTCTGTGGTGGACTTTTGCCAGTCGGTGCATCATGACATGCACTACACAAAGAGCAGAGATAAACAAACCTATCATCTGCTCAGTCACTGCAACAGATACTGGAGTCAGTTTGTCTTGGCCTGTCCTTGCCACTGATAATACCTCTATCTGCCAAGAATGTGCTGCTAGTCCAGCAAAAGCTAGTGGTACTCAAATACTTTGCAAGCAGCTTCATGAAATGGTCAGTCAGAAAGCAACTCATACCAGCTTGGATGTCACCCGGGTTAACAAGGTCAGGAGTTCCTGGCCGCGGAAGGCGAAGGACAGAGCTGCGTGGAGGAATCTGGTCAGACCTAAATGAAGCAGTCATTGTTACCCCCGACAGACTGCTATGATGATGATGATGATGATTTTATGAACACCACGTTTTGAACCCAATGGGTTAGCAGATTCAAAGTCATCATAATACATCTGAATTTGTAAAGAAGTCTGTTTAGTGAACAGTGGATTTGTCTTAAAGTCACTTCCATCGCAAAAGTCTTCATATCTGTCTGGCGGTACACAAGGTTCTCCAAGCAGTTTACAAATATCAGAATTGTCACACATATTGAGCAGGTCTGAGTTACCATACCATACCATTCCAAATTTATTTATAAACCACATTTAAAAACAACAAAGTTGACCAAAGTGCTGCACAGTAATAAATAATCTAAAGTACATATAAACAAAAGATAAGTAAAAGACAATAAAAACATAACATGCAGCAGAAAAAAAGATTCAACTCACAAGTGTAAAACCAAATGCTAAACACAGCAGACAATAAAATTAATAAAATAAAGGTGAGTTAAAAGCCAAGGAAAACAGATGTGCTTTTAAATGAGATTTAAAAACACAAAGTGAGGAGGCCTGCCTAACATGTAATGTCAACTCGTTCCATAGCCTAGGAGCTGCAGCAGAAAAGGCCCGGACCCCTCTGAGCTTCAGCCTTGCTTTAGGGATGCCAAGAGCAGCTGATCAGCTGATCTTAGGAACCGTGGTGGAACATAAGGCTGAAGTAAGTCAGAGAGGTAGGGTGGAGCAAGACTGTTAAGACATTTAAAAACATAAAGGTGAATTTTAAAATCGATTCTGTAACGCACAGGGAGCCAGTGAAGGGAAGCCAGAATAGGTGAAATGTGCTCACCCCTATGGACTTTTGTTAAAAGGCAGGTGGCAGCATTTTGTACCAGTTGAAGACAAGTGATAGAAGCTTGGCTGATGCCAGCAAAATGTGCATTACAGTAATCCAAACGAGCCGTGATAAAAGCGTGCAGTAGTTTTTCAAAATCTTTCCTTGACACAATGGATTTGACTTTGGCTATTTGTCTTAACTGATAAAAACTTTTCTGAAGGACACAGCTGATATGCTTGTCAAATTTAAAATCAGAATCCAGTTTGACCCCCAGATTAATAACAGATTGTTTAACATGCGGTGTCAAAGAACCAAGGTCCACATAAGTGGGGAGAGAACACGTGCTTGGACCAAACAACATTACTTCAGTTTTGTTCTCATCAAAGCTCAAAAAATTTAATGACATCCATGGCTTGATATCGGAAAGACAGTCCAAGAGTAGCTGGACAGAACCAGAGTCATTTTGTGCCAAAAAATCACTACACCTGAGGCAGAAGACGCACCTGGTCCCGCTCATCAGCCAGCGTACTTAAGGAGGCTGTCTCCGCGCATTCAACGCTGGCTCGTCTGGGTATACTGCCTGTGAAAAGACAAGCAGGTATTATTTGACAAAGTGTTGACACGTCTCACCTTGTTTTTCTTTCCTTCTCAGGTTGCTGCCACCGTGCGAGTGAGTCTCCAGGACTGCGCGCGCTCTCCTGCCACAACTCCACCATTCCTCGGCTTCCAACCTCCACCTGGTCAGGCACCATCAGCTCATTCCCATCAACCTACTGGTTCGTCTATTTCCCGCTGGGGTTCTGCCGGTTCTTCATCGGAACCCAAGTAAGTGGCAATTTGGCTCGCCCATTTCCCCTTACTCTGTTCCTCCTCTCACAGCTCTCATCTTCTCTCCGCAAGTGGATTCCTCTGGCGAGTGGCTGTTTTCATAGCTGTGTGTTTATTTTGAAAATTAATAAACTTTCAAACGTGCCCCTTCGTGTGGTTGTTCTCCTGTGCTGTTGCATCATGCATGTGAGCTGTCAGCTTTTTAACCATGACAGAACGAGCCAGCCAGGGTCTCAGCTCAGCCGGTGCTGCGGCACAAGAGCTATCCGCTTTGGATCGCTTATCAGTGACCGAGCACCAGCTCGCCGTGCTGACTCAACAAATTCAGAATATGATGCGGCTTTGACCGAATGCGCCTCCTCAGGCTCCTCCTCCTCAGCTTGCTCCCCACACTACGGTGCGTTGTGCCACCTCTGTTCCCACGCCTACCCCATACGCGAGGGAGGTGGGGAAATGCAAGGGATTCCTTATTCAAGTCCGAATGTATTTGGAGCAGGTCGGGGAAGAGGACCCAGGGAACGTGGCAAAAATTCAGTTTGTCACCCTTTTGCTCAAAGACCGAGCCCTTAATTGGGCATGGTCCACGATTGATAACCCCGAAGGACAGCAGTACATGTTTGAGGAATTCATGGACGCTTTCTCCTGCGCGTTTGGCCTTACTGAGAGTCAGGGCAACATTATGAGCCGCCTGATGATGCTCCACCAGGGCACTCGGTCAGCAGCCGAGTACTCGGTGGAGTTTCAGGTTGAAGCGGCTGACTCAGGGTGGAACGAGGTTGCTTTGCGCAGTGCGTTCCTCCATGGGTTAAACGCTCATCTCTGTGACGATCTGTCAGTTCACCCTGTCCCCAAGACTCTCGACGGTCTTATAGACCAGGCAGTAGGGTTAGATAACCGGTACCGTGAGCGCCCAAAGGAGCGCGAGTCCTCCTCTTGCCTCTGCACTGAGCATGTGCCTGCCATGGTTATTAACACTGGCGGTGCTGGCTCCCCGCCCGAGCCGATGGAGCTCTCTCAGCATTTGACCGATGATGAGCGCTGGTGAAGGTGAAGGGCTGGCACGTGCGCGTACTGCGGTTCGGTGAACCACAGTCAGGATGAATGCCACCAGGGGCCAAAAGACACGGCCCATCAGTAACCATGTAACCAGGTCTGGTGGGTGGGACCAAATCTACTCCTCCCGGTAATTTTTCTATTTCAACCCTTGTGCAATTGCCAGGGATTGAGAGGAGGACTACGGTGTTGGTGGACTCGGGGTCTGAGGTTAATTTCATCTCTGCCCAGTTTGTTCGGCAGGTGGGTATTCCCACATGCAAACTGCCCCACAACCAGAGAATCACTGGCATTTCTGGCAGGGAGGTCGCGGTAGTCACCGAGAGCACGGTGCTGATCTCTATCCTCCTTTCCGGGAACCATCGGGAGGAACTCCCATTCCTGGTTCTCCCAATTTCATCTTCCCCTATAGTTCTTGGCTATTCTTGGCTCTGGAGGCATAATCCGATAATTAACTGGAGACAAAAATGCTATCTCCTTCTGGAGTCCATTTTGTATGGCAAATTGTATGCGTCCAGCGAAGTGTTCCCAATCTCTGTCTGTCTCCCTCTCTCCGGTCGAGCCGCCGGGCCTCAGCCTTGTTCCCCGGGCATACCACAATTTGGGGGAGGTCTTTAGCAAATCAAGAGCGTTGTCGCTACCACCTCATCGCTCTTAGGATTGCGCTATAGATCTCATTCTGGGGGCGAAGCTGCTGTTCAGCCGGCTATATAGTATTTCTGGTCCGGAGAGGGAGGCGATGGAGAAGTACATCAAAGAGTCACTGAACGCCAGCCTTTTTTGGACATCTTTGGCTCCGCTTGGAGCCGGGTTTTTTTTTGTTGGAAAGAAGGATGGCTCTTTGCGCCCGTACATTGACTACCGGGCGCTCAGGGCAATTACCACCAAAGACAAATACCCTCTGCCTTTGATTAATTCTATGTTTGAGCTCCTTCAGCGCTCACGGGTTTTCACCAAGTTAGATTTAAGAAATGCGTACCATTTGATCTGCATTCTTGAAAGGGACAAATGGAAGATAGCGTTCAAATCCCACCAGGGGCAATTTGAGTATTTGGTGATGCCATTTGGGCTCACCAACACCCTCGCTGTCTTCCAGCAACTAATCAATGACATCCTCCGCAATATGCTCTATTGATTCGTCTTTGTCTACTTGGATGATATTTTGATTTTCTCCCGCTCGCCAGAGAAACATGAAGTCCATGTCAGGGCCGTCCTACAACGGCTCTTGGAGAACCAGCTCTACATCAAGGCCGAGAAGTGTGAGTTCTCCACAAGCACGACCACCTTCTTGGGATTCATAGTGGCTGAAGGGAGACTGATTGCCGACCCGGCCAAGGTGAGGGCAGTGCTCGATTGGCCTACTCCCCACTCCCGTAAGGAGCTTCAATGCGTCCTCGGGTTCGCAAACTTTTATCGCCGGTTCATAAGGAACTACAGCGGGGTGGCACTGCCTTTGATGCAGCTGACCTCCATTAAGGTCCCCTTTCGCTGGACCGAGGCAGCTGAACAGGCGTTTGTTAAATTAAAGCGCCTGTTCACGGAAACACCAATGTTGGCCCAGGTCGACATGCAGCTCCAATTTTTCCTCAAGGTGGACGCATCTGATTCGGGGGTAGGCACTGTGCTGTCGCAACGCACTCCCTCCGATCAGAAGCTCCGCCGTGCGCGTATTTCTCTCGTCAGCTTACACTGGCCGAGAGGAATTACAATGTAGGGGACAGAGAGCTGCTGACCATTAAGTTGGCATTGAAGGAATGGAGGCATTGGTTAGAGGAGGCTATTCACCCCATCGTCGTGTGGACCGATCACAAAAACCTTGAGTATTTGCGATCGGCCCGCCGACTTAACACCAGGCAGGCTCGTTGGGCCCTGTTTTTTCAGAGGTTCAGCTTTTCCATCATGTACCGGCCTGGCACTCGGAACACCAAACCGGCATCAGTTTGATTCTGAGGAGGTGCCCCCCCCCCAAACCATCACGTCACCTTATCGCGTCCTCAGAGCTCTTACTTGGGATATCGAGCGGAGGGTCCGCCAGTAGGGTGCCCCTGGAACCGTCTGTACGTCCTGGCCGCTTTCCAGACATAACAAATGGTGATGAGGATAAACTCCAACAACCCCAAAATGAGAGTGCATCTAAAGCCACCACCGCTATTCCTTGACGCCCCAGGTGAGCTGCCCAGTCCATGACCCTGTTGGTTCGAGTCGTTCTGCAGTTACATGGAGGCTGCAGACCTGGGTTGACACGGAAAGCGGAGGATGCAAGCAATCCTGGTCTATGGCCTGGGCGTCGAGGGGCAGCAGATATTCGACCTTTTGGGACAGGCGGACATGTATGATGACTGTGTAGCATTGCTGACCGAACACTTCACTGCACCATGGGACTTGATGGCCCAGAGGTTTGTGTTTTACCAGCACGATAGGGGGAGGACGAGTCGCTCATACAGTACGTAGACACCCTTCGCTGTTTGGCTAGCACATGCGGGTTTGGGCATGCAAAGGATTGGCTGATATAGTCTCAGTTGGAGGGGCGTGCCATGAATCCGTGGCTATGGGGCATGGTGCGGGAGGAGCCGGACAAGTGGACAATAGCAGACACGGTGAGATGGCTGCAGGATGCACTGTTGGAGTCGTTGCGCTTCCTATCAAAGATGACCAAGATGGAGCTGGGGTCCAACTGGAGATGGTGACCCTGGTGGCATCACAGCTAGCGAGCCCTGGCCAGCGCTCCCCGCAATCATCTACGCTGGTGCAGACGGTTGTCCTGATTGCTCAGCCCATCGACCCCGCTTCTGACAGGAACGACATCAATATTGTGGGCAATGAGAACTGGTCAGGACTGCAGTGTGTATTGAAGCTGGACGGCGTCAGTGTGTCGATGATGATTGTCACCGCTGCCTCAAAGTTCCTGGTTAACGAGGCCATGGTTAGAAGGCTTACTCCCCAGCAACCTGAAGCAGTGGAACTGCCGGATGATGGATGTGCCATGACTGGCAGAAACATCACCTTCACAGTGCAAAACCACAACAGAACAATCCCAGCATTCCAGTTCTATGTGACACGCCAGGGCGATAATGTTATGGGGTGGGATTTGTTCTGTAAACTGGGCTTCTCCTTCACAGACCTCAAGCAGACTGACGACAGTCCGGGTCCATTGCACCCGGACATGGATGCAGCCATTCTCTGCCTCACAACACATGCTGAACAGAACCCAGCAGAACCAGAGCAGCAGCAGGAGCCCCAGACCATATCCGTGGAGGTACCGGAGCCGCCACTAAAACCCCAGTCCGCAGCCACGCGGGACCCGGAGCCAGTCCCCCCACAGCACGAGCATCCTTGAGCTGCAGCCTCATCACAAGAGGGAGAATGTGACTTCCTGGATGCGGGTACAGCCAGAGAACACAGTAGAGAGAGCGAACACAGCATGGAGAGAGAATGCAGCACGGTGAGAGAACACAAACCGGACCCACCTCCGATCCTTGCCCGGCATGAGCTTCAAGCAGCCAGCGTGGAGCTGCAGGAGGGGGAGTTCGTAGAGAAAGGGGACCCCGGTGACCGAAGACAGCCTGGTGCACGTCCCGTCGCCGACGACAGCGACACATCACCGTGACCTCAACCAGCACCAGGTGAGGGAGAGAAAAAGCTGAACTCATCCAGCATCATCACCGAGTATCAGCCTCACGGAGCCGCTGCAGCACAGCAGGATGGAGAGTTTGTAGCCCGGCAGGACCCAGCAGAGCAACACTGTCCAAGCAGCAACCAGCAGCAACCAGCATCAGAGACGAAAGAACAGCAGCACTGAGTGCAGCCGAACTGATCACTGCGAACACTACTTGATTTGGTTCGGGTCCAACGATCCAACCACCTGGACCCACAGATGATCCCATCATCGCGGATGACAATCGCCACATGGAAGAGGCCAGTTGCAGTCCAAATGGCCGATGGTTCGAAAGGGCACGTCAGCAGTCTGCGGAAGATAAGAGCAGCTGCCTCGAATCAAGACACAACGCTGGAGCTGATCCAGCTGATATAGGACCCGGGCTGGGACTTTCCTGACAAGCAAGCAATGATTCCAGTGAGAGGGCACCAAGGTTTGCTGCAGCCGGCACCTCCAGGGGCGTGCTCACCACTGGCTCAACTGAGGCCCTGAAGTTGAACTGCAAGCAGTAACTGTTTTTGCATTATTTAATAGAGCATGACTGCTTCAGTAGTGGCAGAAAAATCCACACAGTTGTGTAGGGTTAACCGGCAGTCTACCCGGTGGCCCAGGTTCTGTTTTATGCCTGTTGTTTAACAAAAAAGAAAAAAAGAGGCTGTTGTGAATGTGATGTAAAAAAAAAAAAAAAAAAGAAGAGCTGCTATGACTTAGTGTTCATAATGTCTTGCATTTTTCAGAGGGGGGAGGGTAAATGTTAGATATGCTCCCATATTAACTGGACAGCATGGACATGGGGAAGCAGGCACGGGTGACATCATCATGCTGTGCCTATATCAGGAGGCCGTTGGCGGGAGCTGGGGTCTTTTGGTGCCCCACGTTTGTCACAGCAAGAGCCTACGTTAGTTATGTGTTCGCTTATAGCTATATGATATGCACATGTACCATCTTGTGTGCTCTGTAATAAAGTTTGAGTTCAGCACAACTCCTGCATCCATTGCCCTGCTTTCCAGACATAACAGAGGCAGCCATTCACGTGCAGAGGTAGCAGCAGCAGAGAAGGAGAGCTGAGAAAGGTGTGTGTGTGTGTGTGTGTGTGTGGGAGGGGGGATTTGAATTCAAATTTGAGTCAATCACTGGAATTGTCACTTTGCCAGTGGACGGGCACCACACTGTGAGCTGAGAGCAGCCACATTCAAATCAGGTCCTCCTCCCCATTGCTCAGTCGCTGGCGGACGGGGGACTGGTTGTTAGTTAAAAGTAAACACATATTGACACGATCATCAGTAGCACGGGGGCCCCCCAGGGAACGGTGCTGGCTCCCTTCCTGTTCACTCTTTATACTGCGGACTTCTCACACAACACAACACATTGCCATCTACAGAAGTTCTCTGATGACTCTGCGATCGTTGGTCTCATCTCCAACGGAGATGAAGCTGAGTACAGAGGGCTTATCCAGGACTTTGTGGACTGGTGCCATCGGAACTGCCTCCAGATCAACGCGCGGAAAACTAAGGAGCTGGTGGTGGACTGCCACAGGCATGGGCAGCCCCTCACAGCACCAGTAAATATACAGGGAGCAGACATCGAGATGGTGACATCCTATAAGTACCTGGGTATTCATCTGAACAATAAACTAGACTGGTCACACAATACTGACGCACTCTACAAGAAGGGACAGCGCAGACTGTTCCTGCTGAGGAGACTCAGGTCTTTTGGTGTACAAGGGGCGCTGCTGAAGTCATTCTATGACACGGTGGTGGCATCAGCCATCACTTTTGGAGTGGTCTGCTGGGGCAGTGGCATTACTGCAGCCGATAGAAAGAGACTGAACAAACTGATTAAGAAAGCTAGCTCTGTCCTGGGGCAGCGCCTTGATCCGATGGAGGAGATAGGAGAGAGAAGGACGGTGGCTAAACTGTCATCTCTGCTGGAGTCCGAGTTCCACCCTATGCAGGACATACTGGATGCACTGAGGAGCTCATTTAGCAGCAGACTACATCATCCCAGGTGCACAACCGAGAGGTTTCGTAGGTCCTTCGTACCAACGGCTGTCAGACTGTACAACCTAAGCAGGGCTGCTCGCAGAGATAGCAAAAAGACGTAACAAACTAATAGTTTTTTTGAATGCAAAAGATGCAATAGACTTACACTATGGTCCTCTCCGGCATACAACTAGGAACATACCGGTCGCTATGGAGGGTGAGAATATGTATGCGCACATAATCATACCATGTAGGATAACTAAATAGACGGTTATGCTGTTTCATCCCACCTAGCAACAATGCTCTGCACTGTGTGTGTTTATATATTTACATATTTATTCCATCTAGCTACAATGCTCAGCACTGGGTGTGTTTATATTTATATATCTATATATTTATTCCATCTAGCTACAATGCTCCGCACTGTGTTTTTATATATCTACATATTATTCCATCTAGCTACATTGCTCCGCACTGTGTGTGTTTATATACTTGCATATTTATTCCACCTAGCTGCAATGCTCCGTACTGTGGGTGTTTATATATTTACATATTTATTCCATCTAGCTACAATGCTCTGCACTGTGTGTTCATATATTCATATATTTATTCCATCCAGCTACAATGCTCTGCACTGTGTGTCTGTGTGTGTGTGTGTGTGTATATATATATATTTTATAGTAATATGTACATATGTATATTAGCTGCTCTTGCTTGCTTGTTTTTTTTTTCTTGCCTTCTGATTGTTGCTCTGAGTGTTGCTATCCCTGTGCTGTTGCAATCCTGGAATTTCCCCGTTGTGGGACTAATAAAGGCTTATCTTATCTTATCTTATCTTATCTTATATTTGGCAACTAGACATTTATCTCTTTCCTCCACCGTTTTCAGAAAAATGTTTGCCTTTTTACTTTTGAAGATATAGGTAAAACTTTAATGTCCGGAAGCGTCTTGAACAGACTAGCAGCCCACCCACCAGGAATCGCGACGACCAATCACGTGCAAGCCTTGCAGGTCGGGACCGCGACGACCAATCGTGTGCCAGTCCTGCAGGTCAGGGGCGTGGTGACCAATCACATGCAAGCCCTGCAGGCTGCTAATTAGAATAGTCATAGATCTGCGCATACTTAAGTAGGTGCAAGATTTAAAATCTCTTTCCAAGCAATTCTAAGGCAATGAAAGTTTTTTTGTCATTAAAAAGACACAATATACTATTTTGGACAATACACATTTGTTTTTGAGGTGGTTTTAGAGTCGCTGGAGTGCATCTGTAACACATAGTCTTCTATGACACTTTAAATATACTTGGTTCTTACCTTTTAAAATTGTATAGTTCCAAGCGAGTCTCCTGGAAAAAGCTGATACGAACCAGATGTGAAAGTAACTCAGAGTTGATCCAGCACTGCAGTTGGTCTAAACAACACCCACATCAACACCCGTCAACTCAAAATAACTGACACTGAAAAAAGTGACACCAATTCACACTGCAGATTTTGCTGTGTGTGCGCTGTGTCGGAGCTGCAGGGACCATGTGGTGCAATTCAATTTAACTTTATTTATATAGCGCCATTTCACAACAACAGTCATCTCATAGCACTTTCAACTGTAGGGGAAACCCCCACAATTGCAGAAAGACCTCAGCAATCAGGCGATCCCCTGTGAGCAAGCACTTAGCGACGGCAGAGAGGAAAAACTCCCTTTTAGCAGGAAGAAACCTCCAGCAGAACCAGGCTCAGGGAGGGGCAGTCATCTGCTCCAACTGGCTGGGGGTCTGGGGATAGAGAAGAAGAAGAAAAGAACAGACAAGTAAGATAAGATAAGATAAGCCTTTATTAGTCCCACAATGGGGAAATTCCAGGATTGCAACAGCACAGGGATAGCAACACTCAGAGCAACAATCAGAAGGCAAGAAAAAAACAAGTGCAGCGAGTATACATATGTACATATAAACATAAATATACACACAGTGCGGAGCATTGTAGCTAGATGGAATAAATATATAAATATATAAACACACAGTGCGGAGCATTGTAGCTAGATGGAATAAATATATGAATATATAGACACACAGTGCAGAGCATTGTAGCTAGATGGAATAAATATGTAAATATATAAACACACACAGTGCGGAGCATTGTAGCTAGATGGAATAAATATGTTGTGGAGTGTGTGAAATCACAGGCAGATGCATTTCAAATGATTTATTGCACACTCAAATCTCACGAGCACAGATCAGACTGAACTTTTCCCAGAGACTCTCCTCTTAAGTTTCATGGCTTACATCACACACAACAGGACATTTGCATCACACTGCATTCAACCCCCTACATCCTTGACTCCTTCCCGCTCTCTCACCAGGAGCCTCCTGCTCTTTTGTCTCCCATGCTTATTCACTGTCTCTTGTCTGAGATGCTAGAAATCTGACTCTCCCAAGGTGCTACAAATACCCCCCCCCCATCATCTTAGATAAGACAATAGAATAACAGTCCACATGCTGTGATAGAACAACAGAACATCAGTCCGCATGCTGTTTGGGCTTCCGTTTCCTCCTGTATCTGCTGTAACTGGGTTTTACCGCCTCCGCGGCGCTGTTGTGCCGGTGGGAGGTTGCTGGGAGGGGGGCCACTTCGGTCTGCCCGTGTGGCTGCTCTGGCGAATCGTTTCCCTGGGGAGCTCTCCGTGGGGGTCTTCCACGCCGAGGGGCCCTAGCCAACAGCACTTGCTCGTCCGCCACAACGAAAGCGGGTTTGAGTCTGTCTATGCCAATTTTTTCCCTCCTACCCCCAAAGTCTAGCAAAAAATGCTTATCCCCTGTTTCCAACACTCTGAACGGTCCATCATAGGGTAGGCGCAATGGAGGGTGGTGAGCATCGTGTCTGACAAACACGAACTCCGCGCTCTTCAAAGTTTTAGGCACAAAAACACACGGAAAACTGTGGTGGGCAGGGCCCGGCAGCGTGCCTGTGTTTGCGCTACGCTGCAAAAGCTGAGACGAGGAGCCGCCCGGAGCGGGATTATCTGGTAGAAATTCCCCGGTCAGCCGTAGTGGCTGAGTGAAAACGAGCTCTGCCGGGGAAGCTTCTAGAATCTAGAAGGACTAGAATCTAGATCCTCTTTCGGCGCGGAACGCAACCCCAATAAAACCCACGGCAGCCTGTCAACCCAATTTGCATCCGTCAATGAAGCACTGAGAGCTGCTTTCAGTGATCTATGAAAACGCTCGCATAACCCATTGGCCTGTGGGTTGTACGCCGTTGTGCGGTGAATTGTAACACCCAGGCTGCGGGCCATCGCAGACCAGAGTTCGGAAACAAATTGAGGGCCCCTGTCAGACGTAATGTCCAAAGGGACTCCAAAACGCACCACCCATGCTGTTAAAAAAGCGCACGCTACGTCTGCGGACGTGGTTGCCGCCAGCGGAACCGCTTCTGGCCAGCGCGTGGTGCGGTCCACCATTGTCAGGAGGTGCGTGCACCCCTGTGATGGCGGGAGGGGGCCCACGAAGTCCACGTGAACATGGTCGAACCTCTTAGCCGGAATACGAAACGGCTCCAAGGGAGCCTTCATGTGTCTGTGTACCTTGGCTCATTGGCACACCACGCAGGCTGCAGCCCACTCTTTCACTTGTTTGCGTAGGCTCGGCCACACAAATTTCTCTCCCACCATTTTGACCGAGTGTGAACCGACTCAAACACGCGGCGGCGCCACGCGGCCGGGACCACGGGACGCGGGCGACCCATGGAGACATCACAGATTAGGGGGGGCATGCCGTCTTGCAGCACCCTGCTCTCCAGCCTTAACCCTGTTGGTCCAGACTGGAGCGCGCCCACGTCTGCATCGCTAATCTGCTCCGCGGCCATGGCTGCGTAATCTATCCCCACGCAGACTGGGGCCACCACGACGCGCGAGAGGCAGTCCGCCACTACATTCAGTTTACCCGACACATGCTGAATATCGGTAGTAAACTCTGAGATCGTGGCCAGCTGTCTCTGCTGCCGGCCCGACCATGGTTCTGAAACCTTGGCCATCGCGAATGTTAGTGGCTTGTGGTCCACGAACGCGGTGAAACTGTGCCCTTCCAGCCAGAACTGGAAGTGGCGAATGGCCAGGTGGAGAGCCAGCAACTCTCTGTAGAACGCGCTGTATTTATGTTCACTGTCGCGCAAAGTTCTGCTGAAAAAGGCGAGCGGCTGCCAAGCCCCGGCGACGCGCTGCTCCACGACAGCCCCTATGGCCACGTCTGAAGCGTTGGTGGTGAGCGCTATGTGGGCTGTTGGGTCTGGATGTGCCAGCAGTGCGGCATTTGCCAGGGCTGCTTTAACTTCCGAGAACGCCTGCTCTCTCTCCGGGGTCCATTCGACCCTATCCGCGGGTTTCTGTTTTTTGAGCGCGGCGTACAATGGTTGCATGAGCTGCGCCGCGCGGGGAAGGAAACGGTTATAAAAGTTCACCATTCCCAAAAATTCTCGCAGCGCCCTGACCGTTTGAGGCCAGGGAAAATCCGCCACGGCACACACTTTGTCGGGCAGCAGGATCGCTCCTTCTGGAGAGACACGGTGCCCCAAAAAATCAATCTCCGTTACACCGAACTGGCATTTCGCCGGGTTGATTATTAATCCGTGCTCCTCCAACCTCCGGAAAACCGTTGTGAGGTGGGTTTCGTGTTCGTCTTCGGACACGCTGGCTACCAGGATATCGTCCAGGTAGATGAACACGAAGGGGAGATTGCGCAGCACTGCATCCATCATGCACTGGAACGTCTGTGCCGTTCCTTTTAACCCAAATGGCATGTGCAGGACCTCGAATAGACCGAACAGAGTTATTACCGCTGTTTTGGGTACGTCCTCAGCGCGCACTGGGACTTGGTGGTAACCGTGGACCAGGTCTATTTTGGAAAAAATGCGTGCCCCGGCGAGGTGAACGGAAAAATCCTGTATGTGGGGAATCGGGTAGCGGTCGTGCGCCGTGGCGTTGTTCAACCTGCGGAAATCACCGCACGGTCGCCACGATCCCTCAGCCCTAGGGACCACGTGTAGCGGGGAAGCCCATGGGCTGTTCGAGCGCCTGATGATGCCCAACCTTTCCAGGTTGGCAAACTCCTCACGCGCTATGGCCAGTTTAGCTGCGTCCAAGTGCCGAGGTCTTGCAAAAACGGGCGGCCCGGTGGTGGTGATAAAGTGCTCCACCCCGTGTTTAGCGATGGCAGCGGAAAACATCGGGACCGTGAGTGCTGGGAACTGAGTGAGCAGTGTGTGGAACTTATCGCCTGTAGCTGTGACGTTGGCTTGTGCTGTTGGCCGGGTCACTCAAGCTATACAGGGGAGAGAATCGAAGGACAGTGCATTAACCAGGCGCCTGTTAGCAACATCAACCAATAAACCATGTGCACACAGAAAATCAGCCCCCAGTATATGGTAATTCAGTGCTGCTATGACAAAAGTCCACTCATATGTACGGCCGTGTAGAGATAAGAGCAGAGTCCTCTCACCAAAGGTCTTAATATCCGAGCCGTTTGCTGCCAACATCCCGGGGCCGCTAGATCCTGCCAGCCGGTCAGCGTAGGTCGGCCGGATGAAGCTCTTCTGGGCTCCGGTGTCCAAGAGGAAATGCTTCCCCGAGCGTGCGTCCGTTAGGTAGAGCAGCTTGTTCTCTTCACCGGGGGTCGCTGCTGCTACCGACCCCCGGCCTTGGCGTTTTCCCGAGCACTGGAATTGGCACAGTGGCGCACATCTGCGTGCGTTCTCTCCAAAGCAGCGGCGGTAGGAACAGAGCGTGTCTCTCTGGCGCTCCTTGGTCCTCGCTGTTGCTACCGTCGGTGGCTCCTTGCCTCCTCTGGTCGTCTCGCTGGGCTCCACCGCTTCCGCATTGACTGTGGTCGCCCTAGTGGTGATGATGATCCGGTCTGCCTCCTGGGCTAGCGCACGGTAGTCTCGCATGGCCAGTCACGGCGAATTGGCCAGAAATGCTCTCGCTACTGTCGGAAGGTTCCGGAGGAAGAGGTGGGCAAACAGAAAGTGATCATCGTCCGTGCCCATTAACGCCAGCATCTTCTCCATCAGGTCTACAGCCGAACCCTCTCGTAGCTCGGTCCGCGTCAGGAGCCTCTCCGCTCTCTCACAGTCCGAGAGCGTGTAGCGCTGGATGAGCGCAGCTTTGAGCGCCTTGTATCTGTTGCTGGCTGGTGGCTGATTGAGCAGGCTCGCTACCTGTTGAGCTGTGCGGGCGTCGAGCGCTGCGACCACATGGTAGAATCTGGTGTCATCTTCCGTTACTCCCCGGAGGGCAAACTGGGCCTCAGTGAGGTGGAACCAAGAGCCCGGCTTGTGCTGCCAGAAATCCGGTAGCTTGACTGAAACCGCACACGCGTGGCTGGAGGTTCCAGTCCGGGCTGTCTGTGGGATGGCTACCGCCTCGCTGTAGCTTCCTGACCGGGCCGGCTCCGGGGATCTTGCCTCGTGTTCCATAATACGTCTTGGGTCACCAGTGTGGAGTGTGTGAAATCACAGGCAGATGCATTTCAAATGATTTATTGCACACTCAAATCTCACGAGCACAGATCAGACTGAACTTTTCTCAGAGACTCTCCTCTTAAGTTTCATGGCTTACATCACACACAACAGGACATTTGCATCACACTGCATTCAACCCCCTACATCCTTGACTCCTTCCCGCTCTCTCACCAGGAGCCTCCTGCTCTTTAGTCTCCCATGCTTATTCACTGTCTCTTGTCTGAGATGCTAGAAATCTGATTCTCCCAAGGTGCTACAATGTAAATATATAAACACACACAGTGCGGAGCATTGTAACTAGATGGAATAAATATGTAAATATATAAACACACAGTGTGGAGCATTGTCGCTAGATGGAATAAATATATAAATATATAAACACACACAGTGCGGAGCATTGTAGCTAGATGGAATGAAACAGCATAACTGTCTACTTAGTTATCCTACATGGTATGATTATGTACCCATACATATTGTCACCCTTCGTAGCTACCGGTCTTTTCCTAGTTGTATACCGGAGGGGACCATTGTGTAAGTCTATTGCGTCTTTTGCATTCAATACTATTAGGTTGTCACGTCTTTTTGCTATCTCCGCGAGCAGCCCTGCTTAGGTTGTACAGTCTGACAGCCGTAGGTAGGAAGGACCTGCGAAACCTCTTGGTTGTGAACCTAGGGTGATGTAGTCTGCTGCTAAATGAGCTCCTTAGTACATTCAGTGTGTCCTGCATAGGGTGGAACTCAGACTCCAGCAGAGATGACAGTTTAGCCACCATCCTTCGCTCTTCCATCTCCTCCACTGGGTCAAGGCGCTGCCCCAGGACAGAGCTAGCTTTCTTGATCAGTTTGTTCAGTCTCTTCCTATCGGCTGCTGTAATGCCACTGCCCCAGCAGACCACTCCAAAAGTGATGGCTGATGCCACCACCGTGTCGTAGAATGTCTTCAGCAGCGCCCCTTGTACATCAAAAGACCTGAGTCTCCTCAGTAGGAGCAGCCTGCGCTGTCCCTTCTTGTAGAGTGCGTCAGTATTGTGAAGTAGTAGAGAGCAAATAGCACAATGGGGACTTAATTGAGAGTGAAGAAAGCAGTGAAGCCCAGTGCATTGGAGGTCCCTCGGCTGTCTAAACCTATTAGCAGCATAACTAAGGGAGGATTCAGGAGCATATGATCCCACCCTAATTATAGGCTGTATCAAAAAGGAAGGTTTTAACCCTATTCTTAAAAACAGATATCGAGTCTGACTCCCAAATCCAGATTGGCAGCTGGTTCCACAGGAGAGGAGCTTGATAACTGAAGGCTCTGCCTCCCATTGTACTTTTGGAGATTCTAGGTATTGCAAGTAATCCTGCATTTTGGGAGCGTAGCGCTCTGTTAGGATGATAGGGTAGTATTGTGGAGAGAGGAATAACCAGGCAGAGCCGTCCAGAACAAAACACGCTTTATTAATTTCTTTCTCTCACATCATCCAGAATCACAAACATCAGAAAAAGCCACAGGTTGCAGGCACTTCTCCTTTTATAGCCTACAACCCACTCAGTCACCTGTGGTGCTGCAGTAACATGAAAGACTTTGCAATTCAGAATCAGAATCAGAATCAACTTTATTGCAAAGTATGCTTAAAACATACAAGGAATTTTACTTATCACTAGGGTGCACTCAAGTGCTCCCTAATGACGCGGCAGCCATACAAGGTGCCTCATCCAGTGGGGGGTAAAGAGGGGGAGGGGGAGGGGATGACACATTGGGCAGAGAGAAAAAAACAAAGTTTTCAAAATAGTGCTTGATGAGCAAGATTGTGATCACATAGAAAAAAAACCCCTCAGTTGCACAATTAGCAGACAAAATACAGACCACACATTAACAAAGCAAAAGAGAGAGAGACCAGTGTGTGTATGTCAGTCATGTGATATCAGTATGAGTGCAGTGTGAATGTATCAGTTGCTGGTGCACAACAAAAGAAACTTCTCCTAGGCAACGGCTGGATGTTATGTTCATGTATTCTAAACATAGATAAGCATGTCCACAGAGTCCATCTCTCTTCAGTGCATGCCAGATGGTAAAGTTCCATATTAGACACATGATAACGCTGTCCTTGAAGAGTTCAGATTGCTGCACAACAGCAATTGTTTGTTAATTGTTTGGGTTAAAGAGAAGCCAAAACTCCCTTCTGCATAATCTCAACTCTGGAGGAATGATTTCCCAAGGGCGCCGAATCAAGGCCAGATGAGCACATTCACTTAAAGCATAGAAATTTCCTCTCTCATGCGATTCTGTGCATTACAATTTAAATTAACATTCACAGGCTTTAAAATCATTCCCTGGAGAACACTCAGCGACTCCGAGATGTTACCCACTTTCCGATTCAATTCAACATTTGCCGCCATCAGTGCTCACCCCAGCTGGTCGAATTGTTGGAGGAGCTTCGCCGGGTCCGCATTTTGATTAGCTCGTTCCAACTTCTTTAATTTCCAATACACCAGGAAAACTCCAAGGCCAATCAGCAGAAATCCTGAGATCATGAAGCCAAACAGATAGATGTCTTCCACATCCTCAATCGAAAGATCACACAGACACATGAGTTTCCAATTATCCAATGAGTCCCTCACATAACCCGCAGCTGAAGTGCCTGCGGGACATTTGGGCTCCCCCGGGCCCGATTTTCTGTTTGAAAAAGTGGTGTCAATTGCATTTAAAGTCCAGCTCAAAAGTTCAATTTTTCCGTTTGGATTGAGATCAACGAGAAGGAGAGCGAGACACAGACAGGACGCAGCAAGCTGGGATCAGTCAGGGAGGCGGAGGAGGAGAGGAGGAGAAATGCGACTGCTCTCTCTGAAAGCCGGAAGAAGAAGGAAGAATTCCCATTCTCTTTGTCACTGTTTGCATCAACACACAACCCCCCCGTGAATATTCCCCTTGTCCTTCCATCTGAGTGGAAACATACTGACATACTGAGTCACTCCCACAGTATCAGATCTTTTAAATAAAAAGGGGCCTGATTATTTAGAGCTTTGTAAGTCAGAAGAAGGATTTTAAACTTAATTCTAAACTCTATGGGAAGCCAATGAAGGGAGGCCAGAACCGGAGAGATATGATCTGTCTTTCTATCTATCCATCCATCCATCCATCCATCTTCTACCACTTTTCCGGAGGTCCAGGTCGTGGAGGCAGCAGTTCAAGCAGAGAAGCCCAGACTTCCCTCTCCCCAGCCACCTGCTCTAGCTCTTCAGAGAGGATACCAAGGCTTTCCCAGACCAGTTGGGAGACATAGTCTCTTCATCGAGTCCTGTATCTGCCCCAGGGTCTCCACCCAGTGGGACGTGCCCGAAACACCTCAAGTGGGAGGCGTCCAGGAGGCATCCTAATCAGATGCCCATACCACCTCAACTGACTCCTTTCAATGTGGAGGAGCAGCGGTTCTACTCTGAGCCTCTCCCGGATGACTGAGCTCCTCACCCTATCTCTGAGGGTGAGTCCAGCAATCCTACGGAGAAAGCGCATTTCAGCCGCTTGTATCCACGATCTCATTCTTTCGGTCATTACCCAAAGCTCATGACCATAGGTGAGAGTAGGAACGTAGATTGACTGGTAAATCGACAACTTTGCCCTAGAACTCAGCTCCCTCTTCACCACAACAGACCGGTACAATGTCCTCATCACTGCAGATGCTGCTCCGATCCGTCTGTCAATCTCTTGCTCCATTCTTCCCTCACTCGTGAATAAGACCCCAAGATACTTAAACTCCTCCACTTGGGACAGGAGCCTGTCCCCAACCCAGAGAGGACAATCCACCTTTTTCCGGCTGAGGACCATGGACTCGGACTTGGAGGTGCTGATTCTCATCCCAGCCGCTTCACACTCAGCAGCAAACCGTCCCAGCAAGAGCTGTAGGTCATTGCTTGATGAAGCCAGCAGGACACCATCATCTGCAAACAACAGAGATGAGATCCTGTGGTCACCAAGCATGACACCCTCCATTCCCTGGCTGCGCCTAGAAATCCTGTCCATAAAAATTATGAACAGGATCGGTGACAAAGGACAGCCCTAGCAGAGTCCAACTCTCACTGGGAATGAGTCCGACCGAGTGTTGGCAATACGAACCAAACTCTCACAACGGTCGTACAGAGACCGAATAGCTCGTAACAACAAGCCCGATACCCCATACTCCCAAAGCACCCCCCACAAAAAACCACGAGGAACACGGTCGAATGCCTTCTCCAAGTCCACAAAACACATGTAAACTGGTTGGGCAAACTCCCACAAACCCTCGAGAATTCTCGAGAGGGTAAAGAGCTGGTCCGATGTGCCACGGCCAGGACGAAAACCACACTGCTCCTCCTGAATCCGAGGTTCAACCAACGGCCGGACTCTCCTCTCCAGTACCTTGGCATAGACCTTCCCAGGGAGGCTGAAGAGTGTGATCCCTCTAAAGTTGGAGCACACCCTCCGGTCCCCTTTTTTGAAGAGAGGAACCCTCACCCCGGTTTGCCATGCCAAAGGCACTGCCTCCGACCTCCACACAATGTTGCAGAGGCGTGTCAACCATGACAGCCCTACAACATCCAGGGCCTTGAGGTACTCAGGGCGAATCTCGTCCACCCCCGGGGCCCGGCCACCAAGGAGATTTTTAACCACCTTGGCGACCACAGCCCCTGTGATAGACGAGTCGTCCCCCTCTTCCACAAGCCCTGCTTCCTCTGTGGAAGGCGTATCAGTGGGATTGAGGAGATCCTCAAAGTATTCCTTCCACCGCCCGACAATATCCCTAGTTGAAGTCAACAGCGCCCCATCCGCACCAACACAGTGTGGACAGGGAGCTGCTTTCTCCTCCTGAGCCGCCGGACAGTTTGCCAGAATCTCTTCGAGGCCGACCGAAAGTCTTGTTCCATGGCCTCACCGAACTCCTCCCATACCCAGGTTTTAGCTTCAGCAACCACCTGAGCTGCACTCCACTTGGCCTGCCAGTACACCTCAGCTGCTTCAGGAGTCCCACAAGCCTACCAAGCCTGATAGGACTCCTTCTTCAGCTTAATGGCCCCCCTCACCACTGGTGTCCACCACTTGGTTCGGGGGTTGCCACCACGAGATGCACCGACCACCTTGCGGCCGCAGCTCTGGGCCGCCGCTTCAACAACAGAGGTGGAGAACATGGCCCATTCAGACTCCATGTCTCCAGACTCCCTCAGAATGTGGTTGAAGTTCTTCCGGAGGTGGGAGTTGAAGACCTCCCGGACAGGGGCCTCAGCCAGACGTTCCCAGCACAACCTCACTATATGTTTGGGTCTACCAGGTCTGAATGGTGTCCTCCCCTGCCATCGGATCCAACTCACCACCAGGTGGTGATCAGTTCACAGCTCTGCACCTCTCTTTACCTGAGTGTCCAAGACATACGATCGCAGGTCTGGTGACACGATAACAAAATCGATCATCGACCTGCGACCTAGGGTGTCCTGGTGCCATGTGCACATATGGACACCCTTATGCTTGAACATGGTGTTCGTTATGGACAAACTGTGGTTAGCATAGAAGTCCAATAACTGAACACCACTCGGGTTCATATCAGGCAGGCCGTTTCTCCCAATCACCCCTTTCCAGGTTTCACTGCCGTTGCCCACGTGCACATTGAAGTCCTCCAGTAGGACAATGGAGTCTCCAAGAGGAGCACCCTTCAGCACCCCAGTCAGAGACTCCAAAAAGGGTGGGTACTCTGAAACATCATTTGGTGCATAGGCACAAATGATGGTCAGGACCCCTTTCTCAACCCAAAGGCGCAGGGAAGCAACCCTTTCGTTCACTGGGGAAAACTCCAATATAGAGGGAGCAAGGTGGGGTATACAAGAATACCCACCCCTGCTCGTCGCCTCTCACCCAGGGCAACTCCAGAAAAGGCCAAGCTCCAGCCCCTCTCCAGGAGACTGGTTCCGGAACCGGAGCTGTGTGTTGAGGTGAGGCCGACTATATCTAGCCGGGATCTCTCAACCTCGTACACCAGCTCAGGCTCCTTCCCCGCCAGAGAGGCGACATTCCACGTACCAAAAGCCACTCTCTTTCTAGTACCTGTTAAAACTCTTGCTGCGGCATTTTGGATCAGCTGAAGACTTTTTTAAAGATGTTTTAGGACAACCTGATAAAAAAGAGTTACAATAATCTAATCTAGAGCTAGCAAAAGCGTGGATCAGTTTCTCAGCATCACTCTGAGACAAGATGCTCCTAATATTGGCACTATTACGCAAATGATAGAAGGCAGTCTTAGAAACAAGTTTAATATGTGAATTAAAAAACAGATCCTGATCAAAAATAACTCCAAGGTTCCTCACAGAACTATTAAGAGAAAGAGTAACAGCATCCAAACTAAGAGTTTGATTTGGAAAGGTATTTCTAAGGTTTTTGGACCAACTAGAATGACTTTGGTCTTATCTGAATTTAATAGCAGGAAATTACAAGTCATCCAAGCTTTGATTTCCTTAAGACAGGCCTCTAACTTGGCTAATCAATTACTATCATCTGGCTTCATTGACAGGTATAATTGTGTGTCATCTGAATAAAAATGAAAATGTATACAGTGCTTTCTAATAATGTTGCCGAGCGGAAGCATATATAAACAAAAAAGAATAGGGCCTTGCACAGATCCCTGTGGAACTCTGTGACTGAGCTTTGAGCTGGAAGAAAACTCATTATTGACATTAGCAAACTGGAACCTATCAGATAAATAAGATTTAAACCACTGCAACGAAGTTTCATTCAGTCCAACATTGTGTTCTAATCTATCAAGTAAAATATTAGGATCGATAGTATCAAAAGCTGCACTAAGGTCTAAAAGGACAAGTACAGAAACAAGTCCATTATCAGATGCGATAAGGAAGTCATTAGTGACCTTCATTAAAGCTGTTTCAGTTCTATGATGGATTCTAAACCCAGATTGAAACTCTTCAAATAAACCATTTCCCTGCAAGTGGTCAAATAATTGCGCAGCAACAACTCTTTCTAAGATTTTTGAAATGAAAGGCAGATTAGAGATTGGTCTCTAATCTGGTTGCTGGTCAGAGAGGCCTGATGTGGCCCAGGAGCCACAGGTTGGAGGCTGTTTGGTCCACATGAACAGGCTGGTTCCTGGGGGAAGGGGGACTGACCTTTAATGGTCTTTGTTGGACCGTGATTGACCCGCTGTGATGAGGTCTGCTGCTGCTCCAGGATCTCATGGATCTACCTCCATTATCCAATCAGTATCACCTATAGAAACACTGGAAAGAGGTGAGTGGCAGTGAAGGGTGAACCATGACATCATTAACGCAAAACAGGAACACCTGGAAAACTGTTTTCACTTTGAGGTATTTTAATCATTAATTTAAGATTTTTTCCAGTAAATTCACAACATTTTTCTGATGAATCTGAAACTTTTCAGGACATTTTTATGACTCTTAATCCAGCAGATTTTATAATAAATCTGCAGTTCCTTTCTGTTTTATTTTTTACAGATTTTACACCTTTATCACATAAATGCGCTTCTGTTTAATCTGCTAATTTTGAGACTTTTGTTGTGTTGTTCTTAGGACATATTATGGTGTGACACGGGTGGTGGCTCCACCTTTCCAGTTCCGCCACCACCTGGAGTATAAGAGGGCTGTGCGGAAGAGGGATAGTCTCTTTGACCTCACCTCTGCCTGACGGGAGCATCTGTACTGTGCAGTGAGTCCATAATAAAGTCGTGTTCAGTTCCACCTTCAGTCTCGTCATTGACCCCTCGTTTACTGACATAACATTTGGCGATGAGGATAAAAGTGTGGACGTGGGAGTCGCTAACATTCAGCCATTTCTGAAGTTTCCAGGCAAGCCGCTGGTCCCTTGGGCGAGATGGTTCGCCGCGTTCCAGAATTACTTGGTGGCTCTAAACCTTGGTGAACTGAAGAAGATGCGGGCTCGGGCAATATTGGTTCATAATTTGGGTATGGAAGGACAGCGTATCCTTGCTACCTTGGGTGCTAGTGATAGCTTCGAGGATGTTGTTGAGCTAATGGCATGACATTTTCACGCCCCTGAGAATGTCATCATCAGGAGGATTTAGTTTCGGCAACACTGCCAGCGAACTGGCAAGTCAGTGCAACAGTATGTTGTGGACCTACGTCAGCTGGCCGGGGACTACCAGTTTGGAGCATTGGAGGAAGAGATGGTCTGAGACCAGTTGGCGGAGCGCACACTTTGCTCGACGGCACAGTCGAGGCTCCCCACGCACTCCGGCGAACTGACATTAGCCATGGCGTGTGAAGCAACAGACAAACTGTCATATGACATCATACATCATATGCCTCCAGATCAACGCGAGGAAAACTAAGGAGCTGGTGGTGGACTGCCGCAGGCAAGGACAACCCCTCACAGCACCAGTAAATATACAGGGAACAGACATCAAGATGGTGACATCCTATAAGTACCTGGGTGTTCATTTGAACAATAAACTAGACTGGTCACACAATACTGACACACTCTACAAGAAGGGACAGTGCAGGCTGCTCCTACTGAGGAGACTCAGGTCTTTTGGTGTACAAGGGGTGCTGCTGAAGACATTCTACGACACGGTGGTGGCATCAGCCATCACTTTTGGAGTGGTCTGCTGGGGCAGTGGCATTACAGCAGCCAATAGCGCTTTGAGTGGTCTTTGTGACTAGAAAAGCGCTATATAAGTGCAGGTTAGTTAGTTAGTTAGTAATAGGAAGAGACTGAACAAACTGATCAAGAAAGCTAGCTCTCTCCTGGGGCAGCGCCTTGACCCAGTGGAGGAGATGGGAGAGAGAAGGATGGTGGTTAAACTGTCATCTCTGCTGGAGTCCGAGTTCCACCCTATGCAGGACTTACTGAATGCACTGAGGAGCTCATTTAGCAGTAGACTACATCATCCTAGGTGCACAACCGAGAGGTTTCGCAGGTCCTTCCTACCTACGGCTGTCAGACTGTACAACCTAAGCAGGGCTGCTCACAGAGATAGCAAAAAGACGTGACAACCTAATAGTATTGAATGCAAAAGACGCAATAGACTTACACAATGGTCCCCTCCGGTATACAACTAGGAAAATACTGGTCGCTATGGAGGGTGAGAATATGTATGGGTACAAAATCATACCATGTAGGATAACTAAGTAGACGGTTGTGCTGTTTCATTCTATCTAGCTACAATGCTCCACACTGTGTGTGTTTATATATTTATATATTTATTCCATCTAGCAACAATGCTCCACACTGTGTGTGTTTTTATATTTACATATTTATTCCATCTAGCTACAATGCTCCGCACTGTGTGTTTATATATTCATATATGTATTCCATCTAGCTACAATGCTCCGCACTGTGTGTTTATATATTTATATATTTATTCCATCTAGCTACAATGCTCCGCACTGTGTGTTTATATATCTACATATTTATTCCATCTAGCTACAATGCTCCGCACTGTGTTTATATATTCACATATTCATTCCATCTAGCTACAATACTCCACACTGTGTGTTTATATACTCATATATTTATTCCATCCAGCTACAATGCTCCGCACTGTGTGTCTATATATATATATTTATATTTATATGTACATATGTATACTTGCTGCTCTTGTTTTTTCTCTTGCCTTCTGATTGTTGCTCTGAGTGTTGCTATCCCTGTGCTGTTGCAATCCTGGAATTTCCCCATTGTGGGACTAATAAAGGCTTATCTTATCTTATCTTATCTTATGACCTCGATGAGAGAGATACACTTCGCCAATATGAATCACAGTTGATGGCTCAGGCTGTGGACCTGGACAGCGATGATAGCATGCAGGATACGAAGATAAGATCCGCCCCAGGATCACCCAGGTGCTTGGGTTGTGGGTCCACCAAGCACCGTTATAAGACTAGAGAGTGTCTGACAAGAGAAAAATGCTGCGGCAGGTTCCAGTGCCACACCCCAAGTAACCCGAGCTGAGGGAACTGGGCGGCATGGTGGGATGCCCATGATGGCGGGTGGAGCTGAGTGGATGGCCCATTCTGCTTCTGGAGTTTGGATGGGAGGTACCGAGGAGCAAGGGGTCACAACGGCTAATGCGGCGAAGAAAACGAAAGCGAGCGGGGCTGGCATGGTAAAACGACGTGCCACACAGGAACACTGGAAGCTGAGTCGGGCTTCTCTGGGGGTCACTGATATGGTCCAATCTAGAGAGGAGGCTCAGTTGAAAGGAGTTCTGGGCAAATGTAAGCAACAGGATGACCACGGGCGGCTGCGGGTGGTGGCTGGTTGGGAGGATGGCTATCTTCAGCTATCTGATGGCTCATGGCGGCATCCCAACGAGCTGCGGTGCACCAAGCAGGAGAAGGAGGTGTTTGGGCTGTGGCATGAGCCATCCCTGGATGTGAAGAGAAGAAGGTGCACCGGAGGGGAGCCGTTGGATGGATTTCCGGGGGTTGGTTCCTCTACTGGGGCAGACTGATGTTTGAGGGTGATGCGTTTATTGCATGGTGTTGATATGAGTAATGATTAAGTTGGATGTTGGGTTTGTTAATGGGATTATTTTGGTCTTTTATTTTTTATTTTAAGAACACGGCAGTTTTTTATTTAATGGACTATATTGTAGCAGAGACGGCAGAATAATCTGTCTGGCCATGTGGGGGTGGAATGGTAGTCCAACTGTTCCCCCCTAGCCTTAGTTGTTTTGTGTGACTGTTGTAGGCCCTGATATATTTCTGTTTAATTTAATGCATGATTTGGGTTCTAAATTGGGGAGGGTCTTGGTTGTATGTGTGTTTTGGACCATTTTGAAGGGGTGGGGGAGAATGTTGTGTTGTTCTTAGGACATATTATGGTGTGACACGGGTGGTGGCTCCACCTTTCCGGTTCCGCCGCCACCCAGAATATGAGGGCTGAGCGGAAGAGGGACGGTCTCTTTGACCTCACCTCTGCCTGACGGGAGCATCTGTACTGTGCAGTGAGTCCATAATAAAGTCGTGTTCAGTTCCACCTTCAGTCTCGTCATTGACCCCTCGTTTACCAACATAATCTTTTCTCTTGTAAAACTGGAAAATTTTGTCCCACCTTCTCAAAAACTGCAGAAATACTGGGAACTTTTTCAATGAATGTTGATAGTTAACCCCTTATCATTCCAGGAAATTTCCCTAAATCTAGCAAAGAAAATCAAATCCTTCCTTCCCTGAGTGGCAGTAGGAAATTTGAAAATTTCCAGAATAAATATGCATAAATCTGTGTTTTCCTGCCATTAAGTCTCAAGTTTGAACCTTTAACTCATTTCTCTTCAGTTTTTTTTAATCCCCCGCCGGTCAAAGTGGGGGATTATGTTATGGGTCAGTCCGTCTGTCCGTCCGTCCATCTGCTCCACTTTTGTGAAATCAACTCCTCCTACAGTTTTGGTTTGATTGTTTTGAAACTTAGTTCCATGGTTTGAGAAACACTGAGGATGTGCATATTGCAATTTGGCTCTGATCAGATGATTTTTGCAGGAATTGTAGCCCCTGACCTATGACCTCCTGTTGCACCTTACTGCATAGACACTGTCTTGTGAAATCAACTCCTCCTACAGTTTTGTTCCGATTGTTTTGAAACTTGGTACCATGGTTTGATATATTCTGATGACATGCATATTGCAATTTCACTCTCATCATATGACCTTGAGGTCAAAGGTCAGAGTTTTCCCCAAATCTTCTAAACACAATAACTACTGAAAGAAATGATGTACTGTAGGCTTTTCAAATCGATATAGTAGTTGTATCTAATACACATCTTGGACGACTTACATACTGACCTAACTATGGGTTTGTCGTCAAGGGGTCAGAGGTCATAATTCAAAGTTAACATTGCAGTTGCACTATGGTAAATGGTCAATGCTACATTTACTAATACTATAAAACGAGTAAAGCTAGGGCCACCAAACCTAGTACACAGGATCACCTTGTGATTCTAAACTTTAACTATGGGTTTGGGGTCAAAAGGTCAAAGGTCAAGGTTAGCATTCCATTTGCACTATTACTATAAAACGAGTAAAGCTAGGGCCACCACACTTGGTACACAGGTTTACCTTGGGATCCTGACCTCTGACTATGGGTTTGGGGTTAAAAAGGTCAAGGTTAACATTCCCCATGCCTTCTTACTGTACATCTGGTAAAGTTAGGGTCACCAAACTTGGTACACAGGTTCACCCTGTGACCCTGAAGTGTGACTATAGTTTTGAGATTGCAAGGTCAAAGGTCAACATCAAAATGGCTTATAAATTATATCTTAACAACAAAGAAAGCTAGGGTGACCAAACTTCACCTTGGGATCCTGACCGCTGACTATGGGTTTGTGGTCAAAAGGTCAAAGGTCAAGGTTAACATTCCTTATGCCTTATTACTGTACAACCAGTAAAGCTAGGGCCACTAAACTTGCTACACAGGTTCATCCTGTGACCCTGAAGTGTGACTGTGGTTTTGGGATCACAAGGTCAAAGGTCAACATCAAAATGCCTTATAAACAGTGTTGGGAGTAAAGCGTTACAAAGTAACACGTTACTGTAACGCCACTACTTTTTCAGTAACGTGCTGTGTAACAGACTTACTTTTTAAAAATTCAGTAATGCGTTACAGTTATTGAAATTTGATCAAATTCATTACTCGCATTACTCGTTTTGTTAATATGGATAGATATTTTTAACGCAAATAGACGATCATACAATTTGCAATTGCTAGACACCCTCCTCATCAGCTGCCAACTGGGGATGAATACACAGTTTCGGTGGCTATTGGCGGGACAATTGCCATCCCCAGCGCCACCAGCGGCCTCAAGCCACTGGAGGTTGTCATGCCAAAGGCAAAGGCAAGCAAATACATAAGCAAATAAATATAAACTGACCCTACCGTAACTGACGCAGCCGTCACACAGTCTCCTCCGTGGGTCCGTTTCCTGTCCTGCCCCAGTTCACATCACAACCCGGTGAAGAAATGCCGTGGTGGTGGCAACTTCTCATATCTGTTGTCGGAGCAGTAAGTAGCCTCCAACAGCTCCTACCTCTGTGGTTAAACATGAGTATTTTTTGAGCAGGAAGCTTGTATTTAATGTCGGAATTAAATGCATTTAAAGTTTTCTTACGCACAGAGAAAAAGTGACTGTGATTTGTTGCAGTAAGCGGTGAACTTTCATTTATCTGTGCTTTCTATATTATTTTATCGCATTCATTTACATGCTGTTGTGATATGCAACTATTTCATGGAAGTAAATCCTCTAAATATGTATTTTTAATGGGCTGGTCCAGGGGTGTCAAACATATTTTTTTAGATTTAGATTCCTTTATTAGTCCCACAATGGGGAAATTACAGGGCATCCACGAGTGGATGAGGCAGCCACTAGCGCGGCGCCCAACCCTTTCACCATTCACACACACACATTCACACCTGGGGTCACTTTAGAGTCTCCAATTAACCTAACTTACATGTTTTTGGCATGTGGGAGGAAACCGGAGAAATCCTGGAGAAAACCCATTCAGACACGGGGAGAACATGCAAACTCCACACAGATCACTGTTGGTTGGGGGCTGGGACTGAACCCAGGATCTCCCGGCCAAGGGTGAGTTGCTGTGCTGCCGCAGTGCTAACTACTCCGCCACCGCGCTGCCAAATGTGGGCATATAGCTCGTGGGCTAAAAATGGCCCACCAGGGGGTCCAAAATTTTCTCTGTGAATTCACAGCTTTACTTCTAGTAAATTTCTGACTTTCTGCTGATTACAACAGTTTGTGTAAATCTGAGACATTTTTTCTCTGTAAGATGAGACTTTTTTTCTCATCAGTTTTCTTTTTCTTCTTTTTCTGACGAGAACAAAGGGCCCTTGATCTTGCTATGTGTGCAAGATGATTTAAGCATGCATTTAAAAGTAACGTGAAAGTTACTTTTCCAAGTAACTAGTTACTGTAATCATGCAGTAACTCAGTTACATTTGAAAAGAAGTAACTAGTAACTGTAACTAGTTACTATTTTTTAGTAACTTGCCAAACACTGCTTATATAAAGTATATCTCAACAACAAAGAAAGCTAGGATCACCAAACCTGGTACACAGGTTCACTCTGAGACCATAACCTCTGACTACAGGTTTGTGGTCAAAAGGTCAAAAGTCAAAGTTGGCACTCCCTATGATCGCTTACTATAGAACGTGTAAAGCTCTCTAGGGCAGGGGTCTCCAGCCTGGGGCTCCTGGAACGTTCAGGTTTCTCTGGGAAATTTTCTAATTTCACTATAAACTCAAGATGGCGACCGGGATGGTCACACTTTTTCAGTGCTGAGACAAAGTCACTGATTTTGCCATTAAAAGTGGCTGGCCTGCCACTTTTAATGGCTCGTGGCGAACACGCACGGGCTGAATTGCCACCTCCGCTGGATTGCCCTTTAATCGCCTTTCTCCAGCGACTTCCTGCGCCTTCCTGAAGCGATTGCTAAGCTAACACTAGTTAGCTTAATGCTACCTGAAGCGATTGCTAAGCTAACACTAGTTAGCTTAATGCTGGCGCCAGTCTCTAAATAACTAACCTACAGCGATCGGATATACCTCCGGTGGATTACCCCTTTGATCGCTTTTATCCGGCCACTGTGAGTAAACTGACCAGCGATTCCAGCGCTTCCTTGTGATTCACTGATGTGCCCTACCTGAAGCGATTGCTAAGCTAACGCTAGTTAGCTTAATGCTGGCGCCAGCCATTCCACCTAACACCAGCCTGAATCAAAGCCCAGCTGCGAGGCCCAGCGGAGATACTACCAGGCAGGCGGCTATTTGTTGACGGGGCTCAGCAGAGATTTCACCCAGGCAGACGGCGGTAGGCGGCGGTGCCCAGCGGAGGACTTACCGTGACTGCAGCGGCGGTGTGCGACGAGACTACCCGAAGCGATTGCTAAGCTAACGCTAGTTAGCTTAATGCTGGCGCCAGTCATTCCACCTTACACCAGCCTGAATCGAAGCCCAGCTGCGAGGCCCAGCGGAGATACTACCAGGCAAGTGGCTATTTGTTGACGGGGCTCAGCAGAGATTTCACCCAGGCAGACGACGGTAGGTGGCGGTGCCTAGCGGAGGACTTACCGTGACCTCAGCGGAGCTCGGTGGCAGCGGCGGTGTGTGACGAGACTCGGTTGGAGGAGCGGGACGGGAGACCAGTTACGGCGACTATGAGCAACGAGACCAGCAACGGAAGGGGCTAGTTGGCTAGCTGAGGCCCAGCTGGATTCGAGGACGATCGGATCAGATTCTGGCGATATAAGCAGAATTTATTTTACTATCCACAGATTTTCTTTTTCCTTCTTTCCAAGAAAGACTGAAGATGGCTGCCACCGGATTAAAAAGTGGGCTGATGGGCACCACTAATAAGCCTTCTCTACTTCTCTACTTCCTCTTCGTTTTGTCTTTGTGTGTCTGGACCTGCAACAAGAAGGATTTTCCGACAAACTCAACCAAAGGTGAAGTTAAAAAGTTTTATCTGTATGGATTTGGGCTTGGACATCTCACCCTACACTCTATGTGGTCTTTAAAAGCCCTGAGCAAAAACTTCCAAATTAAGGCAAACATGGCTGTTAAGCAAAAATCACAATATGGCAGAGGATATACAATTAAAGTTCTGTTAGTTCTGCTACTTCTGGCAGGAGATATTCACCTTAACCCTGGACCTGCCACTATTAAACAGCAGACCACTGGGTTAGCACAAAACCGAGCTGTACAAAAGCAAAAACAACATTTATTTTTCCAAACTGTTAATCATGCACGAGTTCTTTGGGACACCAAGGCTAAACCAAAGGGGATCCTCGGCGGTCATTTAAACATACGGAGCATAATCCCCAAAAGAGATGAGATTTCGGTGTTGCTGTTGGACTCAAATCTGGACTACCTTTGTCTCTCAGAAAGCTGGCTACACAGGAACATAGACACTAATATGATCGATATTGTGGGCTACCAGTGTTTTAGAAAAGACAGGCAGGTAGGGAGGGGAGGAGGTGTTTTAATTTACATCAAAGAGAAATATAAATGTCAACTGGTTGATTTGAATACTTCACTTGAATGTTTAGCTGTTAATGTATGTCTCTCTCCGGTAATGAATTTCAACATTGCAGTAGTGTACAACCCACCGTCACACAACTCTTCCTTTTATAATGAATTAAGTGATCTGGTTAAACAACTTGAGAAGAACAGAGAAACGATAATTCATGGTGACTTTAATATCAACTGGTCTGATAAAAAAGACAAACAAAAACTGAAAAGCCTCATGACTAAATTTAATTACCAGCAAATCATCAAAGGACCCACCAGGATAACCAAACAATCCAGAACACTTATTGACATGGTATTTACTAATAAACCAGAACGAATAACCAGAACCTATAATCTTGTAACTGGTCTCTCAGATCATAACATGGTTCTTGCTGTCAGGAAACTTACTAAAAAGCGACTACAGTATTTTGGGGGAGTCGATATTGACAAATCAAATTTTATTATCCCCAAATCAAAAAATGAGGAGTTTGAACATTACTTAGAGAATCAAAATTGGGAGCAGCTCATGTCAACATGTGAAGCAGATGATTGTTGTAATTTTATAACTGCAACAATCACAAAGTCTATAGAAAAATTTTCAAAGCAAATTAAAAGTAGACAACAGAAGATTAGCCTACCATGGTTAAATAATGAAATAAGAAAACTTATGAAGAGGCGAGACTATGCACTGAAAACATCACTAACCTCCAAACTACAAAATGATCACCTTGTGTACAAAAGTTTAAGAAATAAAGTGGTACATGAGCTGCGAAAATCAAAAATATCTTATTACAATAAACTGATAGATCATGCAAAGGGTAACAACAGTTCCCTATGGAGGCATTTAAATAACTTAACTAATAAAAAAAACGATCAGAAGGGGGTAAAGGAACTTAGAATCAATGGCAAGACCGTCAGTGACAAGGCTACTTTGGCAAATGAATTTAATTCACACTTTGTGGGCTCTGTGGAAGACTTAACAAAAAATTTTGTGCTGCCAAATGTGCTCAACAACACAAATTCCATACTTCCAACAGATACTTTTCACATCGATGAGGTAAATGAGAAGTTAATTGCTGGTATTGTTAAAACACTGTCAAACTCAAAAACTAATGATATCTACAATATGAGCACCTCCTTTCTCAAAATGCACAGCAAAATATTAATCAAACCACTGACTCATCTCATTAATCTCTCCATTAGGTCTAGTACATTTCCATCTGGCTGGAAAAAAGCTGTCGTCATACCAGTTCATAAATCAGGCAGTAAAGACGATATATGCAATTACCGCCCAATCTCTATTTTACCAGTCCTATCTAAGGTTCTTGAAAAAGTTGTAGCTACACAGCTGATAGACTACTTACAAGACAGTCAACTTCTTCATCCACATCAATTTGGTTTTAGACCAGGATACTCAACAGAAACAGCAAATTGTTGCCTTATTGAAAACGTCAAACAGTCCTTGGACAGGGGTAATGTGGTAGGAGCTGTTTTTCTAGATCTCAAAAAGGCTTTCGATACTGTAAACCACAGTTTGCTTTTATCCAAAATGGTATCTTTTAACTTCTCCCCAAATACATTAGAATGGTTTGCATCTTATCTCCAGAATAGAGAACAGTGTGTAAAAGTTCACCAGGATAAATCCTCATTTTTAAACAACCGCATGGGTATCCCACAAGGGTCCATTCTTGGTCCTTTACTTTTCAGCATTTTTATTAATGACTTGCCGTTACACTGCTCAGCTGCAACATGCCAACTTTATGCAGATGATGCAGTTATTTACACAGCTGCCAAGACTCCAGCACAGGCTGCAGATGTACTGTCTACAAGTATGGTTGATGTCCAAGAGTGGCTCCTCAAGAACCATCTATTGCTGAACCTTCAGAAAACAGTCTCAATGTGCTTTTCAATCAAAAAATGTAACCTGCAACATTTTAAAGTTAATATACATGATCATGACATCAGTTTAGCTACAGAATTCAAATACCTTGGCATTGTACTAGATCCTCAACTCAAATTTAATCTTCATATAAAGAAAATTTCAAAAACAGTAAAAAAAAATCTGAACTGCTTTAAATTAATTAGATATTACATACCTTACGAAGCAGCTGCACTGTATATGCATTCTATGGTTTTTTCTCATATATCATACTGTTTGACAGTCTGGGCTCAAGCAGCCCCTTCCACAATAAGACATATAGGTTCATTATATAATCAAACCCTAAAAATCTTGGACAAAAAGCCCATTAGGTGGCATCACTGTAATGTTTTAAAAAAATACAACCTATTGAGTTTTGAGAGCTTCATTGACCTCTGTCTTCTGAAATTAACGTTCAAATGTTTCCATAAATCAGCACCCAAGCCACTTGCTGGTTTCGTCCAAAGACAGGACAGCAGCAGAGCCACCAGGAGTTCTGTTAACAATAACTGTAAAATATTCCACCGCAGAACCACATTTGGACAAACAGCTTTCTCTATAAAGGGCAGTCACATCTGGAACACAATGCCAAATGAAATTAAAATAATAACGGACTTTAAAACATTCACTAAAAATGTTAAAAACTGGCTGAAAAATAAACAAGAATGTACTCAGGTATGAATTAATTGTCTGCAAAGTGAGAGTGAATGAAGGGAAGGAATAAATGTGTTTGTTTATAGTGAGTGACGGAGGGAGGAAGGCCTGAAATAGGCAAATGTGAGTTATGTTATATGTGTTAAATGTGAGTCAGGCTGTTATATTTGTGTATTTATAATATTTATAATATTTATGTTAAATGTGAGTCAGGCTGTTATATTTGTGTATTTATAATATTTATAATATTTATAATTGTGTATTTATAATTTTTCTGCATTGATGTATGTGGTTATTGTGTATATTTTTTATCTTGATTCTTTTTTCTAAAGCCCATCCAGGGACAAGAGTTGCAAATTAGCTAATAGCTATACACTCTATGTGCAACACATCAGATTGATTGTCTTTGATTAATTGTCTATGTTTATTGCACTGTCCCTGTCAAATAAACTAATCTACTACTACTACTTCTTAATTGGTCCAAAGATTTACAAATAATTTGTCTTTGCTGTGCATGTGTTCTGTAGGCACCCTTGCACCCATGCACAACAACAACAAATTATTTGCAGTTTTTTGGACCAAATAAGAAGTGAAATTAGAGAATTTCCCACAGAAACCTGAATGTTCCAGTACCCCCAGGTTGGAGACCCCTGCTCTAGGATCACCATACTTGCTACACAGGTTCACCTTGGTATCCTGACCTACAACTATGGGTTGTATACTTTGTTGTACATTCGTGGATGATGGGTCTATCATAATGTGGTTCTGACACAGTAATAATATTGAAAAGTTGAAAATTGCTCTCCATCAGTATTGGGATCTTCAAAGAAAATGGAGGCAGGGGATATTGCACTTGCCTCAGAGTGCTCTTGTTGACTTTTTGTAAAGTTGCCATTGTTTTTTTTCTTATGCCCTTTGCCCACTTGCTGACTCAGCTTCCAGATGTTTCTGTGACAGGCTTCTGTCAGAACACCTCAGGGTTAAATACCACAGCTCCCTCCTGCACACAGCTGAGGAGTGCTCCTCACAACAGGATGTTTTACGGCCTTCTGCTTCACCCCACCCTCCCTCATTAGCTGACATGTTTTAGTAATAATGGACCCAGTATACAGACATGACACAACAATAGAATAGAATAGAATAGAATAGAATAGAATAGAATAGGCTTTATTGTGATTGTACAGTTGTACAGCACAACGAAATTGTGGGTGTTCCACAAGACTACTGCGCAGTAAAGTAAATGAGAAGGATTTGAAAATAAAACAGTTACAGGACACACAGTTAACCATCTGACTGAAGTAAAAATAAAAGTAAAAACAACAAATAGCCCATTGGTATAGGTACGGTAGTGGCTTCATGGGTGGAACTATGTACATAAGAGTGCGGAATGCAGAACACATAATAGAGTAAAATGGCCCAAGGATTATAGAAAATATGTACAGTAGTCATTTCACGGATAGGTCAATATACATGAAAGGGAGGAGTGCAAAGACAGGTGAGTGATAGTGATAATTAAAAGGTCCTCAGTTCTGTGCATGAGAGCGTTCAGAGGGAGGGGGATGGGGCTTTTGACTGTTTGCAGTTCGGATGGCCCAGGGGAAGAAATTATTAGCCTTTTGTTTTCTTTTTTGTTTTCTTTTTTCTTATTAAAGACAAAGATAGAAAGGAGATGTTTTTACCTTCTTTACACGTTTCAACTGTTCACTGCAGTCTTCATCAGACGAGTCACAGAAGTACTAAAGGCTATCATCCTTCTCTCATAGCCATCTTCCAAATTTAAGATAAGATAAGATAAGATAAGATAAGCCTTTATTAGTCCCACAGTGGGGAAATTCCAGGATTGCAACAGCACAGGGATAGCAACACTCAGAGCAACAATCAGAAGGCAAGAAAAAAAAAACAAAAAAAACAAGAGCAGTGAGTATACAAATGTACATATAAACATAAATATATAGACACATGATGCAGAGCATTGCAGCTAGATGGAATAAATATATAGATATATAAACACAGTGCGGAGCATTGTAGCTAGATGGAATAAATATGTGAATATATAAACACACACACAATGTGGAGTGTTGTAGCTAGATGGAACAAACATGCAAATATATAAACACACACAGTGTGGAGCACCGTAGCTAGATGGAATAAATATGTAAATATGTATTTCCGTTCATTCCCAACCCCCTATCAAATCTATGACTTCTTATGTGTAAATGTCAACATTTTTCCCATAAACTTGACATTTTCCTCCAAATTTTAAGCCTTTTTTTTTTTAATTGTGATTCTTTTGAATAATTCCACATATCAGAGCCAGACGGACCGTCTGCGTGTGGACAGATCAGACCATGTCAGATGTGCAGAGGCCCAGTCCAGCCCTGAGGGCCTGAACACTAAAATCTAATTTAACCAGCTAACTTAATAACATTAAAGCAGATAAAAACAGGCCACTTAGGAGGGAGGACACTCCTAAAAAGCAGCATATAAAAACAGAGGGAGACAATGCTGAAATGCTACAGAAGTCCAGACTGAGATGGACTAAAGCAGCTCTGACCCTAACGATCAGAGGAGCAGAAACCACCACGAACCTGACATGTGGAGACTTTTATTCGAGATTTTAAATGTTTTTTAATCATTAATGTGATGTTCGTTTTCTGGTAAATTTCAGACATTTTCCTTAAAATTCTAAGATTTTTTTCTGATTAATTTGGGGCATTTTTTCCCAGTGATTTGGGGATATTTTTTCTGACAACTTCTTGTAATTTTTAGAACCTTTTCCCTCATAATTTTGATATTTTTCTTATACTTTTGATCCGTCTTAGTCATAAATTTAAGACTTTGTAGTCTGGTAATTTTAGGGTATTTTTGTCATGAATCTGAGACCTTTTATCTTGTAAATTTTGTGATTCTTCCTGACAAATTTAAGTCTGCTTTGGGTGCAGTTTTGGGACATTTTTCTCATAAATTTCAATATTTTTTCTTGAAAATTTGACACTTTTTATGGCAAATTTGAGACATTTTTCTCAAACGTGAGTCTTTTTTCCAGTGATTTTGTGGTGTATTCCTCAAGAATTTTAGACTTTTTTAAAAAAAATTTTGAGTCATTTTTCCTGATAAATTCAGACTTATTTTCCTTATTTTTTTCCGCTGTTAAACTGATTGCAAAGGCGGTGAAATAAATCCTGTTTATTGTCAGTTCTTCCCATTTCATCACCATGAGGATCATGAACAGGGAGCTTCGTCTGCAGGACGTCACCATCATCTACTTCACTGCCCTCGCCACCCTCATGGTCATCTTGGTGGCGTCCTACCAGGCCCCACCCTCGGGGACCCCGGTCCAGGTCCAGGTTTTGGGTCTGGGACCTCACCCCGGCGCCTCACCCCGTCTACCCATGCCTTTCAGGGTACCCCTGGACCCCCGTGGGGAGCTGCTGCTGCTATGGAACGTCAGCTACGCCCGCCAGGAGGTCACCATGGAGCTGAGGGTGGCCAAACTGCGGCACGGGCTGGTTCTGGGCATGTCGGACCGTGGGGAGGTGACCAACGCTGACCTGGTCCTGCTCTGGGACTCTGGGAACCGGAGCTACTTCGGGGTGAGATTGACCAGTCTAACTGGGGCTGATGGGTTTGAAACTAATTTGAACTAAAACCTACATGTGTTACACCTTAGGCTGTAAAATCCACAGTCGATGGTTGTTCTTCAGATGTTCTTCAGAAGAACAACACTTCCATGTGGTTCTAACCAGGAACCTGCAGCATTAACACCTGAGGCTACTACACCACAGGACTGCTGTGGTTTACAGTCTGACAGAAGGTCCCACTGATGAGACACAAAGGCTGGTAGATGTTTCATCAAAGTGATGTTTGGAACATGAACAGAACTGCATGAAATTTGGTATTTTGCTCGACAATGCTGCTGGGATTGTGAGTGTGAAGTTTTATCAAGTTTGGATCACAACATCAGAAGATACACCAGAAAATAGATGCAGAACAATAACTGTAGAAATTCACTGGCCTATGAAATCAAGATGGATTGACATTTTTGTATGAACTTGTGTGAGATTCTAAAAAATGTAGTTGTCATTGAGTGTGAAGTTTCACCAAGTTTAGATCACTACAACGGATGATATGTGCCAGAGAGAAACTGTACAACTTCATTGGCCTATAAAATAAAAACAGATTTACATTGTTGGATAATTTTAATAACTTTTCATTATCACTGTCTATAGATGATTTCTGCTTAATTTGAAGTAATTTGGTTGAATGGCCTGGAAGGAGTTTATTTTTGAAAATATGGTGCAGAGCATAAGACCAGTGGAGAAAAGTCGTGGAAGATTTCAGTGAATAGAATGACTGATCTTCTGATGTAGTGATCCAAACTTGGTGAAACTTCACACTCACAATCACAACTACGTTCTTTAGAATCTCACACAAGTTCATACAAAAATGTCAATCCATTTCCTGCAATGTTTTCTGACATTTACAGTTTTTTGTTTTTTTCTTGTAAATTTTGTTTTTTTTTAATCAGTCGATCAAACTTTATTTCTAAAACACTTTAAAAACAACTACAACTGATACAAAGTGCTGTACATCAGGAATAGATAAAATGAGAAGGACATGTAAGACATAAAAATAAATAAAAGACAATAGAATGCAACTAAAAAAAGTATATAACAAAACAGGTAAAAATGACAATCATATAATAAAAGCAATAAAACAGGTAAAATCAATATTTCATGCTGGGTTGAAGGCCAAGGAGTAAAAATAAGGTTTAAGATAAGTTTTAAAAATGGACAGTGAAGGAGCCTACCTAATAGGCAAAGGGAGGCTGTTCCACAGTTTAGGAGCAGCAGCAGAAAAAAGCTCTGTCTGCTTTCTCTGCTTTTTCAAAAAAATGCATTTTTTTGCTATTTTTTTTCTTGTAAATATTGTTTTCAACTTTAAATGTGCAACCACCTTTTTTCTGAAATTTGCATTTTTTTTTGCTGTTTTTCTGTAAATGATTTTTTAAATTTTAGATCTGCAATTTTTGTCTGACATTTGCTGTTTGGTTTTTTTTTGTTGTTGTAAATGTTGGGATTTTTCCAACTTTTTTTCTGAAATTTGCATTTTCTTTTCAGATTTTTAGATCACAAACCACACGTCCACCCAGAGGATTTCAGATGGAATAAAAAGAATTTAAAAATGTTAAAAATAATGTTTAGATCATGCATCACCAGCTTTAGGCGATTTTGGTCCAGAAAGCCATAAAACATATTAAAGTCTTAAAAAGATATTTTAAAATCCAAAACATGTCTCTCATTTTTAAGCACATTAGTGTTTTTCTTCACATTTTTTGTTCTTTTTCCTTCATGAATTTTTCGTGAATTTCTCTCTTGTAAATCTCTGATCTTTGTTTTTCTATTTCCTGACATTTAATAATTTTTTTCCAGACTTTTAGAAAATATTTTCTCCTGATTCCAGGGGATTTAGCAGCTGCTGCTAATTAATAAAAATCAGCAGAGTTCTCTAATGGCTGAAATAATTAACTGATAATTAACACTTCAAAGACCAGCCTGTGGGCTTGTTAATGTCTAAATGTTCCCAGAAGTCAATAAATCAAATAGATGTGTATAAACTGGCTTTAATGTCTATATATAACCCAACCTGTACATACAGTAGACACTATTACTGATAAAACAGCAAAATAATGAACAGCTGTCTGGTTTTCTTCAGCTTCAGTTAAACACCATCAAACTGAGCCATAGTTGTGGTTGCTGTTTGTTGGTGCTGGTGTGAAGACTGCCACCCTATGGAAGCATTTCTTCTCCGTTTGTCACATTGTTCCCATCCAGAATAGAAGCTCACATCTCCGTCTTACATAACTGTTCTGCTGCTGTTGTGCATTCAAGGGCTTTAGAGGAGAAAACATCTGAGATCCAGCAGACAGAACAGGGGTGGAGACGTCTCTGTGAGCAGAAGTTCTGACCTCCATGGGTGGATGGATCACAATAAAACTTTGGCTGAAGATGAAACTGAGGATGTTTTATTAACATCTCAGTCAGTGTAGAAGACTGCAGCAGAAATAGAACAGCAGGTCAGAGCCCAACCATGTAGTCCCTCCTGGAGTTCAGGCCAAATTTTATGGCAGCTTTTCTAAAAAGTGGTGATAAAGGTAAAAATGTTTTTAAAGTTGTTTTTTTTTTCAGATTTTGAAATACTGCTGTTGGTTTATAAAACTCTGAATGGTTTAGGGTATAAAATACAACTCAGATCTTCTGGTCCATGATGAACCATCCAGAGCCCTCAGGTTATCAGTTTCGGGCCTACTATCTGCCCAGAGTTAGAGCCAAACATGGGGCAGCAGCACTCGGTTTTGATGCTCCTCACATGTGGAACAAACAGGGGAAAAAGTCTCAAATTTACATGAAAAAGTCTCAAATTTATGATGAAAACATCTCAGATTTATATGAAAAGGTCTCAGATTTATGATGAAAAAGTTTCAAATTTACATGAAAAAAGTCTCAATTTTATGTGAAAAAAGTCTCAAATTTACATGAAAAAAGTCTTAATTTTATGTGGAAAAAGTCTCATATTTAATGAAAAAGTCTCAGATTTTAGAAGAAAAATATCATGAATTTATAATAAAAAAGTCCTCATTTTACAAGAAAACAGTCTCAGTCTCAAAAAAAAGGTCTCAAATTTGTAAGAAAAAAAGGTTCAAATGTACAAACAAAATTTCTTAAATTTACAAAAAAAAGAATTCTTTAAAAAAAGTCAAATTCATGAGAAAAGTTTCAAATTTATGATTAAAAAAGTGTCAAATTTACTGAAAATATCTCAAATTTAAAAGAAATAAATCTCTAATTTACAAGAAAAAAGTGTCAACTTTACAAGAAAAAAGTCTCAAATTTGCAAGAAAAGTCTCAAATTTATGATGAAAAAGTGTTAAATTTATTTGAAAAAAGTTTCAAATTCATGATGGAAAAAGTATGAAATTTATGATGGAAAAAAGTGTCAAATTTATGATGGAAAAAAGTCTCATATTTGAAAAATGTCTTAAATTTACAAGAAAAAGTCTCAAATTTATTTGAAAAAAGTCTCAAATTTGCAAGGAAAAAATCTCAATTTATGATGAACAAAGTCTCAAATTTACTTGAAAAAGTCAAGACAGCATTCAGTTTTGATGCTCCTCACATTTGGAACAAACTCCCAGAAAGCATCAGGACTGCTGAAACTCTCAGCTGCTTTAAATCCTTGTTAAAATCTTTCCTCTTCGCTGCTGCCTTTCAGTAGAACAATTGTTAATCTCCTACAATGCACTGGAACGTTATCTGTCTTATTCTATTTCAGTTTGTTTCTGTTTCTCTTTCATTTAGTTTTTAGTACATACTAGTATTTAACATTTAAATGTGTGTGATACAGGAATACATTTGATTCACGATTCAGTTCAAGATTCAAAGATTTTATTTGTCAATATTACTATACATACAGGACATACAGGAGAATTGAAATGGGGTTTGATTGGTTAGACTGATGACTGTCGCTTGAGTGCTGCTCTGAGAAATTTGAGGGGTGAAAATTCACGGAAATTGACAACAATAAATTTGCAAAATTTTTGTCTAGCAAATTATGCTCTTTTTAAAAAATGGAATTTTTTCTTATAAATTTGCAAGCATTGTCACATGAATTTACATGTTTTTTCTTTTTTTTTCTAAATTTTTCTTTTTTTCTCATAAATTTGCAGCAATTTTCTCATCATTTGAAACTCATCACATAAATTTCCTTCCCCTTCCCCCCTTGTAAATTGGTGACTTTTTCAGATAAATTTACAACTTTTTCCACAAGTTTTACCTCATTGAATAAACAGACCATTGGGGAATAAACCAGATGTGTTAATCTGACTTCTAACAATCTGATCATGGATTTAATCTGATGAAGAAAATCAGATTATTGTGTTAACATGACCCCTGGAATAATCAGAAGTTTAATGAGAATCAGTTTATTAGTCTCCATGGCAACAGCCATGGCAACAGCCAAAAAAAAAAAAAATAATAATAATAATAATTTGATGTTTTCTTATTATCGTTTCATTTTTATTTCCTGGCAAAATTTGAACTTTTCCCTCATAAATGAGGAGATTTTCCCTGATGTCCCTGATGTTCCTCCATGTACCACCTGATAAGGAGATCTTACTCTGACCTGGTGACCTCAGGTCCTTAGAATGCTGTAAGAAGTAGGCCCGATGACAGTCATGTTTGACAGTATCTTGTCCTGTCTCTGTCCTTCAGGATGGGTGGAGTGACAGTTTTGGTCGAGTCTCTCTGGATGATCAGCAGGACTACGAGCTCCTGGAGGCCAGACAGACAACAGAAGGGTTCTCGCTGACCTTCAGAAGACCCTTCAGCACCTGTGACCCCAGAGACTACCTCATACAGGTCTGACACAGAGTTACTAAAATGGTTAAAATAGTTTACACTCTGGTTTCAGTTCCACAGAAACAAAACTACTACAAATTAGACTGATCAAGAACAGACTGAGACCAGGCTGAGCCTGAGACCAGTTTGGTCCTGGTCTGGTCTTTGTGGGGTCGTTGTCTGGTCTTGGTCTGGCCTTTTTCTGGTCTAGGTCTGGCCTTTGTCTGGTCTTTGTCTGGTCTTGGTCTGGTCTTGGTCTACTCTGTATCCGGTTTTGGTATGGTCTTGGTCTGGTCTTTTTCTGGTCTTGGTCTGATCTGTATCTGGTCTTGGTCTGGTCTTTTTCTGGTCTAGGTCTGGCCTTGGTGTTGGTCTGGTCTTGGTCTAGTCTTGGTCTGGTTTTTGTCTAGTCTTTGTCTGGTCTTGGTCTGGTCTTTTTCTGGTCTAGGTCTGGCCTTTGTCTGGTCTTGGTCTGGTCTTGGTCTACTCTGTATCCGGTTTTGGTATGGTCTTGGTCTGGTCTTTTTCTGGTCTTGGTCTGATCTGTATCTGGTCTCGGTCTGGTCTTTTTCTGGTCTAGGTCTGGCCTTCGTGTTGGTCTGGTCTTGGTCTGGTCTTGGTCTGGTTTTTGTCTAGTCTTTGTCTGGTCTTGGTTTGGACTGTATCTGGTCTTTGTCTGGTCTTGGTCTGGTCTGTCTTTGTCTGGTCTTTGCCTGGTGTTGGTCTGGTCTTTGGTCTGTATCTGGTATTTGTCTGGTCTATATCTGGTCTTAGTCTGGTCTTTATCTGGTCTTGGTCTGTGTGGTATTGGGATACCACAAGGAGTTAACCGGCATCGGTGTGATGACACAGCTGGTGCTGTCATCATGCGGAACCACATATAAGGAAGAGCCACCATCTCAAGCTCTCTTTCCTGTATATTATTAACTTCATGTGATAAAGTTTGTGTTCGAAGAAGACACCACTCTCTGTGCCTCTTTCCCAGTTTGTGGACATAACATTTGGCGACTAAGGATTAACTCACGGAGGCATGTGGGGCACCTCTATGGCCATTTTTGAAGCACCCAGGAGAGCCAGTAATAATGTGGCCTCATTGGCTGGCCACGTTTGCAAAGTACATTGCAGCGTTGGGCCTGGGTAAACTTGAGAGAGTAAGGAGGAGAGCAGTTCTGGTTCACAAACTCGTATTAGAAGGTCAGAGAATTTTCCACGTTAGGGGAGACAAAGTCATATGCAAATGCTGTCGGGCTGCTTGCTAACTACTTTGCTGAACACACACGTAGCATGAAGCTGTGGGTTGACACGCTAATGGCTCCAAAAGACACTAAGCTAGCTAGCTTGGGGAGCTAATGGCCCAGCTAGTAGCAATGGAGAAGTTAGCCACGGGGCTAAATGGGCACCAAACAGAGAAGTTACCCGGGCAGTCGACGTTAACTAACACAGTGGAATCAAAGCCACAGGAGAGGGAACAGGTGTCCATTGGGAATGACAAGCCAGCCAAAGAGCACAGCACGGAGAGTGAGCACAGCGAAAAGGGAGAATTCAGCACTAACAGTGACCGCAGCACGGTGGGAGAACAGCGAACAGATCTGGCTCAGTTTTCCCCACAGTCAGAGTCGGAGCAGCGGGAGGGGGAACACGAGCATGCTGAGAGCCCCGAAAAGCAGCAGCGGCAGCCGGGCATGAACACAACACACGGCGCGGCACAGCGGAGCACTTCAGATGACACCGGAGAGGTACTGGACTGCTTTTGTACCCAAGACGAGCCGCAGTCGACAATGGAAACAGTGGGTGGAGGGTCCGCAGTGAACATGGTGACAACAGAACTGCTGCAGCATGGCAGAGGTCCCAAGCCGAACTAGCACACAGAGCCACCGGGAGCACAGTGAATGGAAACAAATAAGGCACCGCTTCATGTTATGGACTGGATTCGGGTTTGTGCCAGCGGGAGACAGGGATGGCGACTGGCTGGGCCGCAGCCAGCGAAACAACAGGTACCGCTGAGGACTGCGGCGAAGATGAGGACAGTGTGTTTCCGGCAGAACTGTTTTCCCCTGGTTGATCCACCCTTGCCATGGGAGACTGTAAAAAAAGTGACTGTTTATTTAGGAGCGCAGCTAATAAACGTTGCAGAATGATCCACTTAGCCCACTGGGTCTAGCAGCGGTCCACTCGCTAACCCTAGTTAACATTATTATTATTGTTGTTTATGTGTACCAACTTGGGGAGGGTTAAATTTTGAAGTGTTCTGTGTTTTTGCAAGGGGGGGGGGAGAGAATGTGGTATTGGGATACCACAAGGGGTTAACCAGCATGATGCTGTCATCACGCCAAACCACATATAAGGTAGAACCACCATCTTAAGCTCTCTTCCCCGGCTGGCTCAGTATGTGCACTGTATATTATTAACTTCCTGTAATAAAGTTCGTTGCTCTGCATAAGACTGCTCACGGCTCGCTTATTTTACCATACATAACAGTCTGGTCTTTGTCTAGTCTTTGTTTTGTCTGGTCTTGGTCTGGTCTTTTTCTAGTCTTTTTCTGGTCTTGGTCTTGGTCTATCTTTGTCTCATCTATGTCTGGTCTTGGTCTGGTCTTTGTCCAGTCTTGGTCTGGTCTTGGTTCACTCTGTATCTGGTATTGGTATGGTTTTGGTCTGGTCTGTATCTGGTCTTGGTCTGGTCTTGGTCAGGTCTTGGTCTGGTCTTTTTCTGGTCTAGGTCTGGTGTAAATCTGGTCTTTTTCTAGTCTAGGTCTGGTCTTGGTCTGGCCTTTGTCTGGTCTAGGTCTGGTCTTTTTCTGGTCTTTGTCTTGGTCTGGTGTTGGTCTGTCTTTGTCTGGTTGTTGTCTGGTGTTGGTCTGGTCTTTGTCTAGTCTTTGTCTAGTCTTGGTCTAGTCTTGGTCTGGTCTTGGTCTTGGTCTGTCTTTGTCTGGTCTTTGCCTGGTGTTGGTCTGGTCTTTGTCTGGTCTTTGTCTAGTCTTGGTCTGTTGTTGTATGGTCTTTGTCTGGTGTTGGTCTGGTCTTGGTTTGGTCTTTGTCTGGTCTTTGTTTGTCTTTGTCTGGCATTTGGCTTGGTCCGGTCTTGGTCTGGTCTTTGCCTAGTCTTTGTCTGGTCTTGGTCTGGTCTTGGTCTATCTTTGTCTAGTCTTCGTCTGATCTTGGTCTGTCTTTGTCTGGTCTTGGTCTGGTCTTGGTCTGGGCTTTGAAAAAATGTGAGAGGAGAAAATAGAGAAATGCATTAGAAAAAAAGAAAGAAATGTATTTAAAATATAGGCCATTTAAGGGGAAAAACACAAATATGAACACAGAAATAAATTTGTAAGAGGAAAACCCAATCAGATTTATTGTATGTCTGGTCTTGGTCTGTCTTTGTCTGGTGTTGGGCTTGGTCTTGTCTTGGTCTGTCTTTGTATGGTCTTTGCCTGGTGTTGGTCTGATCTTTGTCTAGTCTAGTCTTTGTCTGGTCTTGGTCTGGTCTTTGTCTAGTCCTTGTCTGGTCTTGGTCTGTCTTTGTCTGGTGTTGGGCTTGGTCTGGTCTTGGTCTGGCTTTGTCTGGTCTTTGACTGGTGTTGGTCTGGTCTTTGTCTAGTCTAGTCTTTGTCTGGTCTTGGTCTGGTCTTTGTCTAGTCCTTGTCTGGTCTTGGTCTGTCTTTGTCTGGTGTTGGGCTTGGTCTGGTCTTGGTCTGGTCTTTGCCTAGTCTTTGTCTGGCCTTGGTCTGGCCTTGGTCTGTCTTTGTCTGGTCTTTGCCTGGTGTTGGTCTGGTCTTGGTCTGGTCTTTGTCTAGTCATGGTCTGTCTTTGTCTGGTCTTTAGTGTTGGTCTAGTCTTTGTCTGGTCTTGGTCTGGTCTTTGTCTAGTCATTGTCTGGTCTTGGTCTGTCTTTGTCTGGTGTTGGGCTTGGTCTGGTCTTGGTCTGGTCTTTGCCTAGTCTTTGTCTGGTCTTGGTCTGGTCTTTGTCTAGTCTTGGTCTGGTCTTGGTCTGTTTTTGTCTAGTCTTGGTCTGGTCTTGGTCTGTCTTTGTCTGGTCTTGGTCTGGGCTTTGAAAAAATGTGAGAGGAGAAAATGGAGAATTTGCATTAGAAAAAAAAAAGAAATTGATTTAAAATATAGGACATTTAAGGGGAAAAACACAAATACGAACACAGAAGTAAATTTATAAGAGGAAAACCCAATCAGATTTATGAGGAAAATGTTATACGTAATTCGTATGGAAGCATCTAATTCATGAGAAATACAGTTACTAAAATCTTTAAATGTGTGTGCTGAGCATTTTCTTTTATAGTGATGATTACAGTTTCCATGGTAACACATCACCGTGCAGCAGCCTGGTCACCATGACAACAAAATGAAAAGTTCCTTAAATCCTTCTTAATAACCCTGATGGTTTAATTATCACTTCTGTGTCCTGATTGGTCAGGAGGGAACTGTCCACATCATCTATGGCTTCCTGGAACAGCCAATCACGTCGCCCAAGCATCTCAACCTGACCCAGGTGATCGCTGGGGTCCAGAGGATCCTGATGCTGCGTCCTGACACACTGCCACCCATGCTGCCTCCAGACGTCCAGACATTAGAGGTAGTGGCGCCGAACGTGGTGATCCCGACGCAGGAGACCACGTACTGGTGCTTCATCCACCGGCTGCCTGAAAATCTGCCCAAAAATCACATTGTTATGGTAGGAAAATATTAAAAGTAATTAATGAAAATCTGCCCCAAAATCAAATCCTTATGGTAAGAATTAATGGATATATACACACGTGGACAACATTGTTGGTACCCCTCTGTTAATGAAAGAAAAACCCACAATGGTCACAGAAATAACTTGAATCTGACAAAAGTGGTAATAAATAAAAAGTCTATGAAAATTAACCAATGAAAATCAGACAATGCTTTTGAATTGTGGTTCAACAGAATTATTTTAAAAAACAAACTCATGAAACAGGCCTGGACAAAAATGATGGTACCCTTAACTTAATATTTTGTTGCACAACCTTTTGAGGCAATCACTGCAATCAAACGATTTCTGTAACTGTCAATGAGACTTCTGAACCTCTCAGCAGCTATTTTGGCCCACTCCTCATGAGCAAACTGCTCCAGCTGTCTCAGGTTTGAAGGGTGCCTTCTCCAGATGGCATGTTTCAGTTCCTTCCACAGATGTTCAATAGGATTTAGATCAGGGCTCATAGAAAGCCACTTTAGAATAGTCCAATGTTTGGCTCTTAGCCATTCTTGGGTGTTTTTAGCTGTGTGTTTTGGGTCATCATCCTGTTGCAAGACTCAGGACCTGCAACTGAGACCAAGCTGTCTGACACTGGGCAGCACATTTCTCTCTAGAATACCTTGATAGTCTTGAGATTTCATTGTACCCTGCACAGATTCAAGACACCCTGTGCCAGATGCAGCAAAGCAGCCCCAGAACACAACAGAACCTCCTCCATGTTTCACAGTAGGGACAGTGTTCTTTTCTTGGTATGCTTCATTTTTACGTCTGTGAACATAGAGCTGATGTGCCTTGCCAAAAAGTTCCAGTTTTGTCTCATCTGTCCATAGGACATTCTCCCAGAAGCTTTGCGGTGTGTCAACATGCAGTTTGGCAAATTCCAGTCTGGCTTTTTTATGATTTGTTTTCAACAGTGGGGTCTTCCTTGGTCATTTCCCATGAAGTCCTCTTTGGCTCAAACAACGACGGATGGTGCAATCTGACACTGATGTACCTTGACCTTGGAGTTCACCATGAATGTGTTTAGAGGTTGTTCTGGGCTCTTTTGTTACCATTCGTATTATCCGTCTCCTCCTGCGGCCACATCCAGAGAGGTTGGCTACAGTCCTGTGGATCTTAAATTTCTGAATAATATGTGCAACTGTAGTCACAGGAACATCAAGCTGCTTGGAGATGGTCTTATAGCCTTTACCTTTTCTTTACCTTTGCTTGTCTATAATTTTCTTTCTAATCTCCTGAGACAACTCTCTTCTTTGCTTCCTCTGGTCCATGTTTAGTGTGGTACACACCATGTCATCAAACAGCACAGTGACTACTTGTCACCCTTTAAATAGGCCAACTGACTGATTACAAGTTTGTAGACACCTGTGATGTTAATTAGAGGACACATCTTGGTTGAACATCTCCCTATGGTCACATTATTTATTATTATTTATTATTTTTATATTTTATATCTTTTCTAGGGGTACCATCATTTTTGTCCAGGCCTGTTTCATGAGTTTATTTTTCAAAGTCATTCTGTTGAACCACAATTCAAAAGCATTGTCTGATTTTCATTGGTTAATTTTCATAGAATTTTTATTTATTACCTCTTTTGTCAGATTCAAGTTACTTCTGTGACCATTGTGGGTTTTTCTTTCATTAACAGAGGGGTACCAACAATTTTGTCCACAGCTGAATGCCTAAAAATCAGCGTTATGATGGGGAAAATATAAAAATAAAATATGTCCAAAAATTACATCTTCATGCAGGAAAAGTAAATAAATAAATAATAAGTAAATAAAAATATGCTAAAAATCCACTTTGTCATAACAGGAGGTAAAAGTAAACAGTTAATTAATTCATTATTAAAAATGTCCAAAAAGCAATATCATCAAAAATAGCTGTAAATTTAAGATAAAAAAAAAGTCTCAAATTAGTTAAAAAAAAAAAAAAAACCTTTCTAATTAGTGGTTTGTGTCTCTTTTAATCCCAGTATGAGTCAGTAATAACTCCAGGTAATGAGGCCATCGTTCACCACATTGAGGTCTTCGAATGTTCTCCAGACATCCAGGATGTTCCGTCCTACAGTGGCTCCTGTGACAACAAGATGAAACCAGGGAAACTCAACTTCTGCCGCCACGTGTTAGCAGCGTGGGCCATGGGGGCCGAGGTAATGATGGGAAAACCAAATCTTCCAGACTTCAGATGATCACACTCAGACATCTGGATCAACATGAAGAAGATACCTGTCAATCTACTAGTCCTAACACCTCTAACAATCCATCATTTCTACCAATCCAATATCTCTATCAACCCATCGCTTCTACCAATCCATCACCTCTACTAACCCATCATCTCTAACTAACTAACTAACTAACTAACTAACCTGCACTTATATAGCGCTTTTCTAGTCACAAAGACCACTCAAAGCGCTTTCACTAGTACCAACCCTCTATTCTAAGGGCCTGTAGGAAACATATCTAGGGACAATTTAGAACAGCCAATTAACCTAACATGCATGTCTTTGGATTGTGGGAGGAAACCGGAGCCCCCGGAGTAAACCCACGCAGCACAGGGAGAACATGCAAACTCCACACAGAAAGGTTCCAACCCCTGCCAGCCTGGGGATTTGAACCAGGAACCTTCTAGCTGTAAGGCAACAGTGCTAACCACTGCACCACCGTGCTGCTCTACTAATCCATCATCTCTACCAACCTATCACCTCTACCAATCCATCATTTTTACCAATCCAATATCTCTATCAACCCATTGCCTCCACTAATCCAATATCTCTATCAATCCATCGCCTCTACCAACCCATCACCTCTACCAACTCATCCTCTCTACCAATGCAATATCTCTACCAACCCATCACCTCTAACAACCCATCACTTCTACCAATCCAATATTTCTACCAAACCATCACCTCTACCAATCCATCATCTCTACCAACCTATCATCTCTGTCAACCCATCCCCTCTACCAACCCATCATTTCTACCAATTCAATATCTCTATATCTCAGTTACTTTAGCGCAGAAAGGCATCTGTAGCACTTAACAATTATAAGTGTGATAAGGTACAAGGATTACTTATTTTCTAATTAAGAAGTGTGTGTGTGGATGGAGGGTTATCCCTCACAACAAACGCACACAAACAAGAGAGAAAAACACTCATAAGGGGCACCAGTCCATAGGGACAATTTATTAATAACTAATCTTTGAACCTGTCATTAACCAGTCTCAATATTCGTGAGTTCTTCTGCAGTGACCCAGAAAAGCACACACACAAAAGGAATCAAGTAGAAACTTCTCTCTATCATTAACAAGGTTTAGTAATCAGATTCAGGTTAAATGACATTACATTCAAATGATTTGTAAGCAGGGGAAATGATCGACAAGTGTCAAATATCATATTAACTGTTAATGGATTCCTGAGCATAAAGTCTATAGTTAAACCTCTGTGGAACCAAGAGAAACCAGATTTTGAATTTTAACTGTAATGCAATGGGAGACTATGGGATAACTGTAACAAAAATATACATAGAATTGGATACGATTTTATGAAAAAAAATGACATAAGAAAGCTGGTTATATGAAAAAAAAATTCCGAGTTACTAAAAAGGAACGGAGGTTATTGAAAAAGTGACTATGAATTTCCCTTCAGCTTATAGCTCCTATTGTAGCTTATGGACTAACTTTAACATGAAGAATTGGTCATGTTCAATTATAATTAGACATCACATTTAGCCCAGCAGATAGTAAGGGGAAGTCTGGCTTACGAAACAGCTGTGTCTTCAGATTCTAGCGGGGATCTTAACGCCAGCAGGTGGCAAACAGGAAAAGCGACTGCCAGCAGTCCTTTTCAGTTACAGCTGTGATGGCCGAGACTCAGCAGCGGGGCATCCGGGGCATGGAGCCAGTGGCAGAATGAAACGGCTGGCCCCAGGGGCAGGTGTGATGTCTTTCCTGGGCAACAGGTCAGCAAAGTTAGGATATCCACCAGCCGATAAGAACCAAAGGTTGAAGGAAAAAAAAATGTATTTAGACAGTTCCACCCACGAGATCCTAGTTCTTCTGACATCGTGGGACATGGGTGATGCAGTCTCTAGAAAAAGTTCAAAATTCACTATTAGTCCACTTTACTGGTGAGTTAGGTTAAATCAATAGCGAAAAGTTTAACAGAATAAGCAAGGCTTCTGAGGGGAGGGAAGAAAGGCGTTTTGGAGTTTTACTCCCATAAAGAAGATTTGAGCTCAACAGGACAGGATGCGCTCTCCTCAGATGCCAGAAAAACAAAACAAAACAAAACAAAACAAAAAAAAAAAAAAAAACCAGAAAAAAGCTTACAGAAGACTGAACAAACAAAATGAATTTCACTGAACAAAGACGAAACAAAAACTCATCAACTAAGGCGGCTCTCTCTATTTAACTGAACATGCTTCTCGGATCATAAAATATGACTAGCAGCAGAAAGAACCAATTATTGGCTATTGTGGAAGACTTGAATGGGCTATAGTCCAACGAAAAAACAGCTCTTTGTCTGTAACCGACCAATAGAAGGAAAGGGGGTATCATCCAACAGAGAAGGCCTGGTGATTGGCTGGTACCAGTCAGATGACTGGCACAGGTTTCAGAAGACCTGTACACATTTTAACTGTGAAATTCATTATATACTTAATATGAAATCAAAGCTAACTTCAGTGATTCAAGACTAATATTCAAGCTGTCACGTTATTGAACTTAGTTCCCCGCTGACTCTCTTACAATCATCTTTTACCATCCTCACCTGTACATAACTGCATAACTACATAACTACATCTAACTTATTGCACATTATTTGCACATAACAGTACTTTTAACTTTCTGCACTTCTGCATATATTTGCATATATTTGCTTAAAGGCCAAATGTCACGTAACAGGGTACTTTAAATATCTTGAAACTAGATATAAAAGGGAACCGATCCGTTCGGGTCTTGGTGCATATGCTTCAGTAACAACGGAATATTCGTTAATTTAAAACTGCCGCGCTTGGCCTGACACGGCCCCTGGAATCGCCTGGGGAAGAAGGCGGAAGTGACGAAATCGATTGTACCCTAGTTTGATGCTTGGGGTATTTCAATTGATTGTTTATATGGAGACTGGAAGGTTGAAGTGAGCAACAAGAAAGAAAAAATTGGATATTTCACCCATACCTTAAAACGGGACTATCAGGGACAGCTGGGTAATAAGGGACACTTCTCTGGGAAATGTTTTCTTACCTGTCAAATGAGACGTTTTCGCCGTACTTCAACACCGTAAAAAGCGGCTATAAGGAACGGCGGAGCAACAAGGCACACCTCTCTGGGATCTCTGTCTGTTCCGCAACCGCTGCACAGCTCAACGTGTTAAACCATTGTCCTAATGACTTCTCATGGTAGTGAGAATAGCTGACGCTGAGCGATCAGCCCGCCCCGACAATTAAACTAATGAGTGACTCCACACTTCGAACAGTAGTGAGAATAGCTCCCGCTGAGCGATCAGCCCGCCCCAGCTGTGAGTGATCACACACAGGAGTGCTCCTCAAGACACTCAGTTTTTTTTCCAGTATATTTTTTCTTTTGGGCATACAGAAATGGCAATACGCTCATTTTTGCTAAAATTGCATTTTCCCCATATTTTCCTTAAAATATTTGACAATAACAACACGAACTACATTTAAAACATTTCCCAGAAAAGTGTTCCAAACCATTCTGCCGTCTCCCACAGCCGCGCTTGGCACCAAAATACGGCGAAAACGTCTCCCTTGACAGGTATGCGCCTCCATTTTCATATTAATCTGGTCAATTTGAGATTGAGATTGAGATTGAGATTCAACTTTATTGTCATTACACATGTATGAATACAAGGTAACGAAACGTGACTTGGCATTTGGGCACGCTCTCTTGACAGCAGCGGCTCTCCTCCACTGTAATAATAATGGCTTCCGAAAAATCAATGTTTATGGGGCGCCTTCGACAGACCCCCTCCGGCTTCGTAGTTCTGGAGGCGATTAATGTCCAGTTCAATGACATTTTCCACTGGTTCTGCTCTCTGGTCATCGTTGGAACTGTTGTCATCAGACAAAGCATCTGATTCCGTCTCGGACGGCTCGAACCGGTAAGGTTCTATGCCTCTGTCACTGTCTGAACCACTGACAAAAAAAAAAAGACAAAAAAAAAAGACAAAACTAAACTAATTTGTTCACAATCGCTGTCACTTTCCGTCATGATTGTCCAATGTTGATAAGTGTGAATGTGGATAGGCAGGGCAGCCAGGGTACAACTGGTGATGTCAAAAACATGGGCGTGGTCTGGACTGGCTGTCACAAGCCAGCAAGCAAGGTGGGGCCTTCACCTGGTGTATTTTGTGCAATTATGTAAATACAGGTGGGTGATATGGTCTCCGGTATGAATATTTGGTTTAAGCTATGTGTATTTTATCTAAATTCATTGTCATTTCGAAAAAAAAATTACGTGACATTTGGCCTTAAAATTGCACATACTGTTAATTACCGTATATACTGCACTGCTGTCCTTTGCACTTCTGATTGGATGCTAAACTGTGTTTTGTTACCTTGTATTCATACATGTGTAATGACAATAAAGTTGAATCTAATCTAATCTAATCTAATATGCAGTGAGCATGCACGTTTATAAACTTGTCAATCTATGATTAACATGCAGTAGAATAAGGTTCATTTAAGCATTTTTCAAGCATTCAATCACATTTAAATCAATGATTAATGCAACATTTCAAATCCATCATTGTCCAACCCAGAGGGGGTCATCTTCAGCAAATAGTGTCCTTAGAATTATCCTGAGAAATGAAACTTGAAGAAAGAGAGTTAATGTTCAGTCACACACAACAGTCCAGCAGTGTGACAGAAGGGGGCAATGTTGAGCTGTGGATAATTCCTAGAGACCTGGAATCCACTCGAGGAGTCTGGGATATGTCTCAACGACTGTTAAAGCATAAAACTGTCTTATTGGGAGGAAGCTCTAGTTTATTTATGATGGCAAACTACTCCGTTCCTGGCACGAAATGTGAGCCTTATTGTACCTTTTACCATGGAATGTGTTTCCAAACCGGTGGTCCTGGGATAAAGAAAAACAATTCTTGACCAGACTTTTTGGGTGAAACAGTTTCTTCAAGGTGAAAAGTAATTTTATAGATTAGAGCCAAGGCAATGATGCTACAGCATCTGTACCAGTGTTTCCAGAAACAAGACAAGTACCTTGAGTCACTTAAAGTAGGTTGAGATAGTGTCATAATTACATTTTCAAAATCAGTTAATGACATGTAAACTTGTACATGAAATTTCTCAGTAAGGCATGAAATTGTCATAATGTCGGACCCAGGGAACACGCACTCACAGGCTCAAGTTCAATACAATAATCTTTATTGAATACCAGCAGGTGTGTGGATGCATGTGTGTGATATGTAAATGTGTTGTGGGTGAACGAGCTGCAGCCATGGATAACACAGAGCGCCGTATAGCCTGGCAACCCTAGAGACAGAGCCAAACACAAATGTTAGATCTCAGCCGTGTTATAATGACTGGAGAATTAACAGGCTTACTTGTTGATGTTCTATAGGCGATGTTGGCTTGGTCTTGTTCTTCCTGCCAGGGAGACAGCGTCTGGCGAGCGCACCCGGTGAAGCGCTGTGGAGCACGGCGTGGAGAGAAGGGCGATTCTGCCGCCGCGAGGGAGAGAACTGCCGCCTTAGGGATCCACCTGTGCACAGGGGAGAGCCTGGGAAAAAGGTAAGTGGAGGATGTTGAGCTTACTTGCCAACGGAGAGTCCAGCGGAGATGCACGGGGCTGAGAGGAATCAGGCATGCGCAGGACGACGAGCGTAGCATAGCAGACGGCTCCATGCCGAAGCTCCAGACAGGACGGGCTATATAGCCCGGGGCTTATTATTCCCAGATGCACGCGCAGCTGAGGCAGATGATGGCCCAGAGTGAGTTGTAACAGTACTCACCCCCCGAGCAGTGTCTCCTGGTGCTGGCTTACCTGGGTGCGCCCGGTGAAAGTCCTCGATGAGGCGTTTGTCCAACACGAACGACTGGTGCACCCAGGATCTCCACTCGGGGCCATACCCCTCCCAATCCACCAAGTACTGCAAGCTGCGGCCCCAGCAGCGGACGTCCAGGATGGAATTCACCGTCCAAGCCGGGTCACCGTCGATCAACACGGGTGGAGGTGTGGTTTGAGGAGGAGGGCAGAGCGGGTTGGAGATGACGGGTTTGACCTGGGAGACGTGAAACATAGGACAAACATGGAGAGAAGGAGGGAGAGACAAACGCACAGCCACAGGATTCACCACCTTGACAATAGGGAAGGGCCCGATAAAGCGCTTGGACAGCTTCCTCTTTTCAGCCTTCAGGTTGATATGCTGAGTGGATAAAAATACCTGCTGACCCACCTGATACTGCGGAGCAGGTCTCCTGCGCCGGTTCGCTGCCCTGGTTGCACTCCACTGTGCGTAAAAGGGCCTGGCACGTAGCAGCCCACAGCCGACGACAGCGCCTCAGGTGTGCGTGATCTGAGGGTACGGCCACCTCCCCCTCTTCTTCGGGGAACAGCGGGGGGTCATAGCCCAGCGATGCCCTGAAAGGAGACATGCCGGTAGCGGCAGAGACAGTTAGGTTGTGCGCATACTCAATCCAAGGCAGATGGCCACGCCACGATGATGGGCAGGAGGCGATGACACAGCGCAGAGCAGCCTCCAGCTCCTGATTTTCTTGCTCGCACTGCCTGTTACTCTGGGGGTGATGACCGGAGAACAGGCTTACCGTAGCCCCCAAAGCGTTGCAAAAACACCTCCACACACTGAACACGAACTGCGGACCTCGGTCGGAGACAATGTCCGCGGGGATTCCATGCAGACACATGACGTGCTGCACCAGAAGGTCCACCATCTCTCGTGCTGTTGGGAGCCCATGTAGGGGGATGAAGTGAGCAGCCTTGGAGAAGCGGTCTACAATGGTCAGCACAGTGTCAAAGGTGTTGGATACTGGGAGACCGGTCACAAAGTCCAGAGCCATGTGAGACCATGGCCTCCCCGGGACAGGCAAAGGATGGAGAAGGCCCGTCGGCGGAGATGTCGACGTCCTCCTGGTGGCAAACTGGGGGCAGGCCCGAACATAGCCAGTGATGTCCTGACAGAACCCTGGCCACCAGAAGGATCTCTGGAACAGGTCCACTAACCAGGAAATCTCAAGGTGGCAGGCGAATTTGGAGGCATGGGCCCAGTGGATCACGTCACCCCAAACAGCTGATGGTACAAACAGTCTGGAGACTGTCCCTGGGTCCGGTTCAGTTTCCTGAGCCCTCAGGACCTTACCCCTGATGGCCTAGGAGAGGGCGCCCACGACACACGAGGCTGGGAGGATGGTGTGCTCCTGCTTCTCGGTGGTCTCCGAGGCAAACTGCCTGGACAGGGCATCTGGCTTCACGTTCTTTGACCCCAGGCGGTAGGTGATGGTGAACCGGAAGCGTCCAAAGAACAGGGACCAACGCGCCTGGTGAGCGTTCAGGCGCTTAGCCGTCCTCAGGTACTCCAGGTTTTTATGGTCTGTACAAACCACAAAGGGTAGCGAGGCCCCCTCCAGCCAGTGCCGCCACTCCTCCAGCGCAAGCTTGACCGCCAGGAGTTCTCTGTCGCCGACGTCGTAGTACCTCTTGGTGGGTGACAAATGCCGAGAGAAAAAGGCACAAGGGCGGATAACCCCATCTACCGGGGAACGCTGAGAAAGGACTGCCCCCACCCCTGAATCTGAGGCATCCACCTCGACCAAGCACTGCAGCGCGGGATCCACCTGCGTCAAGACCTGGGAGGAAGAGAATTCCATCTTCAGGATTGTAAAAGCCGACGCAGCCTCCTCCGTCCACTGGAATGCCACCTTAGGGGAGGTGAGGCGGGTCAGGGGGGCGGCGATCAAGCTGTACTTGGGCACAAACCGCTGGTAGAAGTTGGCAAACCCCCAAAATTGTTGCAACTGTTTCCTTGACGACGGGGGGGGGGGGGTGCAATCCACCACTGCCCTCACCTTCTCCGGGTCTGGAATGACCTGGTTGTGTGAGATAATAAAGCCCAGGAACGAGGTCTTCTCGGTGTAGAACTCACACTTTTCGGCTTTCACGAAGAGTTTGTTCTCAAGTAGCTGTTGAAGGACCCGCCTCACGTGAATCTGATGCTCCTCCTGGGATTTGGAGAAGATCAGGATGTCATTCAGGTAGACGAAAACAAAGGACCCCAGGAAATCCCGGAGGACGTCGTTGATGAGCCGCTGGAAGATGGCCGGAGCGTTGGTGAGCCCAAACGGCATGACGAGGTACTCAAAGTGGCCGCTGGGGGTCCGGAATCCCGTCTTCCACTCATCGCCCTCCCGAATCCACACGAGATGGTAAACGCTGCGGAGGTCCAACTTCATGAATCAGGAGGCCCCCTGGAGGGAGTCGAAGGCAGAGTCCATCAGAGGTAACGTATACTTGTCCTTGATGGTAATATCGTTCAAAGCCTGGAAGTCGATGCAAGGACGAAGAGAGCTGTCTTTCTTCCCAACAAAGAAGAAGCCTGCCCCCACTGGAGATGACGATGGCCGGACGATGCCCGAGCTGAGCGACTCCTTGATGTATGCTTCCACAGCCTCCCGTTCCGGAGCAGATAAGCTGTACGAGCGGCTCGACGGCAGGGGGGGTGCCCGGGCGGAGGTTAATGGCACAGTTGTATGGGCGGTGGGGGGAAAGAGACAGCGCCTGGGCCTTGCTGAACACCGCTGCCAGGTCGTGAAACTCAGCAGGCACCCTGGACAAGTCAGGGGGTGGAAGGGCGGGGGGGAGGGGAACCGCAGGAGAACAGGCTGCCGATTGGAGACAAGCATTCAGGCAGAACGAGCTCCAGGCGAGAATGCTGCCAGTCCGCCAGTCAAAGGTGGGGTTGTGTAAGCGCAGCAAGGGGTAACCCAGGATGACCAGGGCAGCCGAGTTGGAGAGAACAAAGAGCTGGAGGTCCTCACGATGGTTCCCAGATATGATGGCTGAAACCGGGGCAGTCCGGTTCGTCACCCTCCCTAGTGGAGCCTTCGACAGAGTGATGAGGTTGAGGGGTGTTGGCAGAGCTTGGCAGGGTAGCCCCAATCAGATTGCCAGTTCTTCAGAAATGAAGCTCTGTTCAGCCCCCGAGTCCACCAGTGCACGTGTGAGGAACTCCGTGTGGTTGTAACAAAACCTGATAGGCAGGAGACATCTGGATAGGGAATTAGACCGGGATGAGTCCGTGAGGCCCCCTATAGTGACTCGCAGACCCCCCCTTTTGGCCGAACCGAGCAGGACTCAATGTCATACTGGTCATCCCCGCAATACATGCAGAGCCCTAAGTCCCTACGGCGCTGTCTCTCTGCCTGTGAGATCTTAGTTCGTCCTATTACCATGGCCTCGGGCTCACCCGGGCCCTCAAGCGCCAGCAAAGCCAACGAGGGTGATTGGGAGGAGCGGCGAAGTGGCTTGTCCGAACGGCCGGAGGACCTCCGTTTGGCCGCTCACTTCCTCAACCTATTATCCAAATTAATGGCCAGAGAAATGAGTTTGGTGAGCCGCTCAGGCTTATCTAGGCAGGCCGCAAACTAGGGCTCAGGGTACGGAGAGCAGAGCGCAGCATCCTCCCACCCTACTTCCACCGCCACCACCCGGAAGTCGACAGCTTAATCGGCCACTGACTGACTACCCTGGCGAAGATTAAGCAAATGGGTGGTTAGCACACTATCGCGATCCGAATGGTCAAACACTTCGTGGAAATCTCGGACGAACTGGGTGTAAGTGAGGTTAGCGTAGCTGGGCTGCACCATTATCGCGTAAGCCCATGCTAACGCTCGCCCATCCAAGAGATTAGCCACGTAACTGATTCGGCTGTGATCGGAAGGGAACTCCCCGGGAACGCGTTCAAACACCGTCTCACACTGGAGGATGAAACCCCGCGCCTCCCCGAGCTTCCCACTGAAGTGCATGGGCGTGGGGATCGGTGTGAGACGCGTGAACGCGCCCGGGCTAGCCTGGCTAGGTGGTGAGCTAACAGGAGCTGGCCTGCTGCTCTGGGCCGGAGGGAGCGCCCGCTGTCCTTCCAGGTGATCCAACCGGCCGTTTGTCTGACCTAGCTGGTTCAAAATTACCTGCTGCTGGTAAGCAACTTGATCGACTCGAGCCTCCAAGATGTTAAAGCGGTGTGCAAGCCCACGGTTCGCTGGGTCATTCTGACAGAGCTGTACTGTCATAATGTCGGACCCAGGGAACACGCACTCACAGGCTCAAGTTCAATACAATAATCTTTATTGAATACCAGCAGGAGCGTGGATGCGTGTGTGCGATATCTAAATGTGTTGTGAGTGAACAAGCTGCAGCCGGGGGTGACACAAAGCGCCGTACAGCCTGGCAACCCTAGAGACAGAGCCAAACACAAATGTTAGATCTCAGCCGTGCTATAATGACCGGAGAATTAACAGGCTTAATTGTTGATGTTCTATAGGCGATGTTGGCTTGGCCTTGGGCTTCCTGCCAAGGAGACAGCGTTTGGCGAGCGCACCCGGTGAAGCGCTGTGGAGCGCGGCGTGGAGAGAAGGGCGATTCCGCCGCTGCGAGGGAGAGAACCGCCACCTTAGGGATCCACCTGTGCACAGGGGAGAGCCTGGGAAAAAGGTAAGTGGAGGATGTTGAGCTTACGTGCCAACGGCAAGTCCAGCAGAGATGCACGGGGCTGAGAGGAATCAGGCGTGCGCAGGATGACGAGCGTAGCATAGCAGACGGCTCCGTGCCGAAGCTCCAGACAGGATGGGCTATATAGCCCGGGGCTGCTTATTCCCAGGTGCGCGCGCAGCTGAGGCAGATGACGGCCCAGAGAGAGTTGTAACAGAAATGTGGGAACATTATCAGTAACAAACATATGACTTGCACTTGTCCATCTTGGTAACTTAAGTAATATCCTAAAAACATCAATATATGACACCTGTAACTTTTTTTTAACTTAGCTTGACTATAATTACACCACAATTGAGCCACGTAAAGTGGGGTGCAGTAAGCTCTAAAGAGTTCTATTTTAACATTGTCGTGCACATAAGAAATTTGCGTGCCAGCATACATCGGCGCTGAGCATCATCATCATCGCTCAAGTTGGTTCTAATAATGTGGCCCAAATATTTCACTTTAGCCACCACACTAAGTGCTTGATCAGAGATGGAGAAAGAAGGCAAATGTTGGTTTTGATCATCCTTAGCTTTTACTATCATAATGACACTCTTTTTACAGTTAAACTTTATAGTGCTCTACCCCATAACTAGAGCAAATTCTAAGAAGTTGCTGCAGGCCAGCACTATAGGGTGACAAATTGACTAAGTCATCCGCATACATTAAGTGGTAACGAGTCTATCTCCAATCATGTATCCAGTCTTACTTGCTGTCAGTTGTTGAGAAAGATCATCTACTGTGTATAGACTAAATAAGAGTGGTGGCAGAATTCCACCTCGTTGTACCCCTTTAGTTACTGAGAAGAATGCTGATATGCTCCTGCCCCATTCAGCATGCATGGTTTGATGTAAGTACCAGAAATGTAGTATTCTTGTTAAATAGACGGGTACCCCTCTATTTTGTAATTTCATAAATAATTTACCATGATTTATTCTATCAAATGCTTTGGCCACATCCAGGAAACATAAATGTTGAGTTTTTTCACTTGTACATACTAACAACTTCCTTTTGTGCATAAATACACATATCTGTACTATGTTTATTTTTAAAATCAAATTGATGGTGTGTAATAATAATGTATTCCTGAAGGTGATCCCAAAGAATAATTTCTAGTACTTTAGACAGAATACTAGCCAGAGCAATTGGGCTATACTTTTCTATACTAGATATTTTACCTGTTTTGTCCTTGACTACTGGCACTAATACCACTTTTCTTCTTCTAGCTTTATTCCCACGTTCTGGTGGTGTGTCCCTGCAGCAGACATCGATATGTCTGCTATATCCATAGGTTGGAGCTGAGTTTTACACTGGATGCCCTTCCTGACACAACCTGCCCATTTTTATCCGGGGTTGGGACCGGCACAGGGAGTACACTGGCTTTAAATCAAATTAAGTGGAACTCAACACTTGTATCACTGTATCACCAATATTTTTTCAACTTTTAATTTGCCAAAATTCCGGGATAAGGCTTTGTTTTAGAAAGAAACACAAATTTAACTCACCTTTAACGTCAATGGAGCCGAAGAAAAGGATATTGTAAAAACTATGCTGGGCCACTAGAGGTGGCAGTATGACTTTTTTACAGCACAACACAGCACATCTGTTTACAGCATGTGGAGTTGAACTGTTCAGTTTGGTGGCTCTTGGCTGCTGCCGACCGTACGGGCATGTGAACTGCAGATTATTTTCACTGCGCATGCGTGTACTCCAAAACTACTCAATGGATTTGGATGAAATTTTTACCAGACATGGTCCTTGGGCTAGAGAGGAATCTATAACATTTTGGTGATGATCCAAGAATGCATACCGCCACCAAAGCTCTTATCTTCTCACAGGGTGTTAGCAAGAATACTCCAAAACTACTGGATGGATTTGGATGAAATTTTTACCAGAGGCGGTCCTTGGGCTAGAGAGGAACCTTTTTGATGATGATCCGAGAATGCATACCTCTACCAAGGCTCTGGGACCGAGGCATCAGCACCTTGGTGCTTTCATTTTGTTGGAGTTTTTTTGGCCATGGAACTTGCCCTCATGACCTGCTCATTCCTTTTAATGAATCGCAGTGTGTATTTAAATCTAGCATTTGCAGTTTTTCGGTGTTCAAAAAAAAAACTGGACCATGCCTAGAGCTTACCCTTAAAACCCAGTTTTTATAAGTATCCCTAGATTCTGTATAAAGTTCAGACACACAATCATTCCACCCTGGTCGAACAATATTAGTCTTAACTTTATTTGAGCAAAGTGGCCTGCAACAGAATTTTAAACAATTCACAATGCGATCATACAGCTCGCACAAGCTTTGAAACTGTTTCTAACTCTTTCAATTTATGTTATCACAAGAAATGCCATGAAGAGGCAATTCAACGCTGCTTAAGTTCTTATCAGTCAGGTAGTTGTAATACCAGAAATCACCTTCAGAAAGCCCTGACCAATTTAGATTCCCACTCCGCTCAAACTTATTACAACTAGCTAATTCAGGGAACAAATCCATCACCTCTACCAACTAATCACCTCTACCAGTCCATCATCTCTACCATCTCCATCACCTCTACCAACCCATCACCTCTACCAGTCCATCATCTCCACCAACCCATCATTTCTACTAACCCATCAGAACTACCAATCCATCATCTCTGCCAGTCCATCACCTCTACTGGTTCATCCTCTCTACCAACCCATCACCTCTAGTGATGGGTTGGTAGAGAGGTACATCTAGTTGGTACATCTAGTTGGTACATCTAGTAGAGATGATGGGTTGGTAGAGATGATGGATTCATCATCTCTACCAACCCATCATCTCTACTAACCCATCATTTCTACCAACCCATCAACAATACGAACTCATCACTTCTACCAATCCATCACCTCTACCAACCCATCATCACTACCAATCCATCATCTCTACCAACCCATCATCTCTACTAACCCATCAACACTACCAATCCATCATCTCTATCAATCCATCATCATCAAGATTTTCTGTGCTTCCCCACTTGAAAGGGGTTGACCTATCTACTCAGAGCTTTTCAACAGGATTCCACACAAGTGACCAAACAACTTGTCCATTTTTTCTTCTTTATTTAATTCTTTAGAAATATAGACATGTGCGTTTAGGCTGGCAGGTGGTCAGGATGGTGAAAAACCTAACACACACACAAATAAAAATGCTCTGAAACTGTACAATATTCAAATATCCAAGCACAACTTTCAAATAACAATAAATAGTTAAGTTAGCAATAAATAATTAAGCACCATATAATTTTTACCCCTTTAAATACGTTTAAACAAAATTTCAATAATTTATTAATTAACTTATGTTACCATTCTACAACCCCATAACCACAACATCTTATATTTATATTGTCATATTTCCAAACACATACGCATTTATTTATTAATGTATAAACTGTTTTAAAATACTACTCCACCCATGAAGCTTTCATTCTTAAAGTCCACTAAACCAATAGTGTAAAAAAACAAACAAAAAACAAACGCCATCACCCCAAACCACACATCCAGTACGGACATCATTGGATTTAGTGGCTTTCATACTAGTGTGTTTTGGCTCAGGTCTTGCTTCTTTTCTTGGCTCCTCATCCCTCAGTTGCTCGAGTTGTTCATAGATATTCTCTTGCTCCTTCAGGAATGCCAACAGACTGTCAAACCTGTTGCTTGGGGCCACAGCATTTTGACCATTAGTTACATAGACTAGCCATTCCTTCTTCACAGATTCAGGAAGCTTACTCTCAATGGATTTTGTAACCAAAGGATTTTTAATAGCTCCTGTGTCTCCCAGGTCACTCAAGTCTTGCAGTGCCTTCTCCACTCCTTGAATCAACTCCACTATCATTCTTGGCTGATTACTTCTTACAGCTGGCATTTTCTGCAATTCTTCCACAATTTCGATAACAATGGGTGTTTGGTTTCCATAGCGGTTTTCATCCATCCATCCATCTTCTTCCGCTTAATCCTTTTGGATCGTGGGGGGGCTGGAGCCTATCCCAGCATCTTTGGGCGAGAGGCAGGGTATGCCCTGGACAGATGACCAGTCCATCGCAGGGCCAACACAGAGAGACAGACAACCATTCACTCTGACAGTCATACCTAAGGACAATTTAGAATCCCCAGTTGCTTCCGCCCTTCAGAGAGAGCAGTCGCCTTTTCTTTTGCTCCCTCCTTCACCCTCCCTCCCTCCCTCCCTAACTGACTGAATCCCAGCTTGCTGCTGTCTGTGTCTGCGTCGCTCTTTTGCTGCTGATTCTTGATCCAAACGGAAATTATGGATTTAATAAGCTGGGCTTTGAACGCAATTGACACAGTTTTTTCAACTAGGAAATCGGGCCCGAGGGAGCCCACTTGTCCCACAGGTACTGCTGCGGCGGGTTATGTAAGGAACACACATAATTGGAAGCTCATGTGTCTGTGCGATCTCTCAATTGAAGATGCGGAAGACTTATACCTATTAGGCGTTACGGTCTCAGGACTTCTACTGATCGGCTTTGGGATAGTCCTGGTGTATCGAAAATTGAAGAAGATGGACAGAGCTTATCAAAATGCTGACCCCGCGAAGCTCTTTCATCAATTTGACCAGCTGGGGAGAACTCTGATCGCGGCCAGTGGTGAACTGAATAGAAAGATTGGTAACATCGGGATGGCCCTAGGAGCTCTACAGGAAAATATTTTAAAGCCTGGCAATGATGGGAATTATGGAGCACTGGATGCATAAGAGTTGAAAGTTTTTCTCTGAGTGTCTGTGCTATTCGACCTTGTTTCGGCGCCCCTCAGCTTCACTCCTCCAGGATGAATGATAAGCAGCAGAATTGTTTGGCTTTCTTTCATAAACATCTGGTGCACGGCAATCTGAATTCTCAAGGACAGCAACATGTGACTGGCTCAGAAAATTCCATCTGCCATGCTCCAAGGACATGCCCTTCTGAGCTTCAGTCACTAAGACATAACATCTCCGCTGAGGGAGGATTTTTGCTGTCTCCAGTTACTGATAAACACCCACCTGCGTTCAACATACACAAATTCAATTCACCTTTATTTATATAGCGCCATTTCACAACAACAGTCATCTCATAGCACTATCAACTGTAGGGGGGAGCCCCACAGTTGCAGAAAGACCTCAGCAATCAGGCGATCCCCTGTGAGCAAGCACTTGGCAATGGTGGAGAGGAAAAACTCCCTTTTAACAGGAAGAAACCTCCAGCAGAACCAGGCTCAGGGAGGGGCAGTCATCTGCTGCGACTGGCTGGGGGGTGAGGGGATAGAGAAGAAGAAAAGAACAGACATGTAGAGAGCAAACAGCACGATGGGGACTCAATCTATGGGAGAGAACAAACAAATGTTAATGACCAGCAAAAAAAAAATATTTCATAGAGAGTGAGGAAAGGAGTGAGGCCCAGTGCATTACTGGAGGTCCCCCGGCTGACTAAACCTATTAGCAGCATAACTAAGGGAGGGTTCAGTAACACATGATCCCTCCCTAATTGTAGGCTAGATCAAAAAGGTAGGTTTTAGCCCTATTCTTAAAAACAGAGATCGAGTCTGACTCCCGAATCCAGATTGGCAGCTGATTCCACAGGAGAGGAGCTTGATAACTGAAGGCTCTGCCTCCCATTGTACTTTTGGAGATTCTAGGTATTACAAGTAATCCTGCATTTTGGGAGCGTAGTGCTCTGTTAGGATAATACGGTAGTATCAGATCTTTTAAATAAAAAGGAGCCTGATTGTTTAGAGCTTTGTAAGTGAGAAGAAGGATTTTAAACTTAATTCTAAACTCTATGGGAAGCCAATGAAGGGAGGCCAGAACCGGAGAGATATGATCTCTCTTTCTAGTACCTGTTAAAACTCTTGCTGCAGCATTTTGGATCAGCTGAAGACTTTTTAAAGATGTTTTAGGACAGCCTGATAATAAAGAATTACAATAATCTAATCTCGAGCTAACAAAAGCGTGGATCAGCTTCTCAGCATCACTCTGAGACAAGATGCTCCTAATCTTGGCAATATTACGCAAATGATAGAAGGCAGTCTTAGAAACAAATTTAATATGTGAATTGAAGGACAAATCCTGATCAAAAATAACTCCAAGGTTCCTCACAGAGCTATTAAGAGAAAGAGTAACTGCGTCCAAACTGAAAGTTTGATTTGGAAAGGAATTTCTAAGGTTTTTTGGACCAACAAGAATGACTTCAGTCTTATCTGAATTTAATAGCAGGAAATTACAAGTCATCCAAGCTTTGATTTCCTTAAGACAGGCTTCTAACTTGGCTAATTGATTAGTATCATCTGGCTTCATTGACAGGTATAATTGTGTGTCATCTGCATAACAATGAAAATGTATACAGTGCTTTCTAATAATGTTGCCTAACGGAAGCATATATAAACTAAAAAGAGTAGGGCCTAGCACAGATCCCTGTGGAACTCCATGACTAAGCTTTGAGCTGAAAGAAAACTCATCATTTACATGAACAAACTGGAACCTATCAGATAAATAAGATCTAAACCACTGCAACGAAGTTCCATTAAGTCCAACATAGTGTTCTAATCTATCAAGTAGAATATTATGATCAATAGTATCAAAAGCTGCACTAAGATCTAAAAGGACAAGTACAGAAACTAGTCCATTATCAGATGCAATGAGGAGGTCGTTAGTGACCTTCGCTAAGGCTGTTTCAGTACTATGATGGATTCTAAACCCAGATTGAAACTCTTCAAGTAAACCATTTCCCTGCAGGTGGTCAAATAATTGCGTAGCAACAACTCTTTCTAAGATTTTTGAAATGAAAGGGAGATTAGAGATTGGTCTATAGTTAGCTAAAGCTCCTGGATCTAGCGTTGGCTTTTTGAGTAAGGGTTTAATTACAGCCGTTTTAAAAGCCTGCGGTACATGGCCTAAAGTTAATGAAGAATTGATTATATGAAGAATAAAGCTACCAATAAGTGGGAAGACTTCTTTAAATAACCTGGTAGGAATAAGATCTAAAAGACAAGTTGAAGGTTTGGATGAGGAAACTACTTTGTCTAACTCACAAAGGTCGATTGGAGTAAACTCATCAAGACAGACATCAATAGAAGGAGTTGTAGTAGTTACAGTATTTAAGTTAACTGTGGGAAGAATCTGATTGATTTTATCTCTGATGGATGAAATTTTATTATTGAAAAAGTTCATAAAGTCCTGACTAGTAAGCTCTAAGGGGATGCTAGGATTGACAGAGTCCTGACTCTTTGTCAACCTGGCTACAGTACTGAAAAGAAACCTGGGATTATTCTTGTTCTCTTCTATTAATGCAGAGTAATAACTCGTTCTAGCTTTTCTAAGAGATTTTTTATAAATTAAAAGATGATTTCTCCAAGCTAAATAGATTTCATCTAAATTAGTAGAGCGCCATTTTCTTTCTAATTGACGAGTCTTCTGTTTTAAGCTACGAGTTTCTGTGTTGAACCAAGGAGTTAAAAATCTCTGATTAGACTTTTTCTTTTTTAAGGGGGCCACCAAGTCTAGAGCCTGATGCAGAGAAGCTGAAACACTATCCACCATGTTATCAATTACAGAAGGAGCAAGCTGTCGATAGCTTATTTCCGTTGTGTTGACACATGGCATAGAGGAAACAATCTGCATAAATTTGGAAACAGCATCATCTGAGAGGCATCTACTGTGATAATATTTTTCTTTAGGAGCCAAATAGTCAGAAATAGTAAAATCAAAGGTTAACAGACAATGGTCTGACAGTACAGGGTTATGAGGAGACACTACAAGATTTTCTATTTCTATGCCATATGTCAGAACAAGGTCCAATGTATGGTGGAGGTAATGAGTAGAATTTCCTACTTTCTGAGAAAACCCAATCGAGTCTAATATTGAATTAAAAGCCACATTAAGGCAGTCACTATCTACATCCACATGTATATTAAAGTCCCCTACTATAATTATTCTATCAGATTTCAGCACTAAATCAGCTAAGAAATCAGCAAATTCGGATAAAAAATCTGAATAGGTTGATGGGGGACGATAAACAATGGCAAATAAAATTGGGTTTAACCTGAAACTGCTAAAGTGCCCAATACTGAGGACCAGGCCCTCAAAGGAATTATAACATGTTTTTTGCTTTACATTGACTAGTAATTTGGAATGGTAAATTGTTGCTACTCCTCCTCCACGACCAGAACTTCTGGGATTTTGACAGTTTAAATAACCAGAGGGGGTTGATTCATTTAAACCAACATAATCCTCTTGTCCTAACCAAGTCTCTGTAAGGGATATTAAATCAATCTGATGATCAATTAACAGATCATGGACTAACAGAGACTTGGGAGTTAGAGACCTAATATTTAACAAACCACATTTAATTTTTAAATTATGAGGAGGAACAGAGGCCAAATCATTCAATTTAGAGGCTTTATGTTTAATTTGAGTTTTACCAATATTTTGCTTTATCACTTTGGGATGCTTATACATTATATTTTTATTTACTTTGGAGGGAGCAGACAACGATTCTCTGATGGGGAAGACAGGGGCTAAGCTGAGGGGTGGCGGATGAAGAGGAGCTGCGGAGAGGCGTGTAAGACTGCGACTCTGCTTCCTGGTCCCAACTCTGAGTAGTCAGGGTTTTGGAAATTTGGATAAAAAAGATGCCAGATTGTTAGATAAATGAGAAGCACCATCCAAAGTGGGATGAATGCTGTCTCGTCTCATAAGACCAGGTTTTCCCCAAAAAGAGCTCCAATTGTCAATGTAGCCCACGTCATTTTTAGGACACCACACAGACAGCCAGCGGTTCAAGGATGACGAGCGACTAAACATGTCATCACTGGTCAGATTGGGGAGGGGCCCAGAGAATACTACAGTGGCAGACATCGTTTTTGCAAAGTCACACACCGATTCTACATCAAGTTTCGTGACTTCCGACTGCCGGAGACGGATGTCATTAATGCCGGCGTGAATAACAATTGTGGAATATTTACAGTTACTTTTAGCCAGCATTTTCAAATTTGACTCGATGTCGCCTGCTCTGGCCCCAGGAATACATTGGACTATGACCGCTGGAGTCTCTAGGTTCACGTTTCTGACTACAGAGTCGCCAATGATCAGAGTTTTTTCCTCAGCGGGTGTGTCGCTGAGCGGGGAAAAATGATTAGAAACGTGAACAGGTTGGTGGTGAACCGGGGCTTTGCGACTAGGCTTCCTTCTCACCGTCACCCACCCAGTCTCCTCACTGCTGAGGAGAGCCGGGGAACCGCTGACAGGGGGGCCTAAGCTAGCTAGCTCCACTGCAGCTAATGGGCGTCCGTCGAGATTAACTGGCGCAGACGGTGTTTCAATGCAGCGGAGCTGGGATTCCAAATCAGACAACCTCGCCTCAAGCGCCTCAAAAAGACAACATTTATTACATTTACCGTTATCACTAAAAGAGGCAGAGGTGTAGCTAAACATCTGACAGAGAGAGCACACCAGAGGAGAGGAAAGAGAGGTAGTAGCCATAGCTAGTGGCTAGAGAGCTGGAGAGCAAACCACACAGGCAGACAGCAAAACAGGAAGTGACGATACGTTACCACAAGGAAGTGACGATCCCCCCACGAACACACTGATTCATTTATACTGAGATTCACATCCATTCACTGACTCTCTCTGACTTTGGACTTTGGTTTTTGTGGTTGATTGTCTGCTCTGAGCCATTGAGAGATTTTTTTTCATTGTAATCATAATCTGCTTAAATATTCATAAGCTGTATTCTGATAACGAAGTTTTTTTTCTCTCCCCCCCCATTGTGTCGTTCCTCTCTCCCTTTCCCCCTCTTCCCTTATCTATCACTGTTTGATGAGGCGCCTTATTTACGGCTGCCGTGTCGTTGTGTTGCGCTTACACGCGCGCCAATGTCAAGTCAAATTCCTCGTGTGTTTTTCTACATGCTTGGCAATAAAGTTCATTCTGATTCTGATTCTGATTCTGATTCTGATGCCAATTAACCTAACCTGCATGTTGAGACACGGAAAACATCTGCAGCATTGTAGGTGGTGAGTTTGAGGTCTTGGGTGATTCTTTCATCCAGGCTGTCCAGCAACTAAAATTTCTTCACCTCTCTTGAGCCTGTGGGGTCACCTTAATTCTGTAGTGCTTCCCAGTCCCTTCTCCACCTGTAGATATTGTGTTTATTTCCAGAGAACTTGGGGAAAGACGTTGGCTTCAGTTTGATGGTGAGCAGGGAAAATTTGGGGGGACAGTAGCTGTTGGTTCCCTGTCTTCTTCTTTCAGCCTTTCCTGGATAAAGTCAGCTTTTCTGGACACAAGCTTGGGAATTGTGAGGTCAAGCTCCTTTAGCCGGTCTTGGATCTCTTTCCTCTGTTCAGATGGAATCCATCACTTCCATCGGTCATGCAACTCCTTTGCTGTTTTCATGAGGTCTTTTGGGTGGGTGAGCATGAATTCATATGCCTCCTGTTTACTAACTAATTAACTAACTAACTAACATAGCGCTTTTCTAGTCACAAAGACCACTCAAAGACCACTACTGAGGTCAGCTGTGGCAGTGTGTCTGCACTCTAACTCAGCTACTTGCAATGCTGTGAATGCTTGATGAGCTCCAAAGTTTGACCACGGTATGTCTTGGACAAGGTCTCTGACCTCCTTCAGTTTTGACACACACTCATAAGCAGTCCTAGTCAGATCGGCTTTTTGCTGTTCAGTTAACATGGCTTTTTACAGTGTCATATTTCCAAACACATACCCATTTATTTATTAATGCATAAACTGTTTTAAAATACTTCTCTACCCATGACCCTTTCACTCTTAAAGTCCACTTTTAACCAAATTATCAGAATCAGAATCAGAATCAGAATGAGATTTATTGCCATTGTTCATGTAGTACACAAACTAGGAATTTGGAATATCTAGGAATATCACATTAGTGACTAAATAAACCAACAGTGGAATGAAAGCACCAAGATGCCGTGCCTCGGTGCCTGTGGCATGATAGCAGGGAGGCTGCAAAAAAGTGGCACTCTGACCTCTACTGGCCCAGAATAGTTTTTATGCCTGGCGAAATGGAGGCATACAGTAATCAGTTACTGTGTCTGTTTGTAGCTGTGTGTACCTGTCCATCTGTCTGCCTGCCTGTCTGTCTGCCTCTCTATTTCAGCTTGCCCGGTCAAAGTTAAGTGGAACTAAAGGCTTGTATCATTGTATGACCATATTTTCTCAACTTTTAATTTGCTAGAATTTCAAAATAACACTTTGTTTTTGAAATAAACACAAATTTAACTCACCATTTCTGTCAATGCCGGAGCAAAAAAAAAAAGGTATTGTAATAACAATCCCGGGCCACTAGAGGTCGGAGTGCCACTATTTTAAAGCTGCCCATGCTACCATGCCACAGGCACCGAGGCACAGCACTTTGGTGCTTTCATTACAATACCTTTTTTTTCCGCTGTGGCATTAACAGAAATGGTGAGTTAAGTTTGTGTTTATTTCAAAAACAAAGTGTAATTTTGAAATTCTGGCAAATTAATAGTCGAGAAAATATGGTCATACAATGATACAAGCCTTTTGTCATAGATCACCCGTTTCACAGGCAGAACAAGACTCCAAATGCCATCTGTGAGTTTGTGACATTTATTAAAGTAAAGACAAAATGTGACATGCAACACAATACTTACAAAAAAAAGGGGAAACACTCGTGCCGGAGGTGAGTGGAGCTCAGGACCAGAGGAAGCAGAACAGCCTAGGGAAAATAGCGGCTGAGGCGCTCGCAGATGCCAGGGAACAGAGACAGTTTCAGCCAGAGCACAACCGAAAAGCAGCGGGACTCACAGCTAAGGGACTTAAGGGAAAAGGATGATTACCTGGTTGTAGCTCAACGCGATCTCCTCAACGGCTATGGCCGACAACACACTCAGATTAGCAACGATCATCTGAGGACGTCTCAGAAGGACACGACAACGGGGAAAAGTTGTCGTGCCATTAAATACCATTCCTTGATGAATAACAGGTGTGGGTACATGAGTGGAAAAATAACACTGGTCAATACCAAATTTATTGTCTAAGTTTTTTTAAGCTGATTTGGGACAATTTTGATGTGCTGAATCCAAAAATCACATTGGTTTTGCTCAATCAGGTCAACTTTTTTAACTATGGCCACATGTTTTCTTACGTTTTTGTTTACATGTATGGGTATTTTCGCTTTATATGATGCAAAATTCCTTTTTTATTTCTTAAAATTCTCTGAATTTTGAACAATGATGATGAAACATTCAATTTACATGTACTTACCTTTATCAATGTCTACTATTCCATTTACAGTACAACTGTACAACTGCTGTACAACTGCTTATAACTTAACATAAAAACCTGACCTGATTGAAAGAAACGGATGTCATTTTCGGATTCAGCGGTGCAAAATTGTCTTAAATCAGTTGAAAAAGCACAGACAGCTTACAAAAAAATTACTTTTGTTATGTTGTGTAATCAAACGAGTGACAGCTGTGCAGCCCACAAGATCGAGTTTGACATCCGGATGCTGCACAGCACTGTCAAAATAAAAGCACAGACCAGACACAATGTAGTAATTCAAGGAAACGATGACACAACACCAAACGATGTAAATAATATCATAATTGACACACAATAAATAAGCAGGACTAAAGGCAGAACTAAGAATACAAACACTTCATAAATAAACAAGCAGGAAAAGGACAAAACTAAAACCAGAGACTGCCCCCCCATGCTCAGGATCATGACACCTTTAGTTGCACTTAATTTTGACTGGGTGAGTCAAGCTGGTAACAGACAGACAGACAGACAGGCAGAGGGAAAGATACAACCACACACAGCCGCAATAACTGATCACCGTATGTCTGTCTGTTTTACTGAGGCATAATGAATTTTCCAACCACAGCTACTCAATTGCTCAACAGCTGAAGCTTATCACTCAGGGCCATAATTAAAGTTTGTGCTGACTCAGTGTCTTCAGTAGGAAGCAGCTTCAACATAAATTTTAACTTCAATGTCTTACTGGCTGCCTCTCTGATTATTGTAGATGTTTTTTTAGTCATGCTGCTGCAAAGAAACTTAAGTGTCTTTCAGCGGTGTACTTGCACGACAACTCCTATTTTTTCTTCTCTGCTGGTCTCCACCCATTTTCAAACTTCTGGTAGATTGGCTCCACCCAAGCTGCTCTGGTCACACCCACTGAGCTGCTGTAGGTCGTTTCTTATCCATCTTGCTATTTTAATTCATGTTCACTTTATTCAACAAGTTGTTTCCATTTTCAAGATGTCAGCCTTCAGAAACCTAGTTTGAGTTAACAGTCATCTCTACCAACCCATTACTTCTATCAATCCATCTCATCTACCAATCTATCATATCTACCAACCCATCATGTCTACTAACCCATCAACACTACTAAGTGACCACTGTAGAGAATGCATTCAAGGATGAGGTTGAGTTTATTTCTCAGGTTCAGCTTTATTATGAGAACACATTCTCTAGCAATCTCTCAACAAGAAAAGAGACCGAGCAATGAAATACCACACTCTTATACTGCCTAAGTCACATGGTGCTTTAGCAAACATACAATCACATGGTACTTAATTCCCAGTCACAATGCAACTCTTTGATGTCTGTCTCTTATCCCTCGATGTTCCGGGAATCCTTCTGGGGCATCCTCTCTGAGACAAAGGCCAAAACTCGCACCTCCTCGTCATCTCCTGTAGATCTCTGCAGACCCAGACCTTCTTTGTCCCGCGAGACGTGAAACCCCCAATAGACATGCAGCCATACATTTGTGGGAGATATGAACTCAATATATGTGCCAATATATGTGCCACATAACCCCCCCAAACGTCTATTAAGGGACAAAACCTAATCAGAGATGCATGACAGAAAACATCACTACATATCACAAATCAATCCACCAATGGCTTGGGTTTTAACCTCCTGCCATATCTGCTGTAAGCCGGCTTTGTTCCTTCTGCCCCGACTTGCTGCATCTGTGGATCAGAATTGTTAGCACATCTCTGTGGGGGGTCCGAAGAATGCCTTCTCGGCGGCCTGCCACGGCGGGGGGCCCTGGCCAACTGCACGTGTTCATCAGCCAGAACAAAGGCGGGTTTAAGTCTGTTAATGCAAATCAACTCTTTTCTGCTTCCTAAATCAAGCAAAAAAATGTTTCTCTCCTGTTTCCAACACTCTGAAAGGCCCGTCGTAAGGCGGTTGCAAACCTGGGCGTTGGGCATCATGTCTAACAAAAACAAACTCCGCATTTTTTAAAGCCTTCAGCACAAAAACGCGTGGAAAACTGTGATGAACTGGGCCAGAAAGGGTATTTGATCCTGTGCCGCTCTGCAGCGGCTGAGCGGGGGGGCAATTTGGCGCAGGGTTGTTGGGAAGAAATTCCCCTGGCAAACGGAGGGGTTGTACAAAAACTAATTCAGCCGGAGAAGCCTGCAAATCCTCCTTAGGTGCGGAACGCAACCCCAATAAAACCCATGGAAGTTTATCCACCCAATTTGTATCCGTAAGAGACGCTCTGAGGGCTGCTTTCAATGACCTGTGAAAGCGTTTGCACAAACTGTTAGCCTGGGGGTTGTACACGGTAGTGCGGTGAATCTTCACCCCTAGGCTGTGGGCCATCGATGACCAGAGTTCGGAAACAAATTGGGGACCTCTGTCGGACATTATGTCCGACAGAACTCCAAAACGCGTGACCCAAGCTGTTAAAAACGCGCGTGCAACGTCTGCCGCTGCAGTTGACGCCAAATGGACCACTTCTGGCCAATGCGTGGTGCAATCTACCATCTTCAAAAGGTGTGTACACCCCTGCGACAATGGAAGGGGGCCCACCAAGTCAACATGCACATGATCAAAACGCTTAGCTGGGATGTGAAAAGGCTCCAAAGGGGCTCTAGTGTGCTTGTGTATTTTGGCTCGCTGACGCGCCACGCAGGCTGCTGCCCATTCCTTGATCTGTTTATGCAACCCCGGCCAAACAAATTTCTCCCCCACCATTTTAATCGATGCGCGCACCCTCGGGTGCGCCAGAGAATGGATTGAGTCAAAAACGCGGCGGCGCCACGCAGCTGGAGCCACGGGGCATAGCAGATTAGAGGGGGCATACCTATTTGCTGCACCCTGTGCTCCAGCCTTAACCCTGTTGGTCCAGACTGGAGCGCGCACACATCCGCGTCACTAGCCTGCTCCGCGGCCATGGCTGCGTAATCCAATCCTACGCGGACCGGGGCTGCGAGCGCTTCCGCTCCACAAACCTGGCCTACGGCCACGGCTGCTGAGTCTGTCCCCACGGGGCCTGGCGCTGCTACCGCACGCGAAAGACAGTCTGCCACTACATTATGTTTGCCCGCGACATGCTGAATGTTGGTTGGTTTACTTGAAGAGTTTCAATCTGGGTTTAGAATCCATCATAGTACTGAAACAGCCTTAGCGAAGGTCACTAATGACCTCCTCATTGCATCTGATAATGGACTAGTTTCTGTACTTGTCCTTTTAGATCTTAGTGCAGCTTTTGATACTATTGATCATAATATTCTACTTGATAGATTAGAACACTATGTTGGACTTAATGGAACTTCGTTGCAGTGGTTTAGATCTTATTTATCTGATAGGTTCCAGTTTGTTCATGTAAATGATGAGTTTTCTTTTAGCTCAAAGCTTAGTCATGGAGTTCCACAGGGATCTGTGCTAGGCCCTACTCTTTTTAGTTTATATATGCTTCCGTTAGGCAACATTATTAGAAAGCACTGTATACATTTTCATTGTTATGCAGATGACACACAATTATACCTGTCAATGAAGCCAGATGATACTAATCAATTAGCCAAGTTAGAAGCCTGTTTTTAGGAAATTAAAGCTTGGATGACTTGTAATTTCCTGCTATTAAATTCAGATAAGACTGAAGTCATTCTTGTTGGTCCAAAAAACCTTAGAAATTCCTTTCCAAATCAAACTTTCAGTTTGGATGCAGTTACTCTTTCTCTTAATAGCTCTGTGAGGAACCTTGGAGTTATTTTTGATCAGGATTTGTCCTTCAATTCACATATTAAATTTGTTTCTAAGACTGCCTTCTATCATTTGCGTAATATTGCCAAGATTAGGAGCATCTTGTCTCAGAGTGATGCTGAGAAGCTGATCCACGCTTTTGTTAGCTCGAGATTAGATTATTGTAATTCTTTATTATCAGGCTGTCCTAAAACATCTTTAAAAAGTCTTCAGCTGATCCAAAATGCTGCAGCAAGAGTTTTAACAGGTACTAGAAAGAGAGATCATATCTCTCCAGTTCTGGCCTCCCTTCATTGGCTTCCCATAGAGTTTAGAATTAAGTTTAAAATCCTTCTTCTTACTTACAAAGCTTTAAACAATCAGGCTCCTTTTTATTTAAAAGATCTGATACTACCGTATCATCCTAACAGAGCACTACGCTCCCAAAATGCAGGATTACTTGTAATACCTAGAATCTCCAAAAGTACGATGGGAGGCAGAGCCTTCAGTTATCAGGCTCCTCTCCTGTGGAATCAGCTGCCAATCTGGATTCGGGAGTCAGACTCGATCTCTGTTTTTAAGAATAGGGCTAAAACCTACCTTTTTGATATAGCCTACAATTAGGGAGGGATCATGTGTTTCTGAACCCTCCCTTAGTTATGCTGCTAATAGGTTTAGTCAGCCGGGGGACCTCCAGTAATGCACTGGGCCTCACTCCTTTCCTCACTCTCTATGAAATATTTTTTTTTTTGCTGGTCATTAACATTTGTTTGTTCTCTCCCATAGATTGAGTCCCCATCGTGCTGTTTGCTCTCTACATGTCTGTTCTTTTCTTCTTCTCTATCCCCTCACCCCCCAGCCAGTCACAGCAGATGACTGCCCCTCCCTGAGCCTGGTTCTGCTGGAGGTTTCTTCCTGTTAAAAGGGAGTTTTTCCTCTCCACCGTCGCCAAGTGCTTGCTCACAGGGGATCGCCTGATTGCTGGGGTCTTTCTGCAACTGTGGGGGTCCCCCCTGCAGTTGATAGTGCTATGAGATGACTGTTGTTGTGAAATGGCGCTATATAAATAAAGTTGAATTGAATTGAATTGAATTGAATTGAATATCGGTGGTGACCTCCGATATCGTGGCCAGCTGTCTTTGCTGCTGGCCTGACCAAGGCTCTGAAATCTTGGCCATCGCGAACGTTAGTGGCTTGTGGTCCACAAACGCGGTGAAACGGCGCCCCTCCAGCCAGAACTGGAAATGGCGGATGGCCAAATGCAGGGCCAACAGCTCCCTGTCGAACGCGCTGTATTTCCGCTCGTTATCGCGCAAGGCTTTGCTGAAAAATGCGAGCGGCTGCCAGCTCCCTGCCACAAACTGTTCAACGACCGCCCCCACCGCTAAATCGGAAGCGTTCGTGGTGAGCGCCATGCGGGCCGTTGGCACCGGGTGTGCCAACAAAACGGCGTTCGCCAGGGCCGATTTGACTTGGGAGAATGCGCGCTCCCGCTCCGGGGACCATTCGATCTTATTCGCAGGTTTTTGTTTTTTGAGTGCCGCGTACAATAGTTGCATGAGCTGCGCTGCGCTTGGGAGGAAACGGTTATAAAAATTAACCCTTCCCAAAAATTCCTGCAACGCTTTGACCATCTGTGGTTGGGGAAAATCTGTTATAGCGCGTACTTTATCGGGCAGAGGGACCGCTCCTTCTGGTGAAACGCGGTGCCCCAAAAAATCGATTTGCGCCACCCCAAACTGGCATTTCACTGGGTTAATTATTAGCCCGTGCTCCGCCAGCCTCCGAAAAACCGCTGTGAGGTGGGTTTCGTGTTCGTCTTCGGACGTGCTGGCTACCAAAATATCATCCAAGTAGACGAACATGAAAGGGAGGCCGCGTAAAACTGCAGCCATCATGCGCTGGAAAGTCTGCGCATCACCCTTGAGCCCGAACGGCATACGCAAAACCTCAAAAAGCCCAAAAGGAGTTATAACCGCTGTTTTGGGTATGTCCTGAGTGCGGACTGGGACTTGATGGTACCCGCGCACCAAATCTATATTAGAAAAAATGCGCGCCCCCGCTAAATGCACCGAAAAGTCTTGGATGTGCGGAATCGGGTAGCAGTCGTGTGCTGAAGCGTTATTCAACCTGCGGAAATCACCGCAAGGCCGCCACGAGCCATCAGCCTGAGGACCATATGCAGCGGTGAAGCCCAGGGGCTGTTAGAGCGTCTAATGATGCCCAGCTTTTCCAGGTTGGCGAATTCCTCACGCGCTATGGCTAGTTTAGCTGAGTCCAAGCGCCGAGCTTTTGCAAAAACGGGGGGCCCGGTGGTAGTTATAAAATGTTCCACCCCATGTTTAGCCACTGACGCCGAAAACGTTGGGACTGTGAGTGTTGGAAACTAAGTGAGTAGTGCTTGGAACTTACCACCCGCAGCTGTGACGTTGGGCTGTGCAGTAGGCGGGACCACCCGGGCTGTACAGGAAATAGAGTGGAAAGACAGTGCATTAACCAGACGTCTATTAGCAAGATCAACCAATAAACCATTCGAGCACAAAAAATCAGCACCTAACATGTTATGACTGACTGCCGCTACAACGAAAGTCCACTCGAATGTCCGACCGTGAAAAGACAGGGGGAGGGTCTTCTCCCCGAAGGTCTTGATCGTCGAGCCGTTCGCCGCCAACACCAGGGGTCCGCTGGAAGGCGCCAGCCGGTCAGCGTAGGAAGGTGTGATGAAACTCAGCTGGGAGTCTGTGTCCACCAGGAACTGTCTCCCTGATTTCGCGTCTGTAAGGTAGAGCAGCCTGTTCTTCACGCCGAGAGTCGCAGCTGCTACCGGCTCGGTCCTGGCGTTTCCCGAGCATCTGAACTGACACGGTGGAATGCACTTGCGTGCCCTCTCGGCGAAACGTCGATGATAAAAGCAGAGGACGTCGCCCGCTCCGTGTCTCCTGGCCTCCGCCGCTGCTGACGTCAGCGAATCTGGTGCTGCAGCCTCTGGCCCCCTGCTGTCTCCGGGCGTTGCGCTCAGCATCGTTGCCGCCGTCGTGGCTGTGTGGCGTCTATGGGCGTCGGCGAGTCGCTGTGCCTCCTGGCCCAGCTCGTGGTAATCTCGGTTGGTCAGCAGCTGTGAACCGGCCAGGGTAACTCTCACCGCTGGCGGTAGTGTCCTGAAGAAAAGATGGGCGAAGATAAAGCCGTCATCATCATCACCTCTCAGGCTTAGCATCCTCGCCATCAGGTCCGCAGGCCTGTCTGCCTCGCCTTCAGTCAACACCAGGAGCTTCTCTGCTCGCTCTCCCAGCGAGGGGGTGAAAGCACTGATGAGAGCGGCTTTCAATGCGCCGTACTTGTCATCGTCTGGTGGGTGGTTAGTCAGGCTTTCCACCCGCTGGACTGTGAGGCTGTCCAGCTTTGCGACTACATGGTAGAACTTCGTTGCATCCGCCGAAATTCCCCGAAGATGGAACTGCGCCTCGACAGTGTTGAACCAGGAGCGCGGGCTATGCTGCCAGAAGTCGGGCAGCGGGACTGCGGTAGCTGCGTTAGCCTGGCTGGCTCCTGATGAGTCCGGTGCGGGAATGTCGTTCCCGGCCATAATTTGTCGTCGGGTCACCAGTGTAGAGAATGCATTCAAGGATGAGGCTGAGTTTATTTCTCAGGTTCAGCTTTATTATGAGAACACATTCTCTAGCAATCTCTCAACAAGAAAAGAGACCGAGCAATGAAATACCACACTCTTATACTGCCTAAGTCACATGGTGCTTTAGCAAACATACAATCACATGGTACTTAATTCCCAGTCACAATGCAACTCTTTGATGTCTGTCTCTTATCCCTCGATGTTCCGGGAATCCTCCTGGGGCATCCTCTCTGAGACAAAGGCCAAAACTCGCACCTCCTCATCATCTCCTGTTGGTCTGCTCTGCAGACCCAGACTTTCTTTGTCCCGCGAGACATGAAGCCCAAAATACACATACAGCCATACATTTGTGAGCGATATGAACTCAATATATGTGCCAATATATGTGCCACACCACCACTGTTTTCTAAACTGTATTAATAATATGAAGGTTGAAAATTGAGGAGGACGAGAAGGGGAAGGTGTATTAGGAAGGAGAGAAAGAAAAGGAAAGGTAGAAGTGTGGAGGTGAGAGTAGGGACATTAAATGTAGGAACTATGACTGGTAAAGGGCTGCACGGGCTGCACGGTGGTGCAGTGGTTTAGCATTGTGGCAGCACAGTTTTACCCTCGGCCGGGGGACCGCGGGGATCATGAGATCGTGGGTTCGATCCCAGCCCCCGACCAACAGTGAGCTGTGTGGAGTTTGCATGTTCTCCCCGTGTTGCGCGGGTTTACTCCGGGATTTCTCCGGTTTCCTCCCGCATACCAAAAACATGTAGGTTTAGGGCACTCGCGCACGCAGCGACCAGCAGCCGGTGGCTTGTCACCAGACTGCAAACCAAGTCTACCTACGGGTACAAATAAGTAACAAAAAAAAAAAAAGGCAGAGAGTTGGTTGATATAATGGAGAGAAGAAAGGTAGATATAACTGTGTGTTAAAGAAACCAGATGGAAGGGAAGCAAAGCTAGGAGCATTGGAGGGGGATTTAAACTGTTCTGCCATGGTGTAGATAGGAAGAGAAATGGAGTAGGAGTAATCTTGAAGGAAGCGTATGTGAAGAGTGTTCAGGAGGTAAAGAGGGAGTCAGACAGAATCATGAATTTGAAGCTAGAAGTCAGAGGTGTGATTTTAAATGTTGTCAGTGTGTATGCCCCACAAGTTGAATGAAAGTTAAATTCTGGAGTTAGTTGGATGCAGTGGCAGAGAGTGTTCCCAGAGGGGAGAGAGTAGTTATTGGTGTGGACTTTAATGGGCATGTAGGTGAAGGGAACAGAGGTGATGAAGAGGTTCTGGGTAGGTATGGTCTTAAGGCGAGAAATGTGGAAGGACAGATGGTTGTGGATTTTGCTAAAAGGATGGTAATGGTTTTAGTTTATTGGTTTATTTGTCAGGGACCATATGCAGAAAAAAAACAACATTAAACACAGGGTAAAGATGCTCTGTAGCAGATTATAGCGTTCTCACTAATGTCCATCTGTGGCTGTGGTGGACATATACTTTAAGAAGAGAGAGGAACATAGGGAACCAGAATACTTCTGACACCTGCTATGATCATGCATTGTCCTTTCCCCACATGCATTATTTCACATACGCCATGTTAAAAATAGTTCCATCCAATTTTGATAGATGCCAACGAAAAAGTGAAATGAAGCCCCACTTGTGTTTAACACAGCGCAGAGTGCCAGATGAGAAGATTACTGCTGGTTAAGCTGTTCCAACTGTAGTTCCCACAACCAAATTACTCAACAGGTCACAGTTCCCTTGTTAGAAAACAAGGCGGCCTTCTGGGGACAAGATGCATGTCTCAAACATCATTTATTACTCGATCAATCCAACAAATGTTTTGGCTGGGAAGATTAGTAGGCTTTTATGTGAATGTTTTCTCTGCTCTTTTCATATTTCTAAAGCACAGAAAAGTACAACATTGCTGAATTCACTGAATTCATACACCCTCCTCCACTCACAAGAGTGGAGGAGGGTGCATACAGGTGGGCTACATCTTATGTAGAAGGATAAATCTGAAAGAGATAGGAGACTGCAAGGTGGTGGCAGGACACAATGTAGCTAGACAGCATCTGATGGTAGTCTGTAGAATGACTGCAAAGCAAGAAGAGGAAGAGAGAAGGCAGAGCCAAAGATTAAGTGGGGGAAGTTACAAAAGGAAGAAGGTTGCACAGAGTTCAGAAAGGAGTTGATACAGGCTCTGGGTGGTAGGGAAGAATTACCAGAAGGCTGGGAAAGTACAGCAAAAGTATTGAGGGAAACAGGTAGAAAGGTATGTGGTGCATCCAGTGGACAGAGGGAGGAAGACAATGAGATTTGGTGGTGGAATGAGGAGGTACAGAAAAGTATTCAAATGAAGAGGTTAGCAAAGAAAAAGTGGGACAGTCAGTGAGATGAAGAAAGTAGACAGGAGCATTTGGAATCTAGGCGCATGGCAAAGAGAGAGGTTGCAAAGGCAAAAGAAAAGGCATATAGTGAGTTATATGAGAGGCTAAACACCGAGGAAGGAGAAAAGGACTTGTATTGATTGGCTGGACAGCGAGATCGAGCTGGAAAAGATGTGCAGCAGGTTAGACTGATTAAGGACAGAGATGGTAAAGTACTGACAAATGACGAGAGTGTATTGTGAAGGTGGAAGGAATAAAGCAAATGAGAGTGGGAGGAAGATGGATGAAGGAAAGATGGTGAACAAGGAAGTCCTGAAGATTAGCAAGGTAGAAGTGAGGGTAGCTTTGAAGAGGATGAAGAATGGAAAAGCGGATGGCCCAGATGAGATACCAGTGGAGGTATGGAGATGTTTAGGAGAGATGGCAGTGGTCTTTTCATCCAGATTGTTTAATACAATCTTGGAGAGTGAAAGGATGCCTGAGGAGTGGAGAAGAAGTGTTTTGGCACCAATTTTCAAGAACAAAGGTGATGCTCAGAGCTGTAGTAACTACAGGGGCATAAAGCTGATCAGCCACACTATGAAGATATGGGACAGAGCTGTTGAAACCAGGTTAAGAGGAGAGGTGACAATCAGTGAGCAGCAGTACGGTTTCATGCCAAGAAAGAGTATTACAGATGCAATGCTGAGAGAAGGCTGTACGGTGCACCGTGGGCTGCACGGTGGCGCAGTGGTTTAGCACTGTGGCAGCACAGTTTACCCTTGGCCGGGGGATTGCGGGGATCATGAGATCGTGGGTTCGATCCCAGCCCCCGACCAACAGTGAGCTGTGTGGAGTTTGCATGTTCTCCCCGTGTTGCGTGGGTTTACTCCGGGATTTCTCCAGTTTCCTCCCGCATACCAAAAACATGTAGGTTTAGGGTGCTCGCGCACGCAGCGACTGGCAGCCGGTGGCTTGTCACCAGACTGCAAACCAAATCTACCTACGGGTACAAATAAGTAACAAAAAAAAAAAAATGCTTGCTCTAAGAGTGCTGATGGAGAAATATCGAGGTCAGAAGGAGTTGTACTGTGTCTTTGTGGATTTACAGAAAGCATATGATAGGGTGCCAAGAGAGAAAGTATGTGAAGGTGGTGCAGGACATGTATGAGGACAACGAGATGGTGGTGAGGTGTGCTGTAGAAGTGACAGGTGGGTTCAAGGGATGGGTGAGGTACATCAGGGATCAGCTCTGAGCCCCTTCTTGTTTGCCATGGTGATGGACAGGCTGACAGATGAGGTCTGGCAGGAGTCTCCATGGACCATGATGTTTGCAGACAACATTGTGATCTGTAGCAAGAGTAGGAAGCAGGTGGAAGAGAACCTGGAGAGGTGGAGGTATGATCTGGTGAAAAGAGGAATGAAAGTCAGTAGAATCAAGACAGAATACATGAATGTGAATGAGAGGGAGGCAGGTGTAACAGTGAAGCTGGAAGGAGTAAAGGTAGTGAAAGTAGATGAATTTAAATACCTGGGGCCAACCATCCAAAGCAATGGGAAATGCACAAGAGAGGGAAGAAGAGAGTGCAGGCAGGGTGGAGTGGGTGGAGACAAGTGTCAGGGGTGATTTGTGACAGAAGCGAAGCAGCAAGAGTGAAAGAGAAGATATAATGTACAAGACGGTCGTGAGGCCTGACAAAAAAAAACAAGAAATTGAGCTGGAGGTGGCAGAGTTGAAGATGCTAAGATTTTCATTGGGAGTGACTAGGAGGGACAAGATTAGAAATCAGTATATCAGAGGGACAGCTCAGGTTGAGCGGTTTGGAGACAAAGTGAAAGAGGCATGGCTAAGATGGTTTGCATATGTGCAGAGGAGGGATAGTGGATATATTGGATAAAGGATGTTGAAGATGGAGCTGCCAGGCAGGAAGAAAAGAGGAAGACCACAGTGAAGACTCATGGATGTAGTGAAGGGGACATGGAGAGGGTTGGTGTTACAGAGGAAGATGAAAGGGACAGAGGGAGATGGAGGCAGATGATCCGCTGTGGTCATAACCCCTAAACGGAGCAGCTGAAAGAAGAAGAAGAAGGTGATTATTAATTTGAAGCCCAATATTAATGCTGTGTTCGAAATATTCACTCCTTCCCCATATACGGTAGTGCACTATATACTGAATCAGCCATTTTGTTGTGGTGTTTGAAATCTTAACTGAAAATTTAATTCACTATACAGTACACTCAAAATATCTGACAATGCATTTTGAAAAGTAGTGCACAATGGATGGTCACTACATTGGCCAATATATCCCATAATGCAATGTGTAGCCAATGGAGCAATGAGAGGAGAGCTTCACATCACAACATAAACTACCTTAAGGTATTTATATTTATTAAGTCAGCAAAAATTATTTGATTTAGTGCATAATATACTGCAAATTACATGCAAGTATTCATTTTTTCACACCGTTAGTCTGTTACATTTTACTGTCTCACCATGATGACATCATTAACTGTGCCGCGAAAACAAGCCTAGTAGTGTTCGAAAGCTGTTAATTTTATTGTTATAGAAGCCATCTCTGTTGTCATTCAGTCCATACAGCCAATCATGTACAGCAGAGCAAAATTATGTTCCTCCTATCTACAGTGTTAATCACGTAAAATCAGAAGGGTTGCTGCCACAAGGCACTGCCACAAACAACTTCTTCTTCCCCCATTATATTACTCTAAGCACCAAGCTAGAAGGTGGGAAGTACCATTTTTATATGGCCTTCAGTATGACCCAGCCAGTACTTGAACCCCCAACCTCCCCGGTTGTGGGGCAGACGCTCTATCAACTAGGCCACCACTCCAGTGGTATACTGAGTTCATTAAGTTGTGGTCTCGTAATTTAAATGGGGTTCATAACTTATGTGGCAAACGATGGAAGCTGTGAGAAACTCACTGCAGCTCCACACTCAACTTTATGTGCGTGTAACAATTGTGCAGAGCTCCCGTCTTTCTAGGCATAAACTGCTGTTTTTGTTAAAAAAAAAAAAAATCATAAAGCAGTGGCAGGAACTCCAGTATTTAACTATAGCGTGTGTGGACTGGAGACTGCAGTGACATCCAGCTTATTTAAACACTGGACAGCCTCCGTACAGCCTTGTGTGGGTCTTGTCTCTGTGATTTTTCAATTTTTGCCACTGTCTGAAAAATCACGTTCAAACAAGCAATGCACTATGCAGTTGTTGTTTGGCTATCTGAGCTCAGTTGTCCAGATCATACACATTCTGTTCAGAAGAAAATAACACACTTTGTGCCTCTTCATGATGTGATTGATAGACCCAGGGAATAGACACAGGCTTGGGAATAGACACAATTATCTTTATTGTAAAGTGTGGATGTGTGTGTGGGTGCGTGTATGTGTGTGTGTGTGTGTGTCTGTGATGACGTCGTAGCTGGGGGTGAGCAGAGCGCCGTACGACCTGGCAACCCTATGGACAGAGTAGAGACACAGATGTTGGTAAAGCCCCCCAGAGGGAATGTATTATGAATGACTGGGGCTTACTGTTTGCAGAGGAGGCAATGCGCTCAGGTTGGCCCGTAGGCTACAGCCAGGAGGACAGCACCTGCTGTCACGGTGCTGCTGGTGAGGAGAAGGACTCACGAGAGACAGCGTGGCCAAGTCCGCCGCCAGGAGTAAGGATTCCGCCACCACGGAACTTCACTTGTGCACAGGGGACCAGCGTAGAGAAAAGGTGAGTAATAAGGCTTACTTGGAGGGTAGGAGATGATCTTTCCAGAGGGTTGAGACTGGAGACTAGGAAGGCTTAGGAACGCCGGCAATGGCAAGACGATTCTTAGAAGAAGACGAAGACGAGAGCAGGACTCTTCAGCCCAAGGAGACAGACGGCTCCGCGCCGATCTGAAGGCAGAGCAGTTTAAATAGCCCGAGGGTGATGGAGAGCCAGTGTGCGCGCAGCTGCGGGAGATAATGATACAGAGTGAGCCATCACAGTACTCCCCCCCCTGATCCAGCCTACCTGGGTGTGTCCAGTGAAAGTCCCTAATCAGTTGTTTGTCCAACACAAAGGACGGATGCACCCAGGACCTCCACTCCGGGCCATACCCCTCCCAGTCCACCAGGTACTGCAGGCTACGACCCCAATGGCAGACGTCCAGGATGGCGTTGACCCTCCACGCCTGGTTGCCATCGATCACCACTGGTGGAAGTGGAGACCTGGGAGGGGGACAGAGAGGGCTGGAAACCAACGGCTTAATTTGGGAGACATGAAAGGTTGGACAAATACGGAGGGAGGGGGGGAAAACCAGGCACACAGCCACGGGGTTAATGATCCGGGCAATGAAAAAGGGTCCAATGAAACGTTGAGACAACTTCTTCTCTGCCTTAAGGTTAATGTGTTGGGTAGACAGCCAAACCTGTTGGCCCACCCGCTAGGGTGGGGCTGGCCTCCTACGGCGATTAGCGGTCCTGGAGTTGCGCTCCACCGTGTGCCGAAGTGCCGTCCGGGTCACTCTCCAAAGCTGATGACAGCATCTCAGGTGGGCACGGATGGATGGCACAGCGATGTCTCCCTCCTCCTTGGGGAACAGCGGGGGATTGTATCCCAGGGAGGCCTCAAAGGGAGACATGCCGATCACCGAGGACACGGTGGAATTGTGAGCATACTCGATCCATGGGAGGTGAGCGCTCCATGACGCAGGATTCGTAGTGATGACACAATGCAGCGCAGCGGTGGCGCAGTGGTTTAGCACTGTGGCAGCACAGTTTACCCTCGGCCGGGGGATCGCGGGGATCATGAGATCGTGGGTTCGATTCCGGCCCCCGACCAACAGTGAGCTGTGTGGAGTTTGCATGTTCTCCCCGTGTTGCGTGGGTTTACTCCGGGATTTCTCCGGTTTCCTCCCGCATACCAAAAAACATGTAGGTTTAGGGCGCTCGCGCATGCAGCGACCTGCAGCCGGTGGCTTGTCACCAGACTGCAAACCAAATCTACCTACGGGTACAAATAAGTAACAAAAAAAAAAAAAAAAGCCTCCTGCTCCTGGTTCGCCCGCTCACACTGTCCGTTACTCTGCGGGTGGTAGCCGGAGGACAGGCTCACTGTAGCCCCCAGAGCGTTACAGACTGACCTCGACACCCGGGATACAAATTGGGGACCCCGATTGGAGACCATGTCCATGGGAATCCCATGCAACCTCACGATGTGTTGGACGAGCAGGTCTGCTGTGTCCCTCGCCCTAGGCATCCCCTGTAGGGGAATAAAGTGGGCGGCCTTGGAGAAACGGTCGACGATCGTGAGGATGGCGGTGTGACAATTGGACGATGGGAGGCCGGTGATGAAGTCCAAAGCAATGTGGGACCAGGGTCTGCCGGGAGTAGGGAGAGGATGGAGCAAACCAGCAGGAGGAAAGGAAGACGTCTTGCCGGTGGCACACTGAGGACAGGTGCGGATGTATTCAGCGACGTCCCTCCGGAGCGATGGCCACCAGAACATCCTCTGGAGCAGCTCCACCATGCGAGCCCTCCCCGGATGGCACGAGAGTCTGGAGGAGTGGGCCCAGTGAATTACTTTGCCCCGAACGGAAGAAGGGACAAACAGCTTCCCCGCTGGCCCCCCGCCTGGGTCCGGTTCAGCCTCCTGTGCCCTCAAGACTCTCTCTTTGATGCCCCACGATGCATGAAGAGGGAAGAATGGGATGGTCTGGCACCTCCGCAGCATCCGAGGTGAACTGTCTGGACAGAACATCCGGCTTAGTGTTCTTGGCCCCGGGGCGGTAGGTGATAGTAAAATTAAAGCATCCAAAGAACAGGGACCAGCGGGTCTGGCGAGCGTTCAGGTGCTTGGCCGTCCTGAGGTACTCCAATTTTTTGTGGTCCGTCCAGACGATAACAGGCTGGGCGGCCCCCTCCAGCCAGTGAAGCCACTCCTCCAGGGTGAGCTTAACCGCCAGGAGCTCCCTGTCACTGATGTCATAATTCTTCTCCGCCGGGGACAGACGGTGGGAGAAAAACGCAAAAGGGCAGATCACACCATCCACTGGAGAGCGCTGGGACAGCACGGCTCCCACCTCCCAGTCCGAGGCGTCCACCTCTACCAGGCATTGAAGGGCAGGGTCCACCTGTGTCAGAAAAGGGGAGGAAGAGAATTCAGACTTGAACTTAGCAAACACTGCTGCAGCCTCCTCCGTCCACCGGAAGGCCACCTTAGGGGAAGTGAGAAGAGTCAGAGGAAGAGCAACAACACTGTAATTTTTAACAAAGCGACGGTAGAAGTTGACGAACCCCAGGAATTGTGGGAGCTACTTCCTAGAGGAGGGGGTGGGCCAATCCACCACTGCCTTCACCTTATCGGGATCAGGGATGATCTGATTATGGGAAATAATGAAGCCAAGAAATTACGTTTTGGAGGCGTGGAATTCACACTTCTCAGCCTTCACGAAAAGTTTGTTCTTCAAGAGCCGCTGCAGGACTTGCCTCACGTGCACCCGATGCTTGTCTAACGATTGAGAAAAGATCAGGATGTCATCCAAGTACACAAAGACGAACGAGCCCAAAGAATTAAAAAAAAAAATCAAAAAAAAATCTCTTAGCACATTGTTAATCAGGCACTGGAAGACGGCAGGAGTGTTGATCAACCCAAACGGCATTACCAAATACTCGAAATGCCTGCTAGGGGTCCGAAAGCCAGTCTTCCATTTGTCCCCCTCCCGAATCCGCACCAGATGGTACGCATTGCGGAGGTCCAGTTTGGTGAACCAGGAGGCCCCCTGGAGAGAGTCGAACGCCGTGTCCATCAGGGGAAGAGTATACTTGTCTTTGATGGTAATGTAATTAATGGCACAAAAGTCAATGCACGGCCTCAGGGAGCCGTCCTTCTTCCCAACAAAAAAAAAAAAATCCAGCCCCCACCACCGAGGACGAAGGATGGATGATGCCAGAGCTGAGCGACTCCTTAATATAGGTCTCCATCGTGTCCCGCTCTGGAGCAGACAGGCTGTAAAGGCAGCTTGATGGTAGCGGGGTTCCAGTCCGAAGATTGATGGCATAGTCGTGTGGGCAGTGGGGGGGGGGGCAGTGCTTGGGACTTACTGAAAATGACCCCCAGGTCATGATACTCAGGTGGAACCCTGGACAGGTTGGAAGGAGGGGTGACGGGGGCAGTCAGGCGCACAGACAGCGAGCAAGCAGCGGATTGCAAGCAGGCACTGAGACAAAAAGAGCTCCATGAAACCACACTTCCCGAGCGCTAATCAATGGTGGGGTTATGAAGCCGAAGCCAAGGGTAGCCCAGGATAACCGGAGAGGCCGAAACCGGTAGAGCAAGCAACCTAAGGTCCTCCCGATGATTTCCAGAAGTGATGACTGACACCGGGGCGGTTTGTTGGGACACCACTGCCAGGGGGGCTTTCGACAGGGCAGTGAGCTTGAGGGGGGTCTTCAATGATTGGCAAGGAAGCCCCAGTCGGGTTGCCAGTTCCCCCGAGATGAAGCTCTGCTCAGCCCCCGAGTCAATCAAGGCGTGTGTGATTATTTCAATCTGATTGTGTATAAACCTAATGAGCAGAAGGCATTTGGAGAGGGGATTAGACTGAGGCAAGTCTGTGAGTCCCCCTACTGCGACGCACAGACTCCCTCTTTTGGCCGAATGGGGCAGGACGCAACCTCATGCTCCCCGCTGCTGCAGTAGAGGCATAACCCCAGCTCACGGCGGCGCTGTTTCTCCGCTAATGGTAGCTTAGTCTGCCCTACTACCATAGGCTCCGGAGCATCCAGCAAGTCTAGGGAAGGCAGGGCCAATAGAGGGGACTGGAGGGAGTGACGAAACTGGGCACCCGAGCGACCGGAAGTCTTGCGCTCGGCTGCCCGCTCCCTCAGCCTATTATCGAGGTTGATGGCTAAGGAAATTAGCTCAGTTAATCTATCAGGTTTCTCCAAGCGGGCCAGCTCATCCTGCAGGCTAGGGCTAAGACTCCTAACAAATATGCTACACAACAAGTCGTCCTCCCACCCCACCTCCGCAGCCACCACCCAGAAATCGAAGGCACAGTCCGCTACGGACCTGCTACCCTGTCTTAGGTTTAATAGCAGGGTGGTGAGCATACTGTCACGGTCGGAGTGGTCAAACACCTCGCTGAATTCACTGACGAACTGGTTGTAGGTTAGGTTAGCATAGCGCACCCTAGCCATAACTGCATAAGCCCAGGCTAGTGCTCGCCCTTCCAACAGGTTAGCTATGTAACCTATGCAGCTGTGGTCTGTGGGGAAGTCACCAGGAACCCGCTGGAACACTATCTCACACTGGAGTAAAAACCCCCTAGCCTCCCCTAGCTTACCGCTAAAGCGAGTGGGAGTGGGAACTGTCATTAGCCGAGACGTGGGAGCCTGACTAGCCTGACTGGGTGGTGAGCTAGCGGGAGCAGAAGTGCTACTTAGAACCGGTGGGAACGCCTGCGGCCCAGCTAGACGATCCAGCCGACTGTTAATTTGGACCAACTGAGTAAGGATGACCTGTTGCTGGTAAGCTAACCGAGCCTCTAGATTGTTAACTTGGCGCGCTAGCGTGCTGTCCGCTGGGTCACTTTGGCAGAGCCGTACTGACATGATTGATAGACCCAGGGAACAGACACAGGCTCGGGAACAGATAAAATTATCTTTATTGTAAAGTGTGGGTGTGTGTGTGGGTGCGTGTATGTGTGTCTGCGATGACGTCGTAGCTGGGGGTGAGCAGAGCGCTGTACGACCTGGCAACCCTATGGACAGAGTAGAGACACAGATGTTAGTAAAGCCCCCAGAGGGAACGTATTGTGAATGACTGGGGCTTACTGTTTGCAGAGGAGGTGATGCGCTCAGGTTGGCCCGTAGGCTACAGCCAGGAGAACAGCGCCTGCTGTCACGGTGCAGCTGGTGAGGAGAAGGACTCACGAGAGGGAGGGGAGCATGGCCAAGTCCGCCACCAGGAGTAAGGATTCCGCCGCCACGGAACTTCACCTGTGCACGGGGGACCAGCGTAGAGAAAAGGTGAGTAATAAGTGGCTTACTTGGAGGGTAGGAGATGATCTTTCCAGAGGGTTGAGACTGGAGACTAGGAAGGCTTAGGAATGCCGGCAATGGCGAGACGATTCTTAGAAGAAGGCGAAGACGAGAGCAGGACTCTTCAGCCCAAGGAAACAGACGGCTCTGCGCCGATCTGAAGGCAGAGCAGTTTAAATAGCCTGAGGGTGATGGAGCGCTAGTGTGTGCGCAGCTGCGGGAGATAATGATACAGAGCGAGCCATCACACTTCAGTGCTCACTGTCACAGATGTATTTAAAAAGGAGTCCAAACACTTCCACCACCAACTGCCTGCTGGAGTCCATCTGGAGAGAGACCCACACGGTGCTTTGGAAGTTTACCACAGTACTGGGTGCTGCCGCCGTCAGTACGGGGTGCAAATATGCTGTTGGCAATAAAAATACACTTTACGTGTATTTTAACGAGATGTAAAATACACCTTACATCTCGTTGTTCATAAGTGAACAATGAGATTTAGCCATACACAAAAAAAGTGAACACTGCGGTTGTTGCGGTTGCTCGTTTTCCTCCGCGGTAGGCTTGTCCATAGCGCAATATGTTATAATTGCGGTTATGGCAACAGCCCTAGTCCAATATATCTAAATTCACTATATAGTGGGGAGGGAGTAAGTGAGTGAACATTCCAAACACAGCATAAATTCCCCATGTCCATGAATACACTGTTTTCTCTGAATGTCCTGTTGTAATTTCCTGGGTTTAATTCCAGCATTTCTAAGTGAAAAATAAACAGGCAGGTGCTGAACAGAAATAAAATAAAGAGAAAAAACTGGCGCCAGAGTTACGTAACGTGGAAATGTTACTGCAACTGTGAAAATAGTACTGCTCTTCTGTGTACTTCCAGGCTTTCTACTATCCTCCAGATGCAGGACTGCCTATGGGAGGACCAGGATCCTCCAGGTTCCTTCGTCTGGAGGTCCACTACCACAACCCTCTACTCATGTCAGGTACACACAGTACACACAGTACACAACCCTCTACTCATATCCCCCATAGCACACATATGTTGGGCCAATGTCAGAAAGTTTGCATCTGGAATACATCTTAGAGAGGTCGTTTGCACATTGGAAAGACATAGGCTAGACGTTGGCCAACGTCAATCCGTCGATTTCTGTGTTTTGGTGCTTGGTTTTTGACTACTGTCCCGGTTTCTGACAACTGAGTTTGGATTACGGTCTGGACAATTTTATCCAGAGATCCTCGTTTCGATCCCTGCCTGGTTTAAGGTGGTAATAATCACATTTATGGACTCAGAAAACGGGAGCGGAGCTGGGCGGCTTGCCACTCAGCAAGCTAAATAGCTGTTCAGTTAGCTGTTTTGTCAACATAAATTGTTGAAGAAAGCGCAGTAGGATGAGGAGATGGACGATATTAAAAAGTCGCTCGACTTCTTAGCTGAAGAGGTTTCTGCTGTAAGGCTGCAGCAGAAAAATATTCTGGACCCGGTCAAGGAGGTAAAAGCGCTGCAGATCCAGAACACCGAGAAGGACAAGAGGCTGGCGTATCTGGAGAACAGAGTGGTGGACCTGGAACAATAGACCCTGGTGAATGATGTGATCATCACAGGGCTCCACAATAAACCTCGAACAAAGGCTCAGGCGGTGGCCGCGGATAGCAGATGGGTACTCAGTGAACTGGAAGCTGAATCCACTGAGCAACAAGTGGTGGCTTTTCTGCAGTCCAAAGGAATACAGCTGGACTGTAACACCATTGAGGCCTGCCACTCTCTCCCCAAGAAAAGCAATAACGACAAACCAGCTGTCATCATGAGGTTTGTCACCAGAAAACACAAGACTGCACTGCTAAAACAAGGTTGGAAACTGAAAGAAAAAAACATTTACATCAAAGAGCACCTCACAAAACGAAACGCAGATATAGCCAGAAAAGCAAAATACCTGAGAAAGAAAAAAAAAAAAAAAAAAAAGATTCAAAACACCTGGACAACAAACTGTAAGATATACATCAAATTAAATGGATCACCTGAAGAAGCCAAAGTCATTAACATCAGAAATATTATGGAACTGGACAAATATCAATGAACATCATGAACTGGAGTTGATAGCAACAAAAGATAATTGTAGGACACTGAAGGATCACACTCATCTGCATCAGGACATACAGTATAACTACATGAGACAAAAGATCAACAAACAGGACCAACAGGAACTGAAAACTTTTTAATATACTGATCACAAGCCACAGGGCGTGGAATATGACATAGATCCTGACAATAATTTATTTACCTCCATCAATAACAACTGTAGTTACTACACAGATGAACAGTTTATCACAATGGTCATATCTGATAGAGAAGTCTCTATGCCAACTTTAGTAATACTAAAGACTATTTACGTCAGTTTAAAGAGCCGTTCAATATAGTGGCAATATCAGAGACCTGGCTCAGTGAAGAGAAAGGAGTGGACTTTACAAAGGATGGCTATGAATTAAATTATATGAATAGAAATGCGAAAAAAGGAGGAGGAGTTGCAATTTATGTTGACAAGTACTTGCAATACAAGGTTGTTGAAAATTTGACAGCAACTCTGGATGATTTATTTGAATGTATTACAATAGAAATCTGTTTGGATAATATGAAGACTATAGTAATGAGCTGTGTATATAGAACACCTGGATAAAATATTGAATTATTTAAGGACTGGATGGAAAAAAATGTATGCAAAACTTACTCAAAGTTATGTTCAGTTGTGGGGATTTCAATATAGATCTTATGAATGCAAAACAGCATAGTATGACAAAAGAATTTATTGTGGGTCACCCCCACAGCCTACGGACAAGCAGAGCGCTCAGCTGGGGCAATTAGCAGAACAATGAGATGTGTGTATTGATATCAATAGGCAGCCTCTCTTCGTCTAGTTCAGGCGCCAGTGTCCTGCTGTTGATATGTGTGACTCAAATGCAGGTGTTCATGGCTTCCTGCTCTGTACTGTGATGCTAATGTGCCATTCATGCATTGTCTGTAGTGGGGTATTTAAACTGCATATCGCTCTGTAACTCTCTCTCTCTCTCTCTCTCTCTGACCACTGCTTCTGACTACACGCATTGCCTATCTGCTGACGAGAGCCTGAGGGCTCGCTCCGGCGCGCCTGCACGGCGCTGGAGTGAGTTCTTGTGATGGCGGATGAATGATGAATAAAACCCACTTTTAAACCTCAGTTCGCTGCTTATTATTTCATGCTGCCACACTGGTGACCCCAAGAAAAGAACACGCTGGCAGCCCCCGGTGGTGACTCTCCGACGACAAGCGAACGCAGCAGCCTGACGCAAATGGATTGCCCTCCCTTCAGCTACAGGGAGACCTCGACACAGAACCAACACCAGGCGAACTCTCCGGATATCACCCACGACCGGGAAAGCCGCAGAAAGCGTCATGGTGCGACCCTCGCCTGAGATTGGGACATCCACGCTGGACCGGCCGAGGGACACAGAACGTCTTCTCCCTCTCACTGCTCCTCCTCCCTCTCACCGCTCCTCCTCCCTCTCACCGCTCCTCCGCATCGACACGAGCCCGAGGGACAAAGACCGTCTACTCCCTCTCACCGCTCCTCTGCATCGACACGAGCGCGCACGACGGAGAACGCAGCGCTTGGACCAGAACGCACCATGACCCGGCACCAGCGAACTACAGCAACAGCCAAGACAGGGAGGACCATTGGCGCCGACGACACTGATCTCCATCAAGCTCCCTGACCCTGACTCGCCTCTCAACAGCAGACCACCCACGCGCCGAACCCCCGCGCACACACCGGGGGGTTACGAGGACAGCGCACCACGCACGGGACAATAACGGCTCCACAGACCGCCACCGTCCTCCGCCGCTGCACATCCGAACCTTCAGGGCTGCTCACACACCTGAAGCACACACGCAGCTCGCTCACAGGATTTTGTACGGGTCTCAGCCACGGCGCACAAGGGAATTCAGCCGTCAGCTGTCCCCGAGGGCTTTAGGGCTGCGCGCGCACCTAAAGCCAACCCGCCAAGTCCCTCACAGCTGCAGCTCCTTTTTCTCACAGCCGCTACGCAGCCTTGCAGCTGCTGTTTTTCTTCATAGCCGCGAGAGGAGTCAGAGACAAATTTTTCTTCTCACAGCCGCTGTGGACCACCGCATGCTCAACGGGACAGCCCCTCAACACCGTGGATCCACATGCAATTTTTGCACGGCCCAGACGGCTTCGCCGTCCTGGGCCGGCACTTGCTACCCCCTCCCTCCTCCCTTCCCCTCCTCCGCTTGCACAGAGCTTTTCCCGCAGCTCGCTACCAAAACCGGACGATCGAGGCCTCAGCCCCCCGCTGAGCCCTCTGGGGGGGAGTGTGTGGGTCACCCCCACAGCCTACAGACAAGCAGAGCGCTCAACTGGGGCAATTAGCAGAACAATGAGATGTGTGTATTGATATCAATAGGCAGCCTCTCTTTGTCTAGTTCAGGCGCCAGTGTCCTACTGTTGATATGTGTGACTCAAATGCAGGTGTTCATGGCTTCCTGCTCTGCACTGTGATGCTAATGTGCCATTCATGCATTGTCTGTAGTGGGGTATTTAAACTGCATATCGCTCTGTAACTCTCTCTCTCTCTCTGACCACTGCTTCTGACTACACGCATTGCCTATCTGCTGACGAGAGCCTGAGGGCTCGCTCCGGCGCACCTGCACGGCGCTGGAGTGAGTTCTTGTGATGGCGGATGAATGATGAATAAAACCCACTTTTAAACCTCAGTTCGCTGCTTATTATTTCATGCCGCCACATTATCAACACAATGTACAGTATGGGCTTACATCCAACAATCACCAAACCTAGCAGATTCACATCACACAGTGCCACACTAATAGATAACATATTCACAAACATTATGGAAAATAATACCATGAGCGGGCTTTTGTTAAATATCATTGACCACCTACCAATTTTTGTTGTCTAGCACTGTGATTATAGGAAGAATAAGTATACCAAAAATATTAAATATAAAAGAATAAGAACTGAAGAATCTATGTATTTACTGGCAAAGGAATTGTTAACACAAGACTGGTAGATAGTTTGTGATGAAAATGATATAAATAAAGCATATGATAAATTTTTACAAATATTCCAATTATTGTACAACAAAAACTGTCCTATAAAAAAATACAGTGACAGACAACAAACTAAAAATGTTCCATGGGTCACCAAGGGGTTACTAAATGCGTGCAAAAAGAATACATTATATAAACAATTCATTAAGTGTAGAACAGTAGAGGCTGAGATCAAATATAAAAGAAACAAAAACAAGTTAACTAATATAATGAGGACTTGTAAGAAAGAATACTACAACAGAATATTTGAGGATAATAAAAATAACTTATGAAGAATATGGCAAGTGCTAAATGGGATTATTAAAAATGGATCAAAGAATGCAAATTATCCAGAATATTTTATTGAAAATGACAAATTGATAAATAATATGGAGGATGTGGTTAGTGGTTTTAATAAATTCTTTATAAATGTTGGTCCAGAATTAGCAGGAACAATAGTGGCACCAGAAACAAACGATGGTGGGTCTGTAAATGAAATAGAAGACAGAAATCCAAACACAATCTTTTTGGATGCAGTAACACAAGTTGCACAGGTAAAAAAAAGTTTGCTGTAGGAGTATTTATAGATTTAAAGAAAGCTGCTGATGTGGAGTGTGTGAAATCAGAAGCAGATACATTTCAAATGATTTATTGCGCACTCACATCTCACGAGCACAGAACAGAATGAACTTTTTATCAGAGACTCTCCTCTTAAGTTTCATGGCATTACATCACACACAACAGGATATTTGCATCACACTGCATTCAACCCCCTACATCCTTGACTCCTTCCTGCTATCTCACCAGGAGCCTCCTGCTCTTTGATCTCCCATGCTTATCCACTGTCTCCTGTCTGAGATGCTAGAAATCTGGCTCTCCCAAGGTGCTACAAATAGCGCCAGTGCGTGGTGCGGTCCACCATTGTCAGGAGGTGCGTGCACCCCTGTGATGGCGGGAGGGGGCCCATGAGGTCCACGTGAATATGGTCGAACCTCTTAGCTGGAATACGAAACGGCTCCAAGGGAGCCTTCATGTGTCTGTGTACCTTGGCTCGTTGGCACGCCACGCAGGCTGCAGCCCACTCCTTCACTTGTTTGTGTAGGCTCGGCCACACAAACTTCTCTCCCACCATTTTGACCGACGCGTGCACTCCTGGTTGCGCCAGAGTGTGAACCAACTCAAACATGCGGCGGCGCCACGTGGCCGGGACCACGGGACGCGGGCGACCCGTGGAGACATCGCAGATTGGGGGGGGGGGGGCATGCCGTCTTGCAGCACCCTGCTCTCCAGCCTTAACCCTGTTGGTCCAGACTGGAGCGCGCACACGTCTGCATCGCTAATCTGCTCCACGGCCATGGCTGCGTAATCTATCCCCACGTAGACCGGGGCCACTACGGCGCGCGAGAGGCAGTCCGCCACTACATTCAGTTTACCAGACACATGCTGAATATCGGTAGTAAACTCTGAGATTGCGGCCAGCTGTCTCTGCTGCCGGCCCGACCACGGTTCTGAAACCTTGGCCATCGTGAATGTTAGCGGCTTGTGGTCCACAAACGCGGTGAAGCTGCGCCCTTCCAGCCAGAACTGGAAGTGGCGAATGGCCAGGTGGAGATCCAGCAACTCTCTGTCGAACGCGTTGTATTTACGTTTGCTGTCGCGCAAAGTTCTGCTGAAAAAGGCGAGCGGCTGCCAAGCCCCGGTGACGCGCTACTCCACGACAGCCCCTATGGCCACGTCTGAAGCGTCGGTGGTGAGTGCTATGTGGGCCATCAGGTCTGGATGTGCTAGCAGTGCGGCGTTTGCCAGGACTGCTTTAACTTCCAAGAACGCCCGCTCTCGCTCCGGGGTCCATTCGACCCTATCCACAGGTTTCTGTTTTTTGAGCGCGGCGTACAATGGTTGCATGAGCTGCGCTGCGCGGGGAAGGAAACGGTTATAAAAGTTCACCATTCCCAAAAATTCTTACAGCGCCCTGACCGTTTGAGGCCGGGGAAAATCCGCCACGGCGCGCACTTTGTCAGGCAGTGGGATCGCTCCTTCTGGAGAGACGCAGTGCCCCAAAAAAATCAATCTCCGTTACGCCGAACTGGCATTTCGCCGGGTTGATTATTAACCCGTGCTCCTCCAACCTCCGGAAAACCGTCGTGAGGTGGGTTTCGTGTTCGTCTTCGGACGCGCTGGCTACCAGGATATTGTCCAGGTAGACGAACACGAACGGGAGATCGCACAGCACTGCATCCATCATGCGCTGGAACGTCTGTGCCGCTCCTTTTAACCCGAATGGCATGCGCAGGAACTCGAATAGACTGAACGGAGTTATTACCGCTGTTTTGGGTACGTCCTCAGCGCGCACCGGGACTTAGTGGTAACCGTGGACCAGGTCTATTTTGGAAAAAATGCGTGCCCCGGCAAGGTGAACGGAAAAATCCTGTATGTGGGGAATCGGATAGCAGTCGTGCGCTGTGGCGTTGTTTAACCTGCGGAAATCACCGCATGGTCGCCACGATCCCTCAGCCTTAGGGACCACGTGTAGCGTGGATGCCCATGGGCTGTTCGAGCGCCTGATGATGCCCAACCATTCCAGGTTGGCGAACTCCTCGCGCGCTATGGCCAGTTTAGCTGCGTCCAAGCGCCGAGGTCTTGCAAAAACGGGCGGCCCAGTGGTGGTGATAAAGTGCTCCACCCCGTGTTTAGCGATGGCCGCGGAAAACGTCGGGACCGTGAGTGCTGGGAACTGAGTGAGCAGTGTGTGGAACTTACCGCCTGTAGCTGTGACGTTGGCTTGTGCTGTTGGCTGGGTCACTCGAGCTATACAGAGGAGAGAGTCAAAAGACAGTGCATTAACCAGGCGTCTGTTAGCAACATCAACCAATAAACCATGTGCACACAGAAAATCAGCCCCCACTATATGGTAATTCAGTGCTGCTATGACAAAAGTCCACTCATGTACGGCCGTGTAGCGATAAGAGCAGAGTCCTCTCACCAAAGGTCTTAATATCCGAGCCGTTTGCTGCCAACATCCCGGGGCCGCTAGATCCTGCCAGCCGGTCAGCGTAGGTCGGCTGGATGAAGATCTTCTGGGCTCCGGTGTCCACGAGGAAACGCCTCCCCGAGCGTGCGTCCATTAGGTAGAGCAGCTTGTTCTCTTCACCGAGGGTCGCTGCTGCTACCGACCCCCGGCTTTGGCGTTTTCCCAAGCGCTGGAATTGGCACGGTGGCGCACATCTGCGTGCGTTCTCTCCGAAGCGGCGGTGGTAGGAACAGAGCGTGTCTCTCTGGCGCTCCTTGGCCCCCGCTGCTGCTGCTGTCGGTGGCTCCTCGCCTCCTCTGGTCGTCTCGCTGGGCTCCGCCGCTGCCGCGTTGACTGCGATCGCCCTGGTGGTGATGATGATCCGGTCTGCCTCCTGGGCTAGCGCACGGTAGTCTCGAGCGGCCAGCCACGGCGAATTGGCCAGAACCACTCTCGCTACTGTCGGAAAGTTCCAGAGGAAGAGGTGGGCAAACAGAAAGTGCTCGTCGTCCGTGCCCATTAACGCCAGCATCTTCTCCATCAGGTCTATGGCTGAACCATCTCCTAGCTCGGTCCGCGTCAGGAGCCTCTCTGCTCTCTCACAGTCTGAGAGCGTGTAGTGCTGGATGAGCGCAGCCTTGAGCACCTCGTATCTGTTGCTGGCTGGTGGCTGATCGAGCAGGCTCGCTACCTGTTGAGCTGTGCGGGTGTTGAGTGCTGCGACCACATGGTAGAATCTGGTGCCATCTGCCGTTACTCCCTGGAGGACGAACTGGGCCTCGGTGAGGTGGAACCAAGAGCGCGGGTTGTGCTGCCAGAAATCCGGTAGCTTGACTGCAACCGCACACGTGTGGCTGGAGGTTCCAGTCCGGGCGGTCTGTGGGATGGCTGCCACCTCGCTGTAGCTTCCTGACCGGGCCGGCTCCGGGGATCTTGCCCCGTGTTCCATAATACGTCTTAGGTCACCAGTGTGGAGTGTGTGAAATCAGAAGCAGATATATTTCAAATAATTTATTGCACACTCAACATCTCACGAGCACAGAACAGAATGAACTTTTTATCAGAGACTCTCCTCTTAAGTTTCATGGCATTACATCACACACAACAGGACATTTGCATCACACTGCATTCAACCCCCTACATCCTTGACTCCTTCCTGCTATCTCACCAGGAGCCTCCTGCTCTTTGATCTCCCATGCTTATCCACTGTCTCCTGTCTGAGATGCTAGAAATCTGGCTCTCCCAAGGTGCTACAGTGACACCATTAACCACAGAATTCTACTGAGTAAATTGGAAAAGTATGGGATAAGGGGTTGGACTGAGTTGGGTGGAAGCCTATTTAAGTAACAGACAACAATTTGTACAAATAGGTGAGCACAAATCCCCGTTCATGAATATCACTTCTGGTGTGCCCCAGGGGTCAGTTTTAGGACCCAAACTCTTTATTTTATATACAGTAAAATTACATATGCCAAGTATCAAAAATTCTGAAATTTATTTTGTTTGCGGATGACGCAAATATCCTTTGCACTGGTGAGAATTTATAACGGGTTTTAGAGATGGTCACAACAGAAATGAAAAGGTTAAAGCAGTTCAACAAAAATAAATTATCTCTAAAAAAAAAAAAAAAAAAAGAAAACCCAAAGATTAGAGACAAAAAAAGATTAAGATAAGATAAGATAAGATAAGCCTTTATTAGTCCCACAATGGGGAAATTCCAGGATTGCAACAGCACAGGGATAGCAACACTCAGAGCAACAATCAGAAGGCAAGAAAAAACAAGCAAGCAAGAGCAGCTAATATACATATGTACATATTACTATAAAATATATATATACACACACACACACACACACAGACACACAGTGCAGAGCACTGTAGCTGGATGGAATAAATATATGAATATATGAACACACAGTGCAGAGCATTGTAGCTAGATGGAATAAATATGTAAATATATAAACACCCACAGTATGGAGCATTGCAGCTAGGTGGAATAAATATGCAAGTATATAAACACACACAGTGCGGAGCAATGTAGCTAGATGGAATAATATGTAGATATATAAAAACACAGTGCGGAGCATTGTAGCTAGATGGAATAAATATATAGATATATAAATATAAACACACCCAGTGCAGAGCATTGTAGCTAGATGGAATAAATATGTAAATATATAAACACACACAGTGCAGAGCATTGTTGCTAGGTGGGATGAAACAGCATAACCGTCTATTTAGTTATCCTACATGGTATGATTATGTGCCCATACATATTCTCACCCTCCATAGCGACCGGTATGTTCCTAGTTGTATGCCGGAGAGGACCATTGTGTAAGTCTATTGCATCTTTTGCATTCAAAAAAAAAAAAAACAAAAAAAAAAAAAAAAACTATTAGTTTGTTACGTCTTTTTGCTATCTCTGCGAGCAGCCCTGCTTAGGTTGTACAGTCTGACAGCCGTTGGTAGGAAGGACCTACGAAACCTCTCGGTTGTGCACCTGGGATGATGTAGTCTGCTGCTAAATGAGCTCCTCAGTGCATCCAGTATGTCCTGCATAGGGTGGAACTCGGACTCCAGCAGAGATGACAGTTTAGCCACCGTCCTTCTCTCTCCTATCTCCTCCATCGGATCAAGGCGTTGCCCCAGGACAGAGCTAGCTTTCTTAATCAGTTTGTTCAGTCTCTTCTTATCGGCTGCAGTAATGCCACTGCCCCAGCAGACCACTCCAAAAGTGATGGCTGATGCCACCACCGTGTCATAGAATGACTTCAGCAGCGCCCCTTGTACACCAAAAGACCTGAGTCTCCTCAGCAGGAACAGCCTGCGCTGTCCCTTCTTGTAGAGTGCGTCAGTATTGTGTGACCAGTCTAGTTTATTGTTCAGATGAATACCCAGGTACTTGTAGGATGTCACCATCTCGATGTCTGTTCCCTGTATATTTACTGGTGCTGTGAGGGGCTGCCCATGCCTGCGGCAGTCCACCACCAGCTCCTTAGTTTTCCTCGCGTTGATCTGGAGGCAGTTCCGATGGCACCAGTCCACAAAGTCCTGGATAAGCCCTCTGTACTCAGCTTCATCTCCGCTGGAGATGAGACCAACGATCGCAGAGTCATCAGAGAACTTCTGTAGATGGCAATGTGTTGTGTTGTGTGAGAAGTCCGCAGTATAAAGAGTGAACAAGAAGGGAGCCAGCACAAAGATTGTTGTCTGGAAATCATAAAATAAAAAAAAAATGAAATAATGGTAACAATAGATACCAGAATTGAAATAGTACAGAAAATTAACTTTCTGGGGGTGACACTAGACAATAAAATCTGCTAGAAACCCCACATCAGTCACATCTGGGCCAAATTAGCACAATGTATAGGGATACTGGGGAAGACAAGACACATTTTGGACTATAAATCATTATACTTACTGTAAAATTCACTGTTTTTACTATATCTTAACTACTGTGTAGAGGTCTCGGGAAACACTTGCAAAACCAACCAACAGCCAATATGCATATTACAAAAAAAAGTTATAAGGAAAATAAATAATGTAGGATATAGAGACCACACCAGTTCACTGTTTTTAAAGTCACATGACATAAAGTTCATGGATTTAGTCAAATTTAAGACAGCACAAATAATGTACAGGACAATTAATAACCAACTTTCAACCAATATATAAAAAATATTCAAAGAAAGAAACAATGACTACAATCTGAAAGGAGACAAACTTTACAAAACCTAAGGTTCGAACAACAAAGAAAAGTATGTACATATCTGTCTGTGGTGTGGATTTGTTGAACAGTCTGGAGCTGGAACTGAAAGTATGTACGAACAGAAACCAATTCAAAAAGAGGTATAAACATTATTTGCTAAAAGGATGTATGTTAGGGGTGTAGAATTAAATATGTAAGATGCACTAAGCTTACCCTGGGACACTGGCTGAACACTTGTATGATAGGTGGGGCGGAACTGTGTATATCTATGTTGTTTTGGGCTGGGTATATATGTATGAATATGTATGTACTGTACGTGTGTAAGAATGGATGGGTGTAAATGTTGATATGTATAAAAATATAGTTAAAAATGTCTACTTGGGGTTCTAAATAGAAGTAATATGTATATATTTCATATGGGTTGTATTTAGGGAAAAAAGAGTTGGAGTAAATAAGTATTAACTTCTTCCTTCTCCTTTTCGAACACTGTACACTGTCACTTTTTTATTACACTTATCATTTGTTTTGTTTTTGTTCGAAATAAAGTATTTCATCATCATCATCATCATCATCATCATCACTGAATTTTTAAACAGTAATTTCGTTACACAGCATATTACTGCAAAAGTAGTGGCGTTACTTTGAAACGCTTTACTCCCAACACTAGTTATGATATTTACATTTCTATACCCACTCCTCCTCCCTTCAGGTAAGCAGGACTCGTCGGGAATTCGGCTCCACTACACTCCCAGTCTGAGGAGGTACGATGCGGGGATCATGGAGTTGGGTCTGGTCTATACTCCTGTGATGGCCATCCCACCCAGACAACAAACCTTCTACCTCAGTGGGTTCTGTACCTCCAAGTGTACCCAGACTGTACGTATGCAGGAGCGCACCACTGCACTATCACTTCTATCTACTGAAACTATGGCCTGAATGTCCCACCAGTGTCCAGGATGTCGTGCAGACATCCTGGCATGTGTAAGCTCCTGAGACCTTGTCCTCATCCTCAACCTTGTTCTTGTTGTCTCTCAGTTCTTGTAGCAATAGCTCCAAGCAGGTAGTCATCTAGTGTTTTGTTAGATGTGACAAAAGGACAAAACAAAAAACAAAACAAAAAGTATACAGTTGTAGGAATACTGTGAGTCAGTCAAACTTTGTAGTTGCATGCTGGATTGGTTAAGGTTTAGACTCTGAATACTATTTGGTTAAGTTTGAACTACAAAATTCTTCATCAAGTTTAGATCAGAAAATTCTTAATCAGGTTTAGTTCAGAAACCTCTTGGTCAGGTTTAGGTCAGAAACTTCTTGGTCAGGTTTAGATCAGGAACATCTTGGCCAGGTTTAAATCAGAAACCTCTTGGTCAGGTATAGGTCAGAAATGTCTTGGTCAGGTGTAGATCAGAAACTTCTTGTCTAGGTTTGGAATAAAATGTTCTTGGTCAGGTTTATATTAGAAACTCCTTTGTTGGGTTTAGATTAGAAACTTCTTGGTTAGGTTTAGAGCAGAAACTTCTTTGTTAGGTTTAGATCAGAAACTTTTTGGTTAGGTTTAGATCAGAAACTTTTTGGTTAGGTTTAGATCGGAAACTTCTTGGTTAGGTTTAGATCAGAAATGTCTTGGTTAGGTTTACATCAGAAACTTCTTTGTTGGGTTTAGGTCAGAAACTTCTTGGTCAGGTTTAGGTAAGAAACTTCTTGGTCAGGTTTAGTTCACGAACTTCTTAGTCAGGTTTAAATCAGAAACTTCTTGGTCAGATTTTGATCAGAAACTTCTTAGTCAGGTTTAGGTCAGAAACTTCTTGGTCAGGTTTAGATCAGAAACTTCTTGGTCAGGTTCAGGTCAGAAACTTCTTGGTCAAGTTTAGATCAGAAACTTCTTAGTTTTAGATCAGAAAATTCTTTGCCAGGTTTAGATCAGAAACTTCTTGTCTAGGTTTGGAATGAAATGTTCTTGGTCAGGTATACATTAGAAACTCCTTTGTTAGGTTTAGATCAGGAACTTCTTGGTTTGCTTTAGATCAGGAACATCTTGTTCAGGTTTAGAGCAGAAACTTCTTGGATAGGTTTAAATTAGAAACTTCTTGGTTAGGTTTAGATCAGAAATATCTTTGTCAGATTTAGATTATAAACTTCTTGGTTAGATTCAGATTAGAAACTTCTTGGTTAGGTTTCAATCAGAAACTTCTTGGTTAGATTTAGATCAGAAACTTTGTCAGGTTTAGATTACAAACTTTGTTGTCAGGTTTAGATCAGGAACTTCTTGTTTTGCTTTAGATTAGAAACTTCTTGGATAGGTTTAGGTCAAAAACTTCTTGGTTTGCCTTAGATCAGAAACTTCTTGCTTGGGTTTAGATCAGAAACTTCGTCAGGTTTAGATTACAAACGTCTTTGTCAGGTTTAGATCAGGAACTTCTTGGTTTGCTTTATATCAGAAACTTCTTGGATAGGTTTAGATCAGAAACTTCTTGGTCAGGTTTAGAGCAGGAACTTCTTGGATAGGTGTATATCAGAAACTTCTTGGTTAGGTTTAGATCAGAAACTTCTTGGTCCGGTTTAGATCAGAAACTTCTTTTTTGGGTTTAAATTGTAAACTTCTTGGTTAGGTTTAGATTAGACACTTCTTGGTTAGGTTTAGATCAGAAACTTTGTCATGTTTAGATTACAAACATCTTTGTTAGGGTCAGGTCAGAAACTAACTTTTTGGTTTGCTTTAGATCAAAAACTTCTTAGTTTGCTTTAAATCAGAAACTTCTTGGATAGGTTTAGATCAGAATCTTCTTGGTTAGTTTTAGATCAGGAACTTCTTGGTTAGGTTTAGATTATAAACTTCTTTGTAAAGTTTAGATTATAAACTTCTTAGTTAGGTTCAGATTAGAAACTTCTTGGTTAGGTTTAGACCAGAAACTTCTTGGTCAGGTTGAGATCAGAAACTTCTTGGTCAGGTTTTGATCAGAAACTTCTTGGTCAGGCTTAGGTCAGAAACTTCTTGGTCAGGTTCAGGTCAGAAACTTCTTGCTCAGGTTTAGATTAGAAACTTCTTGGTCAGGTTTAGATCACAAACTTCTTAGTTTTAGGTCAAAACTTCTTGGTCAGGTTTAGATCAGAAACTTCTTGTCTAGATTTGGAATAAAATGTTCTTGGTCAGATTTACATTAGAAACCCATTTGTTAGGTTTAGATCAGAAACTTCTTGGTTAGGTTTAGATTAGAAAATTATTTTTTTGAGTTTAGATCAGAAGTTTCTTGGTCAGGTTTAGATCAGAAACTTCTTGGCGAGGTTTAGATCACAAACTTTGTCTGGTTTAGATTACAAACTTCTTTGTCAGGTTTAGATCAGGAACGTCTTGGTTTGCTTTGTATCAAAAACTTCTTTGTTAGGTTTAGAACAGGAACTTCTTGGTTTGCTTTAGATAAGAAACTTCTTCATCAGGTTTAGATCAGAAACTTCTTGGTCAAGTTTAAATGAAAAACTTCTTGGTCAGGTTTAGATTACAAACTTCTTGGTCAGGTTTAGATCAGAAACTTCTTGGTCAAGTTTGGAGCAGAAACCTCTTTGTTTGGTTTAGGCCAAAAAGTTCTTGTTTAGGTTTAGATCAGAAACTTCTTGGATAGGTTTACATCAGAAACTATGTCAGGTTTAGATTACAATCTTCTTTGTGACGTTTAGATCAGGAACTTCTTGGTTTGCTTTAGATCAGAGACTTCTTGGTTATGATTAGATCAGAAACTTTTTTTGTGTCAGGTTTAGATTCTAAAGTTCTGGGGTAGTTTCAGATGAGAAACTTCTTGGTTAGGTTTAGATCAGAAACTTCATCAGGTTTAGATTACAAACTTCTTTGTATGTTTAGATCAGAAATTTCTTGGTTAGGTTAGATTAGAAACTTCTTGGTTAGGTTTAGATCAGAAAATTCTTGGTAAGGTTTAGATCAGAAACTTTATCAGGTTTAGATGAGGAACTTCTTGGTTAGCTTTAGATCAGAAACTTCGTCAGGTTTAGATTATAAAGTTCTTTGCTAGGTTTAGATTATAAACTTCTTGTTCAGGTTTAGAGCAGAAACTTCTTGGTTATGTTTAGATCAGAAAATTCTTGGTTAGATTTAGATCAGAAACTTTGTCAGGTTTAAACTTCAAACTTCTTTGTCAGGTTTAGATGAGGAACTTCTTGGTTTGCTTTAGATCAGAAACTTCTTGGTTAGGTTTAGATCAGAAACTTCATCAGGTTTAGATTATAAACTTCTTTGTTAGATTTAGATTACAAACTTCTTTGTTAGGTTTTGGTCAGAAACTTCTTGGCTTGCTTTAGAGCAGAAAGTTCTTAGATAGCTTTAGATCATAAATGTCTTGGCTAGGTTCAGATCAGAAACTTCTTGGTTAGGTTTAGATCAGAAACATCTTGGTTAGGTTTAGATCAGAAAACTTCACCAGGTTTAGTTTACAAACTTCTTTGTCAGGTTTAGATCAGAAACTTCTTGGTTAGCTTTAGGTCAGTAACTTCTTGGTTTGTTTTCGATCAGAAACTTCTTGGACAGGTTTATGTCAGAAACGTCTCGGTTTGCATTAGATCAGAAACTTCTTGGATAGGTTTAGATCAGAAACTTCTTGGATAGGTTTAGCTCAGAAACTTCTTGTTCAGGTTGAGAGCAGAAACTTTTTGGATAGGTTTAGATCAGGAATTTCTTGGTTAGGTTTAGATCAGAAACTTCTTTGTCAGGTTTCAATTATAAACTTCTTGGTTAGGTTCAGATTAGAAACTTCTTGGTTAGGTTTAGATCAGAAACTCCTTGGTTAGGTTTAGATTAGAAACTTCTTTGTTAGGCTTAGATCAGAAACTTCTTGGTTAGGTTTAGATCAGAAACTTCATCAGGTTTAGATTGCAAACGTCTTTGTTAGGGTCAGGTCAGAAACTAACTTCTTGGTTTGATTTAGATCAGAAACTTTTTGGTTTGCTTTAAATCAGAAACTTCTTGGATGGGTTTAGATCAGAATCTTCTTGGTTAGTTTTAGATCAGAAACTTCTTGGTTAGGTTTAGATTAGAAACTTCTTTGTAAGGTTTAGATTATAAACTTCTTGGTTAGGTTCAGATTATAAACTTCTTGGTTAGGTTTAGATCAGAAACTTTGTCAGGTTTAGATTACAAAGTTCTTTGTCAGGTTTAGATCAGGAACTTCTTGGTTTGCTTTAGATTGTAAACTTCTTTGTCGGGTTTAGATCAGAAACCTCTTGGTTTGCTTTAGATCAGAAACTTCTTGGTTAGGTTTAGATCAGAAACTTCTTGGCCAGATTTAGAGCAGGAACTTCTTGGTCAGGTTTAGATTAGAAACTTCTTGTTCAGTTTTAGAACAGAAATTTCTTGGTTATGTTTAGATCAGAAACTTCTTGGTTAGGTTTAGATCAGAAACGTTGTCAGATTTAGATTACAAACTTCTTTGTTAGGTTTTGGTCAGAAACTTCTTGGCTTGCTTTAGATCAGAAAGTTCTTGGATAGCTTTAGATCATAAATGTCTTGGCTAGGTTCAGATCAGAACCTTCTTGGTTAGGTTTGGCTCAGAAACATCTTGGTTAGGTTTAGATCAGAAAACTTCACCAGGTTTAGTTTACAAACTTCTTTGTCAGGTTTAGATCAGAAACTTCTTGGTTAGCTTTAGGTCAGAAACTTCTTGGTTTGTTTTCGATCAGAAACTTCTTGGACAGGTTTATGTCAGAAACGTCTCGGTTTGCATTAGATCAGAAACTTCTTGGATAGGTTTAGATCAGAAACTTCTTGGATAGGTTTAGATCAGAAACTTCTTGTTCAGGTTGAGAGCAGAAACTTTTTGGATAGGTTTAGATCAGAAACTTCTTTGTCAGGTTTCAATTATAAACTTCTTGGTTAGGTTCAGATTAGAAACTTCTTGGTTAGGTTTAGATCAGAAACTCCTTGGTTAGGTTTAGATTAGAAACTTCTTTGTTAGGCTTAGATCAGAAACTTCTTGGTTAGGTTTAGATCAGAAACTTCATCAGGTTTAGATTGCAAATGTCTTTGTTAGGGTCAGGTCAGAAACTAACTTCTTGGTTTGATTTAGATCAGAAACTTTTTGGTTTGCTTTAAATCAGAAACTTCTTGGATGGGTTTAGATCAGAATCTTCTTGGTTAGTTTTAGATCAGAAACTTCTTGGTTAGGTTTAGATTAGAAACTTCTTTGTAAGGTTTAGATTATAAACTTCTTGGTTAGGTTCAGATTATAAACTTCTTGGTTAGGTTTAGATCAGAAACTTTGTCAGGTTTAGATTACAAAGTTCTTTGTCAGGTTTAGATCAGGAACTTCTTGGTTTGCTTTAGATTGTAAACTTCTTTGTCGGGTTTAGATCAGAAACCTCTTGGTTTGCTTTAGATCAGAAACTTCTTGGTTAGGTTTAGATCAGAAACTTCTTGGCCAGATTTAGAGCAGGAACTTCTTGGTCAGGTTTAGATTAGAAACTTCTTGTTCAGTTTTAGAACAGAAATTTCTTGGTTATGTTTAGATCAGAAACTTCTTGGTTAGGTTTAGATCAGAAACATTGTCAGATTTAGATTACAAACTTCTTTGTTAGGTTTTGGTCAGAAACTTCTTGGCTTGCTTTAGATCAGAAAGTTCTTGGATAGCTTTAGATCATAAATGTCTTGGCTAGGTTCAGATCAGAACCTTCTTGGTTAGGTTTGGCTCAGAAACATCTTGGTTAGGTTTAGATCAGAAAACTTCACCAGGTTTAGTTTACAAACTTCTTTGTCAGGTTTAGATCAGAAACTTCTTGGTTAGCTTTAGGTCAGAAACTTCTTGGTTTGTTTTCGATCAGAAACTTCTTGGACAGGTTTATGTCAGAAACGTCTCGGTTTGCATTAGATCAGAAACTTCTTGGATAGGTTTAGATCAGAAACTTCTTGGATAGGTTTAGATCAGAAACTTCTTGTTCAGGTTGAGAGCAGAAACTTTTTGGATAGGTTTAGATCAGGAATTTCTTGGTTAGGTTTAGATCAGAAACTTCTTTTTCAGGTTTCAATTATAAACTTCTTGGTTAGGTTCAGATTAGAAACTTCTTGGTTAGGTTTAGATCAGAAACTTCGTCAGGTTTAGATTGCAAACGTCTTTGTTAGGGTCAGGTCAGAAACTAACTTCTTGGTTTGATTTAGATCAGAAACTTTTTGGTTTGCTTTAAATCAGAAACTTCTTGGATGGGTTTAGATCAGGATCTTCTTGGTTAGTTTTAGATCAGGAACTTCTTGGTTAAGTTTAGATTAGAAACTTCTTTGTAAGGTTTAGATTATAAACTTCTTGGTTAGGTTCAGATTAGAAACTTCTTGGTTAGGTTTAGATCAGAAACTTTGTCAGGTTTCGATTACAAAGTTCTTTGTCAGGTTTAGATCAGGAACTTCTTGGTTTGCTTTAGATTGTAAACTTCTTTGTCAGGTTTAGATCAGAAACCTCTTGGTTTGCTTTAGATCAGAAACTTCTTGGTTAGGTTTTGGTCAGAAACTTCTTGGCTTGCTTTAGATCAGAAAGTACTTGGATAGCTTTAGATCATAAATGTCTTGGCTAGGTTCAGATCAGAACCTTCTTGGTTAGGTTTGGCTCAGAAACATCTTGGTTAGGTTTAGATCAGAAACTTCTTGTTTAGGTTTAGATCAGAAAATTCTTGGTTAGGTTAAATCAGAAACTGTGTCAGGTTTAGATTATAAAGTTCTTTGTCAGGTTTCAATCAGGAACTTCTTGGTTTGCTTTAGATCAGAAACTTCTTGGTTAGCTTTAGGTCAGAAACTTCTTGGTTTGTTTCTGATCAGAAACTTCTTGGACAGGTTTATGTCAGAAAGGTCTTGGTTTGCTTTAGATCAGAAACTTTTTGGATAGGTTTAGATCAGAAACTTGTTGTTCAGGTTGAGAGCAGAAACGTCTTGGATAGGTTTAGATCAGGAATTTCTTGGTTAGGTTTAGATCAGTAACTTCTTTGTCAGGTTTCAATTATAAACTTCTTGGTTAGGTTCAGATTAGAAACTTCTTGGTTAGTTTTCGGTCAGAAACTTTGTCAGGTTTAGATTACAAACTTCTTTGTTATGTTTTGATCAGAAACTTCTTGGTTAGGTTTAGATTAGAAAATTCTTTGTTAGGCTTAGATCAGAAACTTCTTGGTTAGGTTTAGATCAGAAACTTCGTTAGGTTTAGATTGCAAACGTCTTTGTTAGGGTCAGGTCAGAAACTAACTTCTTGGTTTGCTTTAGATTAGAAACTTTTTGGTTTGCTTTAAATCAGAAACTTCTTGGATGGGTTTAGATCAGAATCTTCTTGTTTAGTTTTAGATCAGGAACTTCTTGGTTAGGTTTAGATTAGAAACTTCTTTGTAAGGTTTAGATTATAAACTTCTTAGGTTCAGATTAAAAACTTCTTGGTTATGTTTAGATCAGAAACTTTGTAAGGTTTAGATTACAAAGTTCTTTGTCAGGTTTAGATCAGGAACTTCTTGGTTTGCTTTAGATTGTAAACTTCTTTTTCAGGTTTAGATCAGAAACCTCTTGGTTTGCTTTAGATCAGAAACTTCTTGTTTAGGTTTAGATCAGAAAATTCTTGGTTAGGTTTAGATCAGAAACGTTGTCAGATTTAGATTACAAACTTCTTTGTTAGGTTTTGGGCAGAAACTTCTTGGCTTGCTTCACATCAGAAAGTTGTTGGATAGCTTTAGATCATAAATGTCTTGGCTAGGTTCAGATCAGAACCTTCTTGGTTAGGTTTAACTCAGAAACATCTTGGTTAGGTTTAGATCAGAAACTTCTTGTTTAGGTTTAGATCAGAAAATTCTTGGTTAGGTTAAATCAGAAACTGTGTCAGGTTTAGATTACAAACTTCTTTGTCAGGTTTTGATCAGGAACTTCTTGGTTTGCTTTAGATCAGAAACTTCTTGGTTAGCTTTAGGTCAGAAATTTCTTGGTTTGTTTTTGATCAGAAACTTCTTGGACAGGTTTATGTCAGAAAGGTCTTGGTTTGCTTTAGACCAGAAACTTTTTGGATAGGTTTAGATCAGAAACTTGTTGTTCAGGTTGAGAGCAGAAATGTCTTGGATAGGTTTAGATCAGGAATTTCTTGGTTAGGTTTAGATCAGTAACTTCTTTGTCAGGTTTCAATTATAAACTTCTTGGTTAGGTTCAGATTAGAAACTTCTTGGTTAGTTTTCGGTCAGAAACTTTGTCAGGTTTAGATTACAAACTTCTTTGTTATGTTTTGATCAGAAACTTCTTGGTTAGGTTTAGATTAGAAGCTTCTTTGTTAGGCTTAGATCAGAAACTTCTTGGTTAGGTTTAGATCAGAAACTTTGTCATGTTTAGATTACAAACGTCTTTGTTAGGGTCAGGTCAGAAACTAACTTTTTGGTTTGCTTTAGATCAGAAACTTCTTGGTTTGCTTTAAATCAGAAACTTCTTGGATAGGTTAAGATCAGAATCTTCTTGGTTAGTTTTAGATCAGGAACTTCTTGGTTAGGTTTAGATTAGAAACTTCTTTGTAAGGTTTAGATTATAAACTTCTTAGTTAGGTTCAGATTAGAAACTTCTTGGTTAGGTTTAGATCAGAAACTTTGGCAAATTTAGATTACAAAGTTCTTTGTCAGGTTTAGATCAGGAATTTCTTGGTTTGCTTTAGATTACAAACTTCTTTGTCAGGTTTAGATCAGAAACTTCTTGGCCAGGTTTGGAGCAGGAACTTCTTTGTCAGGTTTAGATTAGAAACTTCTTGTTCAGGTTTAGAGCAGAAACTTCTTGGTTATGTTTAGATCAGAAACTTCTTGGTTAGGTTTAGATCAGAAAATTCTTGGTTAGGTTTAGATCAGAAACTTTCTCAGATTTAGATTACAAACTTCTTTGTTAGGTTTTGGCCAGAAACTTCTTGGCTTGCTTTAGATCAGAAAGTTCTTGGATAGCTTTCGATCATAAATGTCTTTGCTAGGTTCAGATCAGAAACATCTTGGTTAGGTTTAGAACAGAAACTTTGTCAGGTTTAGATTACAAATTTCTTTGACAGGTATAGATGAGGAACTTATTGGTTTGTTTTTGATCAGAAACTTCTTGGTTAGGTTTAGATTAGAAACTTCTTGTTTAGGTTTAGATCAGAAAATTCTTGGTTAGGTTAAATCAGAAACTGTGTCAGGTTTAGATTACAAACTTCTTTGTCAGGTTTAGATCAGGAACTTCTTGGTTTGCTTTAGATCAGAAACTTCTTGGTTAGCTTTAGGTCAGAAACTTCTTGGTTTGTGTTTGATCAGAAACTTCTTGGACAGGTTTATGTCAGAAAGGTCTTGGTTTGCTTTAGATCAGAAACTTTTTGGATAGGTTTAGATCAGAAACTTGTTGTTCCGGTTGAGAGCAGAAACTTCTTGGATAGGTTTAGATCAGAAACTTCTTGTTCAGGTTGAGAGCAGAAACTTCTTGGATAGGTTTAGATCAGGAATTTCTTGGTTAGGTTTAGATCAGTAACTTCTTTGTCAGGTTTCAATTATAAACTTCTTGGTTAGGTTCAGATTAGAAACTGCTTGGTTAGGTTTAGATCAGAAACTTTGTCAGGTTTAGATTACAAACTTCTTTGTTATGTTTTGATCAGAAACTTCTTGGTTAGGTTTAGATTAGAAACTTCTTTGTTAGGCTTAGATCAGAAACTTCTTGGTTAGGTTTAGATCAGAAACTTTGTCATGTTTAGATTACAAACATCTTTGTTAGGGTCAGGTCAGAAACTAACTTTTTGGTTTGCTTTAGATCAGAAACTTCTTGGTTTGCTTTAAATCAGAAACTTCTTGCATAGGTTAAGATCAGAATCTCCTGGGTTAGTTTTAGATCAGAACTTCTTGGTTAGGTTTAGATTAGAAACTTCTTTGTAAGGTTTAGATTATAAACTTCTTAGGTTCAGATTAGAAACTTCTTGGTTAGGTTTAGATCAGAAACTTTGTCAGGTTTAGATTACAAAGTTCTTTATCAGGTTTAGATCAGGAACTTCTTGGTTTGCTTTAGATTACAAACTTCTTTGTCAGGTTTAGATCAGAAACTTCTTGGCCAGGTTTGGAGCAGGAACTTCTTGGTCAGGTTTAGATTAGAAACTTCTTGTTCAGGTTTAGAGCAGAAACTTCTTGGTTAGGTTTAGATCAGAAAATTCTTGGTTAGGTTTAGATCAGAAACTTTCTCAGATTTAGATTACAAACTTCTTTGTTAGGTTTTGGTCAGAAACTTCTTGGCTTGCTTTAGATCAGAAAGTTCTTGGATAGCTTTAGATCATAAATGTCTTGGCTAGGTTCAGATCAGAAACATCTTGGTTAGGTTTAGATCAGAAACTTTGTCAGGTTTAGATTACAAATTTCTTTGACAGGTTTAGATGAGGAACTTATTGGTTTGTTTTTGATCAGAAATTTCTTGGTTAGGTTTAGATTAGAAACTTCTTGTTTAGGTTTAGATCAGCAAATTCTTGGTTAGGTTAAATCAGAAACTGTGTGAGGTTTAGATTACAAACTTCTTTGTCAGGTTTAGATCAGGAACTTCTTGGTTTGCTTTAGATCAGAAACTTCTTGGTTAGCTTTAGGTCAGAAACTTCTTGGTTTGTTTTTGATCAGAAACTTCTTGGACAGGTTTATGTCAGGAAGGTCTTTGTTTGCTTTAGATCAGAAACTTTTTGGATAGGTTTAGATCAGAAACTTGTTCAGGTTGAGAGCAGAAACTTCTTGGATAGGTTTAGATCAGAAACGTCTTGTTCAGGTTGAGAGCAGAAACTTCTTGGATAGGTTTAGATCAGGAATTTCTTGGTTAGGTTTAGATCAGTAACATCTTTGTCAGGTTTCAATTATAAACTTCTTGGTTAGGTTCAGATTAGAAACTGCTTGGTTAGGTTTAGATCAGAAACATTGTCAGGTTTAGATTACAAACTTCTTTGTTATGTTTTGATCAGAAACTTCTTGGTTAGGTTTAGATTAGAAACTTCTTTGTTAGGCTTAGATCAGAAACTTCTTGGTTAGGTTTAGATCAGAAACTTTGTCATGTTTAGATTACAAACATCTTTGTTAGAGTCAGGTCAGAAACTAACTTTTTGGTTTGCTTTAGATCAGAAACTTCTTGGTTTGTTTTAAATCAGAAACTTCTTGGATAGATTTAGATCAGAATCTTCTTGGTTAGTTTTAGATCAGGAACTTCTTGGTTAGGTTTAGATTAGAAACTTCTTTGTAAGGTTTAGATTATAAACTTCTTAGTTAGATTCAGATTAGAAACTTCTTGGTTAGGTTTAGATCAGAAACTTTGTCAGGTTTAGATTACAAAGTTCTTTGTCAGGTTTAGATCAGGAACTTCTTGGTTTGCTTTAGATTACAAAGTTCTTTGTCAGGTTTAGATCAGAAACTTCTTGGTTAGGTTTAGATCAGAAACTTCTTGGTCAGGTTTAGAGCAGGAACTTCTTAGTTTGCTTTACATCAGACACTTCTTGGTAGGTTTAGATCAGAAACTTCTTGGTTAGGTTTAGTTTAGAAACTTCTTTGTCATGTTTAGTTTATAAACTTCTTGGTTAGGTTAGATTAGAAACTCCGTCAGGTTTCGATTACAAACGTCTTTGTTAGGTTTAGATCAGGAACTTCTTGGTTTGCTTAAGACCAGAAAGTTCTTGGTCAGGTTTAGAACATAAACGTCTTTGATAGGTTTAGTTCAGAGACTTCTTGGTTTGGTTTAGATCAGAAACTTCTTGATCAAGTTTAGAGCATAAACTTTTTTGATAGGTTTAAATCAGAAAATTCTTGGGTAGGTTTTGATCAGAAACTTCTTGGTTAGGATTAGATCAGACACTTCTTCGTCAGGTTTAGATTATAAACTTCTTGGTTAGGTTTAGATCAGAAACTTCTTGATCAGGTTTCAATCAGAAACTTCTTGGTCAGGTTTAGATCAGAAATTTTTGTGGTTAGTTTTAGATTAGAAACTTTTTTGTTGGGTTTAGGTCAGAAACTTCTATGACCAAACTTCTTTGTTAGGTTTAAATCAGGAACTTCTTGGTTTGCTTTTGATCAGGAACTTCTTGGATAGGTTTAGATCAGAATCTTCTTGATTAGGTTTAGATCAGAAACTTCTTGATCAGGTTTCAATCAGAAACTTCTTGGTCAGGTTTAGATCAGAAATTTTTGTGGTTAGTTTTAGATTAGAAACTTTTTTGTTGGGTTTAGGTCAGAAACTTCTATGACCAAACTTCTTTGTTAGGTTTAAATCAGGAACTTCTTGGTTTGCTTTTGATCAGGAACTTCTTGGATAGGTTTAGATCAGAATCTTCTTGGTTAGGTTTAGATCAGAAACTTCTTGGTCAGGTTTAGATCATAAACTTTTTGGTTAGGTTTAGATCAGAGGCTTCTTTGTCAGGTTTAGAGTATAAACTTCTTGGTTAGGTTTAGATCAGAAACTTCTTGGTTAGGTTTAGATCAGAGGCTTCTTTCTCAGGTTTAGAGTATAAACGTCTTTGTTAGGTTTGGATTCGAAACTTCTTGTTCAGGTTTAGAGCAGAAAATTCTTGGATAGGTTTAGATCAGAAACTTCTTGGTTAGGATTAGATCAGACACTTCTTCGTCAGGTTTAGATTATAAACTTCTTGGTTAGGTTTAGATCAGAAACTTCTTGATCAGATTTTGATCAGAAACTTCTTGGTCAGGTTTAGATCAGAAATTTTTGTGGTTAGGTTTAGATTAGAAACTTTTTTGTTGGGTTTAGGTCAGAAACTTCTATGACCAAACTTCTTTGTTAGGTTTAAATCAGGAACTTCTTGGTTTGCTTTTGATCAGGAACTTCTTGGATAGGTTTAGATCAGAATCTTCTTGGTTAGGTTTAGATCAGAAACTTCTTGGTCAGGTTTAGATCATAAACTTTTTGGTTAGGTTTAGATCATACACTTCTTGTATAGGTTTAGATTAAAAACTTCTTGGTTAGGTTTATATCAGAAACTTCTTTTTAGGTAAATGTTGTAGTCTGGGCAGAAACAGAGCTGTTAATCTGCTCCACCTTCATTGTAAATGATATTTGGTATGGTGACCATATTTTGGTTCTCAGGAGATAAGGGATGAAGGCTAATTCAAGACCTTGATTGTCTCTCGTTGTATCTTCAGGCTCTTCCTCCAGGTGGCATCTACATTTTTGCGTCCCAGCTGCACACCCACCTGGCTGGGCGTGGGGTGAGGACAGTCCTAGTGAAGGGGAGCAGAGAGGTGGAGGTGGTCCAGGAAGACCCCCACTTCAGTACCCACTACCAGGTAGGACCACAAACACACCGACAACGTCTTTAAACCTGAGAATGGAAGTAAAACAACAGAATTATTATCAACAACTCACTTCTCATTATTAGCTGATAAATGTTTGCATTTACTCTCATAACTTCACCAGATTTTTCTCTTGCAGCATTTTGTTTATAAATGTGTGACTTTACTCTCACAAATCTGACAATTTCTCTTTAAAAATGTGATTTTATTCAAGAAATTTGCAACTTTTGACTTATAAATTTAAGACTTTTGTTTCTAATTAATTTGTAACTTTACTCTCAGAAATTTATTACTTTGTCACACATTGAATAAATTTATTTTGGGACAATCTGACACCGAAATTATATATATATATATATATATATATATATATATATATATATATATATATATATATATATACAGTATATACAGTATATACAGTATATATATATATATATATATATATATATATATATATATACATATATATATATATATATATATATATATATATATATATATATATATATATATATATATATATTAATTATTTTTTTTTTGACATCCACAGGGAATCACTAAAGCAGGGGTGTCCAATCATGCGCCATGGAGGGCCAAGACCCTGCAGGTTTTCTCTTCTACCCAGTCTCTTCAGCAGGTGTTTTCACTTATCAGCAGTCAGTGGGAACAAATTCAGTGGAATCTGCTGTTGAAGACACTGGTTGGAGATAAAGCCTGCAGGGTCTTGGCCCTCCATGGCACATGATTGGACACCCCTGTACTAAAGTCTTAAATTATTCCTACGTTTGCAACTTTTTCACATCCTGTAAATTTAGTTTTTCACTTTTGTCACTTTATTTCAGCATATTTCCATTTTTTATATTTTTTCCTATTTTCTTTATACATTTAAAACATTTTGATGAATAAATTTAACTTTTTTGTTAATGGAACATGAAGCCACAGCTTTGTAGACCCCTGATCTCTGCAGATTACCTTCCTTAATTTATAAATATTTTCTTCATAATAATACTATGTTTTTCTTTTCTTTTCATGCAGACAATTAGAGTTCTGAGGAAAATGGTGAATGTTTTACCCGTAAGTACAATTAAACAGCATTACAACTGGAATAGAATAGCTTCAATACCATCCAGACTAGCGTCATTACTGGCTAACACCAGTAGCCTGTAGAGTGTGCAACGTTCATGAATGAACTGTACTGAATCACTTACCATAACTGAACAAATCACTTAGGAAATGGTGGTCATTTCATCCCCGCTTCTGAATCACGTACATGTCATTGACTGGTAGCTTTCCTAGCGGTCTACAGCCTGTTACAGCCTCGCAAACCTGGAACTCTGGAAGGAGCTGCTTTTATTGGATGAGTTCACGAAAGGCTCCTCTTGCCTGGCCTACAGGAACCAGGAAGTAATAATGGATTGATTCAATACGACAAAATGAAACAGTAAAAATGATTTTGAAGCGAGAAATATATAATTTAGTTGCTGAATCTGTTTTATATGGCACACACATCTGCTCCTTTAAAAGTTTTTAGTTGACTCAGCTCAACAGCTCAGAAAAATCGCGGGCAACCTGCCAAAACGCACCACAAAGCTTTCCACATAGACAATGAATGGGAGCGCTGGAATGGAAAAACACCCCGAGTGGTTTTCTTTCAGCCATTATTTAAACTTCAAAAGTATGCACTCTCTGATCTCACCTCGTTCTCTGTTTACACACCATGGTAAAGTCTGTAATATGACAATAAGAAGGACAATGGTAAATGGCGTTCACTTATATAACGCTTTTTCTCATCTCTAGATGACCAAAGTGCTTTAGATATCCTGCTTTCCACCCATTCACATACACATTCACGGCGGCAGAGCTGCCATGCATAGGCGCTGGCCTGACCCACCAGTTTGTTTTGGCCCACCTGGCCTTTTCCCCCACCACCCAACCTGTGAGGGTTTTTGGTTTTTTTTTTCTCTCTTATGGGTGTTACCGTAGGGTCGTCTGGGTCTAACCCTTAAAGGCAGGGGGGTACTGCAGTGGTCTGGATAGGTCTGAAGTCCCTGTCCATGCTTTGAGTTTCAATTTTGACCCATTTATCATGTTTGGTGTGTTTTCCCTCTGTGTTTGTACAGCCCACCCATCCTGTGCTGCCTGATGGCTTTGATGGTGCTCACCTGCTCTTTTTTGTCCTGATTGCTCCTCTGTCTATATATGTGCATTTTCATTCTGTGTCCGTTGCTGCTTTCTTGTGTTACTTCATCCGCCTCTGCACCACGCAGTGCGAGTTGTGTGGTTTTTCCATGCTGCTTGGATTAAAAAGTTATATTATTTCTGCCCATGTGCAGGGTTTATTTTCATTCTCCACTCTATAATAAAATATGGTTTACTAGATTCACCTAGTGAGTGGGTCCTCTCCTTCTTTGCCCAGGAGGAGCAAATGCAAACATAACAATACCTTTCTACTCATTTTCCTCAAAACTTTCGCTGTACTTTCCCAGTCTTCTGGTAATTCTTTCCTACCACCCAGAGCCTGTATCAACTCCTTCCTGAACTCTGTGCGACCTTCTTCCTTCTGTAACTCCCCCCACTTAATCTTTGGCTCTACCTTCACTGTTTTCCTCTTCTTTCTTTTGCAAAGTCATCCTACAGACTACCATCCGATGCTGTCTAAGCTACATTCCCCCTTGCCACCACATTGCAGTCTCCTCTCACCTTCAGATTTCTCCTTCTGCATAAGATGTAGTCCACTTGAGTGCACCTTTCTCCACTCTTGTAAGTCACACTGTGTTCCTCTCTGTTCTTGAAATATGTGTTCACCACAGCCATTTCCATCCTTTTAGCAAAATTCACAACAATCTGTCCTTCCACATTTCTCTCCTTAAGACCATATCCACCCAGGACCTCTTCATCCCCTCTGTTCCCTTCACCTACATATCCCTTAAAGTCCACTCCAATCATCACTCTTGCCTCCCTGGGAACACTCTCTACCACTTCATCCAACTTACTCCAGAATTCCTCTTTCTCTTCTACCTGACATCCAACTTGTGGGGCATATGCACTGACAACATTCATCATCACACCTTTGACTTCTAGCTTCAAACTCATGATTCTGTCTGACTCCCTCTTTACCTCCTGAACACTCTTCACATAATCTTCTTTTAAGATTACTCCTACTCCATTTCTTTTCCTTTCTACACCATGGTAGAACAGTTTAAATCCACCTCCAATGCTCCTAGCCTTGCTTCCCTTTGTTATCTCAGGATAATGACATTATTTATCTTGTGATACATTGTAGTTATGTTGAGAAAATCATCCCGTTAAGTGTGGAAAACAAAATTTGTTATCTTGAGATAATGACATAAAGTGTAGTCATGTTTAGAAAATTATCCCATTATCTGGGGGGAAAAAAGTATTATTTATGTCAAAATAATGATGCAAATAATTTGAGCTCATGGGCAAACAAATTGAAATTAATTGGTTATTACAGGAAAAAATGAAAATAAAACACGAAAATATGGATGCTAAGGGCTTCTGTAGCAGGAGCCAATCTAAACTTTGTGTTAACAAATTAAAAAAAAAAAGGAGGATCAAAGATGGCGGATGCGAGCGGTTACACTTTTTCAGGCTCCAGCTAGAAGTTTGGATTTGGTCCTTGAGTTGTGAGCTTGGTGTGTGACATCTAGAACTGGTGTGAAGCAAAGGAGTTGGCGTGCATCTCAGTTAATCCTTTTGATTTTAGAACTGTTTGGTCCTCTTGGACCAAAGAAAGATAGCATGACTGCTAGCATTTCGGACCATAACTACAACATGACCGCTCTTTACGAGGCATGTGACGATGACAACATTGAAGAAATTGAGGTAGATGACAACACAACAAAAAACAACAAAATTAACTGGTCTCACACACCTATGAAAAACCCAAAGCTGAAAAAAATGTGACCACACGATGATACAATGGAGGATGTCACAGGAGCTGCAATTCTTCAGGCTGTTCAGGCCCTGACATGCAAGATGGATGAACAGACTGAACTTTTGAAAAGCTTTGAAAAACATATTGAAGAGAATAATCTGGCAACGAAAGCTAATAAAGAAAGCATGGATGAGCTGAAAAATACCATGAGTGTGTTGCAAAAATAAAATGTTATTCTTAAACGAGCCTGTGAGGATCAGGCCCGCTACAAAAGAAGATGGAACCTGAGGTTGGCTGGTCTTCCTGAAAAAGAGGGAGGAGTGGTTGTCATTGGAATACTCACCAGAGTTGTGCCCCTGTCTGTGGACCGGCTTCAGGACACCATGGATATCATTCACCTTTTGGGAAGGAAAGGCAGTCCCGCTGCCTCCAATAACACCCCCAGAGCCATCATAATCCAGTTCGGGATGAGGACTGTGCGTGATGAAGTCTGGAAATGATCCAAGGATGCCAGAGTGTGCTCCAAGATGTGAATTTGCTTCAGAGAAGATTTTTCTCAAAGAAGACCGAGAGGCTTGTACCAGGCCATGAGAAATGGAAAAAGAGCCTTCCTGAAGGAAGGTTATGCTATGATTGATAACCAAAGAGTTGACCCTGAATAAATAAAACCTGCCAAATTCTGTCATTTACTACAGCTATGCTACTCCTATTAGTTTACATTGTTTAGAGGTTATGACGGATGTTGTTTATAATATATACAAGGACTAAAGTGTTCGCTCCTGCACATCATTCATTTTTGTGATTCTTTCTTTCCCTGCAGCTAGATAATGCTTTCTTTTCTTTCTGTAAATACTAGGGGGTTGAAAAACAATATTAAACAGAAAGCTATATGTCTTTACTGTAAGGAGCAAAATGCCAACTGTATTTTTATTGCAAGAGACTCATTCGACTGAGGATGATTCTAAATTTTGGAAATTATGGTGGGGAGAAACAGTCTTCTTTAGTTATGGAACATCACGTTCAGGGGGTGTAATAGTTTTGTTTAATAGGTTTCCTGGTAACATTATAGATCATAAAAGACGAAAATGGGCATTGGCTTATGGTGGTTACAGAATTTAATGACGTTAACTATATTTTATTGTGTGTTTATGGGTATAACAAAAAATGTCAGAATATAACTTTTCTTTCATAAGGAATCAATTAAAAGAATGGGAGATATCTTATAATACTGATAAAATGGGGTGGAGATTTTAATCTGGTTCCTAATCTCTGGCTAGACCGTAGACCCCCTAAGGGACAGTCCCATAACTATGCTGATACTATTTTGGAATTGGTTTCAGAATTAAATTTAACTGACTGCTGGAAAATGAAAAATCCCTCAGCTATGCAGTAGAGTTGGTTCAGTGCTTCACAAAATGATTAGTGCTCACATTTAGATTATTGGCTGATTTCTAACAGTTTAGTAAATGCCCTTTTAAAATGTGATATTTCTCCTTCACCTCTTACAGATCATTGTGCAATAACATTGGCCTTGTCATGGTGCAAAGAGGATTCTTTTTATAACCCTTTGTGGAAGTTTAATAGTACCCTTGTAAAAGATAAAAAGTACCCTTGTAAAAGATAAAAACTTTTGCCAGAATGTTAAAAAATTGGCAGAGGAGGTTTTTAATATGGAACTGACAGATATAGGTAAATAGGAATGGTTTAAATTTAAAGTTAAACAGGTTGCAATAAGGGCAGCGCGGTGGCGGAGTGGTTAGCACTGCGGCAGCACAGCAACTCACCCTTGGCCAGGGGATCCTGGGTTTGATCCCAGCCCCTGACCAACAGTGATCTATGTGGAGTTTGCATGTTCTCCCCGTGTCTGCGTAGGTTTACTCCGGGATTTCTCCGATTTCCTCCCACATGCCAAAAACATGCAAGTTAGGTTAATTGGCATCAAAAAACTGGGGATTCTAAAGTGTCCTTAGGTATGATTGTGAGAGTGAACGGTTGTCTGTCTCTCTGTGTTGGCCCTGCGGTGGACTGGCGATCTGTCCAGGGTGTACCCTGCCTCTTGCCCAAAGATGCTGGGATAGGCTCCAGCCCCCCTACGACCCGAAAAGGATTAAGCGGAAGAAGATAGATGGATGGATGGAAGGTTGCAATAAAAACCAGTAAATTCTTTGTCAAACAGAAGAAACTAAAACAGCAAAACATTATTAGAGATATTAACAAATTATGCTCAAAAACAAAATTATCGGACAAGGAAGTTATAGAATTAAACAGTCTCCAATCTCAGCTTGATTCTGTTTACCTTGAAAAAGCCAAAGGAGCATTTATTCATTCTAAAGCTCGGTGGATTGAGGAAGGAGAGAAGAACTCCTCGTATTTTTTTTCTGTTTGGAAATGAAAAGTCAAGCCAAAAAAACAATTTCTAAACTGTGTTAATGAAAACATTATTAACGATCAAACATTAATAAATGAGGGAATTAAAAAATTTTTATAGTAACCTGTATAATTCCAAGTTTTCTGAAAATTACTATTTGTGGTTCTTTGAACAAATTGGTGAATCAAATAAAAGGACGGATGAGGTCTTCAGGCAGCAAATGGAGGATGTTCTTAGAATTGAAGAATTGGATAATGCACTTAAAAGCATGCATAAAGGAAAGTCACCAGGCATCGACGGACTGACCGTAGAATTTTATAAATTCTTTTGGGATGATATTAGAGTACTGCTGTTTAATGCAGTCACCCAGTGTATTTCAGAAGGAAACCTTTCTCCCACAATGAAACATGGACTCATCACCTTAATTCCAAAGCCAAATAAGAATGTACTCTATCAGGATATCTGGAGACCAATAACACTATTATGTATTGATTATAAATTGGTGGCACATGCATATGCAAATAGGTTAAATGGGGGCCTAACCAAAATAGTTGATGAATGCCAGTCAGCCTTTATAAAAGTAAGGAGTACACATAATCATATTAGACTGGTACTGGACATGTTGGACTAGGAAGAATTTATTCACACTGACAGTTTTTTGTTATTTTTAGATTTTTATTAGGCATTTGATACAACTGAGCATTCTTTTCTATTAAAAGTGTTACAATTTTTGGGATTTAGAGATAAATTTTGTAACATAGTTAAATGTTTTATTCTGATATATACAGCTCTGTATCATTGAATCCTGGAATCACTGTGTTAGTGAAATTTTAAATTATCCCTGATAAGGGTAGTCAATAAGCCAGGCAGATCTTCAGTTATGAGCAGGTTTAATCGCTGGCCAACGGAGACTGGTACAGAATGGTCTCAGAGCTCAACCATTCACACACCACTCTCACACTCGCATGCATACACAGTCCTTTTAAGCGAGATGTTATCAAAGAGAAACGGTAGCAAATGTTCTTGGCAGTTTGCTCAGTGTCTTTGGTCACAGCAGGGTATTTTATCACACATCTCCGAGCTCCGTCCTGTCTCTTCCTGCCTCACGGGGATGTGTCACACAGGAAACTTCACAGCAGGAGCCAGGCAGGTGCTAACAAATGCAGCTGTATTACGCTTTGTAACAAACTCAGTCACTCAGAGCTCTGAGACCCGAGGCCAATATGAGACTAAACAGTGACGAACAATAGTGAATTGCTTCCCATCCACACTTGTACAGACTACAGCATTGCTTCCATTAGAGTTTTTTTTTTTTTTTTTTTTTTTTGTTACTTATTTGTACCCGTAGGTAGATTTGGTTGAATCTGAAGTTAAATATTTGGGCATAACAATTAGTAAAAATGCAACTAGAAGGGAAGACACTAATATTTCAAATAGAATGTCTGATATGAAGAAATCTGTTACACTGGTTAACTAGAGATTTTACCATTTTTGGGAGAACTATCCTTTCCAAAGCCGAAGGTACCTCTCAGTTATTATACCCATGTTATTCATTATATGTTTCATCCATCAATATTAAAAAAAGCAAACTCACTGATTATTCAGTCTCTCTGGAGAAATAAAACTCATTACATTAAAAGATCTCAGCTGGTCAAAGAGTACGCTCAGGGTAGTATTAGAGCACCAGAATTTGAATTGATAATTGGATTATTTAGGATTAAATGGCTCCAAACATTTTTGTCACAGTCTAACTCGATGTGGTTCCATATACTCAAATTCTTGTTTAATAATATACAGTAGGTGTTCTTGAGTTTCTCTTAAAATGTGATTTTGATGTTTGTAAAATTCCCATTAAAACTGTCAAATTTTCTTAAACAGATTCTTAACTTTTGGAAAATGATTTTTACCCATAACTTTTCACCCCATAATTCAACTTTATGGAAAAATAGAGTAATTCTTATCAAAAACAAATTTATAAAAAGGAATGGCATGAGAAAAACATCATGTTTATTAATGACATAATGGACGAAAATGAATTTTTTTGGGGGGGAATTTAGGGCCTTTTTAGGAAAATACATCTTTAATTGTACAAGTAAAGCTTATAGTAAGATTTGTACTGCAATTCCAATACCCTTGATTCAGCTGATTCAAAACACCAAAAATTTTTCCATGGTTAAACCAACATAGCCAGACATTAGGAATGGTGAATATAATTTGATCAATTATAGGTGTAATAATAAAATTATCAGTGTAGCTTTTAAATCTAAGTTGTTCCATGACTTTAATAGAGGCTTACATGCTCAGGGCTCAGATCTGAATACTATAATATTTACTGAGAATGCACACTCCAAATTTCTTAAATGGCCAGTCTCTTCTAAGATTAAAGAAACTCATTTTAAGGTAATTAACAGGATACATCCTGTTGCGGAATTTCTTACGAAATGATTTGATTTTGAAGCTGAACCTTTTCTGCAACAGCTCAGATGAGACTCTGGAACATCTGTTTTTCTCATGCCTGGTAACTAAGAAATTTTGGCTAGACATTAAGAATTGGATGTCCCTTAAAATCAACAACATTCCTTGTTTTGAAATCCAACATATAATGTATTACATGGAAAATCTAAATTCTTATTCTAGTGACTTAATAAACATTATTATCCTTATGGGTAAATAGCATATCCATTGCTGTAAATGGAGGAACAGTAAACCCCACTTCCTGGTTTTTATGAATGACTTTACATGTTTTTCTCCTCACTAAAACTGACTTCCAGCAGGATGGGGGAAAAATTGCAAGAGACATTAGACAGCTTCTATTATTATATAAAAAAAGGTCTTATCAGAGAGTTGTGCTCTTTGCGCTCTCTTTTCCTCTTTCTCGCTTTCTGTCTCTCTTTTTTAATATACCCCTTCTTTTTTTTCTTCTCTTCTTGACAATTGGAATGTGAAGTTTGATTGATTGTATATTTTCTGTGAAAGTTCTGTTTTTTGTTTTGAAAATATTTTGTAACAGTTATCTGTTATGTCTGTAAATAAGGGGCGGACAGGAGTCTTGTTCATGCAGCCAACAACTGAACTTTATTAAGAGAACTTGGGTTTATATACACAGTGGGCTGTGTCCGCCTGACGTCACCCTGTGGGTGGGCACGGCATCATGTACTTACATTCCCATACACAACATTATCCTCATTGAGAGTTTGTATGTTATATTTTGTTCATTCAATTAAAAAAAAAGAGTGAACCACATTGACAATACCAGCTGTGCTTTGATTGGGCTACTGATATCAATCATCCATGCTCTGATTGGTCCGTCGACATCAGTCAGCCATGCTCTGATTGGTATGTTGGTACCAATTATACCAATTGGTAATGGATCTTTTAAGTTGGGCTTTAAACGCAATTGACACCACCTTTTCAAACAGGAAATCGGGCCCGGGGGAGCCCAAATGTCCCACAGGCACTTCAGCTGCGGGTTATGTGAGAGACTCATGGGATAATTGGAGACTCATGTGTCTGTGTGATCTTTCCATCGAAGATGTGGAAGATTTATATCTTTTCGGCTTCATGGTCACAGGATACCTATTGATTGGCCTGGGGGTCTTCCTTGTGTATCGTAAATTTAAAAAACTGGAAGGAGCTAATCAAAAAGCGGACCAGGCTAAGCTTCTCCATCAATTTGACCAGCTTGGAAGAGCGCTGATGGCGGCGAATGCTGAACTGAATCGGAAGGTTGGTTACATCTCTGAGTCGCTGAGTGTTCTTCAAGGAATGAATTTAAAGCCAGTGAATGTTAATTTGAATTGTGAAGCACAGAACCGCATGAAAGAAGAAAATTCCACACTCTAAGTGTCTGTGCAGATTCGGCCTTGATCGGCGCCCCTGGACAATTCACTCCTCCAGAGTGGAGATAAGCGAATGTGTGAGCTGGCTCTGCTTAACCCAAACACTGCTGCTGCTGTGCAATAATCAGAACTCTCCAAGGACAGCGTTCATGAGACTAACATGGAGTTTTTACCATCTGGCATGAAGAAGAGATTAACTCTGGGACATGACTATCTGTGTTTATAAACATGAATATATAACATCCATCGCTGCCTAGGAGACTATTTTTGTTGTACTCCAGTAACTGATACATCCACACTGCACACACACTGATATCATATACTGACATACACACACTGCCTCTCTCTGCTGTCTTTGTTTTTGTGAGGTTTGATTGTCTGCTCTGTGCCATTGAGAGGTTTTTTTCTATGTAATCATAATTTGGCTTACACAATTATAAGCTGTATTTTGATAACGAAGTTTTTTTCTCTCCGCCCATTGTGTCATTCCTTCCCTTCCCTTATCTCCCCTTATCCCCCACTTTTTTGATTAGGCGCCTTGTCACGGCTGCCGTGTCATTGTGATGCGCTTACATTGCGTGCCAATGTCAAGTCAAATTCCTCGTGTGTTTCTAACATGCTTGGCAATAAAGCTTTTCTGATTCTGATTCTGATTCTCTGATTGGTCCTTCGATATCAGTCAGCTGTGCTCTTATTGGTCCGTTGTTATCAGTAAGCCATGCTCTAATTGGTATGTTGGTATCAGTCAGCCGTGCTCGGATTGGTCCATTGATGTCAGTCAGTCTTGCTCTAATTGGTCTGTTGGTATCAGTCAGGTATCAGTCAGCCGTGTTCTGATTGGTCCGTCAACATTAGTCAGCCGTGCTCTAATTCGTCTGCCAGTATCAGTCACACTCTGATTGGTCCGTTGTTATCAGTAAGGCGTACTCTGATTGGTCTGTTGGTATCAGTCAGCTGCCTCAGTAATTCCTCAGGTTCCAGAGCTTCCGGTGTAATGGCAAGTGATGAAGTCACGTTCATCTGAAGCTTCAAACGCCATCACGGATATTTTGTTTTTGACATCCTGTTACTCCATTTTTAAAGATTTACAGTAAAGGAAACTCAACAAACAACATGATGAAAAATCCGAAGAAGCCTCAAGGGGTGAAATCCCTCCCTTTTAAGAATTCAGAAAATGCAGCCGAGCATGACCATGCTATGCTAATGGAAGATGTCTGCTCTACGGCTAAGCGGGGCAGAGACAACATGACGCCAGCAAACACCCCAGAGAAGAACCAACAGGATAAAAAAGCAAAAGGTACACCCGATGTAAATGATTGCAATATTTTAAAAGAAGATATCTTATTTGCCATAAGTCAACTTGACCAATGTCTTGATGACCGCATGTTCGACCTTAGCTCACAATTACAACAGCACAGTGTGATGTTAGCTTCAATAGCTAAGATGACACAACTCAACTCAGAAGACATAGAAAAATGCAAGACTAAAATCAAAACTTTGGAGCAAAAAGTCGACATCCTCCAAAAAGAAAAAGAACACTTTTAAAAAAGACTGGTGGGACAAGAAAGATACAGAAGAAGATGGAACCTTCGAATTAAAAGCAAAAAAAAAGAAAAAGGGGTGCATGAGAATCTCAAAGAATACACCGTCAAGCTGTTATGCAAAATAGCTCCTGACCTGTCTGAGAAAATGGAGAATGCTGTGGACATTGTTCACAGAGTGGGAAGATTGATGGAGAATAGACATCGATCGATCATTATCCTCTTCACCAAAAGAATCATCCGAGATGAAATATGGAAGAGAGCCAAGTCATCTATGGTGTGCAGAGAGAAAGGTATCTGGTTTGCTGAAGATCTAACATGGGTGGACTGGTTTTCCAGACAAGCGATGTGGCCGAAAATCGAGCAGGCTAGAAAAAAGGGGAGGACAGCAGGTTTCTGAGGTCCATACAGCTACATCAATGGCAAGTGCATCAAAGAGAGGCCTAAAGGAGCGGGATGAGTTTCCTAATTTGACTGAGACGTCAGGCGGAGAGATTGTTCTAAACATAGGACATTCACAGTTATTTCTATTTCCTCCTTAACTGTTTTTGGGAAAAAGTTTTTATTGGTGACTTTTTTCTTTTATTATTAGTTCATTGATACTATTTTAAATACTCCTTTTATGTTCATCCTTTAATGCAAAGGGCCTCAAAGACTCAATCAAACTGAAAGCAGTTTTTCTTTTTTGTAAAGGGCAAAGGTCAGATTGTTTTTTCTTCAAGAAACTCATTCGGATAAAGCTGATGTAAAGTTTTGGTCCCAACAATGGGGAGACAAAATCATTTTTAGTCATGGATCCAATAGATCAGCTGGAGTAGCAATATGTTTGCATAAATGTCCTGGGGAAATTCTTATAGAGAGAACTGACAATGAAGGTCACTGGGTAGCTTGTGCCTTAAAAATAGAAACGCCATTTTTATTCTGGTTAATGTTTATGGACACAACAATGAACCCAAAAACAGAAATTTGCTCTACCAAATTACTAATGTTATTGAGGAGTTAAAATTGATCTATCCTACGGACTGTATAGTTGTAGGGGGTGATTTTAACATGGCTCCAGATGATTGGCTTGATAGATGGCCCTTAAAATATTCCCAATATCATCCAAACCCAATTGTGGAAAATTTTATTAATCTAAATGGCTTAATAGATGTCTGGAGAGCTAGTAACCCTAATATAAAACAATTCACCTGGGCTAAACCCAGTGGAGGTGCTAAATCAATAATTGATTATTGGTTGATATCAACCTCTTTAATTACACACATCTAAAACTGATATTTCTATAAGTCCTTTAAATGATCACTGTATTACTAGTTTGGCAATATCTTACCAGACTCATTCAAAAAGGCATAAAGACTGTTGGAAATTCAACTCACACCTGTTAAAAAATAAAGAATACTGTTCTAACATTAAAATGATGATACAAGATATTAAAAAGGATAATAATTTATCCCACATTCAAAAATGGGAATTTCTAAAGTTTTCCATCAGAAAATTTTCTATCTCTTTAAGTAAAAACCTAGAATTTGAAAAAAGGGAGAAGGCAAATACATTGGTGAAAACGTTGCTTCAATATTACTCTAAATTGAATTGGTCAGAAGAGGATAAGATAAAAATTTCGAAAATACAGACCCAGTTAGACCATCTCTATCTCAACAAAGCACATAGTGCATTTATTAGGTCCAGGGCCAAGTGGATTGAGGAAGGGGGAAAAAATTCATCAAACTGCGACGTTGGGAGGGTTCACACAAGAAAGGAGAGATGATTGTGACGAAAACAGGCTTTATTTATACACACCTCCTCAACACAGACAGGAGGAGAGGTCATTCGCACAGACCTCCGTCTCACTAAGGGTGACAAACGCATGATCAGTCACTGCTCTGGCTCTTCTTATAACACTGCTGTGTCATTATAACTGCATTATAATGACACAGCAGTGTCATTACAACTGCATTATTTAACTCCCCCCTGCCCGGACTGGTTTCTGTCCCCAGAATAATAAAAATCCAGTTCAAAAGTCCAACACGAATCTGTCCAGGTGTCGGGGCGGCCTCCGTTGTCGACGACCAGCACGCACAGGCCTGCTAGTGTTCATTTGTGCCTCGGTCGGCGTATCTGGTCGGGGTGAAGGCCCCGGCTCGACCACCCGCAGGGCGGATGGCTGGTATGGGGCAAGACGGTCACGGTGGAGTACCACAACCCGGTCTCTTTTCTGCAGCCCTGTACACCACATCCAACAGTCGCTGTAGGACCTCGCACAGTCCCAACCAATGGCTCGCCAGTTTTGGTGACAGTCCCATTTATCACTCTGGGCAGAAAACCCAGACCCGATTTCCTGGTGCAAAGTCCCTCCCCTGGCAGCGGGAGTCATATGCCCGCTTCTGCCGGCTCCCCGCCGCCACCAGGGCCTCCCGAGCCAGTCCGTGTACCATGTGGAGACGTTCCTTCCTTCAAGCAAAACAAATAATCCAACCCTGGTTTGCCCTCTACCTCCGGCTCCGGGGTGGGGTGGGGTGCTGAATACCAAATCCACCGGTGTGCGCAGCTCGCATCCAAACATCAGCGCTGCAGGAGTGCACCTGTGCTGCCTTCCGGTACGCCCACAGAACAAAGGGCAGATGCAGGTCCCGGTCTTGCTGTTGCTGGTCCACTAGGACAGCGAGCTGGGTGGTAAGGGTCCGGTTGAACCATTCGACCAGGCCGTTGCTCTGTGGATGCAGTGGGGTGGTCCGGGTCTTCCGGATGCCCAGCTGCTTGCAGACCTCCCCAAAGACCTCTGCCTCAAAGTTCTGACCCTGATCGCTGTGCACCTCCTCCGGTGCGCCAAACCAACAGAACGTCTCATCCACTAGTTTTGATGCTGTGGTGGCGGCGCTCTGATCAGGGATCGTGCACGCCTCTGGCCATTTGGTGAAATAATCCATTGCGACCAGCACATAGTGGGTCCCCCGGTCTGTGGTCGGGAAAGGACCCAGAATGTCCACTCCTACCCGGTCCATCGGTGCTCCCACCCGGTACTGCTGCAAGGGGGTGTGGGATCACTGAATCGGCCCCTTCTGAGCCGTGCAGGTGTCGCAGCGATGGACGTGGAGCTCTACATCCTGGTGACATCCGGGCCAGTAGAACTGGGCTCAAAGACGCTGCAGAGTCTTTGTCACCCCGAAGTGGCCCGCCCCCACCGCCCCGTGGACCAGCTGGAGTACGTTGGGTCGGAGCCGTCGGGGAACCAGCAGCTGCCAGACGTGACGTTGCCCAGCTGGAGTCTGCCACTGCCGATACACAACACCCTCATGACAGCGGAGATTGGCCCACTGGGAGTGCAGGACCTTGGTCTCTGGGTCCAGCGCAGACACAGCCTCCCAGGCGGGCCGCTGGCCCACGTCCAGCTACTGCAGAACCCGGGAAATGACCGGATCTCTGTCCTGCTCGCTCTGCAGCTGCTGCACGCTGAGGGCCTCCGTGACGTCATCGCTGGGGAGAGCTGACTGATTATCCGAGGAGGAGCTGTGCCCCGCTGTGTTATTCCTGCTCACAGTGGTTCGGAGAGCAGCAGCCTGTGGGATGGCTTGGTCTCGATCCCTTGCCAGCTGGCAGTGCCGACAGTTCTCCGCAGCACAGGGATGCCGAGACAGCGCGTCAGCGTTGGCATGGAAGCAGCCTGCCCGATGCACGATCTTAAAATTATAATCCTGCAGTTCCTCCAGCCATCTCGCCAACTGTCCATCCGGCTCTTTGAAGTTCAGCAGCCAGGTCAGGGAAGCATGATCTGTCCTGAGCTGGAACCTTCCCCCGTACACATACGGGCGAAAATGGCGAAGCCCCTGGATGACAGCCAACAGCTCTCTGTGAGTGACGCAATAATTCCTTTCGGCTCTGCTGAGAGTGCAGCTGAAAAAAGCAACTGCCTGTTCTCCGTGTTCTCCCTCCTGGGATAACACCGCTCCGATGCCCTGGTTGATGCCGTCCGTGTCCACGATGAAATTGAGGTTCGGGTCGGGATAATGCAGGATGGGGGCTCCGATAAGCGCTGGGTGAAGCTGGGAAAAAGCAGCAGCACAGTTCTCACTCCACTTTAATGCACGGCCATTCTGTGTCAGCTGATGCAGCGGGCTGGCGATGGTGGCGAAGTCTGTCACAAATCTCCTATAATAGGAGGCCAGTCCGAGAAAACTCCATAGCTCTCCCACATCCCGCGGCACTGGCCAGTTTTTCACCGCTGCCGCTTTCTCTGGATCGGTGGCGACTCCCGCTGCACTGACGACGTGGCCCAGGAAGGTGGTCTCCCGCTGAAATAGGTGGCATTTCCGTGGGTGTAGCCGCAGCCCAGCCTGTCGGATGGCGTCCAATACTTCCAAGAGGTTGGACAGGGCACCGTCAAAGTCAGCTGCGTGGACCAGCAGGTCATCCAGATAAACAATGCAGTGGCTCCAGGGCACGTGAGCCAACACTCGCTCCATCAGACGTTCAAAGGTGGCCGGGGCATTGCAAAGTCCAAATGACATCACCTTGAACTGATACAGTCCCTGCCCGATGGAGATGGCTGTTTTCTGGCGGGCCTCAGGTGACAGCTTTACCTGCCAAAAGCCGCTGCGGAGGTCCAGCAAGCTGAACCAGCTGAAGCCGGCGATGTGATCCAGCGCGTCATCGATGCGGGGCAGGGGGTAGGAATCCTTGTGGGTGACGCCATTCAGGCATCGGTAATCCATACAGAACCACCACGAACCGTCTTTCTTCCTAACCAGCACCACCAGCGCCACCCAGGGGCTGCTGGAGGGCTCAATAATGTCTGCCTCCAGCATTTCCCGTACCTTTTGTTCTGCTGCCGCCCTCCTTGAAAAAGGCAGATGGCAGGGGCGGAGCCGGATTGGCCTGGTCTCACCGGTGTCGATTCCGTGCTGCACCAAGCTGGTTCAGGTGCACTTCTCATCCTTCGCAGCAAAGACGTCCATGTAGCAGTCCAACAGCTCCCGCAGCTGGCGTCTCTGTCCCGATTCCAGTCCGCTGCAGCTCTGCTGGAACAATTCCTCGACCGCCTGCTGCGTTTCTGCCAACACCTTGACCCGTTCTGCTGTGGCCCTCCCCCTTGCTGTCTTTATCGGTGGTCGCGCTCCCTCTGCTCATGCTGGTGGCGCCATTGTGTTCAGTCCTTGCGGTGACCCACCTGGTTCGGTCTGCCCTGGCGGTCCCTCGATCATGCAGGCCTCCGGGTTCCTCTTCTGGGCCCCGCTGCAGAGCGTGATGGTCCGAGTCCCCAGCAGGAGGGACGATCTGGCAGTGTCAATTTTTGCGCTCCATGCTGCGAGCAGATCGAGTCCAATAATGCAGGGGTCTTGAATGTCAGCCAGCCAGAACGGGTGGTTTGTGTTCTGGACGGCCACCCCCACCACAAGAGCTCTCCCACCCCCACCACAAGAACTCTAACTAACTAACTAACCTGCACTTATATAGCGCTTTTCTAGTCACAAAGACCACTCAAAGCGCTTTCATTAATACTAACCCTCTATTCTAAGGGCCCATAGGAAACAGATATCTAGGGACAATTTAGAACAGCCAATTAACCTAACATGCATGTTTTTGGCATGTGGGAGGAAACCGGAGAAATCCCAGAGTAAACCCACGCAACACGGGGAGAACATGCAAACTCCACACAGATCACTGTTGGTCGGGGGCTGGGATCGAACCCACGATCCCACGATCCCCACAATCCCCCGGCCAAGGGTAAACTGTGCTGCCGCAGTGCTAACCACTGCGCCACCGTGCAGCCCAACTCTCCGCCCTCCCAGTCTGGCGCGCTCACCGGTAGTTGTGGTGACGCAGCACCTGGTGGGTTCCCACCCCTGCGGTTCTGCCTCGTCCGCACCTGGCAGCACTCCGGGTCGAACCAAGGAGATGGTAGAACCAGTGTCGATCAAGGCCCGGATTGGCATGTTGTCCAGGCTGCACTGTAGGTACATTCCTGGCAAGTGTCCAATTCGGCCCACACGTGGTGACAGTTCATCGGGGAAAATGTCTGTGGGCGGCAGGTCCCCGTCCATGCCACCTCGCTGTAGTTTAACGTTGGCGAGGGGCCGGTTTGTTGTGGGGTGGGTGCCGGGCAGTACCACGTGATATGTCCTGGCTCCCCGCAGTGGAAGCACCCTTCCTCGCGCCGCTGTGGCCGTCTTCTCCGTGGCCGCGCCGCTGTGGTCTGGTGCAGCTTCTCCTCCTCCTCGCTCTTAGCCGTAGCCTGGAAGGCTCTCTGTCTCGGTGCCGATGCATCAGCTGTACAATCCATTAGTGGTCCCACCCGCTCCGCTTCTGCCACAGTCATCTCCAGCTGCTCATGGTGTGAATCCGGATGTGGCTCTGGAGCTGGGCCGGGCGGAGCCCCCGGATGAAGTTCCGGGGGGCGAGCTTCTCCACTACCTCTGGCTCGAAATCCGGGTAGCTACATTGTGTCAGCAGCCGTATGTCCGCTGCATAGGCTCCCAGGCTCTCTCAGCTGCCTCGCCGGCGGTTGGTCAGCTGTTCCTCGGCATGCTCAGCGTTGGCCGCTCTCCCAAACCTCCTCCGGAGCGCTCCTTGCAGCGCTGGCCAGCTGCGGTGTTCCTCGGGCCGGAGATCGGACAGCGTGCAGAGAGCCCTCCCTCCAGGGCCAGCGCGACTTGCATGGCGGTCTCTTTGGGTGGCCAGCTGTTTGACGCAGCAGCCAGCTCGACCTGGACCAGGTAGTCGTCCAACAGGGTTTCACCGTTAAAGCGCGGAACTTTGGCCCGCTGCCGGATGGGTGGGACGGTCGCCTCTTGGTCGATCGCCACCCCTGGTCGCAGAGGAATCGCCGGCCCGTCCTGCCCTGAAAAGGGCGGGGAATGGGGCTGATCTGCTCTGCTTAGCCCGTCCTGCCTTGAGAAAGGCAGAAGGCAGGGTACGCTTGTCCTGTGAGGTCCGCTGCTCCGTTCATCCCGGCGAGCAACTCTGGGGGTCGGTGTACCAGCTCTGGCGTCCATTCTCAGCTGAGGGATGAACCGCTCCAGCTGCTGAATCTCTGCTCTGATCCCGGCTTCCATCTGCTCCATATCCCACTTCTGACACCAGTGTGACGTTGTGAGGGTTCACACAAGAAAGGAGAGATGACTGTGATGAAAACAGGCTTTATTTATACACACCTCCTCAACACAGACAGGAGGGGAGGTCATTCACACAGACCCCCGTCTCAGTGAGGGTGACACAAACACATGATCAGTCACTGCTCTGACTCTTCTTATAACACTGCTGTGTCATTATAATGCAGTTATAATGACACAGCAATAACACTTTGGAACACACGAATGATAGCACCCTTTGAATCCTCCGCTGCCAAAGCATGCCGGGAGAATCCCCGCCCCCTTAACACAGCCCCGACGTTACAATACTTTAACAGGCTGGAAAAACCAAGGCAGGAAAAAAAAATGCAATTTCTTGTATATTGGTTGATGGGCAGGAATTTATTAACCTGAAAAAGATAGCCAGAGAAATTTATAATTTCTATAGTAAGATAAGATAAGATAAGATAAGATAAGCCTTTATTAGTCCCACAACGGGGAAATTCCAGGATTGCAACAGCACAGGGATAGCAACACTCAGAGCAACAATCAGAAGGCAAGAAAAAAAACAAGCAAGCAAGAGCAGCTAATAAACATATGTACGTATTACTATAAAATATATATATATACACACACACACAGACACACAGTGCAGAGCATTGTAGCTGGATGGAATAAATATATGAATATATGAACACACAGTGCAGAGCATTGTAGCTAGATGGAATAAATATGTAAATATATAAACACCCACAGTACGGAGCATTGCAGCTAGGTGGAATAAATATGCAAGTATATAAACACACACAGTGCGGAGCAATGTAGCTAGATGGAATAATATGTAGATATATAAATATATAAACACCCACAGTACGGAGCATTGTAGCTAGATGGAATAAATATGCAAATATATAAACACACACAGTGCAGAGCATTGTTGCTAGATGGAATGAAACAGCATAACCGTCTACTTAGTTATCCTACATGGTATGATTATGTGCCCATACATATTCTCACCCTCCATAGCGACCGGTATGTTCCTAGTTGTATGCCGGAGAGGACCATTGTGTAAGTCTATTGCATCTTTTGCATTCAAAAAACTATTAGTTTGTTACGTCTTTTTGCTATCTCTGCGAGCAGCCCTGCTTAGGTTGTACAGTCTGACAGCCGTTGGTAGGAAGGACCTACGAAACCTCTCGGTTGTGCACCTGGGATGATGTAGTCTGCTGCTAAATGAGCTCCTCAGTGCATTCAGTATGTCCTGCATAGGGTGGAACTCGGACTCCAGCAGAGATGACAGTTTAGCCACCGTCCTTCTCTCTCCTATCTCCTCCATCGGATCAAGGCGCTGCCCCAGGACAGAGCTAGCTTTCTTAATCAGTTTGTTCAGTCTCTTCCTATCGGCTGCAGTAATGCCACTGCCCCAGCAGACCACTCCAAAAGTGATGGCTGATGCCACCACCGTGTCATAGAATGACTTCAGCAGCGCCCCTTGTACACCAAAAGACCTGAGTCTCCTCAGCAGGAACAGCCTGCGCTGTCCCTTCTTGTAGAGTGCATCAGTATTGTGTGACCAGTCTAGTTTATTGTTCAGATGAATACCCAGGTACTTATAGGATGTCACCATCTCGATGTCTGTTCCCTGTATATTTACTGGTACTGTGAGGGGCTGCCCATGCCTGCGGCAGTCCACCACCAGCTCCTTAGTTTTCCTCGCGTTGATCTGGAGGCAGTTCCGATGGCACCAGTCCACGAAGTCCTGGATAAGCCCTCTGTACTCAGCTTCATCTCCATTGGAGATGAGACCAACGATCGCAGAGTCATCAGAGAACTTCTGTAGATGGCAGTGTGTTGTGTTGTGTGAGAAGTCCGCAGTATAAAGAGTGAACAGGAAGGGAGCCAGCACCGTTCCCTGGGGGGCCCCCGTGCTACTGATGATCGTGTCGGACACACAGTCCCGGGTTCTCACAAACTGAGGCCGGTTCGTGAGGTAGTCCAGGATCCATGATGACAGGTGCTGGTCCACCCCTGCGCGCAGCAGCTTGTCCTTCAGGATCATCGGTTGGATGGTGTTGAAAGCACTGGAGAAGTCAAAGAACATGATCCTCACCATATTCCCGGGCTTCTCCAGGTGGGACAGAGAACGGTGAAGGAGGAAGATCACCGCATCCTCCACCCCAATGCCATGCTGGTAGGCGAACTGGAGTGGATCCATCGCTGGTTCCACCAGGGGGCGGAGGTAGTAACATGTATTCTTCTTCTTATAATGTAAAGCACTCAGAGCAATTTTTTTTAAAAATGATTGGAAAAGTAATTCCAAAAATTGACGATAATTTTAAAAAGCTCTGTGATGAGAAGTTAAAAATAGCAGATCTAGATGGAGTTATTAAAAAAATCACTTCATTCACCTGAGCCAGATGGATTAACAGCTAATTTTTATAAATATTTTTGGGAAGAAATTAAAAGGTTACTTTTCGATGCAATTGAAGAAAGTATTATCAACAAAGAACTAATGACAATGATGAAACAAGGTATAATAAAATTAATACCTAAGCCTGAAAAAGATAAAAGAATGTTAAATAACTTAAGACCAATTACTCTCCTTAATACAGACTATAAAATCTTTACTATGGCTCTAGCATCGAGATTAAAAACAGGGCTCTCAAAAATCATAAGTAGTTCACAACCTGGTTTCTTGAAAGGTAGATCAATTCATAATAACATCTGATTGGTTCTGGACCTCACTGATTACAGCAGTCTAATTAAAGAGGATGCCTACATTTTGTTCTTAGATTTTCAAAAAGCTTTTGACTCGGTGGAACAGCCTTTCATTTATGACACTGAAACATTTTGGGTTTGGTGAATATTTTTTGAATATCATTAAGATGCTCCACACAGACATTAATAGCAGTGTTTCCCTTCCTGAAGGTACTTGTCCTAGATTCAAAATAGGAAAAGGAATAAGACAAGGATGCAGTCTGTCTCCTCTGTTATTCATCACGGTTGCAGAATTGTTGTCTATTCTGGTGGCAAACTCCAATGTGGAAGGCATTACTATAGATGGGAAAACATTAGTAATTAGTCAGTTAGCAGATGACACAGCACTTTTTGCTGAAAAAAGTAAGGTGTGGAAGTTGTGTTCAATGACGAGACTTGAGTGTATTCCTCAGGTTCGGCTTTATTGCAGAACACAATCATCCAACATTCTCAAAAAGCAAGAAGAGGCAGAATCATGTTACATCACACTCTTATACCCCCGGGGGATTAAGAACTCAAGTCACATGGTGCTTCTGCAAACATTTAATCACAATGCAAGTCTCTGAAGATTCACCATTGTCTCTTATTCTCTGGTGTTCCGGGAATCCCCCCAGGGCCTCCTCTCTGAGACAAGGGTCCGACTTCACACCTCCTCGACATCTCCTGTCGGCCCCCGTTGATCCAGACTCTTTGTTCCTCCAGACGTGAAGCCCCAATCCACATAAGCCATACATATGTGGGAGATATGAACCAGACATATGTGCCACACTCTTGTGGGAAATATGAACCAAACATATGTGCCACATGACCCCCCCCCCCAAACGTCTGCATGGGACAAACATACTCGTAAATGCATAACATAAAAGACATTACCACATAACCAACAATCAATCCCCCAATCTCTTAGGTCTTAGCTTGCTGCCTAATCTGCTGTAGGCCGGCTTCGCTGCGTCTGCAGCGTCTCCTCGCACCTGGGGATTAGATTTGTTAGCACATCTCTGTGGGAGCTCTGGAGCATGCCTTCTCCGTGGCCTGCCCCGGCGGGGGGCTTTCGCCAACTGCACGCGTTCATCAGCCAGGACAAAAGCGGGCTTGAGTCTGTTTATGCAAATTAGCTCCCTTCTGCCCCCCAAATCTAGCAAGAAATGCTTCTCATTTTTTTCCAGCACCCTGAACGGTCCATCGTAAGGCGGACGCAGCCCTGGGCGTTGTGCATCATGTCTAACAAAAACAAACTCTGCATTTTTTAAAGCCTCTGGCACAAAAACGCGTGGAAAACTGTGATGCACTGGGCCAGGCAGCGTGTTTGATCCTGTGCCGCTCTGCAACAGCTGAGCGGGGGGGCAATTTGGCACAGGATTTTCCGGAAGAAATTCCCCCGGCAAACGGAGAGGTTGTGCAAAAACTAACTCCGCTGGGGAGGCCTGCAAATCCTCCTTAGGTGCAGGACGCAACCCCAATAAAACCCATGGCAGTTTGTCCACCCAATTTGTATCCGTGAGCGATGCTCTGAGGGCTGCTTTCAATGACCTATGAAAGCGTTCACATAAACAGTTGGCCTGCGGGTTATACGCGGTAGTGCGGTGTACCAAACCCCTAAGCTGCGGGCCATAGACGACCACAGTTCGGAAACAAATTGAGGGCCTCTGTCGGACGCTATGTCCGACGGAACTCCAAAACGCGCGACCCAAGCTGTTAAAAACGCGTGCGCAACCTCTTCCGCCGTTGTTGACGCCAGAGGTACCGCTTCCAGCCAACGCGTGGTGCGGTCCACCATCGTCAAAAGGTGTGTGTGCCCTTGAGACGAGGGAAGCGGGCCCACCAGATCAACATGCACATGATCGAACTGCATAGCTGGGATGTGAAAAGGCTCCAAAGGGGCCCTCGTGTGCTTGTGTATCTTAGCCCTCTGGCACGCTACACAAGCTGCTGCCCATTCCTTGACCTGTTTGCGCAACCCCAGCCAGACAAATTTCTCCCCCACCATCTTGATCGATGCGCGCACCCCCGGGTGCGCCAGCGAATGGACCAAGTCAAAAACGCGGCGGCGCCACGCGGCTGGGGCCTCGTCCCGTGGAGACATCACATATTAAGGGGGGCATACCTGTTTGCTGCACCCTGTGCTCCAGCCTTAACCCTGTTGGTCCAGACTGGAGCGCGCGCACATCCGCGTCACCAACCTGCTCCACAGCCATGTCTGCATAATCTAAACCTACGTGGACCGGAGCTGCGCGCGCTCCCGCATCACTGCCCTGGCCCACAGCCACCGAGTCTGCCCCCACGTGGCCTGGCGTTGCCACAGCATGTGAGAGACAGTCTGCCACTACATTGTGTTTGCCTGCGACATGCTGGATATCGGTGGTGAACTCCGATATTGCGGCTAGCTGTCTTTGCTGTCGGCCTGACCAAGGTTCTGAGATCTTGGCCATCGCAAAAGTTAACGGTTTGTGGTCCACGAAAGCGGTGAAATGACACCCGTCCAGCCAGAACTGGAAATGGCGGATGGCCAAGTGTAGGGCTAAAAGCTCCCTGTCAAACGCGCTGTATTTACGCTCGTTATCGTGCAAGGATTTGCTAAAGAACGCGAGCGGCTGCCAGGTCCCTGCCACACACTGTTCAATGACTGCCCCCACCGCTAGGTCCGAAGCGTCGGTGGTGAGTGCCAAACGGGCTGTTGGAACCGGGTGCGCTAACAAAACGGCGCTTGCAAGGGCTGATTTGACCTGGGAGAAAGCGCGCTCCCGCTCCGGAGACCATTCGACCTTATTCATGGGTTTTTGTTTTTTTAGTGCCGCATACAGTGGCTGCATGAGCCGCGCTGCGTTCGGAAGGAACCGGTTGTAAAAATTAACCATTCCTAGAAACTCCTGCGGTGCTTTTATCGTTTGAGGTCGGGGGAAATCTGTTATTGCGCGCACTTTCTCAGGCAGGGGAACCGCTCCTTCTGGCGAAACGCGATGCCCCAAAAAATCGATTTGCGCCACCCCGAACTGGCACTTCGCTGGGTTAATTATCAACCCGTGCTCTGCCAGTCTCCGAAAAACCGCTGTGAGGTGGGTTTCGTGTTCGTCCTCGGACGTGCTGGCTACCAGTATGTCGTCTAAATAGATGAACACGAAAGGCAGGTCGCGTAAAACTGCATCCATCATGCGTTGGAAAGTTTGCGCGGTGCCCTTTAACCCAAACGGCATGCGCAAAAACTCAAAAAGCCCAAACGGAGTTATTACCGCAGTTTTGGGAATATCCTGCGCGTGCACGGGCACTTGATGGTAGCCGCGCACCAAGTCTATTTTAGAAAAAATGCGCGCCCCCGCCAAATGAACTGAGAAATCCTGGATGTGCAGAATCGGGTAGCGGTCGTGTGCCGAGACGTTGTTCAACCTGCGGAAATCGCCACAAGGTCGCCACGAGCCATCAGCCTTTGGGACCATGTGTAACGGTGAAGCCCAGGGGCTGTTCGAGCGTCTAATTATGCCCAGTTTTTCCAGGTTGGCAAATTCCTCGCACGCTATTGCCAGTTTAGCTGAGTCCAAGCGCCGGGCTTTTGCAAAAACGGGCGGCCCAGTGGTGGTGATAAAATGCTCCACCCCGTGTTTGGCCACTGTCGCCGAAAACTTTGGTACTGTGAGTGCTGGAAAGTGAGTGAGCAGAGCATGAAACTTACCACCCGCAGCTGTGACGTTGGCGTGTGCAGTCGGCGGGGCCACCCGAGCTGTGCAGGGGATAGAATGAAAAGAAAGTGCATTAACCAGACGTCTATTAGCAAGATCAACCAATAAACCATGTGAGCACAAAAAATCAGCCCCTAACATGTTAAAACTGACTGCCGCTACAATAAAGGTCCACTCAAATGAACGGCCCTGTAAGGACAGAAGCATGGTCCTCTCACCGAAGGTCTTAATCGCTGAGCCATTCGCTGCTGATACTGACACCCAGGGAGCTTTAGACGGCATCAGCCATTCCGCGTAGGTAGGCGTGACGAAACTCAACTGGGAGCCCGTGTCCACGAGGAATTGTTTCCCTGAGTGTGCATCTGTCAGGTAAAGCAGCTTATTTACTTCTCCGAGGGACGCAGCTGCTACCGACCCCCAGTCTTGGCGTTTCCCTGACGCTTGGAGCGGCACGGTGGGAGACATCTGTGTGCCCTCTCCGCAAAACAGCGGTGGTAGAAACACAGGCCATCTTCAGCTCCGCGTTGCCTGACGCCTGTCGTCGCCGTCGTCGGTTCGTCTGGCGCCGCCACCACTGGCTCCAAACCATCTCCGGGTGCTGCCCTCTGCTCAGCTGCCGCGGCCGAAACCGCGCTCCGCTTGTGGGCGTCGACGAGTCGCTGCGCCTCCTTGCTGAGCCCATGGTAGTCCCGCTTGGCCAATCGGGGTGAGTCTGCCAGGGTCACTCTCACTGCTGGCGGCAGAGTCCGGAGGAAAAGGTGGGCGAAAATAAATTTGCCATCCTCGGAGTCTTTCAGTCTCAGCATCTTCACCATCAGGTCTGCCGGTCTGTCGTTCTCCGACTCCGTCAACGCTAGGAGCCCCTCTGCTCGCTGTTGCACCGAGGGGGTGAAATGGCTGATCAGCGCCTCCTTCAATGCGCCATACTTGTCGGTGTCCGGTGGGTGGTTAACCAGGTCTTCCACCCTCTGGACCGTGTGACTGTCCAGCTTCGCTACCACATGGTAGAACCTCGTTTCATCCTTTGAGATTCTCCGGAGGTTGAACTGCGCCTCGACCGCGCTAAACCAGGAGCGCGGGCTGTGCTGCCAGAAATCGGGCAGCCAGAGCGTGGAGGCAGCCATCAGGCTGGCCTCTGATGAGCTCCGCTCGGGAGAATTCTCTCTGCTCATTCTTTGTCGTGGGTCACCAGTGTGGAAGTTGTGTTCAATGACGAGACTTGAGTGTATTCCTCAGGTTCGGCTTTATTGCAGAACACAATCATCCAACATTCTCAAAAAGCAAGAAGAGGCAGAATCATGTTACATCACATTCTTATACCTCCGGGGGATTAAGAACTCAAGTCACATGGTGCTTCTGCAAACATTTAATCACAATGCAAGTCTCTGAAGATTCACCATTGTCTCTTATTCTCTGGTGTTCCGGGAATCCCCCCAGGGCCTCCTCTCTGAGACAAGGGTCCGACTTCACACCTCCTCGACATCTCCTGTCGACCCCTGTCGATCCAGACTCTTTGTTCCTCCAGACGTGAAGCCCCAATCTACATAAGCCATACATATGTGGGAGATATGAACCAGACATATGTGCCACACTCTTGTGGGAAATATGAACCAAACATATGTGCCACAAAGGAACAAATACCTGTCACATTGGAGGCTGTAAAATTATTCTCCCAGGCTTCAGGCCTACATTTAAAGATTAATAAATGTGAATTATTAAGTGTCCATGACGGCTCTGAAGACACATTGTATAATATTCCAGTGAAGAAAGAAATACAATACTTAGGAATATATATATCAAAAAATTTAGAAACTGGAAGTGATAATAATATTCAAAAGCCTATTGCGAAAGCTAAAAGGATCCTTAATAATTGGTTACAGAGAGATTTAACATTATTTGGTAGATCTTTATTGACAAAAACTGAATTAATTTCTAGACTGATCTATCCAACATATTATCTACCCCTAACCAGAAGAACTATAAAAGAAATAAACAGCCTAATTTTTAATTTTATCTGGAAAAATAAACATCATTATATTAGGAAAGTAGACATAATCAAAAGCTGTGAAGCAGGGGGAATAAAAGCTCTTGAATTTGAAACCATGAATGGAGTTCTGAAACTCATGTGTCTTCAGTCCTTTTTAAAATATAGTGATGACATCTGGTTCTCGTTATCAACATTCATTTTCAAAAAATTGGGAGGCATAAAGTTTCTATTAAAATGTGACTTTGAAATTTCCAAGTTACCTTTTAAACTTTCTGCCTTCCATCAACAGGTCTTGTTTTACTGGAAAATGATTTATAAACACAATTTTAGTCCACATAATGTACCTTTGTGGCATAACAGTGGCTCTTTGCAGAAGGAAATCTATATTCATGGAATCCTGGATGGAAAAACAAATTTGTGCATTTGATGAATCATAAGGGTAATATTTTAAGTTATGATGAATTTAGAAATAAATATAAAATTGTCTGTTCCCCTGATGATTATAAGAAAGTGACTGAAAATATCCCAGTAGTGATGATTAATTTGATCAGAAATAATTTAGAGAACACTCCTACCCCAAAATTACAGAACTTAGTATTTAATGGCATCAATTCTCTGGACAAAAAAAAATGCAAGAATCAATTTTTACGAAAACTCTTAATTGATGAGACTCACTATGGATGCTCAAAAATATCACATTACTTAAAAAACTTTAATAAGAAATTTGCCTAATTAGATTGAAATTTTTGAAATTCCCTATCCTTCCTAAATTCAAAGAAATTCATTTTAAAATAATCAATGAAATCTACCCTCCACAGGAACATATTAATAAATTATTCAAATTTGAAGTGGATAAATTTCACTTTTGCAAATCATCTGTGGAATCTACAGAACATTTACGTATTTTATCTTTGTGATGTGGTACATAATTTATGGAAGGAAGTACATGACTGGTTGAATTCTAAATTAGTAAAAGTGGATAACTTCTGGAACATGGTGAAATATGGAGCCTTTATAAGAGATAAAAATATGGAATTTCTAGTAAACAATATTATATTATTTGCTAAATTTTATATTCACAAATGCTGTTATGCTAAAGCCTGGGATTCATTACCTCCGCCAAGGAGGTTATGTTTTTTCCGGGGTTTGTTCGTCTGTCTGTTTGTTACCAACATAACTCAAAAAGTTAAGAACGGATTTTCACGAAATTTTCAGGACAAGTCCCAAATGGGACAAGGAAGAAATTATTAGATTTTGGGAGTGATCTGGATCACCATCTTGATCCAGGAATTTTTTTAAAGGATTCTTTATCATTGCAAGATAGGGCCATTTTTACCATATGTGTATATACACTACCGTTCAAAAGTTTGGGGTCACTTACAAATTTCCTTATTTTTGAAAGAAAAGCACTGTTTTTTTCAATGAAGATAACTTTAAACTAATCAGAAATACACTCTAATGTAGAAGAGCTTGCAATAACGAAGCGATGTGATTTTATAAATCAAAGTTTAATATCAGCTTCACTCCTCTAGCATGTCTCATCTCGGTGCAGAGGCAGAATAAGAGGTCGAACTCAGTCAGACCTTCATACTTATACAGGGAGATCGATCCGGTCTCCACCGTTGCTACTCTGTCTGCTCTTTGATCCTCGCTGGCGGTTGAGACCTCTTGTCCTGTTCATAGGCGTTAGGTCATTCCACATATGTAATCACTAAACATTCTAATATGTCTATACATATGTAGGTATGGAATATATGATTAATATAAGCCACAGCCTCCCCCAAACGACTAAGAAAAGGACAATCAAATTAAGTTTACAGTTTAAGATAATCTCTATGACATATTATACTGTTAACCTCTTGACAGGGAAAACGAGGAAAAATCTTTCCAGCAGTCATGCTCCTGTAGAGAATTCAGTGGTAACAACAACAGTATAGTAATATCACAAATCATCCTTAGAACTGTCACGGCACAATCTGATAACACAGTTAACAACTCTTGGTTAATTTGTATCAGTCCTTGTGCCGTCTGGGTTTTAATCTTCTCCCGAATCTGCTGTGGGTCCGCTTTGGCGTCCTGGTGGGACCCTCCTGTAAGGAATCTGCAGCTTGGGGAGGAGAGTGGTTATTTGTTCCCTGCAGGGGGGCTGAGTTTGTACGCCCTCTCAGTGAAACGGTGGTGGTAATAGCAGAGGTCGTTCCGCCTGCTGCGCCTTGGTCGTGTTGCTGCCATGGTGGACGGGCTCTGCTCGGTTGACTGTGGTTCTCCGCTGCTCTGGGCTTCCGCGCTGAGATCTGCGGATGCTGCTGTGGCCATCTGTTCCCCGCAGGCGTTGATGAGCCGCTGCGCTTCTCGGGCCAGCGCGCGGAAGTCCTGCTGGGTGCTGCACCGCATGTTGACCAGCGTCCCTCTTATGTGTGGTGGCAGAGTGCTGAGGAAGATGTGTTGGAAGAGGAAGTTGTCGTTGTCCTCTTCCTTGAGCTGCAGCATGTCCTCCATGAGGGCCTTGGGTCTGCATCCTCTGTGGCTGTAGATCGCCAGGATCTTCTCTGCTCTCTCCTCGGCTGAGGGGACGGAGTTCTCGACGATGGTCGCTTTAAGCTCTCTGTATTTGTCATGGGCGGGCGGCTGTTGGATTATGCTCCGTGCACATCTTGACGTGGCAGCGTCGAGTTTGGCGACGATGTGATAAAACTTCGTCTCGTCCACCGTTATGCCCGCCAGTGCAAACTGAGCCTCAGCTTGCTGGAACCACGAGCTCGGGTCTTCTTGCCAGAATTCTGGCAGCTTGACAGTGACGGCGCTTGTGTGGGCCGTCCCTGATGTGTCCGCTGGGTGAGAGCGCCTTTCTTCTGCTCTCACGGCGGGGCTGGGGATGGTGCTCAGTTGAGCCCTCTCTGTAGCTTCTGCCATGGGGGAACGTCTTCCATCCGTTCCCCTGTCTGCATGGGCGCCGGCGCTTGCCTGGGTCGCCTCTGATGAGTTAATCGCGGGAGAACGTCTCTGTTCCATCCTCACGTCTGGTCACCAGTGTAGAAGAGCTTGCAATAACGAAGCGATGTGATTTTATAAATCAAAGTTTAATATCAGCTTCACCTCCCTAACATGTCTCATCTCGGTGCAGAAGCAGAATAAGAGGTCGAACGCAGTCAGACCTTCATACTTATACCCACACTCAACAAAAGACATTGCATATCAAAGCTGACATCCCGCATTACATAATCCCCCCTCCATTGTCCTCCGTCTCCTCCACCTGACCCTGGGTGGTCAGGGAGATCGATCCGGTCTCCACCGTTGCTACTCTGTCTGCTCTTTGATCCTCGCTGGCGGTTGAGACCTCTTGTCCTGTTCATAGGCGTTAGGTCATTCCACATATGTAATCACTAAACATTCTAATATGTCTATACATATGTAGGTATGGAATATATGATTAATATAAGCCACATCTAATATCTAATATACATTGTAAATGTGGTAAATGACTATTCTAGCTGCAAATGTCTGGTTTTTGGTGCAATATCTAGATAGGTGTATAGAGGCCCATTTCCAGCAACTATCACTCCAGTGTTCTAATGGTACAGTGTGTTTGCTCATTGCGTCAGAAGGGTAATGAATGATTAGAAAACCCTTGTGCAATCATGTTAGCAAAGCTGAAAACAGTTTAGCTGGTTAGAGAAGCTATAAAACTGACCTTCCTTTGAGCAGGTTGAGTATCTGGAAAAAATTATTATTTCAAATACAAATCATTATTTTCTAACCTTGTCAATGTCTTGACTATATTTTCTATTCATTTTACAACTCATGGTGGTAAATAAGTGTGACTTTTCATGGAAAACACAAAATAATTGTCTGGGTGACCCCAAACTTTTGAACAGTAGTGTAACTCCACAATAAATGGTCAGGACGCTTGCAAAAAAAAAAAAAAAAAATACAGGATAAGATCCCAATAGGTTCTACGAAATATCAAAGACTGATCCGGATCCTGCAAAAAATCCGGATACTGTGATCCAGAACAGGAAATAATAGGGTGTCTTTGGAATTTTCATCACTGTAAGGTAACAAATTAAGATATAAACATACAACAAACATTAAAATATAGCCAAGACACTGAGGAATCAAGTAGTGTGCCAATGGATTTGTTGTATCTTCAAAAGCTATGGAGCTATATCCAGAAGAAAACCGCCATTACCGAAAAAGTGATTTTTGTCAATAACTACTGAACTAATAAAGATATCATTGTCAATCCAATTGCTAAAGGTATGTTTTGATGGTCAAGGAATCTGAAATTATTGATAAAATAAATATAGGACTATTATATTTGGGGAAAATCCCAATATTACGGAGAACTGACATACTTGGCGGAGGTCTGTGCTCTACAAGTGCTTTTCTAGTTACCTCCGCCAAGGAGGTAATGTTTTTACTGGGATTTGTCTGTCTGTTTGTCTGTCTGTTACCAACATAACTCAAAAAGTTATGAACGGATTTTGATGAAATTTTCAGGAAAGGTGTGTAATGGCACGGGGAACAGATGATTACATTTTGGTGATGACCTGAGAGTGCATACTTCCACCAAGGGCTTTGTTTGTATTTGTGCAGCAGGATTACACAAAAACTGCTGGATGGATTTGGATGAAATTTTCACCAGAGGTGGTTCTTGGGCTAGAGAGGAACCCATTATATTTTGGTGATGATCTGAGAATGCATACCTCAGCCAAGGCTCTTATCTTCTCACAGTGTGTTAGCAACAATACTCCAAAACTGATGGACAGACTTTGATGCCATTTTCACCACAAGTGGCTATAGGCCTGCACACAAACCCATTACATTTCGGAGGTGATCCATGAGAAACGGAAGGAGCCTTGGCGGAGGTATGTGCTCTATGAGAGCTTTTCTAGTTTATAAATGATTTTGTCCTGTTTTGTAAGTCATTAGAAAAAACGAAGACAGCCTCTGCTATTAAAGTTTGTGCTGCTATTTCCAAATTCAATTTATTATAGACCCCTTCATATTTGCTTCAGGAAATTCCCTTTATTACTCCCCTTTTATTTCCTTCCTTTATTCTCTCAGTTGGGCTTAAAAGGTAAATATAAATGGAAAATATTATCTGGCTTCTAATGGTCATGTCTTTTTTAGCCTTCAGTTAAAGTGGCATATATATTGTGTTTTAGTCTTGTTTGTTCCTTGTTTTTATTTTATTGTAATGTTTCATGGTTGGTTCAATGAAAAAAAAAATATCCCTCTGGTTCCCTCTGAATGTGGTCTGAGTTCTTCCTGACGTATCTCTGTTTCTTCTGCAGGGAGACGTCCTGATAACGAAGTGTACCTTCAACACTGGGGACAGGACCAAACCCACAGTGGTGAGGCCACACGCCTGTGCAGATATGACATGTTTCTGATTAAAAGACCTGTGAATTTATGAGGAAAAGAAGATCGCAGATTTATAAGATACAAACATTTATGAGAAGGTCACAAAGAAGACAGTCAGTTTTGGGTTGTTGGGGTTTTTTTTTTAAATTCAATTTACCCATAGGGAAATAAAGTTCACAAGTTTAGGAGAAAAGCTGCGAACTTGTGACAAAAAAGAAAGATAATTTTCAAGAAAAACATTTGTGTATGATCAAAATTTACAACAAAACAAAGTGCCAAAAGATAAATTTAAAAAATATATTTTAAAAAAATCAAAAAGCATATTAATACAATAAATAAATTTGAGAAAACCGACATGTTTATGAGAAAAAGATGTAATGCAAAAGAAAAAAATATGAGAAGGTGACAGATTTATAAGTCAAAATTTATAATTTACCAACCAATAAATAAAATTGAAAAGAAAGCTGCAAACTGATGAGAAAAAAAAAGATTTACCAAAAAATATGATTAAACTCATTAATTTGAGAATACACATTTACAAGAATAATTAGAAAATTAAATTAACAAAGTAGGCACACATTTTTGAGGAAAATACAGCTAATTTAAAAGAAAAGTTGTTCATTAAAAACCCAGTCTTCTGTTACGAATGTTGACATGCTGATTTATTCCAATAACCATGCAGACTTTGATTAATATTTCAGACATAAACTAATGGAAATGTGAGCTGCTGACTGGTCTCTGTGTGTCATCAGGGAGGTTTTGGCATCATGGAGGAAATGTGCGTCAACTACGTTCACTACTACCCCCGAACCCAGCTGGAGCTCTGCAAGAGTCACGTAGACGAGGAATTCCTGCAGAAGTACTTCAGCTTCATTGGCAGGTCAGAAACACAGGAGCGCTTCTGCAGCTGGGACCAGAGACGGAAAATATCCTAAAACTGGGAATGTAACAGGAATAAAGGTCACACATTTACTGTATGAAGGGGGAGGGATGCCTATCTGTGGTGATGAAAGATGTATGGGGGGGGGGCTGAAAAGTTCATAATGGTCAAATTTGACCAAATGTGGTTTATTTTTCAATATAGCCTCCCTTTCGGTCCACACACTTCTTCCATCGGTGTTGCAGCGCTTGGATCCCTGCTGTTGAAAAATAAGCCACAATTGGTCAAATTTGACTACTATGGACTTTCCAGTCCCCCATCATTTGAGGAAAAAAAATAGCCATTTTTAAGAGAAAAGTGACAAATTTAAAACAATGCAATTAATTAATTAATTAATTAATTAATTAATTACATTGTGATTTTATTTACATTTATTTATTTAATTTCTTTAAATAGTTAATTATGAGAAAAGGTCACAAAGTACAAGAAAAACAATCAAATTTATGAGAAAAAAGTCACAAATTTTTGAGGAAAAACAATGAAGTTCATGAGAAAAAAGTCATTTCATCAGTAAAAAGTCAGAAATGTACAAGAAAAAAATGGCACATCTAAAGGACAAATTCACAAATTTATGAGAAAAAAGTTGAAAATTTAAAAGAAAAATTGAAGAATTTCTATGGAAAAATAAATTTATTTGAAAAAAGTTGCAGATTTACATGAAGAAAATTTAAAAATTAAGAGTAAGTCTCACAAATCGAGACAGCAAAAATAATAAATGTGTGACAATAAAATTATTAAGTGAGCACTTCCTTCTGCCTCCATATTTTTTCATGTTTCCCATTATTTGATATCATGCTATATATTGATATTATATTTGATGATAATTCTATTGTGCTGTAGGTTCCACGGTGTAGACAGCGGCTGCGTCTGCACAGACATAGGTGTCCCTCAGCAGTTTTCTCAGCTTCAGTGGGATGAATTCTCTGCTGAAGTTCTGGATTCTCTCTACAACACCGCTCCCATCTCCATGCACTGTAACCAGTCCACCGCACGGCTGTTCCCTGTTAGTCTCCACACACGACACCACAGTAAAGACCACATGAGATGAAAATGTCACTTTTTCAGGGCTCTTCTGCAGCCAATGGAGCATCTGGAGTGTCTGTGGATTTTAACTTTTACCCATAAATGCCCCTTTGATCTGGTGAACAAATAAAACAGCTGTAGTCCATAGATACATATTTAGTGATTTATTTTCGTTATGGTTAAGAAAGGAAAAGACACGTAACCCTACACACAGGCAGCGTCACAGGAAGATCTTTAGAGTCTCAGAGAGAGTGCAGAGTTTAAAACCAAAAACAGATAAGCATGGAATGCTGAGTTAGCAGTAAACACAGTGTGATGCAGCGCCTCAGTGTCTAAAGACTGATCTTAGGAACCAGACTTCATGGCATAAAAACATGATATGCTGAGTTTGGGGATACAATATCAGGAAAAAGGTGTAATATGAAATGTGCAACAAAGGAATCTTTGACACTACCAACAGAAAACTCTGAACAAACAGCCCTGTCAGTTTTTTAATGGCCAGCCTTTGTCTCAGTACCATTCTGTAAATGAGCTGTTTTGATTTGGCTCCAGTTGTGACGTGAGAACCAGAGTTCCAAAACTAAATAAGAAAAATATGGCAACTATATAACTAAAACTTGAGAGCAAAATAACTAAAATATGAGAACTAAATTATTTTTTTTAAAAAAAGTAAAACATGGAGGAAAATGTGGGAACTAAAAACTTAAGAGCAAAATAACTAAAATGTGGGAACTAAATAAGAAATTAAATAAAGCATAGGAACTAAGTAACTAAAACTTGAGAGCAAAATAACAAATGTTTAAACTAAATAAAAAAAATAACTAAAAGCCTGGGAACTAAATAACTAAAATATTGGAACTAAAAACTTGAAAGCAAAGTAAAAATCAGAGAACCAAAATAATGGGAACCAAATAAGCAAAATCTGGGAACTAAATAGCTGGAACTTGAGAGCAAAATAGCTAAAATATGGGAACAACATTATTGTAACATGAATAAAATAAACAAGCGAACAAAAAAGTAAAACATGGAGGAAAATGTGAGAACTAGCTATGGAAAAATATGGGAACTAAAAACTTGCAAGCAACATATCTAAAATGTGGGAACTAAATAGGACAAATTACCTAAATAAAGCATGGGAAGCCTGATTCCCTCAGTCATCACATACCTTAACAGCACACCCTGCTGATGTTGTCTAGATTATTTCTGTGTTGTAGTACCTTGCCTATTGTTATTGTTGCATTGGTTGTATTTGTTGTCAAATGAGTGCAGTGCTGTGAAAAAGAATTTCCCTTTGGGAGCAATAAAAAGTCAAAGTCAAATGGAAACTAAATAACTACAGTATGGTGACTAAATAATTTAAACTTGAGAGCAAAATAACTAAAATGTGTGAGCTAAAGAAAAAGTAGCTAAATAAAGCACGGGAACAAAATAACTACAATATGCAAACTAATTAACTAAAACTTGAGAGCAAAATAATTAAAATATGGGAACAAAATTATTTTAACTTAGGAGTGTAATAACTAAAACATAGGAGTGAAATAAGTAAAACATGGAGGAAAATGTGAGAACTAGCAAAGATAAAAATGTGGGAACTACAAACTTGAGAACAAAAACTATGGGAGCTAAATAAGAAAATTGAACTAAAGGAAGCATGGGAACTAAATAACTAAAATATGGAAATTAGATTAGTAAAATATGGGAACTAAAAGCTTGAGAGCAAAATAACTCAAATGTAGGAACTAAATAAGAACTAGAAAAGCATTCAGAAGAGCGCATAACTTGTCGGCGATATGCGCAGACATCGGTAATGTAATCACGGTGGTTTGTCTGTCTGTTTGTTAGCAGGATTATGCAAAAACTACTGGACGGATTTTGATGAAATTTTCTTCAGAGTTAACTCTTGGGCCAAGGATGGAAACATTAAATTTTAGTGATGATCTGAGACTGCATACCTCCACCAAGGACCTTGAAGCAGCCTTGACGGAGGTATGCGCTGTCTTCAGTGGAAGTAACATCTTGTCTAGTGAGAGTTGCAACCAGCTTTGAAAGTTGAAAGAGTGCATGCCTCCACCAAGGCTGATTCAAGGTCCTTTGGTGGAGGTATGCAGTCTCAGCTTATCACCAAAGTTTAATGGGAATACACATTTTTCTTATTTAGTTCTCATTTTTACCGCCGCTCCTTGGCGGAAGTAAAAATGAGAACTAAATAAGAAAAATGTGGGAACTAAATATGAAAAAAAGTAGGAAATAAATAACTAAAGATTGGTTGTAACAAATTTATTTAAAAACAATTCCCTCAGATGAGTAAAACTTGTCGTGAAAAGGATTTTTAACAGTACTGTAATTCCTTTTAAGAGGTTCCACACATAATGGAAACAGAATTTGACATAAAAGATGTTTTATTTGTGTGCCTGAAAATTCAGAGAATTCTGTGAGTAGTTTTTAAAACATTGTTCTGTCTCCAGGGTCAGTGGGACAAACAGCCGATTCCAGTGGTGACCTCTGTCCTCCAGAAACCCCGGTACCCCTGTCAGGGAGGACGGCCACCCACCAGTTGAACTCCTGTACCTGCAGATGGAGCCGGGTGGGTGGGGGGAATCCTGGGACCCCCACCAGTCCATCAGTCCCTCTGAAAAGATTCTAATGTGACGTGATCTGTGTTTTTTGGTCTAAATGACAATGTATTTCTGCTCTATTTGTGCACTGAGACACACTGTGTTGTTTCTCATCTCCTATTAACCTATTAAACATATTTGTGTCCAGAAGCTTTCATCTTTATTAATTGATAGGTCTGTATCCCATTTTAATTTTGGAAGAGATAGTGACTCATCCAGTTCTGATAATAGTCCATGTATTTTCGATATCAATTTAGGAGAACGAAAATTTAGAAACTCTGTCACCTTACCTGATGTTATGTCCTGAAATAATGACAAATCGGAGAAGATGTGGAAGGAACATTCTCTTTATTCATTAACAGGAACTCCCCTATTTATATGTAAAGCCGCAGCCCACCTGACATCACCCCCCCCCCCCAAGACCAGGCTACGGCAACCCCAAAGGTACAAATCACTATGCTATACCTGGTACCTCTAAAGGTGCGTTCACACCAAACGCGAACAGGCAAATTTTTCACGCGGTACAATTACATTATAACTCAATGTAAACACGCAAACAGACATGAATTCCCCTTCTGAGTGAGATGCAGCCATGTGAAGTTGCCTTTATAACTTCTGCAGCTGTGTTCAACCTGCTGTGGAAAATCCCTAAATAACGTCATGCTTAAGTTTACATTATCTGACGGGGGGCTCACCTGAAAATGTTGTCTCAGCCTCCACAACATCACAAGATGATGGGTGTTTATGTTGCTAGCTTGCTAGCACATCCGTGGCAGGAAACTGTGGGTAAATAACTCTGAAATCCCGATTCAGCTGAAGAGCTACCAGTCCTCCTGTCTCCAGATGAGTGAGTCTCATTTTTAAACTAGTTTACTCTGCAATGGTGATACTTTTACTCTGGTGATGGCAGAATCTCAAAACTTGCAACTAGCTAGCTAGCTAGCTTTGGATGCGAACGCGTGAATGGACAGTTTCGCATGTGCTCATGTCTTTCCATTGACTTTGTATGGATTTGTGCCGCCCATTCGCGTTTGGTGTGAATGCACCTTTACTCTGTCTGGCTGAAAATGAATATTGATTTTATCATGGATTTAAGCTGTATTCAAGAAACTTTTTATCATTGATGTCATACCGTGACACCAGTTCCTGGAATTGGATAAAGTTTCCACCTTGAATAAGATGTTCTAAGTTTTTATTTCTTTCCCACACCATAGTGGAAAATTTAACATCCTCTTTTGTTGTAGGATATCAGGATAATTCCAAATAGGCGTGAGTTTACTAGGGACAAGTGAAGACCCCTGTTATTTTTAAAAAATTCCACCAGGCTATCAGAGAGAAGCTAATGTTAATGCTTTTAAAACAGTCATGGTGCTTGATACAGGGGCTCATGAAAGGTAGGTCAGAGAACCTGTTCAGCATCTAACCTAGCAGGGTTGACTTTGTCCACTTAGAAACAAACTGCAATCTATTGCCTAAGAAGTAATTTTAAAAAAAATTGGTAAATCTAAACGTCCATACGCTTTTGCTTTTTGAGGAGTTTTTAAAACTGATCCATGATGATTTATCTTTCATAAAAACTTACTTATATTTGAGTCTAGAGACTTAAACCAGGCCATAGATGGTTGGGTAGGAATCACTGAAAATAGATAATTGATTTTAGGAAGGACCATCATTTTAATGGATGCGACTCTTCCCAGTAGTGATATAGGTAATGTCCTCCAACATGTAAGGTCATCTTGTATTGTTTTTAGAAGGGGATCTTACACCTGAACAAACGAGAGTAAGTTTTTAGTCAAAGTCAAATTCCTTGTATGTGTATTGCATACTTGGTCAATAAAGCTGATTCTGATTCCGATGTGATTTAGTCGCAGTAACTCTGTCAGCCTGGGGGAAATATTTATTCCTAAATATTTAATATTACCTGATTGTATTGGAATAGTCGATATATTTGAAAATTAACAGTTTAAATGTAAGACTGTTGATTTACCCCACTTAATAGAGTAGTCTGGTAGTGGTGAATACTTATCACTGAGCGCCACTGTCTGAAGAAAAGATCGTTGTGAGTTTTCAAGGAAAATTAATTCATCATCAGCATAAAGACTTATCTTGTGTTCTTTTTCTCCAGTTTGGATACCTCTAATATCAATATTTTGTCGTATGGCTGCTGCTAATGGTTTAATAAAGATGGTAAAAAGTGAGGGGTAGAGCAGACAACACTGCCTGGTGCCTCTCTGAAGATTAAAACTTTGAGTAGTTTGATCATTTGTTTTGACAGATACAGTTGGACAGCTACAGTATGCAGTGTTTTAATCCAGTTTATAAAAGATGAACCAAAACCAAACTCATGTAACACCATATAAAGGAATTTCCAATTAACGCGGTCAAAGGCTTTCTCTGCATCCAGAGATAAAATTGTGGTTTAATCTCACAGTAGTCTATTAAATTAAATATCCTGTGTCAATTATTAGCGGAGTGTCTACCCCTGATGAAACCTATTTGATCCGGGTGTATAATAAACAAAGTTATCCTTTCCAGTCTTTTGACAAGAGCTTTGCAAATTATTTTAAGATCAACATTCATAAGTGAGGTGGGGTGGGATGGTAGTTGGATGGAAGCGTAGGTTCTTTTTTGGGTTTAAGGAGCAGAATAATGCTAGCTGAGTTCATATTTGGAGGGATTACATAATCTTCTCTAATTCGGTTCACCATTTTAAAGAAAGTAGGTGCCAGCACAGACCAGAATTCTTTATAGAATTCTACTGGAAAACCATCTGTTCCCGGAGCTTTGATGTTTGGGATGTGCTTAAGTGCCTCCTGGAGTTCGGACATTAAAAGAGGTGAGTCTGCAATCTATTTATCATTTAATTGTGGTAAATTAATATTGTCCAGAAATTAATTTATCTCTGAATCAGATGGATTAATCTGAGATGAATAGAGGTTTTCATAAAACTTTCTGAAGCAGTTATTTATTTCTTCAGGGTCATAGGTGATATTTCCAGTTGTATCTTTAATAGAATGGATAGTTTTTGTTTTGTTTTGTTTTTTAATTCAATTTAAGCTGGTTAGAAAGATATCTACCTCATTTACTGTGATGTTCAAACTTCTCCATATGCAGTCTTTATTAAAAAACAGTGTCCTTTTGTTTGTAATTTCTTTTAGTTCCAGCTTTAATTTTCTCAGATTGTTAAGTGCCTGTTCCTGTGAAGAAACAGCACAGATTAACTCCAGTGATTTAATTTTCTGTTCTAACTGCAGTGCCAGTACATTTTCTTTTTTATTCTTATATGAACAGAAACAGATTATTTTACCTCACATGACCACTTTTGCTGCTTCCCAGAGAACACATGGCAATATACCTGGCACTTCATTGTACTCCAGATATGATCCCCACTCCTTATTAAAATAGTTAATAAAGACTTTGAGTAGTGATGTAATAAATTTCCAGGTACTAGTTTTCCTTGTAGCTTTTTTATTCACCAGTGTAAGAGATACTGGATGGTGATCACTGATAGCTTGATTTGAGCAAATTTCAGTGTATGTGATATCCCTCGCAATGGAGTTCCATCCATCCATCCATCCATCCATCTTCTACCGCTTTTCCGGAGGTCCGGGTCGCGGAGGCAGCAGTTCAAGCAGAGAAGCCCAGACTTCCCTCTCCCCAGCCACCTGCTCCAGCTCTTCAGAGGGGATACCAAGGCGTTCCCAGACCAGCTGGGAGACATAGTCTCTCCACCGAGTCCTGGGTCTGCCCCGGGGTCTCCTCCCAGTGGGACGTGCCTGAAACACCTCAAGTGGGAGGCGTCCAGGAGGCATCCTAATCAGATGCCCATACCACCTCAACTGACTCCTTTCAATGTGGAGGAGCAGCGGTTCTACTCTGAGCCTCTCCCGGATGACTGAGCTCCTCACCCTATCTCTGAGGGTGAGTCCAGCAATCCTACGGAGAAAGCTCATTTCAGCCGCTTGTATCCGCGATCTCGTTCTTGCAATGGAGTTACTGTCAAAAAAAGTCTAAATGAGAATATGAACTGTGCACTGGTGAGAAGAAGGTGTATACCCCAAGAGTTTGGTGAAGAGAACGCCATGCGTTGCAAAGACAAAAATCACCCATGTACAGTGGTGTGAAAAAGTGTTTTTCCCCTTCCTGATTTCTCATTTTTTGTACACCGCATTCCAAATTATTATGCAAATAGGATTTTAGTGTCATAAACATTCAGTTTTTTTGTTTTTCAATTAAACTCATGGATGGTATTGTGTCTCAGGGCCCTTTGGATCATTGATATCAATCTCAGACCCCTGTCACAATTAGTTTGCCAGGTGAGCCCAATTAAAGGAAAACCACTTAAGAAGGATGTTCCACATTATTAAGCATGCCACAGATTTCAAGCAATATGGGAAAGAAAAAGGATCTCTTTGCTGCCGAAAAGTGTCAAATAGTGCAATGCCTTGGACAAGGTATGAAAACATTAGATATTTCAAGAAAATTTAAGCATGATCATTGTACTGTGAAGAAACTTGTGACTGATTGAGAGCACAAACTGGTTCATACAGATAAACGCATAATGAGGAAGGTTTCTGCCAGACAAATTCACTGGATTAAGAGAGCAGCTGCTAAAACACCAAATGGGTATTTGAAGCTGTTGGTGCCTCTGGAGTCCCACAAACCTTAAGGTGTAGGATCCTCCAGAGGCTTGCAGTTGTGCATAAACCTACTATTCGGCCACCCCTAACCAATGTTCAAAAGCAGAAACAGTTGCAGTGGGCCCAGAAATACATGAAGACTAATTTTCAAACAGTCTTTTTTACTGATGAGTGCCGTGCAACCCTGGATGGTCCAGATGGATGGAGTAGTGGATGGTTGGTGGATGGCCACCATGTCCCAACAAGGCTGTGACATCAGCAAGGAGGTGACACAGTCATGTTTTGGGCCGGAATCATGGGGAGAGAGCTGGTAGGCCCCTTTAGGGTCCCTGAAAGTGTGAAAATGACTTTGGCAAAGTATCTAGAGTTTCTGACTGACCACTTTCTTCCATGGTACAAAAAGAAGAACCATGCCTTCAGTAGCAAAATTATCTTCATGCATGACAATGCACCATCTCATGCTGCAAAGAATACCTCTGTGTCATTGGCTGCTATGGACATAAAAGGAGAGAAGCTCATGGTATGGTCCCCATCCTCCCCTGACCTCAACTCTGCTGAGAACCTTTGGAGCATCTTCAAGCAAAAGATCTATGAGGGTGGGCGGCACCTCACATCAAAACAGCAGCCGTAGGAGGCTAGTCTGACATCTTGCAAAGAAATTCAAGCAGAAACTCTCCAAAAACTCACAAGTTCAATGGATGCAAGAATTGTGAAGGTTATATCAAAGAATGGGTCCTAAGTTAACATGTAACTTGGCCTGTTAAGATGTTTATGATTGAAATAAGTTTTGATTTCAGCAAATATGACCTCCTAATGCTGCAAATTCATTCTTTACAATCAGTAAAATGTTTTGAAACTCTGTTGTGCATAATAATTTGAAACAGTGCATTTTGAGTTTTTTATTTTTCCCCCAAAATAGTTATTATTGGGAGGTTTGTTCAATAAAATTTGAATTATGCTCTAAAGGTTGACGACTTGAAAATTATACTGACTGTCATTTGCATCGACTGTTTAGGAAAATCCGAGACAAATATCATTTGCATAATTATTTGGTACATGGTGTATGTTTGTCACACTTAGATGTTTCAGATCATAAAACAAATTTAAATATTAGACAAAGATAATGCAAGTAAACACAAAATACAGTTTTTAAATGAAGGGTTCATTATTAAGGGTAAAAAAAAATCCAAACCTACATGGCCCTGTGTGAAAAAGTGATTGCCCCTCCCTGTTCAAACATAAATTGACTGTGGTTCATCTTTGGAAAGCTGAGTTGAATTTCTCTAGCCACACCTAGGCCTGATTACTGCCACACCTGTTCTCAATCAAGAAATCACTTAAATAGGACCTGCCTGACAAAGTGAAGTAGACCAAAAGATCCTCAAAACCTAGAAACGGTTAAAAAGCTATTTTGAAAGCTTTGGGACTCCAGTGAACCACAGTGAGAGCCATTATCCACAAATGGCAAAAACATGGAACAGTGGTGAACCTTCCCAGGAGTGGTCAGCCTACCAAAATTACCCAAGAGCGCAGCAACAACTCATCAATGAGGTCACAAAAGACTCCACAACAACATCCAAAGAACTGCAGGCCTCACTTGCCTCAGTTAACCCTTTGACATCCTTGATTGCATGAACAGATAGCGCCCCCACTGCCTATGGCACAGTACTGCACCTGTCATGTGATGCCATGTGGCGTGGCCAAAAACTCCCCAGTTGTATTACGTATGACTTACTGCTCTTGCCTTGGAGGACTAATGGCGGCCATAGAACCATCCAAAAACCTCACTTCTGGACACCAGAGAAAAACACATTTTTAGACAAACAAATGATGTACTCAGTCACAAGATGGAGGAAGCATTTGCTCCCAAATTTGCCAACTATGATTCTAAAAAGAGATTATTTAGCTTATGAAGGTAAATATCAACATGTTGTTATAACAGAGGGTGGGCAAAGCTGGTTGATGTTCACCTGCCATCGACCCCCAGCGCCATGTGACTGGACAGAACAATCACACCGGTTCTGTGTCGTCATAAAAGATAAATTGCGGCGGAATAAAAGAAAAATTGAGGTGGGATAATCATAAGAGTTTCTGGATGTGAGAGAAAAAGCACAAATGACCAGCAGAAGGCAAAATAACAACCAGGATGGACGAAGCCAGAGCCGCCTGGCCAGCGGTAAGTGACAAATTTCTTTGTTTGTTTACACTGTAACTGATTTTCTGGTTCATATACTTTAAAGATAAGGTACCAAAATGCCCAAAACAACAAACGGTGACAAAAAACAAAACTGTGGCACACATATTTTGGATGCTTTGACTGCATATGTATAGCACAGTGATTGAGATGCTTAAGACTGCATATGTATTTTGTAACCTCACGTCTTAGAAGGAACAATAAGTCTGGACCTCCTGGGGATAACAGTAGGAGGTGGAGGTACCTTTAGCAATGACTCTGAAAGGACTTCCTGACCTCCTGGGGTCAGGTGGAGGAAGAAGAGGCCTGGGGGAGAGGTATTGTCGATGGGGGGTTTAATGACAATGTGATGCTGTACTTTGATGTCCCAGGTATAAAAGTGGGGGATTGGATGAGTTCGCTCTCTTTTCCTGTTTGAGAGATGGTTGGAGATGTGAGATGATTAATAAACCTGAATTGAGAAATAAATTCAGCCTCTTCATTTCACGCTCTCCACATTGGTGACCTGAAAACGTACAATGACCAGAGACAGTTTCCCCGAGCCAGACTTGCCAGGGACCGCTGGAGCAAGCAAGGTCTCAGTCAAGCTTCCAGAGTTCTGGCAGGACAACCCAGACTCGTGGTTCCTCCAGGCCGAAGCCCAGTTTGCACTCGAGGGAATAACAGCAGATGACACAAAATTCTACCATGTCATCGCCAAACTCGACAACCGCACAGCCCGACACGTGCAGAGCCTGGTGCAGCACCCGCTTGCTGGCGACAAATACAGCGGGTTGAAAGCTGCCCTCATCCAGCGTTTCACGCCCTCAGCCGAGGAGAGAGCTAGGAAGCTCCTAGCTCTGCATGACTTGGGAGGACGCACACCTGTCGACCTGATGGAAGACATGCTGCTGCTGAGAGGCTGAGACAACGACAATTTCCTCTTCACACAGATCTTCCTGAGAACCCTACCATCGCAGACAAGGGCGACCCTGGCAGGCTCTCATTTTGTGACCCAGCGGGACTTCCACGCGCTGCCCCAGGAGGCGCAGCGGATCCTCAACTCCAGCGAGGAGCACACGGCCACCACAGCAGTAGCAGATCTCGGCGCGGCGACCGGGAACAGCGGGGGGCCAGAGGCGACGGAGGCGATCCCACCAACAATGGCGGCAGCGAAGTCCCAACGCAGCGGAGGAGACGACTTCTACTCTTACCATCGTCGTTTCGCAGAGAGGGCGCGCAAGTGTGTACCGCCGTGCGAGTTCAAGAGCTTGGGAAACGCCAGGACAGGGAGTCGCTAGCAGCTGCGACACTCGGCGAACGGAACAAGCTGCTCTACCTGACGGATGCGTGCTCTGGGAGGCACTTCCTCATGGACACGGGCGCCCAAGTGAGTTTCATCACCCCAACCTACGCTGACCGGCTGGCAGGCCCCCGTGGTGACGGAGCAACAGCGGCGAACAGCTCGAGCATTAAGACCTTCGGTGAAAGGACTCTGCTTCTGTCCTTGCACGGCCGCACATATGAATGGACTTTTATTATAGTGGCGGTGAGTTTCAACATGTTAGGTGCTGATTTTCTGTGCTCACATGGGTTGTTAGATGATCTTTCCAATAGACGCCTAGTTAATGCACTCTCCTTTTACTCCATTCCTTGTGCAGCCACCAGCACAGACCAACGTCGCCACAGCAGGCGGTAAGTTTCACACACTCCTCACTCAGTTTCCAGCACTCACAGTTCCCACTTTTTCGGCAACAGTTGAAAAACACGGGGTGGAGCACTTTATCACTACCACTGGCCCCCTCGTCTTTGCGAAAGCTCGGCGCTTGGATGCAGCTAAACTGTCCATAGCGCGCGAGGAGTTCGCCAACCTGGAAAGGTTGGGCATCATCCGGCGTTCAAAGAGCCCATGGGCCTCCCCACTGCATATGGTCCCTAAAGCTGACGGCTCATGGAGACCTTGTGGTGATTTCCGCAGGTTAAACAACGCCACACCGCATGACCGCTACCCAATCCCACATATTCAGAATTTTTCGGTGCATCTGGCGGGGGCGCGCATTTTTTCTAAAATAGACTTGGTCCGCGGTTATCATCAAGTCCCAGTGCGCGCTGAGGACATCCCCAAAACAGCGGTGATAATGTCGTTTGGACTTTTTGAGTTTTTACGCATGCCGTTTGGGCTTAAAGGCGCCGCGCAAACCTTCCAGCGCATGATGGATGCGGTGTTGCGCAATCTCCCTTTTGTGTTCGTCTACCTGGACGACATTTTGGTAGCCAGCGCGTCCGAAGTAGAACACGAAAAACACCTCACGGAAGTTTTCCGGAGGTTGGGAGAGCACGGGTTAATAATCAACCCAGCTAAGTACCAGTTCGGGGTGGCGCAGATCGACTTTTTGGGGCACCGCGTTTCCCCAGAGGGGGCAGTTCCGCTACCGGACAAAGTGTGTGCAGTGGCAGATTTTCCCCGGCCACAAACGGTCAAAGCACTACAGGAGTTTTTGGGAATGGTGAATTTTTATAACCGTTTCCTCCCCCGCGCAGCGCAGCTCATGCAACCATTATATGCCTATCGGAGGAGGAGTGTGTAAGTCTATCGGAGGAGGAGTGTGCTTCTATATTAACAACAGCTGGTGCTCTGATGTAACGGTGATTTCCAAACACTGTTCTCCCGCCCTGGAATTTCTTTTCATTAACTGCAAGCCATTCTATTCCCCGCGCGAGTTTGCCTCATTCATTCTCGTCGCTGTGTACGCCCCTCCTGACGCGGACACGCGCGAAGCTCAGCGCGTGCTCGCAGATCACATCCAACTTACGGAGCGGAACTTTCCAGACTCCCTGGTTATCGTGGTGGGCGATTTTAACCAGAGCAATCTGAGTCACGAGCTCCCCCGCTACAAACAGTGTATTAAATGTCCAACCAGAGGAAATAACACGCTGGATCATAGTTATACTTCAGTAAAGGACGCATATCGCGCTGTTCCCCGCGCTGCGCTGGGTCTATCTGATCACGTGATAGTTCACCTCATCCCCACATACAAACAAAGACTGAAAATCACTAAACCTGTTGTGACCACCACAAAGAAATTGACCAGTGAAGCTGGAGAGAAACTGAACACATGCATGGAAATAACTGACTGGGGCATGTTTAAAAGAGCCACACATGATCTTAATGAGTACACATACACTGTGAACTCATATATCAACTTCTGTGAGGAGAGCATTCTCCCATCGCGCACCAGGGTGAGATATTCTAATGACAAGCCTTGGTTCACAGCTAAGCTCAGACGGATCAGGAAGGAGAAGGAAGCAGTGTTGAAAAGTGGAGACAGGGACTGCTACAGGGAGGTCAAATATCGGTTTAACAGAGAGCTGAGGAGAGCTAAATCTGTGTACTCTGAGAGACTCCAGCAGCAGTTCACTGCTAATGACTCGGCTTCTGTGTGGAGAGGACTGAGGCAAATCACCAACTATCGGCCTCAGGCTTCTAAGGGTCAGGATGACAAAGCCCTTTGTCAAAGACTGTCCCAACACTATGCCCGTTTTGACACCTCGTCAGCTGTGTCCAACTCACCCACTCCACCCAGCTCCACTGCCTCCTCAGCCCCTAATTCATCAAAAGCGGTCCCCCCCTCCTCCTCCTCCTCCTCCCCCCTCCCCTTGTCATCAGTGAGCAGGACGAGCACAGACAGTTCTCCAGACTGAACCCGCGCAAGGCCCCCGGGCCGGACGGTGTGTCTCCCTCCACCCTGAGACACTGTGCGAAAGAGCTGGCTCCTGTCTTCACAGACATTTTTAACACCTCCCTTAAGCAATGTCACGTGCCGACCTGCCTCAAATCCTCCACCATCATCCCTGTCCCCAAGAAGCCACGGATTACTGGACTTAATGACTACAGACCTGTAGCGCTCACCTCTGTAGTCATGAAGTCCTTTGAGCGCCTGGTCCTGTCTCACCTCAAGTCCATCACCACACCCCTCCTAGACCCTCTGCAGTTTGCCTACCGTGCTAACAGGTCTGTGGACGACGCAGTCAACCTGGCCCTCCACTCCATCCTGCAGCACCTGGACTCCCCGGGAACCTACGCCAGGATTCTGTTTGTGGACTTCAGTTCCGCATTCAACACCATCCGCCCCGATCTGCTCCAGGACAAGCTGTCCCTGCTCAACGTGCCTGACTCCCTCTGCAGGTGGATCACCGACTTCCTGACGGACCGGAGACAGCATGTGCGCCTGGGGAAGTCTGTCTCAGACTCTGTTAGCATCAGCATTGGATCACCCCAGGGCTGTGTACTTTCCCCCCTACTCTTCTCCCTTTATACCAACTCCTGCACCTCCTCCCACCAGTCTGTTAAGCTGATTAAGTTTGCGGACGACACCACCCTCATCGGGCTCATCTCCAACGGCGACGAGTCCGCCTACAGGGAAGAGGTGGCCCAGCTGGTGTCCTGGTGCAGCCACAACAACCTGCAGCTAAATGCTCTGAAGACAGCAGAGATGATTGTGGACTTCAGGAAAGTCACATCCCCCCTGCCCCCCCTCACCATCACAGGCTCTCCCATCACCTTTGCAGATTCCTTCCGCTTCTTGGGCACCACCATCACCCATGACCTCAAATGGGAGCCAACCATCAGCTCCCTCATCAAAAAGGCCCAGCAGAGGATGTTCTTTCTGCGGCAGCTGAGGAAGCTCAAGCTACCCACCAAGATGTTAGTGCAGTTCTACACGGCCATCATCGAGTCCATCCTCACCTCCTCCATAACTGTGTGGTACGCAGGAGCCACTGCCAGGGACAGACTAAGGCTGCAGCACGTCGTGCGCACTGCTGAGAAGGTGATAGGCTGCAAACTCCCATCTCTCCAGGACCTGTACATCTCCAGGACTCGGAGGCGTGCTGGCCGGATCATAGCCAATCCTTCACATCCTGGTCACGTGCTGTTTGCCCCCCTCCCCTCAGGTAGAAGGCTTCGGTCCATTCGGACTAAAACCTCCCGGCACATGAACAGCTTCTTCCCCTCTGCCATCAGACTGCTGAACACTAAGTGACTTTTGACTCTCGTGCACTATGTACAGCAGCTCAACCAGACTCATGTCAATCACCACTGTTTTTCTGTTGCATTATTGACTGCACTATGTGGTACTTCACATTATCTGCTACATGCTAATTTTTTAAACTGCCTTGACTAGTACTACTCATTATTACTAGTATTATTATTATTATTACTTATTATTACTTATTTTTCTACACTTATTGCACGCTTCTAGTCCTTTAGTTTTTTATTTTATCCCTTTTTCTCATTATGTTTTTAATGTTGCAGCATGGCACCGAGACAAATTCCTAGTTTGTGTATCACATGAACAATGGCAATAAATCTGATTCTGATTCTGATTCTGATTCTGATATGCCGCGCTTAAAAAGCAAAAACCCTCCAATGCAATCGAGTAGTCCCCGGAGCAGGAGCGCACATTCGCAGAGGTAAAAAAAGCCCTTGCAGACGCTGCGTTGTTGGCTCATCCAGTCCCAACGGCCTGCATAGCACTCACCACTGATGCGTCAGACGTGGCCATAGGGGCGGTAGTGGAGCAGCACGTGGCCGGGGTTTGGCAGCCGCTGGCCTTTTTCAGCAGGTCCTTGCGCGAGGCCGAGCGAAAATACAGCGCGTTTGACAGGGAGCTGTTAGCGCTCCACTTAGCCATTCGCCACTTCCAATTCTGGCTAGAAGGTCGGCGTTTCACCGCGTTTGTCGACCACAAACCGCTCACTTTTGCGATGGCCAAAATTTCAGAACCATGGTCGGGCCGGCAGCAAAGGCAGCCGGCCGCGATTTCGGAGTTTACTACTGATATTCAACACGTAGCGGGTAAACTCAATGTAGTGGCAGACTGCCTCTCTCGCACGATAACCGCACCAGTCCGCGCAGAGGTAGATTATACTACCGCAGCCGCTGAGCAAAATAACAGCGCAGAAGCGCATGCGGCCCCAGTTCACGTGGGAATAGACTATGCAGCCATGGCAGCGGATCAGGGTAGCGATGCGGACGTGTGCGCGCTCCAGTCTGGACCAACAGGGTTAAGGCTGGAGAACAGGAGGCTGCAGAATGGTATGCCCCCCCCTAATCTGCGATATCGCTACTGGACGACCGCGTCCAGTAGTGCTGGCCGCATGGCGCTGCCGCGTTTTTGACTCGATTCACTCCCTGGCGCACCTAGGGGTGCGCGTGTCTGTGAAAATGGTAGCAGAAAAGTTTGTTTGGCCTGGCTTGCGCAAGCACGTTAACGTTTTTAACGGCTTGGATAGCGCGTTTCGGGGTTCCGTCGGATATTACGTCCGACAGGGGACCTCAATTTGTGTCTGAGCTTTGGTCAGCGATGGCCCACAGCTTAGGTGTGACAATTCACCGCACTACCGCTTACCACCCCCAGGCTAATGGTTTATGCGAGCGGTTTCATAGATCATTGAAGGCAGCCCTCAGAGCGTCGCTTACGGATGCAAATCAGAATCAGAATCAGAAAAAGATTTATTGCCAAGTACATTCACAAGTAAATAACTGGTAAATATACGAGGGATTTGACTTGACACTGAGAACGTCATAGGTGACATTTTCAATGACGCGGCAGCCATGAGGCGCCTGTCAGCAGAAAGGGAACAGGAAGCAATGGGGAAGAGGGGGGGTGAACACAATAGGAGAGAGAAAAAAGCATTGTTTGTCAGAATAAAGTTCATATATGATCGATATTATGATTACAAGAAAAAAACTCGCAATGCACAATTAGCAGACAATAGAATCCATACAATGACACAAAGAGGGCAGTGAGTGAATGAATCTTCAAGTCAGTATAGTGAGTCAGTGTGTGTGAGTGTGTTGAGTGCAATCAGTGATATCAGTTGGAGGACAACAAAAAGTCTCTTCCCGCAGCAGATGTTATGACTACCGTCTGAGCAGAGGCGCATGTCCTTGGCACGGCAGATGGAATAGTTTGCCAGACAGCTGGCTGTCCTTGAGAGTCAAATGCTGCCCGCCATGTTATGAAAACAAATATACTGAAGATAATCTGGAGGACTGAGTGCTGAGGGTGTCAAAACAGGTCGAATAGCACTGACTTCAGAGAAAAAACTTTCTATTCTCTTACAGATTCAGTGCTCAAATCCTTCATGGCCAGACGTTGAAATCGATTCATGGACGGCTCTCAGCGTGATCGTGATGTAATCCATTTTCCTGTACAGTTCTCCATTAGCCGCTGTCAGAGTCCTGCCCAGTTGGTCAATTTGATGGGTGAGCCTCGCCGGGTCCGCTTTTTGATAGGCTCCGTCCATCTTCTTCAATTTGCGGTACACCAGAACAATCCCAAATCCAATCAGTAGAATTCCGATGACCATTGCCCCGAATAGGTATAAATCTTCAATATCTTCAATAGAAAGATTACACAGGCACAAGAGTTTCCAATTACTTGTGTCCTTCAAATAACCCACAGCAGCAGTGCCTGCGGGACAAATCGGCTCCCCCGGGCTAGATTTCCTCGTTGAAAAAACAGTGTCAATTGCACTCAAAGTCCAGCTTATTAAATCCATAATTTCGTTCGATAATCAGCAGTAAAGACACGCAGACAGACAATAGCAAGCTGGGATCCAGTCAGTTAGGGAGGAGAGAGATAAGGAGCCGGAGCTGGGAAGAAAAGCGTCTGCTCTCTTTGGAGGGCGGAAGTGAAAGTAGCAAATTGGGTAAACAGACTACCATGGGTTTTATTAGGGTTGAGTTCTGCACCTAAAGAGGACTTAAAAGCCTCCCCAGCGTAGTTGGTTTTTACACAACCTCTCCGGCTGCCAGGAGAGTTTCTGCCAGATAATCCGGCACCAGGGCATTCCCCTGCTCAGTGGTCACTGGTCGACACGGGAGCAGACATGCTTCCGGGCCCCGTTCACCACACCTTTCCACGTGTTTTTGTGCCCAAATCTTTAAAAAATGCCGAGTTTGTTTTTGTCAGGCACGAGGCTCAGCGCCCAGCCCTGCGTCCACCCTACGATGGCCCATATAGAGTGCTGGAAACAGGTGATAAGCATTTTGTGCTAGATTTGGGGGACAGGAGGGAAACAATTAGCATAGACAGACTAAAGCCTGCTTTTGTGATGGCCGACGAGACTGTGCGAGTGGCGAGGGCTCCTCGACGCGGCAGACCCCCCCAGGGAGCATGCCCCAGACCCCCCGCAGGGATCAACTAACAGTTCTCATCCTCAGATAGCAGATTCACTGCAAGATGGCGCCGCAGGAGCTGCGAAGCCTGCCTTCAGCAAGTTTGGAAGACGGTTGAAGCCCAGGCAGCATATGGACTGATGTCGTGGTTTTATCATGTTGTGTGGACTATGTTGTATTGTTTCATCTTCGACGTTTGGGGGGGGGGGGTTATGTGGCACACATATTTTGGATGCTTTGACTGCATATGTATAGCACAGTGATTGAGATGCTTAAGACTGCATATGTGTTTTGTAACCTCACGTCTTAGAAGGAACAATAAGTTTGGACCTCCTGGGGGATAACAGTACGAGGTGGAGGTACCTTTAGCAATGACTCTGAAAGGACTTCCTGACCTCCTGGGGTCAGATGGAGGAAGAAGAGGCCTGGGGGAGAGGTATTGTCAATGGGGGGTTTAATGACAATGTGATGCTGTACTTTGATGTCCCAGGTATAAAAGTGGGGGATTGGAGTAGTTCACTCTCTTTTCCTGTTTGAGAGATGGTTGGAGATGTGAGATGATTAATAAACCTGAATTGAGAAATAAATTCAGCCTCTTCATTTCACGCTCTCCACAAAAAACATCCTTTGTGTAAATATGTCCAAAGTCCGCTTTTAACTGAAAGTTATGTAATTTAATATGGCTACCATGTCATTATGCAAATTAGATGCGTAAATTTACTCCTATCTCAAACTTTGGATCATATGCTATGTCTTTCTAATTGATAGGAAGCCATTATCTCTTACCACTTTCAAGTTATAGCTTTGGAAATCTCTGACATCTGAACTGAATATTTTCTTGAAAAAAACCTTGACCACTAGGGGCTGACGGCGCAACGGAGCGCCATAGACAAACAGTTAAGGTCAGTGTTCATGACTCCAAGAAAGAGACTGGGCAAAAACGGCCTACATGGCAGAGTTCCAAGACGAAAATCACTGCTGAGCAACAAGGATATAAAGGCTCATCTCAGTTTTACTAGAAAACAGATTGATGAGCCCCAATATTTTTGAGAAAATGCTCTGTGGACTGATGAGACAAAACTTGGAACTTTCTGGAAGGTGTGTATCCCATTACATCCAGAGTAAAAGTAACACGGCATTTAAGAAAAGGAGCATCATACCAACAGTAAAACATGGTGGTTGTAGTGTAATGGTCTGGGGCTGTATTGCTGCTTCAGGACCTGGAAGACTTGCTGTGGTAAATGGAACCATGAATTGTGCTGTTTACCATAAAATCCTGAAGGAGAATATCCGGCCATCTGTTCGTGACCTCAAGCTGAGGCACACTTGGGTTATGCAGCAGGACAATGATCCATAACACACCAGCAAGTCCACCTCTGAATGGCTTAAGAAAAACAAAATGAAGACTTTGGAGTGGTCTAGTCAAAGTCCTGACCTGAATCTGACTTAGATGCTGTGGCATGATCTTAAAAAGGTGGTTCATGCTCGAAAACTCTCCAGTGTGGCTGAATTACAACAATTCTGCAAAGATGAGTGGGCCAAAATTCATCCACAACGCTGTAAAAGACTCATTGCTAGTTATCGGAAACGCTTGATTGCAGTTGTTGCTGCTAAGGGTGACCCAACCAGTTATTAGGTTTAGGGGGCAATCACTTTTTCACACAGGGCCATGTAGGTTTGGATGTTTTTTTTCCCTTAATAATAAACACCTTAATTTAAAAACTGCATTTTGTGTTGAGTTGTGTTATCTTTGTTTAATATTTAAATTTGTTTCATGATCTGAAACATTTAAGTGTGACAAACATACAAAAAATGAGAAATCAGGAAGGGGGCAAACACTTTTTCACACGACTGTATTGTTTGTGAGTATCAGTAGCCTGCCGTTTCCAATAATTCCCCGCTGTACTGAACTAACTAATTCCCCGCTGTACTGGACCTGGCCTCCCCCCTTCTTGACCTTGGTCTCTCTGATCACATCACCATCTTGCTAAGGCCTGCTTACAGAGTGAGAGCCATCAGACCAACAAAAAAACAGGTACTGTACATGTGTGGCCAGAGGGGGCCTCTGATGCTCTGAAAGACTGCTTCAGCCCTACAGACTGGGACATTTTCAAGCATGCAGCCACTCACAATGAACGTACAAATATAGACGAGTACACTGAGGTTGTTGTAGCATACATAGCAAAATACATTGATGATGTCACTCGCTGCAAAACTGTCACTGTTCGTGCTAACCAGAAGCCATGGATGATAGCAGAGGTTCACAGGCTCCTGAGGGCTCGGGACACAGCCTTCAGGGCCAGTGACACTGTAGAACCAACAACTGCTAGGGCCAAACTGTCCCGTGGCATCAAAGAAGCAAAATGACAGTACTGCAAAAAAGTAGCCGGCCACCTCAGCAACACCAGAGATGCACGTTCTCTGTGGTGTGTTTTGGGGGTTTCTAGTTTACCTATGAAATGAAACCACATAATGATCAGACTGAGACAAAAAATGAACTTGGAAGATAATTATATTTAGATGTAAAACCACATAATATAAGGCACAAATAATTACAGTTGATTGGGTCTGTCAGAAGTCTAGCTGCTACAATGCATGACCTATCAATGACAGACAAAAAAACAATAGTGTGTCTGAAAGTTTTATGCTGACTGCGCCTTCCCCTGGACGAACCTCAAAAGGCTCGGCTTCTGCTCTCCTGCTGACCTCTTCCTCCAGGTGGAGCAAGAGACACTCTCCTGTGGTCAGCATTCCTCCAGCTGTCAGCTCTCACACTAACTAACTAACTAACTAACCTGCACTTATATAGCGCTTTTCTAGTCACAAAGACCACTCAAAGCGCTTTCATTAATACTAACCCTCTATTCTCAGGGCCTATAGGAAACAAATATCTAGGGACAATTTAGAACAGCCAATTAACCTAACATGCATGTTTTTGGCATGTGGGAGGAAACCGGAGAAATCCCGGAGTAAACCCACGCAACACGGGGAGAACATGCAAACTCCACACAGATCACTGTTGGTCGGGGGCTGGGATCGAACCCACGAGCCCCACAATCCCCCGGCCAAGGGTAAACTGTGCTGCCGCAGTGCTAACCACTGCGCCACCGTGCAGCGGTGCACGGTGGCGTTCTCCCCCACTCAGATTATCAGGCTTTGGAATGCTGTGTTAGCTACCCTCCTGCATTCTTATCAGCAGTGATGGGCAAGTTACTAAAAAATAATAACTAGTTGCAGTTACAGTTACAGTTACTACTTCTTTTCAAAAGTACCCGTTACTTTTGAGTTATTGCATGATTAAAGTAACTAGTTACTTGGAAAAGTAACTTTCACATTACTTTTAAATGCATACTTAAATCCTCTTGCACACATAACAAGATCAAGGGCCCCTAGTTCTCATCAGAAAAAACAAGAAAAAGAAAACTGATGAGGAAAAAAAAGTCTCATCTTACAGAGAAAAAAAATGTCTCAGATTTACACAAACTATTCTAATCAGTTGTCATTCAGGTGAGCGAACCCCCCCTCCTTCCTGCTTAAGATTCCCCGGCTCCACAGGCAATCATCACACCTGCGTGAGTGGACACAACTGCCGCCTCTTCCTTGCCAGCGCTTATAAGGACCATCAAGTGGAAGCTTCAGCGCTGGCTCGTTGGGTATACTGCCTATGCCAACAGCAAGTAAGTTTGAATTTATTACAGAGGATTGCATTCCTCTCTTTTTCTCCTTTTCCAGGTTGCTCCCATCCATGCAGTGCGTCTCTGGGGATTGTTGTGCTCTCACCTACTCCATCATCCTCACCCCGCCTCAGCTTCCTATCTCCACCCGGTCAGACACCACCCAGCTCCAACCCCCAACCAGCTTCATCCTGCTGGTTTGTCTATTCCTGCTGGGTTCTCTGTCAGGTTCTCTGCTCGGCTCATGTAAATGGCAAATTCATCTTCCCACTTCCCTACTTCCCTTCTCTTATTGATTGCTCTTGTCTCTCCCCACAGGCTGAGTCTTCCCCTGGCGAGTGACGTTTTCTATAAGCAGTGCTCCTCTTTTAAAATTAATAAACTATTAAACGTTGTTTCTCTGTGTCGTGAGTGTTTTCTCTGGTGTAGCGTCCTGCACGTTTGCTGTTCATTCTATCAATATGACAGAATGAGCCAGTCACGACATAAGCTCAGCGGTTGCTGCATCAGCGGATCACTCCGCTCTTCACCGCCTCAACACCACAGAGAGGCAGGTGGCCATACAGTACTTACGCAGCAGCTGGAAACAATTACGCAGCATCTGAGTACGGTCACTGAGCATTTGGCCCATATGGCTCACTCAGGGCTTTCTTCTCCGCCTGATTCCCCTGTTTGTTCCATCGTGCGCTGAACTACTTCCGTTTCCTCACCGGCCCCGTGCACGGGGGAGGTGTGAAAATGTAAGGATTTTCTTTGTCATGTTCGGCTATATTTGAGCCAGGTGGGGGTGGGGGGGGAGTACCTGGATGAGACTTCCAAAATCCATTTCCTGACCCTCCTGCTGCGCGACTGGGCCTTTAGTTGGGCCAGGTCTGTTCTCGACAGGCCGGAGGGTCCTAACTACACATTCGATCTTTTTGTCACCGAATTCTTCTGAACCTTTCACCGAACGGAGAGTGAGGGCAACATAATGAGCCGCTTCTTGTCGCTCCACCAGGGAAGTTGGTCTGTAGCCGACTACTCTGTGGAGTTTCGGGTCAAAGCGGCAGACTCTGGATGGAATTACGTTTCGCTGCGAAGCGCCTTCCTCCAGGGTTTAAACCCCAACCTCCATGATGAGCTAGTGGTTCACGCTGTTCCCTCCTCCCTGGACAGTCTAATTCAGGGGTGTCAAACACATTCCATGGAGGGCCAAGACCCTGCAGGTTTTACTTCCACCCAGTCTCTTCAGCAGGTGTTTTCACTGATCAGCAGTCAGTGGGAAGAAATTCAGAGAAATCACCTGGTGAAGACACTGGGTGGAGGTAAAACCTGCAGGGTCTTGGCCCTCCATGGAATGAGTTTGACACATGTGGTCTAATTGATCAGGCTGTCTTCTTGGATAACCGGTAGTGTGAGCATGCAAAGGAACGCAAGTCCTCCTCTCACCTGCCCTTCATGCGTGTGCCCCTCCAGGCTACTGACACAGGTGGAGCTGATTCCTCCTCTGAACCGATGGTGCTCGGCCAGTCTCGGCTGACTACGGAAGAGCACCAGTGGCAGAGGAGGGTCGGTGTGTGCTTGTACTGTGGCTCTTTGAAGCATAAATTGGACGACTGCCACCTGAAGCCAAAAGCCGCAGCCCGTCAGTTGCCGTGGGGGGTCTGACGGGCGAGACTCTTTTTCATTCCCCCGGTAATTTCTCTATTTCAGCCCTGATCCAATTGCCGGGGGTTGAGAGGAGGGTTACGGCTTTGATTGATTTAGGGGCGGAGCAGGATTTTGTCTCCTCCCAACTTGTTCGGGAGATGGGTATTTCCACTACTAAATTATCCACTTCATTGAACGTCACTACTCTATCGGGCCAGAACGTGGTGTGAGTCTCGGAATGCACGGTGCCTATTTCCGGCCTTCTTTCCGGGAACCACCGGGAGGAATTATCATTCCTAATTTTCCTCTCCGGTGGTCCTGGGGTACCCTTGGCTCCGGAGGCATAATCCTATTATAAATTGGGCACAAAACTCCATTTCCTCCTGGAGTCCATTGTTTGGCATCCTGTTTGAGTTCGGCCGAGTGTTGACCAGTGCTACCCATCTCCTCCCCTCCTGTTGAGCCACTGGACCTCACCCTCACTCTATCATGACCTTGGGGAGGTCTTTAGTAAGTTGAGAGTGCTCTCTCTTCCACCTCACCGCTCATACAACTGTGCTATAGACCTCCTCCCGGATGCGCAGCTGCCATCCAGTCGACTTTATAGCATCTCTGGTCCAGAGAGGGAGGCAATAGAGAAATATATTAAAGACTCGTTGAACACCGGCCTCATTCAGCCTTCATCGACTCTTCTTGGGGCAGGTTTCTTTTTTGTTGGTAAGAAGGATGGCTCTCTGTGCCCATGTATTGATTACTGGGAGCTGAATGCTATTACCACCAAAGGCAAATATCCTCTGCCCCTGATAAACTCCGTGTTCGAGCTCCTTCAGCATGCGCGGGTGTTCACCAAGCTTGATTTACACAATGTGTATCATTTAATCCGTATTCGTGAGGGGGACAAATGGAAGATGACATTTAAAACATACTTGGGGCAGTATGAGTATCTGGTTGTGCCCTTTGGGCTGACCAACGCCCCGACTGTCTTCCAACACCTCATTATGTTTGTTTATAGTGAGTGACGGAGGGAGGAAGGCCTGAAATAGGCAAATGTGAGTTATGTTATATGTGTTAAATGTGAGTCAGGCTGTTATATTTGTGTATTTATAATATTTATGTTAAAGGTGAGTCAGGCTGTTATATTTGTGTATTTATAATATTTATAATATTTATAATTGTGTATTTATAATTTTTCTGCATTGATGTATGTGGTTATTGTGTATATTTTTATCTTGATTCTTTTTTCTAAAGCCCATCCAGGGACAAGAGTTGCAAATTAGCTAATAGCTATACACTCTATGTGCAACACATCAGATTGATTGTCTTTGATTAATTGTCTATGTTTATTGCACTGTCCCTGTCAAATAAACTAATCTACTACTACTACTATTAATGACATCCTCTGCGATATGGTGAATCAATTTGTTTTTGTATATTTGGATGATGTCCTCATTTTTTCTCGCACGCCAGAGGAACACAAGGTCCATGTCAGGGCTGTGTTACAACAGCTCCTGGAGAACCAACGTTTTGTGAAGGCTGAAAAGTGCGAGTTTTTCACCAGCTCCACTTCCTTCCTGGGATTTATTGTGGCGGAGTGGGAGCTGAGAACCGATCCGGCCAAGGTGAAGGCTGTGCTAGACTGGCCTACACCCCACTCTCACAAGGAGCTCCAGCATTTCTTGGGGTTTGTGAACTTTTATCGCAGGTTCATCAGGAACTACAGTGGGGTAGCATAGCCTCTTACACAGCTGACCTCCGTTAAGGTGCCGTTTCTTTGGTCCAAGGCAGATGAGCAGGCTTTTTCCAAATTAAAGAGCCTGTTTTCCAATACGCCCATCTTGGCCCAGGTCACTCCTCAGCTCCAGTTTACCCAAGAGGTGGATGCTTCTGATTCGGGGGTGGGCGCGGTCCTCTCACAGTGCTCAACCTCCGATCAGAAACTCCACCCGTACGCATTTTTCTCTCAGCGGCTTACCCCAGCTGAGAGAAATTACGACATAGGGGATTGAGAGCTCCTAGCCATTAAGTTGGCTTTAGAGGAGTGGAGGCACTGGATGGAGGGAGCGGTCCATCCTATAGTCGTGCGGACTTTAGAGTACCTCCGGTCGGCCCGCCGACTTAATACCAGGCAGGCCCGGTGGGCCTTATTCATCCTCAGATTCAATTTTACCATCACATACAGGCCTGGCTCTCTCCCGACAATTCTGTTCCAACCATTCAGCAACACCCCCCCCCCCCGACCCTCTCCCAGCCTATCGTGTCGCCTTCATGCATCCTTGGAACCTTTACCTGGGAAAGGGTCTGACAGGCCCAGTCCTTGGATCCCAAACCAGCAGGATGCCCTAGAGACCTCCTGTTTGTTCCTGCCACCCTCCACAGTGATGTCATCTAGTGGGGCCACTCCAGCCACTTCACCTGTCATCCTGGGGTAATTCGAATGATAGACCTGGTCCGACGAGTGTTCTGGTGGCCCACCCTGCGGAGGGACGGCAAGACTATGTTAAGGCATGTCAGACGTGTGCTCGCAACAAGTCTAACTCCTCATCCTCTTCTGGTCTGCTTCATCTCTTACCCATCCCCAGTCCACCTTGGTCCCATATCGCCTTGGACCTTGTCACAGGACTTCCCCCCTCTCATAGCAAGACTGTCATTCTTACCATTGTCAACCGATTCTCCAAAGCTATTCATCTAGTACCTCTCCGCAAACTACCCTCCGCCTCTGAAACCGCCGACCTCCTCACTACTCACGTTATCTGCCTACATGGTATCCCTGTGGACATCGTGTCTGACCGGGGCCCATAATTCACTTTGCAAGTTTGGAAATCCTTCTGTCAATCGCTTGGAACCACAGTCAGTCTCACGTCTGGTTACCACCCCCAGAGCAATGGGCAGGCTGAGCGTACCAACAAGTCCCTGGAGGCCGCCTTCAGATGTGTAGCAGCCAAAAACCCTTCCTCTTGGAGCATGCATCTGACCTGGGTGGAATACGCCCACAACTTGGCTGTCTCCGCTGCCATGGCACTCACACCATTTGAGGTCTCTATGGGGTACACTCCCCCCTGTTGCACATGGCAGAGAGGGAAGTTGTGGTGCCATCCGTGGGGGCTCACGCACGCCGCTGCCGCCAGCTCTGGAGGGCCACCCGAGCCACCCTCCTCCGCTCTACAGAACGCAACTGCCAGTATGCGGACCAGAAGCAGGCCCCAGCTCCCAAATACAAGGTTGGTCAGCAAGTGTGGCTATCAGCGGACCAGATACCCTTGAAAACGGAATCTAGGAAGTTATCACCTTGCTTCTTGGGTCCGTTCCCCATCATCAGGATCCTCAATGATGCCACAGTCCACCTACAGTTCCCACGGACCCTCCGTGTCCACCCGACTTTTCACATCTTCCAGATCAAACTCCTCTCCGCCAGTCCTCTCTGCCCCCCACCCCCCCAAGCTGCCTCCTCCCCCTCAGACCCTGGATGGCCAGACCACCTATACAGTCCGGAGAATTCTCAATGTTCGTCGCGGGGCCGAGGCCGAGGCTTACAGTATCTAGTCCACTGCGAGGGCTACGGCCCTGAAGAAAGGTCGTGGATCCCCAAATCTTACTTCCACGACAAAGGGATGGTCCCGGCCTTTCACCAAGCCCATTCGGATAAGCCTAGTGGACCACCAGGATGCGTTCCTTGCGGGGGGGGGGGGGGCACTGTCCTATTCAGGTAAGCGCGTGCCGGCTCCTTCCTGCTAAAGATTCCCTGGCTCCGCAGGCAATCATCACACCTGCGTGAGTGGACACACCTGCCGCCTCTTCCTTGCCAGTGCTTATAAAGACCATCAAGTGGAATCTTCAGCGTTGGCTCATTGGGTATACTGCCTATGCCAACAGCAAGTAAGTTTGAATTTATTACAGAGGATTGCCTACTCACATTCCTCTCTTTTTCTCCTTTTCCAGGTTGCTCCCATCCGTGCGGTGCATCTCCGGGGGTTGTTGTGCACTCACCTACTCCATCATCCTCACCCTGCCTCAGCTTCCTATCTCCACCCGGTCAGACACCACCCAGCTCCAACCCCCAACCAGCTTCATCCTGCTTGTTCGTTTATTCCTGCTGGGTTCTCTGTCGAATTCTCTGCTCGGCTCATGTAAATGGCAAATTCATCTTCCCACTTCCCTACTTCCCTTCTCTTATTGATTGCTCTCGTCTCTCCCCACAGGCTGAGTCTTCCCCTGGCGAGTGACACTTTCTATAAGCAGTGTTCCTCTTTTGAAATTAATAAACTATTTAAACGTTGCTTCTCTGTGTTGTGAGTGTTTTCTCTGGTGTAGCATCTTGCATGTGTGCTGTTCATTCTATCAATATGACATCAGTAGAAAGTCAGAAATTTACTAGAAATAAAGCTGTAAATTCACAGAGAAAATTTTGGATCCCCTGGTGGGGCATTTTGGGCCCATGAGCTATATGTTTGACACCCTTGGACCAGCCCCCCCCAAAAAAACACATATTTATCGATTGAACCCAGGATCCCCCGGCCAAGGGTGAGTTGATGTGCTGCCGCAGTGCTAACCACTTCTCCACTGCGCTGCCCTATGGTAGGATCAGTTTATATTTATTTGCACTAAAAATATCTATCCCTATTAACCTGTTGAACTCTGGAGATTCCGTGGGCGGTCACGTCTTTGCGTCTTAGTGCGTCTCAGTGCGCACTGAAAAAAAAAAGCTGCATTTCCGGTCTTCCAGTACAGACACAGCCTTGTTACAACCTGAGAAAAAAGCTGTGTAATATATTCATTTTTTTGTGGTATTTTTACAAAATTTTGACCTGAGCTTGAAAACACTTGGTTCTACATTTCTGTTGTGTTTTCCAGCCAGTATCTGACAGCTGTATGTTATTTGCAAGCATTTGTATCTAAAAAAAACACCCAGGTGAACTTTCTTGTTACTCAGTGGCAGGAGCACTTAGAGAGATTATGACTGTTTTGCCAAAAAATTCAGAGTGTTTTCTTTTAAATGAGACTAACCCCATGAAGAGGCTGCAAAGGGTTGAAGAACAGCTTTTGATTTACTTTGGGCATGTTATTTTTAGGCGTTTTTAGGGAAGTTGAACAGAGTTTAACAGGTTAATAAAATGAGCAACGTGAGTAATGCATCAGATCAAATTTCAGTAAGTGTAATGCATTACTGGATTTTTAAACAGTAATTTCGTTAAGCAGCACATTACTGCAAAAGTAATGGTGTTACTCCCAACACTGCTTATCAGCAAGTGCCTTGAACAGACTACCAGAGAAAAGCATGCTTTTCCTTCTCTCCCAACTCCCAGCAATTCCCAAGATACACAGTGATGCTCACAGGAAACACATGCATAATACAAATTTCAACTCAGAATACTAACACATCTCAGCATTGATTAAGCAAATAATTAATACATATTATTTTTCCCATACATGGCATACAAACCCTCACCAGCTACAAACCTCCACCTCAGACCTGTGCAAGTGACATCACACTGCTTAACAACCTAAATGACTTCTTTGGCCACTTTGAACCACAAAACAGCACATCAGCACAGAAGACCACTCCTCCAGACGAGCAGGCTATAAGCCTGGATCTGGCTAGCGTGAAGAGGACCCTCTTCAGGACCAACCCACGCAAGGCAGCTGGATCAGACAATATACCAGGTCACATTCTGAAGGACTGTGCGGAGGAGATTAAGAATGTCCTGGCCAATATCTTCAACATCTCCCTGAGTCAGGCTGTTGTCCCCACATGTTTCAAAACTGCCACCATAATACCAGTCCCAAAGAAGACCATCCTATCCAGCTACAATGATTACCATTCCCGTAGCACTGACCCCCATCATAATGAAGTGCTTTGAGCGGCTGGTCATGCAGAACATCAAGTCTACCCTCCCTCCCTCCCACAACCCATCTCAATTTGCATACAGGTCAAAGAGATCAACAGAAGATGCCATCTCTGCTGTTCTCCACCCAGCCCTCACCCACTTGGACTCAAAGAACTCCTATGTGCAAATGCTGTTATTGGACTTCAAATCAGCATTCAACACAATCATCCCCCAGCACCTAATACAGAAACTCAGACACTTGGAACTCAAAACCTCTGTCTGTAATTGGGTGCTGGACTTTCTCACAGGGAGGCCACAGAACGTACGGGTCGGAAGCAACACTTCCAAGACCATCACACTGAGCACAGGGGCCCCACAAGGGTGCATGCTCATCCCGCTGCTCTTCACCCTGCTGACCCATGACTGCATACCAGCCTACAACACCAACCACATCATCAAGTTTGCAGATAACATGATGGTGGTGGGCTTCATCACCAACAATGAAGAGGCCAACTACAGAAATGAGGTGAGCCAACTGGCCCAGTGGTGTAAAGACAATAATCTCTTCCTGAACTTGGGAAAAAACAAGGAGATTGTGGTCAACTTCAGGAGAGGACACACACAGAATCCCCCTCTCATCACTGATGGCACAGCTGTGGAGAGGGTGACCAGCACCATGTGCCTGGTGATGCACATCTCCAAGGACCTCTCCTGGTCTAACAACACCACATCACTGGCCAAGAAGGCTCAAACTCGCCTATATTTCCTCCGCAAACTGAGGAGAACATGAGTCCAACCCCCCATCATGTGCTCATTCTACTTGGCAACCAATGAGAGCATCCTCACCAGCTACATCACGATGTGGTACAGAAGCTGCACTGCCTTCTGCAGGAAGACTCTACAATGCACAGTGAAAGCAGCCAGCAAGATCATTGGTGTCCCTCTGCACTCTCTCACAGACATCTACCACACCCACCTCATCTGCAGAGCCATCAACATTGCAGGCGACACCTCCCACTTCTCACACTCTCCCTTCAGCCCCCTGCCCTCTTGAAGTAGGTACCGGAGCCTCCAAGCCTGCTCCACAAGACTGCTGAACAGCGTTGTTTACCAGGCCATCAGGACCCTGAACTCTGCCCACCCCCCACCCCCGGACCGTAATACACTCACCCACACAATAACTACCTCAGCTGTTTGCACAGAAAGACTTGGCACACCAATAGTAATACATCTGCTGCTGTATGTCTCTGAACCTTACTGCAACCATTTGCACAAATGCCATACCTGTTGCTGTTATTGCAATACAGATCATGCAATCTGTTACTGTCTGCACCTCCACTACCACATTGAACTTGCAATTATAGGTATTATGGCTTTACTTTTTTCTGTACAAGGATTGCTGGGTTTTATCTTTTATCTTTATTTACACTAAGGGTAGCATTACTGTACGTAGACTGCTGTTGTTGTTTTTCATCCTTATTCATTCTTTTCTTACAGTCTTTTCTTACAAGATTTCAACTGAGGCAATACAGTGGTTTAAGTCATACCTGGAGGAGAGAGAACAATGTGTCAAGGTCAATGGGGAGAAATCTGGGCTGCTCACAAATAACATGGGAGTACCACAAGGATCTATACTAGGGCCATTGTTGTTCACAATATACATCAACGACTTGCCCGATAGTTGCTCGGGTGCCAACTGCCAGATGTACGCTGATGACACCGTAATCTGTCTGCCAAAACAGCTAGCATGGCAGCTGAGCACCTGACCCAGGTTTTACAGAACATCTCTAAATGGCTTGTGTTATTGCATTTAACCTTGAATGTAAAAAAAACTGTTGCTATGTGTATCTCTATTAGAAACAGGCCCATGAATGATGTTAAAATTGGAAATGAGGTGCTTACTGAAGTGAATGAGGTCAAGTACTTAGGGATCATTCTAGACAGGAACCTGCGATTCGACAAGCAGGTGCATTACATTTGTAAGAAGGTCAAACCCAATTTAAATTGCTTCCGTCTCATTAGAAGGGATTTGTCATTCAGAACTGCTCATACATATATGCACGCGATGATTCTTTCACATCTGTCATACTGTATCACATCTTGGTCACAAACATCTCAAATTACACTAAAACCCATAACGGCAATATATAAACAGGCTATAAAAATCTTGGACCGCAAACCAATGCGGTGGCTTCACTGTGGTATTTTAGCCAAGCACAATCTTCTCACTTTTGAAAATTTTATTATCTTCTGTAATATCAGACTGGTTTTTAAATGTCTATACAATCTTGTTTCACCTCCTTTCTCTGGTTTGGTGGCTAGACGCTCGAGCTCTAGCAGAGCATGCACACGAGCTTCCATCAACGGTGACTGCATTGTCACCATGTCTAGAACTTCATTTGGTCAGTCTGCTTTCTCCATAAAAGGGGCAAACTTATTGAACTCTCTGCCAACTCACTTAAAATTGGAGACAAATGCCAACCTCTTCAACAGAGGCGTTAAAGATTGGCTAAAATCCCACCAGCAATGTGTACATATCTAGTCTGAATTATTATGTTTGTTGTGATCATGGATCTCTTGCTCTATTTATAATTTGTAATGTATTTGTAATTTTAATTAACTCATAAATTTTGTATGTACAGCCTAATTTATGACCTATATAAGCCACCTATGGACTGGTGTTGAGAATTAGCACTTGTGCTATATACACCTATGCAAAACATCTGGTCTCTCCTTGTGATTGTACTAATGTAATTTGTTATGTCCATATTAAATAAAATAAATAAAGAAAGAAAGAATATATTGTGCACGCCACTAAGAAAGAGAAATGGCATTTCAATTCTCCTGGATATCCTGTCTCCTGTATATCCTGTACGTATAGACGTATTGACAAATAAAAATCTTTGAATCTTGATGCTAATTTTTCCTCACAAATGTCTTCTGTTTGTGTTGCCAATATTCCCTCACTGATTATTTGTTGAACAATAAAACACAATCAACAGTTTTTAAAAGTTAAATACAAATTTATTAATTAAAATGGTCAGATCAACATTTATTTCACCACTCAGAATTTTACCCTCAAAATTAAAATCATAAATTCATCATCCCATATTTAAAATTTTAAAAGTAGATTAAAAAATATCCTAAATAAAACCAGAAAACTGATTTAAAAAACATTAAGACATTAAGGCTCAAATTTGGTTCATTTTTATTCACATTAAATTGGGAAAAATGAATCAAAATTATATGAATGATGATAAAATAAAAATCTGAGTAAACTATTTAGTGGCATTGATGATGAGGAAAAGTAATATAAACCAATAGAGGAAAATGATTTTAATTATTAATTGTATAAAATGTATTTATGTAAACACAGGAGATCAAACCACCTCAGTCTGGCTGTGCTTTAAAAATCAGAAATTAGTCCATTTTTTAGGGTGGTGCGGTGGCGCAGTGGTTAGCACTGCACCAGCACAGCAACTCACCCTTGGCCATTGGATCCCTGGTTCGATCCCAGCCCCTGACCAACAGTGATCTGTGTGGAGTTTGCATGTTCTCCCCGTATCTGTGTGGGTTTACTCCGGGATTTCTCCGGTTTTTTCCCACAGGCCAAAAACATGCAGGTTAGGTTAAGTGGAAACTCTAAAGTGGCCCTAGGTGTGAATGTGTGTGTGAATGGTTAAGGGATAGCGCCGTACCGTGACTGCTTCATCGAGCCAGGTGGATGCCCTCAATTTCCCCTCTGTGGATCAATAAAGTATACAAAATCAAAATTCTTAAAGTTTTAAACCTACACAGGAGACATGAAACTCTGATGTGTCATGTTCGCCCCTGCGGGGCAGAGACAGACCCAAGCACTGAACTGTGTTTGTCACATTTATTAACAAAAATAAAATAAAGTCCAAAAATAGCGCTGACAATACAAAAATGCAAAAATAAGAATAACTTATAGGGAAGTGTGCTCCAGAACCGCCTTAGCTCTGGAGCAGATGAGGATATGTCCATATGCAGGAGAACAGTCCAGAGGAAAAACCAGTCTTGGTACATTCAATCTAGCTGCAATGACTGGCAGCACTTAAATAATGGAGTGAGATGGCACAATGAGTAGCAGGTGTGGTGAACAAGAGAAGACTGGTGACCTAATTACAGAACTCTCCCAGCTGACATGACTAGGAGAGCAGGCAGTGCAGAGAGTAATTAACCAGGTGGGGTTGTCTGGTCTAGGAGGAATAATGGCCCTGTCACAGGAAAAGGCAAAACAGTCTTAAACTACATAAATAGACAACATAATAACAATACTGAAACATAAATAATAAATAGAATGATAAATCATCAGAAATCAAAACACAGAAAGACACCACAAGGCTTGGAGAAAATATCGAAAATATTCATAAATAAATTGAGAGACTGAGCCCGATACAACCCGTGCTCAGTGTTGCACCCGGAGGGCGAAGAAGAGGCCAAGTGGTAGACTTTTCAGCGGTTTATTGACTTTCTTTTACAACACCAGGCACGGCACTCTGACACGGGACATCACCCGATAACGGCCACATCACTCTTCACCATTTTTCCTTCACACTCTAGAACGTTCTCAACTCTTCTTCTCTCGTGCTCTAACACTTAACAGCGTCTCATCACTACCGAGCGCCACCTGTGGTGCAAAAGCGCTACTGCTTTTACTGACAAACAGTTTAAATTAAAACAGTTCAAATTACAGTCCTTTAGTTACATTTCCTATAAATGCTCATATTTAACATCAACATTTAAATTACAGTCTTTTAGATACATTTATTAGAAATGTTTATATTAGCCATCAGCATCTAATCAAGAATGTTTTCTGGGGTTTCCTAGAGGTTGTCCAAAATTGAATTTTTCCTACACTTACCCCTCGAAAATTTAATGTCGTCCTGACATTACAAACAACTTTCCCAAAACTCTTTTTTCTCTCTTTCACAGTCCACATTTGGTAACCACGTATCTCATGTACGTAGGATATTGCTAAACAGGAGTCAGAGTTCATTAAAGTCCATAAAGATGCAAACTGGTAATAGTCCATAGTACAGCATGTATCTCCTGTTCCATGCAATACATTTGCAGAAGAGGTCTTTGTGCACGATGACCATCAACCGCTCCTTCCATCATGGTGGGTATCTGCATCTTTCCTGAGAGTAAGGATACTCAATCTAGTCATAGCCTACCAAATAAACCTTTATGTGATGCCTGTACCTTAGTAACACACTGAAAATCCTTTTTTTTTTAAAATCAACCATAAAAGTAACTTGGTGATGAGTTTAGTCACTACTCATTTACTTTCCAAAACATTCATGTCTGAACAATGGTTATCTCTAGCTTCTACACACTTTATATTTGTTTTAAACAGATGAAGTGCAAGGTTGGCCTAACTTATCATAAGTAAATATCAACGTCTGTTTTCTCATTCTTGAAGGATACGTTTTAGCAGGGATCTCGACAGGTCCCTCCTGGTCACTGGAACTGGACTCCACCAACACATCACCCTAGTCCTGGTCTGCCTCAGCTGGATCTGGGACCACCGGATTGTTGACCTCTGGTGCCAGCTGCACCTGTGTGACGTCATCTGTGTCCTGGTCCTCATCCTCCGGAGTAGTGTCACTGTGCGGGTAGAACTCCGGTGCATCGGCTCTCAGTGGACGGTGATTTTGATCCTTTCCAGCTCGTAATCCGATTATGGCACTCCAGCCCTCTTCATCTTCATCGACTGTGCTGTTTTGTCTGTCCACATTCCTTTGCCTTTTAGACTCTCTTTCTCTTGTTTTATTAGAGGCAGGCTCCACTGTTTCCATGGAAAGAAAGTCACAGGGTAGCAAAAGGTTTCTGTGCATGACCCGAGTGCGCCCCTTGCCATTTTCAGGTCTGATTTCATACACTGGACTGTCTGGGTACTTCTTTTGGGTCACTACATACACCTTGTCTTCCCAGAATGATCTTAATTTTCCTGGCCCACCCTTTTCGGTCAAGTTTCGGACCAGTACTCTGGTTCCAGGGGGCAACTCAGCACCGTGAACCTTTTTATCATAAAGGGCTTTAATTCTTTATGAAGTGGTCTGGGAACAGAGATATAAGTCTTTTTGACAGGAGTGGAATCCTTGAGTCGGATTTTCAACTGTAAAGAGGGAATTGTCCCTACATCATACTCATCACAGGAAAATGCTTGCCGTTCCTCCCGTAGTAGCTGTTTTACTTGCTCTTGTTGTGTGGGCGAGAGATGATGATGAGAGATGATCAAGGGGAACTGGGGGGTCCCACATGTCCATAGTCTCTTTGACGGCACAGTTCATTTCGGTCTCTATCTTCCTTCTGGTTTCACTCGTCGTCGGGTCTGCTGTCGCTTGGTTTACAGCAGGGGGTCTAATGTCTGCCGGGTAAGCAGTTTTAACTCTCTGTGTCTGTCCCAAAATGGCCTTAGCGGGCAGCTGGATATCACGGGAAGTACTGTTTGTTATAGGTATTTTGAACATAGATCGCCTCCCTTTCCATAACTGCACCAACCCACTTTGCATCTGCAAACCCTCCGGTAATTGGGTGTACTGACTCGGCTCAAACAAGACGTCTTGTGTGTCTGGAAGTGAGCCTGCCCTGACAAAACCTTTAACTGCTTTGGTTTGGCCAGCAGGGATGGTGACCAACTCACTGCCAACTTTTACCATTCCTTCCCCCAGTCTATCCTCCTCACTTTGCATCACCTTCAAAAATACCTCTGTTTTTTTTACAATCCTGAGAATGGAATCGGTGTCTGGTTCACTGCCCTCCAATTCAGAATACTTGGACCCACCAACTCGGCTAAGTCTCTGACGGTGGTGTGTGGCAGGTGCTCCTGTCTCCAGGCGTCATTCATTAAGCAGACCCGTGACCCTGTGTCCCACAACACTTCTGTCTCCTTATCATCGAGGAATCAGGTTATGACATATCTTTTTCCAACCAAATTGAGCAACTGTAATCGGCGATTAGGGGACAGTAGATTAACACGGACTGTTTCTTCAAGAGGTGCCTCTGCTTTAGCTACCAGCCTTGCTTCCAACCTCCGAATACTGTCAGTAACTAGCTCATACAGTTCTTGTGTGTTAGCTTGCTCTGATGTGGTTGCGACAGTATTGGCCGCTGTGTCTACTTGCCCTGTCCTTTTTCCAGGTCTCCTTCCTATCCGACATTCCCTTGACATGTGGCCGCTGAATCCACATCTGAAGCAGTGGTCGCACTGATCGCCATTGCTGGTGGACTGACAGCTCTTGCAGCCACGTGTCCTCCTGGCTCTTTGAGCATGAGGTGCTCTGGGAGACTCACGTATGGCCTTCTTGATCTCCTCCATGTCACTCTTCAGCTGCGTGACTATGTCCAGGAGCTCAGATTCCGTGCGGGTCACTGTGCTTTGGGATTTAAGGATTTTACCTTTTGTTGATGGTGGCGGGCGCTCTTGGCCATCCACTCCTTCCACAGTTGCATACTGACCCGTCAGGTTTTCCACTCGGCATTCTCGAACTTTGGGTTCTTTCGTGTGCCTCTTGAACTTTTGGTGTCATTCCCATTCAAGACTGGCTGCTGCATTCGTCTTAGAAATCAGAAGCTTGTCGGTCAAGGCAGGATCCTCCAGATAGCGCTTCAGTTGGTACTTCACGTCAGCACTAATCAGTCCCGTTTTCACCGCCCTCAGAAACTTCCTCTGAATAAGGTCAGAACTATACCGCTCTTCCGTGCCAGGCTCTCTGGATGCTGCCAAAAGTCTTTCCTTTAGCTCAATGGCGCGAAACAGGAAGTTCTGAGGTGACTCATTACTGTCTTGTGTGAGGTTTATCAGGCGATGGTACAAGTCAGTCGAACTATCCTCTTTATAATGTCCTCGCAGAATGATGCGCAGCTGGGGCAGGGTGAGATCTGACTTGATCTCCAGCATATCGCGCAAACTCAATCCGGGACCCACTGCTCTGACAACAGCCTCAATTATCTCAGCCTCACTGTGATTTTTCTTTAGGCCCATCTCAATCTGGTGAATGAGGTTGGAATAAGACAACTTGTCTCTTTGGCCCCTCTCTCCTATCTGACCATTTATCTTAAACTCTCGTTTAATGGTCACTTCTGGTAGTAGGGGCGCTGCGGGGACCGCGGGCTGTGTCAGAAAATGGCGACTCTGTGGCTGAGTGGCCACGTTATCGGTCAGCCTCGCTATTTCCTCTTCAACCCTTTTAGTTGAATCAAGGAAACTTTCATGCAGAGCGGCATATTGGCTTTGTAAACTTGCGAGTGCCTCTGCCTCCTGGCTCGTGCTGGCCACTGCCGCCGCCTGCGTTGACGATTCGCCTTGCTTAGCTTCAGTAGCACATGCAATTAGCTTTAGCAGAAATGCGCGGGCTACATCCTCCTCTTCGCTTTCAATGGTTTTTTTCCACCTCCTCGTTTAACAGTCGTACCAGCATGTACTTTCTAAACGGCTTGGCTGGGTTTATCTTTGCAAACAAACAGAACTCGTTTAGCTGTTCGGCCTGTAATGGCACCAAGGCCTCGCTTAGCTTATATTGTAGCTGCTCCAATTCCATTGTTTCTGCCCTTTTTTTTATTTGCTCACTCACCGTCTTAGGCACGACTGAACCATCCTCTGCTACCAAATTTTGTTACACCCGGAGGGCAAAGAAGAGGCCAAGTGGTGGACTTTTCAGCGGTTTATTGACTTTCTTTTACAACACCAGGCACGGCACTCTGACACGGGACATCACCCGATAACGGCCACATCACTCTTCACCATTATTCCTTCACACTCTAGAACATTCTCAACTCTTCTTCTCTCGTGCTCTAACACTTAACAGCGTCTCATCACTACCGAGCGCCACCTGTGGCGCAAAAGCGCTACTGCTTTTACTTACAAACAATTTAAATTAAAGCAGTTCAAATTACAGTCCTTTAGTTACATTTCCTATAAATGCTCATATTTACCATCAACATTTAAATTACAGTCTTTTAGATACATTTATTAGAAATGTTTATATTAGCCATCAGCATCTAATCAAGAATGTTTTCTGGGGTTTCCTAGAGATTGTCCAAAATTGAATTTTTCCTACATCAGTCCTGTGACAGAGCCCCCCCTTTAAGGGGTGGACCCAGACACCCCAAGGCAACACCAAAAGGAGCCCACCCCCCCAAAAAGGGTACAGCAAAAAACAGACCAGGGTGGGAAGTGGGGGAAACAGGTAAGGAGGGAGCAAAACTACAGGGCCCACTCAGAACCTGCACCAAGCTACATTAAGGCCCTGGGACCCCCAGACAGTTTGGGTGGCCGGCTGAAGTCCCAGGCCAACCGGACAGCCAGGTGGAAGGAGTTGGGTGGTCTGACAGAAAATAAGGACCACCCAACCCGGCGGGTCAGTCTTTCGGTTGGCCGGCCTGAGATCTTTAGTCACCTGGACAACAGAGATGACCCAGGAGGTAGCCTCCCCATGGGAGGACCCACAGCAATGTTAGATGGAGAAGGATGGGAGACCCCAACGGCTCCGGGCTGGAGCTCTGCAGCAGCACCCGCGGTGGCTCTGGGCTGGAGCACTGCAGCACCCTCAGTGGTGCCAGGCTGGAGCACTGCAGCACCCTTGGTGGCTCTGGGCTGGGCCAATGCTGCACCCACAGTGGACCCAGGCCAGGCCAGAGCTGCACCCATGGCAAACAGGCCAACCCGCGAGAGCACCAGGCCAAGGAGGCGGTCCACTAATGGGATACTGGTCGAGGATGACCTGGGTAGGTCCACAATGGCCTCGGCGGGGGGAGCTGGACTCACAGTGACCACAGGCAGCGAGCCTGGATCTACGGAGACATCTGGCTGAGATGGAATATTCCTGATGATCCTGGGAGAAAGCTCAGACAAACACACAGAAGAGGGATCAGGGTCACCGGCAGCAGTGTAGCCCAGTGAGGCTAGCTCAGGCGCAGTGGGCAGCTGCACCCTACTCTCTTCACCAAGAGCCAGGCAAGACTGCATTAAGACAGCTAATAGAAAAACAAGGGAGAGCACTTGCCTGAGCTCGAGCTCCATCGCCGTCCAGGACTCCGATGATCCAGGAGATGATGGTTCTTTGGGCTCGGCCCTCTGGACATCCAGCTCGTCTTCGAACTCTGTTGTGGAAGCCTCCACAGCAGGCATGGTGGTGGTTGCAGTCTCTTTGGCCCCAGTAGGCGTGACCCACACAGGAAGTTCCTCAGGCGTCACGGCTGGGGTCTGGCTCACCATTGGCGCTGGACTCAATGTGGTGAGCTCAGATTCAGCACCTTCCCTCTGTCCATAGTGGAACTACGGGGCTGGGATGGAGTCCTCCAGCGCCCTCCTCCAGAGACCTCGTCTATATGAGCCATTTTGATGAAAGGAGTTTTCAAGAAAGCCTCAACTATTCATGACTAAGTAGTAGCTTAGAGGTAAAATGTCTGTCCTGCAACTGGGAAACTGGGTTCGAGTCCCAGTTGGGCCATACCTATAATTTATTTTTATTTGCTAGGTGAAGTGTCTGTTGTGTTTCAAAGAGTTTGGATTATGCTGAGGCACTGTTGTGCCCTAAATGACAATAAGGACAGAGATGACTGTACTGGGAGAGACAGAAATGTGTCTATCCTACACTGTACAAACTTGCAGTAGCCTTCCTTTGCACACCTGTATCCTCTGTGCTCTGAGAGAGTATTCTCCAAAGCTGGAGAAATAATCTTAAAAAAAAGAAAAAGAAAAAAGAAAATGCCTTAGTCCACACACTGTTGAAAAGTTATTATTTCTTAATAAAAATGGATAAGTAGCATAAGCACATTCACTGTAGTCACCTCAGTTTTATTATTTTTTTGCCTTATGATCATTGATTTTTCTTCAAAGGCAGTGCATTTATTGAAATGAAAAACTACTCATTAAACCAATAATACCCTTGTAAAAATCTGCATGTTTTCTACATTTTGTCTACTAGATGGCCTGGTAGAGAAAATGAAGTTTCACATGAGGCCTTGTCTATATGAGCCATTTTGATGAAATGCCTCAAGTCCTCCAGAAAGCCTCATCTGGCCATCACTAAACTGAACAGCAGCACTGAGCAGTAGGATTAAAATACTACATGTTCAGGAGATAATAGGAATTCAATTATATACCTGTGGCTAGTTGTGGACTTTTGGAGGTGATTTGGTTGATACTTGGTGGTGGATTGGTGACTTGGGGGAAGATTCTGGTGGATTTGGAGTTAGGCCTGTCTGCCTTAGTAACAGACTGGCAGCCATTACCATTAGGCTTCACAGGCAGCCACCACCAACAGGTCCTGCAGTTACCACCACAGGGCCCTACAGCCACCATCATCAGGTTCCACAGGCAGCCACCACCACCAGGCCTTACACGCAGCTTCCACTAACGTCAGGCCTAGGCTTCCACCACCAGCAGGCCATGGTTTCTATCACAGCGGGAAGGAGACATCTCTGCAATCTACACTCATCCACTTTCATCTGCTTCAGTGGAACACCTGAATCTTTGGAACAGAATTTTTTATTTTAAAGCTACGGCATAAAGTTGTAAAAATGCCACCAAAATCAAGAGCGGAAAACAAATTGGAGGATGACTATGTGATTCTGACTCAAGTGAGTGACCTACTACAACAACAAAAAGATCTGTATTCAGCACTTATGCAATGGCAACTAGAAGCTTTTAAAAGTTTTGTCCATGTCATTATGGAGTCTACTAATTCCAGCAATAAGTAGTTTGCAAGATAATTGCAGAAGATTAAAACAAGCCTCCAACTTGCACAAGAAGATGTGGATGACTTAAAGTGTCTGTGATACGATGTAGGAAGTATGGCTCAATAATCAGTATGAATTTATCTTCAATCATCCACATAGTTGGTTCTGTTGACTTAGAACGCTAAATAAGTGGAAAAATATTTCTAAGTGAATTTAAATTTAGCGCCGTGTTGCAATAACGCGATATCCAGAGACTCGCCTCGTTTCCGGATATGACGTCATGAGAGGAGTTTAATCTCGGCTGATCCGTGTGCTATCAATGTAAACAAGCTGTTTAGCTTCTGTATCAGCGAAGAAATGCCGAATCCTTGCGTGGCGGCTGGGTGTTCTAATTTCCCCAGTGAACATATAAGCCTGTTCTCATTCCCAAAAGATCCTGATCTTCTTAAAAAATGGGCGAAGCAAGTACAGAGAACAAGGGACAAATGGCAACCAACACCATCTTGTGTACCTGTAGCGATCATTTCACTGCAGACAGTTTTGAGGAGGCGCCTGCAATACAGAAATCTTTAGGCATGAAAGTTTGTTACAAATGAGTTCTAAAACCGACTGCAATACCTATGGTTTTTAAATGAAAACCCACAGCTCAAGACAATATCAACATATCAAAACAGCGTAGAGAAGCAACAGTGTCAAAACTCGCCCGGAAAAGAGTTTGTGTAATTGATTTTTTTTTTCCACATAAGGCGATCGTGATTTTATTATATTTTTTCCGCCGAAAGTAAAATCCTCCCCTATGAATTTTGAAGCCGAGTGCTGACTTTACTCCAAATGGAACGACTTTGTGTTAAAAAACGTTATATTACTTTTTTCAGTTTTCATTTTTATAAATCTCATTGCCTACCGAAACTGAATATATGAGCATTTTTTTTATTTCCCCGACCACCCGATGGTTGAAATAAAAAAAAAAAATTGAAGCCAAAATTTCTGTAAACCAAATGATTAAATAACGGTCTTCTTCCATCCATCCATCCATCCATCTTCTACCGCTTAATCCTTTCGGGTCGCGGGGGGGCTGGAGCCTATCCCAGCATCTTTTGGGCGAGAGGCAGGGTACACCCTGAACAGATCGCCAGTCCATCGCAGGGCCAACACAGAGAGACAGACAACCATTCACTCTCACATCCATACCTAAGGACAATTTAGAATCCCCAGTTTTGATGCCAATTAACCTAACTTGCATGTTAGGTTAACGGTCTTCTTATGTGGGAAAAAAAAATAATCAATTACACAAACTCTTTTCCACGCGAGTTTTGACGCTGTTGCTTCTCTGCGCTGTTTTGATACGGACGATCGCCCATATCAAAACAGCGCAGAGAAGCAACAGTGTAAAAACTCGCCTGGAAAAGAATTTGTGTAATTGATTTTTTTTTTCCACATTAAGCGATCATGATTTTATTTTATTTTTTCCGCTGAAAGTAAAATCCTCCCCTATGAATTTTGAAGCTGAGTGTTGACTTTACTCCAAATGGAAGGACTGTGTGTTAAAAAACGTTATATTACTTTTTGCAGTTTTCAATTTTATAAATCTCATTGCCTACCGAAACTGAATATCTGAGCATTTTTTTTTTCATTTCCCCGACCACTCGATGGAGGAAATAAAAAAATAAATTGAAGCCAAAATTTCTTTAAACCAAACAATTAAGTAACGATCACCTTATGTGGAAAAAAAAAAAATTACCTAAATGCATGATTGTTATATATATATATTTTTTACATTTTTTATTTTTAGATTAGGGGTAAAAGAGAATAACCACTGAAATTAAGGAGACCGGCTCTTGGCCATCTAGCCACTTCGATTTACAACATAGCAAAGGTACATGATCAAAGTTGCACATCCAGTTCTTTTAGATCTATCTGTATATTATCATTCAGTGTTTTGGAGGCAACCAATGTCCATCTCTAACCCTTCACCGTCGGACTCTTCATCCTCTGAAGCGTGCGAGTCATCGTCGCTTCCTGAACGATATGGTTCAAATAAATAGGGTTGCAGTCCTTCTTTAGAACCAACTCGCTCTACTTCATCACTCAGTCCTGCTTCGTCCTCAAAAACTATCGACAAATCATTTATATCTTTGCTGAAATCGTTCACAATTTCCTCCGCTTCAGTGTACTCAGCCATGCTTGCTTACATATTGGGTTCCTCTCATGACATCACAATATGGCGGAGCAGTTTGACCCAATTTTGACAAACGAACATCGCAATCTGCTGCATCACAATGTAATTTATGGTAGTATATGGAAAAAAAAAATTGAATTTTTTTTGTCTACACAGAATAAAAACACAGTAGTTCTTCTTTCTAATGATGTCTTGGTTGAATTATGTCACAGACTCTTTAAAAGCTGAAGTAGCTAAACACAGTGATTGAGGACATTCGATCCAGTCAGATGTTTATAAAGTTTGTGATAGTCTGCTGGCTGTCATGGATAAAATGGAGCATCTTGAATCTCAATCCAGATGTAACAAATTAGCGACTGAAGGAATTATGGAGTCACTGGGAGAGACCTGGGCCAAAACAGAGGAAAAAATAAGAAAGGTTTTCTCTGAAAAGTTTCAATTGCAGCAGGCAATTGAGATGGAGAGAGCTCACTGCACAGAGAAGTCTGGCAGTGGTAGACCGAGCCCTATAGTGGCGAAGCTTCTGCAGCAGAAAGACAGAACAGCTCTTCTCCAATGGGCAAAGACTCTCAAAGGAACAAAAATTTATATTAATGAAGACTACACAGATGCAGTGTGGGGAAAAAAAGGCAGGAGTTAATACCTGAGATGAAAGCTGCAAGAGCAAGGGGGGATATTGCATATCTACAATATGATAAACACAATTCATCCACGTCAGCCTCGCAGCAGAATGCCCAAACCATCATAGACACTTAAAAGTCAAACAGGTATAAGAACTCCTTTGTGGTTGTTGACAAGTCTTACATGCATACAGCAGTAAGCTAGTTGAGGCCTAGCCGGATTCTCTGCTTATTTCTATCCACAGGTCAGTAAAATGCCACCCAAAAAAGAGGAAATGGAAGAAATTAAAAAAACTCTGAACTTTGTGTTAGATGAACTGGCCAAAGTGACTAGCCAGCAGGACAAAATATTAGACCTAATACAGGAGGTACAAGCCCTACATTCAATAATAAAAGAAAAAGACAAAAAAATTATGGACCTGGAGCAACACGGGCGTCTTTTGGAGCAACGCGTTGAGGATCTTGAACAAGGTTCTCGCATTGATGACATAGTTATAAGTGGACTAGACATCAGATATCAGTCGTACGCCCATGCCGCTACAGGACTGAGTGGTGAACATGCTTCCATAAGTGAATCAATGTCCTTAGAAAACCAAGTGCTTCAGTTCCTTAATGATAAAGACATTAAGGTAGAAGCCAATGCGATCTCAGCCTGTTATGCTTTACCGAAGAAAGATAACAAAACAAAGAAATCAATTGTGATGCGCTTTGTGAACAGGAGGGTGAAAAATGACATACTGAGGCAGGCCAAAAAAAACCTAAAGGAAACTCAAGTTTACCTAAATGAACACCTGACAAAAAAAAAACGCTGAATTAGCACGGCAGGCACGGATGCTAAAGAAACATAATAAGATACAGTCAACCTGGACAAGAAATTGTAGAATTTGGATTAAACTAAATGGAACACCTGAGCAAGCAAAAAGTATAATGATCAGAGATGCTACTGACTTAGATAAATACAAATGAACACTGACTATGAAACACAGAGTGAGGAAACTCAAACTCTAAAAATATGCCACTATGCTGAACATAAACCACAAGAGATGGAGAATGATATTGATCCTGATAACCACTTTTTCAGTAATATTCATAACCACTGTGAATATTACACTGAAAAGCAATTCAAAAGTCAAGTGCAATTAGATGGTAAACTGTCAATAATACACTTCAATAGCAGAAGTCTTAACAAAAACTTCTCACAGATTCAGGACTATTTAAAACAGCTAAACAGAAAATTCACAGCTATAGCAGTCTCTGAAACCTGGCTTAATGCAGACCAGGCTCCCCTGATGGCAATAGAGGGATATCAGATGTTTAACATTAACAGATCTCAAAAAAAGGGTGGTGGTGTTGCACTGTATATTGATGACCTATATAGATGTAAGCTTGTAAATGAAATGTCCTCAGCACTACCAGGGATTCTGGAATGTGTTACTGTTGAGATTGACCTAGACAAAACAAAAAATCTAATCATAAGCTGCATATACAGAACGCCGGGAACTTGCATTGAGACATTCAGAGATAAATTAGTCGAGCTGTACAATAATATTACTAGTAAGAAAATGGTAGCAATTTGTGGAGATTTCAATATTGATCTACTTAATCCACATCAACAAAATGTAGTTACAGAGTTCATGAACTCTATGTACAGCATGAGTCTATATCCCACAATAACACATCCCAGTAGAATCACAGCTCACTCTGCTACACTTATTGACAACCTGTTTGTCAATGTTCTCGACAAGAAAATAGAAAGTGGATTATTGATAAATGATATAAGCGACCACTTGCCAATCTTTGCACTTATCCATGGCCACACGGGGCCCAACCCAGAAAAAATCTCAAAATCGTTCAGACACAAATCACCAAACGCAATCAGTTCTTTTAAAGAGGACTTGCTGAAGCAAGACTGGACAGAAGTCTATGTATCAGATGTAAATGAAGCCTATGACACGTTTACAAACATTGTAACCACTCTTTATGAAAAAAACTGCCCATTAGTTAAAAAAAAGCTTAAACACAAATTTACTGACAAACCATGGCTAACCAAAGGACTACAAAAGGCGTGTAAAAAGAAAAATTTATTATATAAAGCTTTCATAAAGAAAAGGACAAAAGAAGCAGAGCAGCGGTATAAAACATACAAAAATAAGTTAACATATACTGTATAATAAGATGTAGTAAAAGAGACTATTACAGTAAAGAACTGGAAAAAAACAAAGACAATATTAAAAATACATGGACAATAATCAACAGTATCCTTGGAAATAAAAGCAGAAATACCAGCTACCCAATTAACACTCCAAAAAATAATAAATCGACTCCGAATGTGAATATAGCTTCACCTGCAGATGAATTTAATAATTTTTTTGTTAACATTGGACCTAAACTGGCCCGAGAAATACCCACTACGGTGCCAACAGGTGATTCAATATGCAATAACACTGCTGTAAAAGACACCATCTTCATAAAGAACACAGACGAAAGAGAGGTCATTGAAATTGTTAAATCGTTCAAAAGTAAAACATCTACTGACTGCGATGGTATTGATATGCTACTAGTCAAAACTGTTATCGAATGCATAGTGAAACCACTGACGTATATCTGTAACCTGTCTCTCCAATCAGGTATATTTCCCAATGCAATGAAAATAGCTAAAGTAATTCCGATTTACAAGACAGGCGACAGAGGGGAACTCTCCAACTACAGACCAATTTCACTATTACCGCAATTTTCCAAGATACTTGAAAAAATATTCTATGAGAGAATTGACAACTTCATACTGAAGAATGATTTATTGTGTGAGCAGCAATATGGGTTCAGACACAAAAGGACAACAGCATATGCCTTAATGGAATTTACAGAAAAAATATCAACAGCCATTGAAAATAAAGAGTATTCAGTTGGAGTATTCCTGGATCTTAAAAAAGCATTTGATACAGTAGATCACAATCTATTATTAAAGAAACTACAAAATTGTGGTATCAGAGGGGTAGCACTGTCCTGGTTAAGAAGTTACTTAAAGAATAGATATCAGTTTGTATGTGTTAACAACAAAAACTCAGAGCTACTGAAGGTCACCTGTGGAGTCCCACAGGGTTCAGTTTTGGGACCATTATTATTCAATATGTATATAAATGATATATGTAAAGTTTCAGAAAAAATGGACTTAATATTGTTTGCTGATGACACTAACCTGCTATGCAGTGGAAACAACTTGGAACAACTTCTGGATACACTCGGAAAGGAATTAGGAAAGCTGAAACTGTGGTTTGATTCAAACAAATTAACGCTCAATTTAAGCAAGACAAAATTTATAGTCTTTAACAACCATCACAACTACCCAGTACCCAAACTCAGTGTAAATGGTGTAGAGATTGAAAGGGTATCCGAAACTAAATTCCTTGGAGTAATAATTGATAACAAACTGTGTTGGAAGCCACATATTAATTATATAAAAGGTAAAGTATCCAAATCAATTGCAATATTACACAGAGTGAAAAATTTGCTGAATCAACCCACACTATACACCTTGTATCATTCATTAATACTCCCATACATGACATATTGTAATGAAGTATGGGGAAATACATATAAAACAAACATATATCCACTCTTTATGCTTCAAAAGAGAGCTATTAGAATAATCAACAAAGCAGCTTACAGGGAACCAACAAACCCACTTTTTCTTAAACAAAAAACTCTCAAGTTGAAAGATCTGATCGACTTTAAAACCGCAATAATAATGTTCAAAGTGAAGAATCTATCACTGCCCGCAAATATCCAAAAGTTGTTCCAAACAAGGGAGAAACGATATCACTTCAGAGGAACATGTATATTTCAAAAGCCTACAGTGAGAACAACTACCAAGCAACACTGTATTTCAGTGCAAGGTGTCAGATTATGGAACGATTTTGGACCTGAATTAAAATCATGTACAAAGCTTGGACAATTTAAACAAAAACTAAAGGAAGAAATACTCCAAACATATTTACAAGACGACATGTAAACTCACATAAGGATTGACATTTCCAGCCTGTGTTGTGTTATAGCTTAGTTTTTCTTTTTTCTCTGTGACACTATGTCTTAGATTTGTTTTTGAATAGTAACCGCTTAACTTAGACTAGCTCAGTTTTCTTTTTCTCTCAGTCATATTTTGTCTTAGCCTTGTTTTAAATTGTAATCGCTCTTGTCTTGTTTTCTCTTTTTTCTCCTTTGAATTCTTGGATGGAATATGGGTGGGCAATATAAGCTGCGGCTTCAGCCATCACCCATTTCGGATAACTCACGTGGAATTGTATAGTAGAAGGAGTCTTTGTCTAATTTGACCTTGTTGTTATATTATACAGTTTCTTTTAACCTGTAATGTACTATCCGAAAATAAATTCATTCAAATTCAAATTCATTCAATTCAATTCAATTCAAATTCAGTTAATGATTTTCTACAAGACAGCCTAATCAGGAACTAAGTTCTTTTCAATATACTGACTATCATGAGAAATTTCAAAATGATATTGACCCTGATAACAACTTTTTCTATAATATCAAAAATGGCTGTCTTTATTATACAGAGGATCAATTCAACAGCACCATCAAGACAGACAACAAACTTTCATGAATTCACTTTAACAGCAGAAGCTTATATGCTAATTTTAACAGCATTAAAGATTACCTTAGTCAGTTGTCACAGCCTTTTCATATAATAGCAGTTTCTGAAACTTGGTTTAAGAGAGATAAAGAAGTGGACTTTGGTTTGGATGGTTATGAACTGTTACATGTGAAGAGGAAAAACAAGACAGGGTGGTGTTGCTTTGTTTATAGACAATAGATTTCATTTTAAGGTGGTGGAGGAGATGTCAGTCGCAGTAGATAATATGTTTGAGTGTATTACAATTGAAATTCTCCTTGAAAAAAGGATGAATGTAATGTATGAACCTGGTGTGCTACAGGGGATATAAAAAATCTACACACTCCTGTTCAAATACCAGGTTTTTGTGACATAAAAAAATGAGACCAAGATAAATCATTTCAAAACTTTTTTCCACCATTAATGTGATCTATAACCTGTACAATTCAACTGAAAAACAAACTGAAATCTATTTTTTTTGGGGGGGGGGCGGGGGGACCTGGTTGCATAAATACGCACACCCTTAAACAAATACTTTGTTGCACCCCTTTGGCTTTTATTAGAGCACTCAGTCTTTTTAGGTAGGAGTCTACCAACGTGGCACATCTTGATGTGGCAATATTTGCCCACTTCTTTGCAAAAATGCTCCAAATCTGTCAGATTGCGAGGGCATCTCCTGTGCACAGCCCTCTTCAGATCATCCCACAGATGTTCAATCAGATTCAGGTCTGGACTCTGGCTGGGCCATTCCAAAACCTTAATCATCTTCTGGTGAAGCCATTCTTTTGTTGATTTGGGTATCTGTTTTGGGTCATTGTCGTGCTGAAGGATGAAGTTCCTCTTCATCTTGTTAGGTTAATTGGTTGTTCTAAATTGTCCCTAGATATCTGTCTCCTATAGGCCCTTAGAATAGAGGGTTAGTACTAGTGAAGCACTTTGAGTGGTCTTTGAGACCAGAAAAGCGCTATATAAGTGCAGGTCCTTGTCCTTATCCTTATCTTCAGCTTTCTGGCAGAAGCTTGAAGGTTTTGTGCCAACACTGACTGGTATTTGGAACTGTTCATAATTCCTTAAACATTAACTAAGGCTCCAGTTCCAGCTGAAGAAAAACAGCCCCAAACCATGATGTTGCCACCATGCTTCACTGTAGGTATGATGTTCTTTTGGTGATGAACAGTGTTGTGTTTGTTCCAAATGTATGTTTTGGAATTATGGCCAAAAAGTTCAACCTTGGTTTGATCGGACCATAACACATTTTCCCACATGCATTTGGGAGATTTCAAATGTGTTTTGCAAAATGTAGCCAGATGTTGGATGTTTTTCTTTGTAAGATAAGGCTTCCATCTTGCCACCCTACCCCACAGCCCAGACATATGAAGAAGACAGGAGATTATTGTCACATGTATTAAAAAGCCACTACTACAGAAATTCCTGCAGCCCCTTCAGTGTTGCTGTCAGCCTCTTGGCAGCCTCCCTAACCAGTTTTCTTCTCGTCTTTTCATCAGTTTTGAGGAACATCCAGTTCTTGGTAATGTCACTGTTGTGCCATGTTTTCTCCACTTGATGATGACTGTCTTCACTGTGTTCCATGGTATTTGTAATGATTTGGAAATTCTTTTGTACCCTTCTCCTGACTGATACTGTGGGCGACCCCCACAGCCTACGGACAAGCAGAGCGCTCAGCTGGAGCAATTAGCAGAACAGTGAAATGTATGGACTGATATCAATAGGCAGCCTCTCTTTGTCTAATCCCGGTGCCAGTAATCTTGCTATTGATATGTGTGACTCTCTTACTGCTTTTTGATCACACGCATTGCCTGTTTGCTGACTAGAGACACAGGGCTCGCTCCAGCGCGCTCCCACAGCGCTGGAGCGAGTCTCGTGATGGAGGATGAAATAAACACCCTTTTAAACTTCAGTTCGCCGTGTCCTGCCTGCACTTATTCCGTGCCTCCACACACCGGGTTCCCTTATTTCATGCGCCACAATACCTTTGAACAATGAGATTCCTCTGATGCTTTGGAAGCTCTCTGCGGACTACGGCTTGTGCTGTAAGATGTGACTACAAAAATGTCAGGGAAATCCTACTAGAACAGCTGAACTTTATTTGGGATTAATCAGAGGCACTTTAAATGGTGGCAGGTGTGTGCTGACTCCCATTTAACATGAGTTTTTATGTGATTGGGTAATTCTGTACACACATCCCCAGTTATTACAGGGTGTGCATATTTATGCAACCAGGTTATTGTAAGTTTTTTTATTTTTTATTTTTCCTCTTAAAAGATTTCTGTGGTGATCTGAGTGCTGAGCTAATCCGCACTCGAGCCACTCAGTATTCTCTGTTTTTCTTTATATTTCCTGCCCTGTTATTATTGGTCTTCCTGGGGTTTTTACCGTGACAGCGCCACGGCCGGACTTCCGGATGTCAAGCCAAGCTGGCACTGTCACAGCTGATTATGATTTTGGTGATTATGTTTACTCCTCTTCTATTTGGTTCATTGCCTTTGTTATTAGTATTTAAGGGAGCAGCTGAGGCTCACTCCTCACTGCGACCTCTTCAACCTTAGACTGGAGTCCCTACGTCCGACTCCAGTCCTGTTCCAGCGCCAGGTTCCGTCCTCGCTGCTATCGTCTGTACAGTAAATGTTTATTCTATAGCGCTAGGTTTCACCCTTGCTGCTCTCTTGTATTGGTGATTGTGCTCTTTATTTGTGTTCAACATTTAGTGTATGTGTTTTGCCCCACGTGGCTCATTATTTTGTGTTTTTGTAAATAAACAAGCAAACTCTCTGTCGGCATTTGGTGCCTCATTTATGCCCTGAAACGGGCATTTATGACAGTCGGTCGCAGCCAAGCGAGGTGCCAGCCTGAGCGAGTTTGTTTTTCGGGCTTGATTTTTCCTTTCACCAGGTGCCAGTTTTGTTTGGAGGTTATGGCGTCATTTAGGACATGGTATCCTATGAGCCTGGGTTTTGAGCTTGTCCAGGCTCTGATGGAGATAGATGATCTCCTGGCCAATGCTCGTATGTTCACCACCTCCAAAACTGCACGCTGGTACCTGGACCTCACAGAGGCGCCAGTAAAGCGCCATCCTATCCTGGCCGAGCATACTGAGGGCAGGGAGAGGATATCGGCGTTATCGGCACTACAGCAGAAGAACCGGGAGCTGGCGAAGAAACCTGCCAGGAGGCCTAAATTGGAGCCTACAGCGAAGAATCCCCATCCCTCAGCCCATCATCAGGCTCCTGTTAAGGTTCCAGCTCCAGTATCTGCTCCGCCGATGGACCATCTTCCTAGGCGGCAGAGAAGGAGGGCAGCCAGGGGCCCCAGTGAAGAGGAACAGTGGGCAGCTGAACTCATCAGGGGTTGTGTGGCTGAGGCACGCTCTTCCATCCATCCCAGTAGGGTCCTAAAGAATGTTGTGGCGGCTGTTAGACTGGTGGAGGCTTATCCTGGACTAAATAATTATCTTGAGTACGCTGAGCTGCTGACCTCAGTTTCAGCACAGCAGCGGCGCTTCCCTGATCTGAATTTAGCCTCGCCTCCATCCAGAAGATGTCGCCGCCCTGCCCGTGATCCATCTCCTCCCCGGAACACAGTCGTTCCGACGGGAAGGGAGCCTCCTGACCGGGCCAATCCTCCGTGAGATTTCCGTCCGGATCCTGCCCAGGGCCACCTAAAGAACTCTGCCTCCCAGCCAGCTGTTTTTCACACGCCACGACAGAAGGTGAAGACAGCAGCCTCAGCCTCTGGGTCATCTTTTTCCACTGCTTCCGTCCGCTTCCCTTCCCCGGACTGCCTCGGCTGTTCCTCTCTCCTCCTCGGCATTCTCCTCAGCTGCTGTGGGCCCTGTGGTTCCTTGTCTGGCTCTGCTCGTCACGATCTTGTTGGGGCAGCTCCTCCTTGTCTTCTCGAGGGGCCCTCCGTCACCATCCCTATGGGAGAGGGAAGAATCAAACCCGCTGCAGCAGTTACCATCATTCCCCGGGAAAGCAGGCAAGTGTTTTTCATTCTAAATCTCAGTTTGATGAATTATCTTGTCTGATTCCTGGGGGTGGAGCTCTAGGTTCACAGTCCCTGAGCTTTCACCACCTGCTGCAGCCATTGAAATTGTACCTGCTACCTCTGTGTTTCCTCCCCTTCTCTCCGAGCGTCTGCTGGTGCCAGGAGTAGACCGCCGGCAAAGGAGGAGCCTGCGTCCCTGGAGAGCCTGGTTCCAGCCCCGCAGTCACGTCATGGGCAGAGGATGAGGGCTGACTGTCATTTGGAGCCTGCACCGACAACAAAGCGTCCCCGGGTCTCCGTGGAGCAGCAGTCAGTCCCAGTGGAAAATGGATCCCCTGCCACCATGCTGAGTGAGCCATCGGCCATTGGCTCACTTGGCTCCCACTCAATTGTGGTGGGAACCGGGAATGGACCTCCTGATTGTCGAGCCTGGATCGTTGGAGTCCTGGACAGCGGTAGCGCTTGAGATCAGGCAAGTGCTCTATTTTGTCTTCTTATTTTATGTTTTGGAGCATTCTCCCCTGTCTCTTGGGGAGGAGAGCTGGGTGCAGCCGGCCGCTGCATCCAAGCTCATCTCGCCGGGCTCTGCCCTTGCTGGTGACCCTGACCCCTGTTTTCCCTCTACTTCTGAGCCTTCTTCCAGGGTCACCGGAAATGAGTCAGCTCCACCCGATATCTTCAAGGCTCCGGATTTGCTTCTGGAGGTCATCCCAGGTGCTACGTCGGCCCAATCGGGGTCTACCGTGGGTGCCACGTCAGTCCAATCGGGGTCCACCATAGGTGCTGCGCTGGCCCGGTCGGGGTCCACCATGGGTGCTGCGCTGGACCGGTTGTGGTCCACCGAGTGTGCTGTGCTGGCCCGGTTCGAGGTCAGTGAGAGAGCTGCAGATCCCCCACTGCTAGACACCATGCTGGTTCCCTTTTTCACCCCCTTCCTCCCCTATTCTCCACCACCGGTCGCCGCTGGGGTCTCTCTCATCCGGTCCGGCTTCCTCTTGTTGAGCCTTTCGGTTGGGAAGCCACCTCCGAGCTCACCCCTCTGGTCCTGGTGGTCTAAGGATGTGGGTCGGCCACCTGAAGGACTGCTTCACCGGTTCGGCGACCTGGGTCGGCCGCCTGACAGACTGCTTTGCTGGTTCTGCAACCTGAGTCGGCCGCCTGAAGGACTGTTTCACCCGCTCTGGGACTTTGGTAGGCCAACTGAACTTTCTTTCCTAATGTGGAGTCTGGATGCCGGTAGGCCACCTGAACTGCCTTTTTCTCTACCTGCTGGTATTTCCCCATACTTATTCGTGGTGGGTTTTTTTCCCTCTCGTATATTGTTATAATGAGATTTTCCCCTTACTTTGATTTCTGAATGAAAGTGTACATACATTTTTGATCTTGCCTTGTGGCAGTGTACCTGTGGGGCTTTTTTTTTTTTTTGGCTTTCCTCAGACTGTGTTTCATTTACACTTGGACATTTCTGTTAAGGGAGACTCTCACTTTATTTTTGAGGTTGGTATTTCACCACTTGTCATTTGAAGTTGTAACGTTAGTTTTGGCCGCGCTGTTTTGTGTCTGTGCCGTTGATGTTTATTTGATCCTTGTGAGTTTTTTTTTCTTTTTTCCTGTACCCTGCTGTTAGGGTTTTTGGGTATAGTTTCTCTCCCTCCTAACCTGTTTCCCCCTCCGCCCACCCGAGGTTGGTCTTGATAGCTTTCTGGTTGGGGGGGGGGGGGCTTCCTGAATGTCACTGTAGACGTCTGGAATGCGTCCCTTGAACTGGGGGTACTGTGGTGATCCGAGTGCTGAGCTAATCCGCACTTGAGTCACTCAGTATTCTTTCTTTTTCTTTATATTTCCTGCCCTGTTATTATTGGTCTTCCTGGGGCTTTTACTGTGACAGTGCTGTGTCCGGACTTCCGGCTGTCAACCCGAGCCGGCACTGTCACAGCTAATTATGATTTTGGTGATTATGTTTACTCCTCTTCTGTTTGGTTCGTTGCCTTTGTTATTAGTATTTAAGGGAGCAGCTGAGGCTCAATCCTCGCTGCGACCTCTTCAACCTTAGACTGGAGTCCCTACGTCCGACTCCAGTCCTGTTTCAGCGTCAGGTTCCGTCCTCGCTGCTATCATCTGTAAGTGTTTATTCTATAGCGCTAGGTTTCACCCTCGCTACTCTCGTGTTGGTGTTTGTGCTCTTTATTTGTGTTCAACGTTTAGTGTATGTGTTTTACCCCACGTGGTTCATTATTTTGTATTTTTGTAAATAAACAAGCAAACTCTCTGTTGGCATTTGGTGCCTCATTTATGCCCTGAAAAGGGCGTTTATGACATTTCAGTTTGTTTTTCAATTGGGTTGTAAAGGATATAGGTCACATTAATGGTGAAAAAAGTTTTGAAAGGATTTATCTTGGTCGCATTTTTTTACATCACAAAAACCTGGCATTTGAATAGGGGTGTGTAGACTTTTTATATCCACTGTATGTGTGTGATGCATGGGCACATATTTATGTGCATGCTGCAGAGCAACCACTGAGTTTGAATGTGATTGGTTAATTCTGAACACAGCCACATTCCCATTTATAAGAGGGTGTGCATATTTATGCAACCAGGTTATTGTAAGTTTTTTTTTATTTTTCCCCTTAAAAGATTTCAGCTTGTTTTTCAGTTGGGTTGTACAGATTATAGGTCACATTAATTGTGGAAAAAGTTTTGAAATGATTTATCTTGGTCTCATTTTTTTACATCACAAAAACCTGACATTTGAACAGGGGTGTGTAGACATTTTATATCCCCTATAGAACACCAGGTTCTAATATTGGAGCATTCAATAGTTGGATGGAAGAGAAATTAACAGAAAGGATCCATAAGATATTGTTCATAAGTGGTGATTTTAATATTGATCTGTTCAATCCAACAATCCAAATAAGCATAAATTTACAGATGATTCTGGGGGGAAGGGGGGGGGGGCTGTGCCTTGCTGCCACCTTCTTTGGGCATGGGGGTCCCCGGGGTGTGCGGTGGCGGCGCTGAGGTGGGGGTGGGCCCGCTGTGGGGGTGTCTGGGGGGCTCGTGCTGGGGGCACAGGCTGGTCTCTGGCCCTGGGGATGAGGGCCTTCTGGTGCCTTGAGCCCAGGGGCTGGCATTGATCCCGGTGGGGGACAGGTGCCTGGCTGTCCTGGGGCTTGTTGGCCTCGGGACATTTGTGCTCTGTGGGGGTTGGTGGTGTTGTCCTGCTTGCTCGGGGTTTCCGGGGGGGGGGGGGGAGTTGCTGTGACCTGCCACTATCTTCGTACTTTTCCTGGCAAACCACTCAAATGCACACACTTTTTTTGCCCATGCTCTGATACACATGCACAAGTATGCACACACACATACAGTATGTTTCTCCTTTGACAGGTGCAGATACCAGACTCATGATGAGACCTTGTCAGTAGAAGAAACAGTCTGTCTTCTGTTTGTTTCAGTTGTGTTAGTCTGTCTTCTTTGTCCGTTCCTCTCCCTTTTCTTTCCTCCTCCCCACCCCTCCTTTCCCCATTCCCCCCGTCGAGTCCTACATGGGTAATACAATTTAAATAAAGTATTAAAACACATTATATAGACAATTTATAAGATATCAAACAAAAGAATGTGAAAATAGATACAAGAAGTACAAAAATAAGCTAATCAGTATTATGAGAATTTGTAAAAAACAATATTACAGTAAATTATTAGAAGACAAAAAAGATGATATTAAAGGTATATGGGGTATATTAAATAAGAATTCACAATAATCATGGATATACCAATTATCCTCTACATTTTACTGATAATGACATGAATACCAGCAATATGAATGTCATTGTCAACAAATATGACTATTTTGTCAATGTTGGACCTTCTTTGGCAGAAAAAATCCCAATTGTTACATCTGCAAATCATGAGGTTGTTCATATTGAAAGAAATCTTCCTTCTATTTTTATTAATACCACTAATGAAAAAGAAATTATAGATATTGTTAAAAAATGTAAATCATCTACTGATTGTGATAATACTAATATGAAGACTTCAAAATGGGTTATTCATGGACTTTCCAAACCTTTGACTTACATTTTCAATTTATCATTTCAAACTGGAACATTTCTCAATGAAATTAAGTTATCAAAAGTCATCCCATTATACAAAAATGGAAACAAACACCATTTCACAAATTACAGACCTGTTTCTCTTTTATCACAATTTTCTAAATCTTGGAATTCTTCATTGGTAGACTGGACAAATTCATTGACAAATATCTTCTTTCTGACAGTCAATATGGCTTTAGAGCAAAGTGATCTACAACAGCAGTGATGGATCTCATTGAGGAAGTGACAAATTAATTAGATAATTTAAAAAAATTCAATTGGGATATTTCTGGATCTTAAAAAAGCATTTGACGCAACTGTCCATAATACATTATTAAACAAATTGGAGAAATATAGAATACGGGGAGTTGTGCTGGACTGGCTTAAAAGTTATTTGGCACACAGGCAACAATTTGTGAAGATGGGAGAGTTTGAATCAGAATGTTTGGACATTGTATGTGGTGTACCACAGGGGTCAGTGTTGGGACCAAAATTATTTATCTTATATATCAATGATATATGCACACCGTCAGAATCCTTGAAATTTATTTTATTTGCAGATGACACAAATATTTTATGCACTGAGGAAAGTGTACAGAAACGTTTGAATCATATCACTACAGAAATGAACAAAATAAAAATGGTTTGATACTAATAAACCGTCACTAAATCTGAGTAAAACAAAATTTATAGTATTTGGTAACTGAAAAATGAAGAATCAAGTTCCCATACAAATTGATGGTGTAACAATTGAAAGAGTGAAAGAAATACAATTTTTGGGAGTGACCATCAATGATAAAATAGGCTGGAAATCTCAAATTTTGTACATTAAGAAAAAATTGGCTAAAAGTATGTATGTATGTATAAGTACACTTTAATTACATGTATACTAGTATACAGGTAATTAATCAAAACTAATCAAATTAATCAAAACTTTTTACTCTATATTGGTCCTTGGTATTACCATATTTAAGTTACTGTGTGGAGGTCTGGGGAAACAGTCATAAAACTAACTTACAACTATTGTATTTACTGCAAGAAAGAGCTGTGAGGATCATACACTGGGTCAGTTTTTTTGAACACATTAATACACTTTTTTTACAGTCAAAAATATTAAAATTTTTGATCTTGTTGAATTTAAAACAGCAATTTCAATGTATAATGTAAGGAACCAGGTTGTGTCTAAAATATTCTAGATTTGTTTTCTGAAACAGAAGGTGGTTATAATTTAAGGGACTCATTAAATTTTAAGTTGCACAGTTGTCGCACAACTTAAAAAAAGTTTTTTATTTCGATATGTAGTGTAAAGCTTTGGAACCGGTTAAGTGAGTCCCTAAAACCATGTCCAAACATTATTCAATTCAAAAAGAATTATAAAAACATTATTTTCACCAGATATGAGGAAAATGAAAGATAACTGCAGTATGGGTGTTGCAATGTAATTTTCTGTTGTTTGGTTTGTGGTATATTTTTTTTCAGAATTTTTGTTATTGTATTTAAAATTTGAGAGCTTTTGGTTCAAAATGAGTCTATGATTTAGGGGGTAGGATTAAATAAGTGTTGACTTCATCCTACTCCTTTTTGAGCATGTAGATTGTGATGCATCTGAATGAAGAGAGAAAATTGTAATTTATTATGTTCTATTTATGCCTTGTGTTTTACTGATTTTACATTTACATGTTTGAAATAAAAAATATTCATTTCCATTCAATGACTCTGTCCACAGCAGAATTTCTCATATTTATCACGATCCAAAGAATTCTGTGGTGTTTTTTCCAGTTTTTAAATTTTTGTTCTTCTTCTTCAGTTGTAGTTTTTATTTTGCAGTTCTTCATCCTCAGTTGTTGTTTTTATTTTGTAGTTCTTCTTCCTCAGCTGCAATTTTTACTTTTAGTCATAGAATCCTTTGACTCGTTTGTTTTCGGGGTCAAACAGCGTTTTCAGGTGAGCTTTGGCATTATAGGCTACACCCATCTTCTCCAAGGTGAACTCACCGCTTTTTATGAAGTCTGTGCTCACCTGAATTTAAAAAAAAAGTGAAAGATCAGAAAGATGGAAAACAAGAAATGTTTTTCTTATAAAACTGTGATTTTTTTCTTCTATTTTTAAAAAAACTTTCATTTCTTTTAAATTTGCAAAGTTTTTCTAGTAAATAGTGAAAATTTCTTGGAATTTTTGACTTCTTTTTTTAAAAGTGAAATTTTATTCTTGCAAAATCTGCACATTAAACTTTCATTTTTTTTCTAGTAAATTTACATTTTTCTGTAAATTTGAATAATTTCCCCTCATAAATCTGCACATTTTAAAATTTTTTGATGACAAATGTGTAACTTTTTCTTGTAATTTTACACTTTTTTCTTGAACATTTGCCACAGAAAGTTCTCATTAATCTGCAACTTACTGTAACTGCAACAATTTTTGTCATAAAGTTTCAAATTTTCAAAAATAAAATGTAAACATATTTGCAACATTGTTTACCATTATTTGCATATTTTGTTTCTAGGAAATATGCATTTTTTGTAATTTTGAAAATCTTATTAAAATTTAAACTTTTTCTTCTAAATTTACAAACTTTTTTGTAAACTTTTATGTTTATTGTAGTAAATTTGCATTTTTTCCATAAGTGCAAATTCATTTTTTTATAAATTTGCACATTTTTTGTTGCAATTTTTTCTTTGAAACGTTGCAATCCTGTTATGTAGCTTTTTAATTTGTTTCTACAATATTTTTTTGACAAATTTGTCATTTTTTTAGTATTTTAAAAAAATGAAAATCAATTTTTTTTGCAACTTTTTCTCAAAAATTATCAATATTTTTTATATTTTGCAGATTTTTTAAAACATTTCTTAGCGTTATTTTTGTAAACAAATTTTTTCATTGACTCTCTGACTTTCAGATTAAGAAGAAAAAAGTAGCAAATTTAAGAACAAACATTTAAATATTTATACAATAAAGCCCATCCATCCATCTTCTACAGTTAATATGCAAATTTGTCACATTTAAGAAAACCATCATACATTGATGAAAATGGTGACAAATTTCCAGGAACAGAATAAGTTTGTGAGAGCAAAGTTTCCTCCACATTTGTGACTTTTGTGTTGCACATGTGAAAACGACAGAGCAGAATAAATGTGACTTTACCGCTCCTCCATCAGGGTTCTGGATGTATCCATATCCGATGGTTTTATCAATGTAAAATCCATAGTCAGCTCTTCGCAAAAGACCGACAGGAATGCCGTTACGGAAAATAGCCTCCAGACCAAACATGGGAACTTTCCTGGACAAGAAAAGAAAAAAAGATATGGGAGGAGAATTAAAATCACGGCAATTAAAAATAAGAACATCTCAAAGGAGACCACTATAAACAATGAGTTTTAGTTGAATGTCTACATGAAAAAATTGCAAATTTACAAGCAAAAAATGGCAAATTCATGAAAAAAGTTTTCTGAGAAAAAAAGTTGTAAATTTATCGGAAAAGATCACAAATTTTTGAGAAAAAAGTTACAAATTGAGGAGAAAAACGTTGAAATTTTACAGGAAAAAAATAACAAATTTACAATTTTGGGGGAAATAATTTTAAAAAGCCAAATATAATGAAAGAAAGTGTTTTAATTTTCTAAGGATGGTTCAGGAGGTGCTGCTGGGAAAAAAACCACATCACCATCATCATGCTGCTAATGCTACTAGCGTTATTTTTATTTTGTGCACTGACTCGTCAATGGTGAAGCAGACGATCTTTCTCTTCAGTCCTTCCTGTTTCTGCCTCTCCAGAACATTCCGACCCTGAAACGGGATGGAGCTCTTCAGCTTACACGTGAAGCCCAGACCCGCTTCTAGTGGCGTGTCGTCGAGGCGGAGGTCCGCATGCCAGTGGCGGTAGCCTAAAAAATACAGCAAATATCTATAAAAACTTAACAATAAAAATAGTCATCAGGATGCTGAAGAAGAGAAAAGGGAAAAGGTCACAAATTTACTTGAAAATAATAAGAATTTTTTTTTATATGGAAAAACCACAAATTCACAACGAATAAAAAAAAAAGAAAAGAGAAAAATTGCAAATAAAAAAGGAAAAAACATGAAAATTAATTTTTAAAAGAAAAAAGTTGCCAATTTATGTGAAAAATTTATGTGGGAAAAGTTACAAATTATAGGAAAAAATGTCTAATAAGCAAAAGTCAAACATAAACACACCAACACAAGTGTAAATATACAAGTGAAAAAAGAAAAACCAATAAATTGTGAAAAAGTAAAAAAAAAAAATAAAACAAATCTAAAGCACAATTATGAGTGGGGAAAAAAAGAGTCAATCCATCCATCCATCCATCTTCTACCGCTTTTCCGGAGGTCCGGGTCGCAGAGGCAGCAGTTCAAGCAGAGAAGCCCAGACTTCCCTCTCCCCAGCCACCTGCTCCAGCTCTTCAGAGAGGATACCAAGGCGTTCCTAGACCAGCTGGGAGACGTAGTCTCTCCACCGAGTCCTGGGTCTGCCCAGGGGTCTCCTCCCAGTGGGACATGCCTGAAACACCTCAAGTGGGAGGCGTCCAGGAGGCATCCTAATCAGATGCCCATACCACCTCAACTGACTCCTTTCAATGTGGAGGAGCAGCGGTTCTACTCTGAGCCTCTCCCGGATGACTGAGCTCCTCACCCTATCTCTGAGGGTGAGTCCAGCAATCCTACGGAGAAAGCTCATTTCAGCCGCTTGTATCCGCGATCTTGTTCTTTCGGTCATTACCCAAAGCTCATGACCATAGGTGAGAGTAGGAACATAGATTGACTGGTAAATCGACAGCTTTGCCTTAGAACTAAGCTCCCTCTTCACCACAACAGACCGGTACAACGTCCGCATCACTGCAGATGCTGCTCCAATCCGTCTGTTAATCTCTCGCTCCATTTTCCCCTCACTCGTGAACAAGACCCCAAGATACTTAAATTCCTCCACTTGGGGCAGGAGCCTGTCCCCAACCCAGAGAGGACAATCCACCTTTTTCCAGCTGAGGACCATGGACTCGGATTTGGAGGTGCTGATTTTCATCCCAGCCGTTTCACACTCAACGGAAACCGTCCCAGCAAGAGCTGTAGGTCATTGCTGGATGAAGCCAACAGGAGAACATCCTCTGCAAACAACAGAGATGAGATCCTGTGGTCACCAAGCATGACACCCTCCATTACCTGGCTGCGCCTAGAAATCCTGTCCATAAAAATTATAAGCAGGATCGGTGACAAAGGGCAGCCCTGGCGTAGTCCAACTCTCACTGGGAATGACTCCGACCGAGTGTTGGCAATACGAACCAAACTCTCACAACGGTCGTACAGAGACCAAATAGCTCGTAACAACAAGCCCAATACCCCATACTCCCGAAGCACCCCCCACAAAAAGCCACTAGGGACGCGGTCAAATGCCTTCTCCAAGTCCACAAAACACATGTAAACTGGTTGGGCAAACTCCCACGAACCCTCAAGAATTCTCGAGAGGGTAAAGAGCTGGTCCGATGTGCCACAGCCAGGACGAAAACCACATTGCTCCTCCTGAATCCGAGGTTCGACCAGCGGCCGGACTCTCCTCTCCAGTACCTTGGCATAGACCTTCCCAGGGAGGCTGAGGAGTGTGATCCCTCTAAAGTTGGAGCACACCCTCCGGTCCCCTTTTTTGAAGAGAGGAACCACCACCCCGGTTTGCCATGCCAAAGGCACTGCCCCGACCTCCACGCAATGTTGCAGAGGCGTGTCAACCATGACAGCCCAACAACATCCAGGGCCTTGAGGTACTCAAGGCGAATCTCGTCCACCCCCGGGGCCCGGCCACTAAGAAGATTTTTAACCACCTTGGCGACCTCAGCCCCTGTGATAGGCGAGTCATCCCCCTCGTCCCCAAACCCCCCTAAAAAAAGAGTCACTTTAAAGTAAAAAAAAAAAAAGAAAGAAAGAAAGAAAGAAAAAAGTCACAATTTTACCAGGAAAACTGTTTTTTTTTTTTTCTTTTTTGTTAAAATCATTTTTCCCCATCACCTTTCTCTATGCTGAGTGAGTCGATGGCCCGGTACCCAGAGTTGATGATGCCATGTTTTTTTCCGGCCACCATGACAGCCTCGTAGACAGGCAGGCAGGAATTTTTGGGGATGTGAAGCTCCCAGCCGAGCTCGCCCACAAATGACAGACGCATCGCCCGAATCTGAAACAAAATCACACAGCAATATTCATTTGGGAATTTTTTCATAATAAATCTGAAACATTTTAAGAAAAAAGTCACAAATGTGTGCAAAGTTTCAATTTTACTAAAACCTGCAACACAGGAAACAAAATGAAAAAGGACTTTTATTAAATAAATGAAAAATATATACAACTTTTTTCATCAATTTGAAACTTTTCTAGCAAGTTTGCAAATCTTGCAAAAAAATAATTTTTCCTTGCAAATGTGCAACTTTTACTTGTAAATTTGAGGCATTTCTCTTGTAAATGGGCAACTTTTATCTGATAAATCTTCATATTTTTGCCAGTATTTTTTGCAGACTTTTTCCTCATAAATTTGCGTTTTAATTACAGCATAAATTTGCATATTCTTAGTAAATCTGGAACATTTTTCAAAATAAATTTGCAACATTTTTTGTAAATTTGAAACTTCTTGTAATTTTAAAACTTCTCACAGAAATTTACAAATTTTTTCCCTCATAAATTTGCATTTCTTTTCCAGTTAATGTGCAGCCTTTTCATAATAAATTTGAACTTGTTTTCTGATAAATTAGCAAATGTTTCTGTAAAATGTTAATTTTTTTCATAATAAATTTGAAACATTTTTCTTGAAATTTTTTTCCTCTTAAATTTGTGTCTTTTTTATAGTAAAAAGCAGCAGATTTACAAATTCACATTTTTTATTTATGAAAAAAATGCAAACTTATTACAGTCACTAGAAAAAGCTCCAAATTTATTATGAAAATTGCAAATTTACTTATAAAGTGGTTTATGCTGCACCTCCCCACTTTGTGCATATGTGCAACCACAAGGCTTGTGTGACCAAAACTATGTCATTGGCTTCAATCCGCTAGGCTCCACAGATCCTCTGCGGCTGAGCGCGTGCAGCCCAAATTCTGTGATCACGTTGCTTGGGCGTGTTGACTATGCATGTGCAAGATTAAACCTCCCATTCAAGAAGTGGTACTGACACAGCATTCAAGTTAAAGCAGACGAAGAAGATGAAGCGGAAGACGAGAATAAACATACATGAATCATTTTGCAGCAGTAACAGCTTGAGTGGAGAAGATCATTGAAAACGGTAATTAGAGCAGCTGAACAGAAAATGGAATCAATATTTGTGGTCAAACTGAGAAGAAGTCCACTCTTGGTAGACTGTGTTCTCCTCTATGTTTTTTTTTTGTCTCCTACATCTGACTCCACTGACGTTCCATCGCTTGTGAGTCAGCAACAATAAATAACCAGGAAATCTACATTTTCTGAAGAAAACTCACTGGGAATGATGTTAGCTGAAATGCTAAAAAAAAATGGCTGAAATATGCTAGTTTTAATGCTGGGCTATCTTAAAGCTGAAAGTTTAGCTTAAAAGCCAAGTATCTTAAAGGTGAATACAGAGTTTAAAGCCTGATAACTAAACCGCAGCCTGACGTCACATGCTAATGTGTCAGAAATATTGGAGCCGATGAAAACAAATGCCTAGCATCCTAGCACTGTGAGTGAGAAGGGAGCTCCACTAAAATTAACGTTTTTGCTTTGGAATATGCCATGAAACTGCATTGCTGTAGGCCAGGCTTATGAAGGAATGACGGTCTGCAAGCGCGCACACGAACAACACGCGTGACCGTCATCTGCGCAGAGTTCAGAAGCACCCTGCCCGCGTGACCGTTCCAGTCTGCAGGCAGAGCGTCTTGCTAGCGTCACTGTCCGAGAGAAACATGAGCTCATTAAAGTACTTTAAATGTGGAAAAAAAGCAGAAGAGGTATGTAAGCAGTGGAGGCATTGATGGCATTTTGTGGAGGCATTTTAACCTGCTGGTAATGGGAACAATAATGAGTCACTGAGCAAACAGGTGTGGTTAGGATTCATATGCAGGGAAAGAGGCAAGAGTGACTGAATCACTGAAGATTTACTTCACCAGCCATTACAATAATTTATGTTCACTATTATGTACCTGGCAAGTTAAGATGACTGAAATTCACAAAGTCAATGACTTGAATCCGTCAGCAGCCTTCAAACTAAACGTGCATCATTTGGATTTCAAAATAAGGGAGGTTTTTTCTGCTGTCTGGGTGGTGAGGAGAGTTCTAAAAAACTATGAATGTATAAAAATAGTATAACAGAAATAACTGAATTTTTGGTAATTTAAGTTGATTTATTTCACTAAATGTAACTATCATTTTTATTCTTTGAAGTTAAAGTTAAATTATTGTTCTATTCTGGCTCTGCAAAATTATGGTCAAAAGTGTAAATTGTATAAGGAAAAAAGTCAAAAGTTTACCACAATTTGTTTCAAATTAAAAAAAAACCCACACTAATTTTATTAAAACAATAGACAATAGACCCCTGCCATCGGATCCAACTCACCACCAGGTGGTGATCAGTTGACAGCTCTGCACCTCTCTTTACCCGAGTGTCGCAGGTCTGATGACACAATAACAAAATCGATCGACCTGCGACCTAGGGTGTGCTGGTGCCAAGTACACATATGGACACCCTTATGCTTGAACAATGGTGTTCGTTATGGACAAACTGTGGTTAGAGCAGAAGTCCACTAACTGAACACCACTCAGGTTCAGATCAGGCAGGCCGTTCCTCCCAATCACCCCCCTCCAGGTTTCACTGTCGTTGCCCACGTGCGCATTGAAGTCCCCCAGTAGGACAATGGAGTCTCCAAGAGGAGCACCCTCCAGCACCCCAGTCAGAGACTCCAAAAAGGGTGGGTACTCTGAAACATCATTTGGTGCATAGGCACAAATGATGGTCAGGACCCGTTTCCTAACCAGAAGGCGCAGGGAAGCAACCCTTTCGTCCACCGGGGAAAACTCCAATATAGAGGCAGCAAGGTGGGGGGATACAAGAATACCCTCCCCTACTCGTCGCCTCTCGCCCGGGGAAACTCCAGAAAAGGCCAAGCTCCAGTCCCTCTCCAGGAGACTGGTTCCGGAACCAGAGCTGTGTGAGGTGAGGCCAACTATATCTAGCCGGTATCTCTCAACCTCGTACACCAGCTCAGGCTCCTTCCCCACCAGAGAGGTGACATTCCACGTACCAAAAGCCAGTTTAGAAAGCTTGGGATCAGTCTGCCAAGGTCTCCGCCTTTGACCGCCATCTAATCCACATAGCACCGTCCCATGGGTGGAAACCCGGCCACCAGACGCTAGCCATCGAGCCCCTCCCCCAGGCCTGGCTCCAGGGTGGGGCCCCGGTAACCCCATACCCGGCGGGGTACACTGAATCCTTGATCTAGAATTTATCATGAGAGTCTGTTGGATCGTTCTTAGTCTGGCCCTTTACCCAGGATCAGTTTGTCTTGGGTGACCCTATCAGAGGCAAATTGCCCCAGACAACATAGCTTCTGGGATCACTGGGGCACGCAAACCCCCCACCACGATAAGGTGATGATCCATGAGGGGTCGAACCCTCTCGAGAATTCTCGAGGGTTCGTGGGAGTTTGCCCAACCAGTTTACATGTGTTTTGTGGACTTGGAGAAGGCATTCGACTGTGTCCCTCGTGGTTTTTTGTGGGGGGTGCTTCGGGAGTATAGGGTATCGGGCTTGTTGTTACGAGCTATTCGGTCTCTGTACGACCGTTGTGAGAGTTTGGTTCGTATTGCCAACACTCGGTCGGACTCATTCCCAGTGAGAGTTGGACTCTGCCAGGGCTGCCCTTTGTCACCGATCTTGTTCATAATTTTTATGGACAGGATTTCTAGGCACAGCCAGGGAATGGAGGGTGTCATGCATGGTGACCACAGGATCTCATCTCTGTTGTTTGTAGATGATGTTGTCCTGTTGGCTTCATCCAGCAATGACCTACAGTTCTTTCTGGGACGGTTTGCTACTGAGTGTGAAGCGGCTGGGATGATAATCAGCACCTCCAAGTCCGAGTCCATGGTCCTCAGCCAGAAAAAGGTGTATTGTCCTCTCTGGGTTGGGGACAGGCTCCTGCCCCAAGTGGAGGAGTTTAAGTATCTTGGGGTCTTATTCACGAGTGAGGGGAGAATGGAGCGAGAGATTGACAGACGGATCGGAGCAGCATCTGCAGTGATGCGGACGTTGTACCGGTCTGTTGTGGTGAAGAGGGAGCTGAGTTCTAAGGCAAGGCTGTCGATTTACCAATCAATCTACGTTCCTACTCTCACCTATGGTCACGAGCTTTGGGTAATGACCGACCGAAAGAACAAGATCGCGGATACAAGTGGCTGAAATGAGGTTTCTCTGTAGGATTGCTGGTCTCACCCTCAGAGATAGGGTGAGGAGCTCAGTCATCTGGGAGAGGCTCAGAGTAGAACCGCTGCTCCTCCACATTAAAAGGAGTCGGTTGAGGTGGTTTGGGCATCTGATTAGGATGCCTCCTGGACGCCTCCCACTTGAGGTGTTTCGGGCACATCCCACTGGAAGGAGACACCGGGGCAGACCCAGGACTCGGTGGAGAGACTATGTCTCCCAGCTGGTCTAGGAACACCTTGGTATTCTCTTTGAAGAGCTGGAGCAGGTGGCTGGGGAGAGGGAAGTCTGGGCTTCTCTGCTTGAACTGCTGCGTCCGCGACCTGGACCTCCGGAAAAGCGGTAGAAGATGGATGGATGGACAAAAATTAGCCATAAAATAATCCACAAATTTATAATGAAGTCTCAAATGTACAAGAAAAGTCAATTTTGCAAGAGGAAATTGGTTTCAAATTTAGATAAACTAGTGCATGCCCATAGAAAGCAAGTATTCCTGTATGAAACAAGTAGTCCAATTAGGCTTTACAGGCCCAAATGTAGGCTGTGTTTGAAAGTGGGCCAGAGAGGCTGGGAAGGTGACACCCACGAAAATGTGATATTTTACAGCTCCACTTGTCTACTCTAAGGAACAGCAGAGAGAGAGAGAGAGAGAGAGAGAGAGAGAGAGAGAGAGAGAGAGATGTACTTCATTGATCCCAAACTGGGAAATTACAGTGTAACAGCAGCATGACAGTACACACCAAACAACAGAAACACACACATGAAAGACAAAGACATTACCCGTGAAAAGTAAAACTAACACGACTATAAAACCTATATACATCATAGTTTAATATATGATGACGCATATAAACACATGAATCATCCCATTGCACAAAGAAGGACTATCAGGAGCAGAGTGAAATGTGAGGTACCAGTTAGTCTGGTCTCATATGAGATAAAATATAATGCCAACTACAGAGGACAAAGATGAATTGCTGGGTTTTAGGAGCTTAGGCAAATATCTAATAAGCCAATCAATTTATCTCCCTGTATCTCTGCTGATAAAGCAGCGGATGGCAGCTTGAGCAGGTCGACACTGCAAGTAGTGGAGTTTAATTATTTAAAGACTTATGACATATTAAGAAACTGTAAATTCAAGTAATTTCAAGGTTTTGGAAAGACTTTTTAATCTGTACAATTTCATGGAATTTGCCAAATAAGTCAGGCAGCCCTAACATAAACATCAACCTAAATGTAAAATATAATGCAGAAATTTACAGATATAAGGTTCATTTAACAACTTTATTGCAACAGCAATATAAAATATTAATAAAAGTCATGAACATAAATACTTGAAAAGAAATGGTTGTAAAATGATAATAAAATAGGATGAGCAAATAAAAATTTTAAAAAAGGATTTTTTTTTCAATTATAACAAAAATGATGAATGCAAAATTAATTTAATTTCTTAATTTATTGAAGAGTCACAGTAATCCAGGCGGGTAGGTATGCTGTATGAAAGCTCAGTCAAGTCAACTGGATTCAAATATTTTTTTACTTCTGAAATGTTTCACCATTCATCCAAATTCTATAGTAATACGAAGCAGTATATACTGTATGTGTAATTTTTTTTCCACAATGCAATGTTTTATTTTTATTTATTTATTTACTTATTTATTTTTACAGTATTATTTTGCAAACTTAAGTAGTGCTCATTTTGTTTATTCAAAATAATGCTGCTTAGTATTACTGCGGGAGTCGGCGAGTGCTTGACAGGGGAACTGCAGCATGAATAAGGCTTGAGTGAGGATGAGCATGAATGAGGCTGTGCAGTGAGTCTTTGGCTCTGACATCTGATAGGCTGCCATAATCATGTGACACGGCAGATCGTCTGTTATGCCTGGGCTGGTTTTTCACTGGTTTTCACACATAACTTTAATGCATACAACTAAAAAAAACCCAAAAAACAAAAACATAACTTTAATGCGTAAAACTCTCAGAAGTGAAAACAAATTGCATGTTTTGTATCGAAACAGTGGTATTGTATTGACTACCTGTATCGAAGTATCGATACCTAGCAAGGAATGGTTCTCCAGCAGTTAGCTCTGTTGGTTAATAACTACCTAGCATGGCTTTGCCTGTGATTAAAATGGCGATGCAGCGGGTAAAAGGTGGTCAGGCAAAATGAATTAGGAGAAACAGGGCGGTAAAGCAAATAACAGTCAAAAGTATCAATACCAGAGTATCGATTGCATGTGTCAAAGTATCGATACCTAGCGGCCCCATGTGGAGTAGTGCGTATGGCCTCGTGTGGAATGTGAGGGCACTACATCAGAATAATAACAACAGCGGTAGAAGTGAAAACTTTTATTAATAATGATTACATATTTTTCTGAACACCTCCATACTCAGGAATGCACACCCTTGTACCCTCAGGAAAGCAGGTTTAAAATCTGAGGCCAGTCTGACAAATGGTTCAAGAGATATGCGGGAAACAGACAGACACACAAACACACAGATGGAAATTTGCTGCATTTATAGATAGATTTAAAGAAAAAGGTAGAAAACTATAAGAAAATTGTTATAAATTCTGGAGAAAAACCTCAAACCTTCAAGACTGAAGTCACTACTCAAGTTTTTTTTAAGTTTTTGCATCCTTAACTCTACTAGTATGGGGTACCCCCCCACAGCAGCCACGGACAAACACAGCGCTCGACTAGAGCAATTAACAGGACAGTGAGATGTGTGTGTTGAGATCAATAGGCAGCCTTCCTGTGCTTAGTTCAGGCACCAGCATCCTGTGGATATGTATGACGCAAATGCAAACATTCATGCTTCCTGCTCGCATTGTGGTACAAATGTCACATGTCTGAATGCATTTCCTTTGATGATAAAATGCCTTTGCTGTATTGTCCGTTGCTGGGTATTTAAGTGGCTGAATTCATATGTTCACTCTCTTTCTGCTTCTGACTACAGCTCATGAGAGCCTGAGAGCGATCCCCAGCATGCTTATACCGCAGCTGAGGTGAGCTCCGTGATGGCGATGATTTGGTCAATAAACTTCATTAAAACTCCAGACGCCGTGTCTTATTTTAACATCGCCACACTGGTGACCCCGCAGACGCACACGCTTTGTGCGACGCAACCTTCTGGTCTGGACAACCACGCTGGCGACCCGACGCTGAAAAGAACACGCTGCCAGCAAACGCAGCACCCGGCAGTGATTCCCCGACGACGAGCGAACGCGGCAGCCCGACTGATCTGCCCTTCCTTTCTGCTTCAGGGAGACTTTGACGCTCTTCGGAGACCACCCACGACCGGGAAAGCTGAGGAAATTTCATGGTGAGGTCTGCACGCCTAGATCGGCACATCCACGCTGGACCGGCCGCTCTCACGGCTCCTGACACACGATTCTGTGTCTCCACACGAGAGCGCACACACCTTGCCCTCTCTCCACGACGGTGGCCCATGGCCGACGGAGAACGCGTGGACCTGAACGCACCATGACCCGGCACGAGCGACGACCAACAGCCCGAACAGGGGAGACAATCGGCGCCGACTGCGCAGATCTCCATCAAGTCCCCTGACCCTGATTCGCCTCGCGACAGCGGACCGGCCATGCACAGAAGCCTCGCATTGGAACAGCGCAGCTGGAAGGCACGTGGCCGCAGCGCGTGCCGCGCACCAGAGACAAGCTGGCTCTACAGACTTATACATCATCCTCCGCCGCTGCACACGGCTCTTCAGGACTGCTCACACACCTGAAGCACACACGCAGCCCGCACACAGGATTTGGTGTAAGTCTCAGCCACGGCGCACGACGGGAATCCAGCCGTCAGCTGTCCCCGAGGGCTTTAGGGCCGCGAACGCACCTAAAGCCTAAACGCCAAGCCCCTCACATAGCTTCAGCTCCTGTTTTTCTTCATTGCCGGACTGAATCGCGAGAGGAATCAGAGACTAACTTTTCTTCCCACAGCCATGGACATCCCCCACCACTTGCTACCCCCACCCTCTTCCCTTCCCCGGCACAGACTTTCCCCGCAGCTCGCCACCAAAGCGGGACTACCGAGGTCTCAGCTCCCCGCTAAGCCCTGTGGGGGGGGGGGGGGGGAGTGTATGGGGTACCCCCCCACAGCAGCCACGGACAAACACAGCGCTCGACTAGAACAATTAACAGGACAGTGAGATGTGTGTGTTGAGATCAATAGGCAGCCTTCCTGTGCTTAGTTCAGGCACCAGCATCCTGTGGATATGTATGACGCAAATGCAAACATTCATGCTTCCTGCTCGCATTGTGGTACAAATGTCACATGTCTGAATGCATTTCCTTTGATGATAAAATGCCTTTGATGTATTGTCCGTTGCTGGGTATTTAAGTGGCTGAATTCATATGTTCACTCTCTTTCTGCTTCTGACTACAGCTCATGAGAGCCTGAGAGCGATCCCCAGCATGCTTATACCGCAGCTGAGGTGAGCTCCGTGATGGCGATGATTTGGTCAATAAACTTCATTAAAACCCCAGACGCCGTGTCTTATTTTAACATCGCCACACTAGAAATGTTTGGTAGACTGTTATGTGTGTGTCATGGAATGTGTAGTTATAAAAAGAGGTTCCTACTCAAACCGTAATAGTGGATGTACAATGTTTGTTAATTTTATCAATCTTTTCTTGGGGGGGGGGTTTGTGCACTGAAGTGTTTGACAGTTCATTTTTTATTCAGCTAAATGCACTTTGTGATGTGCCACGGTCAGTTATGACCAGGATGTCGTATATTTCATTTCAAAAGGGAAACAAATGTTAATGCTACTAAGAGTGCACATTGAGTTTTTATGTACTTCAATTGGGTTTCACTTTCTGAAATGAGTGACAAAAAATATTGAACTTTTTCATGATATTCTAATTTTTTGAGATGTACCTGTATACAGTCTATGGCACAACCACAAACACCACCAGCAAGTACCAGAACTACACCAAAACATTCAAAAAAATACAAAAACTAGAAGTGCTGAAATTAGCTGCCACTTGAGTGTAAAACACGTATGTGGACTATACATTAAAATGAATTTGAAAAACTTTAAAAAAAAACCCTATTTTAAATGCCCCTGCTACTCCACTCTTGCTGACTGATTTAACACTACCTCAGCCAAAACCGTAAGCTCCGCCCATAATCGTTCTTACAACTGCACCCCTAGGAATAAGATGGATAACCTGTTTGCATAAATATGCACACTCTTTTATAACTGGGAATGTGGCTGTGTTCAGAATTAACCAGTCACATTCAAACTCATGTTAACTACTTGAGGTTTTCTGTCACAGATCCGCACCATCTGCATGCACCCCTCTGGTGGCAAAGATTTTTTTCAAGAAAATATTCAGTTTGGATATCACAAATTCCAAAGGCTGTAAGTTGAAAGTGGTAAGAGATAATGGCTTACTGTCAATGAGAAATATATAGAATATGATTCAAAATTTATGATAGCAGTAAATTTACACATCTAATTTGCATAATTTGACAGCAGCCATATCAGATTACATAACTTTCGGTCAAAGTGGACTTTGGACATATTTACACAAAGGATGGTTTTGTTTTTTGTCTTTGTTTTTGTTCTTTTGTTTTTTATTATCTTATCTTCAAAATACATGAACCAGAAAATCAGTAGAATGCAAACAAACTGATAAAAATCATCAGACCTACCTCTTGTCATGTGTCGCCATGCGTCCATGAGCTCGTCCGTGTGCTCACCCCGGTCCTTATTTTGTATTCTGTCGGTCATTTGCGCTTTCTCTCCCACATTCAGAAACAATCACATTTATCTTCTGATTTATTCCACCTCAGTTTCGGTTAGATTACCCCGCGGAACTGGCAGTATTGTCCTCTCCGTCACATGCAGCTTTATCAATGGCGGATGAAAAGTGTTCCACTCCGGTCCATCTTGTGCTGACCAGAAGGTAAATATTTCCCTTCAGAAGCTAAATAATCCCTTTTAGAATCATAGTTGGCAAAATATGGAGCAAATGCTTCCTCCCTTTGGAAATATATGTTGTGCAATTGTTTATACCGCTCTTCTTCAGATTCAATGCAATTCTGGTTTGCTGATCCCGGTCCTCCAGTGTAGACCAGTAAGCTATATGTGTCTGCCATCTAGTGATGTAAAATGCTTGGTACATCTGGGTTTATTTTGTTATTTTTTTCATACTTTATGACCAATCACATGACAGGCGCAGATCTACGACACCAGCCACAGGAAAGATAGATCATGTAATCAAATGTAATCCTCAAGGAGTTAAATGGGAGCCAGCACACACCTGACACCATTTAAAGTGCCTCTGATTAACCCCAAATAAAGTTCAGCTGTTCTAGTAGGCTTTTCCTGACATTTTTGTAGTCCCATCTTATAGCACAAGCCATGGTCCGCAGAGAACTTCCAAAGCATCAGAGGGATCTCATTGTTCAAAGGTATCAATAAGGAGAAGGGTACAAAAGAATTTCCAAATCATTAAAAATACCATGGAACACAGTAAAGACAGTCATCATCAAGTGGCAAAAATATGGCACAACAGTAACATTACCAAGAACTGGACGCCCCTCCAAAACTGATGAAAAGACAAGAAGAAAACTGGTTAGGGAGGCTGCCAAGACGCCAATGGCAACATTAAAGGAGCCGCAGGAATTTCTGGCAAATACTGGCTGTTTAGTACAATCTCCCATCTAGGGTGGCAAGACAGAAGCCTTATCTTACAAAAAATAAAAATAAAAATCTAAGCCTGGCTACATTTTGCAAAAAACACATTTGAAATCTCCCAAACGCATGTGGGAAAATGTGTTATGGTTCGATGAAACCAAGGTTGAACTTTTTGGCCATAATTCCAAAAAGTATATCTGGCACAAACACAACACTGCTCATCACCAAAAGAACATCATACCTACAGTGAAGCATGGTGGCAACATCATGCTTTGGAGCTGTTTTTCTTCAGCTGAAACTGGAGCCTTAGTTAACGTTTAGGGAATTATGAACAGTTCCAAATACCAGTCAGTGTTGGCACAAAACCTTCAGGCTTCTGCTAGAAAGCTGAAGATGAAGAGGAACTTCATCTTTCAGCACGACAATGACCCAAAACAGACATCCAAACCAACAAAAGAATGGCTTCACCAGAAGATGATTAAGGTTTTGGAATGGCCCAGCCAGAGTCCAGACCTGAATCTGATCGAACATCTGTGGTGTGATCTGAAGAGGACTGTGAACAGGAGATACCCTTGCAATCAGACAGATTTGGAGCATTTTTGTGAAGAAGTGGGCAAATATTGCCACATCAAGATGTGCCACACTGATAGACTCCTACCCCAAAAGACTGAGTGTTGTAATAAAACCCAAAGGTGCTGCAACAAAGTATTAGTTTAAGGGTGTGCATATTTATGCATGTAATGATCTGCTTCAGTGCTCATTCCTTCAGCTGCGCGCACACCTGTTCCTCATCATGACCTGGGCTATACTAACCACGCTGCCCTGGGTTCTGTGCGGAGTCATCTGTCTATAGTCCATACGACCTTCTCCTGCCTTCATCTTCATTCCTGAGTTCCAGCCATAGTCTACCTGAGTCCTTGCTCCAAGCCTTCAGTCCTCCTGCTTCGGGAAGAAGCTCCCTTGGTCCAAGTAAGCCCTGCTGTGAGCCTCATTCCTCTAATCCTTCTCCTAGTCCCCTGTGCACAGGCGGAGCTCCGTGGCGGCGGACCTCTCCCTCTCTGTGGCAGTAGACCACCTTCCTTCCCTTCCTGGCGGCGGACTACGCCGCATCTCTCATCCTGCACACCTTCACCTCCAGCTGCCGCAATGAGAACAGAGAACACTGTCTTCCTGGCCGTAGCCGCCGAGCTGAACCTGAGCAGCACAACATCTCTACAAACAGTAAGCCTTAAACTTAACTGCTCATTTCCATCGGTGATAACCCCTAACTGTCCCTGCTTCTGTGTGTTCCCAGGGTTGCCAGGTTGTACGGTGTTCTGTTCTCCCCCAGCGGTATCAGATTACACATTCACACACGCATACACTCACACATTATTGTTAATAAACTTAATTGTATCTATACCTGAGTCTGTGTCTGGTCACTGGGTCTATACAGCATGTCAGTACGACAACTTGGAGACTTGGATAGATCAATTAGCTTATCAAAAGAAAATTATTCTCACCCAGTTAGCCCGTGTAACAGATCGGTTGGATCACCTGGCAGGCCAGCAGGCGTTTCCTCCAGCACCTTCGGCCGCTAGCAGCTCCTCAGCTCCCGCTAGCTCCCCTTCCGGCCAACCCGGGCAGGGGCATCCTCCCTGGCTAACTCCCATTCCTACTCCCACCCGTTTCAGTGGTAAACTAGGGGAGGCTAGGGGATTCATCATGCAGTGCGACATAGTTTTTCAGTGGGTGCCCAGGGACTTCCCCACAGATCACAGCCAAATAGGCTACATAATTAATTTATTGGAAGGGCGAGCGTTAGCTTGGGCATACGCTGTTATGGCTAGGGCGAATTACACCAACCTGACTTATAACCAGTTCGTCTGTGAGTTTAAAGAGGTGTTTGACCACTCCGATCATGATAGTGTGCTTACCTCCCTGCTGCTGAATTTGAGACAGGGTACCAAGTCCGTGGCTGACTACGCCATCGACTTCTGGGTTGTGGCCACAAAGGTGGGGTAGGAGGACGCCTTGCTGTGTAGCATCTTCACCAGAAGTCTTAGCCCTAGCCTGCGGGACGAGCTAGCCCCCTTAGAAAAACCAAGTAGGCTGACAGAGTTAATTTCCCTGGCCATTAACCTCAACAACAGGTTAAGGGAACGGGCAGTGGAGTGTAGGACTTTGGGTCACTCAGGTGCCCAGTATCGTCACGCCCCTCAGCCTTCCCTATTGGCTCTACCTCACTCTGACTCCCCCGATGCCCCGGAACCTATGGTAGTGGGACCACCTAGACTATCTCTCGCGGAGAAACAGTGCCGCCACGAGTTGGGGCTGTGCCTTTATTGTGGGAGCGAGGGGCACGAGGTAGCGTCATGCCCTCTACGGCCAAAAGGGGGAGTCCGTGCATCGCAGTAGGGGGACTCATGGACTCACCTCAATCTAATCGTCTCTCCAGATTTCTTCTCCCTATTCGTTTCATTCACAATCATAAGGAATTGGTTACACACGCATTAATTGACTCGAGGGCAGAGCAGAACTTTTTTTCAGAGGATCTGGCAATCCGTTTGGGCCTTCCTTGTCAATCACTCAAAACCCCACTTAGACTCATCACTTTGTCCAAAGCCCCCCTTGCCACAGTATCTCAGCAGACCGCCCCAGTGTCTGTCATTATCTCTGGGAATCATTGGGAGGAGTTGAGGTTTTTTGTGTTGCCGGTCTCCTCTTCTCCTGTGATTCTCGGTTACCCCTGGTTATGCCTCCATAATCCCTCCATCGACTGGCGCTCTGGGAACGTGATGTCTTGGAGCTCGTTCTGTCTCGGCGTCTGCCTTCAATCAGCCGCTTGCTCGCCATCCATGCCCCTGGGTGCTCCCATCACCCCCCCCCCCCCGGATCTGTCCAAAGTTCCTCCGGAGTACCATGACTTTGGGGCCGCTTTCAGTAAGATCCAGGCCCTTTCCCTCCCCCCTCACTGCCCTTATGACTGCGCCATCAACCTCTGTGCCAGAGCCCCGCTGCCATCGAGTCGTCTGTACAGCCTGTCACTTCTGGAGCGGGAAGCCATGGAGGCTCATATTAAAGAATCTTTAGACTCTGGCATAATTCGGCCGTCATCCTCAGCAGTGGGGGTGGGTTTTTTCTTTGTTGGCAAGAAGGACGGTTCACTGAGGCCATGCATTGACTTTAGGGAATTAAATAACATCACCGTCAAGGATAAATACACCCTTCCTCTGATTAACACAGCATTCGATTCCCTCCAGGGGGCCTCCTGGTTCACCAAGCTGGATCTCTGTAATGCCTACCATCTAGTGCGGATCCGAGAGGGCGATGAGTGGAAGACGGGGTTTTGGACCCCCAGCGGACACTTTGAGTACCTAGTTATGCTGTTTGGTCTGACCGATGTCCCTGCTGTGTTCCAACGCCTAATCAACGACGTGCTGAGGGATTTCTTGGGTGTTTTTGTGTTCGTCTATCTTGATAATATCTTAATTTTTTCAGTCTTTGGATGGGCATCGGGTGCATGTGAGGCAGGTTTTGCAGCGGCTTCTGGAAAATAAGCTATTGGTCAAGGCCTAGAAGTGTGAGTTCCACGCCTCCAAGACATCCTTCCTGGGCTTCATAATCTCCCATAATGAAATCCTCCCAGATCCCAGCAAGATAAAGGCAGTGGTAGAATGGCCCACTCCCTCTTCCCAGAAGCAGCTCCAGCAGTTTTTGGGGTTCGCCAATTTTTACTGCCGCTTCGTGCAGAATCACAGCATCATTGCTCTCCCCCTGACACATCTCACTTCTCCCAAGATCCCTTTCTGGTGGACAGAGGAGGCGGCTACGGCCTTTGCGGCCCTTAAGAAGATGTTCTCTGACTCCCCCATCCTGGCCCAGGTAGACCCTGCGCTCCAGTGCCTGGTGGAGGTGGATGCCTCGGACTCGGGGTGGGAGCCATTCTTTCCCAGCTGTCCCCAACAGATGGTAGGATCCAACCGTGTGCCTTCTTCTCTCATCGGCTGTCCCCGGCGGAGCAGAATTATGACATTGGTGACAGAAAGCTTCTGGCTGTCAAGCTCGCGCTGGAGAGTAGCGCCATTGGTTGGAGGGGGCCTCTCAGCCGTTCGTGGTTTGGACAGACCACAAGAACCTGGAGTATCTCAGGACGGCCAAGTGCCTGAACGCTCGCCAGGCCCACTGGTCCCTGTTCTTTGGACGCTTTGACTTTACCATCCCGTACCGCCCCGGGTCCAAAAACACCAAACCGGACGCTCTCTCTAGGCAGTTCACCTTGGATGCTACTGAAGTCACTGATCATCCTATTCTCCCTCCTTCGTGGGTCATGGGCGCTCTCTCGTGGGGCATCAGAGAGAAGGTCCTGAAGGTTCAGGATGCCGAGGTGGACCCAGGTGGTGGACCAGGAGGGAGGCTGTTCATCCCATCGGCTGTTTGGGGTGAGGTCATCCATTGGGCCCACACGTCCAGGTTCTCATGCCACCCTGGGAGGGTCTGCACGGTGGCGCTTCTCCAGAGGACGTTTTGGTGGCCCTCCCTTTAGAAGGACGATGGGGATTACATCCGCGCCTGCCCCCAGTGTGCTGCCAGCAAGACGTCTTCTTCCCCTCCAGCCGGGCTGCTCCACCCTCTTCCTACTCCCGGCAGGCCCTGGTCCCATGTGGCGTTGGACTTCGTCAGCGGCCTCCTGCCTTCTAATAACCATACTGTTGTTCTCACCATTGTCAACAGGTTTTCCAAAGCCGCTCACTTCATTCCCCTGCAGGGGCTACCTACGGCGAAGGAGACAGCAGACCTGCTCGTCCAGCATGTGGTAAGACTGCATGGGATCCCCCTGGACATCGTCTCCGACAGGGGTCCCCAGTTCATCTCCCAGGTATGGAGGTCTTTCTGCAACGCCCTTGGGGCTACGGTGAGCCTGTCGTCCGGATACCACCCTCAGACCAATGGGCAATGCGAGTGGGCTAACCAGGAGCTGGAGGCTGCACTGCAGTGTGTGGCCACCGGCAACCCGGCATCGTGGAGCACTCATCTACCATGGATTGAATATGCCCACAACACGACGGTCTCCTCGGCGATCGGCATGTCCCCATCCAAGGCTTCATTGCGGTACAACCCTCCGTTGTTTCCAGAGGAGGAGGGAGACATCACCGTCCCATCCCATCCGTCCGGGAACACCTGAGGCGCTGCCACCGGTTGTGGAGAGCGACCTGGACCGCGCTACGGCGCACGGCAGAGCACAATTTCACGGTTGCCAACCGCCACAGGACACCAGTCCCTTCCTACCAGGTGGGTCAGCAGGTATGGCTATCCACCAGACATTAATGTAACACAGCTGAGAATATCTTACATTTTACATGCATGTGTTCTTTTTCTCACAATCTCTCTGGTAGCACATGAAATACCCTTTTTTCATGTAACCAATAAATGAATTCCTCTGTTCTTCTCTATCTCTACATCACTTAACCATGAAATTATGATTAATCCCTTTCAACCTTGTCTTTGTAAATCATGAAATGAAATACTAGCACATAACCAGGGAATATACCGTCCTATTACTTCCAATATTCCCTTTTAAAATCAGTAAAACCCTGTCTGAGCTACTGGGTTTAGCATAACCTATGGATTTACATAGTAGACCAACACCATGTGCTTTTAGCATCAAACTACACATTGCATTCGACAGAAATAGTGCATATGAACTAAAAGTACTTCAGCATACTGTTGGGAACTGAAATCACATTTAGGAAAACCATACAGACACAAAGACAACCTTTTCCATTGCTTTTAAACAGGAAAAAAAATCCACTCGCGATTAGCATTAGCATAGCACTAACATTAGCATAACATTAGCATGTATCTGACTCACCAAGATGAGGTTTCAGTGTGAATACAGCAAAGGACACAGCCACAATGCCCCTCACGCTCGTGCTCCCGTCAACTTAGGATAATAAAGGTTGCAAATTAGCGTTTGGAGAGTGTTTAGATCCATTTATAGCATCTTTCTGAATGAAACTCACCAAGAAGAGGTATCTGTGTGAATCAGACCGCTTCACAACCTCTCTCGTCCGCGCTTATATCGTGAAAGACTGAATTCCGAGTGCGCACTTTCTGCCTCTACTCGGAAGGCGGGGCTAATATCGTCATGGCCTACAATACCTGGTGGACTGGGAGGGCTTCGGGCCGGAATGGAGGTCCTAGGTGCGTCCCTCCTTTGTTTTGGATAAAGACCTGATCGGGGACTTCCATCGGGCGCACCCAGGTAGGTTGGATCGACCGCCGAGAGGTGTCTCGTGGGGGGGGGGGGGGAGTACTGTAATGGTCTGCTTCAGTGCTCATTCCCTTCAGCTGCGCGCACACCTGTTCCTCATCACGACCTGGGCTATATTAACCACGCTGCCCTGGGTTCTGTGCGTCGTTGTCTGTCTATACTCCATAAGACCTTCTCCTGCCTTCATCTTCGTTCCTGAGTTCCAGCCATAGTCTACCTGAGTCTTTGCTCCAAGCCTCCAGTCATCCTGCTTCGGGAAGAAGCTCCCTTGGTCCAAGTAAACCCTGCTCATTCCTCTAATCCTTCTCCTAGTCCCCTGTGCACAGGCAGAGCTCCGTGGCGGCGGACCTCTCCCTCTCTGTAGTGGCGGACCACCTTCCTTCCCTTCCTGGCGGCGGACTACGCCGCATCTCTCATCCTGCACACCTTCATCTCCAGCTGCCGCAATGAGAACAAAGAACACTGTCTTCCTGGCCGTAGCCGCCGAGCTGAACCTGAGCAGCACAACATCTCTACAAACAGTAAGCCTTGAACTTAACTGCTCATTTCCATCGGTGATAACCCCTAACTGTCCCTGCTTCTGTGTGTTCCCAGGGTTGTCAGGTGTTCTGCTGTCCCCCAGCGGTATCAGATTACACAGTCACACATGCATACAGTCACACGTTATTGTTAATAAACTTAATTGTATCTATACCTGAGTCTGTGTCTGGTCACTGAGTCTATACACTATGTCAATGCAAACAGATTATTGTACATTTTTTATTTTTTATTTTTCCCCTTAAAATATTTCAGTTCGTTTTTCATTTGGGTTGTGCAGGTTATAGGTCACATTAATGGTGGAAAAAGCTTTGAAATGATTTATCTTGGTCTTATTTTTTTACATCACAAAATCCTGGTATTTGAACAGGGGTGTGCAGGCGGACTGGACTGGAAATCGAACACCAATGCTGCATACAAGAAGGGGATAAGCAGACTCTAATTTCTGAGGAAGTTGAGCTCCTTCAACGTATGCAACTGGATGTTGGAGCTTTTCTACAAGGCCGTTGTCGCCAGTGCCATCTTCTTTGCTGCTGAAAAGAGCCAGCGACACCAACAGACTTGACAAGACTTGACAAGATTATCAAGAGGGCTGGCCCTGTAACGGGTCTCAGGCCGGAGACCTTTGAGACTGTGGTAGAGAGGAGGCCACTAAACAAACTGAAATCCATCATGGACAACCCTGATCACCCCCTCCACCACACACTGGACAGAGAGTGAAGCACTTTCTCCAGCAGACTGCTACAGCTTCACTGCTGAATGGTCAGATACAGGAAATCGTCCCTGCCACATGCCATTTCACTGTACAATAATTCACTCTGATGTTGAATTCTGGTCATAACAATGTTGCCATACTGCACCTTGCAGTCTAATTTCACATTGGACCCTGCGCCTCATAGTCCTGTATTGTACAGTACAATCCATGTATCTATATTGGTCATCATCTGCGATGTAGTGTATAAAGTTATCTAGGCAGTTTTACTTTCCTGGGTAATTCGTTTGTCTATTATGCTGTGTGTGTGTTTCTGTCATTTTGGTTGTCTACTGTCATGCTGCTGTTACACTGTAATTTCCCAGTTTGGGATCAATAAAGTCGATCGATTGATCGACTGATAGATAGATAGATCGTGGTGGGCTAATGTTAGCTGCACAACCAATAACTATTTGATCATGGGACGTTCGGTTATTTGAACGCTAACCATTCGGCTGCATTACTGTTTACACTGGGTCTGTTTGAAATGAATTCAATCTCTTAAGCTGCATTCCGATCACCCAATAGTATGCTCCAAAGTGGACTGGCCAGGGTATCCACCATACTGATATTCCAAACCGAAGGGAGTTTTTCAGTTCAAAGAGAACTAACAACTGTGCAGGGAAGAAGTGAACAACGGTACATCGCTGGAAGTTGACAAGAAGATTACCCATAAGCCAATGTGCCTCAAATACGAGTAAAACAAACTATTGTTGCTAACGTTATTAAACTGATGTTGGTTATTGTTTCTATCACCTGTTAGAAATAAAAATATATTTGCATTAATATTTTATTTAAGAAATATAAATTATCCACCATAGTATCAGTACGTGTCCATGGTTACAGTGGTAACTCATGGAGGAGGAGCCGACGGTTACAGGGTGTTTCAAACGGAGAAATTTTGTGAAGGGCAGTTAACTTACTGATATTCTCTGAGAACAGAGCAGGGAGTAGGGAATACAGTTTGAAGTACACTTTGGATCGGAACTTAGCTTTATTGTTCTGATCTGAAGTAGCATGTGGGTGAGATGTAGGGACGCACACCAGTGATGCTAATTTAACCTAGCCACCTGCCGAGCTCAGGAGTGTTTTCAACATTTCAGTTACCTATAAGCATACAGCTCCACAGACCACATAAATTCACCCAAGAATTATCTTGAAAGTGTAATTTATCTTGTCTCAAAGATAGCCTGCATGTTCACAAATGCTGTCATTAGAGATGAAAAACTATCCTGATAAGTCTCCTCACTAGCAGTTCATAATACAATAATGGTTGTTTTCATTGGCCCCTTGTTACTAAGTGACCAGAAGAGTGAAAATCTTGGCTGTCCGCAGTTATCAATGTTAGCTCAAAAGCAGAAAGAGCTGAAAACTGGCCAAAGTTAGCCAAAAGGCTAATACAGCTAAAGGCCAAACACAGCTTAAAGTTAACTTAAGATAAGATAAGATAAGATAAGATAAGATTAGATAAACCTCTATTAGTCCCACAATGGGGAAATTCCAGGATTGCAGCAGCACAGGGATAGCAACACTCAGAGCAATAATTTAGAAGATAAAAAAAATAAGAGCAGTGGGTATGTACACATAAATATATAAATATATATACACAGTGCGGAGCATTGTAGCTAGATGGAATAAACAGCATAACCGTCTATTTAGTTACCCCACACAGTATGAATATGTACCCATACATATTGCCACCCTCCATAGCGACTGATATTGTCCTAGTTGTATACTGGAGGGGATCATTTTGTGTAAGTCTGTTGCATCTTTTGTATTCAATACTATTAGGTCGTCACGTTTTATTGCTATCTCTGCGAGCAGCCCTGCTTAGGTTATAAAGTCTGACAGCCGTATGTAGCAAGGACCTGCGAAACCTCTCGGTCGCGCACCTAGGATGATGTAGCCTACTGCTAAATGAGCTCCTCAGTGCGTTCAGTATTATCCTGCATAGGGTGGGACTTGGACTCCAGCAGAGATGACAGCTTAGCCACCATCCTTCTCTCTCCTATCTCCTCCACTGGGTCAAGGCGCTGCCCCAGGACAGAGCTAGCTCTCTTGATCAGTTTGTTCAGTCTCTTCCTATCGGCTGCTGTGATGCCACTGCCCCAGCAGACCACTCCAAAAGTGATGGCTGATGCCACCACTGAATCGTAGAAGGTCTTCAGGAGCACCCCTTGTACACCAAAAGACCTGAGCCTCCTCAGTAGGAACAGCCTGCGCTGCCCTTTCTTGTAGAGTGCATCGGTATTGTGTGACCAGTCTAGTTTATTGTTCAAATGAACACCTAGGTACTTGTAGAATGTCACCATCTCAATGTCTGTTCCCTGGATGTTTACTGGTGCTGTGAGGGGTTGTCCTTGCCTGCGGCAGTCCACCACCAGCTCCTTAGTTTTTCTCGTGTTGATCTGGAGGCAGTTCCGATGGCACCAGTCCACGAAGTCCTGGATAAGTCCTCTGTACTCAGCTTCATCTCCGTTGGAGATGAGGCCGATGATCACAGAGTCGTCAGAGAACTTCTGTAGATGGCAGTGTGTTGTGTTGTGTGAGAAGTCCGCAGTATAAAGGGTGATACTGACTGCTGAATAAAAGCTAAGTATCGATGAATACTAGCTTAGAAGCTAAATTAGCATAAATTTACACATGTGAGCATAGAAGGAGAAATGCCTCAAGTTGAATGAGGTTAGCTTAAAGTGACACTCTGCCAAAAATCAAGTTTTTCTGTTGTTAACATGTCTGTAACATGTTTTTTTGTGATTTACAAGATGTATCAAGACTAAAGTGTCAAGTCTGTGATTTTCTACTGTGAATTTCCAGTCCCCCCCCCTCCCCCCCAAAAAAGGCGACTTTGGACAGAGCATTTCTAGATACATTAAGTATTCCTGCTTAGCCTGATTGGTTATAACATTAACCAATCAGGCTAAGCACAGGGCATGGCTACAGACCTGAGTTCACTGCCTCAGGCGAAGAGAGAGGAGCCGAAGAGCAACAGCAGCTTTAACAAGTTGGGAAAGATGGCAGATTATATGTGTTCAGTTTTTGGCTGTGAAAGCAAAAAATCCTCTTCTTTTAAATTACATGTCTTACCCACAGACATGAAAATATGACAGCAATGTTTAATTTTATTTGGAAAAACCTCAGTGTTCCTGCTTAAAATACCGGAGAGGACATGGGTTTGCAGCATGCATTTTACCCTGCATGCCGAGGGAGACGGCCGCAGAGGTTTCCTGCCCTGGGATGTGTGGTGCAACGGCTGGGGTGAGACCGCGCATGCCATGGTTCCATGGCGGTGGGCGGACACACCAGACCGCTGGTCCCCAGCAAGCTGCCTGGCAGATACCTGTCAGCCCCCAGGTGGGACTGCTGAGAGCCAGCTCACTTCGGCAGTGGTCAGGGTGTCACGCCCACCAGCTCACCTCCTTCACTCCCACGCGGGAGAGACTCGGACAGCAAGCTGGGGAGACCCTCAGCAAGTGGGCAACCAGAGACCAGGAGGGAGCCCTCCAGCCTCCATGTGGAGCCGGGCAGTGACTGTCCGCTCCACCAAGAATGATCCTTCCGCAGGTTCACCGACAACTTTTACTTCCTCTAGCTAATCAAGTTGGATCGCCTTGTCGGAACCCAATGCCCTCTTCTTCCCGCTAACGGTGGGTGGGCGTATGGGTGGAACTAATTAGAATATTCATAGATCCGCACATACTTAAGTAGGTGGAAGATGTAAAAGCTCTTTCCAAGCAATTCTAAAGAAATGAAAGTTTTTTGTGTTTAAAACGTCACAATATACTATTTTGGGCAATACACATTAACACAAAAGTTGCCAAATTACATGAAAAAAGTCACAATTTTACACAAAGAAAATCAAAATTTATGAGAAAAAGGTTACAGATTGCAAGACAAAAGTCCCAGATTTTACACAATTTACCTGGTATCCTGCCGCTTTGACGACTTTGTGCGTAGAGAAGGGAAATGCCTCGTTGCTCAGATCTGTGTCCAACACTTCCTGCAGGACTTGACGGCTGAAAAAAATACAATAAAATAAAATCCCTCACAAACAAGGGTAAATCTGTGGCGGTCACCTCAACAGCACACATACGTCTGCCCAACGTCAGCAAGTTTGCAACGGGAATACATCTACTTGTAGAGGTTGTTTGCACAATGGCAAGACATAGGCTAGATGTCAGCATTATGCCAACATCTAGCCTATGTCTTCCAATGTGGAAATGACCACTTTAAGATGTATTCCTCATGCAAACTTTTATGTTGGGCCAATGTATGTGTGCTGTTGGGGTTGTAATCATTTTATCAAGTCACATTTGAATAAATAAATGAAAAAACTTTAGTCATGCCACAGTGGAGGAATTTTCTGTTTTATTAGCAGTGTGCAAAAATAAAATACAAAAATATATATGTAGCAGTATGTAAAAATGTATCCAGTCCTTTAGAAACAGTGGATGTTTAAAAGAAAAGCTGTAAAGAGTCTTTGTAGCAGACAGAGAAGCAGACTTTTCATTGTAGCTGTCTGTGGATTCCAGCAAAAACAAAACACTGGATTTACTGTAAGACAATGTCAGAGATGCATATAGTGCCACAGCTCTACCCCCACTGGCAAATCGGATAACTGCATGGCCATGTTAACACCCAAGTATATTCCCCTTGTGCAAAGGCAGCCTGCTTATACACAGACTGTGAGGAGGTGGACACAGGAGCCTGCTGATGCACTGCAGGACTGCTTCAAGACGATAGAATGGGGCGTACTCTGTGAACCACATGGGGTGGACATAGACAATATGATTGACTGCATCACAGAATATATCAGATTCTGTGAAGACATGACCATGCCAGCTCAGACTGTACACTGCTTTTCCAACAACAGACTATGGGTCACAAGTGAGCTGAAAGCACTTCTGAACAAAAACAAGAGAGCTTTTAGGTCCCGAGACAAGGAGAAGCTGAGGGGAGTGCAGCATGAGGGGAGTGCAGCATGAGCTGAGAGAGATGCTGAGGAGGTGCAAGGACAATTATAGGAGGAAGTTGGAGAATAAACTCAGGCAAAACAACGCTAAAGATGTGTGGGAGGGAATGAAACAAATAACTGGGTGCAAGGGGAGAATCAAGCAGACATCTGGGAGCCAGGAGAAAGCTGATGAACTGAATCTGTTTTTTAATAGGTTCAACTCACAGTCTGTCACCCCAACAACACAGCCAGACCCCCCCAACCCCCACCCTCCTGTGCAGCATCTCTCTCTATCCCCCTTCCCCCTCCTTGGGGGACACCAGGCCCCTCCCTCACATCACTGTGACTACAGACCAGGTTAAGAAACAGCTGGAGAGACTCCGTCAGTGGAAGGCGGCAGGCCCTGATGGCATCTCCACCAGGATCCTGAGGACCAGTGCCAACCAGCTAGCTGCGGTACTGAAACACCTGTACAACCTGAGCCTGAGTCTGGAGAGAGTACCGGTGGAGTGGAAGACATCCTGCCTGGTTCCTGTCCCCAAGAAGTCATCTCCATCGGACCTGAATAACTATCAGCAAGTTTCCCTCACATCTCCTGTGATGAAGGTCCTGGAGAGACTGGTCTTAGCCCACCTGAGGCCACAAGTGAAGATGTGGCTGGACCCTCTGCAGCTTGCATATCAGCCCCACTTAGGAGTTGAAGACGCTGTCATCTACCTGCTGCAATGAGCCCATCTGCACCTGGATGGTGGAGGAGACACTGTGAGAATCACTTTTTTTTGATTTCTCCAGTGCCTTTAACACCATCCAGCCACTGCTGCTGGGTGAGAAGCTGCAAGTGATGGGGTCGACAACTCTGTGATCTACTGGATTACTGACTACATGAACAGGCAGACCACAGTTTGTCCGGCTGGGCAATGTCTTGTCTGACATGGTAGTTAGTGATGCAGAAGCTCCACAGGGGACTGTGCTCTCTCCTTTTCTCTTCACCTTATACACCACTGACTTTCAGTACAACACAGAGTCATGCCACCTGCAGAAATTCTCTGATGACTCAGCTGTTGTGAGGTGTATAAGAGGAGGAGAGGAGGGGGAGTACAGGGCACTGGTAGACAGACTTGTGGAGTGGACAGAGCAGAATCACCTGAGGCTGAATGTCAGCAAGACCAGAGACGGTGATTGACTTCAGGAAGAAGAAGACGCCTTCTCAGCCATTGCAGATTAGGGGGGAGGATGTGGGGGTGGTTGAGGACTACAAATATCTGGGTGTCAGGATCAGCAACGCGCTGAACTGGAGATCCAACACCGAAGCTGCGCACAAGAAGGGGATGAGCAGACTCTACTTCCTGAGGAAGCTGAAATCCTTCAACGTGTGCAGCAGGATGCTGGAGCTTTTCTACTAGACCACTGTCGCCAGCGCCATCTTCTTTGCTGCTGTCTGTTGGGATAGCAGTATCAGGGCCAGAGACACCAACAGACTTGACAAGATTATCAAGAGGGCTGGATCTGTGATTGGTCTCAGGCCGGAGACCTTTCAGACAGTGGTGGAGAGGAGAACACTAAATAAATTGCAATCCATCACGGACAATCCTGATCACCCCCTCCACCACACACTGAACAGACAGCGGAGCACTTTCTCCAGTAGACTACTCCAGCTTCGCTGTCGACCTTCCAGGTACAGGAAATCTTTTCTGCTGCATGCAATTTCACTGTACTCACTGTGATGTTGTATTCTGGTCATAACTATGCTGCCACACTGCACTTTACAGTCTAACTGGTACCTCACATTTCACTCTGCTCCTGATAGCCCTGCATTGTGCAATGGGTATGATTCATGTGTTTATACATCTCACCATATATTCAGCTATGATGTGTATACTAGGTCTTTATAGTAGTGTTAGTTCTACTTTCCATGAATAATCCATTTGTCTATCATGTATGTATTTCTGTTGTTTGCTTGTCTACAGGTACATCTCAAAAAATTAGAATATCATGAAAAAGTTCAATATTTTTTGTCACTCATTTCAGAAAGTGAAACCCATACATTATATAGATTCATTACACAGAGAGTAATATATTTCAAGTGTTAATTTATTTTAATTTTGATGATTATGGCTTACAGCCCATGAAAACGCCAAATTCAGTTCCTCAAAAAATTAGAATATTACATAAAATTAATTTTAAAAAATAGTTTTTTAATAGAAATGTTGGCTGACTGAAAATTATGTCCATATACACACTCAATACTTGGTCGGGGCTCCTTTTGGATTAATTACTGTATCAATGTGGTGTGGCATGGAGGTGATTACGTGATTTCTCTTTGTGACATCATTACAGGCTTTATCCTCCGGTTCCTCTTCATGTTAACAGTCATCATCTTATGTGAGTTTTCTCAGCCGCTGATGCCTTTTATGTTTTCACAGCCCCTGTGCTGCATTTATTTTTTATTTAATAAATTGCTTATACAACTAAAGCTGTACTCACCTTAAGGAGTCACCCTTCCTGCTCACTGAAGGTTGTTCTATGACAGGTAATGTTTTTGTCGTTGTTGGTTTTTTGGTTTGTTTGTTTGTTTGTCTGTAGCAACATTACTCAAAAAGCTATTGACAGATTTTGATGACATTTTCAGGAAAGGTGTGTAATGGCACAGGAAACAGATGATTAGATTTTGGTGATGATCTGAGAGTGCATACCTCAGCCAAGGCTCTTATCTTCTCAGAGAGTGTTAGCAACAATTCTCCAAAACTAATAGACAGACTTTGATGCAATTTTCACCATAAATGGCTCTAGACCTACACACAAACTCATTACATTTTGGAGATGAACCATGAGGGACAGAAGGAACCTTAGTGGAGGTATGCGCTCTGTGCGGTTTTCTAGTTTAACTATTTTCTTGTAAATTTAAGACTTTTTCCACTTTTCACACCTAAATTCACATTTGTTTTTGTTTATTTTTTTGTAAATTTGACAAGTTTCTTCTAGATCTAAGACATTTTCTTGTAAATCTGAGACTTTTCTTCCAAAATTGACTTTTTTAAAATAAAACTGACAATTTTCTGGTAGTCTTCTCTCCCATAAATTTACAGACGTGGACAAAATTATTGGTACCCCTCTGTTAATGAAAGAAAAACCCACAATGGTCACAGAAATAACTTGAATCTGACAAAAGTGGTAATAAATAAAAATTCTAAGAAAATTAACCAATGAAAATCAGACAACGCTTTTGAATTGTGGTTCAACAGAATTACTTTATAAACAAACTCATGAAACAGGCCTGGACAAAAATGATGGTACCCCTAGAAAAGATTGAAAATAATGTGACCATAGGGACATGTTCAACCAAGATGTGTCCTCTAATTAACATCACAGGTGTCTACAAACTTGTAATCAGTCAGTCGGCCTATTTAAAGGGTGACAAGTAGTCACTATGCTGTTTGATGACATGGTGTGTACCACACTAAACATGGACCAGAGGAAGCAAAGGAGAGAGTTGTCTCAGGAGATTAGAAAGAAAATTATAGACAAGCATGTTAAAGATAAAGGCTATAAGACCATCTCCAAGCAGCTTGATGTTCCTGTGACTACAGTTGCACATATTATTCAGAAATTTAAGATCCACAGGACTGTAGCCAACCTCCCTGGACGTGGCCGCAGGAGGAGACAGATAATATGAATGGTAACAAAAAAGCCCAGAACAACCTCTAAACACATTCATGGTGAACTCCAAGGTCAAGGCACATCAGTGTCAAATCGCACCATCCGTCGTTGTTTGAGCCAAAGAGGACTTCATGGGAGACGACCAAAGAGGACACCACCGTTGAAAACAAATCATAAAAAAGCCAGACTGGAATTTGCTAAACTGCATGTTGACAAGCCACAAAGCTTCTGGGAGAATGTCCTATGGACAGACGAGACAAAACTGCAACTTTTTGGCAAGGCACATCAGCTCTATGTTCACAGATGCAAAAATGAAGCATACCAAGAAAAGAACACTGTCCCTACTGTGAAACATGGAGGAGGTTCTGTTATGTTCTGGGGCTGCTTTGCTGCATCTGGCACAGGGTGTCTCGAATCTGTGCAGGGTACAATGAAATCTCAAGACTATCAAGGTATTCTAGAGAGAAATGTGCTGCCCAGTGTCAGACAGCTTGGTCTCAGTCGCAGGTCATGGGTCTTGGAACAGGATAATGACCCAAACACAGCTAAAAACACCCAAGAATGGCTAAGAGCGAAACATTGGACTATTCTAAAGTGGCCTTCTATGAGCCCTGATCTAAATCCTATTGAACATCTGTGGAAGGAGCTGAAACATGCCGTCTGGAGAAGGCACCCTTCAAACCTGAGACAACTGGAGCAGTTTGCTCATGAGGAGTGGGCCAGAATACCTGCTGAGAGGTGCAGAAGTCTCATTGACAGTTGCAGAAATTGTTTGATTGCAGTGATTGCCTCAAAAGGTTGAATATATTAAGTTAAAGGTATCATCATTTTTGTCCAGGCCTGTTTCATGAGTTTGTTTTTCAAAATAATTCTGTTGAACCACAATTCAAAAGCACTGTCTGATTTTCAATGGTCAATTTTCATAGAATTTTTATTTATTATCACTTTTGTCAGATTCAAGTTATTTCTGTGACTATTGTGGGTTTTTCTTTCATTAACAGAGGGGTACCAACAATTTTGTCCACGTCTGTATAAGAAAAAAAAAATCACTAATGAGAAACAGAACATAATTAAGACATTTTTTTAAATTAATTTTGTACCTTTTGGGCCCCTGTATACTGATCATTCCCATCTCCTCTGAGAAATCAGTCAGCTCACAGTTGAAATTCTGGTCCTGGAGAACTGTTCTGATGTGGTTCCAGTTGTGTTCTGCTACACCGCCACCTACGGCCAGGTAGTATGCATCACCTGGAGAAGAAAAGAATGTTAGAAACTATTAAAATATGCAGATTTAATCACTGTATTTACATAAATAAACAAGCTTCATAAATAGAACCTATGACACATTTAGCCGATATACATATACGTATCCCTTCCTCCTGCTGAGCCACTTTGGTGTGGTCATGTGACTCGCACAGCTGCTAGTTAGCATGTTAGCTGTTCTGAGGGAGACCTGGATTATGATATCACCACATGGGGATTAGGGAATGGCTAATCAGGATGATAAACTCAACCTCAGCTAGTCCGTTAGCTAGCTAGTGGCTAACTATGATTTAGCTTCAGCCCATTATTTCCATGTTAGCTTCCACACACTTTATTTTCAGATGAAATAACAGTCAGAAGTGTTCATTATGCTGTGGGGCTTTAGCAAATCATTTTAAAGTGGACCATAAGGAGACGGTGCTACCTAAATCAGATGGCTGACATGGAGGACCATCACATTCAGATTGTGAGGACTGGCTCTCGTTTTAATACATAATAGACTAATTAATGAGACTAGCCATGTTTACATGCACAAAATGTCTTCAATCTGATTACAGTTCAGATCAGAACTTTACTGTTTACATGGACCCCGAAAAAAGCTGATCCGATTATGATATGTGTTTACACGTGTCACACATTTGAATGGACTAAATCATTCTGACATGTGCAGAATTGTCTGACATTCCAGAAATAGAAGAAGCAACTTCCGATGTAAACAAGCCCCGCTTTGTGTGGCTTTCTCTTTTTGAAATGGACCTGTATTGTGTTATTGAGACAGTACTTTTGCTTCTGCTGGTCTCTGTAATGAAGCTACAAGCCCAGCAGTACATATTTCTGCATATGAAGTTCTTTTAATATTTCAAGTAACATATTTGTGTCAGATATAGACTAGTTCTGTTTTACTCCCACCATGTCTTCCGCTAGCTGCTGTAAAGGTGGAAATACGTTACATCGACGTGTGGCTGATGTACAGACATACGCAGTAAACATATTTTCTATCCAAACTTCAGAATAAGTGTTTATATGTACACCAATCGGCTCAACAATTGGCATAACCCACCTGTCTCGATCGGAAGGAAATTTTGATCCGAAGGAGTGTGATTGGGTCAGAATCTTCAGATTGGCATGTTTACATGGAACATTTTTATTCTGATCAGGCTTTAAATGCGGTTACTTGTGTCAATGTAAACATGGCTAATTATGTAAGAGGCAGTGATGTTCATCAGAACTCTGACAAGGCCTGTAGACCAATCTAGATTGCTTGCCTGGAACTAACTGTTGTGTAGTTATTATCAGTAGGCAGTTTATTATTTTTTAACAAGGGGGGTGGTAGAGGTGGGGCGTATTCACAAATCTAAATACAAACATCCATCCATCCATCAATCCATGTTCTACCACTTTTCTGGGGGTCCGGGTCGTGGAGGCAGCAGCTCGAGCAGAGAAGCCCAGACTTCTTTTTCCCCAACCACCTGCTCCAGCTCTTCAGAGAGGATACCAAGACGTACCCAGACCAGCTGGGAGACATAGTCTCTCCAGTGTGTCCTGGGTCTGCCCTGGGGTCTCTTCCCAGTGGGACGTGCCCAAAACACCTCAAATGGGAAGCATCCAGGAGGCATCTTGATCAGATGCCCAAACCACCTCAACTGGCTCCTTTCAATATGGAGGAGCAGCGGTTCTACTCTGAGCCTCACCTGGATGACTGAGCTCCTCACCCTATTGCTAAGGGTGAGTCCAGCAATCCTACAGAGAAAGCTCATTTCAGCCACTTGTATCCGCGTTCTCATTCCTTCTGTCATTATCCAAAGCTCATGACCATAGGTGAGGGTAGGAATGTAGATTGACCAGTAAATTGACAGCTTTGCTTTAGAGCTTAGCTCCCTCTTCACCACAACAAACCTGTACAACATCCGCATCACTGCAGATGCTGCTCCGATCCGTTTGACAATCTCTCACTCCATTCTCCCCTCACTCGTAAATGAGACTGAGAGATACTTAAACTCCTCCATTTGGGGCAGGAGCTTGTCCCCAACCCAGAGAAGGGAATCCACTCTTTTCCAGCTGAGGACCATGGACTCGGTCTTGGAGCTGCTGATTCTCATCCCAGCTGCTTCACACTTGGCAGCAAACCGTCCCAACATATAAACCTAGATTAAGCACGGTAGAATAAAATGACAAAAGATGCTAATTTATAGTTAACAAAAGTCACCATAAGTTACCATAAGTGAGTCCTAAATTTATGAGAAAATTGTTATAAATTTGTGAGGGAAAAAGTGTCGATGAGGAAAAAGCATATTTGTGAAAAAGTAATACAAGAAAAAGTGGAAAATTTAATAAAAAGATGCAAATTTAGAAAAAAAAATCACATATTTATGAAAAAATAGTTTTACTTTTAAAAAAGTCAAACATTTATGTGAAAAAGCTGCAAATTTATAAGAAAAAATTAAAAATTACACTAAAAAGTTGCACATTATAAGGAGTACAATCACAAATGTATGAGGAAAAAATTGCAAATTTGCAAAAGCAGCAGATTTCAATAAATTTTTGATGTCCCCCCCCCCCCCATTTCACTTTTTTTTTTACTAATTTGTGAGGTTTTCTTGCAAACTTCTAACATTTTTCTTTTGCAACTTTTTTCCTGCCAAATTTTTGTGGTAAATTTGTTACATTTTCTCACAAAAATTTACAGCTATGTGTATTACTCATGAAGTTGAAACTTTTTTCTCATAAAATTATATATTTTTTTTTTATACATTTGCAGCTACCCTCTCACTGACATCTTCAGTTGTACTGTATTACCTATTCTTACGCTCTAAATTTCCATAGTGAGGCATCATTTCACTCAAATTCTGTTGTTGTGTTCTGGGTTTCTTGCTAACACAGTAGTTAGCTGCAACTAGCTTATATTTAAAATTAGTTACTTCAAAATTTAGCCTAAAATCTCACAGCGTATTACATGCTGATGATTCTTTACTTCATCTGAAAATGCCGATTAGAGGGCGGACACACCCATCAAGCACTAGCTCATTAGCTAGCTAGCAGGCTACTTGACTAAAGAGAGCAGACTGCTGGACTGTGTAAAAGTACGTATATAAACTATGAGTGGTGGACGATAGCCCCAACAACACACATATGTTGGGCCAATGTCAGCAAGTTTGAATCGGGAATACATCTTATAGAGGTCATTTGTACATTGGTGACACATAGGCTAGATGTTGGCGTAATGCCGATGCAAACTTGCTATAATGTATGTGTGCCGCTAGAGAGCATATTTAGTGGAACATAAATTGTGTTTGTGGAACTGTTGCGTAAAAACAATATTACACACAAGGTTATCCTTTATCAATGAATATATCACCACGGTGATTTGGTGCCATCTTCATTATTATGGCACTTCCTCTGGCATAACATTGCCAAATTAAGGGTATGAAGGGCGGCGCGGTGGTGGAGTGGTTAGCACTGTGGCGGCACAGCAACTCACCCATGGCCGGGGGATCCTGTGTTTGATCCCATCCCCCGACCAACAGCGATCTGTGTGGAGTTTGCATGTTCTCCCCATGTCTGCGTGGGTTTACTCCGGGATTTCTCCGGTTTCCTCCCACACGCCAAAAACATACAAGTTAGGTTAATTGGCATCAAACCTGGGGATTCCAAATTGTCCTTAGGTATGAATGTGAGAGTGAATGGTTGTCTGTCTCTCTGTGTTGGCCCTGCGATGGACTGGCAGTCTGTCCAGGGTGTACCCTGACTCTTGCCCAAGGATGCTGGGATAGGCTCCAGCCCCCCTGCGACCCGAAAAGGATAAAGCGGAAGAAGATGGATGGATGGATCGAAGTACAACACAGTGAACATTCTCTTCACTGTCCTGACCATTAGATTTTGGTGCTAGCGGCAGGTTCTGGTCTCCGGGTTCCAGCCTGCTGACGGTCAGATCGGCTTCAACTCCTCCTTGTTTGTTCAACATGCACGTGTACACCGTGGAGCCTGGAACAATTAGCAAAAAAAGAAAAAAACAACAACACTAAATTAATTAATTCAACAAATATCTCATCGTAACATGTAGCTTTAGTCAGGATTGGCAATCACAATGATGGAAACAGACATTCTGAGCTATGAGATGACTGTTGTAAAACGGTGCTACATAAATAAAGCTGAAAATGAAAGTTCAAAACAGACATAAATTTACATGTTTTCTGTTAATTTAGCTTACTCTTAAATTTGTGACTTTTTCCTTATAAACTTGTGATTTAGTCAAAAGTTTAAATTCTTTTCAATAAAATTGATTTTTTTCTTCTAGTATTTCAAAACATTTCTATGAAATTAAGCAATTTTTCTTATAAATCTGATATTTTTTGTATTTTTTCTTGAAAATTTAAGAGAAGCAAAGCTGACTAAGAATTTTTAAATTATAAGAAAAAGTCCCAAATTTATGAAACAAAATTTCCCCAAAATTACAAGAAAAAGTCCCAAATTTGTGGGAGAACACCCCCCCCCCCCCGAAATTTATGAGGAAAAAAGTTCCAAACTCAGGAGGAATAAAGTCAGAAATTTACCAAAAAAATCCCAAATTTACTGAAAACGTCCCAAACTTATGAGACAAAATTCCCTAAATTACAAAAAAAGAAAAAAAAAATCCTTACTTTACCAGAAAAAAGTCACAAACTTTCGAGAAAGAGGGAAAAAAAAAGTCTTAATTTCTTTGGGAAAAAAAAAAAAAACCTTCAAAATGTATGAAGAAAAAGTCGCAAACAGGTGAGAAAATGGACCTGGCTTCTTGTTAACGTCAGCGGTGAACAGCCAATCAGCTGCCTTCTTGGCGTCTGGTCCGGTCAGGTAGAATTTTCCAAAAGAGGACATGTTGAAAACTGCCACGGCGTTTCTGCAGGACAGGCATTCGCTCTTTATCTAGGTGGAATTAATTAAGCAGACCAAACAAAAAACATTACATGGGCTCGTTAACCCTCAAATAAATCCACAAATTTACAATTAAAGCTGCAAATTTATGACAAAATAATCTCAGAAATATACAAGAAAGAGCAAATTTATAAGAGAAAAAATATTAATTCATTTCCAAGAAAGAACCTATAAAATTACAAAAAAAGAGCTGCCAATATAATTAAAAAAGGCCTCAAATGAAATTAGCAAAATTCAAAATTTATCAGGAAAGAATTAATTTAAGAAAAAAAAATCGCATTTAAGTTAAAAAAAAATGGCAAATGTATTAGAAAAAGGTTTTTTTTGTTTTGTTTTTTTCCATAAATATAGTCCCTAGCTGGACATTTATAAGATTAAAAACAAAACAAAACCAAAAACAAATTTACAGGAAAAAGGTGAAACTTGTGAGCTTTTCCCAACATAAATTTTAACTCCTTTTCTCATAAATTTCTCAAGATGAAAGTACCAAAACTGATGGAAAAATTGCAGTTACAAGGAAAAAAAAACCTCACAAACTTACATAAAAACCTAAATTTACAAGAAAGAAAAAAAAACCCCACAAATTTATGGGGAAAAAGTCTTAAATTTATGAAAGTCTTACATTTATAGAAAAGTTTCTCAAAAATTTCACACATTTATGAGAAAAAAAAAGCCACAACGTTTCGAGAAAAAATAGTCACAACCTTAAATAAAAATCTTAAATTTACAGGAAAGAAAAAAATCACAAATTTACCGGGGAAAAGTTCTAAACTGATTAAAGAAAAGTCCTAAATTTCTAGAAAAAAATTGTCAAGGTGGGTAACACAGGGCTCAAATGCAGGCAGGAATATAGTGCCAGAAGGATGATTTATTGGAAAAAAACTGTGACAACAGAACAGCAGCACAGGGGCTGTAAACACAAAACAAAACCGGACTGACAGGCTAATGGAGAAGAAGGTAGAAATAATAATGACACCACACCTGGGACAGACTGGCAGAGACATATATAGACAGGCGAGTAATTAAGATAATGCATGACAGGTGGGAAGCAATCAGGGACAATGGAGAAGCACAGGATGGGTGGGGCTGAGCAGACAGAGCACATTGAGACTGAAAATACAAATGATAACCACAATACAGAGAAACATAACAACAAAGGGGAGGGCATGGCTGAACTCATGCCCTGAAGATAACAGAAAAACAAATAGGAACATAAAGCAAGGACATGAGCACAGTCATGTCCAAACTCTTACAAAAATCCCCCCAAATTTCACACATTTATGAGAAAAAAGCCATGAAGTTACAAGAAAAACAAAACAAAACACAAACTTGTGTAAAAAGCCTTAATTTACAAGAAAGAAAAATTGACAAATTGCCAGGAAAAAATTTCTAAATCTATAAAAGTCCTAGATTTCTGGAAAATATTTTCAAAAATTTCACACATTTATGAGGAAAAAAGCCACTAAATTGCTAGAAAAAAGTCACAAACTTATGTAAAAATCCCAAATTAGGAAAAAAAATTAAAGAATTTCACACATTTTTGAGAAAAAAGCAACAAAGTTACAAAAAAAAATAAGAATTTATCTCATTTTATTTCCTTATTCAACTTATATCAGACATATTTAATGTTATAAACATTTCTGTGGCTAAACAAAAACAACTGAGACTTGGACCTCTGAAGGTAGAATTTATACTATTATAATACTTTTTCTGGAATAATGTCATTTTGACTATGACCTCACCACACTGTGATGCGGGGGGAAGTCGAAAGTGTATTCTCTGGCCAGCAGCTCATTGTATTTGTAGTTTTGGTTCTTCTTGGTGTCGTATGCGCCATAGTAATCGTAGTCCTTCACCTTCACGGGAAAATTTTTAAAATAAAAGAACATCAGTTATCATCAGGACATTTTAACAAAAATTTTAAATCTCGTTAATGTGCAGCATTTTCCCTGTTGAACTACATTTTTTTTATCCTCAGTCTGACACTATATTGTTGTAATTTGTATTTTTTTTCTCTTTATACATTTGTATTTAGAATAGAACAGAAAAGGCTTTATTGACATTGTACAGTTGTACAGTACAATGAAATTGTGAGTGCTCCACCAGGCTACTGCACAGATAAAAACACGGTTACAGAACACACGATTAAACCCACAACTGAAATAAGAATAAAATACCCCAGGATTATGGAAATATACACAGGTATGGTAGTGGCTTTGCGGATGGAACAATGAGCATAAAAGTGTGGTGTGCAGAACACACAACTGAACACACGACTGAATAAAATGGCCCAAGGATTATTGAACATATACACAGGTATGGCAGTGGTTTCACGGATGGGTCAATATACTGCACTGTTCATGAAAGTGCGGAGTGCAAAGACAGGTGTGTTATTATGATAATTAAAAAAGGTCCTCAGTTCTGTGCATGAGAGCGTTTCGGGGGGGGGGGGGGGCTCTGACTGCAGTCCGGATGGCCCAGGGGAGGAAACTGTTTGTCAGTCTGGAGGTGTGGGACCTGATTGATCTGACACGTCGTCTAGAGGGAAGCAGGTCAAACAGGTGGTGGGCAGGATGTGAGGGGTCTCCTGTGATGGCCTTGATCCTTCTGAGACAGGAGGATCTGGGGATGTCCTCCAGGGAGGGCAGAGGGCCGCCGATGATTTTTTTTGGGCAGTGTTGATGACGCTCTGCACAGCCTTCCTGTTCTCGGCCGTGAAGCCGGCGTACCACACACCCAGGCAGTAGGTGAGCACGCTCTCCACTGAGCAGCGGTAGAAGGCCAGCGGCAGCTTCTGCTCCAGGTTGTTCTTCCTCAGGACACAGAGGAAGTGACGCTGCTGTGGGGCTTTCTTCACGAGGGCCTTGGTGATGACAGAGGTCTTTTGTAAATTTGACTTTTTCCCTCATAAACCTACAACATTCTTCATTTAAATTTTCCCCCTCATATACAATTTTTTTCTTATGAAACTATAAAGTTTTTCTCACAAAAATTTGAGTTTTTTGGGGTGTAAATTAAAGATTTTTTCCTTCTACTCAAAATTTGAAACTTTTCCCCCTGAAAGAATAGATTTGTCATTATGAATTTGACTTTTTTCTCCACACATTTCAAACCTTTTCTTGACCTTTTCCTAATTGAAATATTATTTAATCATTAACATTTGCTATCATCAGAATTTTCTCCTGAATGTTTTTCTCTCAAACTTTTTTCTTTTTTTTTCTTGTAAATTTGAGACTGCTCTTCATAATTTTCAGACTTTGTCCTTGAAAATTTACACATTTTTGAATAAATTTGCAAATTTCTCATAAATTTGTGACTTTTTTTCATGAAAATTGTCATTGTGTTTGTAAATTTGGAATTATTTTTCGCATCCATTTGCAACTTTTTCTTGTAAATTTGCACATTTTTAAAATGAATTTGTGACTTTCATAAATTTGGTACTTTTTTGGTACAAATTTGTATTTTTTCATGTAAATTTGCAATTTTTCTCAAAAATGTCAAACTTTTTTTTCTCATAAATTTGCTTTTTTCCAGTAAGCTAGCAGGTTTTTTCTTGTAAACTTGCACATTTAAAATACCTTTTTGATTTTCAATAAATAAATTTGATATTTTTTTCCTCTGAAACCGTTTTTTTTCTGATAAATTTGCATTTTTTCATCATAAATTTCTAACTTTTTTCTTGTAAATTTGCAGTCTTTCCCCTAAATGTGACACATTCTATTTGTAAATTTGAAACTTTCCTATTGAAAATTATTTTTTTTCTCTCATAAATATGAGAACTTTTCTTGTTAATTTGAGACTTGTTTCCCTTGTTAAATTTGAACTATTTTTCACATAAGTTATTTTTCTCATAAATTTATGACTCGTTAATGAGACTTTTTTTTTCCATCCATCCATCCATCTTCTACCACTTTTCTGGAGGTCTGGGTCGCTTAAGCAGCAGTTCAAGCAGAGAAACCCAGACTTCCCTCTCCCCAGTCACCTGCTCCAGCTCTTCAGAGAGGATACCAAGACATTCCAAGGCCAGCTGGGAGACGTAGTTTCTCCAGCATGTCCTGAGTCTGCCCCGGGGTCTCCTCCCAGTGGGACGTGCCCTCAAGTGGGAGGGTTCCAGGAGGCATCCTGATCAGATGCCCAAACCACCTCAACTGACTCCTTTCAATGTGGAGGAGCAGTGGTTCTACTCTGAGCCTCTCCCGGATGACTGAGCTCCTCACCCTATCTCAAAGGGTGAGTCCAGAGATCCATATGGAGAAGACTCATTTCAGCTGCTTGTATCCGTGAGCTCATTTTTTCAGTCATTACCCAAAGCTCATGACAATAGGTGAGGGTAGGAACATAGATTGACCGGTAAATTGACAGCTTTGCTTTAGAGCTCAGCTCTCTTTACCACGACAGATCAATACAACGTCTGCATCACTGCAGAGACTGCTCCGATCTGTCTGTCAGTCTATCGCTCCATTTTCCCCTCGCTCGTGAATGAGACCCCGAGATGCTTAAACTCCTCCACTTGGGGCAGGAGCTTGTCCCCAGCCCGGAAAGGACAATCCACCTTATTCTGGCTGAGGACCATGGACTCGGACTTGGAGGTGCTGATTCTCATCTCAGCCGCTTCACACTCAGTAGCAAACTGTTCCAGTAAGGCCTGTAGGTCATTGCTCGATGAAGCCAACAGGACAACATCATCTGCAAACAGCAGAGATGAGATCCTGTGGTCACTGAACATGACACCCTCCGTTTCTTGGCTGCGCCTAGAAATCCTGTCCATAAAAATTATGAACAGGATCGGTGACAAAGGCAGCCCTGGCAGAGTCCAGCTCTCACCGGAAACAAGTTTGACTGGGTGTTGGCAATACGAACCAAACTCCTGCAGCAGTCATATAGGGACCGGATAGCTTGTAACAACAAACCCGATACCCCGTACTCCCACAGCACCCCCTACAAGAAATCACGAGGGATGCGGGTGAATGCTTTCTCCAAGTCCACAAAATACATGTGGGCTGGTTGCGCAAACTCCCACAAACCCTCAAGGATTCTTGACAGGATAAAGAGCTGGTCTGATGTGCCATGACCAGGATGAAAACCACATTGCTTCTCCTGAATCCAAGGTTTGATTAACGGCCAGAGTTTGCTCTCCAGTACCCTGGCATAGACCTTCCCAGGGAAGCTGAGAAGTGTGATCCCCCTTAAGCTGGAACACACCCTCTGGTCCCCCTTCTTAGAAAGAGAAACCACCACCCCGGTTTGCCATGCCAAAGGCACCGCCCCCAACCTCCACACAACGTTGCAGAGGGGTGTCAACCATGACAGCCCTGCAACATCCAGGGCCTTGAGGTACTCATGGTGAATCTCATCCATATTTATTATTATTATTATTATTTATTTATTATCCATATTTTCCTCATAATTTTAAGATTTTTTTCTTCTTGTACAGTTGTGATACATTTTTCTTCATATATTTATAACTTTCTCGTTTAATTTTTTAATTTTTCTTTCAAAAGAAAAGGAAGATTGTTTTCCTTGTGTTTATATAATTTTTTTTTAAAAATTATATTTTTAAAAATCTTCGTACAGGTGCCGGTCCGTCTTTGCTGAACCATCCGGGTCGTTCCCAGCCATTTCGCTCCTGGAAGATGCAGCCCTGCTCCATCAAAACCTGAAAAGGAAAACCAAAAATTTTTAAAAATAATAATCTTCACCATTTGCTTTAGAGTCACTGAAGGACAAAAAAAAGAAAAAAAAAAGCCCCACCAAGCTTTCAATATTTCATTGACTTTTTTTCTGAGAAAGGCACTATAACTACAGTGGTGTGAAAAAGTGTTTGCCCCCTTCTTGATTTCTCATTTTTTTGTATGTTTGTCACACTTACATGTTTCAGTTCATCAAACAAATTTAAATATTAGACAAAGATAACACAAGTAAACACAAAATGCAGTTTTTAAATTAAGGTGTTTTATTATAAAGAGTAAAAAAAAAATCTAAACCTATATGGCCCTGTGTGAAAGTGATTCCCCCCCCCCCGGGTTTAAACATAAATTAACTGTGGTTTATCACATCTTTGGAAAGCTGAGTTCAATTGCTCTAGCCACACCTGTTCTCTATCAAGAAATTACTTAAATAGGACCTGCCTATCACAGGGGAGCACAGCAAAAGATCTTCAAAAGCTAGACATGATACTGCGACCCAAAGAAATTCAGGAACAAATAAGAAACAAAGTAACTGAGATCTGTCAGTCTGGAAAAGGTTATAAAGCCATTTCTAAAGCTTCGAGACTCCAGTGAACCACAGTGAGAGCCATTATCCACAAATGGCAAAAACATGGAACAGTGGTGAACCTTCCCAGGAGTGGCTGGCCGACCAAGATTACCCCAAGAGTGCAGCAACGATTCATCCAAGAGGTCACAAAAGACCCCACAACAACATCCAAAGAACTACAGGCCTCACATGCCTCAATTAAGGTCAGTGTTCATGACTCCACCATAAGAAAGAGACTGGGCAAAAATGGCCTTCATGGCAGAGTTCCAAGACGAAAACCACTGCTGAGCAAAAAGAACATAAAGGCTTATCTCAGTTTTGCCAGAAAACATCTTGATGGTCCCCAAGACTTTGGGGAAAATACTCTGTGGACTGACGAGACAAAAGTTGAACTTTTTGGAATGTGTGTGTCCCGTTACATCCGGCATAAAAGTAACACAGCATTTCAGAAAAGGAACATCATACCAACACTAAAATATGGTGGTGGTAGTGTGATGGTCTGGGGCTGTTTTGCTGCTTCAGGACCTGGAAGACTTGCTGTGGTAAATGGAACCATGAATTCTGCTGTTTACCAAAAAATCCTGAAGGAGAATGTCCAGCCATCTGTTTGTGACCTCAAGCTGAAGCACACTTGGGTTCTGCAGCAGGACAATGATCCAAAACACACCAGCAAGTCCACCTCTGAATGACTTAAGAAAAACAAAATAAAGACTTTGGAGTGGCCTAATCAAATTCCTGACCTGAATCCGATTGAGATGTTGTGGCATGACCTTAAAAAGGTGGTTCATGCTCAAAAACCCTCCAATTTGGCTGAATTACACAATTCTGCAAAGATGAGTGGGCCAAAATTCCTCCACAGCGCTGTAAAAGACTCATTACCAGTTATCGCATATGCTTTTTTGTAGTTGTTGCTGCTAAGGGTGGCCCAACCTGTCATGAGCCGAGCCAGTTTGCTGTTCAGGCTCGGTTCTGACCTTTCTCGGGTTATCTGTGTATTTATGTATTGTGTTATCTTTTGAGTTTCTTGTCGTTTCTATGTTTCCTAGTTTATTTCTGTACCTGTAGCCACTGTGTTCTGGCCGGCAGCTGTGAGGCAGCCTCTTTTGGCCTACAGTCGTGTGGACGTTGTCTGACACTTGCCGGTCCAACCACGACCCCTCTCTCATGACAGCCAGCTGGTTCCACTCCCGGTAATTGCCTTTCCCATGCTTCGCCCAGGTGCTCCCAATCTTCCTGGCCAGCAATGCTTGTACTTAAGCAGCTCTTTGCCAGCCAAGCATTGCTGGACTATTCGATTGTCATTTGTATCTGTTGTGCCACTGTACACTGTGGTCTGCCCACTTCATGTCCCGTCGTGTAAGCCAGTAAGTGTACCCTATCATTTTTTTGTATTGTCTTACACCTTTTTTGTGCCACTGTACACTGTGGTCTGCCCGCTTCACGTCCTACTGTGTAAGCCAGTAGTGTACCCTGTTTTCCGTTTTTTGTATGTCTGCACTTTTGGGATCTGTGTCTTCTTTCCTTAATAAATGTGTTTGTGGTGTAACCCTGCGCTTAAATCCGTCTTCCTTCTACTCCTCCATGCACTGCGTAAAACCGCATGGGGAGACGTGACACAGCAAGTTATTAGGTTTGGGGGCAATCACTTTTTCACACAGGGCCATGTAGGTTTGGAATTTTCTCCCCCTTAATAATAAACACCTTCATTTAAGCACTGCATTTTGTGTTTACTTGTGTTATCTTTGTCTAATATTTAAATTTGTTTGACGATCTGAAACATTTAAGTGTGACAAACATACAAAAAAATGAGAAATCAAGAAAGGGGTAAACACTTTTTCACACCACTGTATATAGGTTCTACATTTTATATGTGTGCCAATATGTACAGTAGGTGCCACAATATAGGTGCTATGTATATATAGGTGCCAGGCAATACTGGTGTCATATACGTATATGCTACTGTATGGCATGTGAGAGATTTTATTTCGGTGATATACACAAGTGATAATATATAGGTGTCACTATATAGGTGCCAGGGGCTATTATGTAGGTGCTATATGTACATTAGTACCTACTGTACATAATTTAGCACCATGTGTCATTATATAGGTGCCAAGTGATACAATATAGATGCTATTGTAGGTGCTGTATCTAAGTACTGTTATATACTGTAGGTAACATAAATCCTGTTATATAGGCATTACTATATAGGTGCTACATAGACAATATTTTACAGGTTCTATACCAAAATATTACTATATACTATGTACTATATAAACATAAGTGCTATTTTACAGGTCCCCTATGTAAATGAAAGTTTATAGGCATCATTGTATAGGTGCCATACTTAAGTTATATTAGGTATAACTTTTGTATAACACCATATAGGTGTGAGGTTATAATAATATAGATTCAAAGATTTTTATTTGTCAATACATGTACAGGACATACAGGAGAATCAAAATGTTGTTTTTCTCTTGCTTAGTCGTGTGCGTAATGTATAAGATGAAAACACAACAGCAGTCTATGTACAATAGCGATTCCCACAGTGCAAACAAATACAAAAAACACAGGAATCTTATGTCCAATAACCTTGCAGTGCAAGTTCAATTCAGTACAGGAGGTGCAAACAGTGACAGTTTGGAATGTGCATGGTCAGTAGTGCAATGACAGACTTTAGCAGGTGTGGCATTGGTGCAAATGGTTGCAGTAAGGTGCAAAGTGACAGGGTTGACAGGTTTAGACCCAAAAGCAACACGGACGGAGACAGGGAGTAAAGTGATAATAATCTTTATTACAAAATTGTGCCACAAATATAGCAATAATAATTTGCTGCAAGGATCTGGCAACCCTGTGAGGAGAGAGCAGAACAGGGGTAAGTATAATGGATGAGAATGGGAAAATCATATTGTGCGTTTATGCTTATAGGTCTGCTGCGGCAATGCCGCTGAACCAGGGTAGCTGATCCTCTTTGGCTGGAGAGTTGGTGACAGGGAAGGAGCGGTAGTGGTATTCCGGAGAAGAGCTGCAGTCAGGCTGGCCAGGCCTGGATGAAGGGAAAGGAGTGAAGGAGGAAGTGCAGGCAAAACGGTGGTAAATTGACTTACTTTGGGAGTGTGGAAGGGAATGTGCAAAGTCCGGGTAATCCAATCCAGTCTGTAATGCAAGTCCATAAGCCTAGGGCAGACAGAGGTCAGAGCATGGCAGGCAAACAGGGCAAACTGAGGTCCAGAACATCAGGCAGGCAACGGGGTCTAAAGCAAGCAGAGGTCAGAACACAGCAGGCAAGACAAGTGTTCATATAATGCAGGCAAGGCAAGGATATGATCTGGTTGGGGGTCTAACACGACCAAAATGAGAAGTGGGAGTGCTTCCTTTTTTTTTTTTTTTTTTTTAAAGGGCTCCTCTGATTAGCAACAGGTGGTGATCAAGGCTGCAGGGAGAGTGCTAATCAGAGAGGGGAGAGAGAGAGAGAGACTTTGACTTTTAAAAGAGGCTTTATTGTACAATTCAAAAATGCAAGAACACCAATATCACGGCCCCAAGTGTGTCACATCTCAAAAGTGCAAACATAACTCATCCCCCTGACCCACAGAACCCAAAACGTTCCCTACAGTCCATCTATTGGTGAATGCCTCCAAATTGTCCACCATTTGGTAGTAAGAGAACTCCACCTGGAGTCTGACTTTCAACAAGGCCTTGAAAGCAGACACAGGATCCACATTGCCAGAGTTGGTAGTCCGATTTTAAATTGTCAGCCAGATGGCAAGTTTAGCAGTACCAGATAGGAAGTTCAGCAAAGTGTGGGCAGACTTCCTTGCCACTTTATACTTTGGACCGTAAATGAACAAGCCAAAAGAGAAACGTTCACCCAAAGCCTGAAACCACTCCCGCAAAAGATCAAAAAGGCCAGATAAACGAAAACATTGAACAAACAAATGCTCCAGGGTCTCAACTTGGGAACAAAACAAACATTCCCCCCCCCCCCCCACAGTTGGATCCAGGCGTGCTCTGTATTTATTTGTAGCTATTGCCCCATGCACAATCCTCCACTGGAGATCCGCTGTCCGTTTCTCAATAGGAAGCTTGTACATGCACCGCCAGCTGCCATTCGGGGAGACCTCTGGCCCCAAAAAACCCGCCCACCTCGACTCTGTCACGTCCATCAGAGAGCGCAGATTCAGAACCTTCACACAGATGTGATACACCGTCCTCTTCCCGACAAACTGGAACCTGCCCATGCGAGGATTTCTGAAGGTCAGCAGGTGATCCTCCCCTTCCCTGCCACTCCCCCACAGCTGGACTTATGGAAATGGCAGGAAAGTTGGACACAGTGTCGTCATCCCATTGATTGGAAAGAGTGCGGTTTGTCGCAAACGCTCGAAGCGGTTGTGGCAGGGCAGCGCACACTTCCCCCTACCACCCTTTGCAGCAGTCTGACAGACGTAATGTTGGCACTCCGCCTCAGCGTTTCCATCGATGTGGTCGACAGAGAGAGAGAGAGAGAGAGAGAGAGAGAGAGAGAGAGAGAGAGAGAGAGAGAGAGAGAGAGGCAGACACACAGAGCAGGCAGGAACCCTTACACAAAGATATACAGCAGCAGATGTAGTGCTGTTGGTGTGCCGAGTCGTTCTATGCAAACAACTGAGGTAGAGTTATTATGTGGATGAGTGTGTTACCGTCCGGGGGGTGGGGGTGGGGGGGAGTAGCCAGAGTTCAGATGGCCTGGTGAACAAAGCTGTTTAGCAGTCTTGTGGAGTGGGCCCAGAGGCTCTGGTACCTTCTCCCTGAGGGCAGGAGGCTGAAGAGGGAGTGTGAGGGATGGGAGATGTCCCCTACGATGATGATGGCTCTGCAGTGAGGCGGGTGTGGTAGAAGTCCTTGAGGGAGGCCAGAGGGGCACCGATGATCTTGCTGGCTGCATTCACTGTGCGTTGTAGAGTCTTCCGGCAGGAGGCAGTGCAGCTTCCGCACCACATACTAATGCAGCGAGTGAAGATGCTTTCAATGGTGCCCCAGTAGAATGAGCACATGATGGGGGGGTTGGACTCATGCTCTCCTCAGTTTGCAGAGGAAATGGAGGTGAGTTTTAACCTTCTTGGCCAATGATGTGGTGTTGTTGGACCAGGAGAGGGTTAGGTGCAGTGCCTGTAGAATGCAAGTATTCCTGTCTGAAATAGGTATCCCAGTTAGGCTTAGCAGGCCCAACTGTAGGCTGTGTTTGAAAGTGAAATGCAAAAAGGTGTAGGCTATATGTCAGCATTCACGTTTGACTTTGACAAATATAAAAGGGACTAAATAGCACTAAGATATATTTGAGAATGACGCAAGTAGGTGGCGGTAATGCGCCTATAAGCTGGTTGCCAACCGCCAATCAAATCTATAAGAAGAAGAAGAAGAAGAAGATTTATTTGATTGTCCATCCATCCATCCATCCATCTTCTACCGCTTTTCCGGAGGTCCGGGTCGCGGAGGCAGCAGTTCAAGCAGAGAAGCCCAGACTTCCCTCTCCCCAGCCACCTGCTCCAGCTCTTCAGAGGGGATACCAAGGCGTTCCCAGACTAGCTGGGAGACATAGTCTCTCCACCGAGTCCTGGGTCTGCCCCGGGGTCTCCTCCCAGTGGGACGTGCCTGAAACACCTCAAGTGGGAGGCGTCCAGGAGGCATCCTAATCAGATGCCCATACCACCTCAACTGACTCCTTTCAATGTGGAGGAGCAGCGGTTCTACTCTGAGCCTCTCCCGGATGACTGAGCTCCTCACCCTATCTCTGAGGGTGAGTCCAGCAATCCTACGGAGAAAGCTCATTTCAGCCGCTTGTATCCGCGATTTATTTGATTGTGTGAATATTAATTACAGAATACCTAATTATTGAAAATGAATGGGACATCCAATAATACTGACTGTTTCAGAACCCTTGTTTGTCAGATCACTTATTTGTGTGATCTTTTATCATTTATATTCAAGATAATGGTGTAGCTTGTTCAGTGATGGCGTTAAGTGTAATATTGAATTTTTTCTGTGCATTGTCAATAAACTCATGCAGTACTATAACAGGACACGTTTACAAATATTTGAGACCCACTGTAGTGCATCATTTTATACTTTAGTAATATTTTGTTATTAAAGGGTTTTTAAAAACTGTAATCAACCGAATTAACTACGAAACACCCAACATTATTATACACAGCAGAAGGACCCATTTGACTGCAACTGTTGCATCAGTGTTGCCCATTCGTCAGTAAATATTCAACAAAAATGATTTATTTCATTATTTGGGTGTTTTTGTGTCCTGTGCTTAGGCCCTGTTACACCTAGACAATTTAGGCAGCGTTTGCAAAACATATGTATCCTGCCTCTCGCCCAAAGATGCTGGGATAGGCTCCAGCGCCCCCCCCCCCCCCGCGACCCGCAAAGGATTAAGCGGAAGAAGATGAATGAATGAATGAATGAATGAATGAAAAATTTGGAGAATACTCTGGTGTAAGTGGAATCAGTTATGGTCTAAGCTGTGTCTAAGTTAAGAACACGCTGAAGAATGCTGAAGCTCTTGCTGAGCTCCTCTGAAAATTTTCCACATGCTGAAACTTTTCTGACGCATCAGGCATATGGTTGATACATCTCGCATTCGTGGAGCAAAGGTTGTAGGGAAGTTATGTATTTGTTTACACACGTTACTTGTCAATGACTCATAGTTACTCAAAAGTCGAAATATCTCAAGATTAATGTCTAGCGTACCCAAAAATTGTTTCTAACATATGAGTAATGCTCTTTGAACCTATGTGTAACTTATTGAACGGGTTTCTAACTTGGAGCTACACTATAATGGTATATTTGCAGCGTTGGTTCACAGGAAAATCCTGTACAGAGCTCTGCTCAGCTGCTGCCTGCAGCACACGTAGAGCTAAACACATGTACTTGTTTGTATAACGGGACCTGTCAGGGATGTGTCTGAGCACTTTCAAGTTACAGGATAAAGTTCCAAATCACTGTTTAGCCCTCCACCCATGTTTTTTTTTTTTTTTTTTACCTTTGCAGTCTGTCATCAGCTGTCCAGTGTTTTTCTGATGGATATGCCAAAATGTCTCAACACCGGAGGAGATGGATCCAATCAGCCGATTGCCTGAAACGCAGGGCTCATCTGTTTTCTATGATAAATCACATTTTGCTGTTGGCTGCGCCACCCGGAAAAAACACAGTCCATGCATTCTCTTGTTTTTATCACTTTATTGAAAATATTTTTTTTTTAAAATTGCCATCAGTTAGCGTGCCTTTGAGCTAGGTCGTGTCAGGTCGCTGCTTCTCCCGGCATGTTCTGTGTTGGATATACAGTACACCAGTGTTCTTTGTCAGACCCGGTCCCCACTGACGCTCCTCCTAGCCTGCTCACTTGTGTTTTCCACATATGCAATTACCCTTTAGACCAGGGGTGGGCAATCATGTGCCATGGAGGGCCCTTCCACTGCAGGTTTTCTGTTCCACCCAGTCTCTTCAGCAGGTGTTTTCACTGATTAGCAATCCTTGAAGTTGATCACAGCATACACCTGCAGAAGAGACTGGGTGGAACAGAAAACCTGCAGTGGAATGGCCCTTACTGTCCAGCCCTGCTTTAGACCTACGCAATCACGGGAACTTGATGGTATAATTTTTTTACGCATTAAATCTTCAGTATTATCTTTTTCTAGTCAAATCTGTCGTTTTCACTTCTTTTGTTAGGGGAACACTGTGGTGACTGACTGGTCGTGATGCTGCATATTATCCAATCAGCATGGTCGTGATGCAGTGTATTATCCAATCAGCATAGCCGTGATGCCGCGTATTATCCAATCAGCACAGAGTCAAGCCGAAACCCCTCCCACATTTCCCGAAGCAAGGGCATGAAGAGAGAGTGGTGACAGAGTAGTGGCTAAACTTTTATTGAAAAAAATTGCATATTTTGACTGAGCGACTCTATACTCGGGGATGCACACCCTCGTAACCTTAGCAAAGCACGTATAAAATCTTAGGCCAGTCTGGTGAACGGTTCAAGATATATGCGTGGAAGAGACAAACAGATAGACACACACACAAACACAGATTCCGTGCATTTATGGATAGATAGATAAAAAAAAAAACTAATAAATCACATGTACATAAATATTCACAGCATTTGCTCAATACTTTGTTGATACACCTTTGGCAGCAATTACAGCCTCAAGTCTTTTTGAATATGATGCCACAAGCTTGACACACCTTTAGGCCTGATTGATGAATTGCTGCAGAGATGGTTGTTCTTCTGGAAGGTTCTCTTCTCTCCACAGAGGAGCGCTGGAGCTGTGACAGAGTGACCATCGGGTTCTTGGTCACCTCCCTGACTAAGGCCTTTCTCCCCCGATCACTCAGTTTAGATGGCTGGCCAGCTCCAGGAAGAGTCCTGGTGGTTCCAAACTTCTTCCATTTACAGATGATGGAGGCCACTGTGCTCATTGGGACCTTCAAAGCAGCAGAAATTTTTCTGTACCCTTCCCCAGATTTGTGCCTTGAGACAATCCTGTCTTGGAGGTCTACAGACAATTCCTTTGACTTCATGCTTGGTTTGTGCTCTGACATGCACTGTCAACTGTGGGTCCTTATATGGACAGGTGTGTGCCTTTCCAAAGCATGTCCAATCAACTGAATTTACCACAGGTGGACTCCATTTCAGCTGTAGAAACATGTCAAGGATGATCAGTGGAAAGAGGATGCACCTGAGCTCAATTTTGAGCTTCATGGCAAAGGCTGTGAATACTTCCTGTATGTACATGTGATTTCTTAGTATTTTTACTTTCAATAAATTCACAAAAATCTCAAAAAAAACTTTTTCACGTATTGTGTGTAGAATTTTGAGGAAAAAATTAATCCATTTTGGAATAAGGCTGTAACATAACAAAATGTGGAAAACGTGAAGTGCTGTGTATATTTTCTGGATGCACTGTAGGTGTTATTGCATAGGTGCAACAGATGCTTTTACACTTCCTATTGAATTTATGACTTTCGTAAAATTTTGCAATACACTTTTTGTATTTGCATAAACATCCTCTGATAATTCTTGTAGGTATTATATTATTTCTAGTTTCTAAGGTGCAGAGCCACAGGTTGCAGACCATTATAATGTTCTTTTTTCCTCATCTTCAGATGACATGGATCATGGCTTTCTGCAGCTTTTCTCACTAAACAGAGATGTTTTCTGCTATTTTTTTTATGCCATAATTTTCCCTCATAAATTTCAGATTGTTTCTGGTAAATGTGAGGAGAAAAGACGAACAGGTTGTAGAGCCCTGATTTAGCCCCCTCTTTTATTTTTCCTCCTCTCCTTTCTTCAGCTGTCATGTGTTGTGGCCGTGGCCCACAGTCCTGGTGTTTCTGCTGCCAGAAAACCATCCCACACTTGGGTTAAATTTACCGTCTGAGATACTGAGGAGGAGACGTAGAAGGAGGAGGAGGAGGAGGAGGAGGAAGCAGCAGACACCAAAAATGATCCTGCATCGCCTCCATTTCCACAAACAGCTTTTTACTCAGCTGCATTTATCTGCTATTGGTTTATCCGCTATCATTGTTAATGATATGGGTTTTATTCATCTGTCTGTGATGTTCTATACAACCTCTGAGAGGGACTTCATGTGAACATGTGGTTCAGTTCTCCAAAGGACACTGTCATTTATGATCGTAAGTTATTATATAGGAGCTATACAGAAGTGCTGCCACTGTATGCAGGTGCCTGTATGCAGATGTGTGTATACAGTATATATACACACAGACGTGGACAAAATTATTGGTACCCCTCTGTTAATGAAATAAAAACCCACAATGGTCACAGAAATAACTTGAATCTGACAAAAGTGGTAATAAATAAAAATTCTATGAAAATTAACCATTGAAAATCAGACAATGCTTTTGAATTGTGGTTCAATAGAATTATTTTAAAAAAAACAAACTCATGAAACAGGCCTGGACAAAAATGATGGTACCCTTAACTTAATAATAATAAACAAGAATGTACTCATGTATGAATTATTTGTCTGCAAAGTGAGAGTGAATGAAGGGAAGGAATAAATGTGTTTGTTTATAGTGAGTGACGGAGGGAGGAAGGCCTGAAATAGGCAAATGTGAGTTATGTTATATGTGTTAAATGTGAGTCAGGCTGTTATATTTGTGTATTTATAATATTTATGTTAAAGGTGAGTCAGGCTGTTATATTTGTGTATTTATAATATTTATAATATTTATAATTGTGTATTTATAATTTTTCTGCATTGATGTATGTGGTTATTGTGTATATTTTTATCTTGATTCTTTTTTCTAAAGCCCATCCAGGGACAAGAGTTGCAAATTAGCTAATAGCTATACACTCTATGTGCAACACATCAGATTGATTGTCTTTGATTAATTGTCTATGTTTATTGCACTGTCCCTGTCAAATAAACTAATCTACTACTACTAATATTTTGTTGCACAATCTTTTGAAGCAATCACTGCAATCAAATGATTTCTGTAACTGTCAATGAGACTTTTACACCTCTCAGCAGGTATTTTGGCCCACTCCTCATGAGCAAACTGCTCCAGTTGTCTCAGGTTTGAAGGGTGCCTTCTCCAGATGGCATGTTTCAGCTCCTATGTTTCAGCTCCCTATTATCCATCTCCTCCCGCGGCCACGTCCAGGGAGGTTGGCTACGGTCCTGTGGAGCTTAAATTTCTGAATAATATGTGCAACTGTAGTCACAGGAACATCAAGCTGCTTGGAGATGGTCTTATAGACTTTACCTTTAACATGCTTGTCTATAATTTTCTTTCTAATCTCCTGAGACAACTCTCTCCTTTGCTTCCTCTGGTCCATGTTTAGTGTGGTACACACCAAACAGCACAGTGACTACTTGTCACCCTTTAAATAGGCCGACTGACTGATTACAAGTTTGTAGACACCTGTAATGTTAATTAGAGGACACATCTTGATTGAACATCTCCCTATGGTCACATTATTTTCAATCTTTTCTAGGGGTAACATCATTTGTCCAGGCCTGTTTCATGAGTTTGTTTTTTAAAGTAATTCTGTTGAACCACAATTCAAAAGCATTGTCTGATTTTCTTTGGTTAATTTTCATAGAATTTTGTCCACGTCTGTATATATATATATATATATATATATATATATATATATATATATATATATATATATATATATATATATATATATATACACACACAGCCGTGGACAAAATTGTTGGTACCCCTCTGTTAATGAAAGAAAAACCCACAATGGTCACAGAAATAACCTGAATCTGACAAAGTGGTAATAAATAAAAATTCTATTAAAATTAACCAATGAAAATCAGACAATGCTTTTGAATTGTGGTTCAACAGAATTACCTTTTTTTTTGTAACTTTGATTTTTATTCATTTTTCATCATACATATTACATTCAGATCACAGTCTCTATATTTTAAAAAAAGGAGCTAGAAGAAGAAAAAAAAAAGGGGGGGAACAAATGTTGGAGCATCAAGTTTTTAGTTTCCATCTCTTAATTCTTCTGGTTTTTCCAGTGTCTTTGGTTATTCTTTCAATTTCTGTCTCGTTGTTGCACTTTGTAGTGTGTCCATTTCCACCATTTTTTTTCATATTATCCTTCTTGCATTCTTTGTCGATATGTTAGTTTTTCCATTAAACGTATATCCTCAACAATGTCTGTCCATTGCTCTTGGTCAGGAAGAACTTCTGATCGCCATTTTCTTGTGATTGTTTTTTTTACATGCAATCAGCATGATTTTAACTAAATATCTGTCCTCAGCCTGTATTACATTGTCTCTTTTAAGATCACATAAATACATCAAGTTACAGTTCATTGGTATATTATATCCTAATGTAGGAAAGTGTTAATTTTGGATAACCTCTAGTGAACCCTCAGAAACAGTGTGGATTAGATGCTAATGGCAAATGTGAATATTCTTAATAAATGTACCTAAGAGACTATAATTTAATGATTAATAGTAAATGGGAGCATTTATAGGGAATGTATTGAAGTACTGAATATGCACTGTCTAGATATGAGCTGTCAATGGAAGTAGTAGCGTTTCTACGCCAGAGGTGGCGCTCAGTAATGTTAAGACACTGTGTAGTGTTAGAGAACACCATAGAAGAAGAGTGTATGCGCTCTAGTGAGTGTTCCGCAGAACGTTCGAGAGAGACGTCGACACAGACGTAGAGACAGAGTGTAGAGACAAGATGGTGTATAGCGATGTGCTGTAAGTGATGTGCCGTGCCGTGTGGGCTGGGAGAAGTCAATAAACAGTCGCTGTAAAGTCTAACAGCTTGGCTTTATCATCCTTCCTCCCTCTTCGCCCCTCCTGGGTGTAACAAAACTTGGTAGCAGAGGATGGTTCAGTGTGTCTCAGACGGTGAGTGAGCAAATAAAAAAAAGGAAAAAAAAAAGGCCGTAACAATGGAGCCGGAGCAGCTACAAGCTAAGCTAACTGAGGCCTTGGTGCCGTTACGGGCCGAACAGCTAAATGAGGTCTGTTTATTTGCAAAGATAAGCCCAGCCGAACCGTCTAAGAAGTACACGCTGATACAACTGTTAATCAAGGAGGTTAAAAAACCATCAAACGCGAAGAGGAGGATGTTGTCCGCGAGTTTCTGCTAAGGCTAATAGCATGTGCTAACGAAGCTAAGCTAAGTGAACCGTTGACGTAGGCAGCGACAACGGCAGGCACGAGCCGCGAGGCGGAGGCACTCGCCAGTTTACAGAGCCAGTATGCATGAAAGTATTATTGACTCAACCAAACGGGTTGAAGAAGAAATAATAAGGCTGACGGATGATCAGGCCGCGCCGTCACCGGGCCGCCATTTTGTGACACAGCCCGAGACCGCGCCGCCGAGCCGCCATTTTGTGATACAGCCCGCGGTCCCCACAGCGCCCCTACCGCCAGAAGTGATCATTAAACGGGAGTTTAAGATAAATGGGCAGATAGGGGAGAGGGGCCAAAAAGACAAGTTGTCTTATTCCAATCTCACTCACCAGATTGATATGGGCTTAAAGAAAAAGCACAGTGAGGCTGAGATAATTGAGGCTGTTGTCAAAGCAGTAGTAGTGAGTCCTGGATTGAGTTTGCGCGCTATGCTGGAGATTAAGTCAGATCTCACACTGCCACAGCTGCGCATAATCCTGCGAGGACATTATATAGAACAGGGGTGTCCAACCATGTGCCATGGAGAGCCAAGACCCTGCAGGTTTTCTCTTCTACCCAGTCTCTTCAGCAGGTGTTTTCACTTATCAGCAATCAGTGGGAAGAAGTTCACTGAAATCTGCTGTTGAAGACACTGGTTGGAGGTAAAACCTGCAGGGTCTTGGCTCTCCATGGCACATGGTTGGACACCCCTGATATAGAAGATAGTTCCACTGACTTGTATCATCGTCTGATAAATCTCACACAAGACAGTAATGAGTCACCTCAGAACTTCCTGTTTCGTGCCATTGAGCTGAAGGAAAGACTTTTAGCAGCATCCAGAGATCCTGGCACTGAAGAGCAGTTTAGTGCTGATTTTATTCAGAGGAAGTTTCTGAGGGCGGTGGAAAAAGGACTGATCAGTGTTGATGTGAAATATCAACTGAAGCGTTATTTGGAGGATCTTGCTGTCACCGATGAGCTACTGATTTCAAAGATGAATGCAGCAGCCAGTCTTGAATGGGAACGGCATCAGAAATTTAAAAGGCACACAAAAGGATTTAAGGATTCCAGGATTGCTGTTGCAATCCTGGAATTTCCCCGTTGTGGGACTAATAAAGGCTTATCTTATCTTATCTTATCTTAAGAATTAAAGGTTCGAGAATGCCGAGAGGAAAATCTGACGGGTCAGTATGCAACCGAGAGAGAAGTGGATGGCCAAGAGCGCCCCCTACCATCGACAAAAGGAAAAATCCTTAAATCCCAAAGCACAGTGACCCGTATGGAATCTGAGCTCCTGAACATAGTCACGCAGCTGAAGAGTGACATGGAGGAGATCAAAAAGGCCATACGTGGGTCTCCCAGAGCACCTCGCGCTCAAAGAGCCAGGAGGACACATGGCTGCAAGAGATGCCAGTCCACCAGCAATGGCGATCAATGCAACCACTGCTTCAGGTGTGGAGTCAGCGGCCACATGTCAAGGGAATGTCGGATAGGGAGGAGACTCGGAAGAAGAACAGGGCAAGTAGATACGGCGGCCAATACTGTCGCAACTACATCAGAACAAGCTAACACACAAGAGCTGTATGAGCTTGTTACTGACAGTATTTGGAGGTTAGAAGCAAGGCTGGTAGCTCAGGCCGAGCTACCTCCTGTAGAAACGGTCCGTGTTAATCTACTGTCCCCTAATCGCCAATTACAGTTACTCAATTTGGTTGGAAAAAAATATGTCATCAAGTGCTTCCTCGATGACAAGGAGACACAAGCATTGTGGGACACAGGGTCACAGGTGTGTTTAATGAATGACACCTGGAGACAGGAACACCTGCCACACACCACCGTCAGAGACTTAGCCGAGTTGGTGGGTCCAATTATCCTGAGTGGGAGGGCAGTGAACCAGACACCGATTCCATTCTCAGGGTGGGTCGAAGTCACATTTAAGCTGCCGACAGTTAGTCGCCCACCGGTGGAACTCTTAGTTCCTGTGCTAGTGGTGAAGGAGGACGGAGTGGCAGAGCCGCCTATCATTGGGTTCAACGTGATTGACCATGTCCTGAAGATGGGCATTAAATCCCCTTGTGCTATCAGTGAAGCTGTTAGCGCAGCCTTCTCATTTGACTGTAAGAAAACAGAGGTGTTTTTAAAAGTGATGCAAAATGAGGAGGATAGGCTGGGGGAAGGAACGGTAAAAGCTGGCAGTGAGTTGGTTACCATCCCTGCTGGCCAAACCAAAACAGTCAAAGGTTGTGTCAGAGCAGGCTCACTTCCAGACACACAAGACGTCTTATTTGAGCCGAGTCAGTACACCCAATTACCAGAGGGTTTGCAGATGCAAAGTGGGTTGGTGCAGTTATGGAAAGGGAAGCGATCTATGTTCAAAATACCTGTAACAAACAGTACGTCCCGTGATATCCAGCTGCCCGCAAAGACCATTTTGGGGGAAACGCAGAGAGTTAAAACTGCTTATCCGGCAGATATTAGACCCCCTGCTGTAAACCAAGCGACCGTCGACCCAACGACGAGTGAAATGGGAAGAAACAAAGAGACCGAAATGAACTGTGCTGTCAAAGAGACTATGGACATGTGGGACCCTCCAGTTCCCCTTGATCATCTCTCGCCCATACAGCAAGAGCAAGTAAAACAGCTACTACGGGAGGAACGGCAAGCGTTTTCCCGTGATGAGTATGATGTAGGGACAATTCCCTCTTTACAGTTGAAGATCCGACTCAAAGATCACGATCCTGTCAAAAAGACTTATGTTTCTGTTCCCAAACCACTTCATAAAGAAGTAAAGGAGTATTTAGAAGACCTGCTTAACAGGGGCTGGATCACCAAATCCAAGTCATCGTATTCCAGTCCAATCGTCTGTGTGAGAAAGAAAGATGGAGGTCTGCATTTGTGTTGTGACTTTAGAGAGCTGAACAAGAAGTCTATCCCAGACAGACACCCGATTCCCCGCATACAAGATATGCTGAACAGTCTAAGTGGGAGTGTGTGGTTTTCAGTCCTCGACCAAGGAAAGGCGTATCATCAGGGTTTCCTGGAAGAGTTGAGTAGGCCCCTCACTGCATTTATCACTCCCTGGGGTTTGTTCGAGTGGGTAAGGATTCCATTTGGTTTGTCCTCAGCACCAGCAGCATTCCAAAGATCTATGGAGGAGTGCTTGTGGGGGTTGAGAGATGATGTTTGTCTGCCTTACCTCGATGATAACCTTGTTCATTCACAGACTTTTGAAGATCACTTGCGAGACCTGAGAAGCGTCCTGCACCGCTATCAAAGTCATGGAGTGAAGTTGACTCCCCGGAAATGTGAGTTATTCAAGCAGCAGGTACGTTTTCTTGGTAAAATGGTAACAGGACAGGGTTACACCATGGACCCTGCAGACATTGCCCCAGTGCAGACACTCAAACAGCAGCAACCTTCCACTGTGGGAGAGCTAAGGAAATTGCTAGGTTTTATTTCATATTACCGCAGCTATATTCCAAACTTCTCTCGTATAGCAAAGCCTCTTTACGACCTTCTGGCTAAAGATCACACAGACAAAGCAAAGAAAAACTCAAAGAAACATGTCAAAAAGAACGATGGTGGCCACTTACCCTCATCTCATGTGATCAGGTGGCGCCCAGAGCATCAAGCAGTAGTTTGTCAGCTTGTTGACCTTCTTACCCAACCCCCAGTGTTAGGTTACCCGGACTTTGAAGAACCCTTCATTTTACACTGTGACGCTTCACAGGCGGGGCTTGGGGCGGTGTTATACCAGCGACAACAAGACAAACTGGTGGTGATAGCATATGGCTCCCGGACACTGTCAAATTCAGAGAAGAACTACCACCTTCATTCAGAGAAGCTGGAGTTTCTTGCCATGAAGTGGGCCATCTGTGAGAGGTTTCGGGATTATCTGTACTATTCTCCACCATTCACTGTCTATACGGACAATAATCCCCTAATGTATGTGCTTACCACCGCAAAGTTACATGCAACCACACAGAGGTGGGTAGCAGAACTAGCTGATTTCCAGTTTGTGATTAAGTATCGCCCTGGAAAAGCAAACAGAGATGCAGACGGACTTTCACGTATGCCCCTAGATATGGAGCAGTACATGAACAAATGCACACAGAATGTTGATCCTGATGTGATGAATTGTGTGACACAGGCAGTCAAGGTGAAGTCACAAGAAAATGAACCATGGCTCTGCCCAGTCACCATTTCTACTCTCATCAGTGAAGCAGATCAAGAAGCCAGCTCTATAGCTGAAATATCAAAGACTGATCTAAAAAGAGCTCAAGAAGAAGACTCCGTGATTGGAGAGGTGTTGCGCTATGTGTTGTCAAAACAATGGCCAAGAAGTGTAAAGCAGCAGAACAGTAAAATTGCAGCTCTAGTCAGGCAAAAACACAAGCTATACTTGGAAGATGATGGACTGCTTTACAGGAGAACAACAACACATGACCAGCTACTCCTACCCCAGAAGTTTCACAAACTCGTGTTAAAAGAGCTCCATGAAAACATGGGTCATTTAGGGGTAGAGAGAGTGATGAACTTGATAAGAGAGCGTTTTTATTGGGCTCATATGCAAAGAGATGTGGAGCACTACATCACGAGAGTTTGCAGTTGTTTAAAGAACAAACGTCCCAATAAGATAACAAGGGCACCACTGACTAACATTGTCACCACGTACCCATTTGAATTAGTGTCAGTGGATTTTCTGCATTTGGAGAAGTGCAAAGGAGGATATGAGTATATCCTGGTTGTGATGGACCATTTTACTCGTTTTGCCCAGGCTTACCCATGTCGTAACAAAGCTGCCCACACCGCTGCTGAGAAGATCTTTGGAGATTTTGCCCTTAAGTTTGGCTTCCCCACATGACTCCATCATGATCAGGGAAGAGAGTTCCAAAATAAACTTTTTGCAAAACTCCAAGAGTACAGTGGTGTGCAGGGGTCCCGAACAACGCCCTACCATCCCCAAGGGAATGGACAGGTGGAACGATTTAATCGTACACTGTTGGCAATGCTCAGAAATTTGCCCAAAGCAGCTAAGGAAGACTGGAAGTCCTCGCTGGCAAAAGTGGTTCATGCCTATAATTGTACGCGTAGTGAAGCTACAGGGTACGCACCATATTTTCTGTTGTTTGGTCGTAGTCCAAAGTTGCCTATTGATCTGATGTTTGGCCTCACAACAAGAGAGCAGAGTGTTTCTCAGCAATACTATGCTGAAAAGTGGAGAGCTACAATGACTGAAGCTTACAAACTCGCTTCTAAAACAGCAAACAAAGAAGGGATGAGAAGTAAAGCACTTTATGATAAAAAGGTTCACGGTGCTGAATTACTCCCTGGATCCAGAGTATTGGTTCGAAACTTGACCGAAAAAGGTGGGCCAGGAAAATTAAGATCATACTGGGAAGACAAGGTGTATGTCGTGATCCAAAAGAAGTACCCAGACAGTCCAGTATATGAAATCAGACCTGAAACTGGCAAGGGACACACTCGGGTCATACATAGAAACCTCTTGTTACCATGTGACTTTCTTCCCATGGAAACAGTGAAGCATGCCTCTAAGAATATGAGAGAAAGAGACTCTAAAATACAAAGGCATGTGGACAGACAAAGCAACGCGGATGATGAAGATGAAGAGGGTTGGAATGCCATAATCAGATTACGAGCTGGGAAGGATCAAGAGCAGCGTCCACTGAGAGCCGATGCACCGGAGTTCTACCCGCATGATGACACTACTCCGGAGGATGAGGACCAGGACCCAGATGACGTCACGCAGGTGCAGCTGGCACCAGAGGTCGACGATCCGGTGGTTCCAGATCCAGCTGAGGCAGACGAGGACCAGAGTGATGAGGTGTCGGAGTCCAGTTCCAGTGATCAGGAGGGACCTGACGAGATTCCTGTTAAAACGTATCCTTCAAGAATAAGAAAACAGCCATTGAGATTGACTTATGATAAGTTAGGCCAACCTAGCACTTCATTGCACTTCATCTGTCTAGAACAGAAGTGTAGAAGCTAAAGATAACCATTGGTCAGACATAAATGTCTTGAAAAGTAACTTGGTAGTTACTGTGATGGTTGATTAAAAATTGAAAAAAGAACAAAAAAATTTAAAAACACAAAAAGAGACTTGCAGTGTGTTGCTAAGGCACAGGCATCACACCAAGGTTTATTTGGTAGGCTATGACTAGATTGAGTATCCTTACTCTCAGAAAAGATGCAGATACCCACCATGATGGATGGAGCGGTTGAAGGTTATCGTGCACAAAGACCTCTTCTGCAAATGTATTGCATGGAATAGGAGATACATGCTGTACTATGGACAATTACCAGTGGCATCTTTATAGACTTTAATGAACTCTGACTCCTGTGTAGTGATACCCTACTTAACATGTAATGCATGATTACCAAATGTGAACTGACAGAGAAAAGAGGAAAAAAAAACTACTGTTTTCAGAAAGGGTAATGTCGGGACGACATTAACTTTTTGAGGGGTGAGTGTAGGAAAGTGTTAATTTTGGATAACCTCTAGTGAACCCTCAGAAACAGTGTGGATTAGATGCTAATGGCAAATGTGAATATTCTTAATAAATGTACCTAAGAGACTATAATTTAATGATTAATAGTAAATGGGAGCATTTATAGGGAATGTATTGAAGTACTGAATATGCACTGTCTAGATATGAGCTGTCAATGGAAGTAGTAGCGTTTCTACGCCAGAGGTGGCGCTCAGTAATGTTAAGACACTGTGTAGTGTTAGAGAACACCATAGAAGAAGAGTGTATGCGCTCTAGTGAGTGTTCCACAGAACGTTCGAGAGAGACGTTGACACAGACGTAGAGACAGAGTGTAGAGACAAGATGGTGTATAGCGATGTGCTGTAAGTGATGTGCCGTGCCGTGTGGGCTGGGAGAAGTCAATAAACAGTCGCTGTAAAGTCTAACAGCTTGGCTTTATCATCCTTCCTCCCTCTTCGCCCGTCCTGGGTGTAACACTAATATCCTCTGTATTGTCACATGTATAGATTTCCAGAATGATGAGATTTTGCAGCATTTCCAAAACATATGCGAGTGGTCTGCATTTTAAGCCCCACAGCCCCTCCAGCATATAGATTTGGTATTTGTATATTTTCTTTGGATCTGTGGTGTAATGAAGTAACGAATCAGGTTTTTCCATCCAAATTCCCTCCATGTCCTTGAACTTGTTGATGTGTGTTGTGTTTTTTCCATATTTCTTGCCAGTTTTCTTCTGTTATGTTTAAATCAGAATCAGAATCAGAATCAGAATAAACTTTATTGCCAAGCATGTAAAAAACACACGAGGAACTTGACTTGACATTGGTGCGCATGCGCGCGACACAACGACACGGCAGCCATAATAGGCGCCTCATCAAACAGAGATAGATAAGAAAGGGAGGGGAAGGGAGGGAACGACACAAGGGGGGAGGAGAAAAAAAACTTCGTTATCATAATACAGCTTATTTTTAAGCAGATTATGATTACAATGAAAAAAAATCTCTCAATAGCACAGAGCAACAACTCAGAATTTCACAAGACACAAGAGAGCAGTGTAGTATATCTTTAATCAGTTCATGAATCAATGTGTGTGCGGTGTTGAGCAGTGTTGATGATAATAAGAGAGACCCAAGGACCCTTGGCAGAAGATGTTTTGTCTGTCTGGCGCCCAGTCTTATCTGGCGCTGCAGCTGGCTGTCCAAGGCCTTGTGCTCATGATTTTGAAAAAACACAGTCTGCAGACAGCCAGGAGGAATTTCCATGGGGAATAATAATGCCAAATAGGACTGATCACAGAGGAGACTTGTATTTCTTCTGTAGATTCAGTACATTAATCCTTCATTGCGCAGCTTTGAATTCGTCGTGGAAAGACCTGAGCAAACCCATGATGTAATCCACCTTACGAGACAGTTCTCCAGTAGTCGCTATCAGGGTCTTCTCCAGTTCCTCAATTTGTTGGATGCACCTCGCCTGGCCAGCATTTTGATAGGTTGAATCCATCTTCAGCAATTTACGGTAAACCAAGACAATTCCCGTCCCAATCAGAATTATCCCAATCACCAAGATTACGAAGATAAACAAATCTTCAATATCTTCGATAGAGAGATTAGAGAGACACAGCATTTTCCAATTACCTGTGTCACATAGATAGCCCACTGGAGCCGTTCCAGCGGGGCAGACAGCTTCCCCCGGAGCACTTTTCCTTGTTGAAAAAATAGTGTCAATTGTGTTCAAAGCCCAGCTTATTAACTCCATAATTTCTTTTCGGCGGTCGCAGTTAGACGCAGACAGACAACAGCAAGCTGGGATCCAGTAGTAGGAGGGGAGGAAAAAGTCAGCAGGAGAGAAGAAAAAAGCGTCTGCTCTCTTGGGAGGGCGGAAGAGACAAATTTAAATTTTTTAAATTTAGCTCTTTCTCCCATTTCTCCTTTATATAGTTACTTGAATGTTTGTTTGCCGCAAGTTTCTGATATAGCTTTGAAATAATTCTTATTTTATTTCCTGCATACGAGCTTAAAATGAATTGTATAATCTCGCTCACATCTGTGTGGAGGTTATGCCTAATCTTCCTCATATAATAATCTCTCATCTGCAGATATCTGAAGAATTCAGATTTTTCTAGTTTAAATTTTCTTCTCATGTTTACAAAACTCCCGACATCTTTTTTTCCCATAATGCCCCATGCTGTGATTCCCTTGTTCACCAGATTTTTGTATCCCCTATCTTGCTTTGCCGGTTCAAATTGACTGTCAAATGCTACCCATTTCAATAGTTTTATGTCCTCCTTTATATTATACTTTTGTACTATTTTATACCACAATTCCAAAGTAAATTTAGTGATTGGGTCTATTTGTTTGATTTGCTTATATGCATCCTTATCTCCTATTATGCTTTGTACTGGGAGTCCCTCAATTTCCTTTTCCATTTCTTTCCATTTTGCCTCGTATTCTCCGTCGCACCAACATATGATATATCTTATTTGTGCTGAGTAGTAATATTCCTTTAGACTCGGTAGACCCATGCCTCCTTTCTCTTTTGGTAATTGGAGAGTTTTATATTTCACTCTTGGCTTTTTACCTCCCCAAACAAATCTCAATATCATCCTGTCCCACTTTGAGAACTGGGCACCAGGGATCTCTGTTGGTAGATCCTGGAAGAGGTAAAGCAGTCTAGGTTGTATGCTGATTTTGACTCTTAATTTTTGAATTCAGATCCATGTTTAAGATTGACCATCTATCAATATCTTTTTTTATTTCTTGTTCTAACCTATCATAGTTTGCTTTATAGATTTTGCTTAAATCTTTAGATACTGTATGTTCACTCCAAGGTATTTTATTTATTTCTTTCATCTTTATTTTATTTCTTATTAGTTATCTGGTTTAAAGGGTTATAGTGGAATGTCAGTATTTGTGTTTTGTAATGTTTGTCTTGTATCCTGATAATTTTCCAAAATTTACTATCAAGTCTATCATTTCCATTATTGATTCATCTGGTTGTTCAAGGTAAACTATAATATCGTCTGCAAACAGCCCAGTCTTGTGTTCCGCTCCCTTTATTGTTACACCTTTTAATTTCTTATTTTGTCGCATCGCTTGAGCCAGTGGCTCTATGAACAGAGCAAACAAGGTGGGCGATAGGCAGCATCCCTGCCTAGTTGATCTTTGTATATTTACTTTGTCTGTTAAGCTACCGTTTATCTTGATTCTTGCCACAGGTTTTTGATACAGTGTCTTTATGCATTGCACTGACTTTTCGTTAAATCCAAAGCGTTCCAGCACATTATATAGGAACATCCAATTAACCCTAGCAAATGCTTTTTCTGCATCTAAACTCAAACAGAATTACTTTTAAAAAACAAACTCATGAAACAGGCCTGGACAAAAATGATGGTACCCCTAGAAAAGAGTGAAAATAATGTGACCATAGGGACATGTTCAACCAAGATGTGTCCTCTAATTAACATCACAGGTGTCTACAAACTTGTAGTCAGTCGGCCTATTTAAAGGGTGACAAGTAGTCACTGTGCTGTTTGATGACATGGTGTTTACCACACTAAACATGGATCAGAGGAAGCAAAGGAAAGAGTTGTCTCAGGAGATTAGAAAGAAAATTATAGACAAGCCTGTTAAAGGTAAAGGCTATAAGACCATCTCCAAGCAGCTTGATGTTCCTGTGACTACAGTTGCACATATTATTCAGAAATTTAAGATCCATGGGACTGTAGCCAACCTCCCTGGACGTGGCCGCAGGAGGAGACGGATAATACGAATGGTAACAAAAGAGCCCAGAACAATCTCTAAACACATTCATGGTGAACTCCAAGGTCAAGGTACATCAGTGTCAGATCGCACCATCCATCGTTGTTTGAGCCAAAGTGGACTTCATGGGAGACGACCAAGGAGGACACCATTATTGAAAACAAATCATAAAAAAGCCAGACTGGAATTTGCCAAACTGCATGTTGACAAGCCACAAAGCTTCTGGGAGAGTGTCCTATGGACAGACGAGACAAAACTGGAACTTTTTGGCAAGGCACATCAGCTCTATGTTCACAGATGCAAAAATGAACCATACCAAGAAAAGAACACTGTCCCTACTGTGAAACATGGAGGAGGTTCTATTATGTTCTGGGGCTGCTTTGCTGCATCTGGCACAGGGTGTCTTGAATGTGTGCAAGGTACAATGAAATCTCAAGACTATCAAGGTATTCTAGAGAGAAATGTGCTGCCCAGTGTCAGACAGCTTGGTCTCAGCCGCAGGTCATGGGTCTTGCAACAGCATAATGACCCAAAACACACAGCTAAAAACACCCAAGAATGGCTAAGAGCCAAACATTGGACTATTCTAAAGTGCCCTTCTATGAGCCCTGATCTAAATCCTATTGAACATCTGTGGAAGGAGCTGAAACATGCCATCTGGAGAAGGCACCCTTCAAACCTGAGACAGCTGGAGCAGTTTGCTCATGAGGAGTGGGCCAAAATAGCTGCTGAGAGGTGCAGAAGTCTTATTGACAGTTACAGAAATCGTTTGATTGCAGTGATTGCCTCTAAAGGTTGTGCAACAAAATATTAAGTTAAGGGTACCATCATTTTTGTCCAGGCCTGTTTCATGAGTTTGTTTTTTAAAATAATTCTGTTGAACCACAATTCAAAATCATTGTCTGATTTTCATTGGTTAATTTTCATAGAATTTTTATTTATTACCACTTTTGTCAGATTCAAGTTATTTCTGTGACCATTGTGGGTTTTTCTTTCATTAACAGAGGGGTACCAACAATTTTGTCCACGTGTGTGTATATATATATATATATATATATATATATATATATATACAGTATATATATATATATATATATATATATATAGATAGATAGATAGATAGATAGATAGATAGATAGATATACTTTTATTGTTCCCAAACTGAGAAATTACAGTGTAACAGCGGCATGACAGTAGACAACCAAACAACAGAAACACACACATGACAGACAACGGGATTACCCGTGGAAAGTAAAACTAACACGACTATAAAACCTATATACATCATAGCTTAATATATGATGACCCGTATAAACACATGAATCATCCCATTGCACAAAGAAGGACTATCAGGAGCAGAGTGAAATGTGAGGTACCAGTTAGTCTGTAAGGTGCAGTGTGGCAGCATTGTTATGCTCAGAATACAACATAGATAGATAGATTAGTTTATTTGACAGGGACAGTGCAATAAACATAGACAATTAATCAATGACAATCAATCTGATGTGTTGCACATAGAGTGTATAGCTATTAGCTAATTTGCAACTCTTGTCCCTGGATGGGCTTTAGAAAAGAGAATCAAGTAAAGAAAAGAAAAAAAAATACACAATAACCACATACATCAATGCAAAAAGATTATAAATACACAATTATAAATATTATAAATATTATAAATACACAAATATAACAACCTGACTCACATTTGCCTATTTCAGGCCTCCCTCCCTTCGTCACTCACTATAAACAAACACATTTATTCCTTCCCTTCATTCACTCTCACTTTGCAGACAATTAATTCATACATGAGTACATTCTTGTTTATTTTTCAGCCAGTTTTTAACCTTTTTAGTGAATGTTTTAAAGTCCGTTATTATTTTAATTACATTTGGCATTGTGTTCCAGATGTGACTGCCCTTTATAGAGAAAGCTGTTTGTCCAAATGTGGTTCTGCGGTGGAATATTTTACAGTTATTGTTAACAGAACTCCTGGTGGCTCTGCTGCTGTCCTGTCTTTGGACGAAACCAGCAAGTGGCTCGGGTGCTGATTTATGGAAACATTTGAACGTTAATTTCAGAAAACAGAGGTCAATGAAACTCTCAAAACTCAATAGGTTGTATTTTTTAAAACATTACAGTGATGCCACCTAATGGGCTTTTTGTCCAAGATTTTTAGGGTTTGATTATATAATGAACCTATATGTCTTATTGTGGAAGGGGCTGCTTGAGCCCAGACTGTCAAACAGTATGATATATGAGAAAAAACCATAGAATGCATATACAGTACAGCTGCTTCGTAAGGTATGTAATATCTAATTAATTTAAAGCAGTTCAGATTTTTTTTTACTGTTTTTGAAATTTTCTTTATATGAAGATTAAATTTGAGTTGAGGATCTAGTACAATGCCAAGGTATTTGAATTCTGTAGCTAAACTGATGTCATGATCATGTATATTAACTTTAAAACGTTGCAGGTTACATTTTTTGATTGAAAAGCACATTGAGACTGTTTTTTGAAGGTTCAGCAATAGATGGTTCTTGAGGAGCCACTCTTGGACATCAACCATACTTGTAGACAGTACATCTGCAGCCTGTGCTGGAGTCTTGGCAGCTGTGTAAATAACTGCATCATCTGCATAAAGTTGGCATGTTGCAGCTGAGCAGTGTAACGGCAAGTCATTAATAAAAATGCTGAAAAGTAAAGGACTAAGAATGGACATCATAGTGAGTTATTTACAGTGAAATTGCATGTGGCAGGAAATATTTCCTGTACCTCGCTGTTCGACAGCAAAGCTGTAGTAGTCTACTGGAGAAAGTGCTTCGCTGTCTGTCTAGTGTGTGGTGGAGGGGGTAATCAGGATTGTCCATGATGGATCGCAGTTTATTTAGTGTTCTCCTCTCCACCACTGTCTCAAAGGTCTCCGGTCTGAGACCAATTACAGAGCCGCTCTCTTGATAATCTTGTCAAGTCTGTTGGTGTCTCTGGCCCTGATACTGCTACCCCAACAGACAGCAGCAAAGAAGATGGCGCTGGCGACAACGGTCTGGTAGAAAAGCTCCAGCATCCTGCTGCACACGTTGAAGGATCTCAGCTTCCTCAGGAAGTAGAGTCTGCTCATTCCCTTCTTGTGCACAGCATCGGTGTTGGATCTCCAGTCCAACCCGCTGCTGATCCTGACACCCAGATATTTGTAGTCCTCAACCACTCCCACATCCTCCCCCCTAATCTGCAATGGCTGAGAAGGCGTCTTCCTCTTCCTGAAGTCAATCACCATCTCTCTGGTCTTGCTGACATTCAACCTCAGGTGATTCTGCTCCACCCACTCCACAAATCTATCTACCAGTGTCCTGTACTCCCCCTCCTCTCCTCCTCTTGTACACCCCATAACAGCTGAGTCATCCGAGAATTTCTGCAGGTGGCATGACTCTGTGTTGTACTGAAAGTCAGTGGTGTATAAGGTAAAGAGAAAAGGAGAGAGCACAGTCCCCTGTGGAGCTCCCATATCACTAGCCACCACTCCAGACAAGACATTGCCCAGCCGGACAAACTGTGGTCTGCCTGTCAGGTAGTCAGTAATCCAGGAGATCACAGAGCTGTCAACCCCCATCACCCGCAGCTTCTCACCCAGCAGCAGTGGCTGGATGGAGTTAAAGGCACTGGAGAAATCAAAAAAAGTGATTCTCACAGTGTCTCCTCCACTATTCAGGTGCAGATGAGCTCGTTGCAGCAGGTCCTGCGGCCTCAGGTGGGCTAAGACCAGTCTCTCCAGGACCTTCATCACAAGAGATGTGAGGGCAACTGGTCGATAGTCATTCAGGTCCGATGGAGATGACTTCTTGGGGACAGGAACCAGGCAGGATGTCTTCCACAGCACCGGTACTCTCTCCAGACTCAGGCTCAGGTTGTACAGGTGTTTCAGTACCGGAGCTAGTTGGTTGGCACATATCCTCAGGGTCCTGGCGGAGATGCCATCAGGGCCCGCCACCTTCCGCTGACGGAGTCTCTCCAGCTGTTTCTCCACCTGATCTGTAGTCACCGTAAAGTGAGGGAGGGTCCTGGTGCCCCCTGAGGAGGAGGAGGGGGGAGATGGAGAGAGGTTCTGCACAGGAGGGTGGGGAGGGGTGTGTCAGGGTCTGGTTGTGTTGCTGGGGTGACAGACTGTGAGTTGAGCCTATTAAAAAATAGATTCAGTTCCTCAGCTCTCTCCTGGCTCCTAGATGGCTGCATGACTCTCCCCTTGCACCCAGTTATTTGTTTCATTCCCTCCCACACATCTTTAGCATTGTTTTGCCTGAGTTTATCTTCCAACTTCCTCCTATAATTAGGGCCTGAGCCACTGACAACGTCAGTCGGCGAAAGTCCTATTGTAATTGCTCAGCTCGAAGAAATTCTTCCGCCTAAACGAATGAATTTTTCACCCTCTGAAAATTAACCAAAACACGATTTTTTTTGGCAGACCCCTCAGACCCGGCGAAAAATTCCATAAACTGGAAAACATATGTGCCCCCCCACCCCTAATTTTTGTGGGTGGGGCCAAACGTACAAGGTCTATGGAGACTGGAGACCATAAACTTTGCCGTACAGACAAAAAATTTGGGTGAGGTGTGCATCACCTCAAGACATGCAAAAAAAATAATTGTGGCCATTACCCACCATCAACACCATCTTGCCTCAAAGTCACCCAACCTCCAATTCGGAAGAAAGTCACACCTTGCATTTGAACAAACTAGTCTTAGGGACCTGCTCCGATTGAGCTCATTTTTACATGGTGGCATCTATATGTATTGGCCATTAAAAATTGTATAAATTAAGTCAAAATCTCAAAAGATGTGGCCAGGGCGCCATGGCGAAGTTTGACTCCTCCCCTTACAACTTCAAACAGTTGTCACTCGGGCAAAAATTGTCCGATGTCCCCCAAACTTTCCATGATGGAAAATAGTCCCACCCCAAAGGTGTCAACATTAAAATCCCTGACAAAAGATATAGCATCACATAGTGGTTAACGAAAGAATTGCTGAAAACTGTTTTATTTATTACTCATGCGTTTGCCGTACAGACATAAAATTTGGGTGAGGTGTGCATCACCTCAAGACATTCAAAAAACATAATTGTGGCCTATACTCACCACCAACAGGAAGGCTGCTATCTTGCCTCAAAGTCGCCCAACCTCCAATTTGGAAGAAAGTCACACCTTGCATTTGAACAAACTAATCCTAGGGACCTGCTCCGATTGAGCTCATTTTTACATGGTGGCATCTATATGCATTGACCATTAAAAATTATATAAATTAAGTCAAAATCTCAAAAGATGTGGCCAGGGCACCATGGTGAAGTTTGACTTCTCCCCTTACAAATTCAAACAGCTGTCACTCGGGCAAAAATTGTCCGATGTCCCCCAAACTTTCCATGATAGAAAATAGTCCCACCCCAAACGCGTCAACATTAAAATCCCTGACAAAAGATAAAGCACCACATAGTGGTTAACGAAAGAATTGCTGAAAACTGTTTTATTTATTACTCATGCGTCACTTGCCAGACAGACGTGAAATTTTCTAAGATTAATCACACCACAGGGATGATCATAACTGCACACACAACCATGGATGGTGTGTTCACTCTGATGTCACACGTGTTACCATGGACACGCCCTCCTCGCCATTCAATCCTTGATCTTTTTTACAGGATTAGGAATGACCTGGAGTCATGAAATCTTGAACATAGGTTAAGGTGACTGTAATATATAGTCCTATATGGGTGGACAGCACATAACTGATAGGTAAGTGTTGCCGTGGCGACATGGCGTACGCTGACTCTTCGCCATGGAATATCAAAAACTTGCAAATTGGACAAACTTAACCTGATTTCCACCAAATTTTTGACAATGGATATGACTCCCGCCCTGAATGCGTCTATGTAAAAATAATAAACAAAAGTTATAGCGCCACCTTGTGGTAAGAGCAACATACACTTGTAAATTGGACAAACTTTGTACGATTTTCACATAATTTTGCACATTCGATATTAGTCCCACTGCAAACACATGTATATAAAAATAATAAACACAAGTTATAGAGCCCCCGGGTGGTTAAAGGAAGAATTGCTGAAAACTCTTTTATTTATTACTCACGCGCTGCTGGCCAGAATGATGTGAAATTTTCTGACATTCATCAGACCAAAGGGATAATCATCACTGCACATCAACTTTAGCATGACGTCGCACGTGTTACCATGGACACGGCCTCCTCGCCATTCAATCCGTGAGCTCATGGGGAGGGTTGGGAAGGTCCCAGAGTCATGAAATTTGGAACATACGTTGACATGACTGTCATATATAGTCCTATATGGGTGGACCACACATAACTGACAGGGAAGTGTTGCCATGGTGCCATGGCGAAGTTTGACTCCTCCCCTTAAAAAAATCAAGCAGCTGTAACTCGGGCAAAACTTGTCCGATGTGCACCAAAGTTTCCATGATGGAAAATATTCCCGCCCGGAATGCGTCTACATCAAAATACCTTACAAAAGATATAGTGCCACCTACTGGTTAATGAAAGAATTGTTTAAAACTGTTTTATTTATTACTCACGTGCCACTGGCCAGAATGACGTGAGATTCATCAGACCAAAGCGATGATCATAACTGCACATCAACTTTAGCATGACATCACATGTGCTACCATGGACACGCCCTCCTTGCCATTCAATCCTTGAACTTGGTTGCAGGATTAGGAAAGACCTGGAGTCATAAAATCTTGAACAATGGTTGAGGTGACTGTCATATATAGTCCTATATTGGTGGACAACACATAACTGACAGGGAAGTGTTGCCATGGCGACATGGCAACGATTGACTCCTCACCATGAAACACTGGAAAGTTGTATCTTGGACAAACTTTGTCTGATTGTCACCAAATTTTTGATAATGGATAATAGTCCCACCCTGAATGCTCCTATATAAAAATAACAAAAGTTGGAGCACTGCCTAGTGGTTACAACATCGGACCCTTGTAAACTGAACAAACTTTGGATGATTTGCACCAAATTTTCGACAATCAATATCCGTCCTGCCCTGAACGTGTCTATATAAAAATAATAAAACAAAGTTTTAGTGCCGCTGTTGATTAAAGGAAGAATTGCTGAAAACTGTTTTCTTTTTCTCTCACCAGCAGAAAAAATGACATGAAGGAATGACTAGGGCTCATTGACAGTACATGTACACAGTACAGAACTGTTTCCATGGCAACTGGCATGCTTCAATGGCTTCCTCATAATGCAAAACATGACAGTTACAGCTCAGACAATCCTCGTCTGATTTTGACCAAACTTTGCGCAAATCATACTAATCCCACTCTGAACACGTCTGCATATCAATAATCACAAAACTGTCACACCTGTATGAGATACTGTTTCAAATTTTGTGCAAACACCAGTAGTCACAATGACATGACATTTTCAGTGGTTTCTCAGAGGTCATTGGACTACCTATGGCAGCACGGTGCAGCGTACTTGGGCAGCACGGTGGTGCAGAAAAAATAACATGAAGGAATGACAAGGGCTCATTGACAGTACATGTACATAGTATAGAATTGTTTCCATGGTGACCAGCATGCTTCAGTGGCTTCCTCGCAATGCAAAACATAACAGTTACAGCTCAGACAATCCTCGTCTGATTTGGACCAAACTTTGCAAAAATAAAACTGATCCCATTCTGAACACGTCTGTATATCAATATTCACAAAACTGTCACACCAGCACCTACTGCTGACATAAGGTACTGCACAAAATTGTTTCAAATTTTGCGCAAAGACCAGTAGTCACAATGACATGACATTTTCAGTGGTTTCTCAGAGTGCATTGGACTACCCTCAGTGGAAATCACTTTTATCCTGCGATAAGCATGTTTGCCATGGAAACCCATTCCTTGCCATTCAAGATGTTTTATACCTTGGAGGGTTGGAGAAGTCCAAGGGTCACCAAATGTGGAACGTAAGTCAAGGTGACTCTCTTCTGTAGTTCTGTATCGGTCTGCAACATGTACTTAAAATGTTAAGTGTTGCAATAGACACATGTCCAAGTTTACCTTATCACAATACGTTGGACAGTTGTAAATCGGAGAAACTGTGTCGGATTTTCACCACTATTGCCATGATGGACTTTAGTCCAAATCTGCATGCACCTACATACAGTAAGAATATTTGATAAAAGGTATAGCGCCACTTACTGCTCAAAGGAAGTTCTTGGTAATATCTTGGTAATGGTTTACTTTATTATTAACGCAACCCTTGCAGCAACAATGGGAAATTTTCTGAGACAGCAAGGTACGACGGGCACTGGGTTGCGCGGGGGCGTGGGGGGCGAAGGCCCACTTACACCTGCTTGCAGGTTTAATTTAATTTAACTTCTTAATTGTCCAAAAAAATTGCAAATAATTTGCTGTTGTTGTGCATGGGTGCCTTCAGAACCTATACACAACAATGACAAATTATTTGCAATATTTTTAACCAATTAACAAGTGAAATTAGATGATTAATTTCCCACAGAAACCCGAACATACCAGAGCATCCTGGTTTTAAACACTCTAAGGAACTTTAATTTCCTAAAAATAAAAGAATAATTCAGACTATTCAAACTTCTATTGTTGCACTTGTCTGCATCGTTCATTTGCTAAAAATAGAATTTATTTGTTTTATTGTGTAAATTTTATTTATTGTAGAATTTACTGCTGGCAGTTTGCAGGTTTTTTGTCAAAGATGTCCCTGCTTATACAAAAGATAAGCAGTTTTATGTTTTGCATTTTGTTTCCTTACTGTACTGAAAATGAACCAAACTGTGACTTTAAAACCAAGGTATGTACCGAACCGTGATTTTAGGTGTACCATTACACCCCTAGATACTATATATACAGTACGTACCAGGTGATATAATGTAGGGCCTATACGTTACGTATATAGGTGTCAGGTCTATATAGGTGCTATACATCTATCTATAAATGCACGGAATCTCTGTCTGTGTCTATCTGTGTGTCTTTTCTACGCATATCTCTTGAACCGTTCATCAGACTGGCCTAAGATGTTATATTGTGGTGACCCACAACACTCTACAGGCACATTCCTCACACTCAGCATGTCTGCAGGAAGCAGAGGACAATTTACATATGGACAGAGAGCCCCTGGGGGACAACCAGAACAATGGACTATTGTTTAGACATCCCCAGATTAAGGACAGGACGTCCGGGCACCAGTTGGTCATGCTAATCATGTGTATTGACTGATACTGTATGTATACCAATATGCTAATGTGCCATGCATTCTCTCCGTCTGTATAAAAGAGCTTACTATACATGCCTCAAGAGACAGTACAGCACAGTAGCTCAGAGCTACGATGTGTGTCTCATGATGATGGAGGAAATAAAACTTTGCAACCTTCCAAAGAAAAACCAAACAAAACAGCTCATCGCATCTCGCCTGATCTTATTCCTCCACACTGGTAACCTGAGACGTGTCATGGTGCGCCCCTCGCCTGATAATATTCCTCCACACTGGTGACCCTAGACATGTCATGGTGCGCCCCTCGCCTGATCTTTTACCTCCACAATGGTAACCTGACGAGAGAGAATGACCGTCTGCTCCCTCTCACTGCACTGTGGACACAGAGGACCAGAGAATGCCTGCAACTTCTTCATCCTCACCGGAGCGTGCTCTTCGGAGCACAGCGCTGGGACCAACATGCACCATGAACGGCGACATGAGCGAAACGAAGGAAGCAGCCTGAACGGGGATGATCACTGGCGCCGACTGCGTTGATTTCCACCAAGCTCCCCAACCCTGATTCAGCTCGCGACAACAAAGCCCCGCATGCACACCGCAGGATTACGAGGACAGCGCAACTGGCAGTTATGTGGTCACTGCGCCAAGCACACGCCACGCACAGGGACAATCCAGCTCCACAGAGTGATACACCGTCCTCCGCCGCTGCACATGCCGGAGAAACACGGCCTATCGCCAGCCTCGGAACTTTCAGGGCTGCTCACGCACCTGAAGCAGATGTGCAGCCCGCACACAGGACTTTGTATGGGTTTCTGTCACAGCGCACAACGGGAGCCTAGCCGATTGCTGTCCCTGAGGGCTTTAAGGCTGCGTCTGCACCAAAAGCCAAACCGCCAAGTCCCTCACACAGCTGCAGTTGTTTCACAGCCGCTACGCAGCCTCGGGGAATTTGGCTGTTCACCTTCCCCACATCCTCACTGGACCAAGCCGCGAGAAGAGTCAGAGACTTACTTTTTTTTTTCACAGCCACTGCGGATCACTGCCCCTGGTTTACCAGGAAAGTCCCTCACCATCACGGATCCACACGCAATTTTTGCGCAGCCTAGACACCTTTGACGTCCTGGGCCGGCACTCACTTACTTCCACCCCCTCCCCCTCCTCCTCAACAGCGCTCTTCCCGCATCTCACTCCCTAAAGCTGGCCGATCGCCATCTTGTTCCATTACGCATGACGCACACCAGCCCCGGCACCCACGATCCACGGCGGTTCAATGTGCTGGAAACCGGAGCTGGAGCCAAACAATGGGGGGGGGGGTCACAGCCTCTGCTGAGTGTTCTGGGGGGAGCCACACAGGAACATTCCTCACACTCAGCATGTCTGCAGGAAGCAGAGGACAATTTGCATACGGACAGAGAGCCCCTGGGGGACAACCAGAACAATGGACTATTGTTTAGACATCCCCGGATTAAGGAGAGGACGTCTGAGTGCCAGTTGGTCATGCTAATCATATGTATTGACTGATATGTATACCAATATGCTAATGTGCCATGCATTCTCTCTGTCTGTATAAAAGAGCTTACTATACATGCCTCAAGAGACAGTACAGCACGGTAGCTCAGAGCTACGATGTGTGTCTCATGATGATGGAGGAAATTAAACTTTGCAACCTTCCAGCTTGTCACATCTCACCTGATCTTAATCCTCCACAATATGTGCTTTGCTGAGGTTATGAGGGTGTGCATCCCCGAGTATGGAGTCACTCAGTTAAAATATGTATTTTTTATCAATAAAAGTTTAGCCACCACTCTGTCTCTTCGTGCCCTGGCTTCAGGAAGTGTGGGAGGGGTTTCGGATTGACTCTGTGCTGATTGGATAATACATGGCATCATGGCCATGCTGACTAGATAATACGCGGCATCACAACCAGTCAGTCACCACAGTGTTCCCCTGTCATGAACCGGGTTGTCCTTCGGGCTCAGTTCTGACCGTTCTGTGTGTCAGGTTCATCTGTGTATTTTGTGTATTGTGTTATCTTTTAAGTGTTCTTGTAGTTTCTATGTTTCCTAGTTTTTTCCCGTACCTGTAGCCACTGTTTTCTGTCCGGCAGCTGTGAGGCAGCCTTCTTTGGCCTACACTTGTGTGGGCGCTGTCTGACAGCTTGCCAGTCCGACCACACCCCCTCTCTCCCTTGACAGTCAGCTGGTTCCACTCTCGGTAATTGCTTTTCCCGCTCCTCGCCTAGGTGCACCCAATCTCCCTCTGCCATTAGTGCTTGTACTTAAGCAGCTCTTTGCCAGTCAAGCATTGCTGGATTATTGTCTTTCACTGGGCTTATTCAACTCTGTGTTTTTGCTCCACCACACATGACTAGATGCCTTGCCTGTTTATCGGTACCGCATCACTCTGTGTGGTGTTTATCTTTCTCTGTTACTAGTTTTATGTTCTGCTGGGACTATTGCTTGGACTTACTTGGACTGCCCCAGCCTCATGAGTACAATCTCCTTCACCCCTGCCAGCCAGTCCCGTCTGGCAGTTCCTTTCCTGGGCTCACTCTTCCGTTCCCCCGCTGCAGTTCCATCTGCCTGCGCTTTGTAACAATTCCTCCCAGTTAGTACTCATCTGTGTACTGTAGAGTGTCCTTGAAGTATTCCTTGTGTATCCTGTGCTTCTCATCTGTTGTTCTTGGACTGTATTATCACGTTTGTCAATAAATACACGCAATGATCTCCTGTGAGTGGATTTATAAGATAAGATAAGATAAGATAAGATAAGATAAGCCTTTATTAGTCCCACAATGGGGAAATTCCAGGATTGCAACAGCACAGGGATAGCAACACTCAGAGCAATAATTAAGAAGATACGGAAGATATAAATAAGAGCAGTGGATATACATACATACACATCAATATATAAATATATATCTTCTTTCCTCTCCCCGCTGTGTAAAAGCGCACGGGGAGATCACAACATCCTCTAACAAAACAAGGAAGTGAAAAACTACAAATCTGACTAGAAAAAGATAATACTGAAGATTTAATGCTCAAAAAAATTATACCATAAAGTTGCCGTGATTGCGTAGGTCTAAAGGATAATTTGGCATATGTGGAGAACAGGAGGCACGCGAGCAGACTGGGTAGAGCTTCAGTGGGTCCCGGGTCTGACAAAGAACATTGGTGTATATCCAAAACAAAACATGCAGGGAGAAGCAGTGGCCTGACACGACCTGGCTCAAAGGCACACTAATTGATGGCGATAAAAAAAAAAAAAAATTATTTTCAATAAAGTGAAAAAAAAGAATGCATGGAGTGTGCTTTTGCTGGGAGGCGCAGACAACAGCAAAGTGTGATTTAGCATGGAAAACAGTTGAGCCCTGTGTTTTGGGTGATCAGCTGATTGGTTCCACCTCCCCCAGTGTTTGGACATTTTGGTGTATCTATCAGAACAACACTGGACAGCTGATGGTACAGACTGCAGTCAACTGTAAAAGAAACCATGGGGGGAGGGCTAAACAGTGATTTGGATCTTTATCCTGTCGCTTGAAAGTGCTCAGACACATCCCCAACAGGTCCAGCTATATGAACAGGTATGCATGTTTTGCTCTCTTTATGTGTGTGTGTGTGTGTGTGTGTGTATGTGTGCCCACGCGCGCACTGCAGGCAGCAGCTGAGCAAAGCTCTATACGGGTTTTTCCTGTGAACCAACGCTGCAAATATGCCATTATAGGGTAGCTCCAAGTTAGAAACCCGTTCAATAAGTTACACATAAGTTCAAAGAGTATTACTCATATGTTAGAAATAATTTTGGGGTACACTAGACATTGATCTTGATGTATTTCAACTTTTGAGTAACTATAAGTCGCTGACAAGTAACGTGTTTAAACGAACGCAAAACTTCCCTACAACCTTTGCGCCATGAAAGCGGGATGTATTAACCATATGCTGGATACATCAGAAAATTTTCAGAGGAACTTGATGAACTATACTGTATACCAGCGTGCTTCAGGGTGCTTCAGCATTCTTCACCGTGCTCTTAACTTAGACAAAACTTAGCCATAACTGATTTGACATACAGTGCATTTGGAAAGTATTCACAGCACTTCACTTTTTCCACATTTTATGTTACAGCCTTATTCCAAAATAAATTAAATTCATTTTTTCCTCAAAATTCTACACACAATACCCCATAATGACAATGTAAAAAAAGGGGGGTTTGAGATTTTTGCAAATTTATTAAAAATAAAAAAACTAAGAAATCACATGTATATAAGTATTCACAGCCTGTGCCATGAAGCTCAAAACTGATCTCAAGTGCATCCTGTTTCCACTGATCATCCTTGAGATGTTTCTACAGCTTAATTGGAGTCCACCTGTGGTAAATTCAGTTGATTGGACATGATTTGGTCCCACAGTTGACAGTGCATGTAAGAGCACAAACCAAGCATGAAGTCAAAGGAATTGTCTGTAGACCTCCAAGACAGTATTGTCTCAAGTCAATTTCTGGTGCTTTGAAGGTCCCAATGAGCACAGTGGCCTCCATCACCCGTAACTGGAAGAAGTTCGGAACCACCAGGACTCTTTCTACAGCTGGCTGGCTTTCTAAACTGAGTGATCGGGGGAGAAGGGCCTTAGTCAGGGAGGTGACCAAGAACGCAATGGTCACTCTGTCAGAGCGCCAGCCTTCCTCTGTGGAGAGAGGAGAACCTTCCAGAAGGACAACCATCTCTGCAGCAATCCACCAATCAGGCCTGTATGGCAGAGTGGCCAGAAGGAAGCCACTCCTTAGTAAAAGGCACATGGCAGCCCACTTGGAGTTTGCCAAAAGGCATCTGAAGGACTCTCAGACCATGAGAAACAAAATTCTCTGGTCTGATGAGACAAAGATTGAGCTCTTTGGTGTGAATGCCAGGCGTCATGTTTGGAGGAAACCAGGCACCGCTCATCACCAGGCCAATACCATCCCTACAGTGCAGCATGGTGGTGGCAGCATCATGCTGTGGGGACATTTTTCAGTGGCAGGAACTAGGAGACTAGTCAGGATAGAGGGAAAGATGAATGCAGCAATGTACAGAGACATCCTGGATGAAAACCTGCTCCAGAGTGCTCTTGACCTCAGACTGGGGCGACGGTTCATCTTTCAGCAGGGCAACGACCCTAAGCACACAGCCAAGATATCTTCAGGACAACTTTGTGAATATCCTCGAGTGGCCCAGTCAGAGCTTAGACTTGAATCCAATTAAACATCTCTGGAGAGATCTGAAAATGGCTGTGCACCGACGCTTCCCATCCAACATGATGGAGCTTGAGAGGTGCTGCAAAGAGGAACAGGCCAAACTGCCCAAAGATAGGTGTGCCAAGCTTGTGGCGTCATATTCAAAAAGACTTGAGGCTGTAATTGCTTCCAAAGGTGCATCAACAAAGTATTGAGCAAAGGCTGTGAATACTTAAGTATATGTGATTTTTTTTTATTTTTAATACATTTACAAAAATCTCAAAAAAATGTTTTTTCATGTTGTCATTATGGGGTATTGTGTGTAGAATTTTGAGGAAAAAATGAATTTATTCCATTTTGGAATGAGGCTGTAACATAACAAAATGTGAAAAAAGCGAAGCGCTGTGAATACTTTCCGGATGCACTGTACACCAGTGTATTCTCCAAATTTTTCACGTTTTTCAAACGCTGCCTAAATCATCTAGGTGTAACAGGGCCTAAGCGCAGGACACAAAAACACCCAAATAATGAAATAAATCATTTTTAGTTAAATATTTACTGACAAATGGGCAACACTGATGCAATGGTTGCAGTCAAACGGGACCTTCCTCTGTGTATAATAATGTTGGGCGTTTTGTAGTTAAATCGGTTTTAACAAACCTTTTAATAACAAAATATTGCTAAAGTATAAAATGATGCACTACAGTGGGTCTCAAATATCTGTAAACGTGTCCTGTTATAGTACTGCATGAGTTTATTGATGATACACAGAAGAAATGCAATATTACACTTAACTCCATCACTGAACAGTGATATAAACTATAATAATTATAATGATGACTGAACAACTCCTGTACCTCAAAGTGCAAGATACACTATTGTCTTGAATATAAGTGATAAAAGATCACACAAATAAATAATATGACAAATTAACAAGGGATCTGAAACAGCTGCTAATATTGGATGTCCCATTCTTTTTCAATAATTAGGTATTCTGTAATTAATATTCACACAATCAAATAAATCTTAGTGCCATTTACTCCCTTTTATATTTGTCACAGTCTAACGTGATTGCCGACATATAGCCTACACCTCTTTGTATTCCACTTTCAAACACAGCCCACATTTGGGCCAATAAAGCCTAACTGGGTTACCTGTTTCAGACAGGAATACTTGCATTCTATGGGCAATGCACTAGTTACGTAGAAGAGCCATTAGGTGCTATTATATAGGTACCACTACAATAGTTGCTATATGCAAATGATATTATTTAGATGCTAAGTGTAGATACTGTTCATACATATATCCAGTAGGTGATTTGTTATTTAAGGGGGAAGGGGGTGTTCACCAATTTAGCATAAGGTACAAATGTATAAATGTAAATTAGGTACAAATTTACAAGAATAAAGGTGCAAAAACTGTAGTGGTGGCCTTGAGGTAGAGTATCCGCCCAACAACCGGGAGGTCGGGGTTCAAGTTCCGGCCGGGTCATGCCAAAGACCATATAAAAATGGAACTTCCTGTTTGGCACAATTTGGCAAGCAGATTTCTGTTCTGCTCACCTAGCTGCTTGACAGCACAAGGGGAAAAAAAATATGGAACTTCCTGCGGTCCAGTTTGTTGCTCAGCAAAAATGGAACGGAGGAGGGAAATGTGGGAGGCTTGGCTCAGGAGGCAGAGCAGGTCATCTAATAATCGGAGGGTTGGCGGTTGAAATCCCTTTCTCCCCAGACATCCTGCCGTTGTGTCCCCGGGTAAGACACTTTACCCACCTTTCCTCTAGTGTCCATGACACTGGGAATGAATGTGTATAAATGTCCGGTGGTGGTTGGTGAGGCTGTTAGCGCGGATTGGCAGCCACGTTTCCATCAGTCTGCCCCAGGGCAGCTGTGGCTACAGTAGTAGCTTACCACTACCATTGTCTGTGGAGTGAATGAATAGTGTATCCATTGTAAAGCGTCTTTGAGTGTCTAGGAAAAGCGCTATATAAATCTGATGTATTATTATTATTAAAAACATGATATATCAATTTTAAAAACAATAAAAAAAAATAAAAAACGTGAATTACAATTTAATTACAAAGAAAAAAAATTTAACCAGCATCCAGATGAATGTTGCAAATTCACTAGAAAAAAAAATTTGAAAATTTACAGGATTTTTTTTTTTTACAAATTTGTGAAAAAAAGTTGTAAATTAAAAAAAAAAATACAAGTTTTGAGAAAAAGGATGAACATTTACAGGAAAAAGCAACAAATTTATGAGAAAAAATTTGCAAATTAATGAGAAAAAAGTCACAAATTTCTGAGAAAAGTAAAAGTTGCAAAGTTACAAGAAAAAAGTTGAAAATTTATGGGAAAAAGAGGACAATTTACAGGAAAAAAAATTCCAAATTTACAAGAAAAAATAACATTTTTTCTTGTAAATCAGCATATTATGCTGATTTATGTAAAAAGTTGTGAATTTCGAGCAAAAGAAATCACAAATGTATGAGAAAAATGCAAATTTATGAGAAAAGTCACAAATCTGCAAAAACGTTGTAAATTTTCATAACTTTGCAAACTAAAATTGCTCCTTTTTAACAAATTTTTGACTTTCATGTAAGTTTGCAACTTTCCTCATAAATGTGGAACTCTAACTGCTGTGCCTTTCCTCAGACACTCCCACCCACCTGATGGAACGGGTCCTTTCTCATGTTGCGGCTGGCCAGCGGCTCATCAAAGGGGAAGACCATAGAATACTTCTTAGCGAAGGACTCGTGGCTGCGCTCTCTGATCCAGCGGCTGTTGTCAGTCAGGGAGTGGTGGAAGCGCCTGCGGGCCGGGGAAAGGTGGGGTGGGGGGCTCGTTAAGCTGTCAGGGTTACCATGGTTACCGTTAATAAGTGGGCAGCAGTGTACCTGATGTCATAGCCATACATGTCCTTCTCTGGGCGTCCGTGTATGATCCAGTGGGCCAGCTCTCTGCCACAGCCTCCCCCCAACATCATACCTGAAACGCACAACAACAGCAGTGCAGTCAGCTGCCGGAACGCTTCTTCTGGGATTAAGGTTCACATTTTGGAGGAACACAGTCAGCAGCTCTTTATAACGCAGACAGAAATGCACCATAACAGCAGCATAGTCAGCGGCTGTAATACTTCTATTGGGATAACGGTTCATATTTTAGAACACAAGCTGTGCATCACAGGGTAAAAATGGGGAAAACATAGGGGACAGATCAGCGTACTTCACTTGTTCTGGTACTTACCCTGGTTTTAACCTAATTTTTTTTTTTGCGATTTTTAACCCCCTCCATTTTTTAATCTTCTCTTTTATTGTTTTGTCTGTTATTACCTTTCCCCCTGATTTTACCCAATTTTTTTCCAGTTTTTCCTTGTTTTCTCCCCTGTATTTTCCTCTGTTTTAACACCATTTTCATCAGTTTGTCCCTGGTATTACCTTGTTTTTACTCTCAATTTATGCTTTTATTTCCTTGTTTTTTTTTCTTATTTTCACCCCATTTTTGATCCATTTCCCCCCAGTACTTTACTTGATTTTTTTCATTTTTCCATCCAGCTTTTTCCTGTTTCTTTTCTGTTTTTTTTATGGTACTTCTTTTTCTTCCATTTTTTCCCTATTACTTTGTTATATCCATTTTACCCTCATTTTTTAACAATACTTCTGTTTCACCTTTTTTCTGTTTTCCCATTTTTACTCTGTTTTCCTGAGTACTTAGTCTGTTTTTCCAGTTTTTAAACCTTGCTTTCTCCCTGCTTTAACCCTATTTTTATTAATTTTTCCCCCATTTTTCCCTGTTTTTACATAATTTTTACCATGTTCCTTGTGATACTTATTTTGTTGTTTTCCCGTTTTCCTTCATTTTTGATCCTGTTTCTCCATTTTTCTTGTTTTTCCCATTTTCCCCTGTGCCTAGCCTATTTTCCCACACCACTTTTTCCTGTTTCTTCCCTGTTTTTAATGATGTTTCTTTTTCCTCCCATTTTTCTAGTTTTTAGCCTGTTATCACTTCTGTTATATCCATTTTACCCTCATTTTTTGACAGTTTTACCCCAGTTTCACCTTGTTTTTCCCCATTTCACCCATTTTTACTGTTTTCCCAAGTACTTAGCCTGTTTTTCCATTTTTAAACTCTGTTTAATCCCCTGCTTTAACCCAATTTTTACTAATTTTTTCCTCCATTTTTACATAATTTTTAATCTGTATACTCATGATACTTATTTTGTTATTTTCCTGTTTTCCTTCATTTTCCTCCTGTTTTTCTTATTTTTCCCCTGTTTTACCCTGTGCCTAGCCCATTTTTCCACCCACTCTTTCCTGTTTCTCTCTGTGTTTTTGATGGTGTTTCTGTAGTGTCTGAATAGTGAGGAGGCGAGGTGACGTTTTATAAAGTTTATTACAAGAACTATGTACACGTGGGGAGACCCTACCCTACCCTAGTACGGGAGTAACAGCAAGGAGACAATATGTCTCCTGCTTCAGGCTTATATATCCCAAGTGACGCCACCCCTCGAAGGCGGGGTATCACCCCTCCCAGCCTAGGGCACCGCTATACTAATATATTATAACTACATTACGATCCTACATTCTCCCCCCTTTGAAAAAATGCAAGCATACAAATAACCCAACCAAATAACTTACACCCGAATCGTACTCTAATACAGAGGAGAATAGGCCTACACATTCACACAACATACAAGCCCAGCGGAACTCTCCGCTATGTAATCAAATAGTCCCTGAAAGAAAAATGGGCCACACACCAAACTAAATTAATCTCTCCTAAGCTAAACACATAACAAATATGGACATATACAATGGTGGTACCCGATCCCATAAACTCACAGGGTACATAAAAGTACATACAGTGAACTCCCCAAACAAAACAGCATTCTCACAGTATAGGGCAGTAAACCTAATCATCATCAACAATCATTGGTCTTGTGCTTTCAATCCCTTAATCACCCCGTTACAGTGGCAGACGCATCCCATTACTAACAATAATGTAAACAGCCATAAAGGCCCCACCACAGACAGGGAAATAAACACAGCATCTCCTGCTGGAAATACAAATAAAATACAACATATCAAAATATTGTAGACAGTTACACTGACCAAGAGGTGGCACACACACAAACAGGTCAATTTATAATAAAACAATTCTATAAACACCTTGGTGGGGGTTTTTTTGTTTGTTTTTTTAATAACTGCAGAACAAACTAAATAGTCACATAAGTGACTATTTAGTCACAGGTCCAGGTGTGAAATATTTCGTTCATGGAGAAGCTGGAGAGCACAGGCTATCTGGCCGTGGTGCCAGCCAGAACATCATCCCTGCTTCCACTGGTGCCGCCAAAGCCGTTGGGAAAATCATCCCTGAACTCTGAACTTATGTGATCCCTGATCCCTGTCCCTGAACTGAGCCATGGAACTTTTTCATCATTTGAACTGATGATTTTAAAAATTTGCTCCTCAAACCCTTTTTATTGTGTTTTAATTTACCGCCCTCCAGGAGTTTATGCCTCTTTTTTATCTGAGTTTAGTGATTTTTTTTAACTTCTATTATTAAATTTGAGCGGATTTTATTGCTTGGAGATTTTAATTTGCATATTAATGATCCCAATGACAGCTTTGCAGTTAATTTCTTAGGTATAATTGAATCATTTAATTTTGTTTTGTGTCTATCTGGCCCTACGCATATAAAAGGAAATACACTTGATCTTGTTTTTACACTTGGTCTTAATGTGAATAATGTTCAGACTAAGGAGCTTCTTGTGTCAGACCATTTTTGTGTTCTTTTTAATTTATCAGTTAAATCAGTCTGTTACACTGGTAAGTAGGTAAAATGCTCTCGTGTCACTGACCAGTTTTCAGCTGTGAAATTTTCTGCTGCCTTTGACAGCAGTGTGGTTTTATCCTCTGATGACACTGAGAGCTTGGTCTGCTCTTTTAACTCACACTGTTCAAGCATCTTAGATGAAGTTGCTCCCTTTAAAACCAGGACTGTCCGTGCTGTTAATTCATCCCCCTGGTTAAATGAAGATCTCTGTTGTTTTAGACGTAAATGTCAGAGGGTGGAAAGACTGTGGAAGTCCACTAAACTTGAGGTGCATCAATTGTACCTTAAGGAACTGTTAATTGAATTTAACAATATGATTAAAATGGCAAGAACTTCCTCTAATAGTAACAATCCAAAGATCCTCTTCAGCACAATAGACAGTATAATTAATCCTGTCAGTTCTGCTCCCCCTGTTTATTCAATTAATGACTGTAACAAGTTTCTTTCCTTTTTTTGTTGACAAGGTCACTGCTGTTAGGGCTGGTTTTATTCATTCCTTTCCCCTAATCCTTGATTGTCCTAACAGACAGGCCTTTTTAAGTGATTTTAACCCAATTTTTTTTGAGGATTTGTTAGTGTTGGTGAGCTCCATGAAATCCTCCTCCTGCGCTTTAGATATTTTGCCTTCTTCAATGTTAAAAGAGGTAATTGGCTCAGTGGGTACATCTTTGGTTAATATCATTAACAGTTCACTTGAATCTGGTTGTGTCCCCTCATATTTTAAACATGCAGTTGTGCAGCCACTTTTTTAAAAAAAACTAACCTTGATCCATCTGTTTTTAAAAACTTCAGGCCAATTTCTAAGCTTCATTTTATTTCTAAGCTTTTAGAAAAAGTTGTTGCCAAGCAGCTCACTGACTTTCTGATTGAACACAATATTTTCGACAAATTTCAGTCAGGTTTTCGTCAGAAGCACTCAACAGAGACCGCTCTTCTCAGGGTGTCGAATGATATTTTAATGTCATCAGACTCTGGCAAATGCTCTGTTTTAGTGTGATTAGATATTACTGCAGCATTTGATACTATTGATCATTGTATTTTGTTACAAAGGCTTAGAGATTGGGTAGGTATTTCTGGAAAAGCTCTGCATTGGTTTTTCTCCTACCTTTCTGGTAGGAGTTTTTCCATGGCTGTTGGCCCTTATACATCTGACTCTGCTCCTTTAACCTGTGGGGTGCCTCAGGGTTCTATTCTGGGTCCACTTTTATTTGCCCTATATATGCTGCCACTTGGTTCTATCATCAGCAAATTTAAAGGTGTGTCTTATCACTGCTACGCTGACGATTTACAGCTACTTTTCTCTTTTAAACCTGACCATGTTGACAATTTAAAAATTATTCATGATTGTCTGTCTGCAATTAAGGACTGGATGTCTAGTAACTTTTTGCAACTTAATGCTGATAAAACTGAAGTCCTTATTGTAGCACCTGATAATCTAATTCCTAAGATGGTTAATAGCATTGGTTCATTAAGCTCTAATGTACGGTCTAATCTAAAAAATCTTGGTGTTATTTTCGATCAATTGATGAGTTTTGATCAGCATGTCAGATCTCTGATCCGGAGTTGTTTTTTCCACCTTAGGAATATATCCAAAATTAGGTCATTGGTTTCCTACAGTCAGTTAGAAATCATTATTCATGCCTTTGTTTCTTCACGTTTGCACTACTGTAATGCTCTTTTCAGATGTCTTAGCAAATCCTCTTTACACCACCCACAGTTAGTCCGGAACTCTACTGCAAGATAACTAACTAGGTCCAGTAGATTCTGTCATATCACTCCTGTTTTGGCCTCCTTGCATTGGCTTCCTGTAAATTATAGAGTTGATTTTAAAGTTTTTGTTCTTACTTACAAAGCCATTCATGAAGAAGCGCCTTTTTATATTAGTGACCTGCTCTTTCTACACCAGCCCAGCAGGTCTCTCAGGTCTTCTCATCAGAATCTATTGGTAGTCCCTAGCACTAGGCTCAGAACCAAAGGCGATAGAGCCTTTGCTGCTGTTGCTCCCAGACTGTGGAACACCTTACCTTTTGAACTTAGATCTGCACCTTCCATTGATGTTTTTAAGAAGCAACTAAAGACCCACCTTTTTAGCCTGGCTTTTTAATTAACTATGTGTTGATTGTATTTTTATGTGCTTTTACTGTCTACTTTGGGTTTTTTTTTGTTTGTTTGTTTGTTTGTTTTACTGTTTTATGTGCCTGTGTTTTTATTTTGTTTTTTACCATGTTAAGCACTTTGTGACTCTGTCTGTGAAAAGTGCTCTATAAATAAACTTATTATTATTATTATTATTATTATTATTATTATTATTATAAGTTGTAACATTGGGCTGCACGGTGGCGCAGTGGTTTAGCACTGTGGCAGCACAGTTTTACCCTCGGCCGGGGGACCGCGGGGATCATGAGATCGTGGGTTCGATCCCAGCCCCCGACCAACAGTGAGCTGTGTGGAGTTTGCATGTTCTCCCCGTGTTGCGCGGGTTTACTCCGGGATTTCTCCGGTTTCCTCCCGCATACCAAAAACATGTAGGTTTAGGGCGCTCGCGCACGTAGCGGCCAGCAGCCGGTGGCTTGTCACCAGACTGCAAACCAAGTCTACCTACGGGTACAAATAAGTAACAAAAAAAAAAAAAAAAAAAAAAAAATTAATAGGGTAAATGTCCGTGGGAACCAACTTATACACGTTACACATCACTCACATGGTTCTCTTCAACCCTATTCCCATACAACTTCAACATGTGAATATATTCAGAACCCATTAACCACAATAACTGTAAACAAAACACATGTACTAATAAATGCACATTTCAGACACACCGTAAGCCCTCGTACATTCAACCCGGGTCTCCCGAAGGACCTCCCCTTGGAGTGTCCGTCACACAGCCCACTTCTAGAGCGTCTCCGTTTTTTCGTAACTGGAGACGGACTGCATAGATGCCCTTTCGTGCTCTGATGTCGCAGCTTGTTGAGATGCCGTCTCGACCCATCAGTCAAACTCAGGTAGCCGTCGCCGCCGGACTGGACCACCCGCAGATTATCCTGCCCAGCTGTCCGTTTCCTGGAACTGCGCACCCGACCAAGCCAAGGCTCGACCCTAGGGCGCACATCATCACACTCGCCCAGGGGAGCACTCATTGGCTTCCTCTGTCGTCTGCGCCACGATCTGGATCCCTTATGACTCCTCAGCGGTTCGCAAAATTGACTAGAGTCATGTCCCTTGCCTTTGGTATCGGCACGGCTAGGGTTCATGCCATCTGGAGGTACCCCGGATACTAGATGTTGTTGCGTCGAAGTGGCATCAGTCACTGTTGGCTTAGCAGCCGGAACTCGTCGGCCACTGGAGCCCTGTAGCTCACGCTCTTCGGACCTTTCCGCCACCACAGAGGTCAAACCATACTGTTCAAGTCCACCGTTCATGGGACCACAAACGCTGGCACGGGACCCCCGCCTTGTCGGTGTACTAAGGTGCTGGCGGTGTCCTTCCTCACCTGGAATGGGCCTCCCAAAGTCCCACACTTCTTTGCCACTTCCCATGTAAAATGGCCGGTTACACAGACCACCACCTGCCCACTCCTCCACTTCACCGCAGGTGATAATGAAATCGAGCCCATAAAATAAATCACAGCCCATCACGTTATTACCATTCCGCGACACCATGAACTTGTTGGCGCACATGGAGGCCCCTTTGTACCTCACCGACAGCCACATCAAGCCCACAACATCCAGCGGGTGGCTACCATAACCGTAACAGGTGATGTTAGTGTTACTCACTCTGTAGTGGGGAAAACACTGACTTACAGTTGCCAAGTTGAAGATGGAGACTGCTGACCCTGTGTCCACTAACAGCGGTACCGGTGTCCCGTCTAACAAAATGTCACCAATAATATGACCGTTTGTGTCGGGTGAGATCGTGTGGACTACTGTAGGCACATTCGTCTTAGCGGTTTCTTTCGCTGGTTTCTGTTCCTCCTTGTCAAAATTGCGGCAAACTCTGGCGAAGTGATGGAGCAGACCACACAGTCCACAACACTTGCCCCTCGCTGTACACTCCCTGGCTCGATAACGGTGCCTGCTGGATCCGCAGCCGTAGTATCTCAATGTCCCCGGGGTGGACTTTGTTGTCTCCATGGCCGTGCTGTCAACATCACTTCCATTGTCCGAATCCAAGGCCAGGGTCGTCCTGTATGTGTCGTTCTTCTGCGGGGCTTCGCTGTCCTTAAGACACATCGTCAGCCGTTCCGCTGTCTCGTTTTGTTGTGCTAGCTCCATGGCTGTTATTAGTACTAGCTCACCAGCGCAAGTTAGCAGGCGAACTCTTGACGAGGACCCAGCCGCGTGTTCCACTAACTGGTCGTGGACCAACTCCTCCTCCAAAGTCCCAAGCCTGCACTCACCCACCAGCCGCTGAAGGTCTGCCACAAACCGTCAAACTGACTTTCCGGGTCGCTGGTTCCGCTGCTTGACTTGCATGCGTCACCTTATGATATTTCCAGTGGTATGAAAGTAGCCCGCCATGAGCCTCGACACATGGCCGAATAGGTCACCTCCTCCAAACATGCTCAGGACCCTCCTGCTCTCTACATCCAGGTTATGGACCAGGATAGCCCGTACACATAATTTATCAAGGTCACCGAGGTCTAACGCTAACAGATAGTATTCGAAGGCCGCCCGCCACCTGGTCCACAGGACCAACGGCTCACCCGGAGCCTGCAACACAAAGCGCAATGCGGCAGCAGCTCTCTCCATCTTCGTATATCCTGGTCACCAAATGTAGTGTCCGAATAAGTGAGGAGGCAAGGTGACATTTTATAAAGTTTATTACAAGAACTATGTACATGTGGGGAGACCCTACCGCGAGCACAGGAGTAACAGCAAAGAGACAATATGTCTCCTGCTCCCAGCTTATATATCCCAGGTGACGCCACCCCCCAAAGGTGGGGCATCACCCCTCCTAGCCTAGGGCATCGCCATACTAATATATTATAACTACATTACGATCCTACAGTTTCTTCTTCCTCCCATTTTCCTAGTTTTTAGCCTGTTATTACTTCTGTTATATCCATTTTACCCTCATTTTTTAAAACAGTTTTACGCCAGTTTCACCTTGTTTTTTCCCCCGTAGTTCGTCTGTTTTTCCAATTTTTAAATCCTGGTTTTTCCCCCTGCTTTAACCTCATTCTTACTCATGTTTTCCTCCATTTTCCCCTGTTGTAACACCATTTTTACCTTTTTATAGTTTTCCTGTTTTTTTTAGTTTTACTCCAGTTTTTTTCACCTTTTTTCCCATTTTTACAATTATCACTTCTACTATATCAATTTTACCCTCATTTTTTAAACAGTTTTACCCCAGTTTCACCTTGCTTTTTCCTGTTTTTTGCCATTTTTACTCTATTTTCCCCAGTTTTATACCTGTTTTTCCAATTTTTAAACCCTGTTTTCCCCCTGCTTTAACCTTATTCTTTCTCATTTTTCCTTCATTTTCCACTGTTCTAACACCATTTTTTATACCTTTTACTATTTTCCTGATTTTTTTTTTCAGTTTTACACCAGATTGTTTTCACCTTGTTTTTTTGACGTGTTATGTCCATAACCAATACTCCAATGATGAGGCCGGAGGTGCAGTATAACGTAACTTTTTTGTATCAACTCACACAACACGAAAGCGCTCCTGTCAAGGCAGAGGCGCCGGTCGTAAAGAGACCGTGCCTCTCCCGGGTAGGCCTTTTATACTCTGGGTGGCGGCGGAACCGAAAAGGTGTAGCCGTCACCCATAACACACAATATAATAATAATCATATTTAATACACTACATCCCCGCCCCCGTAGAAAAGTCCAAGACACACACCATTACACCCACCCACATTTTGACCCAAATCACACACTAACAGTAAATACAACAACAGGGCCTATCCATGCACACAAATAACTAAAACTAGAGGAGAACAGGTGGACTACTGCCCCACCTCCACACAGCCAGACGGGTTATTCTGCTGTCTCTATTATAAAACAGTCCGTAGGACAAATTAGGCTGCTGTGTGTTATATATGAGAATTGTATCTCGGGGCTTGCCATAGCCCAGTCGAGGGGTTGGGAAACAATGACATAAGGCGGGCTACGGCTGGAGTATATATTGTTGCTGTACGCAGGGATAAAGCAGTTCAGTGTTCAGCTAATGGTGACTCCGACTCTCCATTATTCAGACATAACACCGTGTTCTTAATATAACATGGTGTGGGGGACCCAGTCAGTATGTTCTCTACTCAGACTGAATGGCACGGCAGGAGGAGATGCGTAAGAGCTGAGAAAGGGATATGCAAGGCAGTCTATGGTTTTTGCATGACAATATGCATTCTCCTCCGGTCTGCATAAGAATGCGCTGACAGGCTGGGTGACAAAGGGAATTGTCATTGTAGATGTATGCATGTTAATGCAAACACCCCAGGTTACCGGGCAGGTTGTATGGTATAAAAAGAGAGATGCCCGTGACCTGGTTTAGGCTTCTTATTCTTGTTGATGTTAGAGAGAGATTGATAAAGTCTGCTCTGCTCCAACTACCACCTCACTTGATCATTCCTCTCTCTACACTGGTGACCCTTGACGCACAATGGAACTCAAGGCGAACACCCCAGAGATGACCCGGACTGGAGGTGCCAGCACCGTGTGCGTCGTTTCGGTCAAACTCCCACACTTTTGGCTACATGACCCGAAGTCTTGGTTCCTCCACACCGAGGCCCAGTTTGCGCTCCGGGGAGCGACAGCGGATGACACCAAATACTACTACGTGGTTGCAGCACTGGACGCACGCACAACACAGCAGGTGGTGAGCCTGCTCCAACAGCCCCCAGCCCATGACAAATACGACGGTCTCAAAACTGCGCTGACCCCACACTACATGCTCTCAGACTGAGAGAGAGCGTAAAGGCTCCTGACGTGCTCTGAGTTGGAAGATGGGTTGGCGGTCAAATTAATGGAGATGTTGACGTTGATGGGCACAGATGATGGGCATTTCCTCTTTGCCCACCTTTTCCTCTGGAACCTCCCGACAGCTGCCAGAGTGGTCCTTGCCAATTCGCCGCTGCTGGCCACGTGCAACTACCAGGCGCTAGCACAAGAGGCAGATCGGATTATCCTCACCACCAGAGTCTTCGCTGTGAACGCAGCGGCATCGGAACCCAGCGAGACGGCCAGTGGAGGTGAGGAGCCAACGACGGTGGCGCAGTGGAGACCAAGAAGCACCGGAGAGACACGCTCTGCTTCTACCACCGCCATTTTGGAGAAGACGCAAGCCGATGCATGCCACCGTGCCGATTCAAGCACTCATGAAACGCTAGGGCCGGCAGTCACTAGCAGCTGCGACCGCCGGTGACACAAACAAGCTGCTCTATGTGACGGACTCACGCTCGGGGAGACGGTTCCTCGTTGACTCTGGCTCTCAAAAGAGCCTCATCCTGCCATCCTACGCAGACCAGCTGGCGGGAAGTAGCAGCCCCGAGCTGGCGGCCACAAATGGCTCGGACATTAAGACTTTTGGTGAGAGGACACTGACTATATCCTTACACGGCCGTACATACCAATGGACATTTGTCAAAGCGGCATGTAACTTCCCCATTTTGGGCGCTGATCTTTTGTGTGCACACTTACTATTAGTTGATGTGGCTAACAGACGCCTGATTAACGCAATATCTTTTGATTTTCTGCCCTGTACAGCTAGATGAGCCGGGTCCACAACACTAGCTAACGTCACAGCTCCAGGGGGTAAGTTCCACACACTACTCACCCAGTTCCCAGCACTCACGGTCCCAATGTTTTCGGCGGCCGTCACTAAACACAGGGTGGAGCACTTCATTACCACCACGGAGCCACCCATTTTCGCACAACCTCGGCGCCTGGATGCAGCTAAATTGGCCAGTGCGCGCGAGGAGTTTGCCAACTTGGAAAGGTTGGGCATCATCAGGCGCTCAAACAGCCCATGGGCATCCCCGCTACATATGGTGCCTAAAGCCGAGGGATTGTGACGACCGTGCGGAGATTTCCGCAGATTAAACAACGCCACAGAGCACGATTGCTACCCGATCCCCCATATTCAGGATTTTTCCGTTCACCTCACCGGAGCACGCATTTTTTCCAAGATAGACCTGGTCCGCGATTACCACCAGGTACCGGTGCACATGGAGGACATACTCAAAACGGCAGTAATAACCCCGTTTGGTCTTTTTGAGTTCTTACGCATGCCTTTCGGGTTAAAAGGCGCGGCCAGACATTCCAACGCATGATGGATGCGGTGCTGTGTGATCTGCCGTTAGTGTTTGTCTACCTGGACAACATCCTGGTGGCCAGCGCGTCCGAGGACAAACACGTAGCCCAACTCAGGACAGCTTTCCAGAGGTTGGAGGAGCACGGGTTAATAATGAACCCGGCGAAGTGCCAGTTTGGGGTGATGGGAATCGATTTTTTGGGCCACCGCATCTCACTGGAGGGAGCAATACCCTTACCGGACAAAATGCGCGCAGTGGCAGATTTTTCCCGGCCTCAGACGGTCAGGGCACTGCAGGAGTTGTTGGGGATGGTTAACTTCTACAACCGTTTCCTCCCCTGCACAGCCCAGCTCATGCAGCCGTTGTACGCTGTGCTTAAGAAACGGAAACCGGCGGACAGAGTCGACTGGACTCCCAAGCGAGAGCAGGCATTTTCCGAGGTCAAAACAGCTCTAGCGAATGCCGCACTACTGGCGCACCTGGACCCAGCAGCTCGGATAGCGCTCACTACCGACGCATCGGACGTAGCCATAGGGGCCATTGTGGAGCAGTGCGTCGCCGGTTCTTGGCAGCCGCTTGCCTTTTTTAGCAGGTCTTTGCGCAACAATGAGCGTAAATACAGCGCATTCAACAGGGAGTTACTGGCTCTCCACTTGGCCATACGCAACTTTCAGTTCTGGTTGGGAGGGCGCACCTTCACTGCATTTGTGGACCACAAGCCACTAACGTACGCTATGGCCAAGGTTTTGGAACCATGGTCCGCCCGGCAGAAGAGACAGCTGGCCGCAATCTCGGAGTTTACGACCGACATTCGCCATGTGGCCGGTAAACTCAACGTGGTGGTAGACTGCCTCTCACGTGCATTAGTGGCCCCAGTCTATGTAGGGATAGATTACATGGCCATGGCTTCCGAGCAGATGGGCGATGCGGATGTTTGCGTGCTCCAGTCTGGACCAACAGGGTTAAGGCTGGAGAGCAGAGTACTGCAAGACGCCACCCCCCCCCAATTTGTGACGTCTCCACAGGCCGTCCGCGCCTGGTGGTTCCATGCGCTTGGCGCCGCCGCGTTTTTGAGTCAGTTCACTCCCTGGTGCACCCAGGAGTGCACGCATCAGTCAAAATGGTGGGAGCAAAGTTCATCTGGCCGAGCCTGCGCAAACAGGTGAAAGAGTGGGTTGCAGCCTGCATAGCGTGCCAATGAGCCAAGGTGCACAGGCACACAAAGGCCCCCCTTGAGCCGTTCCATGTCCCGGCTAAGAGGTTTGACCACGTTCACGTGGACCTCGTGGGCCCCCTCCCACCATCGCAGGGGTTCACACACCCCCTGACAGTGGTGGACCCCACCACGTGCTGGCCCGAGGCAGTCCCGCTAGCTTCCACCACGTCCGCAGAAGTTGCACATGCTTTTTTGACAACATGGTTGGCACATTTCGGCGCCCCTTCGGATATCACGTCCGACCGGGGCCCACAGTTCATTTCCGACCTCTGGTCCATGATGGCCCGGAGCCTGGGCATCACAATTCATCGCACGACCACGTACAACCCCCAGGCCAATGGGTTATGCGAGCGTTTCCATAGGTCACTTAAAGCAGCGCTCAGGGCTTCGCTTACGGATGCAAATTGTGTGGACCGGTTGCTGTGGGTTCTATTAGGGTTGTGTTCAGCACCGGAGGAGGATTTGGCAGCCTCCCCAGTAAAGATGTTTTTTTCCCAGCCACTGCAGCTCCTTGGAGAATTTTTGCCGGACAACCCTGCGCCGAACACTGATCCATCCCCACTTTCACTACATAGCGCAGAGGCAAGGACGGTACCCGGCCTGGCCCACCACTGTTTTCCCCACACTTTCGTGCCAAAGACCTTGAAGGATGCATTGTTCGTGTTTGTCAGGCATGATGCCCACCGGACCCCGTTGTGCCTGCCCTACGACAGCCCGTTCAGAGTGCTGGAACCTGGGGAGAAACATTTTGTGTTAGACTTGGGGGGATGCAGAGAAACAATCTGTATAGACAGGCTTATGCCCACCTTCGTTTTAGCAGACGAGCAGGTGGTGTTGGCCCGAGCTCCTCGCTGCGGATGACCCCCACTGAGAACGCCCCAGGTAAATGACTCCTCAGCTCAGTCACAATGGCATGCTGAAGATGTTTTCCCCCCTCCCAATGTCCCCCCACAGACAGACGTGCCTCCAGGAGCGCCCCACCGGCACAGCAGCGCCTCGGAGCCACTGACCCCCCCGTTACAGCCGCTACGGAGGGCGACTGAAGCCCACAGGACATGAGGGTTAAGGCCCAGTCTGAGTTTTGGGGTGGGGGGGGGACCCAGTCAGTACGTTCTCTACTCAGACTGAATGGCACGGCAGGAGGAGATGCGTAAGAGCTGAGAAACGGATATGCAAGGCAGTCTATGGTTTTCGCATGAGAATATGCATTCTCCTCCGGTCTGCATAATAATGCTCCGACATGCTGGGTGACAAAGGGAATTGTCATTGTAGATGTATGTGTGTTAATGCAAACAGTGACAAGGGAATTGTCATGGTAAATGTATGCATGTTAATGCAAACACCCCAGGTCGCTGTGCGGGTTGTATGGTATAAAAAGAGAGGTGCCCGCGACCTGGTTTAGGCTCCTTATTCTTGTTGATGTTAGAGAGAGATTAATAAAGTCTGCTCTGCTCCAACTACCGCCTCGCCTGATCATTCCTCTCTCTATAAAAATAATCCCAAAACATATGTACAATCCAAACCTTCTCAAAACTCTCTACAATATGTGCATCCACACCCCACTGTGCCAGTCCCCCACCCAACACCCTCACCCCACAACTCAGGCAAATCACATATCACACATGCAAGTAAATGCAACAATACAAACAGTGTTGGGCCTCTTTTTTTTTTTTTCAAACGCACACACAGGGCAATTCCACAGCACGTAAGTGTGAAACATATCACCTACATGGCTCGGGCAATACACACCTATTAACAAATTCTGCACCCCCCCCCCCAATAAAAGTAGCCCACACTCTTTTTTTTTTTGAAAATGAGCACTCAACCCAGCCACTTTTATGCTTATACCCCATCAACACAACAATAACGCAGCCTTGGTAGTGCACACATTAACATTTCAAATATTAGCATGTTAATAGGTCAACTCCAAAACACATCGCCCCCTTGCCACCATACAGTCTTGATGGGGAGACCACCCCCTGGAGACCTGTCCGGCGGGTCCCGACCAGAGCTTCTCTTGCGCTTCACCCCTGGAGATGAACCATGTCACAGCCCCAACACCTCCTTCTCCTCAATGGCGCGCCTCAACTCGTTGGGGTGTCTCCACGACCCATCAGACATCTGAAGATAACCATCCTCCCAGACAACCACCACCTGCAGCCATCCCTGGTCCTCTCGTCATTTCCTCTTACCATGAACTCCTCGTAGCCGAGCCTCGGCCCTGGGTTGAACCATGTCAGTGACCCGCAGGGGAGCTTGACTTGGCTTCAAACATCCACGACGTCTAGACCGGGCTTCCTCTCTGGGTCAAACCGCTCCACCGACCCCATGTGAAGCCCGACTTGGCCTCCAGTGTTGCTGTGTGGCATGTCTGTCCACTGTGCCAGCAAGTCCTGCCCCGCTCTCTTTCATTTTAAACACCGGCGAAGCCGTTGCAGCCCCTTGCTTCTCGGTATCTCCAGGCCAAACTCTGGAAGCAGAGGGAGCCGTCCTCACAGCTCCACCTGCCGTCACGGGTGTTCCATCATGCTGCGCAGTTCCCACATCCAGGGTAACTTGGGCACTGGCACCGGAACCCCCCGCGATAGCCCTGGGTGGTATTGGTCCTGTCCATCTCCCAGAATACTAGGCCAATCTTCATCCCATACCGCATCGTCCACCACACACAGAACCAGTCAGTCTTACAAACTCTGGCCCAACCACTCCTCTCCGATACCGCTGGTGATTGTAAAGCCCAGTCCGTAAAACAGGTCGCAGCTCATCACGTTTGACCCTTGTTGGGCACCACAGCTGACTTGTATCTTGCCGTCAACTCCAGTGAACCCACAATGGCTAACCTGTTACCTCCATAGCCACAATACGGTGTCGACAGTCTATTCACACGGTAATGCGGGAACAAAATCCTCACAGTGGGCCAGTTCAACACAGATGCCGCTGCAGCCATGTCCACCAACAATGACATTTCCACGCCGTTCAGGATCATGTCACAATAAATACGCCCATCTGTGCTCAGGGAGACAGTGTGAATAACCGTTGGAGTCATGGCGGGGGAATCCGCTGTGCATCATCGTTCCCTTCGCTCAAACTTTTTGCAGGCCCTGGCAAAATGATGTGGGAGTCCACACTTGCTGCGGCGTTTGCCCCTCGCCGGACACTCTCTTGCCTTGTATCGGTGCTTGGTGGACCCACAGCCCAAACATCTGGGCGATCCTAGGACGGACCTAATCTTAATAGCGGTAGCATAGTCCTCCTTGTCATTTGTGCTATCATCACTACCCAGGTCCACAGCCTGCGCCGCTGATTGTGAGTCAGTCTGCCTCAATGTCGTTCTCTCACCAAGATCCTTAGATAGTTTATCCACTGCTTCGTACTGCTGAGCTATCTCCACAACCGCAGTCAATTTCAGTTCACTGGAGTGCATGAGGAGTCAGAACATAGCGTGTGCTCCGCTAACTGATTGCAGATGACTTCCTCCTCCAGAGCCCCGAATTGGCACTCTCCAGCCAGCTGGCGCAGGTCCGCAACATACCGTTACACCGACTCTCCTGGCCGCTGGAGTCACTGTCGGAACTGAATCCTCCGGACGATGACGTTCTCAGGAGTGTAGCATCATCTTGCTTTGGCTCATCAATAAAATAGACTTTGCATCTTAAAGACATTGTTTCACCCAGGAAAAGGCCAGTCAAGAATTGTTTTTCCTCCCAGGACCGCAGCTGAACCAACATTCCTTTGTTAAGCAAACCTAAGGAATGCTGCCAATGGACTAACTTACATCATAAATAAACTGGGAACTTCCACAACTAAGACAGGTTTATATTCAACAGGCATCCCATAAACGTTAAAGGCATTTTCTAAGGCCCTAGGATTATCCACAGCTGGACACTACCCCTGGTGGACATCTCGAGTAGACGCTCACTTTTGACTTACATTGATGAACTGAAATTAACTCTTTCTTCAAGTTTCATTTCTCAGGACAATTCTAAGGCCACTATTTGTTGAAGATCACTGCCTCTGTGGGACTCTGATAGTCTGTGGACAACCATTTGGGTTTGAAATGCTTATTAATCCTTGATTTTAAAAATGTGCATGTTAAAATGTTTAAAATGAATTTTATTCTTGCATGCTAATCTAAAAACACTAGTTATAAAGTTGCATGCTCACTAAAGCTAGTTTAGACTTTATACATAAGTAGGTTAAGGAATCTCCTGTGTATTAAAATGTGTGTCATTCTGTGAGGACTGGTATCAAAGCCAATCATTAAAAAAATACGGACTTGGAGCGACGCGTCGAGGATCTTGAACAATGTTCTTGTATGGATGATCTAATTATAAGTGGACTAGACATCAAATATCAATCATATGCTCATGCTACAACAGGACTGAGAGATGAGGAGGCTCCCACAAGTGAATCAGTCTCCCTGCAAAACCAGGTGCTTCAGTTCCTTGATAGTAGAAATATAAAGGTCGAAGCAAATGCAATTTCAGCCTGTTATGCTTTACCCAGAAAGGATAATAAAACAAAGAAATCAATTGTGATGCGCTCTGTGAACAGAAGGGTAAAGAATGACATACTGAGGCAGGCCAGAAAGCTACGGGGAACAGAAGTTTACCTAAATGAACACCTAACAAAAACTAATGCTGGAATAGCACAGCAAACACGGATGCTGAAAAGACAAAATAAGATACAGGCAACATGAACAAGAAATTGTAGAGTTTGGATCAAACTAAATGGAACACCTGAGGAAGCAAAGAGTATAATGATCTGAGATGTTACTGACTTAAATAAATACAGATGAACACTGATTAAGAAAATTAAGAGACAATGATAATCCATATCCACACAAATGGCAAGAATAGTTCTTTTGATATACCATGTCAATGTACTTAAAAAAAAACCCTAAACAAAACAAACAAAAAAACTTATGACTGACTTGAGTAGACATCAATTATCCCCAGTTGGAGGAAGTCATTTGACACAGAGTGAGGAAACTCAAACTCTGAAAATATGCCATTATGCTGAACATAAACTACAAGAGATGGAGAATGATATTGATCCTGATAACCACTTTTTCAATAATTGTCATAACCATTGTGAATATTACACTGAAAAGCAATTCAAAAGTCAAGTGCAACTAGATGGTAAACTATCAATAATACACTTCAACAGCAGAAGTCTTAACAAAAACTTTCCACAGATTCAGGACTATTTAAAACAGCTAGACAGAAAATTTACAGCTATCGCAGTCTCTGAAACTTGGCTTAATGAAGAGCAGGCTCCCCTGATGGCAATAGAGGGATATCAGATGTTTCATATTAACAGATCTCAAAAAAAGGGTGGTGGTGTTGCACTGTATATTGATGACCTGTATAGGTGTAAGCTTGTAAATGGAATGTCCTTTGCACTACCAGGGATTTTGGAATGTGTTACTGTTGAGACTGACCAAGATAAAACAAAAAATCTAATTATAAGTTATATATAGAACGCCGGGAACTTGCATTGAGACATTCAGAGATAAATTAGTCGAGCTGTACAATAATATTACTAGTAAGAAAATGGTAGTAATTTGTGGAGATTTCAGTATTGATCTACTAAATCCATATCAACAAAATGTAATTTCAGAGTTCATGAACTCTCTGTACAGCATGAGTCTATATCCCACAATAACACATCCCAGTAGAATCAGTTCACACTGTTACACTTATTGACAACCTGTTTGTTAATATTATTGATAAGAAAATAGAAAGTGGATTACTGATAAATGATGTAAGTGACCACTTGCCAACCTTTGCACTTATCCATGGCCACACGGGGGCTAATACAGAAAATTTTTTAAAATCGTTCAGATACAAATCACAAAATGCAATCAGTTCTTTTAAAGAGGACTTGCTGAAGCAAGACTGGACAGAAGTCTATGTATCAGATGTAAATAAAGCCTATGACACATTTATAAACATTGTAACCACTCTTTATGAAAAAAATTGTCCATTAGTAAAGAAAAAGCTTAAACATAAATTTGCCGATAAGCCATGGTTAACCAAAGGATTACAAAAGGCATGTAAAAAGAAAAATTTATTATATAAAGCTTTCCTAAAGAAAAGGACAAAAGAAGCAGAGCAGCGGTATAAAACATACAAAAATAAGTTAACATATATAATAAGATGTAGTAAGAGAGACTATTACAGTAAAGAACTGGAGAAAAACAGAGACAATATTAAAAATACATGGACAATACTTAACAATATTCTTGGAAATAAAAACAGAAATACAAGCTACCCAACCGATTTTTCAAAAAAAATAAAACGACTCAGAGTGTGAATGCAGCTTCACCTGCAGATGAATTTAATAATTTTTTTGTTAACATTGGTCCTAATTGGCTCAAGAAATACCCATTACGGCGCCTACAGGTGATACAATAAGCAAAAACACTGCTATAAAAGACTCCATTTTCATAAAGAACACAGACGAGAGAGAGATCCTTGAAATTGTTAAATCGTTTAAAACATCTACGGACTGTGATGGTATTGGCATGCTCTTAGTCAAAACTATTATTGAATGCTTAGTGAAACCACTGACGTATATCTGTAACCTGTCTCTCCAAACAGGTATATTTCCCAATGCAATGAAAATAGCTAAAGTAATTCCGATATACAAGACAGGTGACAGAGGGGAATTCTCAAACTATAGACCAATTTCACTACTGCTGCAATTTTCCAAGATACTTGAAAAAATATTCTGTGAGAGAATTGACAACTTCATACTGAAGAATAATTTATTGTGTGAGCAGCAATATGGGTTCAGACACAAGAGGACAACTGCATTTGCTCTAATGGAATTTATAGAAAAAATATCAACTGCCATTGAAAATAAAGAGTATTCAGTTGGGGTATTCCTGGATCTTAAAAAAGCATTTGATACAGTGGATCATAATTTATTATTAAAGAAACTACAAAATTGTGGTATTAGAGGGGTAGCACTGTCCTGGTTATGTAGTTACTTAAAGAATAGATATCAGTATGTATGTGTTGGTAACAAAAACTCACAGTTACTGAAGGTTACTTGTGGAGTCCCACAGGGTTCAGTTTTGGGGCCATTGTTATTCAATATGTATATAAATGATATATGTAAAGTTTCAGAAAAAAATGGATTTAATATTGTTTGCCGATGACACTAATCTATTATGCAGTGGAAGCAATTTGGAACAACTTTTGGATACACTCGGAAAGGAATTAGGAAAGCTTAGACTGTGGTTTGATTCAAACAACTTAACGCTCAATTTAAGAAAGACAAAATTTATAGTTTTTAACAACCATCACAACAACTTAGTATCTAAACTCTGTGTAAATGGTGTAGAGATTGAAATGGTATCTGAAACTAAATTTCTTGGAGTAATAATTGATAATAAACTGTGTTGGAATTCACATATTAATTATATTAAAGGTAAAATATCCAAATCAATTGCTATACTACACAGAGTGAAATACGTATTTGCTGAATCAACCCACACTATATACCTTGTATCATTCATTAATACTCCCATACATGACATATTGTACTGAAGTATGGGGAAATACATATAAAACAAACATATATCCAGTCTTTATGCTTCAGAAGAGAGCTATTAGAATAATAAACAAAGCTGCTTACAGGGAACCAACAAACCCACTTTTTCTTAAATTAAAAGCTCTCAAGTTGAAAGATCTGGTTGACTTTAAAACTGCAGTAATAATGTTTAAAGTGAAGAATCTATCACTGCCCGCAAATATCCAAAAGTTGTTCCAAATAAGGGAGAAACAATATCTTTTCAGAGGAACATCCATCCATCCATCCATCCATCTTCTACCGCTTTTCCGGAGGTCCGGGTCGCGGAGGCAGCAGTTCAAGCAGAGAAGCCCAGACTTCCCTCTCCCCAGCCACCTGCTCCAGCTCTTCAGAGGGGATACCAAGGCGTTCCCAGACCAGCTGGGAGACATAGTCTCTCCACCGAGTCCTGGGTCTGCCCCGGGGTCTCCTCCCAGTGGGACGTGCCTGAAACACCTCAAGTGGGAGGCGTCCAGGAGGCATCCTGATCAGATGCCCATACCACCTCAACTGACTCCTTTCAATGTGGAGGAGCAGCGGTTCTACTCTGAGCCTCTCCCGGATGACTGAGCTCCTCACCCTATCTCTGAGGGTGAGTCCAGCAATCCTACGGAGAAAGCTCATTTCAGCCGCTTGTATCCGTGATCTCGTTCTTTCGGTCATTACCCAAAGCTCGTGACCATAGGTGAGAGTAGGAACGTAGATTGACTGGTAAATCGACAGCTTTGCCTTAGAACTAAGCTCCCTCTTCAACACAACAGACCGGTACAACGTTCGCATCACTGCAGATGCTGCTCCAATCCGTCTGTCGATCTCTCGCTCCATTTTCCCCTCACTCGTGAACAAGACCCCAAGATACTTAAACTCCTCCACTTGGGGCAGGAGCCTGTCCCCAACCCGGAGAGGACAATCCACCTTTTTCCAGCTGAGGACCATGGACTCGGACTTGGAGGTGCTGATTCTCATCCCAGCCGCTTCACACTCAGCGGCAAACCGTCCCAGCAAGAGCTGTAGGTCATTGCTGGATGAAGCCAACAGGACAACATCATCTGCAAACAACAGAGATGAGATCCTGTGGTCACCAAGCATGACACCCTCCATTCCCTGGCTGCGCCTAGAAATCCTGTCCATAAAAATTATGAACAGGACCGGTGACAAAGGGCAGCCCTGGCGGAGTCCAACTCTCACTGGGAATGACTCCGACCGAGTGTTGGCAATACGAACCAAACTCTCACAACGGTCGTACAGAGACCGAATAGCTCGTAACAACAAGCCCGATACCCCATACTCCCGAAGCACCCCCCACAAAAATCCATGAGGGACGCGGTCAAATGCCTTCTCCAAGTCCACAAAACACATGTAAACTGGTTGGGCAAACTCCCACGAACCCTCAAGAATTCTCGAGAGGGTAAAGAGCTGGTCCGATGTGCCACGGCCAGGACGAAAACCACATTGCTCCTCCTGAATCCGAGGTTCGACCAACGGCCGGACTCTCCTCTCCAGTACCTTGGCATAGACCTTCCCAGGGAGGCTGAGGAGTGTGATCCCTCTAAAGTTGGAGCACACCCTCCGGTCCCCTTTTTTGAAGAGAGGAACCACCACCCCGGTTTGCCATGCCAAAGGCACTGCCCCCGACCTCCACGCAATGTTGCAGAGGCGTGTCAACCATGACAACCCAACAACATCCAGGGCCTTGAGGTACTCGGGGCGAATCTCGTCCACCCCCGGGGCCCGGCCACCAAGGAGATTTTTAACCACCTTGGCGACCTCAGCCCCTGTGATAGGCGAGTCATCCCCCTCGTCCCCAAACCCTGCTTCCTCTGTGGAAGGCGTATCAGTGGGATTGAGGAGATCCTCGAAGAATTTCTTCCACCGCCCGACGATATCCCCAGTTGAAGTCAACAGTGTCCCATCCGCACCATACACAGTGTGGACGGGGAGCTGCTTTCCCCTCCTGAGCCGCCGAACAGTTTGCCAGAATCTCTTTGAAGCCGACCGAAAGTCTTGTTCCATAGCCTCACCGAACTCCTCCCATACCCGGGTTTTTGCTTCAGCAACCACCCGAGCTGCACTCCGCTTGGCCTGCCGGTACACCTCAGCTGCTTCGGGAGTCCCACAAGCCAACCAAGCTTGATAGGACTCCTTCTTCAGCTTAATGGCCCCCCTCACCACTGGTGTCCACCACTTGGTTCGGGGGTTGCCACCACGAGATGCACCGACCACCTTGCGGCCGCAGCTCTGGGCCGCCGCTTCAACAACAGAGGTGGAGAACATGGCCCATTCAGACTCCATGTCTCCAGACTCCCTCGGAATGTGGTTGAAGTTCTTCCGGAGGTGGGAGTTGAAGACCTCCCGGACAGGGGCCTCAGCCAGAAGCTCCCAGCACACCCTCACTATACGTTTGGGTCTACCAGGTCTGAATGGCTTCCTTCCCTGCCATCGGATCCAACTCACCACCAGGTGGTGATCAGTTGACAGCTCTGCACCTCTCTTTACTCGGGTGTCCAAGACATACGGTCGCAGGTCTGATGATACGATAACAAAATCGATCATCGACCTGCGGCCTAGGATGTCCTGGTGCCAGGTGCACATATGGACACCCTTATGCTTGAACATGGTGTTCGTTATGGACAGACTGTGGTTAGCACAGAAGTCCAATAACTGAACACCACTCGGGTTCAGATCGGGCAGGCCGTTCCTCCCAATCACCCCCCTCCAGGTTTCACTGTCGTTGCCCACGTGCGCATTGAAGTCCCCCAGTAGGACAATGGAGTCTCCAGGAGGAGCACCCTCCAGCACCCCAGTCACAGACTCCAAAAAGGGTGGGTACTCTGAAACATCATTTGGTGCATAGGCACAAATGATGGTCAGGACCCGTTTCCCAACCCGAAGGCGCAGGGAAGCAACCCTTTCGTCCACCGGGGAAAACTCCAATATAGAGGCAGCAAGGTGGGGCGATACAAGAATACCTACCCCTGCTCGTCGCCTCTCGCCCGGGGCAACTCCAGAAAAGGCCAAGCTCCAGCCCCTCTCCAGGAGACTGGTTCCGGAACCGGAGCTGTGTAACAATATCTTTTCAGAGGAACATGTATATTTCAAAAACCTTCAGAGAGAACTACCACCAAGCAACACTGTGTTTCAGTGCAAGGAGTCAGATTATGGAACGATTTTGGACCTGAATTAAAATCATGTACAGCGCTTGGACAATTTAAACAAAAACTAAAGGAAGAAATACTGCAAACATATATACAAGATGACATGTAAAATCACATAAGGATTGTCATATCCAGTCTGCGTTGTGTTGTAGCTTAGTTTTTTGTCACATTTTGTCTTAGCTTTGTTCTGAATTGTAATCGCTCTTGTTTTGTTTTTCTTTTGAATTCTTGGATGGACTATGGGTGGGCAATATAAGCTGCGGCTTCAGCCATCACCCATTTCGGATAACTTATGTTGAACTGTATAATCAGAGGAGTTATTGTCTAATTTGACCTTGTTGGATTTTCTTTCCCCCTTTGTTATATTATTCAGTTTCTTTTAATCTGTACTTTTAATCTATCCGAAATAAAGATTCATTCATTCATTCAGTCATCACCCTGCATATGCTGGGCTACAACTCTTTCATTCCATTGGTTCCTTACAGACAAATGGCTGTTTGTTCATTGGACTAAAGTTCATAAAACCCACCCACAAAGGAAGACTATTGGCTTGGGCTTATGTCAATCACCCTAATGGCACGAAAGTTGTCTGAAGTTATAAAGAGGGAGACGCCTTCCTGAGAGCACTTGAGAGCAGTCAGAAAGAGTATAAGTTTTTGCCACTGTATTGTGTAACATCTCTGTGTTTTAATGTTTTCTCTTAACTTCTGGGAATTAACTCTTTCTTTCCTGAGCTCAAATCTTGATTCGGAGTTAAAAACTCCTGTTCCTAGGTGTTTCTCTGTTTTTCTTCTTTTAAACTTTCTTTAATTCACCGTGTGTTTTTTTTTAACAAGGACTGACCATCTCCATACTGGAAGCTATTTTCAACTCCACGAAGTCAGAAAAATATCTTTTAATTTTGCCATTGGGATTAGACTTTGAATTATTCTCGAATTCCTCTGGAAAGCTGTTTGCCAACGAAGAAGGAGAGGAAGCCACCATCGCAATCTGCGTTTTGACCTAAGCTCCAACTATTATTGCAGTCAAACTTAAGGGACTACTTAAGGGAGCAGCTCAGGTTACTCCGGGCTGCGACCTTGTCAAACATTACCTCATTGAAACTCCGTCTCAGATTCCTGATACGTCCCACTCTCAGTAAGTGAATTTCATCGTAGTCTGTGTTCTTATTTCCATGTGTATATTTCATGTTTTTGCCCCACGTGGCTGTTAATAAAACATGCAAACTCATTGGCTGGCTATCGGTGTCTTATTGATGGCTCATGAGGGCCATCGTTGAAAGCAGGTCGCAGCCAGAATGAGACGCCAGTCACCGAGAGCTTGCTTCGTTTGGGCTTGTTGTTTTTCCCTGTTTTCCGTGTACCAGCGTGTTGGAGATGGCATCGCCAGGGGAAGGCTACTCCTTAGACCTGGGCTACAGACTGATCGTGGATACTTGGACCTTGCAGAGGCGGCTATTAACCGTAATCCTCACCACGCCAACCATGCCGAGGTAAGGAAGAGGATGGCGGAAATTACGGCTCTCCGGGAGAAGACCCGTGGACCGGAGGGGAACTCCGGCAGGAAGCCGAGGGTGAGGCATTCCCGTTCCTCGCTTCGGGATCCGGTTCCTGTCGCCCATTCAGCCCAGGAGTCCACGCCACCCAAGGGTCGTTCCCAGCGGAGGATGACGTCAGCTGGGATTTCCTCAGAGGAGACGCAGTGGACTGCTGTGATCCTCCAGGACCGTGTGGCTGCGGCTTGCTCTGCTTCTCATCCATCTGAAATCATAAGGTATGTGACGGCAGCAGCTAGTCTGGTGGAGCTCAGTCCGGAGCTCCATAATTATCCCGAATAAGCTGAATTGCTGGCTTCTGTCTCCGCGCAGCAGCGGCGATTCCCTGACCTCACCTTCGCCTCGCCATCTGCCAGTAAACGTTGTCACAATGCCCGTGGTAAGCCTCAGCGAGAACCCCATCCGGATCCAGTTCCGGGTAGCTGAAGGAACTCTGCCTCCCAGTCAGCTGTTGCTCCTGCGTCACGACAGGAGGAAAACACAGCAGCCTCTGCCTCTGGGTCATCTGTCCCTGCTGTTCCGTCAGCTCCTCGTTCCCGGATTGCCTCGGTTGTTTCTCCCTCCTCCTTGACGCTCCCCCCAGCTGCTGTGAGCTCCACGAGTCCATCTCGGGCTGCCTCCGTGCCTGATCCGGTGCAAGCGGCTCCTCTTCGTCTTCCCAGGGAGCCCTCCATCACCATCCATCGGGGAACGGGAAGAACCAAACCAAGCAAGAACCAAGCAGCAGGTTTCACCGACCCTCAGCGGATCAGGCAAGTGTCTCTTCATTCTTTTCCTTCACTGGGTGAATTGCCTTGTCTGACCTCTGGGGGTGGAGTTCGGGGTTCACAGTCCCCCGAGCTCCCTCCACCTGCTGCAGTGATTAATTATGAACCTGCTACCTTTGTGTCTCCTTCCTCTGAGCGTTCCTCAGTGCCAGGACTACACCGTGGGACGAGGAGGGAGCCTGTGGGCCTGGAGAGCCTGGTTCCAGCCCCGCAGCCATGACACGGGCAGAGGAGGAGGGCGGACTGCAGATTGGAGCCTGCGCCAATGAGCAAGTGTCCCCAGGTCTCCACGGAGGGACAGTCCGACCCAGCAGGTCACGGATCCCCGGCCACCATCATGCCGGCTGTGGAGCCCGCCGCAGTCGAGTGGGAACCAGAACTGGACCTTCAGCGCACTGAACCTGGATCGACGGAGTCCTGGGCAGCGGTAGAGCCTGAGATCAGACAAGTGCTCTATTTTGTCTTCCTTTCTTCTATTCTGGAGCATTTTTGCCTGTCTCTCGGGGAGACGAGCCGGGCGCTGCCGTCTGAGCTTGTCTTGCTAGGCTCTGCCGCTGCCGGTGATTCTGATGCCGACTTTCTTCTCTCCTCTGAGCCTTCTCCTAGGGTCACCGGTGATGAGTCCATTCCGATCGTCGCCTTGGAGGTTCTGGGTTCGTGTCTGGAGGTCATTCCTGGTGCTGCGCCGGCCCAGTCGGGGTCCATCGTGGGTGTTGTTCCGGCCCAGTCGGGTCCATCGTGGGTGCAGCACAGTCACGCTTGGGATCCAACGAAAGTGCAGCACCAGTCCGTGTGGGGTTCGGAGAAGGAGCTGCAGATCCTCTGCCGATCGAGGCCGGACTGGTCCCTCATCCTTTCCCCATTCCCTTTTCCTTTCCACCGGGGGCCGCTGGGATTCCCCGTTATCGGCTCGGCTCTCCCTCGCTATCCCTCTTAATAGGGAGGCCGTCTCCGAGTTCTCCCTTGTGGTCCTGGTGGCTGGATGACGCGGGTCGGTCGCCTGGGAGATTGCTTCACCCGTTTGGTGTTCTGGGTCGGCCACCCGACAAACTGGACTTTTTGTTCGGCGACCTGGTCCGGCCGCCAGAGGTACTGTTTCTCCGGGCCTGGGAGTGGGGTAGACCGCCCGAACTTATCCTTTTTCCCCTGCCAGCGATCTGGACGCAGGTAGACCTCCCAAACTATTTGTTTTTGTGTTATTGTGCTCTGCCTGCCGTTATCCCTGTGGGGTTTTTTTTCCCCTCTCCTGTTTGTTATATGAACTATACTGAACTGTGTATATCGCTGCCCTGTAGCATGTGCTTTTTTTCCCTCCTCTTGTGTTGTTATTTTTAGGACTTTGAACTGTATTTATTGCTGCTCTGTAGCATGAGTTTTTTTCTCTCTGGTATTATGGGGTACGCTGCATTTTTTGTCTATATTTGAGTTTCCTGGTTCCTCTGTGGTTGTGAAATGTTCTTTTTTTTTTTTTTCCTTGCCCGTGATGTTATGGGACTGATTATGGTATGCTGTTGTAGCCGTTTTGAGTTTTTTTCTTTGTCTCCTCCTCATGGGTTTTTGGTGCAGGGTATGTACCTGTATTTTTGACTTTTGTATTCCCTACCATGCTCTGATTATTGTAGCCTGCTTTTTTTTTTCTTTCTCTGTTATTATGCTGGTTGGTTCTTGCCCTCCAAGCCTGTTCCCCCACCACCCTCCCTGGGGCAGTCCTGTTGACCTTCTGGGTGGGGGGGTGGGGCTTCGATGTTACATGGCGCCTGGAATTCGCCTTGTGAACGGGGAGTACTGTCATGGTCCAAGCACGGTTGTCCGATATTTCCCCGTTCTCTTCCCAGGTTTACCATATGGCCTCCAGGCTTTTATTGTGACAGCGTCTCGGTGGGGCTTCCGGCTGTCAGAGCCGAGCTCCGCAGGGACAGCTGGAGTTCATTCAGCTGATGACGTTTTCATCAGCTGATTAATCTGTTAGCCCTATTTAAGGGAGCAGCTCAGGTTACTCCGGGCTGCGACCTTGTCAAACATTCCCTCGTTAAAACTCCATCTCAGATTCCTGATACGTCCCACTCTCAGTAAGTGTATTTCCTCGTAGTCTGTGTTCTTATTTCCATGTGTGTATTTCATGTTTTTGCCCCACGTGGCTCATTATTTTGTCATTTGTATTTCTGTTAATAAAACATGTAAACTCATCGGCTGGCTATTGGCGTCTTATTGATGGCTCATGAGGGCCATCACTGATGGCCATCTGCAACTAAAGCTTCAGAAGGAGCCTCAATAACAGGACTACAATGCAAGGAGTCACGTGAGCCATTTCTCTTCGTTTCATCTGCTGAATAAAACGTCTGAGATTTGAGAATAATTCAGCATCTGATCAGATACAAAATTAAAAGAGAAATAATATAATTTTTCTTATTAAAATTCCATTTTTACATTCTTAGAGGAGTTCAGAATTTTCCATATAATTAGTTAATTTTCTCCATAAATTTGCGTCCAATATTATTCAAAATTTTTCATTTCAACTCTTCCAAATTCATGCTAAAATCCATGGTTTTATAGATGTGCTCACATTGTTACTCTATCCTCAGTTACAAATTTAATGTGATGGCTTGATGTTGATCATTTCACCCGTTTACAAGTTATTTGAATGTACTGTATGATCATTTAATCAGAGTTCATTTAATAAATCTATAAAATGAGAGAAGTTGTTGGGATTTATTCCTATTTCTGTGATTGTTCTAAGCCCCGGTAGAACTCACTAATATTTTGAGACTGATTACTTCATTAAATAGTTATAAAGTGGAATTAATTAATAAATTGCTCACATTTATTGAGCTGGTGCCCCCAAACGAGTGTTTATTATCAACTTTTTCTGTGTGTGTGGACCCGGAGTAAATCTCAGGTCCCGATTGTCACCACGGGTTGAGATGCCGTCTCGGCACTCAGCCCATGTTTTCCCTTTTCCCATTGAACAGCGTCTCAGCAGGCTCCCAGCTGGCAGCATTACGGACGGCTGGGGCCAATTAGTCCTCATCAGCTGGGGCGCTGCCAATGAGGATAAATAGGAGCAGCCTCGATGACTCGGGGCTGCGACATAAACACATTGCTAAGCTGAAGCCCCTTCGTCTGGTGTCAGCTTATACTCCTCTTGCAGCATTCTGTGTTTGTATCCCGCTGTGAGTATGTACGTCTTGTTACCCCCACGTCCGGTACGAGCTGCTTACCTCTGCGCTGTGCAACCTGTGAGTGTATCTCTGCATGAGTATCTGTGCTCTCATCATCCCTTATCCCTTACCCAAAATAAACCATCACGACTCACTGGCTTGTCCCTGGCTCTGATTGCCCGGCTCCCTAGAGCCGGATATGACAGTATGTCGCAGCCAGAAGAGTTACCGGCGGCCGTGAGTCGCCGTGGAAATGTACCTTTCTGTCCGGGTGTCAGCGCTGCTAGCATGCCGTTTCCCAGGAGTCACTTCCGGCGCCAGGGCGACGAGCTGAGGTCCATCTCGGAGGCTGTCGACGGGACGCTCTTCACCCTGCACGACGCCTCCAACGCGAGACGCTGGCATCCGGGCCGTGCTGAGGAATTCCTGGGCTGTCACCCTCATTCTGTGTTCCATCTGGAGGACAGCGCCAGGATAGACGCTGCAGGTACACAGCGAGAGAAGCTCCACGGGGTGGATGGAAATCCCGGCAGGAAGTCGAAGTGGGCGACGCCTTTCCCCGCTTCGGAGTCCCGTTCCTGCCGCCATTCCAGTCCGGGAGTTCGCGCCAACCAGAGGGCTTTCCCCGACCTGCGCCACGTCACTAGGGATTCCCTTCAAGGAGCCGCAGCTGACAGCAGTTATGTCTGGGGTCGAGTGGCTGTCGCGAGCTCTACTGTGTTTCCTGCCACCACCTTCTGGCATGTGGCGGCGGCAGTGAGGTTGATGGAGAGGACTTCAGGGCTACGAAGCTTTCCCGTGCTCGGCGCCTTCCTCGCCTCGATCTCTGATCTGGAGCGGCGAATCCTGGGTTTCCCCCTCGCTTCGTTCCCTGGGAATAGCCGCCATCACATCACCGAGTCACCTCTGCACGAACCTTGTCCGGATCCAGTTCTGGGTCATCGTCAGGACCGTTCCTCCCACGCAGCTGTCATCCCTTCGCCTCGTCAGTGTGGAGATTCTACAGCTTCGTCCCCTGAGCCTCGTTCCCCCGCTGTCATTCCTGGACATTCGGGCTGGCTCACCCCGGCTGTTTCCCCCTCCTCCTCGACGCGCTTCCTGACCGCTGTGTGTGCCTGGAATCCCGGCCTGGTGAGCTCTCTGCTGGAGACAACGCGAGCGATCCTCAGACGAATTCCCGGGGGGTCCTCCGTTATCGCCGGGCGGGGAGAGGAAGAAGCAGAATCCACTACAGCAGGCGATACTCAACCTCCAGGGGGCAGGCAAGTCATTGTTTTTTCACACCTGCTTAATGATTTGCTCTGTCACAACCCTGGAGGAGAAGTTCAGGGTTCGCAGCTCCCTGAACTCTCCCCACCTGCTGTAACTTGTATTCCTAATCCCGCATCCTCTGTGTCTCTCTCCGCCGAGCGGTCCCTGGCTCCGGGTCAACGTGGTGGGATATGGAGAGGGCCTGTGGTTCCGCAGCTACATTGCGGACGGAGGAGGGGGACTGACTGCTGCGTGGAGTCTACGCTGACGATTGAGCGTCCCCGGGTCTCCACGGAGGAGCAGTTCGGTCCAGCGGGACGAGATTCTTCTGGCTTCACGTCGAGTGGATCGTCGGCGGGGTCACCGGAGCCGGAGGAATCTCAAGCTGCGCTGACCATCGTGCTGGCTGCGGGGCCCGACGCGGCTAGATGGGAGCCTGACAACGACCTGACGACGGATCCTGGATCTTCGCAGTCCTGGACGGCGTCAGAACCCGAGATCAGGCGAGTGCTCTCCTTTCTTTTCTCTCTTTTTATCTTTGAGCACTTCAGCCTATCTCCAGGGGAGACGAGCAGGGTGCAGCCGCCCGCTGTGTCTGAGCTCGTCTCGCCGGGTTCTGGCGCTGCCGGTGATCCTGGTCCCGGTTCTGTTTTCTCTTCTGAGCCTTCTTCCAGGGTCACCGGCGAGGAGTTGCTGTTCCTCGTGGTGCTGGAGGGTCCGGGTTCAACGTTGGAGATCGGTTCTGGTGCAGTGTCCAACGTGGGTTCGCCCGAGACCCAATCGGGGTCCAACGTGGGTTCGCCTGAGGCCCGATCGGGGTCCGACGTAGGTGCTGCCCCAGTATTGTCCAGGTCCGGTGAGGAGGTGGCCGTTTCCCTGCGGCCTGACGCCCGCTGCCCTCGTCATCAGCTCTCCCCAGAGCCTCTTCCACCGGGATCCGCTCTGATCCTTCGCCCGTCTCAACGGTCCTGGTGGTTGAGTGATGCGGGTCGATGACCCGACCCACAGAACTTTCGGTTCGGTGATCTGGTTCCCCCCACTGGTCTGTGTTTCCCTCTGGGCAGCCTGGTTCGGCTGCCGGTGGACTGGATTCCTGGGATCTGGATCCGGAGTTCGCCGTCCGAACACTTCTCTTTCCCTGATTCGCCAACAGGACGATGGGCGGGGAGATCTCCGGAGCCATCTCGGCTATTTGTGGACTCTGCCTGCCATGTTCCTCGGGTGTCACTTTTTCTTTTATCTTTGTGAAGGTCACTCGGGTGTAATATTTTGTCCTGTTGGTGGATTCGTTTTTATAGTGCTGTGTTTTCCATCGCTCATGCTCAGCATTTTACTTTTTGTGCCATGTTTTTAGCCTCGTTTTTTCATTGTAGAGTTATGTTTTGTTTCCTTTCAGACCATGCTCTGCAGTTATCCATTTATTCCAGTCACTTTCATTTCTTTAGGTGGCTGTGGGTATTTATATATTCATGTGTGTGGGTTTTTCTTTGCCTGCACTCAGTATTTCTTTTTTATGCCCTGTTGGTTCATTATAGAGTCATGTGCCTTGTTTTCCGTAACACCATGCTCTGTAATTGTCTATTTGTTCCAGTCACCTTCACTTTTCTTGGTGACTGTGTATGTACTTAGTGGCGCTGTGTATTGTGTTCCCCTTTATTTAACCTTACTCAGCATTTTTACCCTGTACCTTTTTGGTGGTTTTTTTCCTTGCTCTGGGTCACGCATTGTTGGTACTCTCTGAGTAGTGTGTAACCGGCGTGCTGACCCAGTTCTTCTCCCCATTCGAACCTGGGTTGATCATTCCCTGTTTTGTTCAGTATTGTATTTGGTTTTTTTTTCCCTGCCACCCTACATTGCCCCATTGGTGTTGTCCTTCCTTTGGCCTCTTCCCCTCCAATCCTGCCTCCCTTCCTCCCACCCTAGGTGGTGGTGGTGGTGGTGGGGGGCTGGGATGTTCCTGGTCGTTCAGGAGCCCGACCTTGAGGGGGGGGCTCTGTCACCACGGGTTGAGATGCCGTCTCGGCACTCAGCCCATGTTTTCCCTTTTCCCATTGAGCAGCGTCTCAGCAGGCTCCCAGCTGGCAGCATTACGGACGGCTGGGGCCAATTAGTCCTCATCAGCTGGGGCGCTGCCAATGAGGATAAATAGGAGCAGCCTCGATGACTCGGGGCTGCGACATAAACACATTGCTAAGCTGAAACCCCTTCGTCTGGTGTCAGCTTATACTCCTCTTGCAGCATTCCTGTGTTTGTATCCCGCTGTGAGTATGTACGTCTTGTTACCCCCACGTCCGGTACGAGCTGCTTACCTCTGCGCTGTGCAACCTGTGAGTGTATCTCTGCATGAGTATCTGTGCTCTCCTCATCCCTTATCCCTTACCCAAAATAAACCATCACGACTCACTGGCTTGTCCCTGGCTCTGATTGCCCGGCTCCCTAGAGCCGGATATGACACCGATACACTAATATAAATTAAATAATCTTTATACCTGATCATAATTATAAATTAAATATTGCTGCAGGAGTGCAAAAGTAGCGCACCATTAGCTCAACCATGCCCTCAAAACTATCACTCTCTCCCAGTGTGCTGAGAATACATTGCCCTTCCATGCCGAGATTATGGACCAGTATTGCTCGTGCACGTAGTTTCTCCAATTCGCCGAGGTTCAATGCCACCAAATAATTTTGGAACGCTGCAAACCACCTCACCCAGGGAACTGGCGGCTCGCCTGGGAGCTCCAAAAATAGCCGAATACTAGAAACGCCTTTATTCATAACTTTATCCTCGTTGCCAAATGTTATGTCCATAACCGATACTCCAATGATGAGGCCAGAGGTGCAGTATAACGTAACTTTATTGTATCAACTCACACAATACAAAGGCGCTCCCGTCAAGGCAGAGGCGCTGGTCATAAAGAGACCGTGCCTCTTTCGGGTAGGCCTTTTATACTCTGGGTGGCGGCGGAACTGGAAAGGTGTAGCCGTCACTCATAAAATCAAAATCAAATCAAATCAAATCAAATTGTCATATTGCTATACATACAACTGTAGTGCAGGCAAGATGAAATTGTGTTTCTCTCGGCATCCATATAAGTAAAAGAACATGATTTAAGACACACTCACACATATCTTCACCCCCCACCCCACCACATCCATTTACACATCCCTGAGACATACTTGAAAAACTAACCAGAACTATAATATACAAATAATATACATAATGTCCGTAGGTGCAGTAGTATGTATGAGAGATTCCGGATCAACTGTTCAGCATCCTAACAGCTTGTGGAAGAAAGCTGTAAATCAGTCTGGTGGTTCTGCCTCTGATGCTCCGGAATCGTTTGCCAGATGGCAGAAGTTCAAAGTATTTATGCAGAGGGTGAGAACGGTCCTTGACAATGTTCAGTGCCCTGCTCCTACAACGGTTCTGAAAAAGTTCTTGAACAGAGGGGAGGGAGACTCCAATTACCCTCTCAGCTCCCTTAACTATCCTCTGCAGGGCTTTTTTGTCTGACATACTACAGCTGGAGTACCATGTAGCAATGCAGTACGTCAGAACAGTCTCCACCACACCTCTGTAGAAGGTCCTGAGGATGCAGATGGGGAGAGAGGCCTGTTTGAGTTTCCTCAAGAAGTGCAGTCTCTGCTGGGCCCGCTTCCTGATCCCCAAGGAATTCTTGCTCCAGGTCAGGTCCTGCGAGATCTGCACTCCGAGGAACTTGACCTCCGGACGTCGATACTCATCTCCTTCGTTTTGTCCACGTTGAGTACCAGATTGTTCTCCCTGCACCAGCCCTCCAGGTCTCTCACTTCTTCCCTGTACACTGATTCCTCATCTCTCTGAATAAGTCCCACCACCGTGGTGTCGTCTGCAAACTTAATAATCTGGTTCCCCTCGTGTCTGGATACACAGTCATGTGTTAGAAGTGTGAACAACAGTGGACTGAGTACGCAGCCTTGAAGGGATCCGGTGCTCAGCGTGACAGAGTTGGAGATGTTGTTTCCAACCCGGACAGACTGAGGTCTCTCAGTCAGGAAATCCAGGATCCAGAGACATGTGGTGGTGTTCAGACCAAGAAGGAGTAATTTCTCCATCAGTCTCTGGGGAATAATGGTGTTGAATGCTGAACTGAAATCAATGTACAGGAGTCTGGCGTAGGTGTCTTTCTGATCCAGGTGGGTGATGACAGAGTGCAGGGTGGTGACTATAGCGTCCTCCGTGGAGCGGTTTGAACGATATGCAAACTGGAGCGGGTCATGTGATGCAGGGAGGCAGGCTGTGATGTGTGGTTTGACAAGCCATTCAAAACACTTCATCACAATTGGTGTCAGTGCAACAGGACGAAAGTCATTCAGACAGGGCACGACTGGTTTCCTTGCCACCGGTACTATGATAGAGGTCTTGAAGCATCTGGGAACGATGGCCTGACTCAGGGAGATGTTATAAATGTCAGTCAGTACATCCGCCAGCTCGCTCGCGCAGTCTCGGAGCACACATCCCGGGATGTTCGGACCTGCAGCTTTATGTGGGTTGACCCTGGTTAGGGTCCTCCATGTGTCCGCTGTGTTGATGGTAAAAGCTGGTCTGACCGATGGTGGGGATGGGCCAGCCCTCCCTCTGATTGTCGGGTTTGATGCTTCAAAACGTGCAAAGAAGTTGTTGAGCCTGTCTGGAAGCGAAGCGTCGTCATCATCGACCCCCTGCCTAGACTTATAGCCTGTCAGTGTCCGAACTCCCTACCACATCTGCTTGGTGTTCCTAGTGTCACAGAGGTGTCCCTGGATTTTCTCCGCATAGGCGCGCTTCGCCGTCTTAATTCCCTTTGAGAGCGCAGACCTGGCTGAGCAGAGGGCGATCCTGTCCTTCGCTCTGAAGGCTGCATCTCTGGCTGTAAGCAGCGAGTGCACCTCTGCGGTCATCCAGGGCTTATGGTTTCCCCGCACAGTGATGGTCTTCACTGTAGTGACATCCTCTGTGCACTTCGTGATGTAGCTGGTGACCGTTTCAGCATACTCCTCCACATCTGTCTTGTCTTCCTGGGAGGCTGCTATTTTGAAGACCTCCCAGTCTGTGTGCAGAAAACAATCTTTCAGTGCAGAGGTTGCACTCTGGCCAAATCCTGATTTGTTTCACTACTGGCCTGCTGTGCTTCAGTAGAGTACCCACAACACACAATAATAATACTCATAATTAATACACTACACTTAGCCTGTTTTCCCCTTGCTTTAACCCTATTTTTATTCATTTTCCCCCATTTTTACATAATTTTTACTCCATTTTCTCACAATACTTATTTTGTTGTTTTCCGGTTTTCCTTCATTTTTCCTCCTGTTTTTTCTTATTTTTCCCATTTTTCCCGTGTTTAGCCCATTTTCCCCCAGTCTTTTGTAAACTCTGTTTATAACTTGTTTTTACTCTGATTTTTTTTTTCAGAACATCTCCTGTTCTGTTCTCAGATTTTAAAGTTCTGCCAAAACAGCTTTTGCTTTTGCAGTTGCTACCGCAGAATGAGTCTCTCCCATTCCCGATACACCAAAACTAGTTTATATTGGAGACTCTAACGTGGCCCTAGGTGTGAATGTGTGTGTGAATGGTTAAGGGATAGCGCCGTACTGTGGCTGCTTCATCCATCCAGGTGGGTGCCCTCAATTTCCCCTCTGGGGATCAATAAAGTATACAAAATTAAAAAATTAATTAAATTATTCTCATGACTCCACTGTTGTCATTTTCTCATTTTAAGGCTCAGATGGGTTCAGTGTCTACTGGCTGTTTCTCTGTGGTTGGTCGTTGCTGATTCTGCGTTAAACAAACCAGTTTTATCTCCTCCTTCATCCTCCAGAGTGGTACAGACTAATGGATTACTTCTGACCTCGTCGTCATGGTCACCCTGCAGCCCAACAACAACAACCACAGCTGCTAAAACACATTGGTTCATCCACCCAGCTCTAAAAACCTCGAGTTAATGAGCCCGACCCATCTTGACACCGTGATGGTGATGTCTGAGAGTCACAACAACATGAAGGTCAGCAGCAGACCCAACCAGAACATCCTCCTCCGTTCTCCATCATTACTACTGCAGCTGCACAAAAACAGCTGCAAATTTACAGGAACAAAAACGCTAAATGACAAAAACAAAAGAAAACAAAACAAAAAAACTACAAAGCTCAGAGAAAAATATCACATTTAATTTAAAAAAAAAACAAAACATGAAAATTCACAAAGAAATGAGGACATTTATGAGAAAAACGTTACAAAACTAAAAGGAAAAAAAAAACAAGGCAAAAAGTCAAATTTATGAGAAAAACATGCAAATTTAAAAAGAAAAGAGCATAACTGAGTAAAAAGTCGGAAAATTAAAAGGATAAAAAGCATATAAAATTACAAGGAGAAAAATACATTTATGAAAAAAAGTTGTAAATTTGAGAAAGAAAAGCAAAAAATTAGGGGAAAGATGCTGGAAATTTATGGAGGGAAAAACATGCAAAACTACAAAGAAAAAGTCAAATTTAAGGAAAAAACAAGAAAAAAAGTCAAGTTTAAAAGAAAAAAATGTGTAAAATGACAGAAAACAGCATATTTATGAGAAAAAAGTTGCAAAACTATAAAAATCAAAAACATGCAAAAATACTATGAAAAAGCCACATACTGTGGGGAAAATAAGTATTGAACAGGTCAACATTTTTCTCATTAAACATATTTCTGATGGAGCCATTGACCTGAGATTTTCACCAGATATCAGTAACAACCCAAGCAATCCATACATACAAAGAAATCAAGGCAACTGTGTTCACAAAACAAGTTATAGTTAATAAAGTGGAATGACACAGGGAATAAGTATTGAACACGCTTGGTGAAATTCATTTAAAATTTAGTAGAAAAGCCTTTGTTGGTAATAACAGCTTCCAGACACCTCCTGTACGGAGAAACTAGGCGCAGACATTACTCAGGAGTGATTTTAGCCCATTCTTCTGTCTGTCTTCAAATCTTGAAGGTTTTGTGGGTGTCTTCTATGAACTCTGATCTTCAGTTTGTTCCATACATTTTCAATTGGATTCAGGTCAAGTGACTGACTGGGCCATTCTAGTAGCTTGATTTTCTTTCTCTGGAGCCAGTTGAGAGTTTCCTTGGCTGTGTGTTTGTGATCCTTGTCTTACTGAAATCTCCACCCTCGTTTCATCTTAGCAGCATGGCAACAGGTTCTTATCAAGGATGTCTCTGTACATTTGTCTATTCATCTTTTCAATGATATGAAGTCTGCCTGTATCATGTGCTGAAAAACACATGGGATGTGCAGTGCCATTTCTCCTCCAAACATACTGTGTGTTGTGGCATCCAAAAAGTTAAATTTTGATCTCATCTGACCAGACTATATTCTCCCAGTATTTACAAGCTTCAACATGCTTTTTCTTCAGCAATGGGGTCTTACAAGGCAAGCGGGCATAGTGCCCATGTTGGTTGAGTGCATTACTTTTTGTTTTCTTTGAAACAGCAGTACTTGCTAACTCCAGGTCTTTCTAGAGCTCTCCATGACTGGTCTTTGGCTCTTGGATAACTCTTCTGATAATTCTTTTGACTCCTCTGTCAGAAAGCTTGTGAGGAGCTCCTGGTCATGGCCGATTTATGGTAAAATAATGTTCTTTCACTTCTGAATAATGGCTCCAACAGTGCTCACTGGAACATTCAGCAGTTTAGAAATGCACCTCTAACCAACGCCATCATTATGTTTTGCAACAATAAGGTTGCAAAGGTCCAGACAGCTCTTTGCTTCTACCCATCATGAGTTCTTTGCGGTGTGATAATCTGATATTCACGAACCTTTTTAATGGCTATCAGTCAGGACTTAACCAGCTGAAATTAATTTCTGCACTGATGGGGGATGGGATGGCTTCCTAAATTCTGATTGAGTTCAGCTGGTTTCTTGGCTTTCTATGCCTTTTTGCCCCTCTTTTTCTTCATGTATCCTATACTTATTCCCTGTGTCATTCCACTTTATTAAATATAACTTGTTTTGTGAACACAGCTGCCTTGACTTATTGGTATGCATATGTAGTAGGATGGAATTGCTGCAGGGTCCATGCTTGGTCTGCTCTCTCTCGATATTCGGCGTGCATTGTGCTTCCTGGTCAGGTGCTGCTGTAATTACTGCTGCAGGCTGTTGCCCCCTGGTCTGTTCTCTTTGAGGCTCAGCGTGCTTTGCACTCCACCGTTAAATGCTGTTACCACTACTACTGCAGGCTGTTGTTTTCTGTTACTGCCCGCCGTGACTCACTATTGGGTCAGTACAGTAACAAACCGCTGGTGGACTCGCACTAAGGTCTTGTTGGTGCAGTAATTCTACTGCTGATTGGCGCTGCGGGTCGTCACCTATTGCACTCTCTTGCACTGTGTGCTCATTCACCGGAGGCTCACATTATTAACACTGCTGTTTTACCTCTTGGAGATTTATATTTTTAATATTTATCTGTGTGAGACCCACCTTGATGGGGGTGGTTTCTTATTCCATTTTAGACGTTTTATATTATTAATTGAGGTCACTTTTATTTCGGGACTAGTTTGGAGGAATTATTTGGGAGGGAGCTCATTGTTATTTATTTTAAGTAATTATTTACTTGTTCTTTTTGTTTAAACGTTTTTTTATGCCATCTCAATAATTTTATGTTTTTTTCATTTATGTTGCACCACCCTAGGAATTTCACCCAGAGAATTATTCCCCAAACCTTAACTTTGGGCACACAGGTTCATTATACTCAGGAGGCAAGAGACGTGTTCCAAAGTTTACAGAAATTTTTATTAGCACTGTCGAGAAAGAAGGTAGGTGAGACAAGAGCTGGCTGACACAGAACTTTATTCTTCCTCCAACATAACTTACAGCAAAAGAGAATACTGGGTCTTTGTGCATTCCTCTTTTATATCTTTATTTCCATGCATTGAGACCCGGAACGTCTGACCACAACACACTGTCGTTTGAACAAAGAAGTGTGTAGCACATTAACATGACATAATGCTGGCGCTGCTCCAACACCCTTCTTCTCTTAGCGGCACTGGCATCTCTTACTCTCCCCGGGGGCGCAGTCCCATCTGATACCTCCTGGTGACACCTTCTCCTTCGGTCCATTGTTCTCCCCTTCCCCCTGCCTTCTCTGTGTGGAGAAAACCCACACCATGCCCCCACAGCACAATAATAAAATATAAAAACCTTAAATGGGTTACTCAGTAATAATATCAATAAAATGAACTGTGTCCTACCGGCAGTGAGTAGGTATCAAACAGGGGAGTGGCATCAAATAAGGCACCCTAAATCACATGACACATACATTGTGAGGGCGAAGCCCAAGGTGCAACACGCAACACACAAAAGGGTGCGACCACCATCCATCCATCTTCTTCCGCTTAATCCTTTTCGGGTTGTGGGGAGGCTGGAGCCTATCCCAGCATCTTTGGGCGAGAGGCAGGGTACACCCTGGACAGATCACCAGTCCATCACAGGGCCAACACAGAGAGACAGACAACCATTCACTCTCACAGTCATACCTAAGGACAATTTAGAATCCCCATTTGATGCCAATTAACCTAACGTGCATGTTTTTGGTATGTGGGAGGAAACCGGAGAAATCCCGGAGTAAACCCACGCAGACACGGGGAGAATATGCAAACGCCACATAGATTACTGTTGGTCGGGGGCTGGGATTGAACCCAATGGCAACCAATCCCACTACCGTAGTGTGATGTTGTTTATGGGACATAATATTGTGTGACACAGGTGGTGGCTTCACCTTCCGGTTCCACCGCCACCCAGGGTATAAGAGGGCTGTGCGAGAGAGGGGCAGTCTCTTTGACCACCTCTCAGCCTAGCGGGAGCGATTCTGTATAACCCATGGGTCTATAATAAAGTATTATTCAGTTCCACCTTAAGTCTCTTCATTCACCCTCAATTACAAACATAACATTTGGTGACGAGGGTAAAAAACATGGACGCGGGAGTCACTATCATTCGGCCGTTTCTGGAGCTTCCCGGCGAGCCACCAGTCCCTTGGGTGAGATTTGTTCACTGCGTTCCAAAATTACTTGGTGGCTCTGAACCTTGGTGAACTGAAGAAGAAACGGGTTTGGGCAATATCGGTTCATAATTTGGGTACGGAAGGACAGCGGCACGGAAGAGAAGAAGATGCTCCGGAGGGGAACCGTCTGATGGTTTTCCGGGGGTGGTTCCTCTTCTGGCGCAGACTGATATCTGGGGTGATGTGTTTATTGCATGATGTTGGTATGAATAGTAACTATGTTGTTTATTGCATTTATTAATGGGGGTATAACCTGTTTGTATATATGTTTGTTCTGGTAAGGGGATTGTTTTGGATTATTTATTTTAGGAACACAGCAATTTTCTGTTTAATGGACTGTGTTTTAGCAATGATGGCAGAATAATCCGTCTAGCCGTGTGGGGGTGGGACGGTAGTCCACCTGTCTCCCCCTAGCCTTAGTTGTTTTGTATGAATGTGGTAGGCCCTGATATTTCTGTTCACTTTTAGTGTGTGATTCGGGTTCTGAATTGGGGAAGGTCTTGATTTTATGTGTGTGAATATTTTTGAAGGAGGGAAAATTTGAATTTGAAGGAGGGAAAATGTGATGCCGTTTATGGGACATATTATGGTGTGACACGGGTGGTGGCGGAACCAGAAGGTGAAACCACCACCCGTGTCACACCATATAAGAGGTGTATAAGAGGGCTGTGCGGGTGAGAGGCGGTCTCTTTGACCACCTCTCAGCCTAGTGGGAGCGCTTCTGTATAACCCGTGTCTATAATAAAGTCTTGTTCATTTCCACCTTAAGTCTCGTCATTCACCCTCAATTACAGACATAACACGTAGGCCTTCAGTTCTAAAGGAAAAAGACATAAAATTACTGAGAGGGCATAAAAAATGTTTAAACAAAAAGAATAAGTAAATAATTACTTAAAATTAATAACAATGAGCTCCCTCCAAAATAATTCCTCCAAACTAGTCCCAAAATAAAAGTGACCTCAATTAATAATATAAAACCTCTAAAATGGAATAAGAAACCACCCGCATCAAGGTGGGTGTCACACAGATAAATATTAAAAATATAAATCTCCAAGAGGTAAAACAGCAGTGTTTATAATGCAAGCCTCCAGTGAATGGGCACGTAGTGCAGGAGAGTGCAACAGGTGACGACCCGCAGCTCCAATCAGCAGTAGAATTACTGCACCAACGAGACCTTAGTGCGAGTCCACCAGCGGTTTGTTACTGTGCTGACTCAGTAGTGAGTCACGACGGGCAGCAACAGAAGACAACAGCCTGCAGTAGTAGTGGTAACAAAATTTAACGGTGGAGTGCAAAGCACGCTGAGCCTCAAAGAGGCTCAAAGAGGCTTTTCTTTTCGCTTCTGCCCTTCAGAGAGAACAGACGCCTTTTTCTTTGCTCCCTCTTTTACCCTCCTTCCCTCCCTAACTGAGAATCCCAGCTTGCTGTCTTGTCTGCGTCGCTGTCTTCTGGCTGAATCTTGAACCAAACGAAAAAAATGGATTTGGTGAGCGGCTTTAATAAAATTAACAACATTTTATATAAATTCGGGCCAGGGGGAGCCCCTATGGAGAGACCCGTGGATTGGAACGCATGTGTCTGCACGATTCGACTGAGGATGTGGAAACATCTACCTGTTTTGGCTAGGATCACAGGATTTTCTGCTGATTGGCTCTGGAGTTTTTCCTGGTGTATCGAAAAATTAACTGGAAGAGCTAATTAAAAGCGGTCCCAGCATAGCTGCTTCTCAACAATTCGACTGGACGGGGGAGTGCACTAACTATCGGCAATGATAACATGGAAATTACCATCTGCATGCACTGTAGAGGGATGGACTCTACCGGACATGTTTACCCATGTTCTAGAAGGGAAACATCTGGAGTCGTCTTTGGTGCCTCCAAGGAATGGATTTAAAGCCTATGTATGGAAATTATGAACACAGGATTGCTGGAGATGAAAAATTATATGCTCTGTGTGATCTGTGTCTATCAGACCTTGAATTTCGATGCCCTGTTGTCTATTTTCCTCCTGGATTAAGACAAAACAGAAGATTGTGCTTCTCTTTCATAATCATACTGGGACTGCATCTGAACTCTCATTGACATGTGACTGGCTCAGGAAATTTCCATCTGCCATGCCTCAAGGACATGCTTCCGAGTTTCAGACACTAAGACATAACATCTCGGCTGGGAGAGATTTTGCTGCCTCCAGTAACTGATAAACACCCACCTGCATTCAACATACAAGAACACACTGATTCATAATACTGAATTACACCCATCCATTCACTGATTCTCTCTGACTTTTGGTCTTTTGGTTTTTTGTGGTTGATTGTTGCTCTGTGCTATTGAGAGATTTTTTTTCATTGTAATCATAATCTGCTTAAATATTTATAAGCTGTATTCTGATAACGAAGTTTTTTTTCTCTCCTCCCCCCTTGTGTCGTTCCCTCCCCTCCCCTCCCTTTCTTATCTATCTCTGTTTGATGAGGCGCCTATTATGGCTGCCGTGTCGTTGTGTCGCGCGCATGCGCACCAATGTCAAGTCAAGTTCCTCGTGTGTTTTTTACATGCTTGGCAATAAAGTTTATTCTGATTCTGAAAGAGAGCAGAACAGGGTGCAACAGCCTGCAGCAGTAATTACAGCAACGTCTGACCAAGAAGTGCAATGCACTCAGAATATCAGAGAGAGGGCAGACCAGGGGCACGTTCAGTTGACAAAACAGTTTGCAGCTGTTCAGAACTGTTTGTTAGTGTCCGTAACTGAACGACACGGTCGCTGCGAACCGTTTTCTCTTTGGCCGAACGCTTTTGGAGCTGGCTTGCGTAGCGAGCAAAGATGACGGCTAGGTAAGATAGTTTATGATATTCTTTTGAATAGAACCTGAGATGGCATAGACTTAGGTACAGTGTGCAAATGAACATTATGCAACAAGCAGTGTATAATTACAAATTATTGATAAGTAGCAGCAGAGATGATATGGACATCAGACAGGTGATACTATATCTACTGTACAGGTGAGCAATGTGCAAATTTAGCAGCCGGTGTGTAAGTTTCTATATGCAAAAGCTGTGTTACAGAGTTTTGGGAGTTGTTTTCTGTTCATGAGTCTGATGGCAGTGGGAAAGAAGGAGTTTTTCAGTCTGGTTGTCCGGCATTTCACACTTCTGTACCTCCAGCCTGAGGGTAGAAGTGTGAACAGTCTGTGTTGGGGCTGGGTGGGGTCCCGGAGGATGGTGTCAGCTCTCTTTTGGACTCTGCGGTGGTAGATGCTCTGCAGAGAGGGGAGGGGAGTCCTGATGATCTTTCCCGCTGTCTTCACCACTCTCGGCAGGCATTTTTTTTTTTTTTTTTTTTTTTTTTTTTTTTTGTTACTTATTTGTACCCGTAGGTAGACATGGTTTGCAGTCTGGTGACAAGCCACCGGCTGCTGGTCGCTGCGTGCGCGAGCGCCCTAAACCTACATGTTTTGGTATGCGGGAGGAAACCGGAGAAATCCCGGAGTAAACCCGCGCAACACGGGGAGAACATGCAAACTCCACACAGCTCACTGTTGGTCGGGGGCTGGGATCGAACCCACGATCTCATGATCCCCGTGGTCCCCCGGCCGAGGGTAAAACTGTGCTGCCACAGTGCTAAACCACTGCGCCACCGTGCAGCCCTCCAGTGCACTCCAGGGCAGTGGTGCTGCCGCACAACACAGTGATGCAGTTGGTCAGGATGCTCTCAATGATGCAGCTGTAGAAATTGTTGAAGATCCTGGAAGACCTGCCAAACTTCTTCAGCCTCCTCAGAATGTACAGTCGCTGTTGAGCTCTCTTAACTAGCTCTGTGGTGTTTTGTGTCCACTTAAGTTCCTCGCTGATGTGGATGCCCAGGTATTTAAAGCTGCTCACCCTTTCCACCTCAAGCTTCGGATGAACAGTGGCTGATGGGGTCTCCTCCTCCCTTTCCTCATGTCCACTATCATCTCCTTTGTCTTGTCCGTGTTGAGGGTGAGGATGTTGTCCTCACATCAAGACGTCAGGTTGGCCACCTTCCTCCTGTAGGATGCTTCGTCATCACCAGTGATGTGTCCTATCACTGCTGTGTCATCTGCGAACTTTAAGATGACATTGTCCTTGTGGGAGGCAACACAGTCATGGGTGAAGAGGCTGTAGAGGATGGGGCTGAGAACACAACCCTTAGGGACACCTGTGTTTGTGATGATGCTGGATGAGGTCCTGTCACCCATCCTGACAGACTAGGGCCTGTCAGTTAGAAAGTCCAGTAGCCAGTCACAGAGGGTGGGGTGCAGGCCAAGTGAAGACAGTTTGTCGGTGAGTTTGTGGGGGATGACCGTGTTGAAGGCGGAGCTGTAGTCGACAAAGAGCATCCTAATGTAGGAGTCTTTATCTTCCAGGTGGGAGAGAGAATAATGGAGTGCTGCAGCGATGGCATCTGAGGTGGATCTGTTGGGCCAGTAGGTGTACTGCAGGGAGTCCAGGGTGCCCGGTATGCTGCCCTGAATGAGGGGCAGCACCACTCTCTCAAAGCACTTCATGATGATTGGAGTGAGTGCTACCGGTCTGTAATCATTCAGACAGGTTGGCGGGCTCCTTTTGGGGACGGGGATGATGGTTGTCGTAAATATTAGACAAAGATAACACAAGTAAACACAAAATGCAGTCTTTAAATGAAGGTGCTTATTATTAAGGGTAGAAAAAATCCAAACCTACATGGCCATGTGTGGAAAAAGTGATTGCACCCCTCCTCCCCCGTTAAAACATAAATTAACTGGTTTACCACATCTTTGGAAAGCTGAGTTCAATTTCTCTAGTCACACCCAGGCCTGATTACTGCCAAACCTGTTGTCAATAAAGAAATCACTTAAATAGGACCTGCCTGACAAAGTGAAGAAGACCAAAAGATCCTCAAAAGCTAGACATCATGCTGCAATCCAAAGAAACCAAAGAAATTCAGGAACAAATGAGAAACAAAGTAATTGAGATCTATCAGTCTGGAGAGGTTTTAAAGCCATTTCTTAAGGTTAGGGACTCCAGCAAACCACAGTGAAAGCCATTATCCACAAATGGTGAAAACATGGAACAGTGGTGAACCTTCCCAGGAGTGGCCTCCCGACCAAAATTACCCCAAGAGCGCAGCAGCCACTCATCCAAGAGGTTACAAAAAACCCCACAACAACATCCAAACAACTGCAGGCTTCACTTGCCTCAGTTAAGGTCAGTGTTCATGACTCCACCATAAGAAACTCTGGAACTCTGGTTTTCATCTTGGAACTCTGGTTCTACGCAAACACTAAGGAGGCGTACACCTCATCACCACTCCCCCCACTCGGGAGATCGGATCACAACTTGGTTCATCTCCGGCCGGTGTACAAACCCCTAGTGCACAGACAACCTCCGGTCATGCGCACAGTGAAGTTATGGTCTGAGGAGGCAATGGACGCTCTAAAGGACTGCTTTGAAACCACTGCCTGGGAGCAGCTCTGCGATCCACATGGTGAGGACATCGATGGCCTCACTCACACCATCACGGACTACATCAGCTTCTGTGTGGACAACACCGTTCCCACCAAGACCATACGGTGTTGCTCAAACAACAAACCCTGGATCAACCCTGAGATAAAAACACTTCTGAGGGAGAAGAAGAGGATCTTCAGGTCAGGGAACAGGGAGATGCTGAAGTCCGTACAGAGGGAGCTGAGGAGGAAGATCAGAGAAGGCAAGGATAGCTTCAGGAAGAAGATGGAGGATAAGCTGCAACAGAGTGACATTGGTGGGGTCTGGCGAAACCTTAAAACCATCTCTGGGCTCCAGAATACCTCCCCCCAGGTCACAGGGGGCAGGGAGTGGGCGAACAATCTGAATCTGTTTTTCAAGAGGTTTGACCAACCGCCCTCCCCCCCGACTGCACAACAACCACTGCTGCCTCTGAAGACATCAAGTCCTGCTGCCCACTCCCCACTCCACCATCACCCCCCCACTCCCAACACACAGCCCCCCAACCTGACCCTCACTAAGACCCAGGTGAGGACGGAGCTGAGGAAGATCAAGATGAGGAAGGCGTCGGGACCGGACGGCATCAGTGCAAAGCTCCTCAAGTCCTGTGCAGACCAGCTGTGTGGGATTGTGGAGTACATCTTCAAACTGAGCCTGAAGCTGGGGAGGGTACCACAGTTGTGGAAAACATCTTGTGTGGTACCTGTACCAAAGACTCCCCAGCCCAAAGATCTGAACAGCTACAGACCAGTGGCCCTGATGTCCCACATGATGAAGACCCTGGAGAGACTGCTCCTTGCTCACCTCCACCCCCTGGTGGGACCAGCGATGGATCCACTCCAGTTCGCCTACCAGCATGGCATTGGGGTGGAGGATGCAGTCATCTTCCTCCTTCACCGTTCTCTGTTCCACCTGGAGAAGCCCGGGAATGCGGTGAGGATCATGTTCTTTGACAGTGCTTTCAACACCATCCAACCGATGATCCTGAAGGACAAGCTGCTGTGCGCAGGGGTGGACCAGCACCTGTCATCATGGATCCTGGACTACCTCATAAACAGGCCACAATTTGTGAGAACCCGGGACTGTGTGTCCGACACGATCATCGGTAGCACGGGGGCCCACCAGGGAACGGTTTTGGCTCCCTTCCTGTTCACCCTTTATATTGCGGACTTCTCACACAACACAACACACTGCCATCTACAGAAGTTCTCCGATGACTCTGCGATCGTTGGCCTCATTTCCAACGGAGATGAAGCTGAGTACAGAGGACTTATCCAGGACTTTGTGGACTGGTGCCATCGGAACTGCCTCCAGATCAATGCGAGGAAAACTAAGGAGCTGGTGGTGGACTGCCGCAGGCAAGGACAACCCCTCATAGCACCAGTAAATATACAGGGAACAGACATTGAGATGGTGACTTCCTACAAGTACCTGGGTGTTCATCTGAACAATAAACTAGACTGGTCACACAATACTGACGCACTCTACAAGAAGGGACAGCGCAGGCTGTTCCTACTGAGGAGACTCAGGTCTTTTGGTGTACAAGGGGCGCTGCTGAAGACATTCTACGACACGGTGGTGGCATCAGCCATCACTTTTGGAGTGGTCTGCTGGGGCAGTGGCATTACAGCAGCTGATAGGAAGAGACTGAACAAACTGATCAAGAAAGCTAGCTCTGTCCTGGGGCAGCGCCTTGACCCAGTGGAGGAGATGGGAGAGAGAAGGATGGTGGCTAAACTGTCATCTCTGCTGGAGTCCGAGTTCCACCCTATGCAGGACACACTGAATGTTCTAAGGAGCTCATTTAGCAGCAGACTACATCATCCTAGGTGCGCAACCGAGAGGTTTCGCAGGTCCTTCCTACCTACGGCTGTCAGACTGTACAACCTAAGCAGGGCTGCTCGCAGAGATAGCAAAAAGATGTGACAACCTAATAGTATTGAATGCAAAAGATGCAATAGACTGACACAATGGTCTCCTCTGGTATACAACTAGGAAAAGACCAGTAGCTACGGAGGGTGACAATATGTATGGGTACATAATCATACCATGTAGGATAACTAAGTAGACGGTTATGCTGTTTCATTCCATCTAGCTACAATGCTCCGCACTGTGTGTGTTTATATATTTATATATTTATTCCATCTAGCGACAATGCTCCACACTGTGTGTTTATATATTTACATATTTATTCCATCTAGCTACAATGCTCCGCACTGTGTGTGTTTATATATTTACATATTTATTCCATCTAGCTACAATGCTTCGCACTGTGTGTGTTTATATATTTACATATTTATTCCATCTAGCTACAATGCTCCGCACTGTGTGTGTTTATATATTTACATATTTATTCCATCTAGCTACAATACTCCGCACTGTGTGTTTATATATTTACATATTTATTCCATCTAGCTACAATGCTCCGCACTGTGTGTTTATATATTCATATATTTATTCCATCTAGCTTCAACGCTCCACACTGTATGTGTGTTTATATATCCATATATTTATTCCATCTAGCTACAATGTTCCGCACTGTGTGTTTATATATTTATATATTTATTCCATCTAGCTACAATGCTCCGCAGTGTGTCTATATATTTATGTTTATATGTACATAAGTATAATCGCTGCTCTTGTTTTCTTCTTGCCTTCTGATTGTTGCTCTGAGTGTTGCTATCCCTGTGCTATTGCAATCCTGGAATTTCCCCATTGTGGGACTAATAAAGGCTTATCTTATCTTATCTTATCTTATCTTATCTTAAGATGAAAACCACTGCTGAGCAAAAAGAACATAAAGGCTCATCTCAGTTTTGCAAGAAAACATCTTGATGAGCCCCAAGACTTTTGGGAAAATACTCTGTGGACTGACGAGACAAAAGCTGAACTTTTTGCAAGGTGTGTGTCCCATTACATCCAGCATAAAAGTAACACAGCCTTTCAGAAAAGCAACATCATACCAACAGTAAAATATGGTGGTGGTAGTGTGATGGTCTGGAGCTGTTTTGCTGCTTCGGGACCTAGTAGACTTACTGTCGTAAATGGAACCATGAATTCTGCTGTCTACCAAAAAATCCTGAAGGGGGGAGATATATACAGTGGTGTGAAAAAGTGTTTGCCCCCTTCCTGATTTCTCATTTTTTTGTATGTTTGTCACACTTAAATGTTTCAGATCATCAAACAAATTTAAATCTTAGACAAAGATAACAAGTAAACGCAAAATGCAGTTTTTAAATGAAGGTGTTTATTATTAAGGGTAAAAAAAAAATCCAAATCTACGTGGCCCTGTGTGAAAAAGTGATTGCCCCCCATGTTAAAACATAAATTTACTGTGGTTTATCACATCTTTGGAAAGCTGAGTTCCATTTCTCTAGTCACACCCAGGACTGATTACTACCTCACCTGTTCTCAATCAAGAAATCACTTAAATAGGACCTGCCTGACAAAGTGAAGTAGACCAAAAGATCCTCAAAAGCTAGACATCATGCTGCAATCCAAAGAAACCAAAGAAATTCAGGAATAAATGAGAAACAAAGTAATTGAGATCTAGCAGTCTGGAAAAGGTTATAAAGCCATTTCTAAAGCTTTGGGACTCCAGCGAACCACAGCAAGAGCCATTACCCAAAAATGGCAAAAACATGGAACAGTGGTGAACCTTCCCAGGAGTGGCCGCCCGATCAAAATTACCCCAAGAGCGCAGCAACAACTCATCCAAGAGGTCACAAAAGACCCCACAACAACATCCAACAACTGCAGGCCTCACTTGCCTCAGTTAAGGTCAGTGTTCATGACTCCACCATAAGAAACAGACTGGGCAAAAATGGCCTTCATGGCAGAGTTTCAAGACAAAAACCACTGCTGAGCAAAAAGAACATAAAGGCTCATCTCAATTTTGCCAGAAAACATCTTGATGACCCCCAAGACTTTTGGGAAAATACTCTGTGGACTGACGAGACAAAGGTTGAACTTTTTGGAAGGTGTGTGTCCCATTACATCATACCAACAGTGAAATATGGTGGTTGTAGTGTGATGGTCTGGATCTGTTTTGCTGCTTCAGGTCCTAGAAGACTTGCTGTCGTAAATGGAACCATGAATTCTGTTGTTTACCAAAAAATCCTGAAGGAGAATGTCCGGCCAGCTGTTCGTTACCTTAAGCTGAAGCGCACTTGGGTTCTGCAACAGGACAATGATCCAAAACACACCAGCAAGTCCACCTCTGAATGGTTTAAGAAAAACAAAATGAAGACTTTGGAGTGGCCTAGTCAAAGTCCTGACCTGAATCCGATTGAGATGCTGTGGCATGACCTTAAAAAGGTGGTTCATGCTCGAAAACCCTCCAATGTGGCACAATTACAACAATTCTACAAACATGAGTGGGCCAAAATTCCTCCACAGCGCTGTAAAAGACTCATTGCCAGTTATCACAAATGCTTGATTGCAGTTGTTGCTGCTAAGGGTGGCCCAATCAGTTATTAGGTTTAGGGGGCAATCCCTTTTTCACACAGGGCTGTGTAGGTTTGGATTTTTTTTTCTCCTTAATAATAAACACCTTCATTTAAAAACTGCATTTTGTGTTTACTTGTGTTATCTTTGTCTAATATTTAAATTTGTTTGATGATCTGAAAAATTTCATTGTGACAAATATACAAAAAATGAGAAATCAGGAAGGGGGAAAGAAACTTTTTCACACCACTGTACTGTATATATAGGAGCTATAAAGGTCAAAAATAGTATGGAAAGCCATATGAATCAAAATCCAATAAGGAACACCACCAGGTTTTAAAAAAATGGTATGGATCACCGTAGACGTGAAAACCGGTATGGTAAGCCAACGGGGTAAATAAAAATATAGTATGGAGGAACATCAGGGTCAAAAACCTGTATGGAAAGCCATCAGAGTCAAATTATATTAAAGAAAAGCATTGCAGTAAAAAAAAAAAATGATGTAAACCCATAAGACTCAAAACCAGTACGGAACCTCATCAAGGTCAAAAGCTAGTATGAGGAACCATCAGAGTCTGAACTGGTATTGGAAGTCATTGGGGTCAAACATCCCTGCAGAATACCACCAGTATCAAAACTAGTATGGAAAACCATTCAGGTCAAAAAAGCGGGGTGGAAAGACAATGTCCAAAACAGTAAGGGAAGTCATCAATGTAAAAAAAAAGTTTGGAAAGCCATCAAGGTCAAAAACCCAATATGGAAAACATTCAGGGTGAAAAAAATAAAACCAGTATGGAACACCATTAGTTAAAAAAAAAGAAAGTATGGAATGCCATCAGGGTCAATCTTACCAGCACTGCTGAATCCACAGCCAAGGAAGAATCCTCGGACCTCTGGAGCTTCTCCCATCAGAGGTTTGCCATCCGCAGTGAATGACTCTGGACACATAACAATGCACAGTCCAGTTCATACCAAGTCTGGACTTTCCCTGCATCCATGTTGGTTCTAGGTCATCAAACATCTGGAACTAGAACTTACTAGAAGCTACTACCATGACCACTACTGGGCTTTTTTTTTTTTTTTTGGTGGGAATTGAGCTAATGGTTCTAAAAAATTCCCAGTATTTCTGCAATGAGAACAGGTTTTTCTAGCATACCGGGTCCACAGATGGTGGACTTGATGCCGGTCTGCTTCAGAACAGGAACTCTGTTGATGGCCCCCTCAATGAGCTCCGTGAAGACGTCCCAGTCCAGATCGAACAGGGTGAAGGCAAATTTATCGGAGACCTGAAGAACAAAAAAACCCACACAATTAACAACACGCACGGACAGAATCTCATTTATGTATATTATGTATACAGTACTAATGATTAGCCTCATTTTAAAATTTGTTATCCAGAAGTTTAGATGTAAACATCACGGCGTAGCATTTCCACTAAAGCCCCATGATTCTGCTCTTTATTTCATCTAAAGACATCAATAAGAAAACTATGACGATGAAGTAAACAAAAACAGATACCCAGCTAGCTAGATGGCTAACAGAACTCTTGTCTAAATAGAATGGCTTGATGGACTCTCTAAAAATGTGTATATACAGGTACATCTCAAAAAATTAGAATATCATGAAAAAGTCTAATATTTTTTGTCACTAATTTCAGAAAGTGAAACCCATATATTATATAGATTCATTACACAGAGACTGATATATTTCAAGTGTTTATTTATTTTAATTTTGACAATTATGGCTTGCAGACCATGAAAAGCCAAATTCAGTTTCTCAAAAAATTAGAATATTACATAAAATTAATTTAAAAAATAGTTTTTTTTAATATAAATGTGGACCGACTGAAAAGTATGTCCATGTACACACTCAATACTTGGTCGGGGCTCCTTTTGGATGAATTACTGTATCAGTGTGGCGTGACATGGAGGTGATCAGCCTGTGGCACTGCTGAGGTGTTATGGAGGCCCAGGTTGCTTTGATAGTGACCTTCAGCTCATCTGCATTGTTGGGTCTGGTGTCTCATCTTCCTCTTGACAATCCTCCATAGATTCTCTATGGGATCTAGGTCAGGAGAGTGTGCTGGCCAATCAAACACAGTGATGCCATGGTCATTAAACCAGGTTTTGATACTTTTGGCAGTGTGTGTGTGTGTGTGGGGGGGGGGGGTGCCAAGTCCTGCTGGAAAATGAAATCAGCTTCTCCATAAAGCTTGTCAGCAGAGGGAAGCATGAAGTGTTCTTAAATTTCCTGGTAGACGACTGCGCTGGCTTTGGTCATGATAAAACACAGTGGACCAACACCAGCAGATGACCTCTGTTCAGATAAAAGTAAATTTTGCATTTCTATTTGGGAATCAAAGTCCCAGAGTCTGGAGAAAGAGCGGAGAGGCACAGAATCTAAGTTGCTTGAGGTTTAGTGTGAAGCTTCCACAGTCAGTGATGATTTGAGGAACCATGTCATCCACGTCCGAGAGTAATAATTAATAATAAAGTTGAAGTGGTTCACGGCGAATTCGGAGATACGGGCCATACTGGAGGACGAGCTGGACGACTGGATGGTGGCAGAGTTGGTGAGGGCGCTGTGGAGGAGCCCGCCGTTGGCGACGTGTTTCTTGCAAAGGGCGGAGGCACTGGAATTAGCGTTTCAGCTAGAGGTACCGGCCGAGATGGTGCTGCAACTGGCGGAACAACAGAACACCGGAGAGCTAATTTGTGACATGCTTGCCAAAATGTACGACACAGAGAGTGGATATGGCATGGATGGTGAAGACAACAGAGAAAGAGCAGAGACTGGACTCGCCTCCACTCTTCCCACAGCCAGAACCGAAGTGGGAGGAGAGGGAGTTCAGGTCTATAGAGATCAATGCGACGAGGTAATACAGAACCGCACCAACAACGTTTCGTCCATCCCCTGCACTCAGGAGGAGGGCTGCACGGGAAGGGGGCAGTGGCCAGACTTGCCAGCCCTCACCGAGGCGATCTGGGTAAGTGGGTAACCAGAGGCCACTCCTTCAGGGGAAGAGGGAGGAGCCGAGGAGCGCTCAGCTCCTTCGAAGCGTTCTCCCCGGCTCGTTCCGGGGAGAGGCGAGACGGCTGGAGGGGCATACTGGTGGATGCTCACAGCAAGGCAAGGGGAGCCCTTCAGCCGGGCAGCGACTGCCACACCAGGGTCATCTCCCCCAGCATGCAGGCTGCAAACCCATGTTCTCTCCAGTATTTCAGCAGGGACACAAGTTTTTCCAAATAAAAATCATTGCAGTCATATTTTCATGTCTGTGGATAAGACATGTAATTTAAAAGAGGATTTCGTTCTCACACAGCCAAAAACTGAACATATACATGGGGCTGAAAAGTTCATAGTGGTCAAATATGACCAAATGTGGTTTCTTTTTCAACATAGTCTGAGACGGGCTGCACGGTGGCGCAGTGGTTAGCACTGCGGCAGTACAGTTTACCCTTGGCCGGGGGATCGTGGGGATCGTGGGATCGTGGGTTCGATCCCAGCCCCCGACCAACAGTGATCTGTGTGGAGTTTGCATGTTCTCCCCGTGTATGCGTGGGTTTACCCCGGGATTTCTCCGGTTTCCTCCCACATCCCAAAAACATGCAGGTTAGGTTAATTGGAGACTCTAAAGTGACCCTTTGTGTGAATGTGTGTGTGAATAGTTAAAAGGGATGGCGCTGTATTGTGGCTGCTTCATCCATCCAGGTGGTGGATGACCCTTAATTTCTGTAAAGCGTCTTTGAGTGTCTATGATAAAGCGCTATATAAATCTGATGCATTGATTGATTGATTGATAGTCTCCCCTTCGGTCCACTCACTTCTTCCATCGGTGTTGCAGCGCTTGCATCCCTGCGGTTGAAAAATAAACCACATACAAGTTAGGTTAATTGGCATCAAACTGGGGATTCTAAATTGTCCTTAGGTATGAAGAGTGAATGGTTGTCTGTCTCTCTGTGTTGGCCCTGCGATGGACTGGTGATCTGTCCAGGGTGTACCCTGCCTCTCGCCCAAAGATGCTGGGATAGGCTCCAGCCCCCCCGCGACCCGAAAAGGATTAAGCAGAAGAAGATGAATGAATGAATGAATGGTCAAATTTGACCACTATCAACTTTTCAGCCCCCCCCCTTTCCCCGGTATAACCTGCGATCTTTCCCAACTTGTAAAAAGCTGAGCTCCTGCTTGCTCCTCGGCTCCTCCCTCTTCCCCCAAGAGTCAAGTAGGGGTCTCAGTGCTTAGCCTGACTGGTTAATGTTATAACCAATCAGGCTAAGCAGGAATACTGAAGAAACACTCTGCCCAAATCTGCCTTTTTTTGTGGGGGTGGGGGGTGGAGCTTAAGCAGACATTCACACCAAAAAAACACATACTGTCCTTGGAAGTTTGGAATGATTTTGCTCTTGATATGTCTTGTAAATCACAATAAACATGTTACAGACATGCTAACAACAGAAAAAAAAAAAAAAGATTTTTGCCAGAGTGTCACTTTCAGTTGTTCTTGTAGGCCCCTTACAGCAGTCATAGGAAATGCTGTACAAATCCCTGTTTGTGCAGAGTCACACAGCGTGCGTAAAGCGGTAGTGAGGCACTCATAAGGCAGAAGTACATCATTCGTGCGACATTTGTGCCGACAAAATGTGCCGAAAGCCATAAGATCTTCCTACCAATGACTTGAGAGTACCATGAGTTGCACAAAAATTTTGGTAAGATGGCAGTAAGTATGCTGTAGGAAGATCCCAAGGCACCCTTATGAAGAACGTAAGAACTCTCGAGCCATTGTATGACAGAAAAGCACCTCATCTCTCAAGAATGCCTCAAGTTGCTCTTAGGAATTAAATGGCAGCCGTAAGAAACTATGGACCCCTCCATGAATGTCTGCAAACTCCAGAATTTGTAGGAACTGGAGAGATTCTTACGAACCCATTGTTCGTAAGAATTTTTGTGACTGTAGCTTTAGCTTTAAACAAAAATATTTAAGTTAAACTTACTAAGCTATTTTATTAGCTTTTAAGCTAAATGTGTTCAGCCTTAAACTATCATCACTTTTATAGCAAAAGTTAAAAGCTAAATCGGCCAAAGTTTAGCCTATCCTAGCTTAATCTTGTTCTGGTGAATTGGTCATTTTGTTGTGTGTGATAACACAACAGCAGGTTCAAGGTAAAGCAGTTTGTCACGGTTCTGCCTTCCCGGCAGATGAGGGTTGAAGGTAGGACTCATAGACACAGACAGATATGATGCAAAATGATATTCATTAAACAAAACAACTCAGGACCAAAACAAAGCAGCATGGCAGCTGAAAACAAAACTAAACCGACGGGCAACAATAAACTCACAGAGGATTACTCGGGGAACACTGACAGCAAGCACGAACGAAATGACTATGAAGCCAGACAGAGCACAAGCACAAACCGACATAAGTAGGGTGACTGATAAATGTGCAGGAAACAATGTTTGGTACTCTGGGAACAATCAGGGGCTAAACAGGAGCACATGAAGAAAAGTGGCTGCAGGTACAGAACACACGAGGGACTGATAACAATAGGTAAACAAGTGCAGGGGACACATGAGACTTGCACAGGAGTCTAGGGGGACACAGACTGAGGACCAGGAAACACAATGGCAAACACAGAGGACCTAGGAGAAACACAGAAGGCAATAATGCAAACAATAACAGTCACAGTGATGGAATGACACAACGGACCAGGGGAAACACAGGACACAATAATGCAACTGATAATGCTAATGGAAACACACAGGGAAAATAATGGAAATAATAATGACAAGGAAAATACAATGACATCACATCAACTTGAGGACCAGGGGAATAACCACAGGGACAAAAAAGGGATGACACAGGACTTCAAACAAAGGACTGGGGAACACCAAGAACCATAATAATAAGGACAACAGGGGATAACATAGAGAAACCAAAAATGAACAAAAAGCATCAGGACCATGCCCAGACTGTGACACAGCTGACAGCAGCTGAAGATGACTCAGAGATGGAGGAGGAGGAGGAGGAGGAGTACAGTAGATGTCGAGGATTTTCAGAGTTTCTTCTTCCTGCTGATTTCCTCTCTGGTGATGTCTGACATGGCGGCCACAGAATAAACTCACCTGGTCCAAGAAGATGGGGTTTTTTTCAAAGCCACCCACGGTCAGAGCGTCTCCTTGGAGACGGAGGTAGACGGACGAGTCTAGGTCCCTGACGTTTGGCATGTTCTGTGTGATGAAGAGAAGACTCAGTCCGAGAATAAAACCAAGCAGGATGTTTGATTAAAAACAGACAGATGCTCAGAGGAAAACATTGTTTCCTGCACATTTACTCTTCTGAATTTGAAGCTTTATCTTGTAAATTAACATTTTTAAGGCTTATTTGCTACTTTGTCACCATAAAACTTGTGCAGCTTTCCCCTTACTTTGGCTTAGTTTTTGTCCTCATATTTGTGTGGATTTTTCAGGAAAATTTGCAACTTTTTAAAAATAAATATACAGTTTTTTCTCTCATTTTTGCACTTTATTTTCTCTTGAATTAATTTTTTTCTCATCTTGTTTGATGAGGTTTAGACTCACGTATGAAGTCTGATCACAGACTCATGTTTTATCCCAAACAAGTTAAAACACGTGCACAGACACGTTCCACCACACTGCACACACTAAATCTGTTTGGTCACAGCGCCCCCCGGTGGTCACATAACAGTAACAGATGGGGCAACATGAATGAATGAATGAATGAATGAATTTATTTCGGATAGTACATTACAGGTTAAAAGAAACTGTATAATATAACAACAAGGTCAAATTAGACAAAGACTCCTTCTACTATACAATTCCACGTGAGTTATCCGAAATGGGTGATGGCTGAAGCCGCAGCTTATATTGCCCACCCATATTCCATCCAAGAATTCAAAGGAGAAAAAAGAGAAAACAAGACAAGAGCGATTACAATTTAAAACAAGGCTAAGACAAAATATGACTGAGAGAAAAAGAAAACTGAGCTAGTCTAAGTTAAGCGGTTACTATTCAAAAACAAATCTAAGACATAGTGTCACAGAGAAAAAAGAAAAACTAAGCTATAACACAACACAGGCTGGAAATGTCAATCCTTATGTGAGTTTACATGTCGTCTTGTAAATATGTTTGGAGTATTTCTTCCTTTAGTTTTTGTTTAAATTGTCCAAGCTTTGTACATGATTTTAATTCAGGTCCAAAATCGTTCCATAATCTGACACCTTGCACTGAAATACAGTGTTGCTTGGTAGTTGTTCTCACTGTAGGCTTTTGAAATATACATGTTCCTCTGAAGTGATATCGTTTCTCCCTTGTTTGGAACAACTTTTGGATATTTGCGGGCAGTGATAGATTCTTCACTTTGAACATTATTATTGCGGTTTTAAAGTCGATCAGATCTTTCAACTTGAGAGTTTTTTGTTTAAGAAAAAGTGGGTTTGTTGGTTCCCTGTAAGCTGCTTTGTTGATTATTCTAATAGCTCTCTTTTGAAGCATAAAGAGTGGATATATGTTTGTTTTATATGTATTTCCCCATACTTCATTACAATATGTCATGTATGGGAGTATTAATGAATGATACAAGGTGTATAGTGTGGGTTGATTCAGCAAATTTTTCACTCTGTGTAATATTGCAATTGATTTGGATACTTTACCTTTTATATAATTAATATGTGGCTTCCAACACAGTTTGTTATCAATTATTACTCCAAGGAATTTAGTTTCGGATACCCTTTCAATCTCTACACCATTTACACTGAGTTTGGGTACTGGGTAGTTGTGATGGTTGTTAAAGACTATAAATTTTGTCTTGCTTAAATTGAGCGTTAATTTGTTTGAATCAAACCACAGTTTCAGCTTTCCTAATTCCTTTCCGAGTGTATCCAGAAGTTGTTCCAAGTTGTTTCCACTGCATAGCAGGTTAGTGTCATCAGCAAACAATATTAAGTCCATTTTTTCTGAAACTTTACATATATCATTTATATACATATTGAATAATAATGGTCCCAAAACTGAACCCTGTGGGACTCCACAGGTGACCTTCAGTAGCTCTGAGTTTTTGTTGTTAACACATACAAACTGATATCTATTCTTTAAGTAACTTCTTAACCAGGACAGTGCTACCCCTCTGATACCACAATTTTGTAGTTTCTTTAATAATAGATTGTGATCTACTGTATCAAATGCTTTTTTAAGATCCAGGAATACTCCAACTGAATACTCTTTATTTTCAATGGCTGTTGATATTTATTTTCAATGGCTGACATCTGTCAGATTTATGAGCAAAAAGTTGCAGTTTTACAAGAAAAAAAATCATAAATGTCAATTAAAATAATGCAAATTTATGAGCAAAAAGTTGTAATTTTTTTAGCAAAATGTCACAAAATTATGAACAAAAAGCTTAAGATTTATTTTATAATGTATAATGCTTTATTAGTCCCACAATGAGGAAATTAGAGGGCTTCCACCTGGATGGATGAGGCAGCCACGGTGCAGTGCCAATCCTTTCACCATTCACACACACACACACACACACACACACACACACACACACACACACACACACATTCACACCTAGGGACACTTTAGAGCCTCCGATTTTCCTAACTTGCATGTTTTTGGCCTGTGGGAGGAAACCGGAGTACCCAGAGAAAACCCCCGCAGACACAGGAAGAACATGCAAACTCCACACAGAAAGGTCACCAATGGTCAGGGGGTGGGATTGAACCCACGATGGTCAGGGATGGAATCGATCCCGTGACCTTCTTACCGTACTGCCACAGTGCTACCACTGAGCTGCTCGCGCAAGCACAAAGTTGCAAATTTAAGAGCAAAAAGCTGCAAATTTAAAAACACAAAGTTTCAAGTTTATAAGCTCAAAGTTGCAAAATTATGAGCACAAAGTTAAAAATTTGAGCAAAAATTTACAAGCAAAAAGTTGCAAATTTATGAGCAAAAAGTTACAAATTTACAAGCAAAACATTGCAAATTTACAAGCAAAACTTGCAAATTTGCAAGCACAAAGTTGCAAATTTATGAGCAAAAAGTTGCAAATTTACAAGTACAAAGTTACAAGTTTATAAGCACAGTGACAAAATTCTGAGCAAAAAAAAATTACAAGCAAAAAGTTGCAAATATACAAGCAAAGATTAAAGTTTATAAACACAAATTTGCAAAACTATGATCAAAAAGTTGTACATTTATGAGCAAAAGGTTGCAATTTTACTAGGAAAATGTTGCACAATTCTGAGGCTAAATCTGCATCTTTTCCCCTGTTATGACTGTGACTTTTTGCATCGTTCATTAAATACTTTAAATAAAAAACCTGTGATTCAGGGTCATTCCTACCTGTATTCCTTCAATTCTCTCCGTTACCACGTAGGAGTGATGCATGCCGATGAGAGGAACTTTGACTCCGGCCATCTGACCCAGCTTAGTGGCCCAAACACCTTCAGAGAGGACATATATGGAACACCATCAGGGTCAAGAATCACACCAATCTATCTATAAATGCACAAAACCTCTGTCAGTTTGTGTGTCTGTCAGTGTGTGTGTGTGTTCCTCAGATATCGCTCAAACCCTTCGTCAGACTGACCTTAGGTTTTATAAGTGCTTTGCTGAGGTTACGAGGGTGCACATCCCCAAGTATGGAGTTGCTCAGTCAAAATATGTCATTTTTATCAATGAAGGTTTAGCCACAGCTTTCTTCCTGCCCTGGCTTCTAGAAGTGTGGGCGGGGCTTTGGACTGACTCCTTGAATAATATGCATCCAAGCCCCAACAACAGAACGTGGAAGCAGAAGCCCTCCAGGAAGTGACAAAAGTTGTACTACCACCTAGTGGCCGTAGGATTGGTTCCAAAACATTAGCTTTTGCCTTAGCCATCATAATAATGGCGGTCCCAAAGGCATATTTAATGCTGAGTAAAAAAATTTATTTTGGCATAAAGTCCTGACCCAGAAAAAACTCTGAGGGGGTGGATTTTCCTGTAAATCAGTTTTAAGTGGTCTAGCGGAGGATGCTAACAGGTGGCTAATATAGGAGTGGCCTGTGGAGCTGGCACTTTGACTGAAAGGCGTGACTGACAGGCTGGTGGAGTCAGGAAGGAGACATCACATCCTGCGAACGTATTTGTAGCTTGTTTGGTGTTGAAGATAGCCGTCATTTTTACAGTGAATTTCTGGCAACAATACGGCTGGTTCTGCAAGCAGAGTTGCTAATAGGCCGTCCATGGTCTCCTGTTCTCCCGGTGAGTGCAATTCTTCCTTTATTTTACGTATTATTACAGCTAGCCAATTAGGCTAACTGGCTAGTTAGCAAGTTAGCCTTCAGTTAGGCTTTTATACAAAAGATGCTAGCTCAGTTCTGTTTATTTAACATAAAAATTGTTTTATGTGATTTAATTGCAGTATATCCATCCATCCATCCATCCATCTTCTACCGCTTTTTTGAAGTATAATAAAGCATTAGTTCAAAACCTTGAATTTGTTTATCCAAAATTTAAGGCTTATTTATTGTTAAAATAGCAATTAATCCTTTAAATACATAGGCTCGTTCTGCAGTCTGGTGCCATTTTTTTCATGATTTGTACAGTAAAATCCATCCATCAATCCATCCATCCATACATCCATACATCTTCTACCGCTTTTCCGGAGGTCCGGGTCGTGGAGGCAGCAGTTCAAGCACAGAAGCCCAGACTTCCCTCTCCCCAGCCACCTGCTCCAGCTCTTCAGAGAAGATACCAAGGCATTCTCAGACCAGCTGGGAGACATAGTCTCTCCAGCGAGTCCTGGGTCTGCACCGGTGTCTGCTCCCAGTGGGACGTGTCCGAAACGCCTCAAGTGGGAGGTGTCCAGGAGGCATCCTGATCAGATGCCCATACCACCTCAGCTGGCTCCTTTCAATGTGGAGGAGCAGCTGTTCTACTCTGAGCTTTTTCCGGATGTCTGAGATCCTCACCCGATCTCTGAGGGTGAGTCCAGCAATCCTACGAAGAAAGCTCATTTCAGCCACTTGTATCCAGGATCTCGTTCTTTCGGTCAATACTCAAAGCTCATGACCATAGGTGAGGGTAGGAACGTAGATTGACTAGTAAATCGACAGCTTTGCCTGAGAGCTTAGCTCCCTCTTCATCACAACAGAGCTGTACAACGTCCGCATCAATACAGATGCTGCTCCGATCCGTCTGTCAGTCTCTCACTCCATTCTCCCCCCACTCGTGAATAAGACCCCAAGATACTGAAACTCCTCCACTTGGGGCAGGAGCTTGTCCCCAACCTGGAGAGGACAATCCACCTTTTTCCGGCTGAGGACCATGGACTCGGACTTGGAGGTACTGATTCTCATCCCAGCCGCTTCACACTCAGCGGCAAACCATCCCAGTAAGATCTGTAGGTCATTGCTGGATGACGCCAGCAGGAAAACATCATCTGCAAACAGCAGAGATGAGATCCTGTGGGCACCAAGCATGACACCCTCCATTACCTGGCTGCACCTGGAAATCCTGTCCATAAAATTTATGAACAGGATTGGTGACAAAGGGCAACCCTGTCAGAGTCCAACTCTCACTGGGAATGAGTCCGACCAAGTGTTGGCAATACGAACCAAACTCTCACAACGGTTGTACAGAGACCAAATAGCTCGTAACAACAAGCCCGATACCCCATACTCCCGATGCACCCCCACCACCACCACCACCACCACAAAAAATCATGAGGGATGCAGTCGAATGCCTTCTCCAAGTCCACAAAACACATGCAAACTGGTTGGGCAAACTCCTACGAACCCTCGAGGATTCTCGAGAGGGTAAAGAGCTGGTCTGATGTGCCATGGCCAGGATGAAAACCACATTGCTCCTCCTGAATCCAAGGGTCAACCAACGGCCGGACTCTCCTCTCCAGTACCTTGGCATAGACCTTCCCAGGGAGGCTTAGGAGTGTGATCCCTCTAAAGTTGGAGCACACCCTCCGGTCCCCTTTTCTGAAGAGAGAAGCCACCACCCCAGTGTGCCATGCTAAAGGCACTGCCCCCGACCTCCACACAATGTTGCAGAGGCATGTCAACCATGACAGCCCTACAACATCCAGGGCCTTGAGGTAACTCAGGGTGAATCTCGTCCACCCTTGGGGCCTGGCCACCAATGACATTTTTAACCACCTTGACGACCTCAGCCCCTGTGATAGGCGAGTCGTCCCCCTCGTCCACAAGTCCTGCTTCCTCTGCGGAAGGCGTGTCAGCGGGATTCAGGAGATCCTCGAAGTATTCCTTCCACCACCCCACGATATCCCCAGTCGAAGTCAGCAGTGCCCCATCTACACCATACACAGTGTGGAGAGGGAGCCGCTTCCCCCCCCCCCCCCCCCCCCGAGCCGCCGGACAGTTTGCCAGAATCTCTTCAAGGTCGACCGAAAGTCTTGTTCCATGGCCTCACCAAACTCCTCCCATACCCAAGTTTTTGTTTCAGCAACCACCTGAGCCACACTCCACTTGGCCTGCCAGTACACCTCAGCTGCTTCAGGAGTCCCACAAGCCAACCAAACTTGATAGGACTCCTTCTTCATCTTAATGGCCCCCCTCACCACTGGTGTCCACCACTTGGTTCGGGGGTTGCCACCACGAGATGCCCCAATGATCTGGGCAGCCACTTCAACAATGGAGGTGGAGACATTGGCCCATTCACACTCCATGTTTCCAGACTCCCTCAGAATGTGGTTGAAGTTCTTCTGGAGGTGGGAGCTGAAGACCTCCCAGACAGGGGCCTCAGCCAGATGTTCCCAGCACACCGTCACTATGCGTTTGGGTCTACCAGGTCTGAATGGCATCCTCCCCTGCCATTGGATCCAACTCACCACCATGTGGTGATCAGTTGACAGCTCTACACCTCTCTTTACCTGAGTGCCCAAGACATACGGTGGCAGATCTGATGACACGATAACAAAATCAATCATCGACCTGCGTCCTAGGGTGTCCTGGTGCCAGGTGCACATATGGACACCCTTATGCTTGAACATGGTGTTCATTATTGACAAACTGTGGTGAGCACAGAAGTCCAATAACTGAGCACCACTCGGGTTCATATTGGGCAGGCTGTTCCCCCCAATCACCCACTGTCATTGCCCATGTGCACACTGAAATCCCCCAGTAGGACAGCGGAGTCTCCAAGAGGAGCACTCTCCAGCACCCCAGTCAGAGACTCCAAAAAGGGCAGGTACTCTGAACCATCATTTAGTGCATAGGCACAAATGATGGTCAAGACCCATTTCCCAACCTGAAGGTGCAGGGAAACAACCCTTTTGTCCACCGGGAAAAACTCCAATATAGAGGCAGCAAGGTGGGGGGGATACAAGAATACCCACCCCTGCTTGTCGCCTCTCACCCGGGGCAACTCCAGAGTAGGCCAAGCTCCAGCTCCTCTCCAGGAGAGGAACCTCCTGGAACCTCCTCTGGTTCCGGAACCTGAGCGGTGTGTTGAGGTGAGGCTGACTATATCTAGCCAGTATCTCTCAACCTCATGCACCAGCTCAGGCACCTTCCTCACCAGAGAGGTGACATTCCACGTCCCAAAGGCCAGTTTAGGAAGCTAGGGATCAGACCACCAAGGTCTCCGTCTTTGACCACCACCTGATCCACATAGCACCGAGCCCCCATGGTCCCTCCTGCAGGTGGTGAGCCCACTGGAAGACGGGCCCATGTAACGCCTTCGGGCTGAGCCTGGCTGGGTCCCATGGGCGGAAACCCGGCCACAGATGCTAGCCATCGAGTCCCCCCTCCCAGGCCTGGCTCCAGGTTGGGGCCCTGGTAACCCCATACTGGGCGGGGTACACTGAATCCTTGTTCTAGCATTCATCATGAGAGTCTGTTGGATTGTTCTTAGTTTACAGTAAAATCGTTGTAATACTTTTGTACTTTTGTACTTTTGTAATACACAAAAAAGATGCAAATTTGCAACAAAAAAAGTCTTGAATATATTAGAAAAAAGGCCAAAGATACAAGAAAAACTGCAGATTATCATTTGGAAAATGTCATTCAGAAGAAAAAGATGAAAATTTACATGAAAAAACAAGAATAATGTTGCTTGTGGGGGATAGTTAACGGTTTGCACATTTGCAAGTAACTTAATTATCTAGTGGCATCCAGTTTTTATATTGAAGTGGATTACTGTCATGATTAGCTGCCTCTCTGAGGCAGCAGAGACAAGATAACCCACTTGCAGGAGGATATGGTGTGTTTATTAACGTAAATGTCCCAAACAATAAATCCAAAGGACAAACAGATGAACCTGAACAGTCAATAGTAGATGTAAATTGTCCCCAAATGAACTGGAAATGGACAATATGGAGAATTGAGCCCAAACTGCCCCCAGGTGAAATGCCAAGCGGGGGTGGGGGTGGAGGGACAATAAAACCAAAAATGCTCCTGAGCAGAAGTATAGGCTGGAGCCGGGCAACTCAAAACTCAACAGGCTGTACAAAGGTAGCGCCGGGAGAAACAAGGAAACCAAACCCTCTAACAGTAGACAAGTGTTGGTACTTACAGTAACGAGAGCACCAGAACTAACCATGGTCTGGTGTAGGGATGACCATACAATGAACCGACAAATTGCAAGTGAGCAAACAGAGCTTAAATGATACAAGACATAATCAGCTGAGTGAACCCAGGTGGTGTGTGTGTGTGGGGGGGGGGGGGGGCTGACCTGAGCAGAGAGAGGAACAGGCAATTACAAATTGGAATCAGCTGTCATGAGTTGACAGGAGAGGGGGGAGTGGCTGCCAGCAGACAGGTGGCACGACAGGACTTAAAGAAGCCCCCTGACCACTGCCAGTCACAAAATGAACATAAACAAAACCAAAGGCAGATTAAGGAATAATGACAAATAACTCAAAAGATAATCAAATAATCCAGAAACATAAACAGAAAAATAAAGGCACCAGAAATACAACTGAACATGGCAAAAAAAAAAAAAAAATGACAAGGAAGACCTGAGAAACAATATGGAACGCCCAAGATATCACAAAACAGGATATGAAAACAGGATTTTTCCTGTTTTCATATGAAATATGAAAACAGGAAAAAGCCATGAAGCCGAGCTTGGGAGGATCCCAAGCCCGGTTCATGACAGAGCCCCCATCTCAAGGGGTGGATTCAAGACACCCAGAGAAACATCAATAGAACAAGAAAGAAAACACACACACACACACCCCAGGAACTGCAACAAACTACCCAGGGCCGGAGGTGGTGGGGAACAGGCTTGGAGGGAACAAAAACAACCCCGCTCAGGGCCCACACCAGAAAAACACAAAATTACCCCACCCCCCCACCTCCAAGACCCAAAACACACAGAATTAAGCCCTCATAGACCAAGGAGTTAGAGAGTTCTGGGGGCCGACCGAAGTCCCAGGCCCCAAAGGTGGCGAGATAAGCCCGGTTGGGTGGCCTGTCAAAGTCCCAAACCAGCCGGACCGCCAGGTGGAATGAGTCGGATGACCCTCCGGGAAAAACAGGCCACCCAACCCAGCGGCTCCATCTATTGGGCGGCCGGCCTGAGTTCTTCAGCCACCACGACCGGAGGAGAGATCCAGGAGATGGTTCCCCCACTGGAAGGCCCAAAGGCGGGGCGCGAGATAGGAGAGGGGGGACCACAATGGCAGAGGAAGGGGGACCATAACAATGCTGGGTGGAGAAGAAAAGGGAACCAGGATGGCGTCAGGCTGGGAAGGACAGGGAACCTTGATGGCGTCTGGCTGAGAAGGAGAGGGGACCACGATGGCGTCTGGCTGAGAAGGAGAGGGGACCACAACGGCGTCTGGCTGAGAAGGAGAGGGGACCACGACGGCGTGAGGAAGAGATGAGGAGGGGACCACGATGGCATCGGGCTGAGAAGGGGAAGCGATGACACCCTTGATGGTCACGGGCAGGAGAGGGGTAGCACCCACAGTGGTCCTGGTCTGAGACACCGTTGCACCCATGGTGGCTCTGGGCAGGAGCTCAGCTGTGCCTGCAGTGGTCCCAATCTGGGACATAGCAGCACCCACGGGGGTCCCGGCCTGGACATTGTTGCACCTGTGGTGGTCCCGATCTGGGACATTGTTGCACCTGTGGTGGCTCCGGGCTGGAGCTCAGCTGTGCCTGTGGTGGCTCCGGACTGGAGCTCAGCCGCACCCACAGTGGGCCCTGGCTGGGTCAGCGTTGCACCCACAGTGGGCCCCGGCTGGGCCAGCATTGCACCCATGGTGGTCCCCAGCTGGGGCACAGTCGCACCCTTGGAGGACCCAGCCTAGGTCACAGCTGCACCTATGGAGGTCTCGGGCTGGGACGGAGCACCCACGACCTCCTCTTTGAAAGCTGGACCCCCGGCTGCCTTGGGCGGAGAGCCTGGACCCCCGGAGACCTCTGGAGCAACTGGTTCATCTCCGGTGACCCTGGGAATGAGCTCAAAAACAGAGGGAGAAGAGGGGTCAGGGTCACCGGCAACGGCAGCGGCGGAGCCCGGCAGGGCGAGCTCAGATGCAGCGGGTGGCTGCACCTAGCTCTCTTCACCAAGAGTCAGTCAAGATTGCTCTAAAACCGAAAACAGAAACACAAACTAGAGCACTTGCCTGAGCTCAAGCTCCACTGCCGTCCAGGACTCCGACGATCCGGGCAAAGATGGAGGTTCAGACTCAGCTTTCGACTCTGCTGCGGCAGCCTCCACAGCAGGCTTGATGGTGGTAGCAGTCCAATTAACCCCGGCTGCCATGACCTTCACCGTTGACTGCTCCGATGTGGACGCTGGGGGTTGGCTCCGTGTAGACTCAGGGTCCCGGTCCTCCAGGACCCTCGGCTCCTCCAACATCTGATGGCTCAGTTCTGGGGCCGATGGGCACTCAGGGGCAGATGAAGGAGACACGGAGAGGATAGGTGAATATTTTACAGTTGGAGCAGGGGGATAGCACTCAGGTGACTGCTTAGCCTGAGTCTCTCTCCCGGGAGACAGACAAGGTTTATCATTATTAGAGGAAATAGAATGAAAAAACACTTGCCTGACCTCCCGGGCCTGGATGTTGGCTGCTGCAGGTGGCAGACTGGCATCCCCCTCCATGTCAATGGCTGTTCTGACCCCTCCATGGATAGTGGAGAAGCCGGCTCAGATGACGCGGAGGCTGGCATTGCCGTGGGAACCCTGGAGGACCTCTCAGCTGCATGAGGGATGATCGCTGCCGACAAAGTAGAGGGTTTCCTCTGGCGTTCCGACATGGGATGACTCTTTCGCCGTGGAGTAGGCTCTTCCAGAATCTCTGGTGACTCCCTTCCGGGACCAGCGGAGATTTAGGGGAGACAGGAGAAAAAAGTAGAGGAGCGGTGACAGCAGCTGATAGGGGAGACCCAGTGGACTGTAAAATCTGGAGCTCCTGCACAGGAATTAGGCTAACCACTTCAGGAGAGAGAGAAAGGGAATGGATAAGGACTTGCCTGAATTCCTGGCAGGTGATGATGTCAGCTGCTGTCCCCAGAATATGCTCCGTCTCCCCGGGAGTAGGATGGGATGTCTGGCAGCGAGAAGAGGACTCAGGCTCGGGAAGTGGATGGCGAGCTCTCAGCTTCCGAGAGCGCCTCTTCAGCTGCCAGGGTTGCACGGGGAATGGTTCTCTTACCGCTCCCTCGAGACGTTGACAAGACTCAAATATCAACGTGAGGAGCGCCGTCAACCCCGGGAATCTACACAGACTGGAACATGTCTGGATCACCCCGACAGCGTTATCCAATAAATGAAAAACAGCTTCCGGAGAGTGGGTAGCACGAAGCCTGGAGGCGAAATCCACTGCCAGCTCGGCCGCTGCACACTCATCTGCACTCAGTCCAAAAACTATAAGGTCCATAGTGAGCTGGTGGAAACACAAAAGATGACAAAACACACACATAACACCTCCACTGGGTTTCTATTTGGTCTGGTTCATTCTGTCATGATTAGGTGCCTCTCTGAGGCAGCAGAGACGAGAAAACCCACTTGCAGGAGGATATGGTGTGTTTATTACCATAAATGTCTCAAACAATAAATCCAAAGGACAAACAGATGAACATGAACAGTCAATAGTAAATGTAAATTGTCCCCAAATGAACTGGAAATGGACAATATGGAGAATTGAGCCCAAACTGCTCCCAGGTGAAATGGCGAGCGGGGGGAAATGAAAAAAAACCCCAAAACGCTCCTGAGCAGAAGTACAGGCTGGAGCCGGGCAACCCCAAACTCAACAGGCTGTACAAAGGTAGGGCCGGGAGAAACAGGGAAACAAGACAGGTGTTATTACAGGTGTTAGTACAGGTGTTAGTACTTACAGTGACGAGAGCACCAGAGCTAACCATGCTCCAGTGCAGGGATGACCATACAATGAACCGACAAATTACAAGGGAGCAAACAGAGCTTAAATAATACAAGACATAATCAGCTGAGTGAACCCAGGTGGTGAGTGAGAGAGAAAGAGAGAGAGAGAGTGTGTGTGTGTGTGGGGGGGGGGCTGACCCGAGCAGAGAGAAGAACAGGCAATTACAAATTGGAACCAGCTGTCATGAGTTGACAGGAGAGAGGGGAGTGGCTGCCAGCAGACAGGAGGCATGACAGGACCCACAGAAGCCCCCTGGCCGCTGCCAGTCACAAAATGAACACAAACAAAACCAAAAGCAGACTAAGGAATAACTACAAATAACTCAAAAGATAATCAAATAATCCAGAAACATAAACAGACAAATAAAGGCACCAGAAATACAACAGAACATGGCAACTCAAATAAAACAATGACAGGAAGAACTGAGAAACAATATGGAATGCCCAAGATATCACAAAACACGGATAAATATGAAAACAGGAAAAAGCCATGAAGCCGAGCTTGGGAGGATCCCAAGCCTGGTTCATGACACTAGCTTCAAATCTTAAATAATTTTAAATTATAGTAAACATTCAGATAAAAATATTTGAAATATCCTCAAGAAATTTTAGCTATTTCACAAATGGTCTTATATTTGATCATGACCTTAAAGGCGTCGGCCGGACGAAAATTCAATATCGCTAAATCATATCTTAAATTTTTGTGTGAGACGAGCTAATTTGAACCGCACATGTTTTGGTGTCAACAAATGTCGCATAAGGTGACAATGCGCTCTTGAAGTATGCTGTCCTTGAGAGCTGTCTGACTCAGCCAAGCGATCAGTGGCTAAGATGGCCACTGACTGTGTGACGTAATTTCAGGGAGAGACACGCACACGCTCGGCGGACATTGCTTGTTGTTTACGTTTTAAAATCGGCAATTGCGGATATTTCTCGGAGTACTTGTGGATTACAAATAGATTATTTATTAAGATTAGGATTTCAGTAATCGAATTAATTATGGTTTGGCGTTGTGTTGTCTACGGGTGCGACGGTATATCAGAGGAGCATGCGGTGAGTGTTTATGAATTTCCCGTCCCTGGGAAAATCAGAATGGCATGGGTGAAATTCGTTCAGAAAACGCGAAAAAATTGGAATGATGTCGGTAAATCACTCAACATGTGCAGTAGACATTTCGTTGACAGCGATTTCGAGAATAAGATGCAATTTGTGTCACGACTTGCGGCTCCAGCTGCGCGCACACCTGCGCCTCGTCAGCAGCGGCTATTGAGCCCACCTGCAGGATGCTGTCTCCCGGGCTCATCACCTGCCGACGCCAGCCACCTGTCCCTGCAAATAAGCAACATTATCACCGATTATCCCTGTCTCGGTGTGGTGCCCGTTACCCTTGTCCTCTGCTTTTTTCCGGCTGAACGGCGCGCTGCTCTGCTGCCTGCGCATCAACCAGTACAAAGATGCGAGCACTACATACGATCCCCCAGCTCCTGAGAGACTGCAACCTAACACAAAAAACAGTTTCACACAATGAAACAGTGCATGTGATTATATATATATATATATATATAAATTATCCCATTGATTTTCATCATTTTTGGTGACATATCTCACACCTACAATTTATTTCAGGCACAAAGGGCTGTGAAAAAGTTATGATCAACAAAACACGGGTCCTCAGGGATGTGCGAAAGCTGAGTCCAGGGCAGCAAACTTCAAATGTGGAGGCTTTCCACAGTCTGATTATTCATTTTGCACCAAAGAGTGTACACTTCTCATTCCTTGGAATGTTGACAAGGTGAGGAGATGCAATATGTGACCAAAAATATGAAATGCAATTATAATAACTGACATGTTTCAGGACCCAAGAGACAGACACAGACAGATACAAAATAGTTATTCTTTATTGTCAAGTGTGAGTGAGTGTAGTGCAAGTGTGAGTGCAGATATAGCAGCCTGGTCACCAGAGCTGAGCGATACAGAAGACGACCTGGCAACCCTAGAATACACAAGCAGAAACTGTTAAGGCTGTTCAGCACAAAAGGACAAGTGCAGGTGTGCAGCTTACTTGAGGTTGTCTCTGACTGTATCTGGCTGTTCCCCGATGTCCGTGAGCTGTGGTGGTTCTGGTGCTTGAAGCTGTGACGGTGATAACTCCAGTAACCGTGGTGGAGTTCGTGGCGAGAGCAATGACTGCACTGACAGCTGTGACGTTGACTGTTCCCGTAGCTGTGACAGTGATAATGTCCGTAACTGTGGTGACAATGACTCCTGTGACAGAGGGAGTGACAGTACCTGCAGCTGCAGTGGAGAGAATTCCTGAATTAGCGAAGGCCAGGAGGAGCTCCGGAAGGGAGAGGGTAATTCTCCGTCCGTTGGAGATACCGGTCCGCCGCCTGGGAGGTCCACCTGTGCACAGGGGTAAAGATTAGGCGTAGAAAAGCAAATAGTCTTCTTACGTGGTAGGTGTTGTCGTGGCGTTCTTGACTTGGCTATGAAACGAAGCTCTGGCACATACTCAGGCTAGGAAGACAGACGACTCCGTGCCGGGCTGTCAATGACGCTGACTTTTAAGAGCCACTGATTAACACCTGTTGGTCTGTGCGCAGCTGGAGCTGATGAGCGGGATGATGGCCCAGCGGCCGTCATGACAATAACAGTGTCAATTACATAGAGTTTCTGCTGATAGATCACTTATATGTCCAAAAATAAATCATTGTGATAATATTCTAATTACAGACTTTGTTTAGCTGCAATGCACTTTAATGAAAATGCAGGCCGCAAGCAGGCACAGAATCGTGATGGTGAGCCGGTCTTCATCATCAGGTACCCAAAATTCAAAAAAGGCAGATATACACTGCAAGCAAAGAAAGTTAATCCAACTTTCCGTGAGTATAAGAAATATTAGTATCATTTTCTAGGCTTGTATATGATATTTACAGTGGGTGGAGGGTTGGTCTTCATTCAACTTTCACATTTCATAGCTTTTATCAAATTATGTTAATTTGGGTCATATTTGTATTTCATACTGTAGTCAAATGGATGTCTAATTTTTATTGAATATATTTTTTTTCAGAATATGTGGATGATCTGATGAATACTCTGTTCAACAAAACCTTGGTTGATCCAACCCACTTATGGGAGCAGTGGCACTATGTACAAGCCAGAGTTCCCACCACATTGAGTGCCGAATTGAACCCGAATTTTATACCATAAAATGGTAGAAAAATTATTCAAATGTATATGACATGCGACTTTGATGAATGCTGAAATATTAGAATTATAAAATTGACATGAACATTAATAAACTCAATATATGATTTTACAAAACTTTATTTAAATATCATTTTTCACAAATCTAATCTTGGTAGGCAAAATCCCTTGTAGTGATCCGATGGGAATGTTTCTCTGATGAGGCTCACAGCACAGGCAGGCAATATCACCCTCACTTCTTCCTGAGCTGACGTCACTGCTGCCTGCCCCTATCGACAGATGGCGGTACTGCAGCATTACTAAGTGAAAGATGGGCTATTACCAAATAAAGTCATTTATGGAGGCTGGTGACACATATTAAATCACTGGAATGGCCAGAATGGAATATTTTCATACAATCAGTTTATTGGTTCAATAAAAAAATGTCACCGTCCGAGGACTTTAACAAGATATTAAAAAGTATTTAACGTCTTTTATACCCTGTAAAATAATCTTACCCAGATTAACTGCTCACGTGTGTAACTTCTGAATGTATGTTGCTATGCTTATAGAAATGTTGATAATTTGGATGCATTTAAAACTGGGATTGAGTTAAAAACCAAAACACAAGACATGATAGGGAGTAGAAGAGACTATTATCCAGCAGAGTGCTCAAAAATAGCTTTTTGATATTTTTGTTGCTTAGAAGTTATGTATGCAGTGTGTTTCATAGTCATTTTACACGAAATAAAACAAATGCATGTTAAGTAATTAAGCATTTTTATTTGTTAGTTTCTGTTGGCATGATCCTGACAGACTGGACCAGTGGATCCATCATGAAAAGGCAGAAGTGGACTCCAACCAGACCTCTCATCTGTGCAGCCAACACTTTAGGATTCATCACTTTACGCTGAACTCTGAGGTAAAGAGACTTTCTTGTGCCTTATAAAGAATGAAATCCCACAGATAAAATACCAATACTTTATTTGGTGTGAAAAAAATTCTATAAATATTCTCCGCAAAAACCAAATTCAGATGACCACAGCGAAACTTAGTATAGAGAATGGGCATTGATGTCATGCCACGCTGCATTCTGGGCCGTCGTCACCATCGTCGTCTAGGCAACTGTTAACGTGAGCAGACATACGTGCAGTAGAATGGAACAAATAGAAAATTCAAATTCCTTATTCAGAGAAGCTGAATAAGGAAGCAAAGGAGCACTACCTCTAAAACATTTAAGAAATAAACGCGATTGATCGATATGAGCACAAGAAATGGACCACAGATCTCGACTAACTGCCTCGAGTCACACTGTCAGATGTTTTTGCCTACTTGGTTTATGGGGTGAGTGCATAAACCCATGAGCAATTTAAAAACTATAAATCATTAGGGGCTCATGTTTAATTAACCAATGGATGGGTCCAGCTGCCTCAAATATTCTGGGTGAACAACCAGAAAACCGTTGTTTAACACAAAGGTAAGCAGTCATTGTTTCTACAAAGTGGAAATATGCCAAGATTAATGTCTAGCATACCCCAAAATAATTTCTAACATATGAGTAATGGTCTTTGAACCCATGTGTAACTTATTGAACAGATTTCTAACTTACAGCTGCCATATAATGGCATATTTGCAGTGTTGGTTCGCAGGAAAAACCTGTAAAGAGCTCTGCTGCTGCCTGCAGCGTACACACACACAGAGATTTAAACATACGTATTTGTTCGTATAATGGGACCTGTCGGGGATGTGTCTGAGCACTTTCAAGCTACAGGATAAAGATTCTGACCTTTTACTGCAGTCTGCAACATCAGCTGTCCAGTGTTGTTCTGATAAATATGCCAAAATGTCAGAACACCGGAGGAGGAGGATTCAAGCAGCTGATCGTGCTGGCGCACAGAAAAAAATTACCGGTATAATTAGCTGCTGTAAAAACATACTAAATCAGGACAGTGATGTTTTTATAGTCACATGAAAGCGGAGAATCTGCTTAATTTAACAATACCAAACATTCTATGGACTTCAGTCACCAGCTGATATTAAATCCATGCGTAATGAAAGCAACAAGTAATCATAACTTCAAGAAAAAAAATCAAAGAAAATCAGCAACACTGAAAAGCTCCCATTAAAAAAAAAAAAAAAAACTGTTCCAGATTAGCAAGAGAAATTTGGAATAGCAGAGATGATGTGGGGAAATTATTTGATTTTGCCCTGTGCGTTTTTACACATTATTGAGAGATGACACAGAGCCATGGCGGAGGTGCAGCCAAAGGCATGGAGCACAAGACAGCTGGTCTGGAGAAGGGACGTCTTTCTGCGCTTCTAAATATTTTTAAATCACAACTTACCTTGGTGAAAATGTTGTGAACACGCCACCTTGTGTACAGGAATATTGTCGAAGCTGATGTCTTTCCTTCTGACCACTACAATCCATTCCATCCAACACCTCTTTTGTTAGATGAGAGACCCGATTCACTCCACTTTTTTTTCCAAGTCAGGAAGTTCAAAAAAGTGTATGCCGTTATCAGTCTTTTTCCATGCCAATCATGAAAGCAGTTGTTGTATTTGATAATGCAGCAGAACTTCCCCATTCTAATGTTGTGTGGTATTTTGAGGAATAATAATGTGACTGAAAGGACCACATTGGAAATAAGTGTTTTCACTTTCTTGTGTCATCCTGGATTTTTTATGACATTTTATATGTATATTTACATTTCCTATGCTTGAATAACATATTCATTGTCATTTTAATGCTGCGTGTCCACAGGGAAAGTAAAAATGCTCTCAACCTGTTTTCCTGAGCACTTTTCATGCACTTGCCAGTCTCCTGGCAACCGCTTGACCTGTCACTCAAAGTGTGACGGGGATTTCACAGATTTTGCTCTGAAACGCTCCACTCACTGGAATAAATCTCATCAAACTGATAAGAAAATACACATCCCTCCAAGCTTTGGCTGTTAAGTATTGATCATGGTGTACCTTTAGGCTGATTTTGATTGGCTGGTGAGGGAGGTGTGCAGCTGATGAGCGCTGCAGCGCTCCGAAAGTTGAACTTTTTTCAGCTTTCAGCGCCATGAGCGCAGTGACAAAATATGCTGACTGCTGAGCGCATTTTGGCACTGAGGGCACTGAGCACATTAAACGCTGGACTACATAGAAAATGAACAGAAAATAGTCACCCACAGCAGAAAAAAATACATTTGGTGGACACACAGCTTAACTGCATTTGTTGCTCACTACTAAGCACAGACAGGCAGAACACTTTTCCCACAATTCCTTGCGGTTTTTCCGTCGGGTGACGTCACGCACCTATTTGCTATAAAAAATGTAACTATGATATTTCCAAACACAAATGTCAGCCACAGTGGTCCAATATTATACTAAATATTATTTTGTGTCATATATTTTTCAGGGGAAGATGTCCTGGAAGAAAAAAGCTGTTTTACCATTTTCCCTTTTTTTTTAAAAAAAAAACCCAAAAGCAGCCAAGGAGGACAGACTTGGTAAGTAGTCCTGAACAGGTAAAGGGACTGTCCTATCACCTGTGTAAATCACTGTGAAGAGGTCACATTTATGGGCAATAGTTTCTGATGCCGATCAGAGCATTGTCATAATAAGACACAACAGAACAGAGCTTTGCTGTCCAACATGTTTGCCGTGATGGCACTGCCCTGACAGCCAATATTTCTGATGATGTCCATTCATCAAGCAGTTTACCAAAGAACAGTCGGTGTGAACAACTGCAAGAGGGAGCCTGAGATCATCCCTGTATGTCTGCACCTGTGACTGACTGCTCTCTGATCACAGCTGCAGCACGTCTGAGTCTCCAAAAACCCTGAAGAGAAAACCTTCAGTTATAGAAACAAAGTTATCAGTGCACCCAAAAACTCAGACTGAACATACAGACATAAGTAGACTGAAGGAGTTTCTTCTGTGAAAAGTGCTCCACAACAGCTTCAGAAGCAACAATCAGCTGGAAGACTTTTCATTTGAAGCAGTCTTACAGTATTTCCACAGAAGAAACATCTTATTTCAGCTGATCGTGCCTTCTTGATGGTTGTGACAATGCTCCAAGAGATATCTCAGAGAATACAGAAGAAATTCTGCATTTTATGAAAACTTGAAACAATCTGGAACCACACTGCACCTTTATTGTCTAAAAGTCTAAAAGAAGTTTCTCCTGGCTCTGGCTCCTCCTCAGACCAGACCAAAACAGTACAGTAGCATTTCTGTAGATCTTGGATTTACTGTAGCTTCATTTAGAGCTTTAAAATGGGCCACTAAGCAGAAGAAAGTATAAAAAGGCACGTGTGGCTCCTGATTGTTGATGAAATGTACATTATAGTGTCTTCACAATCATTAACTTGCAAATCGAAGTCCTCGCCTTCCAACATTCGATTGATGTAATCTGCCTCCAAGAGACTCATATTGGCACAGAGGAAGCTGGCCGCTTCACCATCAAAGGCTTTGACCTCCTGTGCTATGTTCTACATGCTAAACATGGACGTGCCACCTATGTGCGTTCTGACATAGTTGAAGCAAATCACCTGATAACAACACATTTCTCAGACACCATAATCATTGGTGGCTTCCATATTGTCAATGTGTACAAGCCCCCTAATGCCAACTGGGATCTGCAGGTCTTACCCACCCTACCCCACCCTGCCATCTATGTGGGGGACTTTAACAGCCATCACCCTGACTGGGGGTACCCAGCAGTGGACAGTGATGGGGAGGCACTTTCAGACTGGGCATCCAGAAATGACCTCGCTTTGATATACGACCCCAAACAAAGAGGAACCTTCCACTCTGCTAGGTGGAAGAAGGACTATTCTCCTGACCTGTGTTGGGCCAGCTCTTTGAATGGGGAGCCATATCCTACACAGATCCTCATTCTTGATGATTTTCCACACAGCCAACACCGGCCCCTGCTTGTACACATTGGCCTACAACTTCCAGTCATATACAGCCCAAGGAAGATGTGCTGGAACTTCCGCAAAGCCAACTGGAAGAAATTCAGTGAAACTCTGGACCGGAGCGTTGTTACCATCCCACTCCACACCATCACTGTAGATGAAGCATACAACCGCTTCTGCAGCGCAATCTTCAAGGCTGCCCATACTGCAATCCCACGAGGCTACCGACCCCTCTATGTCCCATGTTTGGACGGAGAAAGTGCTGCCCTCCTACAATCCTATCAAACATCAGGGGACCCAGAGATAGCAGACCATCTCATTGAATCGCTAAATACAGCCCGGCGAAAGAAATGGGAGGAGACAGTTGCTGACCGGAGCTTTACCCACTCTAGCAGGAAATGTTGGAGCCTCATCCGTCGCCTAGGAGCTGCACAGAAGCCCCCTAGCCAAAGCCAAGCATCCGTCACACCCAACCAAGTTGCATCCCACCTACTGACTATCGCCAAAGCACCCCAAGACAAAGACACCAGAAGAGCAGTTACAACTGAGCTAAAAAAACACCAAAAAATGCCTGTAGAGGAAACGAACCCTGAACCCTTCAAGGCTGCTGAACTGGAGAAAGTCCTACAGGGCCTGAAATGTGGAAAGGCAGCAGGATACGATAACATCTTCCCAGAATTCATGAAAAATCTTGGCCCCCGAGCCCCAACCTGGTTGACACAATTCTACACAAGGATCACACAAACAAACTCGATCCCAAAGAAATGGCGGACAGCAAAGGTCATTGCCATCCCAAAACCTGGCAAAGACCACAAACTACCAGCAAGCTACCGCCCAATCTCCCTACTCAGCGTTCCTTACAAAATCATGGAGCGCCTAATACTGCAACGCATTTCCCCAGAAATAGAGGATATTCTAAGTGTGGATCAAGCAGGTTTCTGCAAGGACCGCAGTACAGGAGAACAAGTACTGGCCCTAACCACCTTCATCGAAAATGGCTTCGAGAGCAGACTGAAGACAGGGGCTGTGTTTCTCGATCTTACAGCCGCCTATGATACGGTCTGGCACAAAGGCCTCCTCCTGAAACTTATAAAGGCGATCCCTACTTGGGCAACAGCAATTATAAAAACCCTGCTGACCAACCGAAGGTTCAGAGTCCACCTCAGTCAGAACACAAGTGCATGGAGAATGCAGAAAAACAGACTCCCACAAGGCTCAGTTCTAGCTCCAACTCTGTTCAACCTCTACATAAACGACCTGCCTACTACAAAATCCCGCAAATTCATCTATGCAGATGACATTTGTTTGGCATTCCAAGCACCAGACTTTGAACCACTGGAACGGGTGCTCACGGAAGATCTTGCCAAACTGGACCAGTTCTGCAAAATCTGGCGCCTAAAACCAAGCCCAGCAAAAACCGTCTCCAGTGTATTCCATCTCCACAATGCAAAAGCTGCCAGAGAACTAAACATCCACCTGAGCGGACTCAAGCTTAAGCATGCCCCAAATCCAACTTATCTTGGAGTGACCCTTGATAGGACCTTATCCTTCAAGGAACATCTGAAGGGGACGGCTGCTAAGGTGAAGGTACGAAACAACCTGCTCTGCAAGCTCACTGGTGCAAAATGGGGGGCGGCAGTCTCCACCCTGCGCACCTCAGCACTGGCCCTTTCATACTCTGTAGCAGAATATTGTGCCCCTGTCTGGTCCAGGTCATCTTACACACACCATGTAGACACCCAGCTCAACTCAACCATGAGAACTATAACTGGAACAATCCGCTCAACACCACTCCCCTGGCTCTCTGTACTGTCAAACATAGCCCCTCCACACATCCGGCGAGCAGCATTAACTCAAAGGATGCTCCAAAAAGTTAAAGATTCTCCTCACTTACCAATCCATGCAGATATCTACACCCCACCCACTGCCCGACTTTCATCCAGACGGCCGATTTGGAAAAACCCTCCCCCAGCTGACTTTACCATCCAGACAGCTTGGCAAGAGGAATGGGAGACCAAGGAGGTCCCAAACAAACAGCTGGTGATAAACCCCAACCAACAGGTCCCGGGCACCAACCTCCCAAGGAGACAGTGGTCTACACTCAATCGCTTCAGGACTGGACATGGCCCCTGCTTGGCCAGCCTTCACAGATGGGGCAGTAGCCCTAGCCCACTGTGCGCATGTGGAGAGGAGCAAACAATGGAACACATCATAGAGGCTTGCCCGCTCCAAAGACTGGAAGGAGGATTACACACCCTCCATACAGCAAACCAGGAGGCAACTGCTTGGCTTAAGGACTTTGCATTCGCTAAATAAATAAAAACTTGCAAAGTATTAAAACTGAAAAAAATGGACATCATGGTGGACCAAGGTCTGATGTTGTTCTCTTTCTCTGTGTGTCTAACAGAAGATCTTCACCGTGTGGAAACTGAGAACTGGTTGGAGCACTTGTCCCAGACATATGAGAACCAATTCATGACCCCAGCCATCACAGGTGAAAACATGGAGTCATTCAGTGTCTTCAGTGTTAAAGTTACAGTACAGGAAAGAGTCCATCGTGTGAGCTAAAATCACTTCTGTTTACAGAGGACAGCAGAGAAGATCACTGGTCCTTCACTTCAGCCTTTTCAAAATGTTTCACACCAACCAGGCCTCAGACTGTCTTCAGACCCCCATCCTCACCATGCACTGTTCTCCCTGTTTTTATTATAATAAACTTTAAACAGAACAGAAAAATACATTTTCTTCTTTTTAAAATTTTCTATCTCCATCTTTGCCTAAAACCAGAGGTGGGTGGAGCAGCCAGAAATTGTTCTCAAGTAACATGACCCTGTTATTGTGATTGTTCAAGTAAGAGAAGTCACCAACAAAGGTGAGGATGAAAGTGTTCAATAAAAATGTTACTGCAGTAGTAATGACAGTTGCCAATGTGTAAACTGTTTCTCCTAAATTTGTCACTCTTTTCTTGTAATTTCCAAAGTTCTTCTCATAAATTTAGGATCCTTTTCTGAATGTACAACTTTTATCCTATAAATCTTTGGGTTTTTTTACAAGCAAATTCACAAGGTTTTACTTGTAAATTAGCAGCTGCTTTCCCATAAATTTGACTTTTTTTCTTGTGCATTTGAAATTGGAGTATGTTCTAGATTTAAACATTTTTCTTTTAAATGTGTCACTTTTTTATCATAAATTTGTGTTTTTTGTGATTTGTTTTTACATGAGTTTACCACTTCTTAATTTTCAAAGTGTTTTTAATCTGTAACTTGTCTAAATGACTTGTTCCTTTGTAGCTGTGCTGGAACAGAAGACCAATGATATCAATGCCCATCTCAGTGAAATAAGATTATAAATTTAATAAAATGACCAAAGATGCACTCATTTCAGGTGAGATTAGACATTTTAAACAAGCACATGTCCAACCAGTTTTCAAAGTGAACTAAAATAATTAGTGACTGACCGCTGAGTTTTCTCCTCAAATCTACTCGAGTAGAAAGTATCCCACAAGAAAATTACTTGTGTATGTACTGTTCTGTCAAAGTTACTTGAGTACATGTACATTAAATAAATGTAACTAGTTACTCCCATCTCTGCCTAAAACACACCATTCTCAGCTACTGTGTCTACGAGTACAGGTACATCTCAAAAAATTAGAATATCATGAAAAAGTTCAATATTTTTTGTCACTCATTTCAGAAAGTGAAACCCATATATTATATAGATTCATTACACAGAGACTGATATATTTCAAGTGTTTATTTATTTCAATTTTGACGATTATGGCTTTCAGCCCATGAAAACCCCAAATTCAGTTTCTCAAAAAATTAGAATATTACATAAAATTAATTAAAAAATTGTTTTTTTATATATAAATGTGGACCGACTGAAAAGTATGTCCATGTACACACTCAATACTTGGTCGGGGCTCCTTTTGGATTAATTACTGTATCAATGTGGTGTGGCATGGAGGTGATCAGCCGGTGGCACTGCTGAGGTGTTATGAAGGTTCAGGTTGCTTTGATAGTGACCTTCAGCTCGTCTGCATTGTTGGGTCTAGTTTCTCTCATCTTCCTCTTGACAATACTCCATAGATTCTCTATGGGATTTAGGTCAGGAGAGTTTGCTGATCAATCAAACACAGTGATGCCATGGTCATTAAACCAGGTTTTGATACTTTTGACAGTGTGTGTGTGGGGGGGTGCCAAGTCCTGCTGGAAAATGAAATCAGCTTTGACATAATTGGCTGACCCAGAGAACAGACACAAGCTCAAGAGTAGGTTCAATGATGTGCAATCCACCACTGCCTTCACCTTGCCGGGATCCGGGATGATCTGGTTGTGAGAAATGATGTTTTAGAAGTGTGAAACTCACATTTCTCAGCCTTCACATACAGTTTATTCTCCAAGAGTCGTTGCAGAACCCGCCTCACGTGCACTTGATGCTCCTCCAATGATCGGGAGAAGATTAAGATGTCCTCAAGATACACAAAGACGAATGACCCCAGGAAATCACGTAGCACGTCGTTAATCAGGCGTTGGAAGATGGCCGGAGCGTTGGTCAGTCCAAATGGCATCACCAAATACTCAAAGTGACCTCTTGGAGTCCGGAACCCAGTCTTCCATTCATCCCCCTCCCTGATCCGCACCAGATGGTACGTATTGCGGAGGTCCAGCTTGGCGAAGTAGGAGGCCCCCTGGAGGGAATCAAAGGCCGTGTCCATCAGAGGGAGGGTGTACTTATCCTTAATGGTGATGTCATTAAGGGTGCAGAAATCAATGCACGGCCTCAGGGTGCCATCCTTCTTCCCGACAAAAAAAAAACCTGCCCCCACCGCCGAAGATGACAGGCGGATGATGCCAGAGCTGAGGGACTCCTTAATATACGTATCCATAGCCTCCCATTCCGGGACAGACAGGCTGTAGAGGCGGCTCGACGGCAGCGGGGTTCCAGCCCGGAGGTTGATGGCACAGTTGTAGGGCCGATGAGGGGGGAGAGACAACGCCTGAGATTTACTGAACACCGCCCCTAGGTCATGATATTCAGGGAGGACCCCAGTGAGATCGGGAGGAGGGTGACGGGAGTAGCCAAGGGCTTGGACGGTGAACATGCAGCGGACTGCAGACATGCACTTAGACAAAAAGGGCTCCAGGCATCTACATTACCAGTGTGCCAGTCGATGGAGGGATTATGGAGCTGGAGCCAAGGATAACCCAGAATAACTGGGGAGGTCGCGACCGGCAGGACGAAAAGGCTCAGGTTCTCCCAATGGTTCCCGGAAATGATGACAGGGGTAGGAGCAGTTTGCTTAGACACTACCATCAACGGGGCTTTAGATAGAGCAATGAGCCTCAGGGGTGTCTCCAGAGAACGGCAGGGAAGCCCCAACCAGGTTGCCAGTTCCCCCGAGATGAAACTCTGCTCAGCTCCCGAGACCACCAAGGCGTGTGTGCAATATTCTGTTCGATTGTGCATGAACCTGACGGGTAACAGACACTTAGAGAGGGGATTTAACTGAGGTGAGCCCGTGAGACCCCCTACTGCGACGCACGGGCTCCCTCTTTTGGCCGAACGGGGCAGGACGTAATGTCATGTTCATCACTACCACAGTACATACACAGGCCAAGCTCTCTACGGCGCTGTCTTTCTGCCAAATGTAATTTAGTTTGTCCTATTACCATAGGCTCTGAACCTTCAGCCGACTCAACCGAAGGCAAGGCCAGTAAAGGTGACTGAGAAGAGCGGTGAAACTGGGCGCCCGAGCATCCGGACGTCTTCCGCTTGGCTGCCCGCTCCCTCAGCCTGATGTCTAAACTAATAGCTAAGGAAATTAGCTCTGTTAGCCTATCCGGCTTCTCCAAGCGGGCTAGCTCATCCCGCAGGCTTGGGCTCAGACTTCTAGTAAAGATGCTGCATAGCGAGGTGTCTTCCCACCCCACCTCTGCCGCCACCACCAGGAAATCGACAGCATAGTCCGCCACGGACCTGCCCCCCTGTCGAAGATTTAACAGCTGGGTGGTGAGCACATTATCCCGGTCGGAGTGGTCAAACACCTCGCGAAACTCACTAACAAACTGGGTATAGGTAAGGTTAGCGTAGCTAGGTCTAGCCATAACTGCACAAGCCCATGCAAGAGTCCGCCTCTCCAGTAAATTAGCAACATAGCCAATACGGCTGTGATGGGTTGGGAAATCCCCAGGAACCCGCTGAAAAACAATCTCACACTGGAGAAGAAACCCCCAGGCCTCCCCTAATTTGCCATTAAATTGAGTGGGTGTGGGAACCAGTGTGAGTCGAGCCAAGGGAACCTGACTAGCCTGGCTAGGTGGAGAGCTAACGGGCGCCAGAGCGCTACTTGAAGCCGAAAGAAACGCCTGCTGTCCAGCCAGGCGATCCAATTGGCTGTTAATTTGGACCAGCTGATTAAGAATTACTTGCTGCTGGTAAGCTATTTGGTCTACTCAAGCTTCTAAGTTGTTTACTTGGCGCATAAGCGCGCTGTTCACTGGGTCATTTTGACAGAGCCGTACTGATATAATTGGCTGACCCAGAGAACAGACACAAGCTCAAGAGTAGGTTCAATGATGTTTATTGTAATAATGTCAGTGTGTGGATGCGTGTATGTGTAGTGAATGTGGATGTGAGTGCGTGGATCCATGGACTCGTACAGCTGGGAGTGAGCAGAGCGCTGTGCAATCTGGCAACCCTGAGAATAGAGCATAGGCACAGTGTTAGCGCAGTTTCTCACTTAAGTATATGGGAGAAGTTACTGAGGCTTACTGTTACAGCTGCGGTGGAGGATGAAGGTCGGCCCAGAGGCAATCCCGAAGGACAGCGTCTGGCACCCAGCGCTGCTGACGAGAGACGGTGCGAAGGAGAGAGGTAGGCGAAGTCCGCCGCCTGTCTAGTCCACTTATACAGTAATTAGATCAGCCATACGAGAATATTGTTCAAGAAGATCCTTGATGAGTCGCTCCAAGTCTGCAATTTTTTTGTCTTTCCTTAATTGTTAATTTCAATTCTCGAACTTCCTCCATTAGCCCTAATAGTTTAAGCTGCTGATTGGCCACTTTGGTCAGTTCTTCTGACAAGAAGTTCAGAGATTTTTTTAATCTCTTCAATTTCTTCCTTCTTTGGTGGCATTTTTACTGACCTGTTGATAATAAAACAATCTCTGCTGGTGTCGCCGGTATCCGATCAAACCGACCTCGAATCCAGCTGGGGCCTCAGCTAGTCCCCTCCACTGCTAGTCCCGCTGCTTACCGCCACTGTAATTGAGCTCCTGATCTGGCTCCTGTCCAGCCGGGGTGCCGGCAGCTCATCCACCGAGCTCCACCGCCCACCGCCGCTGTAGTTGAGCTCCGATCCGGCTCCTGTTCAGCTGGGGTCCCGGTAGCTCCTCCACTGAGCCCCACCGCCTACCGCCGTATTCCTTAGTAGTTCCTCTGCCAAGCTCCACCGCTGTAACTGAGCTCCGACCCGGCTCCTATCCAGCTGAGGCCCTGGCTGCTCCTCCACTGGTCCCCGTCTCCTACCGCCGTTGCAGTTGAGCTCCGATCCGGCTCCTGTCCAGCTGTTGCCTCGGTTAGTTCCTCCAGCGAGCCCCAATCACAAGATTCTAAGAATCTGTGCGGGAGGCTCTGCCATCATCTACCAGGCCAATGCCGGATCAGTGAGTGAGGTGGATATAGTTCATTTATATTTTTATTTCTACGAGCATTTATTTTTTTGGTCTTGATTCCAGTCTGCAGTGATGTCACTTCCTTTGAATGTGTGCCCTCTCCTCAGTCAGACATTGCTGAAGAGAGGTTAGTTTTATTAGTGCACTTGCTCAAAAGTATGCAAATGGAGCAAAAACTTGTATATAGCGACGAGGAACTTGTCTGACAGTTGTATAGCCTTTGTTTAATCGAGTTGTGGGTTTGGGTTTTCTGTCTAAATGTGTATTTATGTCGAGTGCAACACTTTGAAAGGAGATGCTTGGGGTAATTTTAAGCTAGACAAAGGAACATGTAGGTGGCTTCTCACATGGTTTGCTGTCTTTTTTCTTTGTTTGTTTTCCCTTGAAGGTGTGTGCTGAAGCCCAGTTTCCCAAAGTTGCTGTACTGAGTAGGATTTTATTCTTTGTCAGGTACATATGTAAGCTCCCTGGGTTATTTTCATTATGTATATTTATTTTATTCATTTGTTTTTGTTCTGTAATTGTATTTGATTTAAAGTGCTCCTTTATAAGTTTTTGTTAATTGTTTAAATTAGTCTAAAAAACTGCTACCGGTGGATAACCAAGTTGTTTTTGTATTTTGTATTCCATATGTAAATACTGTAAATATGATCACGAGCCAAGATAATGGTTGTTTTTGTAACACATTTGTTCAGTTGGCACCAGACGTTGATGAGGAGAGGTGCGTCTTGAAGTCCAGTTACCCAAAGCTGCTGTACTGAGTATGATTTTATTCTTTGTCAGATGTGGGTGAGGAGAATAAACCCACTTGGTAGCAAGACAGGTGTCGTTCTTTCAGCCCCCATCACACACAACGCAGAGAATTAATGAAGTATCAAGACAGACCGGCTACAAACACACGATTAGTAATACGACTGAAGGAAAAGTAAAAGTAAAAATAACAAATAGCCCATTGGTATATACACAGGTACGGTAGTGGCTTCGCAGGTGAAACTATGTACATAAGCGTGCGGAGTGCAGAGCACATAATAGAGTAAAATGGCCCAAGGATTATAGAAAATATGTACAGTAGTGATTTCACGGATGGGTCAATATACATGAAAGTGAGGAGCGCAAAGACAGGTGAGTTATAGTGATAATTAAAAGATCCTCAGTTCTGTGCATGAGAGCGTTCAGAGGGAGAAGGGTGGAGCCTCCAACTGTTTGCAGTTCGAATGGCCCAGGGGAAGAAACTGTTAGTCTGGAGGTGTGGGCCTGTAAAGCCTAATTGGCCTACCTGTTTTCAGACAAGAATACTTGCTTTCTACAGACATGCACTAGTTTAACAAACAAACAACCATAGGTGGAGACACCAACAGTCGTCATTTTTTGCCGTCAGTGAAACCTCACCTGCACAGTTGACCACACACGGCGTTTCGATGGTCCCGTAGTCCGTCTCCACCGCCTTCACCCGCCGCACCCCAAAGTCATCTGTCCTCACCTGGATATTGGTGACCGGGCAGTTCTCGATCACCTGGTTCACAGACAGAGCGGAGGTCGTCACGTGACTTAATGCCACAAATCTGTCACCCGTTTTCATTTCCTGTCCCATACGCAGAACTTTTTCTTACACACTTTTCCATTTAGATTTATAAACTTTTCATGTAAACAGAGGCGGACTTACCATTAGGCAAAGGTAGGCGACTGCCTTAGGCCCCGATCTGCTAAGGGCCCCCGATCTGCTAGGAGCCCCATATATTTTTTTAAATGCTTAGCATATTTAACATGATGTCCGACAAAATAAAGAAACACCAGTATTTACATAAACGGCAAATCAAATCACGAACGTAACATCCTCCTCCCTTTTCCTCAGACTGTTGGACTCTTCCATGGTGTCTCTGAGACATGCGCATATCATTGGTTGCATTGTAAACAAACCGTACAGCATGTAGAATAGCAGCAAATTAGCAACAAAGTTATCCAAGCAGTGCAAAGAAATGGAGAAAAAAGAAGAGCACAGAAAAATTTTTATCAAAACAACCTTTTTCACGTCAACTTGAGAGGAGACTTACCCTCCCAAGGAGCACATAGCAATGCTGCTTGTACGAGCACACATGATGCTAATGACAAGCACCTGTTGTTAATGAGGAGGCAGTGGTGACGCCAGTTGATGATAGTAGAGGTAAACAACAAAATGTTTTTACTATTTTTTATAACTGCAAGATTTGCAGAGGCCAAGGCTTACATTGTTAAATTTAAATGACCAACTGTGCTCCCCAGGCATGCACAGGATATTGGCACCCTCAGCAGATGACATTACATGAGATTAAATATAGCTTTGAGAGTTTTTTTGCATTAAAAGTTGTGGGACGAATTCCAAATTTTAGAGCAGATGCCTTTTTCCAGTTTACTGCAATGATATTCTATATAACACCACAAGAAAGGCACAGAATTGTCAAAAAATTCCTATTAAAGTGATTTGCAAATTAAGCAGAACCTTCTGCTATACAGAAAAACTCCTTCATACAACAGCAAATACAGACTTTAATACAATTAAGTGAGAATGAAGCAGCTATTCATAAATTTCTCATAAAAATGACCAACACTGTAGGCTACTCTTGCTGAGAACTAGAATAAAAAGGATGAAAAAATAAGAATCCATTACAACAGCTAAATTGCACTGAATGCATGTTAAAAATATAGATTTGGAAATTATTGGCAGCATCTTCATTTGAAAACTGTCATGGATGCCATTAATGAGACGCTATAGGCAGCCGATGAGCTTGCATATTTATTAACAAAACTTCAAATGACAAAATAATCAGCCACATGGGGAAAAAACATGGACTATGACAAAGGCAAGGCTAAGACACACGATAACAGACTCTGAGCAAACACTTACTGGGACAGAAGAATCAAAAGGTGACTGGAGCCGGGGTTAGGGACTCCAGCCAAATGTTGTGGGGAACCAATGTTATGTGAGGTTGCAGCCAGGAGTAACCTCAGCGGCTCCCTTAAATAAGGCACTTAGGTCAATCAGGAAAAGAGAATGTAATCAATGGAATGTGAATCAGCTGTCACGGTGCGGCTCGACTCTGACAGCCGAAAGTCCCACCATGACGCTGTCACAACAAAAGCCCTGGAAGGCCATATGACAACAGAACAGGGAAAATACTGGACAGCCCGAGCACGGACAGAATCAGTGCTCAGACTATGACAGTACCCCCCACTCAAAAGGCGCATTCCAGGCGCAAACATAATATCCAAGCCCCCACCCCCCACAACCAGAAGGCTACCAGGGCCAACCCAGGGAGGGCGGAGGGGGAAACAGGCCAGAAGGGCAAGAACCAAAAAGGGAAAAACACTATATCAAGACAAAAAAAACACAATGGTGGGCAACCAAAATGATGAGGCACAAAAAACACAAAAAAAGAATAAATGTCACATTTCAACTGATAAGGAAACAAAAATACAGGTACACCCAAAAAATACCAGTACCTCTAAACACCAGGAAGGGAAAAAAAAAAACCAAAAGCTACCCAGTAAAGCAGCAAATATTGTCCATTATTATAAATAGATAAGACAACAAAAGAGCATTTCTCAGACTACCGAGGAACAAGAAAAGTAGAATACAGGTACATAACAAAAACATATAGTACCCTATAAACACCAGGGGGAAAAAACACTTAACCAGCAACACTACAAATATAGTCCAATATTTTCAATAGGCAAAGACTAAAAACAAAGGAGCATCTCTCAAACTACAGAGGAGTGAAAAACTAAAACACAAGTACGTTACCAAAATACACAGTACCCTATAACACCAGAAAAAAACCCTCAAAAACTACAGATCAGCAATATACGAATAGTTCCATAATTAGCAACAGGAAAGGACAAAAAAAAAAAAAAAAAAAACAAAAACAAAAAGAGCATCCTGTGGGACACATATGGGGGTTTCATATGTACAAATGTATACCACCTTATGCTTCATATGTATATCACTGTATGTTTACTGTAGGCTCCACGTCTCAGATGAACAAAGGACTGAGCCTCCTCGGAGATAACAGGAGGATGCGAAATGTGGTCTATGGTATGCAAAGAGATGGCCGTGGGGGATTTCCTGGCTGCCAATGACTTTAGGGTGGGGGTGATAAGATCTGAAAGGGATGCATTGTTACTGGGGATTAAAGGCATTGTGACTGAAGCTTTGAAGCTCCTGGGGTATAAAAAAGGGATGAAGGTCTGGTTTCTTCCTCTTTCTGTATTGTTGATGCTGGAGAATGTGAATAAACCTGACTCGTGAGATAAACTCTGCCTCGTCCTTTCACATTTCCACACTGGTGACCCTAAGATGATGAGTGAAACAAATTCCCCCGAACCAGCCGGGTCAGGAGCTCCCAGCCAGGCGTATGCCGCTACCGTCCAGCTACCGGACTTTTGGCGAGACAACCCGTGTGTCCTGGTTCCTCTTGGTTGAAGCACAGTTCGCCCTCCGGGGGATAACGGTAGATGACACGAAATTCTACCATGTAATTGCCAAGCTCGACAACCGCACGGCTCGGCATGTGCAGAGCCTTTTGGTGAAGCCACTGGCCGACGACAAATACGACGCGTCGAAGGCTGCGCTCATCCAGCGCTTCACTCTCTCAGTCCAGGAGAGATCGGAGAGACTCCTGGCTCTGAACGACTTGGGAGATGGCACGCCCGCTGACCTGATGGAGGACATGCTGAGGTTGAGGGGCTCAGACGGCGATGACTTCCTCTTCACCCACATTTTCCTGAGAACCCTACCATCGGCCACGAGAGCGACCCTGGCTGGTTCGCCGTTGTTGGCCCAGCGGGACTTCTGCGCGCTGGCCCAGGAGGCGCACCGGATTCTTAACGCCAGCAAACAGCGCGCGGCCACCGCAGCAGCGACGGAGTGCGGCGCGACGGCCGGAGACGGCGAGGGGCCAGAGATGGCGGTGGCAGACCCACCGATGACAGCGGTGGTGGGGGCCAAGGATCGCGGAGGAGACACCCTCTGTTTCTACCATCGCCGCTTTGCAGAGAAGGCACGCAAATGTATACCACCATGGCATTTCAAGCGCTCGGGAAACGCCAAGACCGGGGGTCGGTAGCAGCTGCGGCCCTCGGGGAGGAGAACAAGCTGCTCTACTTGAAGGATGCGCTCTCGGGGAGGCATTTCCTCGTGGACACAGGTTCCCAGTTGAGTTTCATCACACCTTCCTCCGCTGACCGGCTGGCGCTTTCCAGTGGTCCCGGGGTGTCAGCAGCGAACGGCTCGGCGATTAAGACCCTTGGTGAGAGGGCTCTGCTTCTGTCCCTACACGGCTGCACATTTGAGTGGACTTTCGTCATAGCTGCAGTGAATTTCAATATGTTAGGGGCTGATTTTCTGTGCTCACATGGTTTGTTGGTTGATCTTGCTAACAGGCTCCTGGTTAATGCACTCTCTTTTTATTCTATTCCCTGTACAGCTCGAGTGGCCCCGCCAACAGCACAAGCCAACGTCACAGCTGCAAGTGGTAAGTTCCACACACTGCTCACTCAGTTCCCAGCACTCACGGTCCCAACATTTTCGGCGGCCGTGGCTAAACATGGGGTGGAACACTTTATTACTACCACCGGACCACCCGTTTTTGCAAAAACCCGGCGCTTGGATTCAGCTAAACTGACCATAGCGCGCGAGGAGTTCGCCAACCTGGAAAAGTTGGGCATCATCAGGTGTTCGAAAAGTCCATGGGCTTCACCGCTTCACATGGTCCCAAAAGCTGATGGCTCGTGGCGACCTTGCGGAGATTTCCGCAGGTTGAACAACGCTACAGCGCACGACCGCTACCCAATCCCGCATATCCAAGATTTTTCAGTTCATTTGGCGGGGGCGCGCGTTTTTTCTAAAATAGACTTGGTACGCGGTTACCACCAGGTCCCAGTATGCGCTGAGGACATACCCAAAACAGCGGTAATAACTCCGTTCGGTCTATTCGAGTTTTTGCGCATGCCGTTTGGGCTTAAAGGCACGGCGCAGACGTTCCAACGCATGATGGACGCGATGTTGCGCGATCTCCCCTTCGTGTTCGTCTACCTGGACGATATTTTAGTAGCCAGCGCGTCCGAAGACAAACACGAAAACCATCTCACGGCGGTTTTCCGGAGGTTGGGACAGCACGGGTTAATAATCAGCCCAGCGAAGTGTCAGTTCGGGGTGACGCAGATTGATTTTTTGGGGCATCGCATCTCTCCAGAAGGAGCGGTTCCTCTGCCTGACAAAGTGCGCGCGGTAACAAATTTTCCCCAGCCACAAACGGTCAAAGCGTTACAGGAGTTTTTGGGAATGGTGAATTTTTATAACCGTTTCCTCCCCCGCGCAGCGCAGCTCATGCAACCATTATATGCTGCTCTAAAAAAACAAAAACCCACAAATAAAATTGAATGGTCTCCGGAGCAAGAGCGAGCATTCTCGGAAGTCAAAACAGCCCTGGCAAACGCTGCGTTGTTAGCACATCCAGACCCAACGGCCCGCATAGCGCTCACTACTGACACGTCAGATGTGGCCATAGGGGTGGTCATGGAGCAGCATGTAGCTGGTGCTTGGCAACTGCTCGCCTTTTTCAGCAGGACCTTGCGCGATAGTGAACGAAAATACAGCGCATTCGACAGGGAGTTGTTAGCTCTCCACTTGGCCATTCGCCACTTCCAGTTCTGGCTGGAGGGATGCCGTTTCACCGCGTTCGTTGATCACAAGCCGCTGACTTTCGCGATGGCCAAGGTTTCAGAACCGTGGTCAGGCCGGCAGCAGAGACAGCTGGCTGCGATCTCAGAGTTTACTACCGATATCCAGCATGTGGCGGGTAAACTTAATGTAGTGGCAGAATGCCTCTCGCGCACCGTGGCGGCTCCAGTCTGCGTGGGGGTAGATTATGCAGCCATGGCCGCGGATCAGGTTAGCGACGCGGACGTGCGCGCGCTCCAGTCTGGACCAACAGGGTTAAGACTGGAGAACAGGGTGCTGCAAGACAGTATGCCCCCCCTAATCTGCGATGTCTCCACTGGGCAACCACGTCCGGTGGTACCCGCTGCGTGGCGCTGCCACGTGGCGCCGCCGCGTTTTTGACTCGATTCATTCTCTGGTGCACCCGGGAGTGCGCGCGTTGGTCAAAATGGTGGGAGAGAAATTTGTATGGCCAAGCCTGCGCAAACAAGTTAGGGAGTGGGCAGCAGCCTGCATGGCCTGTCAACGAGCCAAGGTACACAGGCACATGAGAACTCCTTTGGAGCCGTTTCACATCCCGGCTAAGAGGTTCAATCATGTTCACGTGGACCTCGTAGGCCCCCTTCTGCCATCACAGGGGTGCACACACCTTCTGACAATGGTAGACTGCACCACGCGCTGGCCGGAAGTGGTCCCACTTGAGTCAACCACAGCCGAGGAGGTGGCGCGTGCTTTTCTAACAGCATGGGTAGCGCGTTTTGGAGTCCCGTCGGATGTTACGTCCGACAGAGGCCCTCAATTTGTTTCAGAACTTTGGTCAGCAATGGCCCGCAGCCTGGGGGTAACGATCCACCGCACAACCGCGTACAATCCGCAGGCTAACGGGTTATGCGAACATTTTCACAGGTCATTGAAAGCAGCTCTCAGAGCGTCGCTTACGGATGCAAATTGGGTGGACAGGCTACCATGGGTTTTATTGGGGTTGCGTTCTGCACCTAAAGAGGATTTAGAAGCCTCCCCGGCAGAGCTAGTTTTTGCGCAGCCACTTCGGCTGCCCGGGGAGTTTCTCCCAGATAATCCTGCACCAGAATGTTCCCCAACTCCGTGGTTGCAGCGTGGCCCGGAATCGGGCGCGCTGCCTGGCCCCATTCACCACAGTTTTCCGCGCGTTTTTATACCTAAGGCTTTAAAAAACGCGGAGTTTGTTTTTGTCAGACACGATGCCCATCGCCCACCGCTACGACCACCTTATGATGGGCCATTTAGAGTGCTGGAAACAGGGGATAAGCATTTTTTGCTAGATTTGGGGGGCAGGAAGGAGAAGATTGGCATTAACAGGCTCAAACCCGCCTTTGTGGTGGCGGACGATGATGTGCTGTTGGCTAGGGCTCCTCAGCGCGGCAGACCCCCTAGAGAACGTCCCCCAGAACACCCACAGGGATTGACTAACAATTCTCACCCTCAGACAGCAGCCCCCCAACAGGATGGCGCCACGAAGCGTTGAAGCCGGCTTACAGCAGATACGGGAAGAGACTGAGGCCCAAGCAACACGTGGGCTGATGTGTAATGATTTTATCATGACAGGCTGACTGTTATTCCGTTGTTACATCTTAGACGTGTGGGGGGGGGGTCATGTGGGACACATATGTGGGTTTCATATGCACAAATGTATACCACCTTATGCTCCACATCTCAGATGAACAAAGGACTGAGCCTCCTCGGAGATAACAGGAGGATGCGAAATGTGGTCTATGGTATGCAAAGAGATGGCCGTGGGGGATTTCCTGGCTGCCAGTGACTTTGGGGTGGGGGTGATAAGATCTGAAAGGGATGCATTGTTACTGGGGATTAAAGGCATTGTGACTGGAGCTTTGAAGCTCCTGGGGTATAAAAAAGGGATGAAGGTCTGGTTTCTTCCTCTTGCTGTATTGTTGATGTTGGAGAATGTGAATAAACCTGACTCGTGAGATAAACTCTGCCTCGTCCTTTCACATTTCCACAATCCCTTCAAATTACAGGGAAAACAAAACAAAACACAGGGATGCCGGCAGGCAGAGCACAGAGGGAAAAAAAAAAAAAACAGTTCGGGAGGTCTACCCCAATCCATAGTCCAACTCGCAGGCAGGGAAAAAAAAAACAGTTCGGGCAGTCTATCCCAGTCCCAGACCCGGAGAAACAGTACCTCTGGCGGCTGGACCAGGTCGCCGAACAAACAGGGCAGTCTGTTGGGTCACCAACCCAGAACGCCGAACCGACGAAGCAGTTTCCCGGGCGGCCAACCCGCGTCATTAGGCCACCGGGACCGGAGTGGAAAATTCGGTGGCGGCCTCCCTACAGAGAGGGATAGCGAGGGAAAGCCGAACTGAATCTGGGGAACCCCAGCGGCACCCGGTGGAGAAGGATAGGGGGAAAGATGAGGGGCCAGTCCGGCATTAAACGGTGGAGGATGTGCAGCTCCTTCTCCGAACTGAAACCAAACCAGCGCTTCGTCCTTGCTGGACTCCGATCAGGCCAGTGCTGCACCCATGATGAACCCCGACTGGGTCGGAGCTGCACCCACGATGGACCCCGACTGGGCCGGCACAGCACCAGGGATGATCTCCGAGCACGAACCTGGAACCGCCAAGACGACGACCGGAACAGGCTTGTCACCGGTGACCCTGGGAAAAGGCTCAGAGGAGGAGAAAGAACCTGGATCAGGATCACTGGCAGCGGCAGAGCCCGGTGAGACAAGCTCGGATGCAGCGATCGGCTGCATCCAGCTCGTTTCCCCGAGAGACAGGCAATAATGCTCCAGAATAGAGAAGAGAAAAACAAAATAGAGCACTTGCCTGATCTCGGGCTCCACCACTGTCCAGGATGCCGACAATCAAGGCTCAATTAGCTGGAGGTCCATTCCCGGTTCCCACTCGACTGTGGCGGGCTCCGTAGCCAGCATGATGGTCTTCACAGTCTGGGGACTCCCTGGTGCTGAAGTCCACACCGAAGGCCCGCACGGAGTGGTGGCAGGGGATCCGCGACCTGCTGGATCGAATCGCTCCTCCACGAAGACCCGGGGACGCTTAATTGTCGGCACAGGCTCCAACCGGCAGTCCTCCTCCTCTGCCCGTGACATGGCTGCAGGGCTGATACCAGGCTCTCCAGGGCCGCAGGCTCCTTCTTCATCCGGCGGAGTATTCCTGGCACCGGGGGATGCTCAGGGGAAGGAGACACAGAGGATGGAGGTTCATAATTAATAGCTACAGCAGGAGGAAGTTCGGGGGACTGTGAACCCCGAACTCCACCCCCAGGAGTCAGTCAAGGCAATTCATAACAAAGAGGAAGAGAATGAAATAGCACTTGCCTGCTCAGCTGAGGGCCGATGGACACTGGTGCAGCGGGCTTGGTTCACCCCTTTCCCCTTTGGATGGCGACGGAGGGCCCCCTGGGAAGACGAAGAGGAGTCGCTCGCACAGGATCGGAAACGGGCACAGCCGGAGCAGGACTCATCAAGCTCACAGCAGCTGGAAAGAGCGTCGAGGAGGAGGGAGCAGCAGCCGAGGCAGTTCGAGAACAAGGAGCTGATGGAACAGCGGGAACAGAAGACCCGGAGGCGGAGGCTGCTGTCTTTCCCTTTTGTCGTGACGCAGGGGCAACAGCTGACTGGGAGGCAGAGTTCTTATGGCTACCCAGAACTGGATCCAGACGGGGATCTTGCTGAGGCTTATTACGAGCAGGATGACGATGTTTACCGGCAGAGGGCGAGGCAAAGGTTAGGTCTGGGAAACGCTGCTCCTGCGCGGAGACAGAGGCTAGCAGATCAGCGTACTCGGGGTAATCATGGAGTTCATGACTGACCTCCACCATTCTGACTGCCACCATCACATGCTACATGATCTGGGTAGGATGGACGGTGGAGCGAGCCTCAGCCACACGACCCCGGATGAGCTCAGCTGTCCACTGCATCTCTTCTGGGGGAATCCTGGCTGATTTCCTCCCCTGCTGTGGACAGGAACGGCACCTGGGTGACGTGGACTCCTAGGGGACGTGGGACGGGACGTGGGATGTGTGACAGGAACTGGATCCCGAGGCGAGAAACGGGGATGTCTTCCCTTCAGCTTCCTGCCCGAATTCCCCTCCGGTCCACGGTTCTTCTTCCGGAGTGCCGTGATTTCTGCCATCCTCGTCCTGACCTCGGCGTGGTCGGCATGGTGAGGATTGTGGTTAATTGCCGCCTCTGCAAGGTCCAAGTACCAGTGTGAGGCATCGGGACTGACACCGCAACGAGCGTTGTAGAGCAAGCCATCTAGCTCTATTAGGAACATGATCAGCTCGTAGCCTAAGCTCCCAGAATAGCCCTTTCCTGGCGACACCATCTCCTAACATGCTGGTACATGGAAAAAGGAAAAACCACAAGCTCAACGCAAACTCTCGGTGACTGGCGTCTCGTTTTGGCCTGCAACCTACTGTCATGGATGGCCCTCGCGGGCCATTAATGAGACACTTTAGGCAGCCGATGAGTTTGCATATTTATTAACAAAACTACAAATGACAAAATAATCCTCCACGTGGGGCAAAAACACAGACTATGACTAAGGCAAGGCTAAGACACACGAAACAGACTCTGAGCAAACACTTACTGACAACTGTCAGGATCATCCCCAACTCTGAACAACTCATTCTCCTTGGAGACTTCAATGCCAGAGTGGGTGCTGACCACGACTCCTGGCCCTCCTGTCTTGGACCATTTGGCGTGGGCAGAATGAACGACAATGGACAGCGGCTGCTCAAGTTCTGCACATATCATGATCTGTGCATCACAAACTCGTTCTTCAAGACCAAGCCCCAACACAAGGTTTCCTGGCGACATCCGCGCTCAAAGCACTGGCACCAGCTGGACTTGATCCTGACCAGGCGCACCTCACTGAAGAACGTGCTAATCACCCGTTCGTTCCAGAGTGCAGATTGCGACACAGACCATTCACTGGTGTGTTGCAAGGTCAAGCTGCAGCTGAAGAAATTCCATCATGCTAGACAGCCTGGAAAGGCACGGATTGACACCAGCAAGATGGCCCAACCAGAACTTGTTGTGCAGTTTGCCTCCACCTTTGAGAAAGAACTTGGTGTACCACAAGAAGGAGAATCTGCAAAGCAGAAGTGGGAAGAGCTACGAAACACCATCCACCACACAGCCTTGGCTACCTTTGGGAGGAAGACCTCGAAGTCACAGGACTGGTTTGATGCCAAGTTGACCGAGATGACCCCCGTCATTGAAGCCAAGCGCTCAGCACTTGCTGAGTACAAGAAGTACCCAAACAAGAAGAATCTCCAGATTCTCAGGGCTGTGAGAAGCAAAGTTCAGCAGACTGCTCGGCGCTGTGCCAACGAGTGCTGGACTCAGCTCAGCCAAGACATTCAAACCGCTGCCATAACAGGGAAAATCCGTGGTATGTACGATGGCATCAAGAAAGCACTTGGTCCGGCTCAGAGCAAGACGGCCCCCCTCAAATCCTCCACTGGGGAGATGATCACAGAAAAGAACAAGCAGATGGAGAGATGGGTGGAACACTACTCCGACCTCTACTCCAGACAGAACACCGTGACACCGTCAGCCCTTGATGCCATTGACTGCCTGCCATCCATGGACGAACTTGATGCCGAGCCAACCATCGACGAACTCAGCAAGGCCATTGATAGCTTGGCCGCTGGCAAGGCACCCGGCAACGACGGCATACCCCCCGACCTGATCAAGCACTGCAAGACCGCCCTACTGCTGCCATTGCATGACATCCTCTGCCAGTGCTGGAAGGAAGGTGCCGTACCACAGGCCATGAGGGATGCCAAGATCATCACCCTCTACAAAACAAAGGGGAGAGAAGCGACTGCAACGACTACAGGGGCATCTCCATCCTCAGCGTTGTTGGCAAAGTCTACGCACGAGTTGTTCTCGTTCGTCTACAGAAGCTTGCCGAATGTGTCTACCCCGAGTCTCAGTGTGGCTTCCGCACTGAGCGATCGACGGTAGACATGATATTCTCCATCCGCCAACTCCAGGAGAAATGCAGAGAACAGAACATGCCCCTGTATGTCGCCTTCATCGACCTCACCAAAGCGTTCGATCTGGTCAGCAGAGAGGGCCTTTTCAAGATCCTGCCAAAGATAGGATGCCCACCAAAGTTGCAAAGCCTCATCGAATCGTTTCACACCAACATGCAGGGGATAGTGCAGCACAACGGCAACGTCTCAGAGCCATTCAACATACGCAGCGGAGTGAAACAGGGCTGTGTACTTGCGCCAACCCTCTTTGGGATTTTCTTTGCTATGCTCCTGAGGCGTGCCTTCAGCACAGCAACAGAGGGAATCTACCTGCACACAAGATCTGACGGCAGGCTTTTCAACCTCGCCCGCCTGAAAGCCAGAACCAAAGTACGCGAGGCTCTAATCAGTGACATGCTGTTCGCAGACGACGCTGCAGTCGCAACCCACACACAGCAGGAGCTTCAGACCCTGATGGACCGCTTCTACCAGGCATGCAAGGACTTCGGGCTTACCATCAGCCTGAAGAAGACTAACGTCTTGGCGCAAGGCACGGAAGCACCACCAACCATCACCATCGACGACTACGAGCTGGAGGTCGTGAATCAGTTCACGTACCTGGGGTCCACAATCAGCAACAACCTCTCCTTTGATACAGAGATCGACAAGAGGATTGGAAAATCAGCCTTCACACTTGCTCGCCTCACTACACGAGTGTGGGAGAATCCCAAACTCTCTGTCAAGACGAAGATGGCAGTGTACAACGCCTGCGTCATCAGCACACTGCTCTATGGGAGTGAGACGTGGACGACATACGCCCGGCAGGAAAAGAGACTGAACTCCTTCCACTTGCGCTGCATTCGCCACATCCTGGACATATCCTGGCAGGACAAAGTACCCAACACAGAAGTTCTGTCCCGCGCCGGCCTTCCCTCCATGTTCACTCTACTCAGGCAGCGCAGGCTCCGCTGGCTAGGCCACGTTCACCGTATGGAGGATGGCAGAATCCCCAAAGACGTCCTCTACGGAGAACTGGCAACTGGCAGGAGAGACGTTGGCCGCCCACAGCTACGCTTTAGAGATGTCTGCAAGAGAGACATGAAGGCCCTGGAGATCAACACAGAGTGCTGGGAGGACCTTGCAACGGACCGCTCCAAATGGAGAGGCACCCTGACCAGACAGCTCAAGGCGGGTGAAGAAAGACTGACTGCTGCAGCAGATAAAAAAAGGACCCGCAGGAAGAACCGCCACAGACCCAGCAGCACGGAGACCACCCACAAGTGCGACCTGTGTGACAGGGACTGCCATTCGTGCATCGGCCTGTTCAGCCACAGGCGGTGCTGTTCCAGCAGAGTAGACATTTAGGATTCTCTTCCACGGTCATCATAGACCGACGGAGGCCGACGATGAAGGTCAATCAAGAAAAGAGAATGTAATCAATGGAATGTGAATCAGCTGTCACGGTGTGGCTCGACTCTGACAGCCGGAAGTCCCACCGTGACGCTGTCACAACAAAAGCCCTGGAAGGCCATATGACAACAGAACGGGGAAAATACAGGACAGCCCGAGCGCGGACAGAATCAGCGCTCAGACTATGGCAAAAACTTCCTAACCGAAGTGGTCCCCAACTACTCCGTAAGTGCAGAGAAAAAAGAAATAATTTATTCTGTTGCTCTGTATTGTCTATCCAAGTCTGTGTTTTTCTGAAAAGAATTACTGAATATTCCCTCTCTTTCTGTGTCTGACTCCTACCTGTCTGTCTCTCTGCTGTGCGTCTTGTCACACACCTGTCTCATCAGATACTCATCTTTCCTTTATCGGGAGCCATACCGGTAGGAAGGGCTCTCCTTGGGGGTTTGCCGGGGCGCACGCTGGTCTGTGTCCAGACTGGAGATTCACAGCTTTAAAGCTCATTGACAAGATGTAATAATGTGACCTCTAAAGATGTATAAAATGTTACAACACTGGCTGTATAGTGTTAGATTTGCTCGTTTGTCTGTGGTTTTACCGCATCTCTCCTCAGGCGTGCTTCCGCAACGGGGCGCTTTTCAGACAGGTGGACTTTTTTCTACACAAAGCCGGCACTTTGTACATGCGGTCAAGACAGAGACATGGAGAAACTTCCACTGGCAGGCCGGGGTAGACGGAAGACGGGATGGTGTAGGAAAACTCATGGGTGAGTGGGTTTTTTTAAATAGCACACTCTGTTTTTTGTTGATGTGTTCTGTTAATACTCACAGTAAACACGAAAGTGAGTGGAGTGCAGAGACGCATTTGATTGGTTAGACTGAGTGTTTGAGCGCTATTCAGGGACAGATTTGATTGGCGAAATTGGTGGAAGTTGATGAAGATTGGCCAAAATTGCAGGAAAGTTGTGGTGACTGGACAAAGTTACAAAGTCACTCAAAAGATGCGGCGATGGCCTGATTTTGCGTGAATTAGTGTGATCACAATATCGCAAAATCATGGAGGGACTGATAAGTGTGAACAAACAACAGCTCTTCCATGTGATTTTTTTTAATAATAGACAAGTCTACATTCAATTTGTTAAATGTCTTTGTTTTTCTACAGATATAATTCCTGATGCCTGAATGATATCATCATTTGAAGACTTCTGGCGACAGTAAGTTTCAGGTAGGATTTCAATAAGGCTTGAAAAGAAAGTGTAGAACAAAGAAAAAGTAGGGAACCACTTCTGTCTTTGCCTTGTTTCCCAAATGGACTAAGTCCGCCCCTGCATGTAAATTTGAGACTTTTGTCACAGTAATAACTGATTCTTCAACTAAAATACAGAGCACAAAGTGATAAATTTATGAGCAAAAACTTACAGATTTAAAAGCATTATACATAGCTGTATGGTTCATTTGAAGCTATAATTAACCCCTTAGCATTCCATTCCCAAATTTTCATTAAAAACTTCAAAACATTAATTGAGAAGTCCCAAATTTACATGAAAAATCCCAAATTAATGTGAAAATCTTCACAAAATTAATTGAAAAAAAGTTCCAAATTTACATGAAAAACTTCACAAAATTAATAGAGAAAAGTCCCAAATTTACATGAAAAATCCCAAATTTATATGAAAAACTTCACAAAATTAATTGAAAAAAGTTCCAAATTTACATTAAAAGCTTGACAAAATTAATTGAAAGAAGTCCCAAATTTACATGAAAAACTTCACAAAATTTATTAATCCCTTATTATTCCTGACAGTTTTCCTAAAAATACCTAAATTTAGCATACGCAAAGAGAATGACATTCTCTCTTCAGTGAGTGGCAGCAGAAAATTTGAAACGAGTCGCCAACAGAACACCAGCATTTTAAGAGTTTAAAGACTGTGTTGTCATGTGTTCTCATACATGGATGTTACACAAACTAATAAATCAGCTGAATGAACAGAGTGTTACTGTCTTGGCTCCACTGTCTGCTGACACTCGTTAATGTATTACAGCGCTCTGTCTATGCTGGATTACAGCGGTCAGATAAAGGAACCATTTTTACTCTCTACTGATTTAACAATGGCACTAAAGATAAATCAGATACTGGTTCAGACAGCATCTCTGCTGGAATAAGACTGATTTAAAAATTGAATTCTGATTTAAAGTACACAAAAAACACAAATACTCATATACTGTGTAATTTTTTTCTATTAGCTTTAATGCTAACAGTTGTCATCTTAAACTAGCTTTAACTATTTTTGCTTTTATGCTAAAAGTGTTGAATATTTTTCTTCTTTAAGCTACTTTACTTTTTATGGAAACACATTCAAATTTAAACCATCTCAGAATTTGTGACGCAAAAGCTTATCATTAACAGTAGCATTTAAGATAATTTAATGCTAAAGATACAAGAATAAAAAGACTAAAACTTACACTACTCACAAAAAGTTAGGAATATTTGACTTTCGGGTGAAATTTCAGGATGCACCTAAAATGCACTATAACCTTTACAGGTGAATTTAATTTGACCTTCTCTAACATTTTGAATGCACATGTTCAACTGTTCAGTGTTTCAGTACTTTTTGCATAACTTGCAGTTCTCTAACAAGGTGCTTAACAGCAAAATTCACAACAGGTGTTTGATGCATGAATCGACCAATAAATTTTCTGGTATTTAAACAGTCCTCTTCATCATGCTGTTCACATTTTGACATCATGAGACCAAGATGACACTTCACAATTGATCAACAGTACCTCGCCATCGCGAGGCTTCAAACAGGATGTTCTCAGAGGGAAGTAACTACTGAGCTTAGAGTGTCACAGAGTGTCATCAGCAGGTTGCAACAGAGATACAGAGACTGGAGGAGTCACAGAAAGGATAGAAGTGGACATCCTTTGGCCACATCTCACGCTGATGATCGCTTCATTGTGAACAGTGCCCTGCAGAACCAGATGATGAATACCATTCAACTCCAGGCACATTTAAGGGAGGTGAGAGGCACCCAAGTGTCACGTCAGACCATTCAAAACCATTTACAGGTACATCTCAAAAAATTAGAATATCATGAAAAAGTTCAATATTTTTTGTCACTCATTTCAGAAAGTGAAACCCATATATTATATAGATTAATTACACAGAGAATGATATATTTCAAGTGTTCATTTATTTTAATTTTGATGATTATGGCTTACAGCCCATGAAAACCCCAAATTCAGTTTCTCAAAAAATTAGAATATTACGTAAAATTAATTTTAAAAAATAGTTTTTTAATGGAAATGTTGGCCGATTGAGTATAAGTATGTCCATGTACACACTCAGTACTTGATTGGGGCTCCTTTTGGATTAATTACTGTATCAATGTGGTGTGGCATGGAGGTGATCAGCCTGTGGTACTGCTGAGGTGTTATGAAGGTCCAGGTTTCTTTGATAGTGACTTTCAGTTTGTCTGCATTGTTGGGTCTGGTGTCTCTCAGCTTCCTCTTGACAATCCTCCATTGATTCTCTATGGAGTTTAAGTCAGGAGACTTTGCTGGCCAATCAAACACAGTGATGCCATGGTCATTAAACCAGGTTTCAATACTTTTGTCAGTGTGTGGGGGGTGCCAAGTCCTGATGGAAAATGAAATCAGCTTCTCCATAAAGCTTGTCAGCAGAGAGAAGCATGAAGTGCTCTAAAATTTCCTGGTAGACGACTGCATTGACTTTGGTCTTGATAAAACACAGTGGACAAACACCAGCAGATGACTTCTGTTCAGATAAAAGTAAATTTTGCATGTCATTTGGAAATCAAAGTCCCAGAATCTGGAAAAAGAAAGAGTGGAGAGGCAGAGAATCGAAGTTGCTTGAGGTTTAGTGTGAAGTTTCCACAGTCAGTGATGATTTGAGGAACCATGTCATCATCTGTTGGTGTTTTTCCACTGTGTTTTATCAAAACCAAAGTCAGCGCAGTCATCTACCAGGAAATTTTAGAGCATTTCATGTTTCAGTAGGCCAACATTTCTATTAAAAAACTGTTTTATAAAATTAATTTTATGTAATATTCTAATTTTTTGAGAAACTGAATTTGGGGTTTTCATGGGTTGAAAGCCATAATCATCAAAATTAAAATAAATAAACACTTGAAATATATCACTCTCTGTGTAATAAATCTATTTAATATAAGGGTTTCACTTTCTGAGATGAGTGACAAAAAGTACAGTATTGAACTTTTTCATGATATTCTAATTTTTTGAGATATAGTACCTGTACATCAGTGTGGTCTGCTTGCTAGACGACCTGCAAGGGTACCTGACCACACCATGAGCCACAGGCATCATCATTGGGCCAGGGAGCATTTACGTTGGACAAGGGACCAGTGGGCCTCAGTGCTGTTCTCTGGTGAAAGTCGATTCAAGCTGAGCAGAAATGATGGCCGCCAATGATGTTAGAGACGTCAAGGAGAGCTCTATGGATCAGCCGCTGTTGTCACCATGTTATAGTCTGGGCAGGTGTGTCTAGTCAATACAGAACTGCCTTACACCTTGTGAATGGTACAGTGACAAGCCGATACTACCTGAATAATATCATTAATCCAGTCATTGTGCCCCTGCATGAACAACACAAGCCCAATTTCATCTTTATGGACAACAATGCTCCAGCTCATCGAAGTCACATCATTAGAGAACGGCTGCTGGAGACTGGGGTACCTCAAATGGAGTGGCCTGCACTTTCTGCGGACCTGAATCCCATAGATAACCCTTGGGATCATCGTGTAGAGTTTCATAACCCTGCACCCCACAACTTCAATGACCTGAGGGCTGCCCTTCAAGAAGAGTGGAATGCCATGCCTCAGCAGACAATAAGCTGACTTGTGAACAACATGAGATGTTGTTGTCAAGCTGTAACTGATGCTCAAGGGCACATGACAAGTTATTGAGACATTGACATTTTTTGTTGTGGCATACCCACCACTGTTGTTGGATTTTGTTTCAACAAATTGTTTGAGATGAGGAAATCATCATTGCATGCATCTACTTAAATGCCCTATTTTTGTGATATCACTGTAGCATGAACTTTTTACATTTTTCATAAATTTCACATGAAAGCCAAATATCCCTAACTTTTTGTGAATAGTGTATGTGGTAAAACTGCAAATTTACAATTAAAAATCTATTTTTAAAAAATGTAGAAATGTATTCGATTTCAACAGAAAAATAAAGCCATGAACTGTGTAGGGTGAAGGTCTACCATGGCTCCTCTAGCTGAGGCGGCCCGGGTCAGGTTGGTGCAAGTCCCGGCCGGGTCCATGGTTCCATCTTTGGGGATGTAGAGTGTTCCGTAGAGGTCGTCCACGTTCATCAGAGGGTACAGGTCTTTGGTCTCAGCGGGGGATAGGACATGGGACTCGATCCCGTAAACTTTACCCAGCTGGACAAGCACAGAAACACCAGAAGGTTGTACAGTCATCACATCTGCCGTTTCTACAGTCATCACACCAGAAGGTTCTACAGTCATCACATCTGCCGTTTCTACGGTCATCACACCAGAAGGTTCTACAGTCACCACATCTGAAGGTTCTGCAGTCATCACACCAGTAGGTTCTACAGTTGTCACATCTGAAGGTTCTACAGTCATCAAATCTGAAGGTTCTACAGCAGGGGTGGGCAACTTTGGTGGTAGTGAGGGCCACAAAGTTTTTTCCTCACTTCCCCAGGGCCAGATTTACATGTAAACCTACTGTGTGTGTGGGGGGGGGGGGGGTAATTTCCTGCAAAGTTAAAAGTTTCACAATTAAAACTGAAAATGTAATTGAAAATAAAAGCTATTCAGTGTTTTATATTAGAATAAAAATTACTGATAAAATTATATCTGCCCTACAATGAACTGGTGATCTGTCCAGCATGTACCCTGAGGTTCCTACTCACATATGCGATGATTTAAAACAAAACAAACCACAGTAGTGTTTGTGCAATCTTTGTTTATGTTATCAATCTTTTCTTGGGGGTTTGTGCACTTAAGTGTTTGACAGTTCTTTTTTTGTTCAGCTAAATGCACTTTGTGATGTGCCAAGGTCAGTTATGACCAGGATGTGTAGTATATTTTATTTCAAAAGGGAAACAAAGGTTAATGCTACTAACAGTGCACACTAAGTTTTTATGCACTTTGAAATACGCCTGAGTAAGATGTGACCAAAATGATTATTTGCAGAATTTTATATTTTTCATTCTATTTATTTAATTGTTGTTCAAGAGGAAAAATATTTCTTCTACTTCAAGTTCTGCTCAACCCCAGCACTGTTATTGTGTTTTGATGCACTTTTAATGTGCCTTTGTCATTTGCCAAGCACACATTTAAAACCAAGCCAATGAATAAAAAGTGCATGTTTTTCATCACATTGATCTGTGTTGGTTTGAAATTTATCATATTCAACAGATTGCTGAACATGTGCGGCCCAGTTACATGTCTTGATTTCAAATTGTGGCCTAACTGATTTTGTAATTGAATAGCCCTGCAGTAGAAGATGGATGGATGAATGGATTAAATTATATCATGACATAATTTTTAAAACTCTCTCCATCAAAATGATGAGCAAAGAAATCCTGGACGATAATTAACAAAAGAAGCCAAGAAGAAAAAGAGATTTTCCCACAGAAAATGAAAATAGCAAAAGTAATACTATTATTTAAGCAAGGAAATAAACACCATTACACAAACTACAGACCAGTATCGCTCCTCCCACAATTTTCTAAGATTCTGGAAAAACTTTTCAACAACAGATTAGAAAACTTTTTAAATAAGCATGATCTGCTTAATCAGAATCAATATGGATTTAGAGCAAAGAGTACAGCATCATTGGCAATAATGAAAGCAACAGAGGAAATAATAAATGCACTAGATCAAGGAAAATATGCATTTGGTATATTTATAGATTTTAGAAAAGCATTTGATACAATAAATCATTCAATACTTCTTGATAAACTGCAATTGTATGGTATTAGGGGAGTGGCACTGAATTGGGTTACAAGTTATTTATCTGAGAGACAACAGTTTGTGAAGATGTGAAGATGGGAGAATATCTGTCTGGATGTATGGGATTTGCCTGTGGGGTCCCCAGGGATCAGTATATATATATATATACTGGTATATATATATATATATATATATATATATATATTCCATCCATTCATCCATCCATCTTCTACCGCTCATCCATCTTCTACCGCTTAATCCTTTTTGGGTCGCGGGGGGGCTGGTGCCTATCCCAGCATCTTTGGGCGAGAGGCAGGGTACACCCTGGACAGATCGCCAGTCCATCACAGGGCCAACACAGAGAGACAGACAACCATTCACTCTCACAGTCATACCTAAGGACAATTTAGGATCCCCAATTGATGCCAATTAACCTCACCTGCATGTCTTTGGCCTGTGGGAGGAAACCGGAGTACCCGGAGTAAACCCACGCAGACACGGGGAGAACATGCAAACTCCACATAGAAGGGTCACCGATGGTCTGGGGGTGGGATCGAACCCACGATGGTCAAGGGTGGAATCGATCCCATGACCTTCTTGCTGTGCTGCCACTGTGCTAACCACGGTGGCGCAGTATATTATATATTTTAGTATATATATAAATATATATATTATATATAATATATTATATATATATATAATATTATATATATTATAATATATATATATATAATATATAATATTATATATAATATATATAATATATAAAATATATTATATATTATATATTTTAGTATATATATTTCAGTATATATATTCCAAGTTTCTAAATTATTAAAAATAATATCATTTGCTGATGATACTAATATATTTTATTCTGGAAAATTATAAGGAACTAATCCATACTCTAAATAATGAATTAAATAAGCTTAACAAATGGATGGATAGTAATAAATTATTACTAAATATAGATAAAACTAAGATAATGATATTTGGTAATTGTAAAAATAAAGAAGATATACATATTCATATAGATAATGTAATTTTTGAAAATGTTAAGGAGATCAAATTTTGGGGTGTAATACTAGATGATAAAGTTAGTTGGAAACCACCCGTCAGATACATACAAAACAAAGTCGCAAAAAATATTGCAATTATAAATAAAATAAGCAAGTCCTAGATTACAAATCGCTTCATATCATGTATTGTTCATTAGTACTTCCATACTTGACCTATTGTATAGAATTACAAAAGTACACTTAATTCATCGCTAATACTACAAAAAAGGGCAGTCCGCGTTATACACAAAGTCGGGTATCTTGAACATACTAATTTATTGTTTTTACATTCAAAGTTATCAAAATAACAGGATCTGGATGATTATTATACAGCACAGTTAATATTTAAAGTCAGTAAAAACTTTTGCCACACAATATACAAAATCTTTTTAGTCAGAGAGAAGGGAAATACAATTTATGAGGGAATACAAAATTTAAAATGCACCTAGTAAGACCTACTAGGAAAAGTTTTTGTGTGTCTGTGTGTGGGGTAGAATTGTGGAATGGGTTGGGGGAGAAACACAGGCAATGTCCAAACATCCATATATTTAAATCAACATATAAAGAAAATATTTTTGAACAGTATAAAAATAAAGGACAGTAATATTACAATGTGTCTTTAATGCAGAAAGGTTGTTATTGCTGTTATTGTTGAATATATATGCTGAGTACTATTATTATCGACATCATTATTACTAGAATATTACAACGGTATTATAGTATTATGATTGTTGTTTAGGATGGAATTATTTGAAGTATTATATAGGCCAGGTGGTATTATTATTATTATTATTATTATTATTATTATTGTTGGTGGTGTTGTTGTTGTTGTTGTTGTTATTGTAACTACCATATGGCAACCTATTATTATGGTTATTATTATATGGTTACTTATTGCACCTGGGTATTGTAAGCCATGTGGGGGTATATGGTGGTATATATGGTGATTATCATGATGATAATATTGTCTATAATTATATTAAATATACCAGAAGTATTTACCGATTATTAGCACAATTATTATTAGATGTCGGTATTATTGTCACTATAAACTATCATTGTTGTATTATTTCTATTGCATAATTTAATTATAAGATGCATTATATATTATGGTATTGTATAATGAATGTAATTATGGGATGGCAATGACTAGAATGATAATATAATTTATTGGGTATGGAGAAGGGGTGGGACTATATAAGCGGTGGCTTCTTCCCACTCCTTTTGAACAAGGCATTTTTTATGTTTATTTTTTTGGTTTTGATTTCTTGTTTGAAATTTTTTTTGTCTTAATGTTCAAATAAAATCAATCAATCAATCAATCAATCAATCAATCAAGAAAAGGAAATATGACGAGGCTTTGCTTGCTCATGGATTAATTGTGGGTGTGGGGGGGGCAAGCTGTGTGGGCTTGGTAATGTCTGGCTCCCCAAAATGGGGAATTAAAAAAAAAAGCTTAAGAGCCACTGGTATGAATGAAAAAAAAAAAAAATCAGCAGATTTCAACGACCAGTCTCTGAACTTTTATTACTGACATGTGCTTCACCTGCCAAACAAGAATAAATGCTACAGCTCCTCAGCTGTACAATTTATTCTTATTTAAAAGCAGCTTACTTTGAATATTTAGTGCTGTTTACAGCCTATTAATGCACTCTTACCATGAAAAACATAACTGACAAGACTCCGGTGCACACTGTCACTGCTGCTCCGGCAAGTGGCTCCCTCACTCTTTCTCTATGCTCTATCGCTTGCAGAGAGCGGCACTATTTTTCGATTAGAGCTCCCTCTGCTGGTGTACTCTATAACTGCATTCAAGAATGCAATTCCAAATGTGATATAAATAAATAATTGAATTTTGGAAATGGGCTGGCAAGCCAATGTGTCCTGCTCCCTCATGCGGCCCGTGGGCCACCAGTTGCCCTTCCCTGTTCTACAGTCATCACATCTGAAGTTCTACAGTCATCAAATCTGAAGGTTTTACAGTCATCACATCTGAAGGTTCTACAGTCATCACATCAGAAGGTTCTACAGACATCATACCAGAAGGTTCAACAGTCATCACATCTGAAGGTTCTCCAGTTGTCACACCAGAAGGTTCACATCAGAAGGTTTGACAGTCATCACATCAGACGGTTTTATAGTCATTATGCCAGAAGGTTCTACAGTCTTCCTCTCACCGACATGAGGCGTTTGTACTCGTCCAGCCTTTGCTTGTGGGTGGCAGTGAAGAGTCCTCCATTCTGGATCCAGCCTGTGTGCAGACCTGTCTCCTCCTCCAGGTCCTGGCTCACCACCTTCCTGGTGTGGGCCAGAAGCTCTACCTCCACGTCACTGAGACGGAGCTGCCACTGAAGACCTGGGTCACACAAAAAGAAAATGATGTCCAAGAGTTTACGATGGAGAACCTGATGTCCAAAATGCACAAGAGTCCAGAATAAATTTTATTCTTTTAGAGACAAATTCTTTCCAAAGTAGAGACAAACTGCAGGTTTATGAGAGAAGAGTCACAAGTTTTTACAATAGTTGGAAGTTCTTGAAACGATTTGCAAGTTTGATAGAAGAGTCACAAGTTTGTGAGAGTAGAACCCTCTCCTGTTACTGATGTTGACAGTTCAGTTTCTTCACATGACTGCTTAACTTTCATTCTAAGCTTCTAATACGTTCTTATGGACCAGATTTCCTGTCTATCAAACAGACCTGTTCTAGATGTCAAAATCAAACCATTTCTCTCCTTACCTGCGGTGTGCCAGGTGGTTCCAGCGGTCAGTTGGTCTCTCTCCAGCAGAACCACATTGGTCAGACCCATTTTAGCTAGGTGATACACGGTGTGACAGCCCAGACTTCCTCCTCCAATCACCACCACGTCAGCTGACCTGTGGACCACAAATTCAGATGTATAAGGAACATACAAGGGAATTTACAGAAGAGCAGTTGTTGATTTATGAGAAAAAGAAAACAGCCTGGAAACCTAGGTAAAGTTCTTAGAATCCTTTTTAACCGGGGTAAAGCTGGAAGAACCCAATCCTGGCCAGAGTAATGTTGGTAGAACCTGACCTGGATAAAGTTCTTAGAACCCATTCCTGACTTGAGTAAAGTTGATAGAACTCAATCCTAACCTGGGTAAAGTTCTTAGAACCCCTTTCTAACCAGGGTAAAGTTGATATAACTTGTTTCTAAGCTGGGTAAAGTTCTTAGAACTTCTTTCTAACCTAGGTTCAGTTCTTAGAACCACTTTCTAACCAGGGTAAAGGTGATAGAATTCCTTTCTAACCTGGGTAAAGTTCTTAGAACTCCATTCTAAACTTGGTAAAGTTTTTAGAACCCCTTTCTAACCAGGGTTAAGTTATTAGAACCCCTTTCAAGCTTGGCAACATTCTTAGAACCCATTCCTAACCTTGGTAAAGTTGTTAGACTCCATTCTAACCAGGGTAAAGCATTTAGAATGCCCTTCTAACCAGGGTAAAGTTGATATAACTTATTTCTAATCTTGGTAAAGTTCTTAGAACCCCTTTCTAACCTGGGTAAATTTCTTAGAACCACTTTCTAACCAGGGTAAAGTTGATAGAATTCCTTTCTAACCTGGGTAAAGTTCTTAGAACTCCATTCTAACCTTGGTAAAGTTTTTAGAACCCCTTTCTAACCAGGGTTAAGTTATTAGAACCCCTTTCAAGCTTGGCAACATTCTTAGAACCCATTCCTAACCTTGATAAAGTTCTTAGACTCCATTCTAACCAGGGTAAAGCATTTAGAATGCCCTTCCCCTTTCTACCCTGGGTAAAGTACTTAGAACTCCTTTCAAACCTAGGTTAAGTTCTTAGGACCCCTTTCTAACCAGGGTAAAGCTTTTAGAACCCCATTCTCACCAGGGAAAAGTTCTTTGCACTCCTTTCTAACCTGGGTAAAGGTTTGGTGGGTCCAGTTGAGGTTCCCTCCTGTTTCAGGGTCTTCTTGTAGGGAACATTCTTCTCTTTGGTGTGCTTTGTGCTGTACAACCGAACAATCAAGGGAGAGAGCGGAGGCCGCCGAACCGTTGCCAAACACCGAACTGCTGTCCCAACAAAGGCCATGGTTCCTGAGGACAGGCACAGGAGACGGAGGTTCACAAGAGCTGACAGTTCCCCCCAGTCTCTTCTACAGACTGGACCATGGACTCCATCCCTTCCCACCCCACATGCCTTCCTACTCTCTCCCCTCTAATCACCACAACGATAAGCTACTCCCAGTCTACCTACCATGTCCCTCCATCTCTAAAAATCACCGCTGTCACCCCCATTTGAAAAAAACCTGGCCTCAACTCTGACATCCTTTAGAATTTCTGACCAATCTCCAATCTACCCTTTATGCCTAAATTATTAGACATTGTAGCTTCTCAACTTAGGGATAAGAACCTCTAGGAAACATATCAATGTGGATCCTACTCCCATTACACCACTGATGCTGCCTTTGATACCATCAACTCCTCCATCAACCCCTCCATCCTTTTTGATACATCAACCCCTCCAGCCTTTTTGATACCATCAACTCCTCCATCCTTTTTGATACCATCAACCCCTCCATCCTTTTTGATACCATCAACCTCTCCATCTTTATTGATGCCATCAGCCCCTCCATTCTTTTTGATGCCATCAATTCCTCCATCCTTTTTTGAGACCATCAACTCCTCCATCCTTTTTGATACCATCAGCCCTTATCCTTTTTGATACATCAACCCCTCCATCCTTTTTGATATCATTTAACTCCTCTGTCCTTTTTGATACCATCAACTCCTCCATCATTTTTGATACCATCAACTCCTCCATCCTTTTTGATACCATCAACTCCTCCATCCTTTTGGATACCATCAACTCCTCCATCTTTTTGGATACGATCAACTCCCCCATCCTTTTTGATACCATCAACTCCTCCATCCTTTTTGATAACATCAACTACCCCATCCTTTTTAATACCATCAACCACTCCATACTTTTTAATACCATCAACCCCTCACCCTTTTTGATATGATCAACTCCTCCATCCTTTTTGATATATCAACTCTTCCATCCTTTTTGATACCATCAATACCTGCATCCTTTTTGAGACCACCAGCGCATCCATAGTTTTTGATGCCATCAGCCCTTATACTTTCCAATACGTCAACTCCTCCATCCTTTTTGATACATCAACTCAATGTTTTTGATACCATCAACCACCCCATCCTTTTTAATACAATCTACTCCCCCATCCTTTTTGATACCATCAACCACTCCATCCTTTTTGATACCATCAACTCCTCCATCCTTTTAGATACCATGAACTTCTCCATCCTTTTTGATAACATCAATTCCTCCATCCTTTGATAACATCAACCACCCCATCCTTTTTGATACAACTCCTCTATCCTTTTTGATACCATCAACAACTCCATCCTTTTTGATGCCATCAGCTCCTCCATCCTTTTTGATACCATCAACCCCTCCATCCTTTTGGATACCATTAACTCCTCCATCTTTTTGGATACGATCAACTCCTTCATCCTTTTTGATACATCAACTCCTCCATCATTTTTGATTCCATCAACTCCTCCATCCTTTTTGATTCCATCAACCCCTCCATCCCTTTTGATACCATCAATTCTTCCGTACTTTTGATACCTCAACCCCTCCATCCTTTTTGATGCTATCAACTCCTCCATACTTTTTGATTCCTTCAACCTCTCCATCCTTTTTGATACCATCAACTCCTCCGTCCTTTTTGATGCCATCAACTCCTCCATTCTTTTTGATGCCATCAACTCCTCCATTCTTTTTTATGCCATCAACTCCTCCATCCTTTTTGGTACAATCAAACCCTCCATCCTTTTTGATACCATCAACCCCTCCAGGCGTGGCTGCAACCAAGATCGGTGCTTGGTGAAGAAGCTCCCCATAATCCTGCACTATCTTTTTGAAAACCCTACCTAAAATTGCCTTTCTTGTACGAGTGTCTGGTTACAGAAATGTCAAAACCTTCCGCTACAAAAATACGTGAAACATTCACGTGAACGTGCAGTTCCTGCACTAAAATGCCTGTGGAAGACCAATCGAAGAGCGGGTAAGCTAAAGATATGGCTAATGTAGCGGAAGCGTTAGGGGAGAAAAAAAATCTTTACGAATTGAATTCTAAAAAAAAAAAAAAATTGATATCGACACTCATCTAATTGATACAGCAACCACAGTGGCTACATTAGAAGGTAAAATGACGGTGGTCAGAAATGATATAACTTCTAACATAACCCACATTGAAGAGGCTGAATCTCTTATACAAGAGGCAGAGAACTCATTAGTTAAAGCAGAAGAAACATTAGCTTCGATTACCAAGTGTATTGCATACCTTGAGGCCAAAGCTGATGGAATGAAGTTTGTTTGTTTGTTCAAGAACTCTTGGCTGAGACTGTGGGGATCCTAAGAGCATTTAATCAAGTCACAAAGCTGTTGACATCAAAGCCTTCCATGGGTTCCAGCATAACCCCTGTAAGCTCAGAGTGATGAATAACGATGAGATGCATTATTTTTCATCACCACAGGAAGCAAAAGCATTCTACAAGACTATTAACATCAACCTCCTAAGAGACCTGACCGGTGAGTGATTGAGGAAAGACAGCCACACAAAACTGAGATGCTGTTAAAATGGTTGGCCAGCTGTTATGGCAATCAACAGGACATATAATAAGGACAGCAAAAGAGATCCCATGAATTACAGCGTAAGCGTTGATTTTGAATTGCAAACTATGGGCGCATGCGCACGCAGCAACCAGCAGCAGGTGAAAAAAGTTTGACGTCTGTGTTTCTATTTTTATGCACTTTAAGGTGTTTTAACATAATTCTTTGTGCCGTTTTTGTCCTTGAATGTTTGTGGACTATATAACGAAGAGCTCCCTGGTTCCACCAGTATGGATTTCCTTCTTGTTTTTGCACTGTGGTTTCTTTCTTACCGGCTCTTTGTTTTGGAGGTAAGCGTGATCGCGGTCACGCCAGGAAGAACGTAGTATTCCAGAGACATGTTACTGCATTTAAACATGGATAATGCAGCATCTGTGATTGAGTCTGTGCCGCAACTGCCGGACTTTATTTTAAGAGATTTTCATGGACACAGTGATGGAAAGAGAGACAAGAGGAGGAAACGCTGAAAGCGTGGAGGCGTAAGATTAAATCTGAGGAGGCGTCAGCTTAACCGCATTCCTCTCCCTTCCATTATTATGGGGAACATACAATCCCTGAGAAAAAAAGTGGATGAAATTCAAGGAAATGTACGATATCAGAAGGATTTCAAGAACTGCTGTGTCATGGCTTACACGGAGACGTGGCTTACGGCGCATGACTAGGATGCGGACCTGAGTATTGATGGCTTTGGAGCCCCACTTCGCTCGGATCGGCAGGAAGAGGTAACGGGGAAACGTCAGGGGGGCAGCGTATGTTTGTATATTAATAAACAGTACTGTACATCTGTCATGGTCAGAGAGCACATCTGTACACCAGATATGGAGCTTCTGTCCGTGTCACTACGCCCCTTTTATCTGCCCCGCGAGTTCCCCCAACTTTTCATAATGACTGTGTACATTCACCCAAGAGCGGATGCTGCCTCCGCCTCCAGCACCGTCTTTGATGTGGTACAGCAGTTGCAGTCGATTTCCCCAGAGGCTCCAAATTTTATTCTTGGGGATTTTAACCATGTGTCTCTAAAGAAGACACTTAAAAACTTTTATCAGTATGTCTCCTGCCCAACCAGGCGAAAAAATACATTGGACCTGTGCTATGGATCCATAGAGAGGGCCTATAAATCTATTCCCCTTCCTCCTTTAGGATCCTCAGATCACAACTGTGTACATTTGCTGCCCACATATAAAACTGCTCTCAGAAGAGACAAGGCGAAGACCAGAGACATAAACGTGTGGACAGAGGATTCAGTGCACTGCCTCCAGGAATGCTTTAACTGTACAGACTGGGAGGTGTTCACACTGTCCTGCGGAGATGATTTGGACTCTTTATTGAATGTGACATGCTCATACATGGCTTTCTGCAGAGACACGATCGTTCCACGTAAACATGTCAAAATAAATCCCAATAACAAGCCATGGGTTACAAAATCAGTTAAATCCTGTTTACAGAGGAAAGCACTTGCCTTTAAACAGGGGGTTGTTTCTGAGCTGCAAGTTGCCACAAAAGAGCTGAAGGCTGAAATTTTAAGAGCAAAACAGAATTATAAATCAGAGTTGGAAAGCAAGATGGGAACAAAGAAACTTGGTTCAGCCTGGGCCAGTATGAAAACTATTGCAAGCCTTCAGAGCACAGAGCGCAGTAATCGTGTGTTTTTAGATGGTTTTAATTCAGACACAGAGCTGGCTAATGCTCTTAATTGTTTTTATGGTCGTTTTGACTCCTTTGATTTTAGCACAGAAACCCAAGATTTGAAACAGAAACTCAAAGACAATCAGCACTTTAATATTGAGGTGCAGGATGTTAAAAGGGTGTTCTGTGCTGTAAAAGTGAACAAAAGTCAGGGCCCTGATAATATATGTGGGCACTTGGTAAAGTCCTGTGCACATGAACTGAGTCCTGCATTTCACTACATTTTCAATAAGTCCTTACAGACACAACATGTGCCTAAGATCTGGAAAGATGCTGTGGTTGTCCCCGTTCCAAAATCCAGCTGTCCTAAAACGGTAAATGATTTTAGACTAGTTGCTTTGACTTCAATTTTAATGAAAATTTTTGAAAAACTGGTCAGATTTGAGGTCCTAAAGCAGACCGAGCATGCATTGGATCCTTTGCAGTTTGCCTATAGGCCTCACAGAGGAGTGGAGGATGCCACTGTCACTCTGTTTAACATGCTTTTTGAACATCTGGATTTTAATGGGACATACGCCAGGCTTTTATTTGTGGACTTTTCTTCCGCCTTTAATACAATCCAACCTCATATTTTAGTTGAAAGGCTCCTGCAACAATTTCATTTGAGTAATAATCTGGTGGATTGGGTTCTGGATCTTTTAACTAACAGGACACAGAGAGTAAGGGTCAATGGTACATTGTCTGACCAAAAGTGTTCTTCTACTGGCTCTCCGCAGGGGTGTGTATTGTCACCACTACTCTTCATCCTGTACACAAACATGTGTCAGAGCAGATATGACAACAGACACATTATAAAGTATGCTGATGATTCAGTTGTTGTCAGTCTCCTCCAGGATGGTGAGAGTGGCTACGGCCCAGTAGTTGATGATTTTGTTCATTGGTGTGAGGATTCCTACTTGCAGCTGAATACGACAAAAACTAAAGATATGATTATTGACTTTAGGAGGAAAACTCCCAGGCAAGAAGTCACTGTACTAAAAGGCCAGACCACTGAATGTGTACAATCCTACAAATATCTTGGGACGATTATTGATGGTAATTTAAACTTTGAAGAGAACTGTGAAAGGGTGTGCAAAAAGGGTCAGCAACATTTGCATTGTTTAAGTAAACTTGCACGCTTCCAAATTGACCAAACCATAATGACAATGTTTTATCGGGCTTTTAGTGAATCTGTTTTATCCTTTTCTTTAGTGTCATGGTTTGGTCAGATAAAACTGAAACAGAGGAAATCCTTAGACCAAGTAGTTAGATGGTCCAGTCGTTTGCTTGGCGAGTCACAGCTGAGCCTGACATCCCTGTACACCAGACAGGTACAGAGGATTGCTACCTCCATTTTAAATGATGACTCCCACCCTTTGCACTGCCACTTTCAGCTTCTTCCCTCCAGACGGAGGTTTGTTGTCCCAAAAAGTAAAACCCAGCGCTACAAAAACAGCTTTGTTCCTGCTGCTGTTAAAGAGTTGAACAAGATGTAACAATATATTGCACATAATTTAGTTACCTATTTATTAATTTTATTTTATATTTACTTATTTTTGTAGGTTTTTTATTTGGGTTCTAAATCTTTTATTGGGTTTTAGACTTTTGAGTTTTTAACCTCTTTGACTAGTCTTTAAATTTTTAATATGACCCTTCTTTCTTATCGCCTTGTTTTATTTCTCTTATCTCTTTGTCTTATGTCCTGATTGGTGGAGCCTTGAGTATTTTTATTATGTTTATTGTCAGCTACATGTGTGCCTGCGTTTGTGTTCATGTTGAATGCAATTGTGGTTTGTAAATATGGATGTCACCTGACTGCAAAACAAATCTACCTACGGGTACAAATAAAGTAACCTGAACCTGAATCTATATACAATAAAGAAAGGAAATAATATTTGAATTTATGAGTATATGATGTGGGCTTTTTCATTTCATTTTTATACACACACACACACACACACACACACACACACACACACACACATATATATATATATATATTAGTAGTGTTGGCGTTATCGCGTTAATCGCCCGTTAACGCAACAAATTTTGTGATCGCGGTTAACGGCAGTTAAGGGCAGAAAGACAGTACCAAAAAGTACTTTTTGGCCTAGCCAGACTCCGTAGGAAGGACTTTGTGGCCACTGACACTGTGTGCGCCATGCAGATAAGCTTGATTATAGCCATGGATATGACCAAAGTACTGTCATGTTTAAGTTTACAACGTTATCTGTCAGTGCTCTCATCTGGATAATTGTTATAGCCTCCTCCAAAGCTTTGCCCTCATGTTGTGTTGTTCTTCTGTGGAAGCTAGCTAGCTCATAGCTAGTAGATGCTAGCTACATGCTAGGTTAAAGCTAATCTCCATCTGCTGAGATGGACAGAAATTCGCCTTTGTTCATCCCCACAGGTCCAACTGTTGGTGAGTACCAGTCTAAAATTCTCAAGCTGGAAAATCCATTAACTCCTTCGCCATTTTTGTAGCACATTGGGGTGTCATCATGAGTGCAATAGTAGCTCCGTTTGTTAGCGCTGCTGCTAAGATGCTAACACTGTAAACAAATGACCCGTCCTGGCAAAATGAGTCACTATGAGGACATTTTCAAAACTGTTGTAATGTTATTTCCATATTCTGTATTGAAAAACCTTCAAAATTATATTTAATGTGTAGGAAGTCTGCCAAAACAGCCCGGAAAAGGCCGCTAGCAAGCAAAGAGTTATGATTTATGCACCTCTCGTGCCTGTACCTCATAATGACGAGGTGCGCACCAGAAATATTATCCCTGGAGAATATACTGGATAATTTTTGTCATTTTGGGTATGTTGAGAGCTTTAATAAACCTGCAGGTGAAGAACCCAAGTATATTTGTCCAGTCTCATGTTCATAACAGTATGAGAAACTTGAAAAACTACCAACTTAAAGTACACTGTATCTGAATGGAAAACAGGTGGTTAACGCGTTATTAATTGCGGTTAACTCAACGTTCCAAAAGATTAATCGTGATAAGAAATTTAAATTGTCCAACATCACTAATATATATATATATATATATATATATACTGTATATATATATATATACGTATATATACAGTATATATACAGTGTATATATACAGTATATATATATATATATATACAGTATATATATATATATATATATATAATAACAGTAATAATAATTGTGTGAATGCTTGTTATCCACTCACTTTTCTTGTATATAAACTTTTCAAAATTTTAGACTAACTCATTCCGCAGTTTTTGTGCTACATACTTGATTTTGGTATCAAAACGTTCAGCTTTTTCTGGAGATGTATGCTTTCATTTTTTCTTCTTCCGAACTTTACTTTTTGTAACAATTACAATTGTTTGGCTTTTTAGATCCCATTCATTCCTAGGGGAAACTTCTGCAAATTCTGCTTTTTCTGCTTCTAATTTTCTGCTTAATAATTTCTGCAATTTTGAAGAAACTGAAACCATTCTGCCTTTATTTTGTTTCTGCAAGTGTCAGCAACTTAACTTCCATTCAGCTTTTCGATAACTTTAACGGTTTTTGAAATATTCGCATCTAAAGTCAGGTAGGTTTTTCAACAAAAATCACCGTTTAACATGGAAGTCAATCGAGAGAGGTTAGAGAGTACAGTAGGACCCTTTCGAAAATATTTCTGGATAAATCACGATTGTGGCCACAATTTTCGCTCTACTGACTTCATCTTTTCCAAAATTGTAGCCACAAATGTCCTGACGCTCACAAACTTTTTCTCTTAGCCATACTTTTTGTATTTTTTTTCTTCAGGACCGCTGAAGCGTGAAAGGGTTAATGGAAAGTTAGAGTGCCAAAATAATAATTCTGTAGGTTATCTCCCTTTATGCTCTACATATATTCCATACATATTCTGTTTGCATTCTTATGAACAAATATGTTGTGTTAAACTGGAATTAGGCAGAGCTATAGAGTTCTCTCCCTCTCTCTCTTTTTATAGTCAGGTCTATCACATTAGATACACACCCAGATCCAACATTCAAGTACACTGTTGATTGCACATTCTAGAACAGTTGCGTGATCAGCGGATGGTCTGTTCACGTCAGAGTTAAATTGTCAATCAGACAGTCCAACCCGCCAACCAAAGAAGATTAATGTAAGCCACACCCGGAAGTCGGGGTCAGTGTGGCGATGCTCCAGAGGAAGCTGCGTCGTGCTGCATCCAGCGCTGCTCCCAGCGCTGCTTGCTTTGCATGTGACCTCCAAATAAATGTTAGATCTTTAAATTGAAGAAATCTCCAGCTTGTTCTTGGATCTTTCAATCAAAGAATCGGGTATTTTTCTAACAATCTGATGCCGCTGACCTGGATGAAATTATTCCGAGGCGAGCCTGAACACATCGGAAGGACCCTATTCAGATGGCTGTTGTGGCACCTGAACAAAAAAGGTAAGCAGAAAACCTTTTTTACACTAATTTCTGCTTCTTTGGCCATACTAAATTTACAGTTGTCTGATTAAGGGGTATATCTGATCTCCAAATTTTAAATTGTTTGTGTGATGGAATTCTGCGGTCACATGTAAAGCATGAACCACGTGGTCTCGCACGAGGGAGAGTGAAGAAATGTCCTAGGATCAAATAGGTTTTTTTTGTTGTTTTTTGTTTTTGTTTGTTTTTACAAATAAGGAAGATTTGCAATACAAGAATCTTTTTTTTTTACATCAATAGTTAGCATAAATTGGGTACTCCAATACATTATAAGAATCTCAAACTTAATCACGAGTGAGTAATGTAGCAAGCAGCCACAAGAAACTTTTTAAGACCTTTCAGTGAGTGACTGGTAATAAAAAAAAATGCAAGAATCTTTTTTTTACATCAATAGTGAGTGTAGACAAGGCACTGTAATGCATTATAAGAATCTCAAACTTAATCATGAGTAAGTAATGTAGCAAGCAGCCATAATAATAATAATAATTTACAGTACACAGCAATAAAAATAGCTTGTTAAAATCAGTATAAGACTGAACTTTATGATACAATACCTCTTGTATCGATGACCTGATGAGGTCTAGATGAAAGTACCCTCTACATAAAGTTAAGCTATAAGAAAATGTGTACATGCAAATCTGCGGCATATTCTCCACATTGTGCAAGCTGATCTGTGTTAATTTTGTGTCTTTAGGGGATAAAAGTGTGGTTTGAGAAATACCGGGGGTGGAAGTATCTATTAAACTTTTCCCATAGTATGATTTAACTAATGGCGCTCTTTTGCCCACGTGGCTAGAACAAAGGCGGGTGTGTGTTTTTCCACAAAGGAGGGAGGTAAGTCACCCCCACTCCTGCGTGGAGGTGAGATTATAAAACAGGTTACTGAGAGGAGGATTATTTGAGATAACAGTATTAAAATGAAGTGGTAAATTAAAGTTGTAAGGTTATTCTGGCATGTTTACAGCTGAAGTTAGGGAGGCAGCACTCTATTTTCTTAAAAAAAAAAAAAGTCGTGGTTTGTGAACAATAGGCTCCGGAGCCATCTTGCGCGTTCACAGTTGCGCATGTGCGGGTAGCTGCAGCACAGTGCCTCCATCGTGTGGCCAAATGTAGGAAGTGCTCTCTTTCATAAATTTACTGCAAATAAGGACTTAAAATAGTCCTAGTAAATGTGGAACTTTATCTCTCTAGCAGAAAGGAAAGCTTTAAGTCCATGCACGGCACACAAACACAAAGTCCTCCCTCACCCACCTATGTGGGTTTGATTGTAGTGAGGCGAAAAAGCATGCCCATTCAGCTGGAGAGAAAAAGGTTCAACTTTAAATTAGGCAGAGGGAGGTATAAGAATAATAACTATTCCTACTTATACAATAAAACTGTAGCTAAGGGGATTTATTCCTCAATAAGAGTGTAGAAAAATCCTAGGTGGACAATATGTAAAGGTTAGGTAATATAAAGGAATGAATGAGGAAAATTGTAAATTGGAGTAAATAAATGAATAAAATAAATAAACAGGAGTTTTTTGTTGTGGAGATGAACCTTGTGGAGGTGAGAGTGGGCAGAAAATGGAAAGGGAAATTTGTTTTTTGAGAATATTGAAAGCTGATGAATTGTTAAAGTTTTGTGCAGGACATGAGACAAAATATGGAGAAATGATTGGAAGAAGGAAAGAAAAAACGTAAGAATAAGAAGACTTATGCTGCAATGGTGAGAACAAAAGCAAAATAATCAATAAACACAATAGAACAGAAAGGGACAAAAACACGCTGTTTAACAGCTTGTCTGTTTCTCTTAAATCTAAGACAATGCGGTGGATGTGGCGCACCCCCCCCCCAAGTGACCATGTGGTGAGGCCCCCTGGAATTGGCTGCATCCACCCTCCCCCTCCACGCTATCGCCTAGCGACCCCCTCCTCCCTCCGCAACAACAGTACAAAGGGACATCAAAAGAATGGTCAAAGAGGAACAATTGAGCACATGTAAGTACAGTATTGTTGCTTTCCATATCAGAGACATGCAAAGACTACATACTGAGCAAACCCAATACATGACCAATCTTCAAAAAAGCCATACCCATGCCCCACCTAATTTGCCCTATCAGTATCAGCTGCAGGGCCACAGGAGGTCAGAGTTTTAATAATAGTGTCAGGGGCCCCCATGGGACTAATACTTCCTATGTCAGCAATTTAGCCACTGGGCTCAAACACCCACAAGGGCACCTGGGGGGGGGGGGTCCCCCAATTAGCAACACAATGAGTATCCTCCCCTACAGGATGTTGAAGAAGAACAGCTTTGATATTAAGCCGTTCTATTTCAAAGGGGGAGAGTGGGATAGGAACGAATAGTAAAGTGGGACTAGGTCATTTAAGGTTTGCTGTCTTGAAGTCTTAAATTAGGCATTTTGCGAGGTGGCATCCTCTTTAACAAGCAGGGAGTGAATCTAACAGTAAAACTAAGATAACTGATCACAATGTTCTCAGCCTTACAGCTGAGAGGTCGGTGTGCTTTCTCATCTAAAATGATACCATGTATGCAAACTATTGAGTAGCTACATAAAGAGTGTATAAATATGAATGAATCTTTATTTTTTGGACAGATTAGATTAAAAGATTAAAAGAAAGGAACAGAACAATATATCAAGGAAAAATCCAACAAGGTCGAATTAAACATTAACTCCCCTGATTGTACAATTCAACATAAGTTATCCGAAAAGGGTGATGGCTGAAGCCACAGCTTATATTGCCTACCCATGTTCCGCCTAAGAAACATCTAATAAAAAGAAGGCTTGCAATTAAGACCAAAATCTGGAAAATTCTTGATGCTTGAAAGGTCATTTTTCCACAGAAAATCAGGCAGTCTGACCTTTAACTACAAGAAAACTAGCCACCTGCTGGCCAAGAGGAAGGATGCAGGTTTAGGGCTCCTTTATACTCAAGGGTCAATACATATTTGGAGATTCCCAGAACTGTCTGTATTTTTTGCACATTTCCCAAAACTTTATGGATATGAACCAAACTTATTAGTGCTTTTTTGGTGTCAAGGATCACCACTGGTGCTAGCCCACTATTCTAAGGGCATATAGGAGAAAGAGGTCTGGTGACAATTTGGAACAACCAATTAACCAAACATGTGAGGGCAGTGCAGCCAAGAGTTCAAGAAAAGCTAGTGAAAAGTATTGCTTATGCTTTACAAATTTGTTGAAATCTAATCATATTGTTAAAGTAAGGCATTTGCAGTAGCCATTTTTTAACTTGACATAAGGTTTGAACATGTAAATGTCAATCAAGTACAAATTTGTAAGATGAGGGTGCAAAATATGATAAAATTGCTAATTTACAATCACAACTTAAGACAAAGGCTGAAAATTTATGCGAAAAGGTTGCAAGTTTCAGAGAAAATTGCACATTTGAGGAAATTTGCCAAATATTAGAAAATGTCACAAATTCCTGAAAAACTTGCAAAATTATAAAGAAAAAAATCCAAAATTTGTTAGGAGAAAAATGACTATTTAGAGAAAAGGTTGCAAAGTTACAAGAAAAATGTTTAAATTTATGAGGAAGGTGCAAGTTTGCATGAAAGTCACAAACTTGGGAGGAAAAAAGTCACAATTATGACAAAAAGTGAGCTGAAATAGTTTTTTAAAAATTTGCAAGTTTTCCTAAATCTTCAATATTGTACATTCGCAGCTATACTCACTGACATATTCTATCCTTTACACTCATACTTTACACAGTTCCTTACACTTTGCATGGGGATGGGGATGGCAGCATAACAAGGGTGATGGTTTTTGATCATCCAGAGATGAGTAAAAAGCGTTGTAGAAGAAGATGAATTAAAACAAACATGACTAGAGTAGACTAGAGAAAAAAGAAGATAATTTGACATAAAAGCAGCAAACACTCGGCCAAGTAGACTCAAAAAAAAAATGAAGCATATACATACATATAGCTGTGTGCACACCGGCCTTATCCAAAGGGTACAAGCATCATAGATCCATGCACAGAGCGGAGGTGGAGCATAAACAAGGCTTTAATGTCCTGTGCACATAGATCTGCAGCTCTGACACACACTAGACAACCAGTGTAGCTTAATAAACAAACCAGCGGTTCACACACGGATGGTCCGCGTGTCACGTGGTTGTTGATTCTTGATTTAAATATTTTTAGAATTGTTTTTGGGGGCTAATGAAAGTTTTACATTTTTGTATCTAAAAATTGTTATAGTTTTTGTAGGCATAGTGTTAGCTCGTCTGGAGGTTATCTGTTCAGAAGGCAAAAAAAAAAGGACAGAAAACTCCACCACACAAAAATACAGATGACTCTGTTATACTTTTGTTTTCAGAGCAATCAGCAGAAGTCTTATTTTTATACATTCCTCGAAAGGCAGATGTTCAAACCCAGAGGCATTATTTAATTCCAAAACAAATCGAAAGGTCAGTAATGAGAAAGCATCCGACGCCAGAGTAGAGATCAAGAGATGATGAGTTTTGTCACGAGACAGAATTTTGAAATGAGCCACATTGGTTTATTATAAAGCTGACTTCAGAATGAAACCAATCACTTTTATGTACAGGGTCTTGCATGGAGCATTAGCTGTGGACAGTAGAGTCAGTAGCATGAACGACGGGACAGTGAATCATGAAGAAGACAAGCAGGTGGTAACGGAATGTTGATGAAGGCTGAAGAGAACCGAGACCAAATGAATGAAAGGAAGTCTTTAATACTGAAAGAGATTATAGATGTGAGATGTGCAGCATCATCAGCTAGTCCAGGGAAAGGTGAAGTCTTGTACACAGATGGATAGTGGATGGTAAAAACTGAGTGAGTGTTTCTGGTGGAAAAAGTACGTAGGGGAAGAGAGAAGAATGGTGGATTTAGCAAGTATAGAAAATATTTTTGGTTTTGAGATGGAAATGGAAAAGAAATGAAAGCAGAGTATGTGTAACCAAAGAAAAATAAAGATTCATGAAAGATTTGCAACTGTAGCTTTAAAAAACCCAAACAAACAAAAAAAACAACAATAAATTAAATTTTGTTTAATCCTGAAGAGTGTCAGGAAGAAGACACAAACACGGCAGCCATCTTAAATGTTTCCAAGTACTTAAAGCAGGAATGAGGCATTAGGTGTCATTCTTTCAGTGCATTTCTTTTAGTTGTGAATATTAACATTAAGAAATGAGCAACCACTCACAGCAAAGATTATAGCTTTACTGTATACTTAGTTATTTAAAAATAATCTAACACCCCAGTTATGTTCCTCCCAAATAGAGGGTATGCATAGGATGTCACCGAACAGAACTCTTGGAAGACAAACACTGAGTGGCAAAAATGAGTAGCAACATGAATGTGCATGCAGTACAACACAAAAATCCACACAGCATTCAATTACAGCAGTACAAATAATACTGTCATGGATGGCCCTCGTGAGCCATCATAAGACCCCACAAATCGCCAGTGAATTTGCACAGTTTATTAATAGAACAGAAAAGGAACAAAATAACAAGCCACGGGGGGGCTAAAACACACTACAATGAACCCAGTCAAAGACAAGGGGAACTAGATACATAAGGTAACACACTTACGGATATAGATGAAGGATTGTCTACGCTTGAACAGTGGGATGCTCAATAACACCTGACCATGGAAAGGTTTTTGACGAGACTGCCACGCCTTTTTGTTCTCAGCTGCCCTCTTAAGTGGAGAGCCGCTGATGAGGCGAAATGCGGCTCAGCTGTCAAGTCTGACAGCCGGAAACCCCTCCGAGTACTGTCACAATAAAGGCTCGGGGAGCCAAAAGGGGCACACAGCCGTCAGATGGACCAAAAACGGTGCATGGCTCGAGTGTGGACGAGATCGGCACTTGAACCATAACAAATACCTGTTGGCATTGTGGAGAGTTAATCTTATTATTCCATCTTGTATTAATTATAGCAAAGATTAAATAAAGACTTTGAATCAGTTCCTTTCTTGACTCAAGGTTGGAAATCTAAATAAGAAGGGAAAATAAAATTTGAAGGAAAAACACGCAATTATTTATGGAATGGCTGACACAGGGGGAGCCCGACGCTCCCCATGAATCTGTTTCTCTTATAAAAGGAGGCCAAAACAAGGAGGGGGAGGACAGCAAGGAGGAGGAGGAAGCACGCCCCACAATGAAAACTGAGTGATGTCCAGGCCACTGCTTGTGGGAAGGAGGCGCCCACACCCGCCACGAAAAAACTGGACTGCATGCTTAAGACTAGAACAGATAAGTGGACTAATTTCTACACATATACAGAAAATTAGCAAAAATTAAATTATTGCACGTAAAGTAGGAACTCCGGGTAATGACATACAGGACTTTTCAAGGTCAGAAAAGTAATGATCAAATTCTGCAAATGGCAAGCTACCAGTAGAACACCTATCAACGTCTGTAAAAGTAGCATTGTACCCCATGTACTATAGGCAATTGAACGGATCTGATCCAAATTATGAACAACCATTATTTGCAAATCCATCCTCCAGATTGGTCATAAAACTTGGACTGGTAAACAAGGAAATGTGTGGAAGCATCCATTGTCCTAATTGAAGACGATAAGATATATTTCAACCTATGGGGGGTTCCACACATCCCGCTGGTTAGACCCAAACACACGGATTGGAAAATGTTGGACATTTTGGCACCTCTACTGTGTAATATAGCCATCCATGGAAAACCAAAACCTGACCTTAACATAGAATATTCTCCCAAAATAAAACCATAAGCATTGTCTCTTAACTGGGTAACCACAGCACAAAAAGCTGTGCACATTGACACCCAGAAATCTCCTATATGACCAATCTTAACATTAGCAAATGAGGGGGTGAAGAAAATTTGAAGCAAATTCCAAATTGGTTATGGTAAAAGGATAACTAGATGTAGATCTAATAAAAGGAGCAGAGTACGACACTATAGGCCATATATTCAGAAGCCCAGAAAGGTGTTAACAAATGCAGTTTTCCATAGTGGGAGTCATCAGCAAGTCTTAGACCAATTGCTGGGTCGAGAGGAAGAGCTAAGGACCCCAAGACGGAGGATGATGTCGAGGAAGGCCATTCTGCCATCATGGATTATTTGTAAACACAGTGTGCTACTGATAATACATAAATCATACATAGCTCACCACACATAGGTACGGGTGTGAGACTTACAGTACTCTTGCGTGTTTATTTCCATCATGCTAATTACGGTTAGGTAGTCTGGATAAGGGTGAAGATTAGAAGCTCTGAAAGCCTGAATACAACAAGCATGGACAAGGATGTCTCCTAACGTTGAACGATGTTGTCTACTACCTACCCACTGCTGAACATATAGGTCCCATTACCCAACACACTCAGCACAACACAACCACCGCTTGCAGATTTCATACGGTCGACAATCACACACTCAAGGCTAATGGGAGATAACTTACAACTGCACATGGATAACTACAGATGTAATGAATAGGGATAAAACGGTACAGGCTCCAGCCATTGTGATGGCAACCCCTCAGGCCATTATTGGTCCTGCCCTGGCTGAGCCCTTTGTATCGGCACTTGAGCAAAGGTGTAAGGTACAGGGAAGATGCATGCCAGAGGGCACCAGACCATCACGACGTGTGCCTACAACGTAGAAAAAGGTCGTAGAGTGAGTGACTGTACGACTTCAGTCCCTAAAAGAAGAATGGACTGGTACCTGAGCACATCCACCGCACCTCCAGCATCCGGGGTGCAGCCAGGAGCTCAAGCCTTACCAACACCAGCATCTCTACCTCTGTCTAGCAACAGGGGGGTAGCATCCCTGGGACAACATCACTGAACTGTTCTCTGGCTGGACTGGATGTTATCTATCCTCTGCTGCACCCACCAGACTGTCCTATAGACCTCATGGGATGAGATGTGCCTCAGAGCGTGGGCACACAGTTGTTTGGCTTCTAATGGTACCGGTGTGTGTCAACAAGGTGGGACTGTACTCCACAGCTGCGGATACAGGAAGCAGACACAGAGGAAGGTCAAACCCCTGTCGCAACCGTGTGATGATGGCAGCCGAATGATGCAAGCCCTGGCAAGGGTCAACCGGTGGACAAAGGTTTCGTGGGCATCGTGGATTGACAGTTCATCTGGACAAGGCCCTCTTAGACATCGCTGCACCACGCTAGGGTGTCCACAAGGGGGGAGGTAAGGGTAGCAGAACCAATGGTGCAAGCCTCTTGGGTTGACACACAATGTAGGGACCTGCCTTAACCACCATCTGTTAATCGCTAGCGTCTCTCACACCATGCATGGTTGACATGATAAAATCATGTCAAAGGGGGGAGTGAAAGGGTTAATGGAAAGTAAGAGTGCCAAAATAATAATTCTGTAGGTAATCTCCCTTTATGCTCTATACATATTCCATACATATTCTGTTTGCATTCTTATGAACAAATATGTTGTGTTAAACTGCAATTAGGCAGAGCTATAGAGCTCTCTCTCTCTCTCTTTTTATAGTCAGGTCTATCACTTTAGATACACACCCGGATCCAACATTCAAGTACACTGTTGACTGCACATTCTAGAACAGCAGCGTGATCAGCAGATGGCCTGTTCACGTCAGAGTTAAATTTGCCAATCAGACAGTCACGTACAAGCCCATCCTATTGTATGGGGGTTGGTCCACCCCGCCAACCCAAGAAGATTAATGTAAGCCACACCCGGAAGTCAGGGTCAGTGTGGCGACGCTCCAGAGGGAGCTGTATCACGCTGCACCCAGCGCTGCTTGCTTTACATGTGACCTCCAAATAAATGTTACATTGTGGAGCGTGTAAATGAAGAGGCAGATTTGTTTCAGACGCTTTATTACACACTCTCACATTCTCAAGCATAGTAAGAATGACATTTAAGTAGAAGCTCTTCTCTTAAATACCATGACATTCTTCTAGAATCTTCTCACACACAAAAGATGATCTTCTCGTCCAATCGCAATCAACCCACTCATCCTTAACACCTCCCTGTTATCTTACTAGGGAACCCCCGCTCTTTGTTCCTGTCTAAGATGGTATACAATTAGGCTCTCCCCAGGTTGCCACCCCCCCCCCCAGCAACTTAGATAGGGCAAAAGGATAACAGTCCACATGCTGTGATAGAACCATTAACATCAGTCCACATGCTGCTTGGGCTTCAGTCTTCTCCCGTATCTGCTGTAACCAGAATTTGCCACCTCCGCGGCGCTGCCCTGCCTTTGGGGGGCTGTTGGTTGGGGGGGAAACCTTTCAGTCTGTCCGTGTGGGTGCTCAGAGGAGTCGTCTCTCTGGGGAGCTCCCCGTGGGGGTCTTCCACGCCGAGGTGCCCTCGCCAACAGCACTTGCTCGTCCGCCACAACGAAAGCAGGTTTGAGTCTGTCTATGCCAATTTTTTCCCTCCTACCCCCCAAGTCTAGCAAAAAATGCTTATCCCCTGTTTTCAGCACTCTGAACGGTCCATCATAGGGTGGGCGCAGTGGAGGGCGGTGGGCGTCGTGTCTGACAAAAATGAACTCCACGTTCTTCAAAGTTTTAGGCACAAAAACGCGCGGAAAACTGTGGTGGGCAGGGCCCGGCAGCGTGCCTGTGTCTGCGCTACGCTGCAAAAGCTGAGACGGGTGGCTGTCCGGTGCGGGATTATCTGGCAGAAACTCCCCGGGCAGCCGGAGTGGTTGTGCAAAAACGAGTTCTGCCGGGGAAGCTTCCAGATCCTCTTTAGGTGCGCAGCGCAACCCCAATAAAACCCACGGTAGCCTGTCTACCCAATTTGCATCCGTCAATGAAGCCCTGAGAGCCGCTTTCAATGATCTATGAAAACGTTCGCATAACCCATTAGCCTGTGGGCTGTACGCGGTTGTGCGGTGAATTGTAATACCCAGGCTGCGGGCCATCGCTGATCAGAGTTCGGAAACAAACTGTGGGCCTCTGTCGGACGTAATGTCCGACAGGACTCCAAAACATGCTACCCATGCTGTTAAAAAAGTGCGCGCCACCTCCTCGGACGTGGTTGCCGCCAGCGGAACCGCTTCCGGCCAGCGCGTGGTGCGGTCCACCATTGTCAGGACGTGCGTGCACCCCTGTGATGGCGGGAGGGGGCCCACGAGGTCCACGTGAACATGGTCGAACCTCTTAGCCGGAATACGAAACGGCTCCAAGGGAGCCTTCATGTGTCTGTGTACTTTGGCTTGTTGGCACGCCACGCAGGCTGCCGCCCACTCTTTCACTTGTTTGCGAAGGCTCAGCCACACAAATTTCTCCCCTACCATTTTGACCGACGCGCGCACTCCTGGGTGCGCCAAAGAATGAATCGAGTCAAACATGCGGCGGTGCCATGCGGCCGGGACCACGGGACGCGGGCGACCCGTTGAGACATCGCAGATTAGGTGGGGCATGCCGTCTTGCAGCACCCTGCTCTCCAGTCTTAACCCTGTTGGTCCAGACCGGAGCGCGCGCACATCCGCGTCACTAACCTGCTCCGCGGCCATGGCTGCGTAATCTATCCCCACGCAGACCGGGGCCGCCACGGCGCTGAAACCTTGGCCATCGCGAATGTTAATGGCTTGTGGTCAACGAACGTGGTGAAACTGCGCCCTTCCAGCCAGAACTGGAAGTGGCAAATGGCCAGGTGGAGAGCCAGCAACTCCCTGTCGAACGCGCTGTATTTACGTTCACTGTCGCACAAAGTCCTGCTGAAAAAGGCGAGCAGCTGCCAAGCCCCGGCTACGCGCTGCTCCACGACCGCCCCTATGGCCACATCTGAAGCATCAGTGGTGAGTGCTATGCGGGCCGTTGGGTCTGGATGTGCCAGCAATGCAGCGTTTGCCAGGGCTGCTTTGACTTCCGAGAACGCCCGCTCTCGCTCCGGGGTCCATTCGACCCTATCCGCGGGTTTTTGTTTTTTGAGCATGGCATACAATGGTTGCTTGAGCTGCGCGGGGAAGGAAACGGTTATAAAAGTTTACCATTCCCAAAAATTCTTGTAGCGCCCTGACCGTTTGCGGCCGTGGAAAATCCGCCACTGCACGCTCCTTGTCAGGCAGCGGGATCGCTCCTTCGGGAGAGACGCGGTGCCCCAAAAAATCAATATCCGTCACTCTGAACTGACATTTCGCTGGGTTGATTATTAACCCGTGCTCTTCCAACCTCCGGAAAACTGTCATGAGGTGGGTTTCGTGTTCGTCTTCGGACGCGCTGGCTACCAGGATATCGTCCAGGTAGACGAACACGAACGAGAGATCGCGCAGCACTGCATCCATCATGTGCTGGAACGTCTGTGCCGCTCCTTTCAACCCGAATGGCATGCGCAAAAACTCGAATAAACCGAACGGAGTTATTACCGCTGTTTTGGGTATGTCCTCAGCGCACACTGGGACTTGGTAGTAACCGTGGACCAGATCTATCTTGGAAAAAATGCGCGCCCCGGCGAGGTGAACGGAAAAATCCTGTATGTGGGGAATTGGGTAGCAATCATGCAATGTGGCGTTGTTCAACCTGCGGAAATCCCCGCACGGTCGCCACGAGCCCTCAGCTTTAGGGACCATGTGTAGCAGGGATGCCCATGGGCTGTTTGAGCGCCTGATGATGCCCAACCTTTCCAGATTGGCGAACTCCTCGCGTGCTATGGCCAGTTTAGCTGCGTCCAAGCGCCGAGGTCGTGCAAAAACGGGCGGCCCGGTGGTGGTGATAAAATGCTCCACCCTGTGTTTAGCGATGGCTGCCGAAAACGTCGGGACTGTGAGTGCTGGGAACTGGGTGAGCAGTGTGTGGAACTTACCGCCTGCTGCTGTGACGTTGGCTTGTGCTGTCGGCCGGGTCACTCGAGCTATACAGGGGAGAGAGTCGAAAGACAGTGCATTAACTAGGCGCCTGTTAGCAAGATCAACCAGTAAATTATGTGCACACAGAAAATCAGCCCCCAGTATATGATAATCCAATGCTGCTATGACAAAAGTCCACTCATATGTACGGCCGTGTAGAGACAAGAGTAGAGTCTTCTCACCAAAGGTCTTAATCTCCGAGCCATTCGCTGCCGCCATCTCGGGGCCGTTAGATCCTGCCAGCCGGTCAGCGTAGGTCGGCCGGATGAAACTCTTCTGGGCACCGGTGTCCACGAGGAAATGCCTCCCCGAGCGTGCGTCCATCAGGTAGAGCAGCTTGTTCTCCTCCCCGAGGGTCGCGGCTGCTACCGACCCCAGGTCTTGGCGTTTCCCGAGCGTTTGAACTGGCAAGGTGGTGTACATCTGCGTGCCTTCTCTCCGAAGCGGCGGTGGTAGAAACAAAGCGTGTCTCCCTTGCGCTCCTTGGCCCCTGCTGCTGCTGCCGTCGGTGGCTCCTCGCCTCCTCTGGTCGTCTCGCTGAGCTCCGTCGCTGCTGCGATGGTCGTGAACGCCTTGGTGGCGATGATGATCAGGTCTGCCTCCCGGGCTAGCGCACGAAAGTCCCGCACAGCCAGCAACGGCGAATTGGCCAGGGCCGCTCTCGCCGCTGTTGGAAGTTTCTGGAGGAAGAGGTGGGTAAAAAGAATGTGGTCGTCGTCCGTGCCCCTCAACGTCAGCATCTTCTCCATAAGGTCTATTGCCGACCCATCTCCCAACTCAGTCCGCGTCAGGAGCCTCTCTGCTCTCTCACCATCCGAGAGAGTGAAGTGCTGGATGAGCGCAGCCTTTAGCGCCTCGTACTTGTTGCCAGTTGGTGGCCGATCGAGCAGGCTCGCTACGTGCTGAGCTGTGCGGGCGTCGAGCACTGCGACCACATAGTGGAACTTGGTGTCATTTGCCATTATTCCCCGGAGGGCGAACTGCGCCTCGACGAGGTGGAACCAAGACCGCGGATTGTTCTGCCAGAAATCCGGTAGCTTGACTGCGACCGCACATGCGTGGCTGGAGGTTCCCGTCGGGGTCGGCTCCAGGGATCTTGAACCGTGTTCCATGATACGTCTTGGGTCACCAGTGTGGAGCGTGTAAATGAAGAGGCAGATTTGTTTCAGACGCTTTATTACAAACTCTCACATTCTCAAGCATAGTAAGAATGACATTCAAGTAGAAGCTCTTCTTTTAAATACCATGACATTCTTCTAGAATCTTCTCACACACAAAAGATGATCTTCTCGTCCAATCGCAATCAACCCACTCATCCTTAACACCTCTGTGATATCCTACCGTGTAGCAATGATCACACTTGAGTTATTTCTTTGGCTAACTCTGCCGTTTATTCTGCAACACACATAATATGACTGAACATGGCTTCTGCGCGGGGTTTTCACACTCTTATTCTAATGTGTTCCCTTCATAGTAGTGCTGAACAATACAGGTAGTTCCCCCTAGAGGCATGTGCCAGTAATGTTCTATTTTAGACTTGCAGTCTACCACAACCTCCCTGTTATCTTACTAGGGAACCCCCGCTCTTTGTTCCTGTCTAAGATGGTATACAATTAGGCTCTCCCCAGGTTGCTACACCATCTTTAAATTGAAGAAATCTCCGGCTTGTTCTTGGATCTTTCAATCAAAGAATCGGGTATTTTTCTAACAAGCGGATAAAAAATGATCATACTTCCAATACCTTTGTATGGGGCTGAAAAATTTTGATCCAAAATTTTTCTCGGTATTTAACTCGTGAGTGTGAGCACAGTTTTGCATTTCAGAGTGTAAAATTTACATCACTGCGTAGCTCATAGTCTCAAGATTCTCACGGTACCCAAATTATATCTGTCAGTCTTACGGTTTCTGTTCTATTCATGGTTGTTCGAGGGGTGATCCTCCTGTAGATTTCAATTGTGTGATCCAGTCATGATGAGTCATCCTTCGGAAGCTTCTGTCTTTCCCCATTCATTTGAATGGGAGTTGATTCTCCATAGAAAACAATGGAGGATTTGTGAGAGCCACAGGATCCAATCAGCAGACTTCAGTGTCCTGGTACTCTGGTATAACTAAAACGTTACTTCATGTGAGCTACTGGTCAACCACTTAAAGAAATACAGTGATTTTTCAAAATAAGGACACCTTTATTTATTGAATTTGTCAATATTTTCCTGTAATGTTTGCTAACTATATCTCTCTCGTTTTATAATATTAACTTGAACCTGTAGCAGGAAGGAATCTAATCCACACACAACAGGATGTTTGACAGACTTTCAAATTAAAAGCCCCCAAAACTCAAAATCTTAAAAGTCTATAATTTTGCCAAAATTTGAATATGTGAGGTACTATCACTACCATGTTACTTCATGACAGCCATTCGACAAACACACAACACTGAAATACACTGGTTTTTCCAAAGTAAAAGCCTCTTGATATTGAATTTGTCAGTATTTTCTTGGAATATTTGGTGACTATATCTCTCTCATTTTCTCTGATTTTACCTTGAACCTGTAGCAGGAAGGAATCAAACCCACACACAACAGGATGTTAGACTTTCAAAATAAAAGTACCAAAAACTCAAAACCTTAAAAAGTGTGTGCTTTTGCTCCAATTTGAATATTTGAGGTGCTGTCACGACCATTTTACTTACCGATGGATGTTGGAACAAACGCTTTGAAATACAGTGGTTTTTCAAAATAAAAGTCAATTTTTATTTAAGTAGCTAGTCCTTTGCTGCAACATTTTGGGATTTTACCTTTTCAGCTAGCTTTTTTTCAATGAATTAAGGTTCTATTTAGCATCTTTAAGCTAACTTATGCAACATTAAGCAAGTTCTACTTCAATGCTAATGTTTTTCAAGCTTGTGCTAATTTAGCATGTAAGCTAGCATTTTTTATATTTTAGGCTAATTTTTGATGTATTTAAGTTATGGAAACTTTCAACTATTTCCTCTTTTATGCTAATATTTTTAAATATTATGCTATTTTATTATGTAGGCTAACATTTTTTGGATTTTAGGCTAATATTTAGCATCTTTAGGCGGCGCGGTGGCGGAGTGGTTAGCACTGCGGCAGCACAGCAACTGACCCTTGGCCAGGGGATCCTGGGTTTAATCCCAGCCCCCGACCAACAGTGAGCTGTGTGGAGTTTGCATGTTCTCCCCGTGTCTGTGTGGGTTTACTCCGGGATTTCTCCGGTTTCCTCCCACATGCCAAAAACATGCAAGTTAGGTTAACTGGCATCAAAACTGGGGATTCTAAATTGTCCTTAGGTATGACTGTGAGAGTGAATGTTTGTCTGTCTCTCTGTGTTGGCCCTGCGATGGACTGGCAATCTGTCCAGGGTGTACCCTGCCTCTCGCCCAAAAGATGCTGGGATAGGCTCCAGCCCCCCCGCGACCCGAAAAGGATTAAGTGGAAGAAGATGAATGAATGAATGAATGAATTTAGCATCTTTATGCTAACTTCCTGTGACATTAAGCTACTACTGCTTTTATGCTAACGTTTGCTATTTAACGTTATGATAGTTCCGATCAATATTGTATATAGCATTTTTAAGTCAAGTTTCTTCAACTATAAGTCATATTGGCTTAAGGCTAATATTTTTTATACTTTAAGCTATGTTAGCATGGAAGCTAGTATTTCTTAAGGTTTGAACTTAAATTTAGCATCTTTAAGCTAATTTCCTGCAACGTTAAGTTATTTCTACTAATGTGCTAATGTGTTTCAAGCTTGTGCTGAGTTAGCATGTAAGCTAGTATTTTTTCATATTTTAGGCTAATTTTTGATGTATTTTAGCTAACTTCTGGCAACTTTCAGGTATTTCTTCTTTTATGGTAATATTTTTAAATATTATGCTATTTCATTATGCAAACTAGCATTTTTTACATTTTAGGCTAATATTTAGCATCTTTATGCTAACTTCCTGTGACATTAAGCTAATTCTGCTTTTATGCTAATAGTTTTAAATATATGCTATTTTTGACAAGTAAGCTAGCCTCTCGCCCAAAGATGCTGGGATAGGCTCCAGCCCCCCCGCAACCCGAAAAGAACTAAGCGGAAGAAGATGAATGAATGAATGAATGAATGAATGAAGCTAGCATCTTTTATATTTTAGGCAAATATTTACTATCTTTACGCTAACTTTTTTAAAAAAAAATTAAGCTACTTCTGCTTTCATGCTTTGTCAAGATTAGCCTGTTTTAGCTTGGAAGCTAACATTTTTTTTCAGTTTTGTGCTTACATTTACCATCTTTAAGCTAATTTCCTACAATGTTAAGCTATTGTAGCTATTTGTGCTATTTATGCTACTTCTACTTCTGCTTTATGCTAGTTCTACTTTTATGCTAATGTTTTTAAAAACTAGGCTAAGTTAGGCATTGAGCTACAGTATTGTTTTTCAATAGGCTGACTTCTACAACCTTAAGCTATTTTATACTTTTATGCTAATGTTTTTATGATTATGTTAATTTAGACTTTTAGCTACCATTTTTTTTAGTTTTCAAACTTATATTTAGCAAAATTACAGTAAATTCAGGCAACATTAAGCTGCATCTACATATATGCTTTTCAAGCTATGTTATGCCAGCATATTTTTGCATTTTTAAGCATTTCAGGAATGCATTTTCAGCTAACAGCATTCACACCAGAAATGCATATTTTTCTAGTTATTATTATTATTATGACTACTATTTATGTTAAATAGATTGTAGCTATTGTTGGATTAGATTATACCTTATTGTCTCAGTAGGGGAAAACTTTTAAAAATTTTTTATTTTATTTTTACTTTATTCTATTTTGAAGTGCTAGTGCATGGTTGAGTGGTGAATTTAATTTTAGTCAGCTGAATACCTTGGTAATTTAATCATTAGCTGTTCCTCAAAATGTGGAACAGTTTTGGGATGCATTTTGTAGATTAGTTTATTTGACAGGGACAGTGCAATAAACATAGACAATTAATCAAAGACAATCAATCTGATGTGTTGCACATAGAGTGTATAGCTATTAGCTAATTTGCAACTCTTGTCCCTGGATGGGCTTTAGAAAAAAGAATCATTTGTTTTCAAAACGCATGGGCAAAGTAGGGCATTGTTCATAGCCCTTTTTGGGTTGCATAACTTGCGCAAACATGTGTATGTGGGTGAGCATGTATACAGCAGGTAAAATAAGTATTGAACACGTCAACATTTTTCTCATTAAATATATTTCTGGTGGAGCGATTGGCCTGAGATTTTCAAAAGATACCAGTAGCAACCCAACTAATCCATACATACAAAGAAATCAAGGCAACTGTGCCCACAAAGCAATTTATATTTAATAAAGTGGAATGTCACAGGAAATAAGCGTTGAACACATGAAGGAAAAAGAGGTGCAAAAAAGGTATAGAAAGCCAAGAAACTACCTGAAATCCATCAGAATTTAGGAAGCCATCCCATCTCCCATCAGTGCAAATTAATTTCAGCTGGTTAAGTTCTGACTGATAGCCTTTAAAAAGGTCTGTGAATATCAGATTGTCACACCACAAAGAACTGATGATGGGTAGAAGCAAAGAGCTCTCTCTAGACCTTTGCACCCTTATTGTTGCAAACCATAATGATGGCAGTGGTTACAAGTCCATTTCAAAACTGCTGAATGTTCCAGTAAGCACGGTTGGTGCCATCATTCGGAAGTGAAAAGAACATCATTTTACCATAACCAGGAGCTACTCACAAGATTTCTGACATACGGTAGGAGTCAAAAGAATTATCAAAAGAGTTATCCAAGAGCCAAAGACCAGTTGTGGAGAGCTCCAGAAAGACCTGGAATTAGCAGGTACTGCTGTTTCAAAGAAAACAAAAAGTCATGCACTCAACCGACATGGGCTCTATGCCTGCTCACCTCGCAAGACTCCTTTGCTGAAGAAAAAGCATGTTGAAGCTCATTTTAAGTTTGCTGTACAACATTTGGGCAAGCCAGCAAAATACTGGGAGAATATAGTCTGGTCAGATGAGACCAAAATTGAACTTTTTGGATGCCACAAGAAGTTTGGAGGTGGGAGCATCATGGTGTGGGAGTGCTTTTCATCACATGGTACAGGCAGACTTCACGTAACTGAAGGAAAGATGAATGGACAAATGTACAGAGACATCCTTGATAAGAACCTGTTGCCATCTGCCAAGATGCTGAAGATGAAATGAGTGTGGACATTTCAGCAAGACAATGATCCCAAACACACAGCCAAGGCAACTCTCAACTGGCTCCAGAGAAGGAAAAAAAGTTGCTAGAATGGCCCAGTCAGTCACCTGACCTTAATCCAATTGAAAATCTATGGAACAAACTGGGGCAGCGCGGTGAAAAAGTGGTTAGCACTGCGGCAGCACAGCAACTCACCCTTGGCCAGGGGATCCTGGGTTCGATCCCAGCCTACGACCAACAGTGATCTGTGTGGAGTTTGCATGTTCTCCCCGTGTCTGCGTGGGTTTACTCCGGGATTTCTCTGGTTTCCTCCCACATGCCAAAAACATGCAAGTTTGGTTAATTGGCATCAAAACTGGGGATTCTAAATTGTCCTTAGGTATGACTGTGAGAGTGAATGGTTGTCTGTCTCTGTGTTGGCCCTGCGATGGACTGGCGATCTGTCCAGGGTGTACCCTGCCTCTCGCCCAAAGATGCTGGGATAGGCTCCAGCCCCCCCGCGACCCGAAAAGGATTAAGTGGAAGAAGATGAATGAATGAATGAATGAATATAGTCCCCATACGTGTTTTGCACTCAAGTGGCAGCTAATTTCAGCACTTGTAGTTTTTGTATTTTTTGAATGTTTTGGTGTGGCAAAACATGTTCTGGCATGGAAGCTTCTCACCGGCAATGTGCAGACCATGCACTGAAAACTAACAAGGACTGTTGGTGTGATCGGTGGTACAGACGCATGAGCACCAGGTATGTTTTCACTTGTGTGAATGTCACAGATCTGACATTTATGCATCATATATGTCACCAGATGCAAGGCTGCATGAAGTAAAATAATAAACAAAAAATAGTAACAGCTTGCTTCCTTAGGCTTAACGATTTAAGAAAGAGATCAAATAGTTTTAGGGGTTTTTTTTGATTCGTTGCACTGCCTTGGAACAATATGGATTTAGCACCTTCAGCGTGCATTAATTTTTAAATTATCACAAAATATAGATCAATAAAATTTTGAACAATTGTCAGAAAAGGTCTGTACATGTTAAGTTAAATAACAAGCATTCATGGCATGACAGCAGCATGAGCATTTTAATTTCGGGATAAAACGAACAGCTGCAGCTGTCTATATTTCCCCCAACATTAAAACACCCAAGCACGGTGTTGTGGTTCTTTGTGGCTCTGACTAGATTCTTCATCTACTCTGAAATAAATTTGATTATGTCCAACATCTTTTAACAAAATGCATCCGACTTTATTGCGGTGCAGATATTGATATACAGTATCTCACAAAAGTGAGTACACTCCTCACATTTTTGCAACTATTTTATTATATCTTTTCATGGGACAACACTGAAGATATGACACTTTGATACAATGTAAAGTAGTCAGTATACAGCTTGTATAACAGTGTAAATTTGCTGTCCCCTCAAAATAACTCAGCACACAGCCATTAATGTCTAAACTGCTGGCAACAAAAGTGAGTACATCCCTAAGTGAAAATGTCCAAATTGTGCCCAATTAGCCATTTCCCGGTGTCATGTGACTCGTGAGTGTTACAAAGTCTTAGGTGTGAATGGGGAGCAGGTGTGTTAAATTTGGTGTTATTGCTCTCACACGCTCTCAAACTGGTCACTGGAAGTTCAACATGGCCCCTCATGGCAAAGAACTCTCTGAGGATCTGAAAAAAAAATTGTTGCCCTACATAAAGATGACCTAGGCTATAAGAAGATTGCCGACACCCTGAAACTGAGCTGCAGCATGGTGGCCAAGACCATACAGCGGTTTAACAGCACAGGTTCCACTCAGAGCAGGCCTTCCCATGGTCGACCAAAGAAGTTGAGTGCACGTGCTCAGCGTCATATCCAGAGGTTGTCTTTTGAAAATAGATGTATGAGTGCTGCCAGCATTGCTGCAGAGGTTGAAGGACTGGGGTGGGGGGGGTGGGATCAGCCTGTCAGTGCTCAGACCATACACCGCACACTGCATCAAATTGGTTTGCATGGCTGTCATCCCAGAAGGAAACACCTTTTAAAGATGATGCACAAGAAAGCCCACAAACAATTTGCTGAAGACAAGCAGACTAAGGACATGGATTACTGGAACCATGTCCTGTGGTCTGATGAGACCAAGATAAACTTATTTGGATCAGATGGTGTCAAGCGTGTGTGGCAGCAACCAGGTGAGGAGTACAAAGACAAGTTTGTCTTGCCTACAGTCAAGCATGGTGGTAGGAGTGTCATGGTTTGGGGCTGCATGAGTGCTGCCGGCACTGGGGAGCTACAGTTCACTGAGGGAACCATGAATGCCAACATGTACTGTGACATACTGAAGCAGAGCATGATCCCCTCCCTTCAGAAACTGGGCCGAAACAGGCAGAAACTGGTGGTATTCCAACATGATAAAGACCGCAAACACACCTTCAAGACGGCCACTGCCTTGCTAAGAAACTGAAGGTAAAGGTAATGGACTGGCCAAGCATGTCTCCAGACCTAAACCCTATTGAGCATCTGTGGGGCATCCTCAAATGGAAGGTGGAGTAGCGCAAGCTCTCCAAAGCCCCTTTTCCACTAGTACCCACTCAGCGCTACTCAACTCTACTCTACTCGCTTTGTAGGGTTTTCCATTAGTACCTGGTACCCGATACCAGGGACTTTTTCGTACCTATACCCAAGGGGGTACTAAGCGGGCCGAGTCGGGCTGAAAATGTGATGTCAACAGACTACAGGCCACTGATTGGGCAGGGTGTAATGCCATGAAAGCGCCGTCTTCTGCAGAATCTCCAGCCGCCATTTAAGTTCACCAAGTAAACACGGTCAGCGAGTAAACACAATGTTAATAGAGATGGATTCACAGGTTTTGCGGAACTCTACACCGTAGTCCGATGAAGAGGTGCAGACTTTTCTGTGCTTGGAGCAACCCGCAACGAAACAGATGGCAGCCCAGGATACAGCCAGGCATTAAAACAGTAGGGAGAGGCTGAAGGTGAAGGATGAGAGAACCATGGATGGTGAGTGTTTTGTGATATTGTACGTCTTTTTGCTTATTTATGCTATTGGTGGCAAGTTCACTTTTTGTGAGCAGTAACACCGTTCTCTCCTGGCTAACGAGTGTTAGCTAGCTAGCTAGTATCCATTTCTGCTGATTCATGCTTGCTTTGTCTGAAGTATTCGCTTGTGACAGCAAATACTTCAGACTCATAATTTCCTAAAGCCTCATAATAGACCCACATAACTATTCTTTCTTTTCCACCATAAATCCCTGGTGTGGCGGTTCGGTTAACCCCCACAACAGATTAAGGACACTCAGCTCTCTTCTCTTGGTTTTTTCTGCTACACTACTGATATGTAGATGTGCTTTGGTGTAACCCCCACAAACAGACTGGTCAAACACAGCGCTCGGCTAGAGCAAATAACAGAACAGTGAAATGTGTATTAATGTCTACAGGCAGACTCGTTTCGTCTGGCTCACTTCTGTGATGTTAATGTTGCCTTTCATGCATTGTGCTCATGCGTCCTGTCCTCACTGTGACCTAGGGACTGAGATCAATATGTCTCTCAAATGCAAATGTCTTATGCCTGTTCTGTTATCTCTTTGATCATACCAACTGCTGGGGTATGCCCTTGATGTATTGTTGTAGTCGAGTATATATGCTGCAACTCTGTAACGCAAACCCTCTCATTCTCTCATTCTGGTTCTGCATCTGCTGTGAGACACACACACTGTCTCCTCTTTGAGAGCCTGAGGAATTCGGCTTCAACCTGCTCACACTATGGGCTGGAGCCGAGTTCTGATGAAGGCGGGTGATAATAAAGCTACTTAAAAATCCAACGCTGCCTTTATTTTATCATCCTCTTCACTGGTGACCCCAGAATGCACACGTTTTGTGCAAACGCAGCCTTCTGATCTGGACAGCTGCACTGGTGACCCGTTCTTCAGGATGAGATCTGCACGTCTGAAATCTGCTCATCCACGCTGGACCAGCCGCGCTCGCAGCTCCTCCACACGTGAGCGCAGGCGTCCTCCATGGCCGGCGGAGAACGCAACACGTGGATCTGAACACACCACGGCCGAGCGGTGGCAAAGATAGTCTATTCCCTCCCGCCGCTCCAACGCATCTGCACGAGCCTGAGGGACAAAAGATCGTCTATTTCCTCTCACTGCTCCAACGCACCATGGCCAATCTGCAGCCACAGCTCAATCCGGATTTTATCGGCGCCGTCTGCGCCGATCCCCACCAAGATTCTACACCCTGGTTTTCCTCTCCAGCTGGCCCACCCACGCATGAGCCCCGGCGCAAGCACCGGGGAGTTACGAGGACGGCGCATCACGCACGGGACAAATAACGGCTCCAGAGACCGCCATCGTCCTCCGCCGCTGCTCACAGAACCCTCAGGGCTGCTCGTTCACCTGAAGCAAGCACGCAGCTCGCCACTGGATTTTTTTTTTAATGGTCTCAGCCACGGCACATAAGAGATTTCAGCCGTCAGCTGCTCCCGGGGGGTTTTAGGGTTGCTCCTGCACCTAAAGCCAACAAGTCGAGTTCCTCTGCTTCTTTTTTTCTTACAGCCGCTACGCAGCCTCGCCGCTCCTGTTTTCTTCATGGCCACGAGAGGAGCCAGAGACTAATTTTTCTTCTTGTGGACCTCTGCACGTTCAACGGGACAGCCCTTCGACATCGCGGACCCACAAGCAATTTTTGCGCGGCTCGGACGAGTTCACCGTTCCCCTGCCGGCACTTACCCCCCTCCTCCCTCCCCCTCCGCCTGCAGTGAGCTTCTCCCACAGCTCGCTCCCATAGAGGGATTATCGAGGTCTCGGCCCCCTGCCGTGCCCTCTGGGGGGGAGCGTGTGTGGCGGTTCGGTTAACCCCCACAACAGATTAAGGACACTCAGCTCTCTTCTCTTGGTTTTTTCTGCTGCACTACTGATATGTAGATGTGCTTTGGTGTAACCCCCACAAACAGACTGGTCAAACACAGCGCTCGGCTAGAGCAAATAACAGAACAGTGAAATGTGTATTAATGTCTACAGGCAGACTCGTTTCGTCTGGCTCACTTCTGTGATGTTAATGTTGCCTTTCATGCATTTTGCTCATGCGTCCTGTCCTCACTGTGACCTAGGGACTGAGATCAATATGTCTCTCAAATGCAAATGTCTTATGCCTGTTCTGGTATCTCTCATACCAACTGCTGGGGTATGCCCTTGATGTATTGTTGTAGTCGAGTATATATGCTGCAACTCTGTAATGCAAACCCTCTCATTCTCTCATTCTGGTTCTGCATCTGCTGCAAGACACACACACTGTCTCCTCTTTGAGAGCCTGAGGAATTCGGCTTCAGCCTGCTCACACTATGGGCTGGAGCCGAGTTCTGATGAAGGCGGGTGATAATAAAGCTACTTAAAAATCCAACGCTGCCTTTATTTTATCATCCTCTTCACTGGCTTGAAAATGTACTTGAAATGATTTAAGTCAGCTGACTATATTAACTCATTCAGATTTCTGAGGCCACAATAAAAACAAATTATTTTAAACATAACCTGGTGCCTGCAAAATCTGCTCTATTGAGGCACAGCAACATAACAATCGTGCTTAAATACAACAACAAAGCATTTTTGTCACATCCCACCACTGGCTTTCACAAGTGTATTTCCATAATATATGTTTTGAACTTGCTTTAACTAACCACCATCCATTTCTGTCTTTCGTCTAGGCAAGAGGAAAAGGAGCCATCCCACAACGGACCTTGCCACTGTGGAAAGTACTGAAATCCTTTGACTTTTTTAGTTAAAGTATAGATAAAGTGCCAAAACTAAAGTAGTGTGGAGGAACGAATAAGTTCAGGCGTGACACGGCGAGCTGAGGGTTTAAGAGTTTTATTCCTCCATCATTATTGAGATACACAGCAGCGCTGAGTGCTGTGTGTGCGCTGTTGTGAGTGCGCTGTGAGTGAGCTCCCTAAGGCATGTCAAGTCAGCACATTTATACAGACAGGAGAAAATGCATGGCACATTTACATATTGATATATACTGCTCAAAAAAATTAAAGCAACACTTTGAAAACACATCAGATTTTAATGGGAAAAAATAAGCTGGATATCTACACTGATATGGACTGGATAATGGAAATGAAAACACTCCAAAACTTAAAGTGAAGAAATTGTGGCAGGCTAGTCCAGCTTACTCAGATTAAAAAGTGTTCCTTTAATTTTTTTGAGCAGTATACATAACAGTCAATACATATCAATTGCTTTGATTAACTGGCGCCAGACTCCTCTCCTTACTCCGGGGATGTATAACAGTAGGACAAAAGAGAATGCAAGGCACACTTACATATTGATATCAGTCCATACATATCTATCGCGTGATTAACTGGTTGTCCCCCAAGGGGCTCTCTGTTTGTGTGCAATCCCTGCTGAACATGAATATTATCAGTCTGCACTGTGCTGGGTGCCCACACCGCTTCCCCTAGAACGGTCAGAAGGGGTTGTGACCCCCCCCATCGTTTGGGCTCCAGCTCCGGTAGAACTGTCGGAGGGCATGTCAGTCCGTGAGGGGGACGGGGGAGGGGTGGAAAGGGCAGTGTGCTCCGCTCCAAGCTCCAGAGGTGCGGGAGACAGCCCTAAAGTAATCGGGGAAAGCAATCTGCTAAATTCCCCTTGTGCCCCGTGGCTGGAAACCCATACAAAGTCCTGTGTGCTGGCTGCACGTCCGCTCCAAGTGCGTGAGCAGCCCTGAAGGTTGAGAGGGTGGCGATGGGCCGTGTTTCTCTGGCATGAGCAGCGTTGGAGAACAATGTATCAGTCTGTGGAGCTGGTATTGTCCCGTGCGTGGCGCGCGCTTGGCACAGTGACCACATAGCTGGCAGCTGCGCTGTACCCGTAATCCTGCTGTGTGCGCGCATGGCTTCTGTGCGCGGAAGGTCCGTTGTCGAGAGTTGAAGTCAGGGTCAGGGAGCTTGATGGCAACCAGCGCAGTCGGTGTTGATGATTTTCCCCGTTCAGGCTGCTTCCTTCATTCGCTCGTGTTACTGATCCTCGTCATGTGTCTCGGTCCCAGCGCTGCGTTCTTGGCCCTGGAGGTCACCATCGTGGAGAGAGGACAAGGCGTGCGCGCTCCAGTGTGGATGCGAAGGATGTAGATCAGGCGAGGGACACACCATGACACTTTCTGAGGCTTCCCGTCCGGGTCATCTCCGGGGTGTTCGCCTGATGTTCCATTCTTCATCAAGGGTCACCAGCGTGGAGAAACAAAATAGTCCACAGCGCGGCAGAAGGAAGAGACACTCCATTCACGTCAGGTCACCAGTGTGGAGGAGCGAATAAGTTCAGACGTGACACGGCGAGCTTTATTCCTCCATCATCATTGAGATACACAGAAGCACTGAGTACTGTGTGTGCGCTGTTGTGAGTGCGCTGTGAGTGATCTCCCTAAGGCATGTCAAGTCAGCACATTTATACAGACAAGAGAGAATGCATGGCACATTTACATATTGATATACATAACAGTCAATACATATCAATTGCTTTGATTAACTGGCGCCAGACTCCTCTCCTTACTCCGGGGATGTATAACAATAGGACAAAAGAGAATGCAAGGCACATTTACATATTGATATCAGTTCATACATATCAGTTGCGTGATTAACTGGTTGTCCCCCAAGGGGCTCTCTGTTTGAATGCAATCCCTGCTGAGCGTGAATATTATCAGTCTGCATTGTGCTGGGTGCCCACACCAGCACAATTTCCACTTAATATGAAAGGGACTGAACTGAGATTTATTTGATTGTGTGAATATTAATTACAGAATAATTGAAAATGAATGGCACATCCACTGTAAAATAAATTGCTTGTTTATTTATTTTTTGTCAGATCACTTGTGTGATCCTTTGTGAGTTATATTCATAAGAGTATATGTGGCACTTTGGGGAATGGGAGTTGTTCAGTCGCCATTATAATTTAGTTTATATGTATGTGTAGTTTGTAGTCTGTTGTCAATAAACTCATGCAGTAACAGGACACATTGCAAATATGAGACCCATTGAAGTGGTTCCTTTTATATTTTAGCAATACAAGTACAAAACGCCACCTACACTTGAAGCCAGGGCGACACAGCGGTGACAGAGTGGTGGCTAAACTTTTATTGATAAAAATTACATAATTTGACTGAGCGACTCCATACTCGGGAATGCACACCCTCAGTTAAAGTACCAGATTCCATTCAAGTGAATGTATTAACTCATTCTGATTGCTGAGGCCACAGTAAAAACAAATGATTTTAAATGTAACCCAGCCCTTGTAAAATCTATTTTACTGAAGTGTAGCTACATGAAAATTGTGGTTAAATACAACAACAAAACATTTTTTTGTCACATTCCACCACTGGCTTTTAGCAACAAGTGTATTTCCCAAAATATTGACATAATGTCCGGCTCAGGAAACACGCACGCAGGCTCAGGATAGATTTAACAGCTTTATTCAACAAGCAGGTGTGTATGGATGGATGTGTGCGATATGTATATGTGATGAGGGTGGACGCCGATGCACAGGAAGCAGAGCGGTGCGCCGTACAGCCGGGCAACCCTATGGAGAGAGCAGAGGACAGGGGTAAAGGGCACCACACCTAAACGGGATTAATGAGCAGTGTGCTGCTTACTTGTGGCTGACAGGTGGCTGGCGTTGGCCGAGGGAGAAGCCCAGAAGACAGCGTCCTGCAGAGCCTGTGACGACGGTGAGGGTTAGATGGCGATGACGGGGTATCCGCCGCCAGGGAATCCACCTGTGCACAGGGGAGGAGACTTGCAAAAGGTAAGGAATGCTTACGTAGAAGCGTAGTTTCGCTGATGATCAGGAGATGATCCAACTGCGAAGAAGTGCTGATGCGAACAGACGGCTCCAGACCGCTGCACAGGGCTGAGTGGGCTAAATAGCCCGTGGCTGACGAGGTGCAGGTGTGCGCGCAGCTGAGGCAGATGATGAGCGGCGAGTCGTGACACTACCCCCCCCCCTCCAGCAGCGCCTCCTGGCGCTGGTTTGTCCGGGTGCGCCCGGTGGAACTCCGTGATGAGACTCCTGTCCAACACCAAGGAAGAGCGCACCCAGGACCTCCACTCAGGACCGAATCCCTCCCAGTCCACCAAGTACTGCAGCCCGCGACCTCGGCGCTGGGAGTCCAAGATGGAAGCAACTCTCCAGGCCGGGTGGCCGTCGATCATCAGAGGCGCGGGTGGCACCGCGGGCGGGGGACAGAGGGGATCGGAGACCACGGGCTTGATCTTAGATACGTGGAAGGTGGGACATATGCGGAGGGAGGGGGGGAGGGCCAGACGCACAGCCACCGGGTTGATGATTTTTGAGATGGTGAAGGGCCCAATGAAGCGTGGGGCCAGCTTCCTCTTCTCAGCCTTGAGGTGGATGTCCTGAGAGGCTAACCAGACTCGTTGGCCCACCTGGTAGGCAGGAGCCGGTCTCCTGCGGTGATTAGCTGTGGTGCTGTTGCGCGCCGCTGTGCGTAAAAGCGCATCGCGCGTCTTGGTCCACAGACTCCGACAACGTCTCAGGTGCGCCTGGATGGATGGAACGGCCAGCTCACCCTCCTGCTCCGGGAACAACGGTGGGTCGTATCCCAGGGACGCCTTAAAGGGGGACATCCCTGTGGCCGCAGACCGTGCCGTGTTGTGGGCATACTCTACCCTGGCCAGGTGCGCGCTCCAGACGGGTTGGAGGAGGTGACGCAGCGTAAGGCGGCTTCCAGCTCCTGGTTGGCCCGTTCACACTGCCCGTTGGACTGCGGGTGGTGGCCGGAGGAGAGGCTTACCATGGCCCCCAAGGCATTGCAGAAACACTTCCATACCTCTGAGACAAATTGGGGCCCCCGATCAGAGACGACGTCCACCGGTATCCCGTGCAGCCTGACCACGTGTTGAACCAGAAGGTCCGCTGTCTCCCGTGCCGTTGGGAGGCCCCGGACTGGCACGAAGTGGGCAGCCTTGGAGAAACGATCCACGATGGTCAGCACAGCGTCATAGGTGTTGGAGACCGGGAGACCGGTGACAAAGTCGAGGGCTATGTGGGACCAGGGCCTGCCAGGGATCGGCAGGGGCTGGAGCAGACCCGCGGGGGGAGAGTTTCCTGACTTGCCGGTGGCACACACAGGGCACGCCCGGACGTAGTTGGTGGCATCCTTCTGAAGACCTGGCCACCAGAAGGAACGCTGGAGGAGATCCACTAGCCGGGAAACACCAGGGTGACAGGCAAGTTTGGAGGTGTGAACCCAATGGATGACCTCCCCCTGGACAGTAGATGGAACAAACAGCTTCCCCTCCGGTCCACCGCCAGGGTCCGGTTCGGTCTCCTGCACCCTCCAGATCTTGTCCCTGATGGACCAGGAAACCGCCCCCACAACACACGAGCTGGGCAGAATGGTATGGCCCGGCTCCTCCAATGTCTCGGGGGCAAACTGTCTGGACAGGGCATCGGGCAGGCCGTTCTTTGAACCAGGGCGGTAGGTGATGGTAAAACGGAACTGGGCAAAGAACAAGTACCAGCACGCCTGGCGGGCATTCAGACGTCTAGCAGATCTTAGATATTCCAGGTTCTTGTGGTCCGTCAGCACCACGAATGGCAACGCAGCCCCCTCCAGCCAGTGGCGCCACTCCTGCAGGGCGAGCTTGATGGCGAGAAGCTCCCTGTCCCCGACGTTGTAGTTAAGCTCAGCCGGAGACAGACGCCGTGAGAAGAAGGTGCAGGGTCGCTTGACCCCGTCGGTGGGTGATCGCTGGGACAGCACCGCCCCCACTCCCGTATCAGACGCGTCGACTTCCACCAAACACTGCAGCGCGGGGTCAACCTGGGTCAGGACTCGGGAGGAGGAGAACTCCGTCTTCAACGCCTGAAACGCTGCTGCGACCTCTTCGGTCCAACGGAAGGGGTTTTTGGGAGAAGTGAGATGGGTCAACGGGGCAACGATGGCACCGAAATTGGGCACAAAACGGCGGTAGAAGTTGGCAAACCCAATAAACTGCTGTACCTGCTTCCTTGAGGTCAGCGTGGGCCACTCAACCACCGCTTTGACCTTTGTGGGGTCGGGAAGGACTTGGCTGTGTGAGATTACGAATCCTAGGAAGGAAGTGGTCTTGGCGTAAAACTCAGATTTTTCGGCCTTGACGTACAGCCTGTTCTCCAGCAGCCGTTATAAGACCCGCCTCACGTGGACCTGGTGTTCCTCCCGTGACCTGGAGAAGATAAGAATGTCATCCAGGTACACAAACATGAAGAGGCCAAGGAAGTCACGTAGGACATCATTGATGAGGCGTTGAAAAACAGCGGGGGCGTTGGTCAACCCAAACGGCATCACCAGATACTCGAAGTGACCACTAGGCGTTCGAAAGGCCGTCTTCCACTCATCCCCCTCCCGGATCCGGACGAGATGATAAGCACTGCGGAGATCCAACTTGGTGAACCAGGTCGCCCCCTGGAGGGAGTGGAAGGCAGTGTCCATTAAGGGCAGGGTGTAATGGTCCTTCTCCGTGATGTCATTCAGGGCCCAAAAATCAATACAGGGGCGGAGTGACCCATCTTTCTTGGAGACGAAGAAGAACCCCGCGCCGAGCGGAGACGAGGAGGGACGGATGATTCCTGCGTTGAGTGACTCCTTGATGTAACTATCCATGGCCTCTCGCTCCGGCGCTGACAGGCTGTAGAGGCGTCCGGATGGCAGGGGCGCCCCCGGGTGGATGTTGATGGCGCAGTCGTAGGGCCGGTGAGGAGGAAGAGACATCGCCCTGGACTTACTAAATACAAGACCCGGGTCATGGAACTCCGAGGGCACCAGAGTGAGATCCGGAGGCACGGCGTCCTTAGCCGGAGGGGGAGAGGACAGGGCGCAGGCTGCGGACTGTAGGCAGGTACCCATGCAGAAGGAGCTCCAGGCAGTGATTCTTCCTGTCTGCCAATCCAGCACAGGGTTGTGCAGGCGCAACCAGGGGTAACCTAGGATGACAGGCGACACAGAGGAGGACAGGACGTACAGGGTGAGATCCTCCCGGTGGTTACCTGAGATGATAACAGGGACCGGCTGGGTGCGATGAGTCACTTGTCCAAGGGGCGCACGGGAGAGGGTGACCAGGCTGAGAGGAGCGGCCAGAGGGTGGCAGGGGATGCCCAATTGGGTTGCCAGGCTCTTTGAAATAAAGCTCTGCTCTGCTCCTGAGTCCACCAGTGCGTGTGTGAGGTGCCCCGTGGCATTGTGACAAAATCGAATGGGCAGTGAAAGACTAGTGAGGGGATTTGACCGGTTAGAGTCTGCGAGGCCCCCTACAGTGACTCGCGGACCTCCCCATTTGGCTTCTCCGGGCAATGCTCCACGGTATGTTGATTACCTCCGCAATACATGCAGAGGCCCAACTCCCGGCGGCACTGTTTCTCTGCTAGGGGGAGCCTTGACCGACCGACCACCATTGCCTCCGATTCCTTGGAAGACTCCGGAGGAGGTAACGCCAGGGGGCGAGCTTGAAGCGTGCGGATGGAGCCTCCGCGCGAGTGGACGATTAACTTCCGCTCGGCGGATCGTTCACGCAGCCTATTATCCAAGCTGATAGTTAAGGAGATTAGCTCCGAGAGCGTCTCCGGAAGGTCTCGACCGGCCAGCTCATCCCTCAGACCTGAGCTGAGGCTGCGGAGGAAGATACCAGAGAGTGACGCCTCACCCCAGCCTACCTCCTCCGCTGCGACCCAGAAGTCGATAGCGTAATCCGCCGCTGACTGGCTTCCCTGTTGGAGACCAAGGAGGCAGTCAGTGAGGACGCTATCTCGCCGGGAATGATCAAAAACCTCAAGAAAGCTCCAGACGAACTGGCTGTAGGACAGGTTTGCGTAACTGGGCTTCGCCATAACGGCGTAAGCCCAAGTTAATGCTCTCCCCTCCAGGAGGTTACCAATATAGCCAATTCGGCTGTGGTCCGAGGGAAAATCCCCGGGAACGCGCAGAAACACCGACTCACACTGCATGATAAACCCCCGCGCTCCGCCGAGCTTCCCGCTGAAGCGGGCGGGGGTTGGGATAGGTGTGAGTCGGGTTTGCGTTCCCGTGGCAGACTGGCCGGCCACCGGAGCGACAGGAGCTACCCCCCCCGATGAGCCGAGGGGAACGCCTGCTGGGGGTCCAAGCGGTCTAACCGGTGAGTGATGTTAACCAATTGATTGAATATCACCTGCTGTTGGTGGGCTATTAAATCCACCTGAGCCTCGAGGGTGGAAAGACGGCGTGCGAGCCCGCTGTCTGCTGAGCCGCTCTGCTGGAGCCGTACTGATATAATGTCCGGCTCAGGAAACACGCACGCAGGCTCAGGATAGATTTAACAGCTTTATTCAACAAGCAGGTGTGTATGGATGGATGTGTGCGATATGTATATATGATGAGGGTGGACGCCGATGCACAGGAAGCAGAGCGGTGCGCCGTACAGCCGGGCAACCCTATGGAGAGAGCAGAGGACAGGGATAAAGGGCACCACACCTAAATGGGAATAATGAGCAGTGTGCTGCTTACTTGTGGCTGACAGGTGGTTGGCGTTGGCCGAGGGAGAAGCCCGGAAGACAGCGTCCTGCAGAGCCTGTGACGACGGTGAGGGTTAGATGGCGATGACGGGGTATCCGCCGCCAGGGAATCCACCTGTGCACAGGGGAGAAGACTTGCAAAAGGTAAGGAATGCTTACGTAGAAGCGTAGTTTCGCTGATGATCAGGAGATGATCCAACTGCGAAGAAGTGCCGATGCGAACAGATGGCTCCAGACCGCTGCACAGGGCTGAGTGGGCTAAATAGCCCGTGGCTGACGAGGCGCAGGTGTGCGCGCAGCTGAGGCAGATGATGAGTGGCGAGTCGTGACAAATATGTTTTAAACTTGCTTTAATTAACCACCACCCTTTTCTGTCTTTTGTCTAGGCAAGAGGATAACGATCCACCCCAAAGTGGACTTTGCATCACTATTTACAGAGATGCAGGCTGAAGATCTGCTGAACTGGGACCACCTTGAGCGGCACATCTGGTTACTTCTCAGTGAGGTAGTGTGGCCAGTGTGTATGACCCATTCTAAGTTGTTGTTTTTTTTTTATACATAGTTCAAATTTTGCACATTCTAAATAATCTGGAATTTGTTGCTGATTGTAATAAACAATTTAGTGACATGTGTTTGCATCGTGATTTTCTATTTTGTCTGTTAACACGCCAGTGGGAAGAGTCAACAGTACAAACCATTTATCAGTGACTTTGAAAAGAATGGCTCATTTTTAAGAAAAACTAACCAAAAACAATTATTTACTGAAGACTGAACTGTTGGATGTGCCAGCACAGAAGACACTGTACACTTTAGTGATGGTACCAGTATATGGGTGAATTCTGTGCCATATTAGCATCTGGATTTCCTAATAATGGGTTAGGGCAGGGGTGTCCAATCATGTGCCATGGAGGGTAAGACCCTGCAGGCTTTACCTCCAACCAGTGTCTTCAACAGCAGATTCTACTGAATTTCTTCTACTGACTGATCAGTGAAAACACCTGCTGAAGATACTGGGTAGAAGAGAGAACCTGCAGGGTCTTGTCCCATCATGGCTCATGATTGGACACCCCTGGGTTAGGGTTCAATGGGATTTAACATTTTAACACAAACTGCTTTATGGTTCATAATTCTGTTGGCAGATTTGCACCCAACCAAAAGTGATTTCTCAGACTGCTAGATTGTTCTTAAGACAGCTTTTCCAATCTTTTAGTATTTAATTTATGTCACTTGGTGGTAACCTTCACACATAAAACAAAAGTGGAGACAGATCAGCAGAAAGTACAAAGGCTTATTGTCAAAACTCCCAGTGCAATAGCATATGAATGCATGCATATTACATTGTTGATGCAGAGAATATACACTCACCAGCCACTTTATTAGGTACACCATGCTAGTAACGGGTTGGACCCCCTTTTGCCTTCAGAACTGCCTCAATTCTTCGTGGCATAGATTCAACAAGGTGCTGGAAGCATTCCTCAGAGAGTTTGGTCCATATTGACATGATGGCATCACACAGTTGGCACAGATTTGTCGGCTGCACATCCATGATGCGAATCTCCCGTTCCACCACATCCCAAAGATGCTCTATTGGATTGAGATCTGGTGACTGTGGAGGCCATTTGAGTACAGTGAACTCATTGTCATGTTCAAGAAACCAGTCTGAGATGATTCCAGCTTTATGACATGGCGCATTATCCTGCTGAAAGTAGCCATCAGAAGTTGGGTACATTGTGGTCATAAAGGGATGGACATGGTCAGCAACAATACTCAGGTAGGCTGTAGCGTTGCAACGATGCTCAATTGGTACCAAGGGGCCCAAAGAGTGCCAAGAAAATATTCCCCACACCATTACACCACCACCACCAGCCTGAACCATTGATACAAGGCAGGATGGATCCATGCTTTCATGTTGTTGACGCCAAATTCTGACCCTACCATCCGAATGTCGCAGCAGAAATCGAGACTCATCAGACCAGGCAACGTTTTTCCAATCTTCTATTGTCCAATTTCGATGAGCTTGTGCAAATTGTAGCCTCAGTTTCCTGTTCTTAGCTGAAAGGAGTGGCACCCGGCGTGGTCTTCTGCTGCTGTAGCCCATCTGCCTCAAAGTTCGACGTACTGTGCGTTCAGAGATGCTCTTCTGCCTACCTTGGTTGTAACGGGTGGTTATTTGAGTCACTGTTGCCTTTCTATCAGCTCGAACCAGTCTGGCCATTCTCCTCTGATCTCTGGCATCAACAAGGCATTTCCACCCACAGAACTGCCGCTCACTGGATATTTTTTCTTTTTCGGACCATTCTCTGTAAACCCTAGAGATGGTTGTGCGTGAAAATCCCAGTAGATCAGCAGTTTCTGAAATACTCAGACCAGCCCTTCTGGCACCAACAACCATGCCACGTTCAAAGTCACTCAAATCACCTTTCTTCCCCATACTGATGCTCGGTTTGAACTGCAGGAAATTGTCTTGACCATGTTTACATGCCTAAATGCACTGAGTTGCCGCCATGTGATTGGCTGATTAGAAATTAAGTGTTAACGAGCAGTTGGACAGGTGTACCTAATAAAGTGGCCGGTGAGTGTATATTTATACAGTATCTGCTTGTTTCCAGTAAATCAAGGATTTTCCATGTAACCTTGTGACTGCATTATTTTAATTGCCTTTAATCCTAGATCAAGTTTGTTTTGGCTTAAAATGATTCATAATTGTTAAATATATCTTATTATGCCTAACTCAGTGCTGTTTACCTGTTGAAATACTGTATATATTTTATCGCTAATATAACCCCATAACTACAACCTTGCGATCAATTTTTGGCAGCTGATCACTTTTTGCCACAACACCACCGGCTGGAGCAGGTACATCCCATGATGTCTCAAAAGTCTCTCCATGATTTTCACACAGATCAGAGCAATTTGTAGCACAGGAAGCTAAACATTTCTACAGACATTCTGAAGTTTCTGCAATCACTGTGGTTCGTGAAGCTGGGGTGACATCCCACCACTGGGAGGCTTGGTTGAAGGCCAGACCGACGGTTTAAAGCAATAATTTTTCCCACAAGAGAGCCATCTGAAATGCACACACAGCATACATATTTGAGTACCTCATTGTGATAACATGCAGACATTACAACGTAGTACAGCGGACTTAAAGCAAACTAGCATTAGCAATCATTAGCTTACCTTCATATGTGAGCTAGTTTGTATCCTCATGTTTTTGGCCCCATGGCTTCCTAAACGCTCCAGTACTTTTCCAGAGTGTTTCGTCTTGCTGCCTGTAGCCTTGTCTGGCTGTCCATTTTTGTCTTTACTCTGACAAAAGCCAGACACTGAGCAGCCACCTCGTAAGCCGCCATCTTGTGTTTTTCTTGTGTTGCGTGTTTTACGTCTCGGGAGTGTGGCGCCGCCTTGTTGTAAAAAAATCCTACCCACTTGAAGCGGTACTCTCCTGTAATGGAAACAAAACTGTGCTGAGCCATGCAAAACTGTGCAGAGGTGTGTAGGGCTGACTGGGGACTAGTGGAAAAGGGCCATAACATCCACCAGTTCTGTGATGTCATCATGGAGGAGTGGAAGAGGATTCCAGTGGCAACCTGTGATGCTCTAGTGAACTCCATGCCCAAGAGAGTTAAGGCTGTGCTGGAAAATAATGGTGGCCACACAAAATATTGACACTTTGGGCACTATTTGGACATTTTCACTTTGGGGTGTACTCACTTTTGTTGCCAGCGGTTTAGACATTAATGGCTGTGTGTTGAGTTATTTTGAGGGGACAGCAAATTTACACTGTTATACAAGCTGTACACTGACTACTTTACATTGCATCAAAGTGTCATACCTTCAGTGTTGTCCCATGAAAAGATATAATAAAATATTTACAAAAATGTGAGGGGTGTACTCACTTTTGTGAGATACTGTATCTCAGACCTTATATTTGCTTACAGCATTAGCATCTTAGCAGCGGTGCTAACAAACGGAGCTACTGTCTGTGAGGCCAATTTTTAAGGTCATCTTCCCAAGTGGTATCATTATATTACCATTTTTGAGGTGCAAAAGGCCGTGTTCCCACATTTTTATTGCCGAAGTCATTGTTTTTTAACAAGGAAAAGTGCCCCGTTTCAGTCACAACCACACCTTCTAAACTAGTACCGGAAGTTGCGCCCATAATTCACGCAAGGCATCATGGGGGCTACGAATAAGGTGGATAAGAAAAAGACGTGAATTTATGAGGAAAAAAGTTGCAAATTTAAGCGGAAAAAAGTCACAAACTTATGGGAAAAAACTGCAAATTTACAAGAATAAAGTTGCAAATTAATGAAAAAACACAAATTTACATGAAAAAAGTTACAGACTGATGAGGAATGATTATTTTTCCACTTATTTTTCTTTATATTAAAATTCAAAAACAGAAACTCCAAACTGACTCAATTCCTGATGATTTCATCCACAAATGACAGAAAAAGCAGCGGTGATGTTCATCACCTCTGTGGGTTTTTTAAGTTTCATGATTTATTTGGAATAAACATGTTTTAGACTTTTTAAGGATCTGCAGATACGTGATCTCTGTACCAGATCTGGCAACCCGGCTAAAGTAACGTGTCAGCAGACTCGGCGAGGTGAATACGCAGAAAAACGGAGGCAGACACAGTCAGAGCAATGTGGCGCAGACCAGTGACGTACAGTGAGGCTTGTGGCTGGTGAGGCATGGACTCTTAAAGCCAGATTTACAAATTTATGAACCCAATAGCATAAGCTTGAATTTAATTTCGATTTAAAGTTTGCATGTTTTATGATCTGCTAATTGTACATTTTAAAACATTCATTCATCTTCTTCCGCTTAATCCTTTTCGGGTCGCGGGGGGGCTGGAGCCTATCCCAGCATCTTTGGGCGAGAGGCAGGGTACACCCTGCCAGTCCATCGCAGGGCCAACACAGAGAGATACACAACCATTCACTCTCACAGTCATACCTAAGGACAATTTAGAATCCCCAGTTTTGATGCCAGTTAACCTAACTTGCATGTTTTTGACATGTGGGAGGAAACCCGAGAAATCCTGGAGTAAACCCACGTAGACACGGGGAGAACATGCAAACTCAACATGATTATATAAATAATTTATTCACAAAACAGCTAAGGCATTTTACTGAATTGCCTCTTGATAGAATGCACAGTGAATTTAAAGGGTACCTGTGGTGGTCATCTAAACGCATTCAACTTGAAAACATTAGGCAAATTATTCGTTATTTGGTTAAATAATTATTACCAGCCAAATACCACCAGAGAAATATGCAAATACGACCGCAGGCATGGCCAGCCAATGAAAACTCTGAGCGCAGCCATGACACATGTGGATGTGACGTCACTTCGTTGATAACTCAACAGTCAATGCTCCGCCTGTATGAGAGAATAGGGTGCTTTTGTGAGTGTTTTTATTCTATTATGGCTGAATTGTCGGACTCTGGGGAAGAATTTGTCCAACATGGCTACAGGTTTGAGCCAGAAAGGTCTTCTGAGGGTTAAAGTGACGAAGTGGTCCTCACACACAACGCAATTTCGTTTGAAAGGATTCGTCTGTGCCCTGTTCCGAGATCACTTTTCCACTCCGATCTTCTGACAAGGTGAGCTGGGTTTGGCTACACAAAAGAAGTGTTTATCTTTGTTTTTTCGCTTATTATTGAGACATCCAAAGGCTTTACATTCCGCCATGTTGCGATATCCATATCGCATTGTATGTTTTTGTTTTTACAAGAGCGCCGAGTGTCTGCTGCTCTGCTCTGCTGCTCTCTCTCTGCTGCTCCCGCGGCGAGGGAGGAGCCCAGCCCGTCTCGCAGCTATTACGAGCTCAGATCAGAGGAGACAAGCCGCTGAATTTAAGTATTTATTTATTTATTTTCTACTCGTTTTAGTTCTGCATTTAATATGAACCCTGAGTTTGAAATAAACGTTTGAATTTGAATTTGAATATCCCGAAAGCCACTGCACATCCGGGCACTGCAGGCTCAGCCAATACTGATCCAGATCGCATAGTTTTAGAATCATCGGCCTTTACGAGCTCAGATCACACGAGACGACCTGCTGCATTTAAGCATTTATTTATTTATTTTCTAATCGTTTTAGTTCTGCATTTAATATGAACCCTGAGTTTGAAATAAACGTCTGAATTTGAATTTGAATATCCCGAAAGCCACTGCACATCCGGGCACTGCAGGCTCAGCCAATACTGATCCAGATCGCGGTGTCAACGAAATTACGTCACAGGAAGCATCCTGGAAGGCCATGTAGCCGCTAGTATGGCTGCACTCATGTTTTGCTGACATAGCCGAACAAGCACATCAGCAATGGATTTATATCAAATTGCTTTGAACATGAATTTCAACTTAAACTTGAACTAGAACGTGAGACAGGGGCTCAATATAATATCTTTTTTTTCACGACCACCACAGGTACGCTTTAAGTTCAGTTCCACAATGCATTGCAGTGTATGTGACATGCTGCACTGGTGGCACAAGTACACATCACGTCAGTAACGGTTTGAGGCAGACTGTATCACATGTGTGTTCTAAGCTCAATAAAGCTAACCTCAGCACATGGCTGTTGTCTGTCCATTCTTCAGACATAACATTGGCGATGAAGATGGAGACTTTACTCTCACCTCTACTGCCATTCCTTGCCCTGCCTGGTGAGTTGCCGATTCTGTGGTCCCGCTGGTATGAATCTTTTGAGACTTTCATAGCCGCTATCGGTCTAGCCAAAGCTAACAAGGCAAGACTAAGGGCCATGTTTTTTCCACAATATCTTTATTGAACCTTTTTTTTTTTTTTAACAAACATGATACAAACAATCAAACACTAACACTAAAGTACTACAAAAAAAAAAAAAAAAAAATGCCCTAAAAACACCAACAACCACCAACAAAATCAAGTCTTCAACAATGCTCCTCTGTTTAGTCTAGACAATCCAATACATTAGTATACATATTATGTTCACCAGTTTGGAATTTACAAGGTCCACACACATCATTCACCTTCTTCTTCAAGAGTTATGTTTAAATTTTTTACATAATCAATAAAAGGTCTCCATATATTCTCAAACACAATTTCCTTTGATTTCAGTATATATGTTATTCTTTCTAATGGAAGGTTTGTTAACATCTGTCTTAACCACTGAGTCACATCTGGTCTATGAGTCTTTTTCCATAATAGTGCAATACATTTTTTGGCATTAAGCAAACTGAGGTCTATGAATGTTCTTTCACTTTTATTGAAATTATGCTTTTCTGGGTACAGACCCAACAAAAACAGTTTAGGATTCAATATGATTTGTTTTGAGATTATTTTTTCAATTGTTACCCTCACCTCCTCCCAAAACATTCTTATTAATCTACATTCCCATAAACAATGAAATAGGGTTCCTTTACTTTCCATGCATTTTGTGCATGTATCTGGTATATTTTTGTTATATCTATTTAACTCCTCCGGTGTAACATACATCCGCATTAACCATTTGAAATGTATCAATTTAAGGCGTGCATTTATTGATTTGGTTTGAGCTTCTGTACAAGCCAGACTAAGGGCCATGTTAATACATAACCTCGGCAGCAAGGGACAGCGTATCTTTCGAACTCTCGGACCTGTGGACACATATGATTTTTATATACTTTATTGATCCCCAGAGGGGAAATTGAGGGTATCCACCTGGATGGATGAAGCAGCCATGGTACATTGCTATCCGTTTACCATTCACACACACATTCACACCTAGGGCCTCTTTAGAGTCTCCAATTAACCTAATTTGCATGTTTTTGGCCTGTGGGAGGAAACCGGAGAACTCCCGGAGTAAACCCACGCAGACACGGGGAGAACATGCAAACTCCACACAGATCACTGTTGGTCAGGGGCTGGGATCGAACCAGGGATCCCATGGCCAAGGGTGAGTTGCTGTGCTGCCACAGTGCTAACCACTGCGCCACCGCACCGCCCGAGGACTGTGTAGCTTTGTTGGCCAGACATTTCACTGCTCCACAGAGCATCGTGGTCCGAGGAATTCTCTTTCATCAGCACCGACAGCAAACGGATGAGTCAGCCCAGCAGTACATTACCAACCTCCGCTGTTTGGCTAGCATGTGTAAATTCATCCACTTGGTAGATGAGATGGTGCGAGACCAGTTAGCGGAGCACACCACAAGTTCAAAGCTACGGGAGAAGCTGTTGATGGCGCTGGACGACCTGCCATTGTCCAGGGCAATGGATATGGTGTCCCAACTAGAAGCGGTTGCCCAGTTAGCATTGCAGCTAGCGGCCCCCGATCGCTCTCCCAGTTTCAGCTCTGCTGGCATAGGCTATGGTTCCAGCTGCTCACTTCCCCAGAGTGGGTCGCTCGGCTTCTGTAAGCCTGTCGTCTCACTCGCCCAGTCAGCCCAGCCCGACCACCATCCACTCTGTGGGCTCCAGCAACAGGCCATTCAAGTGGTGCACAGTGGAGCTGGGTGGTGTCAGTCTGCTGCTGCTGCTGGACACCGCTGCCTCAAGGTCCCTGCTAAACAAGTCCACGGTTAGGACGCTTTTTCCCCCTGCAGACGATTAAGGCAGACGTGGAGGAGCTGTTTTAGTTTAATTTTAGTTTAGCTTAGAACATTTATTTCGAACATGCAATACAAAACAAAAATGAAAGAAACATTATAAATTTTAGCCCATACCAAAACACCACGTACTGTCAGTCTGAAAAGGAGTAGGAAGGAGTAAAACTTATTTAGAGCCTACCCATTTACAGTGTTTCCTCTGGCTTAAAGACCTTGGCGCGGTGGTAACATCTTTTTCCGGGGTGGGGGGCAGAAAACACATGACACTATTGTAACCACAGTATGTTGATTTTATACTATTTATTTATTTATTTAATTTTCCACAGTAACTTTGCATATGGAACTTACCATTTGAAGTATTGTACAACCAAGGCTTGAATGTTAGAATATCGGGCCAGTTGGGGTTCCACACAGATGTCCTGTGTTTGGACTTTTTACTGGTGTCATCCTTCTGTCCTTCCTCTGCTCTCACCTCTCCTGGACCCTCTGCCTGAACACTTTCCTCTCCTTGGCTCCTCTCTTCTGTCTCATCTTGCCCTCTCTGAGCCCTGTCTAATTCAGCTTCTCTCTCTGTCTATGGTGGTATACAAACAGGTTAGAAAATATCAATGTCATGTTTTGTCCTGCAGGATTTTTTTGAGTCATGGTTTACATAAATGACAAAAAATGTGTATTTTTTTTTTTTGTATTTTTATTCTAGTGTTTCTTCTTTTTTTTTTTTCATTGAGAGCATAGGGAAGGGGAAAAAAAACATTCATAATAGTAATTTACTCATGCATACTTAAATTATATGATCAGAGGTGCCAGAAATTCTACTCATGTAAAAGCAGTGCTTTGAAATAAATAATTAAAAGTAGACAGCCAAAAATTTCTAGCTGAGTTAAGGGTACAAAGAGCACCCACTTAAAAAACTTGAGTAATAAGATAAGATAAGATAAGCCTTTATTAGTCCCACAATGGGGAAATTCCAGGATTGCAACAGCACAGGGATAGCAACACTTAGAGCAATAATTAAGAAGATACAGAAGATATAAATAAGAGCAGTGGATATATATACATACACATCAATATATAAATATATATACAAAGTGCGGAGCATTGTAGTGAGATGGAATAAACAGCATAACCGTCTACTTAGTTATCCTACACAGTATGAATATGTACCCATACATATTGTCACCCTCCGTAGAGACCGATACTGTCCTAGTTGTATATACTGGAGGGGACCATTGTGTAAGTCTATTGCATCTTTTGCATTCAGTACTATTAGGTCGTCACGTTTTTTTGCTATCTCTGCGAGCAGAGCAGCCCTGCTTAGGTTATACAGTCTGACTGCCGTAGGTAGGAAGGACCTGCGAAACCTCTCGGTTGCGCACCTAGGATGATGTAGTCTGCTGCTAAATGAACTCCTCAGTGCGTTCAGTATGTCCTGCATAGGGTGGGACTCGGACTCCAGCAGAGATGACAGTTTAGCCACCATCCTTCTCTCTCCTATCTCCTCCACTGGGTCAGGGCACTGCCCCAGGACAGAGCTAGCTTTCTTGATCAGTTTGTTCAGTCTCTTCCTATCGGCTGCTGTAATGCCACTGCCCCAGCAGACCACTCCAAAAGTGATGGCTGATGCCACCACCGTGTCGTAGAATGTCTTCAGCAGCGCCCCTTGTACACCAAAAGACCTCAGTAGGAACAGCCTGCGCTGTCCCTTCTTGTAGAGTGCATCGGTATTGTGTGACCAGTCTAGTTTATTGTTCAGATGAACACCAAGGTACTTGTAGGATGTCACCATCTCGATGTCTGTTCCCTGTATGTTTACTGGTGCTGTGAGGGGTTGTCCTTGCCTGCGGCAGTCCACCACCAGCTCCTTAGTTTTCCTCGCGTTGATCTGGAGGCAGTTCCTATGGCACCAGTCCACGAAGTCCTGGATAAGTCCTCTGTACTCAGCTTCATCTCCATTGGAGATGAGGCCGACGATTGCAGAGTCGTCAGAGAACTTCTGTAGATGGCAGTGTGTTGTGTTGTGTGAGAAGTCCACAGTATAAAGGGTAAACAGGAAGGGAGCCAAAACCGTTCCCTGGGGGGCCCCGGTGCTACCGATGATCGTGTCGGACACACAGTCCCGGGTTCTCACAAACTGTGGCCGGTTAGTGAGGTAGTCCAGGATCCATGATGACAGGTGCTGGTCCACCCCTGCGCATAGCAGCTTGTCCTTCAGGATCATCGGTTGAATGGTGTTGAAAGCACTGGCGAAGTCAAAGAACATGATCCTCACCGCATTCCCGGGCTTCTCCAGGTGGGACAGAGAACGGTGAAGGAGGAAGATCACTGCATCCTCCACCCCAATGCCATGCTGGTAGGCGAACTGGAGTGGATCCATTGCTGGTCCCACCAGGGGGCGGAGGTGAGCAAGGAGCAGTCTCTCCAGGGTCTTCATCATGTGGGACGTCAGGGCCACTGGTCTGTAGCTGTTCAGGTGTTCAGTGGTGGCTAAACTGTCATCTCTGCTGGAGTCCGAGTCCCACCCTATGCAGGACATATTGAACGCACTGAGGAGCTCATTTAGTAGTAGACTACATCATCCTAGGTGCGCAACCGAGAGGTTTCGCAGGTCCTTCCCACGGCTATCAGACTGTATAGCCTAAGCAGGGCTGCTTATATACATATTCATACTATGTAGGATAACTAAGTAGACGGTGATGCTGTTTATTCCATCTTGCTACAATGCTCTGCACTTTGTATATATATTTATATATTTATGTGTAAGTATGTATATCCACTGCTCTTATTTATATTTTTCGTATCTTCTTAATTATTGCTCTGAGTGTTGCTATCCCTGTGCTGTTGCAATCCTGGAATTTCCCCATTGTGGGACTAATAAAGGCTTATCTTATCTTATCTGGGATGGTTGCCGCGTCGCTGAGGCTTCCTGTCCGGGCCGACCCTGGGGTTCTTGCCTCGTGTTCCATAATTCGTCAAGGGGTCACCAGTGTGGAGAGTGTAAATAACGAGACTGATTTATACAGCAGACGACTTTATTCACTCTCATATCAGTCATACACAGAAAAAGCATGTCTCAATACACCAGGGGTTCTCCTTTTATACCAACCTCCCATCTCACATCTGCATGACATCTCACATCACAATACATTCATCCCTTCTCCCCCCAACTCCTTCTTCCTGTTACCTCACCAAAATCTCCATAGCTATTGTCCTTCTCTGTTTACCCTCTGCATCCAGTCTGAGATGATTAACCCAGTCTCTACACCACAACCACAGACATATAACACCACATCACCCTTCTCCCCCCTCCCCATATCCTATGTGCAGCATATTTGTATACATTCTTTTAAACTGGTTTATGTTTGGACATTGCTTTAATTCCACACTCATACTGTTCCACAATTCAACACCACATACTGACAGACAAAAACTCTTAATTCTAGTTGTACATAAGTTATATCTTTTAAAATTGTATTGACCACTCAAATGATAATTCCCTTCCTGATTCCAAAACAGATTTTGAATATTTTCAGGTAGTTTGTTTTTAGCTTTGTACAATATTAGTAGTGTTGTTTGATAAGTCACAATGTCAGTAAATTTTAATAGATTTGATTTTAAAGAGTGGTTTAGTATGTTCTAGATATCCTACTTTATGAATAATCCTTATTGCTCTTTTCTGTAGTATGATTAGTGACTGCAATGAATTCTTGTAGTTGTTTCCCCAAACCTCAGCACAATATTGTAAATATGGCAATACTAAGGAACAGTAGAGAGTGTGGAGTGATTTAAGGTCTAGACTGTCTTTGGCTCTGTTTATGATGGCAATATTTCTTGATACTTTTGACTGAACATCCTTAATGGCCCCCAGCTAATCCTGTCATCAGTCGTGACCCCTAGAAATTTATTGTCTTGCACCCTTTCAATTGTAACCCCATCTATTTTTATCTGTACCTGTGTGTCTATTCTGTGATTCCCAAATAACATAAATTTTGTTGTGTTGTGCACTTTTAGCTACGGACACTCGAGAGATCGGCATGGTTGGAACTTCACTTTCTCAGTACGCTACAGCTACGGCTCCAGAATTCTTCCTGCGTTCACATTCCAAGTGACCCACCACGGTGCCAATCTCCTGGGTTTTGATCTGTTCTGTGAACTGGCCTTCTTCATTACAAATTACATGGGCTCCACCATACTGATGGTCACCTCAACTTGACAGCATCACTGGCCGTCACTTTTCAAAGGCCTGGGCTGCCTTATCACCTTCAACCACCAGCCGCTCATCGACCCAGCTGTGTCCCCTGTTATCCAGCCCCTTCCCCGGCTGCCCCTTGCCCTACGAGATGATGTTGCGGCAGAGCTGCAAAAACTCCTGGACGCGGGTATCATCGAGCAGGTCAGTGCATCTCCCTGGATCTCTAACCTGGTGGTGGCAGAAAAAAGGGTGGTCTGTGGCCTTATGTCGACCTCAGAATGGTAAATAAAGCAGTGATTCCAGAAAAATACCCCCTGCCCACGGTGAAGGAGCTGGCAGCTACATTCCATGGCTCCAAGGTTTTCTCTAAACTCTACCTTCACCAGCATTATCTGCAGGTCCCTCTACACCCGGACAGCTGCAACCTCATGGTCTTTGTGACCCACATGGGGGTCTTTCGCTACACCCGCCTGCCCTTTGGCCTCAGCTCCACCCCTAGCTGTTTCCAGAAGATTATGGCCACCATCTTTGCTGGCTTCCCAGTTGTGGTGGTGTATATGGACAACATTGTGGTGCACAGCACAACAACATCCTTACACGATGCCTGTGTGTCCAAGGTGTTGGACGTACTCGCCAGCCACAGCCTCACATTGAATGGGAAGAAGTGTATATTCACAGCACCCGCCATCGAGTTCGTAGGGTTCCGCTTGACCGCCGACGGCCTGAGCCCACTATCCTTGAACGTTGATGCAGTGTTACGCCTGCCTGAGCAGTCATGCCCCACGCAACTCTCTTTCTTCCTGGAAATGACGGCCTTCTACCTGCACTTCCTTCCTCACTATTCTGAGACCACAGCACCACTGCATGCCCTCCTGAAACAGGATGTGTCCTGGTCATGGACCCCTGCATGCTCTGCCGCCATCCGCCAGCTCAAGATGTAGCTCACTTCCCCGCCGGTGCTCACCCACTTTGACCTACAGAGCCCCACGTTTGTAACTTATGATGCTTCCAATGCCGCTGTCGGGGCTGTTCTGTCCCAACTCCATCAAGAGATTGAGCGCCTGGTGGCGTTTGCTTCCACGTTGCTTACATCAGCCAAACAGAAGTACTTGGTAGGGGAGAGAGAAGCACTGGCCTGTTTCTGGGCATGCGAATGGTGGCATATGTACCTGTACGGGTGGCATTTCATGCTCCGAACAGACCACCGTGCTCTGTAGTATATTTTTATGAGTTACTGAGTGACAATTTTAGAAGGTGTGTTCAGACAATTATGACAAACTTATGTATGCATGACATTATGATAAAGACAATAATTTATGGCAGACTCTAAAAGCTTGGAAACAAACATTTAAAAAAAATAGTACTAATTGATTAAAAATATAATTGTGTAACATTATAGTAAATGGTCTTAAAAAAAATAATAGCACACAAAGTAACTATGAGGACATAATGGTGTATGAAGTATAAATATGTGAAAAATAAAAAAGGATTTCTTTTACACCACCCTGAAGTCAGCTGTAAGTATAGAGAAGGTATCAGCAAAGTTTGGGCCACCTGTGAACAACTTTCGAATGAAACTATGAGATCACCCACTTCAAAGGTTTAAAAGATGACTACATAGGTTACTGTTACAGTGATTAATTTTGCTGGAAGTGCTGCAAAGTAGGGAGAAAAAACAGGTTCCAAATAAACGTCAGTGGGCTCCAAACTATTAGTTACTATCAGTCACTTATATAACAGGTTCTGAAAATAAACAAAGAGTGCAGGTGCATGATTACGTGATGGAAAAAACCCAACTCACAGGGAAAGAAACAGGTGCCATGATGATTACATAATGGTGTAAAATAATGAGAAAATGGGGGGGGTGAACCTGTATCAAAAATGTGTCTGTATTAAATTGGTGTATTTGTCAAAATCCAGTGAAAATCATTGTTGGGCATGGAATATGATATCTTCAGACAGTATAAGAATCATGCCCAAACTTAGTTCGGACGGGACACTTTGGGGTGCGACTTGACACCGCACAAACTTCCCCAGATTTTGTGGTTAAGCATTAAAATTTGTTCTCACAGAATGCTGACATTCTTCTGTTCATTTTTTAAGATCAATGTGAAGATTTTTGAATTGATAACAGAGACCACACATAGATTTAGAGCAAATGTTGTGGACTTCTGATACCAACAGCTCTCACGGCCCTGCTAGCAATGATGGGGTCAGGACACAAGCCACTACCTGTAGTAGACTTGTTCTCCCGAGCCACCTCCAGCCCCGCACCAGACACCAATCAGGATCCCTTAGAACTGGAGCTGATCCTCATGCTGCCCGGGCCTCTCCACTCTGCCGTCTTACTGCAGGAGCTCTAAACCGCATCTGAATGGGACCCCACACTGGCTCAACTCCGCGCCTTCATTCAGGAGGGCTGGCCGTCAAGGGTGCCAGAGGAACTAGCATCCTTTCACAGAGTCAAGGATGACCTCTCATGCTGGAACAATGTCTGTGTAGCCAGGGGGCTCTGCATGATGGTCCCTGAAGCCTTGAAGGTCCGCGTTCTGACCATGGTATATGAAGGTCACCTGGGCATCATAAAGGTGAAGCAATGCTGCAGAGGCCTGGTCTGGTGGCCAGGTATTGACAGGGATGTGGAAGCTATGGTGAAAGACTGTATGGCCTGCCTTGCCAGCGGCAAGACTGGCCTGCCTTCACCTCTGCCTCTCTAGCCTCTGCCGTGGCCACCCGCTCCATGGACATGTGTTCAGCTGGACATCTGCGGCGAGCTCCACAGCATTCGCCAGGACCAGCGCTTGCTCCTGGTGGACTACAACCTCCATTCTAAATGGCCCAAGGTGCTACCCACCAGCTCTGCTACTGCTGAAGTGGTCACTGACTTCCTTTCCTCCTTGTTTTCCTGCTAGGTTGTGCCTGACACCAGCACGATGGACAACAGACCACAGTTCATCTCAACCAACTTTGAAGCTTTTGTGTAAGGGAGGGGGATCAAACATATCAGAACCGCCTTTTACTACCCTCAGGCCAATGGTGGAGCGGAAAAGTTCAACCAAATCCTCAAAAACGGGCTCAGAGCAGATGGGCTCCCTTTCTCCGCTGCACTTCAGAGCACCCTGCTGCACTACAGAGCAATGCCACACACCACAACAGGCAGCTCCTTAGCTCTCCTATGCTGGGATGGAAGCTATGCCTCCCCCTAGACCACCTATGTCCTCCACTAAATGACACTCCTGTAATGGCGCCCTCCCCTGGCAGCAGGGTGGCTGAGCATCAACGCCGCATGAAGCAGAGGTTCAATAAGAAGTGTCAGGTGTCAGGTGGAGCGCCCCTCACTCACAGTGCTCGACTGGGTCCAGATTTGTCGACCCAATTGCTCACACAAACTGCAGTCATTCTGGTCGACACAATGCAAATCATCACTCAGTTAGGATGGCCACCTCCCATCTGACTGATGGGTCACGTTGGCACGCCAGCCATCTCAGAAGGGTAATGCCACCTCCCACTTCTGACCAGGAGACCACGGTCAATCCGGCCCGTTCAGACTGGGACCTCATCAATGCACGGCCCACAACTCCAGCAGGCCACCTGCTGTGGCCAGCCAAGCTGGTGCAGTCTGAGCTCTGCCTGGCCCAGGTCCGACGGAAGCTCCTTTGTCTTAAGGGCTCTGTGACAGACTTTTGAGGTACACGTGTAGTTAGGGCATGGCCTGTCCTGTGGCAGAATAATCTGCATGGCCATGCGGGCACACCTGCAGTCTACCTGGTTACCCAGTTAGAATTGTTTTGTTCTGTCGGGTTAATGTGTGTTGTTGGCAGGGTAACAATTTTGTCTCAGAAGGGGAGGATAAATGTGGTGTATGTGATGTGCCACGCTGGAGGCGCGCACACACACGCAGGTGACATCAATAAGGGATTGAGGCAGACAGTGTACCATATGTGTTCTAAGCTCAATAAAATTAACCTCAGCACAAGGTCGTTGTCCGCCCATTCTTCTGACATAACATGCATGTCTAGAGCTTTTATTGTGAAGGGAAGAAGCAGAAATAGTAGTACACTCCAGTTGCTTTTGCTTTGCAGAAAGACATTTGAGGTTCTGCTGAATAACTCCATGCCTCCATGTTTTCATTTCATTCAACTCATCTGAATATAAACAAAGTGCAAAGACCCTTGGCTACACAAATAAAATGTATTAAGTTATTTTACAGACAAATTTTGGGGGCCCAAAATTGATTATAGACTACTTGTCTCAGGCCAAGGAAGAACTAAAATTATAGTGGTTCAGAGAGTGCATTTGCTGTGCACCCTGTAGCTATACAATTCAATACAAATTCAAATATATAAAACAAGTATGCATCGTCTTACCTTTACTTGTAAATGAAATCCCTCTGGACAAAAATCTCAATGACTTTGTTGTAAAAGTCCTCCTTGTCTTCTTTTAGCTTTAAAAGTCTCTCTGTCTCAATTGAGATTACTGCCAGTTTTGATTGAAAGTCCAATTTTGAGAAATTTTTAAGTTTAGCATAAAATCTTCCATTTTCAGTCTGTATACAGTAAAATAGAAGCACAAATAGAGTACTCGGTGCACTTGACTTTCTGATGTTATTTTTAGCTAATTTGACACTTAGCCTCAGCATAGAAGACGTGCAAAAAGTACAAACCGGGACAAACTCCTGTGCTTGTGGTGCTCAAGCACACCCCCCTCGTTGGAGAAACGGTACTGCGCAGCCTCTGACCATGATTTTTACCTCTGCCAAGGGAGGAGGTAATGCTTTTAGTGGCGTTGGTTGGTTTATTGGTTTGTCTATTCGTTGGTTTGTCTGTTAGCAACATTACTCTAAAAGTTATGAATGGATTTTGATGAAATTTTCAGGAAATATGTGTAATGGCATGGGGGGGTGCAGATGATTAGATTTTGGTGGTGGTTTGGATCATGATCTGGATGCAGGAAATTTTTCAATATTATTTTATATATATTAATATGGCGCTTTTCATGTACTGCCCCTTTAAGACGTGTCCACTGAGTTACGTGCATGGCCACACCATAGGGCGTATTGGGGCCTGTCCACCAAACATGTTTTTTCTGCTGTGGGCAACTATTTTCTATTCATTCTCTATGTAGTCCAGTGTTTACAGCACTGAGCACCCTCGGCGCTGAAATGCTTTGAGCGGTGGCCGCTTTTTGTCACAGTGCTCAGGGCTGAAAAATTTCAACTTGTCAGACTACTGTACAGCAGCGCTCATCAATGTCAGACCTTTCTAAGCAGCCAGTCAGAATTAAGGAAGGGCGGGACATAGGACGCCGGTACAAGAAGACGAGAACGGTAGGTGACGGTGGAGGAGGTGGATGCTGAACTTTGCTGCATCAAACAACCCAGTTGTCATGAGTCTGAGCCCAGAGCTCAGACTCCCTATGTATTTTTGAGTATTTTCTGTTATTATTTTCTTGTCAGTTTGTTATGTTTTGGTTTGTGACACGAGCCTCCTTCCCCCTCTCCCAGACACACCCAACAGCCACTCATAGTCTGTTTTCTGCTTCCCAATTCCCAGCTGCGAGTGACTGTCTAATTAGGTCACCTGCTTGCTCAGTCAGCTCACACCTGTTGCTCATCTACCTGTCAATCTGCTGTGGGCTATTTAAGGGCTGCTGCTTTGTCTCTCAGTGTGGCAGCATTGCATGGACTGCATTACATGGATGGCATTGCTTGATGTAACTGGACTACTTTCTCAGTAAGTTTTTTTCCTCTTAATCTCCTTCTGGAGTGTCAATCCTGTATACTACGCTCATTTGTATTTTTATATTTGAGCACTGTTTTAGAATTTTTGTTCTCTTCTGTTAATAAATGTCACTAAACAGTCCAGCACGTGACTCTGTCTCTCCCTGCCCCAAGGGGCATTCATGACACTGGTACTCTTTGATCTGACACTAAAAGGGATATCATGATCAAAATTTGAAAGCAAACACTTGGAGGAACATGTCCACATCTGTTGGTGTGCCAGGTGAGCGTTTGTGCCTTTGTCATGGTCATATTTCTTACAAGTTTGTTGTGGTCGATAATATGGATACTATGTGAATTTGTAATTGATAACTGCAAAAAATTTAATGATACCGCACTGTTGTGTAATATTGCTTAATAATTATGAACCTTGTCAATAAACTGTAATGAAGAAGAGAGGAGGAAAAAAAAAAAGAAAACCGACCTGAAAGATTCAATAAACCAGGATGTTGATTTAAGGTTGAATTGCCCAGCCCCAATGTATGGTCAGTACAATTATGACAGACTTGTTATTATTATTATTATTATTATATTGTAGTTATATTGGTTTTGCTGTCATTTCTCTCTCTATTAATAATAATCAGTCCCTCCAGGATTTCGCGGGATGTTTTTATGATTGTTGTGGCCCAAAAAGCCTGAATTTGTGGGAGCTTTTTCAAGAAGTGATAAAATTTGCCACATTTTTAGTGTTTTTTGCTCTAAAAGTTGTGGGAAGAATTACAAATTTTAAAGCAGATGTTTTTGGGGGGGTTTTTCCAGTTCACTGCAGTGATATTCTATATAACAATACAAGAAAAGCACAGGATTGTCCAACATTTCCTATTATAGTGATTTGTAAATTAAGCAGAAACTTCTGCTATACAGAAAAAGTCTTTTGTGCAACAACAAATACAAACATTAACACAATATCTATGACAACAGCTAAATTGCACTGAATGCATGTTAAAGAGTATAGATTTGGAAATTATTAGCAGCACCTTCATTTGAAAACTCCCTACAGTCCCCAACCACTTGGTACCGAGCGGAGAGGGAAAAATAAGTTATTCTGTTAATCTGCATTGTCTATAGGAGTCTGTTTTTCTGGAAAAAAAAAAATACAGACAATAGTCTCTCTCTTTCCTGTACCTAACTCCTACCTGTCTGTCTGCTGCACGTCGGTCTTGACCAGTGCTGGGAGTTACTCCCAACACTGTAACTTTGTAACAGTTACTTTGTAACGCTACTACTTCTGCAGTAACGTGCTGCGTAACGAAATTACTGTTTAAAAATCCAGTAATGCGTTACAGTTACTGAAATTTGATCTGATGCGTTACTCGCGTTACTTGTTTTATTAATATGGATAGATATTTTTAGCGCAAATAAATCTAAACTGATCCTACCGTAGTGCAGCCGTCAGTCTCCTCCGCTGGTGTTATGCCGAGAATTGTCAGGTTCCTGCCCTGCTCACACGCAACCCAGTGGGAAGAAACGCCGTGGCGGAGGCGACTTGTCGTATGGAGCCCTGATCACCTGTTGTCCCAGCTGTGAGTAACCCCCAACACCTCCTACTTCTGTAGTTAAACATGAGAATATTTTGAGCAAGAAGCTGCATTTGATGTCCGCAGTTGTGTAAATGTGTAAGCTGTGTAAATAATTGTGCAAGTTTTCTTACGCACAGAGAAAGTGACTGTGATTTGTTGCAGTAAGCTTTTTCTAAGTGGTGAACTTTCATTTATCTGTGCTTTCTGTTTTACATTATCTCGTTCATTTACATCCCGTTGTGATCTGCAACTATTTCGTGGAAGTAAATCCTCTAAATATGCGTTTTAAATGGGCTGGTCCAGGGGTACCAAACATATGGTTCATGGGCCAAAAACAGCCCACCAGGGGATTTCAATTTTTCTCTGAAAATTTATAGCTTTATTTCTAGTAAATTTCTGACTTTCTACTGATTACAATAGTTTGTGTAAATCTGAGACATTTTTTCTCTGTAAGATGATACATTTTTTCTCATCAGTTTTCTTGTTTTTTTTTTCTGATGAGAACAAGGGGCCCTTGATCTTGCTATGTGTGCAAGATGATTTAAGTATGCATTTAAAAGAAATGTGAAAATTACTTTTCCAAGTAACTAGTTACTTTAATCATGCAGTAACTCAAAAGTAACTCAGTTACTTTTGAAAAGAAGTAACTAGTAGCTGTAACTAGTTACTATTTTTTAGTAACTTGCCCAACACTGGTCTTGACACACATACATCTTTCATTTACAGCAGGACGTGGGGGGCGTTAGTCCGTCCAGACCGGAGATCGACAGCTTAAAAGCTCATTGACCAGATGTAGTAATGATTTTACCTCTAAAGATGTGTAAAATATTAAGACTAGCTGTAGTGTTAATAGTTTAATGGCGTTTCTCCTCACACGCACTCCTGCAACAGCATGCTTTTGGGGCAGGCGGATGTTTTTCAACACAAGTCCAGCGCTTCGTACATGCAGTCAGGACGGAGACATGGCGAGACGTCCAACGGCAGGCTGGGTGAGACGGAGGAAGGGACAGCGTTGGAAACCTCGTGGGTGAGTGTTTTTTGTTTTTTTTTTTTAAATCACACACGCTGTTTGCTGATGTGTTTTGTTAATACTCCTGTAAACACAGAGTGAACGCAGTGCAACGATGCATTTGGTTGGTTAGACTGACTGTTTGTGCGACAGTCAGAGACAAATTTGATTGGTGAAATTGGCGTAAGTTGACGAGGATTAGCCAAAATTGTGGTGATTGGCCAAAGTTACAAGGTCACACAATATTTGCGCTGACTGGCTGATTTTGCGTGAATTGGCGCAATCGCAACATCGCGAAATCCTGGAGGGATGGAATAATAATGATAACAATAATAAAAAATAATGGATTGTATTTACTGTATATAGCACCTTTCATTCTAATTTTCTGGAAAAGTGTGTAATGGCACACTGAACAGATGATTAGGTTTTAGTGATGATCTCAAAATGCATACCTCTGCCAAGGCTCTTATCTTCTCACAGAGTGTTAGCAACAATACTCCAAAACTACTGGATGGATTTGGATGAAATTTTTCACCAGAGGTGGTTCTTGGGCTACAGTTCCATTACATTTTGTTAATGATCTGAGAATGCATACCTCTGCCAAGGCTCTTTTCTTCACACAGTGTGTTAGCAACAATACTCCAAAACTAATGGACAGACTTTGATGCAATTTTCACCAGAAGTGGCTCTAGGCCTACACACAAACCCATTACATTTTGGAACCGATCCATGAGGGACAGAAGGAGCCTTGGCAGAGGTCTGCACTCTCTGAGTGCTTTCTAGTTAACTAAAGCTTTTTATCAGATTAAGAAGACTAAATGTTATACACACACGATAAGTACATTACATTGTGGCGGCACAATGGGTGGTCATACTCCACCCATGTGAAAAGAGGTGAGAGATGGAAATGAGGAGAAGAAAAGGAGAGGGGGCAACAATAGGTGCCAGAACACCAGGGTTTAGAAAACCAAATTAAGATGCGCCTTCATAGTTGGCAATGCCAAGTGTGAATGTATTATGTGAAGTGAAGATGCGCCTCCACACCTCAGATGCCAGGTGTGGAAGTATTGTGTGGTGTGATGCTCTTTTGTGTGTATGTTAATGTGTGTACTCCAGGCACCAAACAAGGGAGTGAAACTGTATAAAAGAAATCCAATTTGGCGATGCGGCCACATATGCACGCTTTGACTACATGACAACAAGACGCAAAAATGCCCAAATAACGAAATAAATCAGTTTTCTTTAAATATTTACAGACAAATGGGCAACACTGATGCAAAAGTTGCAGCCAAATGAGTTATTCTGCTCTGTGTGTGTGTGTGTGTGTGTGTGTGTGTGGTGAAGGGAATTGGCACCTTATCGTGGATTCCCTCAATTTCCCTCTGGGGATCAATGAAGTATAGAAGATACAAATACAAAAATAATAATAATTCATCCATCCATCCATCTTCTTCCACTTTTCCTGAGGTCTGGGTCGCAGAGGCAGCAGTTCTAGCAGAGAAGCCCAGACTTCCCTCTCCCCAGCCACCTGCTCCAGCTCTTCAGAGAGGATACCAAGGTGTTCCCAGACCAGCTGGGAGACATAGGCGCTCCACCGAGTACTGGGTCTGCCCCGGGGTCTCCTCCCAGTGGGACGTGCCCGAAACACCTCAACTGGGAGGCGTCCAGGAGGCATCCTAATCAGATGCCCATACCACCTCAACTGACTCCTTTCAATGTGGAGGAGCAGCGGTTCTACTCTGAGCCTCTCCTGGATGACTGAGCTTCTCACCCTATCTCTGAGGGTGAGTCCAGCAATCCTACGGAGAAAGCTCATTTCAGCCGCTTGTATCCGTGATCTTGTTCTTTCGGTCATTATCCAAAGCTCATGACCATAGGTGAGAGTAGGAACGTAGGTTGAATGGTAAATGGACAGCTGTGCCTTAGAACTAATCTCCCTCTTCACCACAACAGAACGGTACAACGTCAGTATCACTGCAGATGCTGCTCCGATCCATCTGTCAATCTCTCGCTCCATTTTCCCCTCACTCGTGAATAAGACCCCAAGATACTTAAACTCCTCCATTTGGTGCAGGAGCCTGTCCCCAACCCAGAGAGGACAATCCATCTTTTTCCGGCTGAGGACCATGGACTCGGACTTGGAGGTGCTGATTCTCATCCCAGCCACTTCACACTCAGCGGTAAACCATCCCAACAAGAGCTGTAGGTCATTGCTGGATGAAGCCAACAGGACAACATCATCTGCAAACAACAGAGATGAGATCCTGTGGTCACCAAGCATGACACCCTCCATTCCCTGGCTGCACCTAGAAATCCTGTTCATAAAAATTATGAACAGGATCAGTGACAAAGGGCAGTCCTGGTGGAGTCCAACTCTCACTGGGAATGAGTCCGACCGAGTGTTGGCAATACGAACCAAACTCTTACAACGGTCGTACAGAGACCGAAGAGCTCGTAACAACAAGCCCGATAAATGCCTTCTCCAAGTCCACAAAACACATGTAAACTGGTTGGGCAAACTCCCACGAAACCTCGAGAATTCTCGAGAGGGTAAGGAGCTGGTCCGATGTGCCACGGCCACGATGAAAACCACATTGCTCCTCCTGAATCCGAGGTTCGACCAACGGCCGGACTCTCCTCTCCAGTACCTTGGCATAGACCTTCCCAGGGAGGCTGAGGAGTGTGATCCCTCTAAAGTTGGAGCACACCCTCCGGTCCCCTTTTTTGAAGAGAGGAACCACCACCCCGGGTTGCCATGCCAAAGGCACTGCCCCCGACCTCCACGCAATGTTGCAGAGGCGCATCAACCATAACAGCCCAACAACATCCAGGGCCTTGAGGTACACAGGGCGAATCTCGTCCACCCCCGGGGCCCGGCCTCCAAGGAGATTTTTAACCACCTTGGCGACCTCAGCCCCTGTGATAGGTGAGTCGTCCCCCTCGTCCACAAGCCCTGCTTCCTCTGTGGAAGGTGTATCAATGGGATTGAGGAGATCCTCAAAGTAAGCCGGACAGTTTGCCAGAATCTCTTCGAGGCCGACCGAAAGTCTTGTTCCATGGCCTCACTGAATTCCTCCCATACCCGGGTTTTTGCTTCAGCAACCACCCGAGCTGCACTCCGCTTGGCCTGCCAGTACACCTCAGCTGCTTTGGGAGTCCCACAAGCCATCCAAGCTTGATAGGACTCCTTCTTCAGCTTAATGGCCCCCCTCACCACTGGTGTCCACCACTTGGTTCAGGGGTTGCCACCATGAGATGCACCGACCACCTTGTGGCCGCAGCTCTGGGCCACTGCTTCAACAATAAGGTGGAGAACATGACCCATTCAGACTCCATGTCTCCAGACTCCCTCGGAATGTGATTGAAGTTCTTCCGGAGGGGGAGTTGAAGACATCTCGGACAGGGGCCTCAGCCAGACGTTTCCAGCACACCCTCACTATACGTTTGGGTCTACCAGGTCTGAATGGCTTCCTCCCATGCCATCGGATCCAACTCACCACCAGGTGGTGATCAGTTGACAGCTCTGCACCTCTCTTTATCCGAGTGTCCAAGACATACGGTCGCAGGTCTGATGACACGATAACAAAATCGATCACCGACCTGCGACCTAGGGTGTCCTGGTGTCAGGTGCACATATGGACACCCTTATGCTTGAACATGGTGTTCGTTATGGACAAACTGTGGTTAGCACCAAAGTCCAATAACTGAACACCACTCGGGTTCAGATCAGGCAGGCCGTTCCTTCCAATCACCCCCCTCCAGGTTTCACTGTCGTTGCCCACGTGTGCATTGAAGTCCCCCAGTAGGATAATGAAGTCTCCAAGAGGAGCACCCTCCAGCACCCCAGTCACAGATTCCAAAAAGGGTGGGTACTCTGAAACATCATTTGGTGCATAGGCACAAATGATGGTCAGGACCCGTTTCCCAACCTGAAGGCGCAGGGAAGCAACCCTTTCATCCACCGGGGAAAACTCCAATATAGAGGCAGCAAGGTGGGGGGATACAAGAATACCCATCCCTGCTCATCGCATCTCTCCCGGGGCACCTCCAGAAAAGGCCAAGCTCCAGCCCCTCTCCAGGAGACTGGTTCCGGAACCGGAGCTGTGTGTTGAGGTGAGGCCGACTACATCTAGCCGGTATCTCTCAACCTCGTACACCAGCTCAGACTCATTCCCCACCAGAGAGGTGACATTCCACGTACCAAAAGCCAGTTTAGAAAGCTTGGAATCAGTCCGCCAATGTCTCCGCCTTTGACCGCCACCTGATCCCCATAGCACCAGACCCCCATGATCCCTCCTGCAGGTGGTGAGCCCACTGGAGGGCGGACCCATGTAACTCCTTCGGGCTGAGCCCGGCCGGGTCCCATGGGTGGAAACCCGGCCACCAGATGCTAGCCATCGAGCTCCTCCCCCAGGCCTGGCTCCAGGGTGGGGCCTCGGTAACCCCATACCGGGCGGGGTACACTGAATCCTTGATCTAGAATTTATCATGAGAGTCTGTTAGATCGTTCTTAGTCTGGCCCTTCACCCAGGACCAGTTTGTCTTGGGTGACCCTATCAGAGGCAAATTGCCCCGGACAACATAGCTCCTGGGATCACTGGGGCACGCATCCCCCCCCACCACCACAATAAGGTGATGATCCATGAGGAGGAATAATAATAATCATAATAATCATTCTTTTATATTTTAGCAAATTATAAGTACATAATAATAATAATAATATTTTTGTACTTATAATTTTGCTAAAATATAAAAGGATGCACTACAATGGGTCTCAAATATTTGTAAACATTTCCTGTTATAGTGCTGCATGAGTTTAATGACGATAGTGGTGACTGAACAACTCCCATTCCCCAAAGTGCAAGATACACTATTATGAATATAGCTCATAAAAGATTGACAAATAAGTGATCTGACAAAAAATTAAACAAGCGGTTCTTAAACAGTGGCTAATATTGGATGTCCCATTCATTTTCAATTATTCTGTAGTTAATATTCACACAATCAAATAAATCTCAGTTCAGTCCCTTTCATATTTGTCAAAGTCTAACATGTGTGATTGACTACATATAGGCTACACCTCTGTATTCCACTTTCAAACACAGCCTACATTTGGGCCTGTAAAGCTTGATTGGGCTTCCTCTTTACAGGAATACTTGCTTTCTACGGGCATGCACTAGTAAAAGAGAGCAAGAGAAGAGCTGAGAACTCACGCTGCAGAAGAACCTCTTCAGGACAGAAGACTGAAAAAGGTGCAGAGGAGAAACAGGTCAGACAGCTCAGACTGGCTGCATCACCTCCTCCTGCACCTCCCACATACACTCCCACACACACCACATCAGCAGGGCCGGTCTGCAGGAGGGGCTCTGATGTGCACATGGACCTTCTTCTGTATTCTGTGCTGCTTTCACTTCACTTCTGGTCAAAACTACAACAACAGCACAGATTTCTGCATGTTATTTACATCAGGAATACATCTTATAGAGGTCATTTGCTCTTTGGCAAAACTTTGGGCAGACGTTGGTGAAACCTGGTACATCAGGTCACATCCTGAAGGAGACTGGAGACATTGAGTCTGACTGGGCCTTGTTCTCCACCTCCATTGTTGAAGCAGCTGCTCAGAGTTGTGGCTGTAAGGTTTGAACCAAGTGGTGGACATGGGGGGGGGGGCACCAAGCTGAAGAAGGAGTCCTACAGACAGACCTTGGTTGCCTTGTAGGACTCCTGAAGCAGCTCGGATGTACTGGTAGGAAAGGCGGCGTGCAACTCGGGTGGTTGCTAAGACTAAATCTCAGGTGTGGGAGGAGGTCGGTGAGGCCATGGAAAAAGACTTCCAGTCAGCCTCAAAGAGATTCTAAAAACAGTCTGGTGACTCAGGAGGGGAAGCAGCTCCCTGTCTAGACTGTGTATGGTGCGGATGGAGAGACTTTGACTGGGGACATTGTCAGACGGTGGAAGGAATAGTATTGTTGCTAATGCTAGCTATGGTGGTTGATGCTAGCTGTTGTGGCTAATACTGGCTATTGCTGCTAATGCTAGTTCTGGTGGTTAATTCTAGGTGTTATGGCTAACGCTACCTGTTGTGGCTAATGTTCGAAACATTCACTCATTCCCCATATAGTGTACCATATAGTGAATCAGCCATTTTGTAGTGCTGTTTGAAATCTTAATTGAACATTCCATTCACTATATAGTACACTCAAAATATCCCACAATGCATTTTGAAAAGATTTTTTTTTTTCCCGTTTTGAAAAGCAGTGTACAATGGATGGTCACTACATTAGCCAATGTATCCCATAGTGCAATGCGCAGCCAACAGAGCAGTGAGAGGAGAGCTTAACATCATAACATAAACTACCTTAAGGTATTTACATTTATTTATTCAGCAAAAAACAATTTGATTTAATACATATTTACTACAAATTACATGCAGGTATTCATTTTTATTTTTTTTTTTTTACCACCGTTAGCCTGTTATGTTTTACCATCTCACCATGACGACATCATTAACAGCACCAAGAAGACAAGCCCAGTAGTGTCTGACAGCCATTAATTTTATTGTTATATTGAGTTCACTATATAGTCCACTATATCTGAATTCACTATATAGTGAGTAGGCAGGGAGTGAGCGGACATTCCAAACATAGCTTAGGTGTTGTGGCTAATGTTAGCTGATGTGGCTAATACTAGCTATTGTTGCTAATGCTAGCTATGATGATTAATTCTAGCTGTTGTGTCTAACCCTAGCTGTTGTTGCTAATGCTAGCTATGATGATAGCTGTTGTGTCTAACCCTAGCTGTTGTTGCTAATGCTCACTGTTATGGCTAGTGCTACCTCTTGTTGCTAATGCTACAGGATGGCACACGGAGCCAGTAGATATACTGTATAAGTTCAGGTAAACTCATTCGGCACAAAACCCCAACTACTGTATGTAAGTACATTTACGATGTGGTTTATTTTCCCATTGTGGGACTAATAAAGGCTTATCTTATCTTATTGTTTTCTTGCAATATTTGACACAAAAAACCCAACAACCTGAGCTGCTGCCTACAAACTGGAGAAATAAGAGAATTTTTGTCTTGTTTTTACTGAACACAGTGAAGGGAAACAACACTGGCCTACAAAAACGCTCTTCACAAATCAAAAAAGAAAAAAAAGAAGTTTGTGCTATCATGAACAATATCGTTATCATGAACATTTGCAAAAACATTGCAATATCACCTTCACGCCATATCACCCACCCCTATTTTAACCCACCCCTTATATGTGACAGAATAGCTCGGAGCCACAGGGCAAAAACCACCCCCGCCCCATGTATGTACTACAAAGATGAAATTAAAATTGGGGGAAAGGGGTGGCGGATGCCCCGCTGCAGCAGGCAGCAGGACTCCCTCCACCTCCCACCCAAACCCTCAGTGTCTACGGTGCGAGGGAGGCTATGCAGCATTGCAGAGACACCACACAGCACAGTCCCACCCCAAAGCCCTAAATATATGAGGTGGACTGTGTTAAATGTACAAAAATGGCTGAGGGGTCCATTAGGGTTAATAAAGCCTGTGTCCCAACACCTACTCCTGTCTGTAGAGTTCATAGGCTCTAAAATGAGTCATGTAGGTTCACTTGAGGACAATTTTTATGAGTTAAACAAAACAAGAAGACCTGCAGGTTGGTTAAATGATTAACAAATGTTAATCCTCACACCTTTGGTTCTGTTGCCTTTGACAGAGTTTGTCTTAATGAATCACATATTAACTTGTTTCCTGGATTAAAGGTTAAGAAATTAAAATCATTAAATTACATCCAGAGTCATAGTGAGACACAAAACAGCTATTCAGTTTAAAAAAATACAGAAAGATCCATATGGAGCTATTATTGTTGCAAAACTATTTGTAAGCGTACACATAGTTCCACAAATGTGTGCAAAGTTCCACAAAACCGTGCACAGTTCCCCAAATGTGTGCACAGTTCCACGAGTATGCACAGATCCACAAATGCATGCACAGTTCCACAAATGTTAGCAAAGTTCCACAAATCAGAATCATCAGAATCAGCTTTATTGGCCAAGTATGCACAACACATACAAGGAATTTGACTTTGGCTAAAAACTTGCTCTCGTTGTTCAGGTGAAGGATTTAAATAAGGATTCAATGACAACCAGAGTATGTACAGTAAATTACAGTCTGTCCACGTTTCTATAAAAGGATGCAAATATATACAGGAATATATGCAGTTATTTACTCGGACTAACCACACTTTGCAGAAATATATGAAAAAATATACAATCACACAGTATTTCAATGTGGACTCAGATTCAGTGATATAATGTGAATGAAGTAAAAAGCAGTGTGAGAGTTATGTGCAATGTAATAATGGATGAAAAGTCATGAGTACAGCAACAGGTAGGACTAGGTGAATGTTAGGAGTTCATCAGAGTGATGGCTTGAGGAAAGAAACTGTTCCTGTGACGGGTGGTTTTGACCTTCAGTGATCTGTAACGACGACCAGAAGATAGAAGTTCAAACAGTTTGTGGCCGGGGTGTGATGGGTCAGCACAGATGTTTCCCGCCCGTTTCCTGGTTATGGACCGATATAAGTTCTCAATGGAGGGTAGGTCGGTACCAATGATCCTCTCCGCAGACTTAATGATCCGCTGCAGTCTGGTCTTGTCCTGTTTAGTGGCAGATCCAAACCAGACAGTGATGGAAAAGCAGAGGACAGATTGGATGATGGCGGTGTAGAAGACAACCAGCAGCTCCTGAGGCAAATCAAACTTCTTGAGCTGACGCAGAAAAAACAACCTCTGCTGGGCCTTTTTCCGGACAGTGTCAATATGGGAGGACCACTTCAGGTTCCGGGAGATTGTGGTACCCAGAAACTTGAAGGAGTCCACAGTGGACACTGTGCTGTTGAGGATGGTGAGTGGGGGGAATGAAGGGGGGTGTCGCCTGAAATCCACAGTCATCTCCACCGTTTTGGCTGGGTTAAGTTCAAGATGGTTCTGGCTGCACCAGAGGATCAGCTGCTCCACCTCCCGCCTGTATGCAGACTCATCATCATCCCGGATCAAACCGATGACTGTGGTGTCATCCGCAAACTTCAGGAGCTTCACCGAAGGGTCCTCTGAGGTGCAGTCGTTGGAGTAGAGGGAGAAGAGCAGTGGGGAAAGGACACATCCTTGGGGGGCGCCAGTACTAATTTTTCGGGAGCTGGATGTAAATCTCCCTAGCTTCACCTGTTGCCACCTGTCAGTCAGAAAGCTGGAGATCCACTGGCAGGTGGAGGGGGGCACCTTGAGCTGGAGGAGTTTCTGATGAAGAATGCCTGGGATGATGGTGTTGAACGCTGAGCTGAAGTCGACAAACAGGATCCTGGCGTACGTCCCTGGGGAGTCGAGGTGTTGCAGGATGTAATGTAGTCCCATATTCACTGCATCATCCACTGACCTGTTTGACCGGTAGGCAAACTGCAGTGGGTCCATCAGGGGGCCTGTGATGACCTTCAGGTGGCTCAGCACCAATCTCTCCAAGGATTTCATGACCACAGAGGTCAGGGCAACAGGTCTGTAGTCGTTTAATCCTGTAATAGAGGGTTTCTTGGGAACTGGAATGATGATGGAGCGTTTGAAGCAGGAAAGCACTTCACGCAGCTCCAGTGATCTGTTAAAGATCCGGGTGAAGATGGGGGCCAACTCGTTGGAGCAGACTCTCAGGCAGGACGGAGACACACCATCAGGTCCTGCAGCCTTCTTGATCTTTTGTCTCTGAAAGACCCGGCGCACCTCCTCTTCACAGATCATTAGTGCTGGTGGGAGGTCAGAGTGGAGGAGGGATGGAGTTCCTGGGGCTGCAGATAATCCTTTTGTGTGGGTGGGAGGTGAGAACTGTAGGTTCTTTTCAAACCTGCAGTAAAAGTTGTTTAGGTCATTAGCCAGCTGGAGGTTTTCCGCAGGGTGGGGGGATGGTCTCCTGTAGTTGGTGATATTCCGTAGGCCTCTCCAGACAGAAGCAGAGTTGTTAGCTGAGAAGTTTTTTTGTAACTTCACACTGTAGCTCCTCTTAGCAAGCCTGGTCTCCTTCGTCAGCATGTTTCTGGCCCGCTTGTACAGAGTCCAGTCACCAGTCCTGTAGGCCTCCTCCTTGGTCTGACGTAGCTGCTTCAGTTTAGGAATGAACCAGGGTTTATTGTTGTTGTATATGCAGAAGGTCTTGGTCTGCACACACATGTCCTCGCAGAAACAGGTGTATGATGTCACAGTGTCAGTGAGTTCATTTAAGTTAATGGCTGCAGCTTCAAAAACACTCCAATCTGTGCAGTCAAAGCAGGCTTGTAACTTCAGCTTTGATTCCTCAGTCCATTTCTTCACAGTCCTTACAACAGGCTTGGAAGTTTTTAGTTTCTGTCTGTATGTTGGAATAAGATGGAGCAGGCAGTGGTCAGAAAAACCCAGAGCTGCACGGGGGACGGCATGATAGGCATTTCTTAAAACTGTGTAACAGTGGTCAAGTGTATTTGTGTCCCTGGTGGGACATTTAATATGCTGTCTGTATTTAGGAAGCTCATTTGTGAGGTTAGCTCTATTGAAATCACCCAGAATGATAAGCAGAGAGTCTGGATGTTTTTCCTCCACGTCTGCTATCTGGTCAGCGAGGAGCTGCAGTGCCTCCGTTGTACAAGCAGCAGGCGAGATATAAATTCCGACCAGAATAAATGAGGAGAACTCTCGCGGTGAATAAAAGGGTTTACAGTTTATGAACAGTGACTCTAGGTTAGGGCTACAAAACTTCTTCAACACTGTGACATCAGTACACCAACCTTCGTTTATGTAGAAGCAGATCCCACCACCCTTAGTCTTTCCAGAAAATTCTCGGCTGCGATCAGCGCGAAACAGTTGGAATCCGTCCAGACGCACCGCGCTGTCCGGGATGTGTTCACTCAGCCAGGACTCCGTGAAACAAAGGGCGCCAGATCTGCTAAAATCCCGGTTTTTGTGAGTCAGGAGCAGCAGTTCATCCATTTTGTTCGCCAAACTGCGGATATTTGCCAGATGGATCGATGGGAGCGGCGTGCGAAATCCTCGTTTCTTCAGCCTGACTAACGCACCGGCACGTTTACCACGCCGCCTTCGTTTCCGGCCAGCGCCAATAGCCGCTACTCCCACAGCTAAGATGGACTGAAAAAACTTCAGATCAGCAGCAGTAACTGGCGGAGAAGTTGCATTGGGAGGTAGTCTGAGTGAAAGTAGTTCCTCCCTTGAATAGGTGATTCGGACAGAAGAGCAGAAGTCCAAAAAAACACACAAAATTATCAAAAACATCAGAGAGCAGAAGCCAGTGGCTGCCATCCGCGGCGCCATCTTGGAATTTTTTTTTTTTTTTTTTTTTTTTTTTGTGTGCACAGATCCACAAATATGTAAAAAATATTTGCAAATGCATGCACAGATCCACAAATGCGTGCACAATTCCACAAATGTGTGCACAGTTCCACAAATATATAAAAAAATGTGATCATGTGTACACAGATTCACAAATATGCAAAAAACTTCTGCTAAATTATCATTGTACAGTCTACTGGGCATTATCATTTCAGAGAAATTCTCACACTGGGTGCCAATTTGTACATTGCTCATTTGCACATTGTACATAGGCTTATGCCATCTCAGGTTCATATCATCTCTGATATTAATATACCATTGTCCATTATAGTCATCCAGTGAATTTTCAATTTTCATTTTTCTTGGTTTCTCCAGGTTAACTGCTTTAACTGCTATAACTGTCCTAATTGCCTAATGTGTGTTATTAGTATTTATTAGTATTAGTACTTAGTATTAAGGCGTGTTTAAGGTGTCCTAATTGCCTAATGTGTGTTATTAGTGTGTGTTATTAGTATTCATTAGTATTAGGTGTGTTATTACCTTATTAGTATTGATGTGTACAGTGGTGTCAAGAAGTGTTTGCCCGCTTCCTGATTTCTCATTTTTTTGTATGTTTGTCACACTTAAATGTTTCAGATCATCAAACAAATTTAAATATTTGAAAACGATAACCCAAGTAAACACAAAATGCAGTTTTTAAATGAAGGTGTTTATTATTAAGGGCAAAAATATCCAAACCTATATGGCCTTGTGTGAAAAGGCGCCTCCCCTCTGTTAAAACATAAATTAACTGTGGTTTATCACATCTTTGGAAAGCTGAGTTCAATTTCTCTAGCCACACCCAGGCCTGATTACTGCCACACCTGTTCTCAATCAAGAAATCACTTAAACAGGACCTGCCTGACAAAGTGAAGTAGACCAAAAGAACCCCAAAAGCTAGACGTCATGCTGCAATCCAAAGAAATTCAGGAACAAATGAGAAACAAAGTAACTGAGATCTATCAGTCTGGAAAAGGTTACAAAGCCATTTCAAAAGTTTTGGGACTCCAGCGAACCACAGTGAGAGCCATTATTCACAAATGGCAAAAACATGGAACAGTGGAGAACCTTCCCAGGAGTGGCCGGCCGACCAAAATTACCCCAAGAGCGCAGCAACGACTCACCCAAGAGGTCACAAAAGACCCCACAACAACATCCAAAGAACTGCAGGGCTCACTTGTCTCAGTTAAGGTCAGTATTCATGATTCCACTATAAGAAAGAGACTGGGCAAAAATGGCCTGCATGGCAGAGTTCCAAGATAAAAACCACTGCTGAGCAAAAAAGAACATAAAGGCTTGTCTCAGTTTTGCCAGAAAACATCTTGCTGATCCCTCAAGACTTTTGGGAAAATACTCTGTGGACTAATGAGACAAAAGTTGAACTTTTTGGAAGGTGTGTGTCCCATTACATCTGTAAACTGCTGTTGAAAGTGATGAAATGCTGTTACTTTTACCGGCGTAAAAGTAACAGCATTTCAGAAAAGGAACATCATACCAACAGTAAAAAATGGTGGTGGTAGTGTGATGGTCTGGGGTTGTTTTGCTGCTTCAGGACCTGGAAGACTTGCTGTGGTAAATGGAACCATGAATTCTGCTGTCTACCAAAAAATCCTGAAGGAGAATGTCCGGCCATCTGTTCATGACCTCAAGCTGAAGCACACTCGGGTTCTGCAACAGGATAATGATCCAAAACACGCCAGCAAATCCACCTCTGAATGGTTTAAGAAAAACAAAATGAAGACTTTGGAGTGGCCTAGTCAAAGTCCTTACCTGAATCCAATTGACATGCTGTTGCATGACCTTAAAAAGGTGGTTCATGCTCGAAAACCCTCCAATGTGGCTGAATTACAAAAATTCTTCAAAGATGAGTGGGTCAACATTCCTACACAGTGCTGTAAAAGACTGACTGCCAGTTATCGCAAACCCTTGATTGCAGCTGTTGCTGCTAAGGGTGGCCCAACCAGTTATTAGGTTTAGTGGCAATCACTTTTTCACACAGGGCCATGTAGCCTTGGATTTGTCCCCCCCCCCCAACAATAAACACCTTCATTTAAAAACTCCCCTCATGGATCATCACCTTATCGTGGTGAGGGGTTTGCGTGCCCCAGTGATCCCAGGAGCTATGTTGTCCGGGGCAGTTTGCCTCTGATAGGGTCACCCAAGACAAACTGGTCCTGGGTGAAGGGCCAGACTAAGAACGATCCAACAGACTCTCATGATAAATACTAGAATAAGGATTCAGTGTACCCCGCCCAGTATGGGGTTACCGGGGCCCCACCCTGGAGCCTGGCCTGGGGGAGGGGCTCGATGGCTAGCATCTGGTGGCCGGGTTTCCACCCATGGGACCCGGCCGGGCTCAGCCCGAAGGAGTTACATGGGTCCGCCCTCCAGTGGGCTCACCACCTGCAGGAGGGACCATGGGGGTCCGGTGCTATGTGGATCAGGTGGCGGTCAAAGGCAGAGACATTGGCGGACTGATTCCAAGCTTTCTAAACTGGCTTTTGGTACGTGGAATGTCACCTCTCTGGTGGGGTAGGAACCTGAGCTGGTGCATGAGGTTGAGCGATACCAGCTAGATATAGTCGTCCTCACCTCAACACACAGCTCCAGTTCCCAAACCAGTCTCCTGGAGAGGGGCTGGAGCTTAGCCTTCTCTGGAGTTACCCTGGGCGAGAGGCGACGAGTAGGGGTGGGTATTCTTGTATCCCCTCACCTTGCTGCTTCTATATTGGAGTTTTCTCCGGTGGACGAAAGGGTTGCTTCCCTGTGCCTTTGGGTTGGGAAATGGGTCCTGACCATCATTTGTGCCTATGCACCAAATGATGTTTCAGAGAACCCACCCTTTTTGGAGTCTCTGACTGGGGTGCTGGAGGGTGCTCCTCTTGGAGACTCCATTGTCCTACTGGGGGACTTCAATGCGCACGTGGGCAACGACAGTGAAACCTGGAAAGGGGTGATTGGGAGGAACGGCCTGCCCGATCTGAACCCGAGTGGTGTTCAGTTATTGGACTTCTGTGCAAACCAAAGTTTATCCATAACGAACACCATGTTCAAGCATAATGGTGTCCATATGTGCACCTGGCACCAGGACACCCTAGGTCGCAGGTTGATGATCGATTTTGTTATCGTGTCATCAGACCTGCGACTGTATGTCTTGGACACTCGTGTAAAGAGAGGTGCAGAGCTGTCAACTGTGGTGAGTTGGATCCAACGGCAAGGGAGGAAGCCATTCAGACCTGATAGACCCAAACGTATAGTGTGGGTGTGCTGGAAATGTCTGGCTGAGGCCCCTGTCCAGGAGGTCTTCAACTGCCACCTCCAGAAGAACTTCAACCACATTCCGAGGGAGTCTGGAGACATGGAGTCTGAATGGGCCATGTTCTCCACCTCTATTGTTGAAGTAGTGGCCCAGAGCTGCGACCACAAGGTTGTCGGTGCATCTCATGGTAGCAACCCCTGAACCAAGTGGTGGACACCAGTGGTGAGGGGGGCCATTAAGCTGAAGAAGGAGTCCTATTAAGCTTGGTTGGCTTGTGGGACTCCCGAAGCAGCTGAGGTGTACCGGCAGGCCAAGCGGAGTGCAGCTCGGGTGGTTGCTGAAGCAAAAACTCGGGTATGGGAGGAGTTCGGTGAGGCCATGGAACAAGACTTTCGGTCATCCTCAAAGAGATTCTGGCAAACTGTCCGGCGGCTCAAGAGGGGGAAGCAGCTCCCTGTCCACACTTTGTATGGTGCGGATGGGGCGCTGTTGACTTCGACTGGGGATATCGTCGGGCGGTGGAAGGAATACTTTGAGGATCTCCTCAATCCCACTGATACGCCTTCCACAGAGGAAGCAGGGTTTGTGGACGAGGGGGATGACTCACCTATCACAGGGGCTGAGGTCGCCAAGGTGGTTAAAAATCTCCTTGGTGGCCAGGCCACGGGGGTGGACGAGATTCGCCCCGAGTACCTCAAGGCCCTGGATGTTGTAGGGCTGTCATGGTTGACACGCCTCTGCAACATTGCATGGAGGTCGGGGGCAGTGCCTTTGGCATGGCAAACCGGGGTGGTGGTTCCTCTCTTCAAAAAAGGGGACCGGAGGGTGTGTGCCAACTTTAGAGGGATCACACTCCTCAGCTTCCCTGGGAAGGACTATGCCAAGGTACTGGAGAGGAGAGTATGGCCGTTGGTTGAACCTCTGATTCAAGAGGAGCAATGTGGTTTTCGTCCTGGCCGTGGCACATTGGACCAGCTCTTTACCCTCTCGAGAATTCTCGAGGGTTTGTGGGAGTTTGCCCACCAGTTTACATGTGTTTTGTGGACTTGGAGAAGGCATTCGACTGCGTTCCTCATCATTTTTTTATGGGGGGTGCTTCGGGAGTGTGGGGTATCGGGCTTGTTGCTACGAGCTACTCGGTCTCTGGACAGGATTTCTAGGTGCAGCCAGGGAACAGAGGGTGTCATGCTTGGTGACCACAGGAGCTCATCTCTGTTGTTTGCAGATGATGTTGTCCCATTGGTTTCATCCAGCAATGACCTACAGTTCTTGCTGGGACGGTTTGCCGTTGAGTGTGAAGCGGCTGGGATGAGAATCAGCACCTCCAAGTCCGAGTGCATGGTCCTCAGCCGGAAAAAGGTGGATTGTCCTCTCCGGGTTGGGGACAGGCTCTTGCCCCAAGTGGAGAAGTTTAAGTATCTTGGGGTCTTATTCATGAGTCAGGGGAGAATGGAGCGAGAGATTGACAGACGGATCGGAGCAGCATCTGCAGTGATGCGGACGTTGTACTGCTCTGTTGTGGTGAAGAGGGTGCTGAGTTCTAAGGCAAAGCTGTCGATTTACCAGTCAATCTACGTTCCTACTCTCACCTATGGTCACGAGCTTTGGGTAATGACCGAAAGAACGAGATTGCGGATACAAGCGGCTGAAATGAGCTTTCTCCGTAGGATTGCTGGACTCACCCTCAGAGATAGGGTGAGGAGCTCAGTCACCTGGGAGAGGCTCAGAGTAGAACCGCTGTTCCTCCACATTGAAAGGAGCCAGTTGAGGTAGTATGGGCATCTGATCAGGATGCCTCCTGGACGCCTCCCACTTGAGGTGTTTTGGGCACGTCCCACTGGGAGGAGACCCCTGGGCAGACCCAGGACTTGCTGGAGAGACTATGTCTCCCAGCTGGTCTGGGAATGCCTTGGTATCCTCACTGAAGAGCTGGAGCAGGTGGCTGGGGAGAGGGAAGTCTGGGCTTCTCTGCTTGAACTGCTGCCTCTGCCACCCGCACCTCCGGAAAAGCGGTAGAAGATGGATGGATGGATGGATTTAAAAACTGCATTTTGTGTTTACTTGTGCTATTGTTGTCTAATATTTAAATTTGTTTGATGATCTGAAACATTTAAGTGTGACAAACATACAAAAAAAAGAGAAATCAGGAAGGGGGTAAACACTTTTTCACACCACTGTATCTATTACCTTGACATTCATTCAGAGAGCAGAGTAAGAATTTCATTGCTCAGGAAATGTTGCATTTCTTAACTGTGCACATGATAATAAAGCCTTTGAATCTTGCTTGAATCTTGAAAAGATTGAGAAATGTGTAAAACGTTTTTGTATTTGTGCACTTAATTAAGAACAGCTTGAAAAGACCACAGCTGTGTCTCAACTGGCTGTCAAAGAACATATGACTTTTGCAACAGTTCTGGCGTGTCTCGATCTGTAAATGTGTAGACAGATCTACAAATGCCAGTCAGCTGGGTTTTTGTTGCCCTGAACTCAGGCTGACAGGCTGCCTGCAGGGCTTCGTTCCTTTTTGCCTTAGACTGTGCTCAGGAGCTATTGCTGTCCTTTACCACTAGTTGGCAGTAGCAATCTTTGTCTATAGAGGGGATGCACTGAAACAGAATTCTTGGCAGTTATAGGACAGTTACCACAGCAATACCGCATTAAGTGGCAATCACATGTGACAGTTATATTTTGTATGCAGCAAAACATAAAAATCACACAATATTTAGTCACAGCAATGCACAGAGTCCTTTTTTTTAAACTTTAGATGTTAATACCACACCATTCACTTGACTGTAGTGATGTGTGGGTAAAGACCAAGGAGCACATGGTAAGTGAAGAACTGATTTAGAGCCTTTAATTATTTATTTATTTATTTATTTATTTTGCCAACTAATCAAGATAGAATGATAGTAGTAGTAGTAGATTAGTTTATTTGACAGAAAGATTAGCATGTGGAGCGTGTAAATGAAGAGGCGGATTTGACTCAGACGATTTATTACACAACTCACACAACAAGCATAGACAGAATGACATCTCAGCAGAGACTCTTCTCTTAAATAACAAGGCATTCCTCTAGAAGCTTCTAACACACAAAAGGTGACCTTCGCGTCACATTGCATTCACTTCATTCATTCTTCACACCTCCCTGTTATCTCACTAGGGAACCCTTGCTCTTTGTTCTTGTCTAAGATGGTAAACAATTATGCTCTCCCCATGTGACGCCATAAGCACTCCACAATACAAGCAGGTACTCTGTAAACTGCCGTGACTGAATATTGTGTGTATTTTTTGTGTTTTACTGCATACACCCTAACGCTACCACTCATTTTTGCCACTCAGTGTTTTATAACTGACATAATTTCAGTTCGGTGACCTCATATGCATACGCTCTATATGGAACACTGCTAGACAGCGGTGGTGCCAGCAGCAGTGCTTTTTGCTTTCTCTTGCCATGCAGTTTAGAAGATGGAGTGTCCATCTCCTGCAGTAAGTACAAGCTCATGTTTTGGAGTTTGAGTCCTTGAGTTCTCTTGCCTGTCTTTATAGATAGAAGTGATAACACGGACAATTATAGTAATAACGGTAGGTAAAACGTCACCTTCACTGGGTTCCTTCACTGGGTGAAATAGATCCAAGATGGCGCCCACAGCGGTCGACATGGTGCTTCGCTGTGCTCTTTGTTTGTTTTTGTTTGTCAATTGTGTGTCTGCTTGCACTTATACCCGTGAAGAACTTCTAAATATCAGGACTTTCACCCCCACGGACCTCCTCCCAGTTTTTCTAGCCCCTGCCGCCGATCTGGTTTATTGTTTGGCTCGGAAAGTGAGACGGCGAAAGAGAGGTAGACGAGCGGGCGCTCTCGTGCGGCTTCGCAGGAGAGGCTCGCGAACGGCGCTGCCTGGCATATTTCTGTCCAATACCAACTCTCTCTCTAACAAGGTAGATGAACTGAGACTGCTGATGCGTTTTAAGGACCTCGCCTCCTCAGCTGTCCTCTGCTTTACTGAGACCTGGCTCCGGGAAAATATACCGGACAGCGCGCTGCGCCTCGACGGCTTTCAGCTCTTCCGTGCTGATCGTGACACAGAGCTTTCTGGCAAGACCACAGGAGGCGGTGTCTGCTTCTACATCAACTGCAGCTGGTGCTCTGATGTAACGGTAATTTCCAAACACTGTTCTCCTGCCTTGGAATTTCTTGTTATCAATTGCAAGCCCTTCTATTCCCCGCGGGAGTTTGCTTCTTTCATAATGATCGCTGTGTACGCCCCTCCCGACGCGGACACGCGCGAAGCTCAGCGCGTGCTCACGGATCACATTCAACACACAGAGCGGAGTTTTCCAGACTCGCTGATTATTGTGGCTGGCGACTTTAATCAGTGCAATCTGAGCCACGATCTCCCCCGCTACAAACAGTTTATTAAATGCCCCACCAGAGGATTAAACACACTGGATCACTGTTACACCACAGTGAAAGACGCATATCGCGCTGTCCCTCGTGCTGCGCTGGGATTATCTGATCACGTGATGGTTCACCTCATTCCCACATACAGACAGAGATTGAAGCTCACTAAACCTGTTGTGAGCACTACGAAGATACGGACCAGTGATGCTGAGGAGAAGCTGGAAACGTGCATGGAAATATCTGACTGGGGCATGCTTAAAGGAGCCACGCATGATCTGGATGAGTACACGGACACTGTGAACTCATATATCCACTTTTGTGAAGAGAACATTCTTCCATCACGCACCAGGGTGAGTTACTCTAATGACGAACCCTGGTTCACAGCTAAGCTCAGACAGATCAGGAAGGAGAAGGAAGCAGCGCTGAAAAGTGGAGACAGGGACTGCTACAGGGAGGTTAAATACCGGTTTAACAGAGAGCTGAAGAGGGCTAAATCTCTATACTCAGAGAGACTCCAGCAGCAGTTCACTGCTAATGATTCGGCTTCCGTGTGGAGAGGACTGAGGCAAATCACCAACTATCGACCTAAGGCTCCTAAAGGTCAGGATGACAAAGCCCTTTGTCAAAGACTGTCCCAACACTATGCCCGTTTTGACACCTCGTCATCTGTGTCCAACTCCCCCCCTCCCTCCAGCTCCACAGCCTCCACATTCCCTACTTCATTTAAGGCACCCCCCCCTCCTCCCCCCCTCCCCTTATCATCAGTGAGCAGGATGTGCTCAAACAGTTCTCCAGACTGAACCCGCGCAAGGCCCCCGGCCCAGACGGCGTGTCTCCCTCCACCCTGAGACTCTGTGCGAAACAGCTGGCTCCTGTCTTCACAGACATTTTTAACACCTCCCTTAAGTTATGCCACGTGCCGTCCTGCCTCAAATCCTCCACCATCATCCCTGTCCCCAAGAAGCCACGGATCACTGGACTTAATGACTACAGACCTGTAGCGCTCACCTCTGTAGTCATGAAGTCCTTTGAGCGCCTGGTCCTGTCCCACCTCAAGTCCATCACCACCCCTCTCCTGGACCCGCTGCAGTTTGCCTACCGAGCCAACAGGTCTGTAGACGATGCAGTCAACCTGGCCCTCCACTCCATCCTGCAGCACCTGGACTCCCCGGGAACCTACGCCAGGATCCTGTTTGTGGACTTCAGCTCCGCATTCAACACCATCCGCCCCGCTCTGCTCCGGGACAAGCTGTCCCTGCTCAACGTGCCTGACTCCCTCTGCAGGTGGATCATCGACTTCCTGACGGACCGGAGGCAGCATGTGTGGCTGGGAAAGACTGTCTCAGACTATACTAGCATCAGCACCGGATCACCCCAGGGCTGTGTACTTTCCCCCCTACTCTTCTCCCTTTACACCAACTCCTGCACCTCCAGCCACCAGTCTGTCAAGTTGATCAAGTTTGCGGACGACACCACCCTCATCGGGCTCATCTCCAACGGCGACGAGTCTGCCTACAGGAGAGAGGTGGCCCAGCTGGAGTCCTGGTGCAGCAATAACAACCTGCAGCTGAACGCTCTGAAGACAGTGGAGATGATTGTAGACTTCAGGAAAGTCACTACTCCTCTGCCCCCCCTCACCCTCTCAGGCTCTCCCATCACCACTGCTGATTCCTTCCGCTTCCTAGGCACTACCATCACCAGGGACCTCAAATGGGAGCTGACCATCAGCTCACTCATCAAAAAAGCCCAGCAGAGGATGTTCTTCCTGCGGCAGCTGAGGAAGCTCAAGCTACCCACCAAGATGTTAGTGCAGTTCTACACAGCCATCATCGAGTCCATCCTCACCACCTCCATAACCGTGTGGTACGCAGGAGCCACTGCCAGGGACAGACTAAGGCTGCAGCGCGTCGTGCGCACTGCTGAGAAGGTGATCGGCTGCAAGCTCCCATCTCTCCAGGATCTGTACATCTCCAGGACCCGGAGGCGTGCTGGCCGGATCATAGCCGATCCCTCACACCCTGGTCACGTACTGTTTGCCCCCCTCCCCTCTGGTAGAAGACTTCGGTCCATCCAGACTAAAACCTCCCGTCACATGAACAGCTTCTTCCCCTCTGCCATTAGACTGCTGAACACTAAGTGACTTATTGACTCTCGTGCACCATGTACAGCAGCTCAACCAGACTCATGTCAATCATCACTGTTTTTCTTCCTGCATTACCGACTGCACTATATAGTTCTCCACAGTATCTGCTGCTGGCTAATATATATTTTAACTGTTGACCAGTATCACTTAATCTTATCCTACACTTTATTACATGTATAGTTTATTTCTCTTATCCTATCATGTTTAATGTTGCAGCATTGTACCGAGACAAATTCCTAGTTTGTGTACTACATGAACAATGGCAATAAACCTGATTCTGATTCTGATTCTGATTCATGCAGCAAGTAACTTGGTTGTAAAATGCTGCTAGCAAAGTAACTGGGCTAACAGTAATGTAAATTTAATTATCGTTATCTCCTCATATTGCTAAGAGTAACTGGTAGCAGGACATGAAGACTTTTATCCAACATTGAGACATTAGAGGCTGAAATTCGGCTGTGCCTCAATACAACACAGAAACGCCACGTTCGTTTAACCTCCACTGTTCCACCTTTCAAATTTTCTACTGCCACTCAGTAAAGAAAGAATTTGATTTTCTTTACTATGCCAAATTTAGGTATTTTAAGAAAATTGGCTGGAATATTTAGAGGTTATTAATTTTGTGAAGTTTTTTGTTTAAATTTGGGACTTATTTCATTTAAATTTGATACTTTTTCAATTAATTTTGTGAAGTTTATTCAAAACTGGACTTTTTTCAGTTAGTTTTGTGAAGCTTCATGTAAATTTAGGGCTTTTTTTTCAATGTGAAGTTCTTCATGACAATCTGGGACTTTTTCATGTAAATTTCATACTTTTTCGATTAATTTAGTTAAGTTTTTTTTTTTAATTTAAACCTGGGACTTTTTCAATTAATTTTGTAAAGTTTTTCATGTAAATTTGGGGCTTTTTTCAGTTTTGTGAAGTTTTAGCTGCTACATTTATGTATTTTTAGAAAAATTGGCTGGAATGCTAAGGGGTTATTGAATAGAATATGAGAATCTATGAACCACTGTCATATCTTTAATATATCTGTTGTCTCTGTTTAAGGAACTGGCCTGCTAATTTGCGAACATAATGTAATTATGCATGTGCTTGCCATGTTACAACAGATCTTGAAACCTTAATGCCTTTGTAATTACAATTACAATTAATTACAATGCCGACTGCCAACACAAACTCCCCCGATGATCAATCTAAAATATTACACTCACATCACGCAGGAATTCACAAAGGAGCCCAATATAGAACAGTGAAGACAACCACTATTAGCATACTTGGTCGAAAGTCATCCATGAACACCACATTTAACAAAAAAGCATGTGTCTGCAGAACCAGAGGCAGCAGGTCCACCAGGACTGCCTGTTACTGGGACTGCATTGTGAGTGTTTCTTGAACTCCAGCAAGATCTGTGGAGACCAAGTCCATAAATTTGACTTTACAGCAACATGGCAGTGCACATAATTAATAGAAAAATGTTCCCATATTACTACATTCATATGAATGTGTACTTGTAAGTTTTTTTATGTTGTTGTGAAATGTGCTACTTCGTTGCATTTTAATTTGTATTTAGTTTATATTCAGTTAAGATGAAAACATATGCACAGTATGGGTTTGAAGCTGTAATCACCGTAATATATTAAGTAACTTTGCATGCATCTATTTAAATAATTTCCAGATGTGTACATTGCTCACCACATGTGCTGTTCACTGGTGGAGCTGTAATTACTCATATTGTGGAGGGAGGAATAACCAGGCTGAGCGTTCAGAGCAGAGGAAACTTTATTCTTCCTCCTTCACAGCCACCAGAATCAAAAGCAATAAGCACTCAGGTTGCAGGCACTCTTTTATATCACAACACTAACACTCCTCTGCTATCTGAGGTGCTGCATTAACATATCAACCCCCATGACAATTCCCCTTGTCCCCCAGCACCTTTGCTCTTCCCTGCCTTTCAGTCTGAGGGAAAACTACTGAGTGCCCCCTCCCCAGACTCTCAGACTGAGCCTTAACCCTCATGTCCTTTGGGCTTCAGCCTCCGTCCATAGCTGCTGTAAAGGGGGGTCTTCAGCTCCGAGACGCTGTTGTTCCGGTGGGGGGTCCCTGGGGATGTGTCCATCTGTGGGGGGACAATGGGGGGGGGGGCACCTTCAGCATGCTCATGTGACTGATCTGACGAGTCATTTAACTAACTAACTAACCAACTAACTTACACTTATATAGCACTTTTCTAGTCACAAAGACCACTCAAAGCGCTTTCACTAGTACTAACCCTCTATTCTAAGGGCCTATAGGAAACAGATATCTAGGGACAATTTAGAACAGCCAATTAACCTAACATGCATGTCCTTGGATTGTGGGAGGAAACCGGAGCCCCCGGAGTAAACCCACGCAGCACAGGGAGAACATGCAAACTCCACACAGAAAGGTTCCAACCCCTGCCAGCCTGGGGATTTGAACCAGGAACCTTCTAGCTGTAAGGCAACAGTGCTAACCACTGCACCACCGTGCTTTACCTGGGGAGTTCTCAATGGGGCTTCTGTGCTGAGGAGCTTGGGTCAACACCATCTGTTTGTCTGCTAAAACAAAGGCGGGCTTAAGCCTGTCTATACAGATTGTCTCCCGGCAACCCCCCAAGTCTAACACAAAATGTTTGTCCCTGGGTTCCAGCACTCTGAACGGGCCATCATAGGGCGGGCGCAATGGGGTCCAGTGGGCATTGTGCCTGACAAATACGAACGACGCGTCCTTCAAGGTCCTTGGCACAAAAGCGCGGGGAAAACAGTGGTGGGCCGGGCCAGGTAGCATCCCTGCCTCTGCGCTATGCTGTGAACGCAGGGACAGGTCGGTGTTCGGCGCAGGGTTATCCAGCAAAAATTCCCCAGGGAGCCACAGTGGCTGGGAAAAAAAACAGCTCTGCTGGGGAGGCTGCCAAATCCTCCTTCGGTGCAGAACGCAACCCTAATAGAACCCATGGCAACCGGCCCACCCAATTTGCATCTGTAAGCGAAGCCCTGAGCGCTGCTTTAAGTGACTTATGGAAACGCTCGCATAACCCATTAGCCTGTGGGTTGTACGCAGTCGTGCGATGAATTGTGATGCCCAGGCTCCAGGCCATCATGGACCAGAGGTCGGAAACAAACTGCGGGCCCCGATCGGACGTGATGTCGGAAGGGGCGCCGAAATGTGCCACCCATGTTGTCAAAAAAGCGTGTGCCACATCTGCAGACGCAATGGAAGCTAGCGGGACTGCTTCGGGCCAGTGCGTGGTGCAGTCCACCACTGTCAGGAGGTGCGTCAACCCCTGCGATAGTGGGAGGGGGCCCATGAGGTCCACGTGAATGTGGTCAAACCTCTTAGCCGGGATATGGAACGGATCCAAGGGGGCCTTTGTGTGCCTGTGCACCTTGGCTCGTTGGCACGCTACACGGGCTGCAGCCCACTCTTTCACCTGTTTGCACAGGCTCGGCCAGACAAACTTTGCCCCCACCATTTTGACTGATGCGCGTACTCCTGGGTGCGCTAGGGAATGAACCGACTCAAAAATGCGGCGGCGGCAAGGATGTGGGACCACCAGGCGCGGGCGGCCTGTGGTGACATCACAGACTGGGGGGGTCCCCCATCTTGCAGCACCCTGCTGTCCAGCCTTAACCCTGTTGGTCCAGACCGAAGCGTGCAAACGTCCGCATCGCCGATCTGCGCAACAGCCATGGCCGAGTAATCTATCCCCACGTAGACTGGGGCGACTATTGAGCGCGAGAGGCAGTCCGCCACCACGTTGAGTTTACCGGCCACATGGCGAATGTCGGTCATAAACTCCGAGATCGCGGCCAGCTGTCTCTGCTGCCGGGCCGACCGTGGCTCCAAAACCTTGGCCATCGCATACGTTAGCGGCTTGTGGTCCACAAACGCAGTGAAGGTGCACCCTTCCAGCCAGAACTGGAAGTGGCGTTTGGCCAGGTGGAGAGCCAGCAACTCTCTGTCGAACGCGCTGTATTTACGCTCACTGTCGTGCAAAGACCTGCTAAAAAAGGCGAGCGGCTGCCAAGAACCAGCGACGTGCTGCTCCATGACGGCCCCTAGGCCACGTCCGAGGCATCAGTAGTGAGCGCTATCCGAGCCGCCGGGTCCGGGTGCGCCAGCAGTGCGGCGTTTGCCAGGCCTGTTTTAACCTCGGAAAATGCCTGCTCTCGCTCAGGAGTCCTGTCGACTCTGTCCGCCGGTTTCTGATTCTTAAGCACGGCGTACAACAGCTGCATGAGCTGGGCTGTACGGGGGAGGAAACGGTTATAAAAGTTAACCATCCCCAAAAACTCCTGCAGCTCCCTGACCGTCTGAGGCCAGGGAAAATCTGCCACCGCACGCACTTTGTCCGGTAAGGGTATCGTGCCTTCCGGTGAGATGCGGTGGCCCAAAAAATCAATACCCGTCACCCCGAACTGGCACTTCACTGGGTTGATTATTAATCCGTGCTCCTCCGACCTCTGGAAAACTGTCCTTAGGTGGGCTACGTGTTTGTGCTCGGACGTGCTGGCCACCAGGATGTCGTCCAGGTAGACGAACACAAACGGCAGATCGTGCAACACCGCATCCGTCATGCGTTGGAATGTCTGCACCACGCCTTGTAACCTGAAAGGCATGCGTAAAAACTCAAAAAGACCAAATGGGGTTATTACTGCCGTTTTAGGTATGTCCTCAGCGCGCACCGGGACCTGGTGGTAACCGCGGACCAGGTCTATCTTGGAAAAAATGCATGCCCCGGTGAGGTGAACGGAAAAATCCTGAATATGGGGGATCAGGTAGCGGTCGTGCGCTGTGGCATTGTTCAATCTGCGAAAATCTCCACACGGTCGCCACGATCCCTTGGCTTTAGGAACCATATGTAGCAGGGATGCCCATGGGCTGTTTGAGTGTCTGACAATGCCCAACTTTTCCAAGTTGGCAAACTCCTCACGCGCTATGGCCAGTTTAGCTGCGTCCAGGTGCCGAGGTTGTGCGAAAACAGGTGGCCCCGTGGTGGTAATGAAGTGCTCCACCCCGTGTTTAGTGACGGTCGCCAAAAACGTCGGGACCGTGAGTGCTGGGAACTGGGTGAGTAGTGTGTGGAACTTACCCCCTGGCGCTGTGACACTGGCTAGTGTTGTGGGCCCGGCTCCTCAAGTTGTACAGGGGAGAGAATCAAAAAACATTGCGTTAATCAGGCATCTGTTAGCAACATTGACTAGTAGTCCGTGAGCACACAAAAAATCAGCGCCTAAAATGGGGAAGCTGCATGCCGCTATGACAAATGTCCATTGGTATGTACGGCCGTGCAAGGATACAGTCAGTGTCCTCTCACCAAAAGTCTTAATGTCTGAGCCGTTTGCGACCGTCAGTGCGAAGCCGCTAGCTCCCGCTAGCCGGTCAGCGTAGGACGGCAGGATGAGGCTCTTTTGGGAGCCGGAGTCCACGAGGAATCGTCTCCCCGAGCGTGAGTCTGTCACATAGAGCAGCTTGCTTGGTTCACCGGCGGTCACAGCTGCTACTGACTGCCGGCCCTAGCGTTTCCCGAGCGCTTGAATTGGCACGGTGGCACGCATCGGCGTGTGTCTTCTCCAAAACAGCGGTGGTAGAAACAGAGCGTGTCTCTCCGGTGCTTCTTGGCCTCCGCTGCAGCCACTGTCGCTGGCTCTTCACCTCCGCTGGTCGTCTCGCTGGGTTCCAACACCGCTGTGTTCACTGTGAGGGCTCTGGTGGTGAGGATGACCTGATCTGCCTCTTGGGTTAGTGCCCGGTAGTTGCGTGCGGCCAGCAGTGGCGAATTGGCAAGGACCGCCCTGGCCGCTGTCGGGAGGTTCCGTAGGAAAAGGTGGGCAAAGAGGAAATTCCCTTCATCTGTGCCCATCAGCAACATCTTCTCCATCAATTCGACCGCCGACCCGTCTCCCAAGTCGGAGCGCGTCAGGAGCCTCTCTGCTCTCTCACAGTCCGAGAGCGTGTAGCGCCGGGTCAGCGCGGTTTTGAGAGTACCGTATTTGTCGCGGGCTGGGGGCTGTTGGAGCAGGCTCGCCACCTGCTGAGTTGTGCGGGCGTTCAGTGCTGCAACCACATAGTAGTATCTGGTGTCATCTGCCGTTATTCCCTGGAGCGCGAACTGGGCCTCGGTGCGAAGGAACCAAGACTTCGGGTCGTGTAGCCAAAAGTCTGGGAGTTTGACCAAAACGGCGCATGCGTTGCTGGCACTTCCTGTCCGGGTCGTCTCCGGGGTGTTCGGCTCGTGTTCCATTGTGCATCAAGGGTCACCAGTGTGGAGGGAGGAATAACCAGGCCGAGCGTTCAGAACAGAGGGAACTTTATTCTTCCTCCTTCACATCCACCAGAATCAAAAGCAATAAGCACTCAGGTTGCAGGCACTCTTTTATATCACAACACTAACACTCCTCTGCTACCTGAGGTGCTGCATTAACATATCAACCCCCATGACAATTCCCCTTGCCCCCAGCACCTTTGATCTGCCCTGCCTTTCAGTCTGAGGGAAAACTACTGAGTGGGTTCCCCACAATATAAGTTATCATTAACTGCTTCTGGTGTTCAGAGCATGGATGTAGGCAAAGATAAAAACAAAAGTTTTTGTTTGTTTTTTTCCCCTTAATAATAAACACCTTCATTTAAAAACTGCACTTTGTGTGTACTTGTGTTATCTTTGTCTAATATTTAAATTTCTTTGATGATCTGAAACATTTAAGTGTGACAAACATACAAAAAATTGAGAAATCAGGAAGGGGACAAACATTTTTTCACACCACTGTACTTGAACATTTTAGATTGGAGGTCAAGAGTACCGACACAAGATTGCTGACCTTCCACTTGAAAAGACACACGGCATAAAATCTCAATGAAATGAAAATGTAATTTTCTCTGCTTTATTCCAGTTTTGTGTATTACATGTCCATCAATCTGCATATATTTCCTAGTTTGTTTTTTTAAACCAGACTTTTCTCTTCCTGTGAAACATTTTCAAATTCTGATGACTAACCCAGCACTCGGGAGGGTTTATAAATTTATGACAAATTACAACGCTTCTTTTTTTATGGCCTTCCTCTTTAACCCCTTGCACTCTGGTCAATTTCCCTAAAAATGCCTAAAAATAACGTACCCAAAGTTCGAACACCTCAAAAGTTGTTCTTCAACCCTTTGCAGCATCTTCATGGGGTTGGTCTCATTTAAAAGAAAACACTTTGAATTTTTTTGGCAAAACAGTCATAATCTCTCTAAGTGCTCCTGCCTCTGAGTAACAGTCATCTAAACATACTGAACTTGAAGAAAATAAATTACGCCTGGGTGTTTTTTTTGGATACAAATGCTTGCAAATAACACACAGCTGTCAGATCCGGGCTGGAAAATGTAACAGAAATGTAGAACCAAGTGTTATCCAGCTGAGGTCAAAATTTTGTAACAATACCACAAAAAATGAATATATTACACAGCTTTTTCCTCAGGTTGTTCCCAGGCGTTTTTGAACTGTGCCAAATAGCACAGTTTGGAAAAACGTCTGTAACTTTTGAATGATTCAATATAGAAGCTTGATCTTGGGCCCTAATGAAAGGTGACACTCAGGGCTGTGTGTGTGTGTGGGGGGGGTTGTTTATTCATTCATGAATGAATGAATGAACAAACAAGCCCCCACACACAAAGAAGCATGCCATGTAAAAAATGTGTGGCTTTTTTTTTACAAGAAAAAATAACCTACAGTGCACTAAAAATTATACTAAAATATCTGTAATGTAGAAGATAACAACTCCCCCCCCCCCCCGCTACAGAGGACGGACATCGCCCATCGCTACATGACAGACCGCGGTGACGGTGCGCCGTGGTCTACTACGCACAGTTGTACTAAAATATCTGCAATATATCTGCTATCCGCTACAGAAGAGTAGCGGGGGGGGGGGGGGCGTTCACAGTCTAGACGCGGCGCACGGACTGATCCGTCATGTGTCGATGACGCACAGTTGTAATTTACCGATCGGTCAAAAGTCATTTTGATTACAATTTTCAGGGATAAAGAATAATTTAGCTTATAACACTTACCTGTCCACAACAGCAGTGTCGCTGGCGAACTTCTCTTCCTCATTGTCAGACGAACATGACGCTGGTCCGCTTGTTACGACTTGTGGTTCTGGTCACGCGACCCGGTCAAACCATGATTCCGTTATTGCGGTTTTGCGCTTCCATGATTGCGGTTTTGGCGAACGATTTTTCAAAACAAATAAGAACAGTAGTAAGAAAAAAAGACTGGCGAACGCGTGTGTGTCACCCAGCGGCTTACACAAAACAGATTTTACGCACTGGACGTACGCTTTCAATTGTCGAACTTCTCTGCTTCAATTGGCTCGCTATATTCGCAGCCGTTGGTAGGCGGGTCCTTCTTGCTAGGTTTTTAGTCATTGGTTCTTCAAGGTTTCAGAAACCCAATTCAAGGTTCTTATTAGTCGAATGAGAGGTCAATCAAATCTAAACCAATCAAAACACTCCTTTGGCTTTCTGTTCGCGGCTGTGTCTGTAGTGGAAGAACGGAAATGCAGCTTTTTCTTTTCAGTGCACCCTAGGACGCAGAGACGTGACCACCCGCAGTATCCCGGAGTGCAAGAGGTTAACTACTGCTGTAATATGGCCACTTTTCAATGACAATCAAATTTTAATGTCATGTTACTGTATGTCTGCCTTCTATCTTGTGATTGGTTCTTTTTTGTTTCAGCAGGAAATACAACAACACAGGGAAGTTAGATATTTTGGAAGTTCTGTTTCTGTCATGATTAATAAAGCTTGACAGCACACGTGCACAATGCCAAGCACAGGAGGAACCACACAGAGGGGCACGTTTGAAAGTTTTATTAAATATCAAAAACCAAAGCGCACAGCTGCAGAAACAGTCACTTGCCAGAGGAATAGCCCTGTGGAGAGAAGACGAGAGCTGTGGGCAGAGGAATGGAGTAAGGGGAAATGGGCGAGCCAAAATGCCACTTACTTGGGAAATCCAGAGAGAACCGGCGGGGACCCAGCAAGGAATAGACGAACCAGTAGGGTAAGGGGGTGACATAATGCACGGCCCAGGAGACACACACGCAGGCTCAGGATAGATTTAACAGCTTTATTAGCAACAAGGAAGTGTATGTCTGCGTGTCTGTGGAATAAGAATGTATTGGTGGTGGCGTCTGCGTCAGGCACGGGGGCAGGAGGCCGTACAGCCGGACAACCCTGTGGGAAAGAGCAGAGGGAGAAGGGTAACGGGCACCACACCAATACAGGGAATAATGATGGTAGCTGGCTTACTTGGTTGTGAAGGGCGGAGCCCGGGAGACAGCGACCTGCGGTACCTGTGGCAGCAGCATAGAGCCAACGGCGAGGAGATGAAGTCCGCCGCCGGGAATGTCCACCTGTGCACAGGGGAAGGCTAGAGGAGAGAGGTAAGGGGAGCTTACCCAGGATATCTTCACTAGTAGGTTTGAGGTCCGTAGTAGCGAAGGGGCCGAAGTAGAGAGACGGCTTCAGGCCGAAGCCCAGGGCAGAGTGGATTAAATACCTCGCCGCTGACGAGGAGCAGGTGTGCGCGCGGCTGGCGCTGCTGATGAGCGGCGAGTCATAACAGTACTCCCCCCTCTAGCAGTGCCTCCTGGCGATGGTTTTTCCGGGTGCGCTCGATGAAACTCAGAAATGAGTGACCGGTCCAACACCAGCGAGGAAGGCACCCACTGTCTCCACTCGGGTCCATAGCCCTCCCAATCCACCAGGTACTGCAATCCACGACCCCGGCGTCGGGCGTCCAAGATGTCAGCGACGGTCCAGGCCGGATGGCCACCAATCATCTGGGGAGCGGGGTGCGCCGCAGGTGGAGGGCAGAGGGGGTCAGAAACCACCGGTTTAATTTTGGAGACGTGGAAGGTGGGATGGATGCGGAGGGAGGAGGGAATAGCCACACGCACAGCCACCGGGTTGATGATTCTGGTTATGGGATAAGGGCCGATGAACCGTTGGGCCAGCTTTCTCCTCTCACCCTTTAGGTTTACGTCCTGTGTGGATACCCAAACTTGCTGTCCCACCTGGTAGGCAGGTGCAGGTCTCCTATGTCGGTCCGCCGTAGACTTATTGCGCTCCGCCGTGCGTAAAAGCGCATTACGCGCCGTGGACCAAAGGGAACGGCACCGCCTCAGATGTGCCTGGACAGAGGGAACAGCCAACTCGCCCTTCTGCGCGGGGAACAGGGGTGGATCATAGCCCAAGGATGCCTTAAAGGGCGACATCCCGATGGCCGTAGAGTGAGAGGTGTTGTGGGCGTACTCCACCCAGGCGAGGTGAGAACTCCAGGACGTGGGTTTGGATGATGTAACGCAGCGGAGCGTAGCCTCCAGCTCCTGGTTAGTCCGCTCACACTGCCCGTTAGACTGGGAGTGATGGCCGGAGGAGAGGCTTACCTTGGCTCCCAGGGCGTTGCAAAATGACCTCCAGACGTCCGAAGAAAACTGGGGGCCGCGGTCGGAGACCACGTCGACCGGGATTCCATGCAGTCTGACCACGTGCTGGATGAGGAGGTCCGCCGACTCCAAGGCTGAGAGAAGTCCACGTAGGGGCACAAAGTGGGCGGCCTTGGAAAAATGGTCTACAATGGTCAGAACTGTGTCAAAGTTGTTGGAGACAGGGAGCCCGGTGACGAAGTCCAGAGCGATGTGCGACCAGGGCCTGCCAGGGACGGGCAGGGGCTGGAGCAGACCCGCAGGGGGAGCGTTACCTGACTTATTGGCAGCACAGACGGGGCAGGCCCGGGTGTAACGGGCGGCATCCTTCTGCAGGCCTGGCCACCAAAAGGATCGCTGGAGAAGGTCAATCATCCGCGAAGCTCCAGGATGGCAAGTGAGCTTGGAGGTATGGAGCCAGTGTATCGCGTCCCCCCGGACGGCAGATGGCACGAAGAGCCTCCCCTCCGGTCCGCCGCCAGGGTCCGGTTCCAACTCCTGCGCCCTCCGGATCTTGTCTTCTATGTCCCATGTAACAGCCCCCACGACGCACGACCTGGGCAAGATGGTGTGAGCAACGTCTTCTGCGGGCTCCGCGGCAAATTGCCTGGAGAGGGCGTCGGGCAGGCCGTTCTTGGAGCCAGGCCTATATGTGATGCTGAACTTAAACCTTGCAAAGAACAGGGACCAACGCGCCTGGCGGGCGTTCAGACGCTTGGCAGATCTCAGGTACTCCAGGTTCTTGTGGTCAGTAAGGACCACAAAAGGCAAGGCTGCCCCCTCCAGCCAGTGATGCCATTCTTGCAGGGCGAGCTTGATGGCAAGAAGCTCTCTGTCCCCCACGTCGTAATTTCGTTCCGCCGGGGACAGGCGCCGAGAGAAGAAGGCGCAGGGTCGCTTGACTCCATTGGCTGGGGACCGCTGGGACAACACCGCCCCCACCCCCGTGTCCGAAGCGTCCACCTCCACAATGCACTGCAGCGTGGGATCGACCTGGCTGAGGACCCGGGAGGAGCAGAACTCCGTCTTCAGCACCTGGAAGGCCGAAGCGGCCTCTTCAGTCCACCGGAATGGGGTCTTAGGAGAGGTGAGGCGGGTCAGGGGCCCTACGATGGCTCCAAAGTTCGGGACAAAGCGGCGGTAGAAATTGGCGAACCCGATGAATTGCTGAACTTGCTTTCGGGAAGTTGGTGTGGGCCAATCCACCACTGCTTTGATCTTCGCTGGGTCCGGAAGCACCTGGTCATGGGAGATGACGAACCCCAGGAAGGAAGTTGTTTTGGCGTAGAATTCACATTTCTCCGCCTTGACGTACAGACGGTTCTCCAGCAGTCTCTGCAGGACCCGCCTCACGTGGACCCGGTGTTCATCCCTGGACCTGGAGAAGATGAGAATGTCGTCCAGGTAGACGAATACGAACAGGCCGATGAAGTCCCGGAGGACGTCATTGATGAGGTGCTGAAAGACGGCTGGAGCATTGGTCAACCCAAACGGCATCACGAGATATTCAAAATGCCCGTTTGGGGTTCGGAAGGCGGTCTTCCACTCATCTCCCTCCCGGATCCGGACGAGGTGGTAAGCGCTGCGGAGATCCAGCTTAGTAAACCAGGTCGCCCCCTGGAGGGAGTGGAAGGCAGTGTCCATAAGGGGCAGGGTGTAGCGGTCCTTCTCCGTGATATCATTGAGAGCTCGATAGTCGATACAAGGACGAAGAGATCCGTCCTTCTTTCCAACGAAGAAGAACCCTGCACCTACTGGAGAGGAGGACGGTCGGATGATCCCAGCACTGAGCGACTCCTTCAGGTAGCTGTTCATTGCCTCCTTCTCCGGCGCTGACAGACTGTAGAGGCGTCCTGAGGGTAAGGGCGCCCCCTGGCGGATGTTAATGGCGCAGTCGTAGGGCCGGTGAGGAGGTAGAGACATCGCCTTGGACTTACTGAAAACGGCACCCAGGTCGTGGAATTCTGAGGGCACTAGGGTGAGATCCGGGGGCGCGGTGTCCTGAGCTGTGGGAGGCGAGGACGGGGCGCAGGCCGCGGATTGGAGGCAGGTACCCATGCAGAAAGTGCTCCACGCTGAAACCTTCTCAGTCTTCCAGTCCAAGGCGGGGTTGTGGAGGCGGAGCCAGGGATAACCGAGGATGACAGGTGTTACTGAGGTGGGCAGGACGTAAAAGGAGATATCCTCCCGATGGTTTCCAGAGATGATCACCGGGACAGGGGATGTTTGGTGAGTTACCTTTCCCAGGGAAACTCGGGAGAGATTAACCAGGGCAAGAGGAGTATCGAGGGGGTGACAGTGGATGCCCAGTCGGGTTGCCAGGCTTTGTGAAATAAAGCTACCCTCCGAACCTGAATCCACCAATGCATGTGTGAGATGCCCAGTGAGGTTGTGACAGAAACGGATGGGCAGCATCAAATGTGTGAGGGGACTTAACCGATTAGCGTCCGCGAGGCCCCCTACAGTGACTCGCGGACCACCTCGTTTGGCTTCTCCGGACAATGCTCCACCGTGTGCTGGCTACCTCCGCAATACATGCAGAGGCCCAGGTCACGACGGCGCTGTTTCTCCGCCAGGGGGAGCTTTGTCCGGCCCGTCACCATTGGTTCCGACTCCTCGGAGACCTCCGGCGGCGGCAACGCCAGGGGGCGAGCTTGGGGCAGACGTGCAGAGGTGCCCCGCGAGCGAGAAGACTGCTTCTGCTCGGAGGCGCGCTCGCGCAGCCTGTTATCCATACTGATGGTGAGAGAAATCAGCTCCGCCAGCATCTCCGGGGTATCCCGGCCAGCCAACTCATCCCTCAGACCGGAATTTAGACTGCGGAGGAAGATGCCGCAGAGCGCACGCTCTTCCCAGCCAACTTCCTCCGCGGTAACCCGGAAGTCGATCGCATAGTCGGCCGCCGATCGGCTCCCCTGTTGGAGTCCGAGAAGGCGGTCGAGCTGGTCACTGTCCAAACGCGAATGATCGAACACTTCCAGAAATTGTCGCACGAACTGGCCATAGGTGAGAGTGGCGTAGCTGGGCTTCACCATAATGGCGTAAGCCCAGGTAAGCGCACGACCCTCAAGGAGATTACCTATATAGCCAATTCTGCTATGGTCTGAGGGAAAATCTCCGGGAACGCGAAGAAACACGGACTCACACTGCATAATGAAACCCCGAGCTCCACCCAGCTTACCGCTGAAGCGAGCAGGAGTGGGGATTGGCGTGAGCCGTGTTGGCGCACCCGGAGCAGGCTGGACGGCCACCGGAGCCGCAGGAGCCACGCCACCCGGACGAGCTGAGGGGAACGGCTGCTGGGGGTCCAAGCGGTCTAATCGGTTAGTAATGATAATTAATTGATTCAATATCACCTGTTGCTGATGAGCTATTAAATCCACCCGAGCCCCGAGGGTGGAAAGACGGCGTGCGAGCCCGCTGTCTGCCGAGCCGCTCTGCTGAAGCCGTACTGACATAATGCACGGCCCAGGAGACACACACGCAGGCTCAGGATAGATTTAACAGCTTTATTAGCAACAAGGAAGTGTATGGCTGCGTGTCTGTGGAATAAGAATGTATTGGTGGTGGCGTCTGCATCAGGCACGGGGGCAGGAGGCCGTACAGCCGGACAACCCTGTGGGAAAGAGCAGAGGGAGAAGGGTAACGGGCACCACACCAATACAGGGAATAATGATGGTAGCTGGCTTACTTGGTTGTGAAGGGCGGAGCCCGGGAGACAGCGACCTGCGGTACCTGTGGCAGCAGCGTAGAGCCAACGGCGAGGAGATGAAGTCCGCCGCCGGGAATGTCCACCTGTGCACAGGGGAAGGCTAGAGGAGAGAGGTAAGGGGAGCTTACCCAGGATATCTTCACTAGTAGGTTTGAGGTCCGTAGTAGCAAAGGGGCCGAAGTAGAGAGATGGCTTCAGGCCGAAGCCCAGGGCAGAGTGGATTAAATACCTCGCCGCTGACGAGGAGCAGGTGTGCGCGTGGCTGGCGCCGCTGATGAGCGGCGAGTCATAACAGGGGGGAGATGATATGATGGTGCCTGACCGGGTGGAGTAGGAAGCTGAGGATGGTGAGATGTGGCAGGAGAGCACGCCCAGTCCAAGAGACACACCTACATGGTGGCAACAACCTGAAGGAAAAAGAGAGGTAAGGTGAGAAAGCATGTTCACACTTATAACTTACACTTTGCTTGCCTATTTATGGGCAGTATACCCAGATGAGTATACCCAGATGAATTTTTTGTTAATAGGCAAAAAATTCAGTCCCTCCAGGATTTCGCAATGTTGCGATGGCATCAATTCATACAAAATCAGCCAATCAGCGCAATTGTGCAACCTTGCAACTTTGTCCAATCATCGCAACTTTCCCGCAATTTTGGCCAATCCATTATCGACATTGTCCATAGAGTTGGGCGAGCGATGGAAAACAGGCATCGACAAATCATCATTCTGTTTGCGAGACGTATAGTGAGAGACGACATCTGGAGGCATACGAGGGCTTCCTCAGTGTGCAAAGAAGAAGGGATCTGCTTTGCTGAAGACCTGATTCCAGAGGACTGGCGATCCAGACAAACATTATGGCCAAGAATCGACCAGGCTAGAAAGGAAGGCAAGGCTGCGGGCTTTAGAGGAACATTTTGTTTCATTGAAGGCAAGCGCATTGTGGTTTAGACTGCAGATCTAGGATGATTGCTGATTTTGAAATGAATACACAGTGGAACAGTTCTGAATAAGGGACTTCTTAAGATTTTTCCACTCCACCTCCCAAACTTCTTCAAAATATTTGTTAATGTGTTCTGTGTTCCAGTTAAAAAATGACTTTTCTTTTATTTCTTTTAACACAATGGGACTGAAAGACTCAGTTAAGCGCAAAGCTGTTTTTCTGTTCTGCGAGGGGCAACAAGCACACTGTATATTCCTCCAGGAAACACACTCTGAGGACTGATGTTAAGTTTTGGTCACAGCAATGCGGAGACAAAATCCTCTTCAGCCATGGAACAAATTGTTCAGCCGGAGTTGCCATCTGTTTCAATAGATGTCCTGGTAAGATTCTGTGTAACAAAGCAGATGAAGATGGACATTGGGTTGCCTGTGTTTTGAATATTGATAACATTCTTATTATCCTGATTAACATTTATGGTTATAGCAATGATCAAAAAAATAAGAACTTGTTGCATCAAATCTCTGGTTATAAGTGAACTACATACAAAATTCTCTACTGATCATGTGGTGGTCGCAGGTGATTTTAACTTAACTCCTGATGAGTGGATGGATAGATGGCCTTCAAGGTTCTCAAGGGAATACAGAAACCCATTAAAGGAAAATTTAATTAACAACAATAAATTAATTGATATCTGGAGATATCTGCTGCATCGACCCAAATGGAAATTATGGAAATTGGAATTGTGGCTTAATGCTATTGACACCACTTTTAACAGGAATCGGGCCAGGGGGGAGCCCAAGAATTGGAACTCGTGTTTCGACTGAAGATTGGCATGATCACAGGATTTTCTGTTTGGCCTTGGAGTTTTCCTGGTGTATCGAAATTAAAGTTGGATGAGCTAATCAAATGCGGACCCGGCGTAGCTCCCTCAACAAATTCGTTCAGCTGGGGGGAGCACTGATAGCGGCAAATGGGATTAACATGGAATTTACCATCTGGCATGCACGGAAGAGAGATGGACTCTCTTGGACATGTTACCTATGTTTCTGTAGGTGGATAACATCTGGAGTCGCTGAGTGCTCTCCAGAGAATGATTCTAAAGCCTGTAAATTGTGATGCACAGAATCGCATGAGAGGTGAAATTTTTATGCTCTAAGTGAACTGTGCCTATTGACCTTGATTCGGCGCCCTGAAGACTTCATTCATTCCTCCTGGGAAGATAAGGCTCAAGGGAGTTTGGCTTCTTTCTTAACCCAAACAATTAACATCAATTGCTGTTGTTCAGCAGACTGGACTCTTCAAGGACAGCGCTATCATGTGTCTAATACAGAACTTTGCCATCTGGCATGCACGAAGAGAGAGAGACTCTGGACATGCTTATCTGCGTTTTGAAAACATGATTATAACAACTATCCGTTGCCAGGAGGCGCCCCCCTCTGTTGTACATCAACAAATGATACATTCAACACTGCACTCACACTGATTATATATGCTGATTACACACACTGGTCTCTCATCACTCTTTGTCAACGTGTGTATTGTTTGACTGCTAAATGTGCATTGAGGTTTTTTTTTCTTGTAATCATAATCTCGCTCACTGAGCGCTATTCTGATAACTATGTTTTTTTCTCTCACCTACTGTGTCATTCCCTACCCCTTCACTCTTTACCCCCACTGTATGACTGGCGCCTCAAGACTGCCGCGGCGCTGGGATGCGCTTATAGAGCGCGCCCAATGTCAAGTCAAATTTCAATTCTCCTGTATGTCTTGCACGTACGGTAGTATTGACAATAAACCTTAATTGATTGAATTGATTGATTGATTGAGAACCTTGAACAAAGATGTTAAACAATTTACCTGGTACAAACCTAATGGTCAAATTAGATCATGTATTGATTACACTGGTCAACACCAAACTTATTGTATAAGGGTTTTTTTTAGCTGATTTAGGACAATTTTGACGTGCTGAATCCAAAAATTACATTGGTTTTGCTCAATCAGGTCAACTTTTTAAATTATGGCCACATGTTGTTTTATATGTTTTTGTTTACATGTATGGGGATTTTCGCTTTATATGATGCAAAATTCTTTTTTACGTCTTGAAATTCTCTGAATTTTGAACAATGATGACGTAGCATTCAATTTACATGTACTTACCTTCATATAAAGGTACAAAAGTACTTAGTACTTACTTAGTACTGTTTACAAAATAAACAGTACTAAGTACTAAGTAAGCACAGGTTTTTACTTAGTACCTGATTGAGAGAAACGGATGTCATTTACGGATTCAGTGGTGCAAAATTGTCTTAAATCAGTTGGAAAAACGCAGACAACTTACAAAAAAATTATTTTTGTAACCCTGTGTAATCAATGCACATTCTTATTTTGCCATTTTTTCTTTCTTGCGATGATGATTGGCAAGGCATAGGGCAAGCGAAACTCTTTGATGATGCCTGTAGCCAGCAATTTTTGTAAGTGACGGCGGACATTGTTGATATCAGCGGGGGCCAACTGCCTGACTCTCTCTCTGAAGGGTCTTGGATCTTTGAGCCTGATGTTATGCTCCACCCCTTTTGCTAGTCCAACATCCCATTCTGACAGTGAGAATACTTCTGGGCACCCTTCCAATTTCTGTGACAGTCTTATTTTCCATTGTTCAGGAATGGGAGAGTCACCAAAACTGAAGACAGCCGGGTCAAGCTTTTGAGACAGTACTTGGCTGGGCCGGACTTGGGTGACTATATCAGCTTTGTGGACATGAGCGAGGACAGTGCCTTTGGGAATCGACTTGGACTTCACAGACTCGTTTTTTAGAAACAGCAAATCTGTTCATGTCCATTTCAGTAATAATTCAGAAATAATAATTTTAAAGATTATTCACTGGCCACGGGGCACTCATCGGCCCCGTGCGCCGACGATCCACAGCCATTCAACGTGTTGGAACTCAGAGCAAAGCAGACTGTGTTTTTCACCCCTCCCCCATTCCCCCCACGGACTAACATTCCGTCCGACACTCCTTGACAGCAGGACAGTTCTACTGGAGCGTCAACCCCCGCTGCAGCCTCCATGGGCGCTGACTTGAGCCCAAATGACCGGGGGGTCACAGCCCCTTCGGGGTGTTCGGCGGGGGGGGGGAGGAGGGCTGTGTGGTGACACCAGCACACTGTGGATGGACATTATCTCTCAACCAGAAGCAGACAGAGGGGCACAACAATGGACTAAGGGAGGTAGCCCCCCACAGGGGTAATTACACCAGACTTTAAGGTGCCTTTGCCACCTGCTGCTATAAGCTATAGCAAAGGGAGGCGAATGTATTGTAGGAAGGTAACATGTGTTATGTTAATTGTGCCACACAGTGCTTTTGTATGTGACATGTGTTATTATAATCTTGCCACTCATGGCCTTTGTCAGACCTCATTAATATGTGCTAGCCTCAGTTTCTACGCGCAGGTCAATAAAGCTTTATAAGAGAGCACAAAGAAACTGAGGCAGGCCTTTCCAGACTAGGCTCTTCACGGCCCCAGCGTCCATGCTGGGGTCACAGGCTGTACATATGATAGAGGGTTCAATAAAGAATCTATGTCGTCCTATGCTCATGCCTCGCCTCCACATCCTTTCCCTTTTACCCTCTACAATGCAATAAGTAATCTTTATTTCAGACACACAAGTGGGTCCATATAGAATAAGGAAGGCTAGGGGTATCAGGGAAACAATAAACAACACGGCAGCAATAAGAACAGCATAACAGTCTTTAAGAAAAGAGTTTTTGTAGAGGCAGTTGTGCCAGTGTCTTCTGAGAGCAGAGGTGTATCTGAGACTGCTCTGCCTAAGGCTTATCAGGGTCTGTATGATGCTGTTTTCCGAGTCATCCAGATGACACATAAAACTGTACATAAGTTTCCTCAGTAGTGCCTTGCATGCAGGAATACCACATGTCATAAACAGCTGGCTGGTGCTGTGCCATCTGGGCACCTGAAGCAGCAGCCTCAGTGCATCGTTTTAGGCCACAGTCAGCCTTCTCATACTATCAGTCCTGCAGCAGCTCCATAGGTGTGCAGTGTACAGAGGAGTACAGAGGAGTACAGTAAGCTCTGAACAGAGAAGATTTAATATTTAGAGAGCACATACTAAACTTTCTCAGTAACATTTTGGCTTGATCATACAATTTACGGCACTGCCTGTAGATATCTCTGCCATCTCTCAAATCATCAGTGATGATGTGACCCAAGTATTTTATTTCCTTGCATGTTGCAAGCGAAGTATCACACAATTTAAAGGTAGGAAAAACTAGTTCCCCGTCCTCTCTGCATCTCACAATCATGACATTACTCTTCGTAGCATTAAATTTGATGTGATCATTGCCATATTGTGAGCAAACTCTTAACCCCTTGACGCCTGTTGTCGCGAATTCACATCAAACCGCTTCCGCTCCAAATGCAACCAAAATACTGTCTGTATTCCTCCACTTCCGGTTGGAGCACTTCCAACACATACCTAGGAACCTTTTGCAAGCATTAGTTTCTCGTAGGAACGGTCAGAGACGGCGCACCATCCATTTCCTGATTGCTAGGGTTAGGGTTAGGGTTATAGTTTGGCAGTCATGAGAGTTGAAAATACTGAAAATAACTTTGTTGCATAAATAAAAGACTCTTCATACTTGAGATGGGAACAGGTGCTTTTTTACCATTTTTTTTTTACCATAGATGCCTGTTATCGCTAATTTGCATCATACCTAAAATTATATCTATTTTATGTGCTATAGTCAAATTAACTTTCTCAACTTAATTTAGCATCTACTTGAAAGCAAAAACACAAGTGAATTTTTTTTTTCATAATTGGAAATAAATTCAGGCGTTAAGGGGTTAATAGTTGTTGCAACCCAGCACTATAAGAACTCATTATTACTAGGTCTTCTGCATACATGAGATGATTGATAACAGAGCCACCCACAACACAGCCTGTGTTACATCCGTTCAGTTGTGTCGACAGATCATCCATATATACATTAACCAGAATAGAGGGCAAAATTCCACCTTGGTATACACCGTTGCTCACATGAAAGGGAGTTGATAGAATGTTTTACAAACATGGTCTGATTAGCATACCAGAAAACCATCCATCCATCCATCTTCTACCGCTTTTCCGGAGGTCCGGGTCGCGGAGGCAGCAGTTCAAGCAGAGAAGCCCAGACTTCCCTCTCCCCAGCCACCTGCTCCAGCTCTTCAGAGGGGGTACCAAGGCGTTCCCAGACCAGCTGGGAGACATAGTCTCTCCACCGAGTCCTGGGTCTGCCCCGGGGTCTCCTCCCAGTGGGACGTGCCTGAAACACCTCAAGTGGGAGGCGTCCAGGAGGCATCCTAATCAGATGCCCATACCACCTCAACTGACTCCTTTCAATGTGGAGGAGCAGCGGTTCTACTCTGAGCCTCTCCCGGATGACTGAGCTCCTCACCCTATCTCTGAGGGTGAGTCCAGCAATCCTACGGAGAAAGCTCAATTCAGCCGCTTGTATCCGTGATCTCGTTCTTTCGGTCATTACCCAAAGCTCGTGACCATAGGTGAGAGTAGGAACGTAGATTGACTGGTAAATCGACAGCTTTGCCTTAGAACTAAGCTCCCTCTTCACCACAACAGACCGGTACAATGTCCGCATCACTGCAGATGCTGCTCCAATCCGTCTGTCGATCTCTCGCTCCATTTTCCCCTCACTCGTGAACAAGACCCCAAGATACTTAAACTCCTCCACTTGGGGCAGGAGCCTGTCCCCAACCCGGAGAGGACAATCCACCTTTTTCCGGCTGAGGACCATGGACTCGGACTTGGAGGTGCTGATTCTCATCCCAGCCGCTTCACACTCAGCGGCAAACCGTCCCAGCAAGAGCTGTAGGTCATTGCTGGATGAAGCCAACAGGACAACATCATCTGCAAACAACAGAGATGAGATCCTGTGGTCACCAAGCATGACACCCTCCATTCCCTGGCTGCGCCTAGAAATCCTGTCCATAAAAATTATGAACAGGATCGGTGACAAAGGGCAGCCCTGGCGGAGTCCACCTCTCACTGGGAATGACTCCGACCGAGTGTTGGCAATACGAACCAAACTCTCACAACGGACGTACAGAGACCGAATAGCTCGTAACAACAAGCCCGATACCCCATACTCCCGAAGCACCCCCCACAACAATCCACGAGGGACGCGGTCAAATGCCTTCTCCAAGTCCACGAAACACATGTAAACTGGTTGGGCAAACTCCCACGAACCCTCAAGAATTCTCGAGAGGGTAAAGAGCTGGTCCGATGTGCCACGGCCAGGACGAAAACCACATTGCTCCTCCTGAATCCGAGGTTCGACCAACGGCCGGACTCTCCTCTCCAGTACCTTGGCATAGACCTTCCCAGGGAGGCTGAGGAGTGTGATCCCTCTAAAGTTGGAGCACACCCTCCGGTCCCCTTTTTTGAAGAGAGGAACCACCACCCCGGTTTGCCATGCCAAAGGCACTGCCCCCGACCTCCACGCAATGTTGCAGAGGCGTGTCAACCATGACAACCCAACAACATCCAGGGCCTTGAGGTACTCAGGGCGAATCTCGTCCACCCCCGGGGCCCGGCCACCAAGGAGATTTTTAACCACCTTGGCGACCTCAGCCCCTGTGATAGGCGAGTCATCCCCCTCGTCCACAAACCCTGCTTCCTCTGTGGAAGGCGTATCAGTGGGATTGAGGAGATCCTCAAAGTATTCCTTCCACCGCCCGACGATATCCCCAGTTGAAGTCAACAGTGTCCCATCCGCACCATACACAGTATGGACGGGGAGCTGCTTTCCCCTCCTGAGCCGCCGAACAGTTTGCCAGAATCTCTTTGAAGCCGACCGAAAGTCTTGTTCCATGGCCTCACCAAACTCCTCCCATACCCGGGTTTTTGCTTCAGCAACCACCCGAGCTGCACTCCGCTTGGCCTGCCGGTACACCTCAGCTGCTTCGGGAGTCCCACAAGCCAACCAAGCTTGATAGGACTCCTTCTTCAGCTTAATGGCCCCCCTCACCACTGGTGTCCACCACTTGGTTCGGGGGTTGCCACCACGAGATGCACCGACCACCTTGCGGCCGCAGCTCTGGGCCGCCGCTTCAACAACAGAGGTGGAGAACATGGCCCATTCAGACTCCATGTCTCCAGACTCCCTCGGAATGTGGTTGAAATTCTTCCGGAGGTGGGAGTTGAAGACCTCCCGGACAGGGGCCTCAGCCAGACGCTCCCAGCACACCCTCACTATATGTTTGGGTCTACCAGGTCTGAATGGCTTCCTCCCCTGCCATCGGATCCAACTCACCACCAGGTGGTGATCAGTTGACAGCTCTGCACCGCTCTTTACTCGGGTGTCCAAGACATACGGTCGCAGGTCTGATGATACGATAACAAAATCAATCATCGACCTGCGACCTAGGGTGTCCTGGTGCCAGGTGCACATATGGACACCCTTATGCTTGAACATGGTGTTCGTTATGGACAGACTGTGGTTAGCACAGAAGTCCAATAACTGAACACCACTCGGGTTCAGATCGGGCAGGCCGTTCCTCCCAATCACCCCCCTCCAGGTTTCACTGTCGTTGCCCACGTGCGCATTGAAGTCCCCCAGTAGGACAATGGAGTCTCCAGGAGGAGTACCCTCCAGCACCCCAGTCACAGACTCCAAAAAGGGTGGGTACTCTGAAACATCATTTGGTGCATAGGCACAAATGATGGTCAGGACCCGTTTCCCAACCCGAAGGCGCAGGGAAGCAACCCTTTCGTCCACCGGGGAAAACTCCAATATAGAGGCAGCAAGGTGGGGCAATACAAGAATACCCACCCCTGCTCGTCGCCTCTCACCCGGGGCAACTCCAGAAAAGGCCAAGCTCCAGCCCCTCTCCAGGAGACTGGTTCCGGAACCGGAGCTGTGTGTTGAGGTGAGGCCGACTATATCTAGCAGGTATCGCTCAACCTCGTACACCAGCTCAGGCTCCTTCCCCGCCAGAGAGGTGACATTCCACGTACCAAAAGCCAGTTTAGAAAGCTTGGGATCGGTCCGCCAAGGCCTCCGCCTTTGACCGCCACCTAATCCACATAGCACCGGACCCCCATGATCCCTCCTGCAGGTGGTGAACCCACTGGAGGGCGGACCCATGTAACTCCTTCGGGCTGAGCCCGGCCGGGTCCCATGGGTGGAAACCCGGCCACCAGACGCTAGCCTTCGAGCCCCTCCCCCAGGCCTGGCTCCAGGGTGGGGCCCCGGTAACCCCATACCGGGCGGGGTACACTGAATCCTTGATATACAATTTATCATGAGAGTCTGTTGGATCGTTCTTAGTCTGGCCCTTCACCCAGGACCAGTTTGTCTTGGGAGACCCTATCAGAGGCAAATTGCCCCTGGACAACATAGCTCCTGGGATCACTGAGGCACGCAAACCCCCCCACCACGATAAGGTGACGATCCATGAAGAGGACCAGAAAACCAGAATTCTAATTAAATACTTGGGAACACCTCTCAATAGCAATTTCATAAATAGTTTTTCATGATTAATTCTATCAAATGCTTTGGATGCATCGATAAAACCCAAGAAGACAGAGGAATTAAGGCTTCTATACTTTGGCACTAATTCCTTTAGAGCAAATATACACATATCAGTGCCATTCTTTCTTTTAAAACCAAATTGACTGAGTTGAAAAAACAAATATCTCCAACCGTGTGAGCAAAATTCTTTCCAACACTAGATAGAATACTAGCTAGAGCAATTGGCCTATAATTCTCAACACTGTTTAACTTTGCAGCTTTTGTCCTTGATAACAGGAACTAGTACCACAGACACAACAGAGTCTGGGAGGACACCATGAACGAAAAAAAACAAAACAAAAAACAGTAAAACACATAGAGAGCAGTGGACAAACCTTATTGCTTGCATTTTTGAGATGTTCTGCTACAAGGTCCAGTCCACAAGCCTTCCTGTCCTCAAGCATCATAATTGCATCACACACCACCATGGGCTGAACCACCATGCCCTCAGGGCAGTCTACACTGTCCATAGTGAATACATTACCCCTGACACAGTTGAAGAGTTCAAAATAGTGATCACACCACATCTCAGCTATTTTCTCAGGGCCACTCATACCCCCTATGTTAGATGGTAAGGAGGATTTAACATTATTCATGACTTTAACCTCGCTCCAGAAATCATAAGAATTCTTAATCTGCAAGCTCCTGGCAAGCGGCTCAGCCCACATTTTGTTATTATTTCTTCTAATAAAACGAAGAGCATGTTTAAATCTTGCATTAGTTTGTTTTTTTAATTTCAAGCAATGGTCCCTGTCTGGGCCGACCTGCTTCAGACCAGAGAATAAAGGCCTCCCTATCTGCGGTGTGTTGTTCTAACACAAACTCATTCCATCCAGGTTTGATGTTAACCTCCCTGTTTGGCTTTCTGCAGAATGGTTTACTACAGCTGATGAGAACGTTAACAATAGCATCATACATATCACAGATATCCTAGCATGCTGTGGATTTTTACAATTCATATCCGAGCATGCCAGAGTATTCCTGGGAATATGGATCCTGCTAAGCAGGTTGTCAGTTACAGTGGCGTATTTATTTAACTCTTCCTGTGTTAGGCTAGACCAGTCCAGCTTCCCTGACCAAGCAACACCGCCATCAGCAGAGACAGCCCCCACATTTAGAAACATGCCAAATGGTATGTGATCAGAAGTAGCCAGCAGACTTGGCATGTGGGGAGTCGTGTGGGTCCGGCCCTTTGTTCGCTATTGTGACTATTGTTGCTGTGCATGTTTGTGTGTGCAAGATGAGTGGGAATGGGTGTGGCTGCTCCATCATGTTTGTGGTGCTGGGAGCACCAGGGCACAATGCTGGTGGGTCCTGGGCTGCTCGGCCTGGCGGCCCTCGCCCTGACTTGGGATTTGGGGGCAGTGGGTGGCCTCATGAACCAGTTTGCGAGCTGATTTCCGGGGGGAGCGGGGGGGGGGGCTCGCTTTTGGACTGCCTCCCTCCTAGTCTTATTTCCCGCCCACCTTCCCTTGATTCTAGGTGGATATACATCCTTTTGGATACATTTAGGGCTTTGGGGTGGGGGTGTGCCGCACTGTGTCTGTGAAGGGGATACCTCTGCTGCACGGTGGGGCAGCCCTCACCTCAATTTTAATTGCATTTTAGACACTGAGGGCTTGGGGGGATGGGGGCATGGCTGCATATCGCAGTGGCTAGTGGTGCTCCAACCACCATCCCCCCAATTTTAACTGCACTATGGTAGTCCACACATTTACACACAATCACATCATACAACCAACATACACCTACCATGTTTGTGCAAGGGGGAAGGGGAGTGGGAGTCTTCCCCTGGGGGCCCGGTAGGGGGCCTGGGACCCGTCATGTTGTCAAAATCCCTGGGTGCTGCTGAATGTATAGATACAAGCAAGGGAGTGAGAGAGGGACTGAATATGAGAGTAAGCGAGAGTGAGGGAGTGATGAATGGAGATGGTGGGTTGGTTTTTTGTGGCCCTTTGCGTGTCGGGTGACATCTTGGGGCACTTGCAGTGATCTGCTGATCAGTCACTCGGGTGGGCGCTGGGGGTAGGGGTCTGCTTCTGTGGCCGTGACCGCCCTGGAGTGGGTCGGCGGGGGGTGGCCGCTGGCCTGTGCCGGAGGTCTCCCCAGCCGCTGCCGGGCGCTGGTGCGCATTCAGGTTCACTGCATCTGCATCACAGTTGCCCTAAGAAATAAGGGTGGATGAGTGTGAGGGAGAGAGGACGAATGGATGTGAGTAGGTTGGAGTGTGAGTGAGAGTGCATGCGTGGGTGAACGAGAGTGGGTGTGGGTGACCCTGAGGGTGAGTGGGAGTGAGATTGAATGGGTACAGGAGTGAGAGAGAATGGGTAGGTCCGGGAGTTTGAGAGTGGGTGAGTGAGAGTGAGAGTGACGGAGTGCATGTTGGTGCATATGAGAGCATGAGGGTGTGAAGATGTGGGGATGGGTGTGTCTGCAAGTCGGGAGGTGTTGGATTGAGGGGGGTAGTGCTTCTCGGCTGTGTGGGCTCCCCTGGGCGGTGGGGGGACTTCTTTGGGCATGTGGATCCCTGGGGTGTGCGGCGGTGACACTGGGGGAAGGCGGACCTGCTGTGGGGGTGCCTGGGGGGACTCGCGCCGGGGGTCGGGGGCTAGTCTCCGGCCCAGGGGGTGGGGCCCTGACCTCCTGGCACCTTGGGCCTGGGTACTAGCGTTGGCCCCACTGAGGGGGTAGGTGGGTGGGGGTTGGTGGGCGTGGGGGTGTGGGCCCACCATGCCGGCCGCCTGGCCTCCCTCAATCGTCCCTCCGGGGGCAGATGCCTTGCTTTCCTGGGGCTTACTGACTTCATTCATTTGTGCCCTGTGGGGGTTAGCAGCGCTGCCTTGCCTGCTCGGGGTTCCCGGGGGGGGGGGGGCGGTTGTTGCGACCGGTCCCCCTCTTCATATGTTTCCTGACAAACCACTCACATGCACACACTTATTTTGTGCGCGCTCTCATATATACACACATGGACAAATGTCTCTCCTTTAACAGGTGCGGATACCAGACTCGTGTTGAGACATCTTCGGCGGAAGAAGCAGTTTGTCTTCTGTTTGTTTTAGTTGTTGGTTTGTTTGTCTTTCTCTCCGTTCCCCTCCCTTTTCTTTCCCCCTCCACACACTTCCTTTCCCCATTCCACATCCTGTCGGGTCTTCCATGGGTAAAAAAATTTAAATAAAGTATTGAAAGTTATTACAGGAGGAGTTTACAACAATATACAGTACATAGTTAAGTACTGTATAAAGCTCCTTTTGGCAAAGTAAATCTGTTTTGGCACAATAAGGGTAACAGATCTCTGTTCTGCTTACCTAGCTGCCTGACAGGACAAGGGGGGGAAAAAAGTAGCCAGCCAATAATAGATGCACATGTTGCTTAGTGATGCATGAGCATCCGCTGTACATATACAGTGATCAAGCCAAGAAGTGGAGTGCCAGGCTTTGCTAATGTAGGTGTAGCTTGTATCAGGCAGAAGCATTTTGCTGGACACAATAAGATTACCGTTTGCAGATGTTTCGCAAATATAGAATTGGTATCAAACAGATCTGCATTAAAATCTCCCATAACAAAGACACAAGCTGAATCATTATCCTCAATGAAAGAATTCACAAATGCTAATCTGTTCATAAATTCATCTTCAGACTGAAGATACCATCCTCATATGGTGCATAAATATTTATAATTGTAAATTTCATTTCATTCAATTTGATTTCTATCCCCAAAGACCAGTCTACATTCAATCTCACCACATTTACTATACAGTGATCCCTCGCTACTTCGCGCTTCACCTTTCGCGCCCTCAGTGCATCGCGGATTTTTCAAAAATATTCATCAAAAATTCAAAATTGAGAAATAATGGGCGGGCGCTAGCAGAAGGCAGGGAGACTACATTAGACCATCAGGTATCAACACGGAGAGCCGCACAACTCAAAAAATCCACCTCTCTGTTGTCTCGTGTTGGCTCGGCTCGGAAATCTCGCAAGCTGATTGGCCGAGACGTTTCACCCCGCAAGCTGATTGGCCGAGACGTTTCACCCACCTCCTCTCCCTGCCGAGCGCCCATGAAGGGAAGGAAGACCGCATTCATTGCTCTTTATCGCTCGTGTTACGTAGTCTAGCCGCGTGGAACTTTTTGCTGTTCTCTTGTGCCATTTTGTGCGAAATAGTCTTCCTGTCGAGCCACTACGCCGCCTCCTGCAGCTTCTCCAGCTGCCCTCGACGATCCTGCGCCTCTAGCACCTGACGATGAGGCGTCACCTGAGGAGCAGTAAAGCTCTCATTAACCTGTGAAGTAAATCATCTTCATCTTGAGTTACGTATCTTGTTATAAGAATAAAAGAGTTCTAAAAACATATTTATGTACACTTTATTTACATCTACGTATGTATGTACACGTACACACACACACACACGTATCATAGAGAGAGAGAGTGAGAGAATGAACGTACGTATTATTTATGGATGACGTCATTAGGGGTGACGCTACTTCGCGGTTTTTCACTTTTCGCGGTCGGTTCTGGAACCCATTAACCGCGATAAGTGAGGGATCACTGTATAGTCATATTTTGTGTTCCATAGAATAGCCACTCTACCGGGAATCCTGCCACGGACCGTGGAAATTGTTATGTAAAGTGTTTAATTTGTCTAAGTCCTGCTTGGCAAGCCAGGTTTCTTGAAGACACAGAGTGTCACATTCTTCCAAGAGTTTGACAACAACCAGATGTTGCATCAACAGCACTATGACCCACACTCAGGCCACGCGCATTATATGATACAAGCTGAATTGTTACTTTTTAAATTTTTATTCCACAGAGGGGGACAGGTGCAGCTCACCGCCTCCAGCCACAACGTCACCAGCAGCAGGCTCCTCCCATGCACGAAAGCTTTCCACTGCAGTGTCACCAGCAGCAGGCTCCTCCTGTGGGCAATGGCTTTCCTCTCGACCAACTGGATTTCCCAAAGCTGCTGCAAATCCTCCCACTGCATCTCTTCTCGGCCAGCACATATCTTCGTGACCCAGTTTCTCTTTCAAATAGTCACGGAGGCTGGCAGCCTCCTGTCCCAGATCAAATTTGGTTGCAAACACTCTCACCAGCTTAGTTTTGACAGCTTGCATGTTGGAAATCTTACCGATTCCAACTACTCCTGCTTGTCTCCATTCACATTTCCCTGTAGCTTGTGTGCGGCGAGTTTTAGTCAGAGATGTAGAACCTCCAGGCTCCACCTTCCATTGGTGTTTTTCACCACAGTTGTCCACTCCTGACTCCGAAGGCTCTGCATTTACTATTGCAGCCCAGGTCAGCGGAGCAGGCGCAGGAGATTCCAGCTGCATCGGGTCTCTGCTAGCGGCATCCTCAGCTGTCTGTGGCAGAGCATGGGCGTCGATCATGGGGTCAGGAGCACTGGGGCCGTCTGGCTTCTCTATAGCAGTAACTCGTCTGTCCAGCGAAGCAGTCACATCCTGCAGAGTCTCACGAACATTTGTCTGTGTTACGAGGGTCTTTTTCATACAGCAGACATCAGAATTTATTTCCTCAATTTTCCTGAGTAACGCTGATACATCAATGTGGTTGAAAGAAACTGGGGAAAGCTCATCCAGGAAATGCGACACGAATCATGTTATATTTTCACCAAGCTCATTCAACACTCTCAGGTATAGTTTCACATTATTCACGTCCTTTTGTGCGCCTTATGTAGAATATTGCATTGTTTGCTTGGACATAGCTCAAACAGGGTCCGCTAAATTAGCGGACTCCGCTTTGAAGCCTCAATTCGGTCAGAGCTGAAACTATTAGTTACCAGCATGGCGATTTCATTGTTCATTGTTCTCATCTGGATCACGAGAAAGTTAAGCAGCTCATCAGTAAGTTCATCAATATTAAAATGGGAATACCTAAAATTTAATATTAGAAGATACTCAATAGCATTTGGTAAAACGCTGGAAAAGGAACGCAGAGCAGAAGAAACAAATGTGGTTAATGATGGAATAATGATGGAATAATTTTGTATTCTTTATCTTTGGCACCTCAGAATCTGGATGAATTGTGTACAAGGTCGACCAGCTGGACATTTATCTGGTTGTTCTCATGCGAACGTTTTGTGTTGTTATGATTGTGTTTGAGAAGGGAGACAGTTTGGAAGAACCAGCCTGAACCAGATATTCTCCCATGGACAGCTTTGAGATAACAGGATGCTTAAAGACTGAAAGTTGTGTATGTGATTCAGAACAATTTCCAGAGCCGACTCTGAGTGTATCACTTATTGTTCTCCACTGATCAGTGCAAATTAAATTTGCTGAAACTTCAATCCTGCCTGATTCTTTGACTGAAGGATTTTTCCAACATATTTGACGCACCGAACAGGGACTCCAGACATCTTTTCTCCAGACCTGTGGCGCTTTGGACCATTCTCTCTGCCTGTGCATAGGCTGCTGGAAAGACCTCCCACCCGCCTCCCAATTGGAAGCGGTTGGCTGAAGTGAGGCGACAGTGAGGCGGTGTGGAGCGCCCAGGCGGAGAGAGTGACGGAGTTGAACCAGGGCAAACTGAATTGAGTAAATTTAATTATATTTATTAGAGATAAATATAATTTATTAAATAAACTTAATTATATCTATTAATGGTTTAGACGTCTGGTGCAGTTGGTTCCAGTCCGGTCATGGGATTATGCGTAGAATTTGGTACCGGCGGGTTTGAGTCTGGTTGGGAAAGTACCGTGGTTAAACGGAACTGCTCAGTAAAAAATGCATTTTTACTGGATTTTAATTGAGTCTAAAATCGTGGATAGGTGCGCGGAAGGATACATAGTACCGCGGAATGATATCGTGCGGAGCGCAGACCGGGGAATGGTATCAGCGGTGGAAGGTACAGTACCCGTGGAGTGATATCAGGGCAGAGTGCACATCGTGGAGTGATATCAGCGCGGAAGGTTACAGCAGCGGTGGAATGTACAGTACCCGTGGGGTAATATTAATAGCCAAAATAAACTAGAGAAAAAAAAATATAGAGAAAAAATATAGAGAGAAAAATACAAGGAAAATAGTTATAATAAGAAATAGCCTTAAAATAATGAGTAACTTTAACAACTAAAATACCATAAGAAATAACTCAAAATAAACTAAAAATGGAATTAAATAGCCTTTAGACTAAGATAAAATAATTAAATTAAAATAATAACAGCAGTTTGTTCATCTGGTCGTTCGTGTGTGTTTGTGTGTGTTTTTAATAAATAACGTTTTTACGGGTTACTTTGAAGAAAGAATGGGCAATTGTTGTAGTAGAGGGAGAGATCACGAGAGGCAGGAAGAGAGCGAGATCTTGCGACGTGGCAGAAAGAGAGGTTGCGTGTACTGTTGCGGAGCGCGAGAGAATGAGATTTTTGTTTTAACGGGGGGCGGCAAATATGTGCACAGGAAGGATAAAGATAGTACTCGGTATTTAGCGAAATGGCGGAAGCGTTTTGGCTTCTCAGGATGGTTAAAAGTGATGGACTGCGGGAATCTCGTTTCTCAAATAAAATGGGTATCAGATGACAGTAGGCGAAAGCAGCTGAAATATGGGTTAGTTGAGGCACAGCAGTGGCTTGAGACGGCAAAAAAAAAACGTCAGGCTGACTTGGACCTTGTGACGGTAAAATCTAAATCTGATGATAAATCTGAAAAAAATCGACCATGGTAAAAAAAAAAAAAAAAAAGATTTGACTAATATGTGTTCTGTCTTTTCCATGGTGCAAGGGGCCGTGTTTCTGCTCCTCCTCCATATCCCCCACTGTTGAGCCCATCTACCCCAATCTCACAGAACTCCAGGCTGGAAAAGCTGCGGCTGGTGTCACCCCGCCTCCGCTCATCTCTGCTCCTCTGCCCGCTGACATCAAACCCAAAAAGCAAAAGAAAGACTAGGGTACCCAGGATCAGCCACCAAGGGGCGCCAAAGAGTTAAGTAAATATGCACACCCTTATCTACATTCTCCATCAATTCGACCCATTAAACCTGAAAATTATGAAACACATGTTGTCACTGAACAATATCCTATGATTGAACTTTCAAATCCAGCTTATGTCGGACCACCGGGAGAAGGTGAGGCTAACCCAGGTGCACCACAGTTTCAACCCACAGTTCTGGTCTACAGACCATGGACTGATATGGATTTCTCTTAAGTAATGAAAGAAATTCTGCATCCAAATGATAAACCCAGAGTTTTTAGAAGGAATAGCAAATCTCCTTGACAGCTTTAAATTAAATGGTCATGAGACAGAACGAGCTTACAGAAGTGTTTTGAAAGTTAATTGGTGTACGGTGTTGGGTAATTGGAGATCAAGAGATGCTGCTGGGAGAATTCTTCCTCCAAAAAGTTCTGACTTACAACATCATGTAAGAGAGTTAAATGATCGCATTCAAAATAAATGGCATGTAAAGCATGACTGGACCAGAATTCAAACCACAAAAGGAGGATGAAAGTGTTGAGGCCTATAGAACTGGGTTACAAGAGGTTTTTGATAGCCATTCTGGTTTAACAAAGGCTGAGAATGATTCAGGTGTGGAGCCTTATTGGCAGCATTTGGAAAGTGTCTTTTTGCAAAACATGCACCCACACCTGGCTGATTATGTCCACAAACATTTGGTCACATACCAAATGTGACCTGTGCATTTGGTGATGTGTTAACCTATGCAAAACATGCAGAGACAATAGAGGAGGAAAGGAAAGAGAAGAAGACAAAAAACTAAAAGAAAAACCAACTCCTATTTATGTGATTACTGACACGGGGGGGGGGGGGGGAGAGCTGAGCTTCCCCCAATTCTATCTTTCAGGGTGGCACCAGAGCAATACCTCAGTGGTGGAGGGGAGACGGAAGGAGGCATGGGGCGGGCTGGCAACGGCAAGGGGAACGTGACGTTTGTCATCAGTGTGGACAAAAGGGCTATTGGCGGAAGCAATGTCCTGAATGCCAGTAACAGCGGGGAGGGGATGGAGAACCTCATGGGCCGACTGCCTGACTGACCGTACCAAAGATAAGTGCAACTATTGACGCTAACACTTTGATTTGATGCTGACAATGCAGTGTTTACCTGAAGTGATGTTGCAAGTTCAGGACATTCCAATAAAGTTTTTATGTGACACAGGAGCGTGCAGATCTCACTTCCGCCCTCCAAAGAGAGCAGACGCTTTTCCTCCCAGCTCCGGCTTCTTATCTCTTCCTTCCCTAACTGACTGGATCCCAGCTTGCTATTGTCTGTCTGCGTGCCTTTACTGCTGATTATCAAACAAAATTATGGATTTAATAAGCTGGGCTTTGAATGCAATTGACACTGTTTTTTCAACGAGGAAAAGTGGCCCGGGGGAGCCGATTTGCCCCGCAGGTACAGCGGCCGCGGGTTATTTGAAGGACACAAGTAATTGGAAACTCTTGTGCCTGTGTGATCTCTCTATCGAAGATGTTGAAGATTTATACCTCTTCGTAGCAATGGTCATCGGAATTTTACTGATTGGATCTGGGATTGTTCTGGTGTACCGCAAATTGAAGAAGATGGATCGAGCCTATCAAAAAGCAGACCCGGCGAGGCTTAACCATCAAATTGACCAATTGGGCAGGACTCTTGACAGCGGCTAATGGAGAACTGTCTAGGAAGATGGATTACATCACGATTACGCTGAGAGCCGTCCATGATAATTTCAACGTCCAGCCATGAAGGATTTGAGCACTGAATCTGTAAGAGAATATAAAGTTTCTTCTCTGAAGTCAGTGCTATTCGACCTGTTTTGACGCCCTTAGCTCACAGTCCTCCAGATTATCTTCAGTTTTACTTGTTTTTCATAACATGGCGGGCAGCATTTGACTCTCAAGGACAGCCAGCTGTCTGGCAAACCATTCCATCTGCCGTGCCAAGGACACGCGCCTTTGCCCAGACGGCCCAGACAAAACATCTGCTGCTGAAGAGACTTTGTTGTCCTTAACTGATATCAACACCCTCACTCAACACCTTCACTCACACTGACTCACTATACTGACGTGAAGATTACTCATTCACTGCTCTCTTTGTGTCATTGTATGGATTCTATTGTCTGCTATTTGTGCATTGAGAGTTTTTTTTCTTGTAATCATAATATTGATCATATATATGAACTGTATTCTGACAAACAATGCTTTTTTTCTCTCTCCTATTGTGTTTATCCTTTTTCTCCCCCATTGCTTCCTGTTCCCATTCTGCTGACAGGCGCGTCACCGATGCTGCCGCGTCACTGAAAATGTCAACTATATCATTCTCAGTGTCAAGTCAAATCCCTCATATATTTATCAGTTATTTACTGTGAATGTACTTGGCAATAAATCTTTTCTGAGTTCTGAGTTCTGAGATCGTGACATGGTTACGTGTCCCAGTGCCAAGACACAGACTCAGAATTGATACAATTAAGTTTATTAACAACAAGTATGGTGTTGGTGCGTGTGTAGGCTGGAACTGCCAGAGACAGAACGGGACACCGTACGGCCAGGCAACCCTAGGAACACACAGAGAAAGGGGATTACTGGAAGTCACGGCTGGAGGTAAACAGTTACACTGTGCTTACTGTGGGAGCAGATGGTAGCGGCTCAGGTTCAGCGTGGTGACTGCAGCCAGGAAGACAGTGCCCTTCCGTGGGTGGTGCGACTCCGGCAGGTGAGTGTCCAAGTGGAGTTGGTGAGGCGGGAGTGCGAGGGAAATCCGCCGCCGGGAGAATAGGAGGAGGATTCCGCCTGTGCACAGGGGATCTGAAGATCTGAAGACAAAGGTGAGTAGGAATTGGTGAGCTTACGTGGCCAGCTGGAGGGATTCTCCGGTGACGATGAAGCAGGCTTTGGCTGGAACTTTGGTAGACAGGAGGAATTGGCGATGAGCTCGTCAGGAGTGCTGAGAGACATCTCCGCACCGCCGTGACGGGCAGCGCAGAAGATATAGGCCAGGCGTAATGAGGACCAGGTGTGCGTGCAGCTGGGAATGACGAGCAGACCAGACCATGACAGTACCCCCCCCCCCCCCCAGTGAGCGCCTCTTGGCGATCGTCCCAGCGTACCTGGATGCATCCGATGGAACTCCCTGATGAAGTCTTTATCAAGCACGAGGGCAGGATGCACCCAGGATCTAGACTCCAGCCCATAGCCCTCCCAGTCCACCAGGTATTGCAGACTGTGGCCCTGGCGGCAGACATCCAGGATAGCAGTCACTCCCCATGCCGGGCTGCCATCGATCATCCTCGGAGGGGGTGGAGACCTGGGAGGAGGACACAGGGGGCTGGAAAACACAGACTTAATTTGAGAGACATGAAACGTGGGACATATGCGGGGGGGTGGGGGGGTCGAACCGCACAGACACAGAGTTGATAATGCAGGCGATAGAAAAAGGCCCAATAAAATACAGCATCGTCTTCCTGCACTCACCCTTCACATTGATGTTCTTAGTAGAAAGCCAAACCTGCTGGCCCACCTGGTATGACGGGGCTGGGGTCCGGTGGCGGTAGGCCACTGAAGCGTTGCATTCAGCCGTGCGAAGCAGCGCGGTCTGGGTTGCCCTCCACAGACGTCAACAGCATCTCAGATGCGCCCAGACTGATGGTACAGGGTTGTCACCCTCTTCTTTGGGAAATAAAGGAGGAGAATACCCAAGCGAAGCCTGAAAAGGGGACATACCTATGGCAGAGGACACAGTCGAGTTATGGGCATACTCAATCCAGGGCAGGTATGAGCTCCAGGAGGCCGAGTTGGTCGAAACTACGCACCGCAGCCCCGCCTCCAACTCCTGGTTGGCCTGTTCACACTGACTATTAGACTGTGGGTGGTACCAGGATGACAGGCTGGCAGTGGCCCTAAGGGCGTGACAAAATGATCTCCAGACCTGAGAGATAAATTGAGGACCCCAATCAGAGATGATGTCCACGGGGATCCCGTGTAGCCTCACCACGTGTTGGACCAATAGGTCAGCTGTCTCCTTAGCAGTAGGCAGCCCTGGAAGGGGAACAAAATGGGCCACCTTAGAGAACCTGTCCACCAAGGTGAGCACTACCGTGTGGTTGTTGGAAGGAGGGAGGCCGGTGACGAAGTCCAAGGCCACATGAGACCAGGGCCTGCCAGGAACAAGCAGGGGGTGGAGCAGCCCAGCTGGCGGGAACGATGGGGACTTACCGGTGGCACACTGGGGACAGGCACGGACATATTCCCCGATGTCCTTCTGCAGAGAGGGCCACCAGAAAGAACGTTGCAACAGCTCCTCCGTGCGTCGCCTCCCTGGGTGGCTGGTGAACTTGGAGGAGTGAGCCCAGTGAATGACGTCACCCCAGACAGCCAATGGAACAAACATCTTACCCGCTGGCCCCCCGCCCAGGTCCACCTCCATCTCTTGAGCCCTCCTAACCTTTTCCTTAATCCTCCATGAGAGGGCGCCCATGACACAAGAGGCAGGAAGGACGGGATGATCTTCAGGCTCTACAGGATCCATGGCGAATTGCCTGGAGAGGGCGCCCGGCTTGGTATTTTTGGACACAGGATGGTACATGATGATGAAGTCAAACCAACCAAAAAACAAGGACCAGCAGGCCTGGCGGGCATTCAAGCACTTGGCCGTCCGGAGGTACTCCAAGTTCCTATGATCTGTCCAAACCACGAACGGCTGTGAGGACCCCTCCAGCCAATGGCACCACTCCCCCAGGGACAGTTTAACCGCCAGCAGCTCCCTGTCACCGATGCTATAATTCCGCTCCACAGCGGACAGCCACCAAGAGAAGAAAGCACACGGTCGGACCTTGCCGTCCGCCGTGGAACGCTGAGACAGCATCCACCCCCACCAGACACTGCAGATTAGGATCCACCTGCACCAAGATGGGAGACTCGGAGAACTGCTTCTTAAGATCTGTAAAGGCTGCAGCCACCTCCTCAGTCCACCGGAAAGGGACCTTCGTAGATGTGAGACGCGTCAAGGGAAGAGCCAAACTGCTGTAGTTCCTGATGATTGGCGGTAGAAATTAGCAAACCCCAGGAACTGCTGAAGCTGTTTCCTGGAGGAACAGAACCGGCCATTCCACCACCGCCTTGATCTTGCCAGAGTCCGGGATAATTTCCTTATGCAAGATAATGAAACCCAAAAAAGACATTTTGGAAGCATGAAACTTGCATTTCTCTGCCTTGACAAACAGCTGGTTCTCCAATAACCGCTGCAACACACATCTGACATGCACCCAGTGTTCCTCTAGAGATTGGGAAAAGATCAAGATGTCATCCAGGTACACAAACACGAATACCCCCAGAAAGTCTCTCAGAAAATCATTGATCAATCGTTGGAACACAGCGTGCGCATTGGTTAATCCAAAAGGCATTACCAGGTACTCGAAATGACCACTGGGAGTGCGAAAACCTGTCTTTCATTTGTCACCCTCGCAGATCCGCACCAGATGGTAGGTGTTGCGCAGATCCAGCTTTGTGAACCATGATGCCCCCTGGAGAGAGTCAAACGCAGAATTAAGCAAGGGGAGCGAGTATTTATCCTAGATGGTGATATTGTTTAATTCCCTGAAATCAATGCATGGTCTTAGCGAACCGTCCTTCTTGCCCACAAAAACCCCCCTAGCCCGCACCGCCGAGGAGGACGGGCAGATGATGCCCAAGCTCAGAGATTCCTTGATGTAGGCCTCCATAGCTGCCCATTTCAGTGGCGACAGGCTATATATCAGGCAGAAGCATTTTGCTGGACACAATAAGATTACCGTTTGCAGATGTTTCGCAAATATAGAATTGGTATCAAACAGATCTGCATTAAAATCTCCCATAACAAAGACACAAGCTGAATCATTATCCTCAATGAAAGAATTCACAAATGCTAATCTGTTCATAAATTCATCTTCAGACTGAAGATACCATCCTCATATGGTGCATAAATATTTATAATTGTAAATTTCATTTCATTCAATTTGATTTCTATCCCCAAAGACCAGTCTACATTCAATCTCACCACATTTACTATACAGTGATCCCTCGCTACTTCGCGCTTCACCTTTCGCGCCCTCAGTGCATCGTGGATTTTTCAAAAATATTCATCAAAAATTCAAAATTGAGAAATAATGGGCGGGCGCTAGCAGAAGGCAGGGAGACTACATTAGACCATCAGGTATCAACACGGAGAGCCGCACAACTCAAAAAATCCACCTCTCTGTTGTCTCGTGTTGGCTCGGCTCGGAAATCTCGCAAGCTGATTGGCCGAGACGTTTCACCCCGCAAGCTGATTGGCCGAGACGTTTCACCCACCTCCTCTCCCTGCCGAGCGCCCATGAAGGGAAGGAAGACCGCATTCATTGCTCTTTATCGCTCGTGTTACGTAGTCTAGCCGCGTGGAACTTTTTGCTGTTCTCTTGTGCCATTTTGTGCGAAATAGTCTTCCCGTCGAGCCACTACGCCGCCTCCTGCAGCTTCTCCAGCTGCCCTCGACAATCCTGCGCCTCTAGCACCTGACGATGAGGCGTCACCTGAGGAGCAGTAAAGCTCTCATTAACCTGTGAAGTAAATCATCTTCATCTTGAGTTACGTATCTTGTTATAAGAATAAAAGAGTTCTAAAAACGACTTCCGGTTATGGCTGCCACGTAGGACGGACGTGTCTCGCTCTGCTCTGCTCCTGGAAAAAAAAAATCGGCAAATAACTCTCTCATTTGGGACAGAACGTATCCCAGCATTTGGGCGAGGATATGTCGGCGAAGCCTAAGGCTGGAAAACCAGGAAAAGGAAAAAGCGAGCCGCCGAAACAGTCCAAATTAACGGACTTTCAGGTCTGTGACGCAGCAAACAAAACTCCATATATGGCGGAGGAGGCTGGCAACGCTGCGATTTCTGCGGGGAATGGCGCAGATGCGCTGATGGCAGCCATGAGTTCAATGAGAGCGGACTTTTCCTCTAGATTTGATGGGATTATGACAGCGTTGGAAGGAATAAGAAAGGAATTGGGTGACTGTGTAGAACGAACGGCGCAGATGGAGCTCCGTCTCGCTAGTGCTGAAGATGACGTCACCCGTCTTCAATTAAAGGTGCGCACTTTGGAAAAAAAAAATAAATCTCTGGAAGATAATATTTTGGATTTGGAATCTCGGTCGAGACAGAATAATTTGAGGCTGGTGGGTCTTCCAGAGGAATCAGAAGGTCGGGACGTATGTTCCTTTCTGGAAAAGTGGATTCCGGAGGTGCTGGGCAGCGAGGAGTTGCAATCAGCAGTGGTTCTGGAAAAAGCACATCGTATTGGCCCACGGAGAGATAAGGGACCGCCGAGGACCTTAATTATGAAGTTTCTTAGCAACAGAGACAGGATGAAGATCTTCAACGCTGCACGTGCTAAAGGAGAGATTAAACACCAGGACCAGCAGGTGCGGTTCTACCCAGATTTGGCCACAGGAATCCAGCAATTGAGGAAGCAGTTTGATCCCGTACGTAAGGAGCTGCGCAACCTTGGGATTCGTCATGGTGTAATCTATCCTGCGAGACTGCTGACCACGTATGAGGGCAGAACCCACATCTTCAAGACCCCAGAGGAGGCGCAGGAGTTCATCAAGAAGATCAAAGAAGAAGAAGAGACTGGTGGGAGCTAAGCATGAACAAAATATAAGGTAGAATAATTAAGCATTTGCACAGGCATCTGACTGACTTGAAGTAAATAGTAAGTTTACAAAATATAGATTGTATTATATATTAAAAAAACAAAACAAAAACAAAACAAACAAAAAAAAAAAACTATGATGTACAAAGTTGTTAAAAATTTTGGAGTTAAGTTGGAAAACTACAGAGGAGAGTTAATGTTACGTCATTAAAAGCAGTAGAGTTAGGGTGATTGGGAGGATGAAGAAGGAGTGGCTTAGGCTGTTCCCCGTGGGTGTGGAACAGTCGATGGCTATATCGGGAGACAGAATTTTTCTTTTGATTTTGGGGGGTTTGCCACAAGTGTGGGAAGGGGAAATTTGTTTGTGTGTAGTTTGTAGGATGAATGTTCAACCACTCATGTTTTTGCTTCTCTGTATGAGCATGTTTACACTGCAAGGTAATCCCAAACTCTCTATTGATCATGGACCAAAGTGTTAATCTTAATTTAACTTCATGGAATTGCAGAGGTCTACAAAATTTAAAAAAAACTTAAACAAGTTATGAATAAAATAAAGGACATGGGTTCAAGAATTGTGTTTTTACAAGAAACTCATCTGATAGAGGAGGATGTTAAAAGAATTAGGAGTAGATGGCAGGGAAGTGTATTCACCTCTTCATTTTCATCCCGAGCCAGGGGAGTTATGACTCTCATACATAAATCAGTTCCTTTTCAAGTGAAAAATGTAATTGGAGACAAATTTGGAAGATATGTAATCATTCAAGGTTCTTTGCTATTAGAAAATATAAATCTTGTGAACTTATATGGTCCCAATATAGATGATCAGAAGTTCTTTGCTAATTTATTTCTCATCTTATCATCACTTACAGGGCAACATATAATAGCAGGGGATTTTAATTGTACATTGAATCCAGGTGTGGATAGATCAACAGGACTGGATTGTACGCACATTGGATGTAGGATGACTATTAATCATTTTATGAAAGAATTGAGATTGTTAGATATATGGAGAGAAATAAAACCACAAGTTAAAGCCTATTCTTGTTATTCCAGTACCTACAAGACATTCTCACGTATTGATTATTTTTTGATTTCCACAGAATTAAGGTCCAAGATTCAAAACTGCTTTTATGATAACATCGTGATCTCTGATCATGCACCCTGTTGTCTAATATATGTAGATAAAAAATTGACAAAGGAATCAGGTAGATGGCAATTTCAGCATAAATGGCTTCAGGATGAGGAATTTGTCAAGTATATAGAAAAACAGATAGACGAGTTCTTTCACATCAATACTACACAAACATCAGCATGTGTAAAGTGGGAGGCTTTCAAAGCTTTTATTAGGGGACATATTATTAGTTATACAGGATCAAAATCTAAGAAGACTCGAGAGGAGAGAGCTAAATTGGAACATAAAATAAAAAATCTTCAGGAAAAAGTGTATGCAGGAAGTGACCCAAGGTTGGAGAATGAATTACTGATTTTGAGAGCTGAATACGACAAAAAATCAGCGAATAGAGCTGCCTCGAGTCTTCTAAGATTGAAACAATCTTTTTATGAACAAGGTGAAAAATCAGGAAAATTATTAGCATGGCAGATTAAACAATTGGAAATTAAAACACCAATTACCAGTATTATAAGTAACGGACAGGTAGTTATAGATCCTTTAGAAATTAATAGAGCCTTTAGAGATTACTATGAAAAATTATATGATACCAAAAATGAACCTGATTTAACAAAACTAAATGGGTTTTTGAACGAACTATCTATACCGTGTATTCCAAATGAAAACAGGGAGATATTGGAGTCTAAAATTAGTCAAGAAGAAGTTGGGCTAGCCATTGATAATATGAAATCAGGAAAAAGTGCAGGACCAGATGGTCTTCCAGTTGATCTTTATAAAAAATTTAAGAATAAATTAATAAAACCTTTTTTGGAAATGGTCTTAGAAGCATTTCAAAATAATAATTTACCATCATACATAAATAATGCCTTAATTATACTGCTGCCAAAACCAGGTAAGCCCTCTAATAAATGTGAAAATATGAGACCAATAAGCCTATTAAACGCCGACCTTAAGATAATCTGTAAAATTTTAGCAAGACGAATACAAGAAATTTTACCAAATATTATTAATCGAGATCAGAATGGCTTTATAAAGGGTAGACAAGGCTTCCATAATGTAAGAAGACTATTTAATATTATTTATTTTAATAAAGAAGCACCGGATACAGCTCTCCTATCATTGGACGCCGAAAAGGCCTTTGATAGAGTTGAATGGCCCTTTCTTTTTGAAGTCCTACAAAGGTTTGGACTTGGAAATAATTTCATAAAATGGGTTCAAATAATATACAATAATGCTACAGCAGAAATCCTAACAAATAACAATATTTCAAAACCAATAAAAATCAATAGAGGATGTCGACAAGGCTGTCCACTTTCACCTTTACTGTTTACTATGGCAATTGAACCTTTAGCGATAGCGATACGTTTACATTCACAAATATATGGAATTAAAGTTGGACCAACAGAACATAAAATCTCCCTGTACGCCGATGATATAATTTTGTTTATGTCGAATCTAAAAAAATCAATTCCAACCTTGTTGAATTTAATAAAGAATTTTGGGGAAATATCAGGATATAAAATAAATAAAACTAAATCTTCAATATTAATGCTAAATGAGATCCAGAGAAATTATCCAGCCCCTGAGGTAAATCAATTCAATGTTGTAAATCAGTTTAAATATTTAGGAATCCAAATTATGCCTAAGCTAGAATCAGTCGCCAGCGTCAACTATGAAGCCTTAATGTCAGATATCAGTGAGTTAACTCAGAGATGGATGTCACTACCAATGTCGATGATCGGGAGAATCAATATACTTAAAAGTAATATTTTACCTAAAATACTTTATTTATTTCAATACATTCCCTTATCACCACCTTTAGATCTATTCTCAAGAATAAAAAAAAAGTTAGTGGAATTTATATGGAACAACAGGAGGGCTAGATTACGTTTGTCTTTATTATATTTACCATTTGATCGTGGAGGTCTGAAATGTCCAAATTTTATGTTGTATTATTGGTCGGCACAACTGAGGTCTATGACATATTATTTTTCATCAAATGATCTCCCTCACTGGACTGAAATGGAATCATACAATTTACCTTTACCTCTTCCCATATTCATATACTCAGATTCGGCAAAAAAATTACAAAAACAAGTTAAAAATCCATTTGTAAAGCATATGATCAAAATATGGTGTGAAGCTAAAAACTATTTAAAAGAACCACAGTTATTGTCACAATTTAGTCCAATATGGGGTAATCAATATTTTAAACCAGGGAGAGCGGACGCTGTATTTAAAGTATGGAATTTAAAAGGGATACAAAAGATTCAGGATTTATATTTGCCATGTGCAGACAACATAATGTCTTTTGAAGAGCTGAGGATCAAATTTAATCTCAATAGAACACATTTTTTTAAATATCTTCAACTTAGAAACTTTATTCGATCAAATCAAAATAAAGCTCTCACTCGACCTATTTATTCATCCTTGGAAAAAATGATGATGAAAGATAGTAAAAGAAAGGGTATTATTTCAGAGTTTTATAACTCATTGACACTATCTTCAAGTGAAAATTCACTGAAAAGATTAAACTACTGGAAAGAAGATCTGCAAATTGAAATTTCAGAGGAACAATGGGAATTGGCTTGTACAGAAGCTCAAACCAAATCAATAAATGCACGTCTTAAATTGATACATTTCAAATGGTTAATGCGGATGTATGTTACACCGGAGGAGTTAAATAGATATAACAAAAATATACCAGATACATGCACAAAATGCATGGAAAGTAAAGGAACCCTATTTCATTGTTTATGGGAATGTAGATTAATAAGAATGTTTTGGGAAGAGGTGAGGGTAACAATTGAAAAAATAATCTCAAAACAAATCATATTGAATCCTAAACTGTTTTTGTTGGGTCTGTACCCAGAAAAGCATAATTTTAATAAAAGTGAAAGAACATTCATAGACCTCAGTTTGCTTAATGCCAAAAAATGTATTGCACTATTATGGAAAAAGACTCATAGACCAGATGTGACTCAGTGGTTAAGACAGATGTTAACAAACCTTCCATTAGAAAGAATAACATATATACTAAAATCAAAGGAAATTGTGTTTGAGAATATATGGAGACCTTTTATTGATTATGTAAAAAATTTAAACATAACTCTTGAAGAAGAAGGTGAATGATGTGTGTGGACCTTGTAAATTCCAAACTGGTGAACATAATATGTATACTTATGTATTGGATTGTCTAGACTAAACAGAGGAGCATTGTTGAAGATTTGATTTTGTTGGTGGTTGTTGGTGTTTTTAGTGCATTTTTTTTTTTTTTGTAGTACTTTAGTGTTAGTGTTTGATTGTTTGTATCATGTTTGTTAAAAAAAAAAAAAAAAGGTTCAATAAAGATATTGTGGAAAAAAAAAAGAGTTCTAAAAACATATTTATGTACACTTTATTTACATCTACGTATGTATGTACACGTACACACACACACACACACGTATCATAGAGAGAGAGAGTGAGAGAATGAACGTACGTATTATTTATGGATGACGTCATTAGGGGTGACGCTACTTCGCGGTTTTTCACTTTTCGCGGTCGGTTCTGGAACCCATTAACCGCGATAAGTGAGGGATCACTGTATAGTCATATTTTGTGTTCCATAGAATAGCCACTCTACCGGGAATCCTGCCACGGACCGTGGAAATTGTTATGTAAAGTGTTTAATTTGTCTAAGTCCTGCTTGGCAAGCCAGGTTTCTTGAAGACACAGAGTGTCACATTCTTCCAAGAGTTTGACAACAACCAGATGTTGCATCAACAGCACTATGACCCACACTCAGGCCACGCGCATTATATGATACAAGCTGAATTGTTACTTTTTAAATTTTTATTCCACAGAGGGGGACAGGTGCAGCTCACCGCCTCCAGCCACAACGTCACCAGCAGCAGGCTCCTCCCATGCACGAAAGCTTTCCACTGCAGTGTCACCAGCAGCAGGCTCCTCCTGTGGGCAATGGCTTTCCTCTCGACCAACTGGATTTCCCAAAGCTGCTGCAAATCCTCCCACTGCATCTCTTCTCGGCCAGCACATATCTTCGTGACCCAGTTTCTCTTTCAAATAGTCACGGAGGCTGGCAGCCTCCTGTCCCAGATCAAATTTGGTTGCAAACACTCTCACCAGCTTAGTTTTGACAGCTTGCATGTTGGAAATCTTACCGATTCCAACTACTCCTGCTTGTCTCCATTCACATTTCCCTGTAGCTTGTGTGCGGCGAGTTTTAGTCAGAGATGTAGAACCTCCAGGCTCCACCTTCCATTGGTGTTTTTCACCACAGTTGTCCACTCCTGACTCCGGAGGCTCTGCATTTACTATTGCAGCCCAGGTCAGCGGAGCAGGCGCAGGAGATTCCAGCTGCATCGGGTCTCTGCTAGCGGCATCCTCAGCTGTCTGTGGCAGAGCATGGGCGTCGATCATGGGGTCAGGAGCACTGGGGCCGTCTGGCTTCTCTATAGCAGTAACTCGTCTGTCCAGCGAAGCAGTCACATCCTGCAGAGTCTCACGAACATTTGTCTGTGTTACGAGGGTCTTTTTCATACAGCAGACATCAGAATTTATTTCCTCAATTTTCCTGAGTAACGCTGATACATCAATGTGGTTGAAAGAAACTGGGGAAAGCTCATCCAGGAAATGCGACACGAATCATGTTATATTTTCACCAAGCTCATTCAACACTCTCAGGTATAGTTTCACATTATTCACGTCCTTTTGTGCGCCTTATGTAGAATATTGCATTGTTTGCTTGGACATAGCTCAAACAGGGTCCGCTAAATTAGCGGACTCCGCTTTGAAGCCTCAATTCGGTCAGAGCTGAAACTATTAGTTACCAGCATGGCGATTTCATTGTTCATTGTTCTCATCTGGATCACGAGAAAGTTAAGCAGCTCATCATCCAGCTTTGGCTGGAACTTTGGTAGACAGGAGGAATTGGCGATGAGCTCGTCAGGAGTGCTGAGAGACATCTCCGCACCACCGTGACGGGCAGCGCAGAAGATATAGGCCAGGCGTAATGAGGACCAGGTGTGCGTGCAGCTGGGAATGACGAGCAGACCAGACCATGACAGTACTCCCCCCCCCCCCCCCCAGTGAGCGCCTCTTGGCGATCGTCCCAGCGTACCTGGATGCATCCGATGGAACTCCCTGATGAAGTCTTTATCAAGCACGAGGGCAGGATGCACCCAGGATCTAGACTCCAGCCCATAGCCCTCCCAGTCCACCAGGTATTGCAGACTGTGGCCCTGGCGGCAGACATCCAGGATAGCAGTCACTCCCCATGCCGGGCTGCCGTCGATCATCCTCGGAGGGGGTGGAGACCTGGGAGGAGGACACAGGGGGCTGGAAAACACAGACTTAATTTGAGAGACATGAAACGTGGGACATATGCGGGGGGGTGGGGGGGTCGAACCGCACAGACACAGAGTTGATAATGCAGGCGATAGAAAAAGGCCCAATAAAATACAGCATCGTCTTCCTGCACTCACCCTTCACATTGATGTTCTTAGTAGAAAGCCAAACCTGCTGGCCCACCTGGTATGACGGGGCTGGGGTCCGGTGGCGGTAGGCCACTGAAGCGTTGCATTCAGCCGTGCGAAGCAGCGCGGTCTGGGTTGCCCTCCACAGACGTCAACAGCATCTCAGATGCGCCCAGACTGATGGTACAGCGATGTCACCCTCTTCTTTGGGAAATAAAGGAGGAGAATACCCAAGCGAAGCCTGAAAAGGGGACATACCTATGGCAGAGGACACAGTCGAGTTATGGGCATACTCAATCCAGGGCAGGTATGAGCTCCAGGAGGCCGAGTTGGTCGAAACTACGCACCGCAGCCCCGCCTCCAACTCCTGGTTGGCCTGTTCACACTGACTATTAGACTGTGGGTGGTACCAGGATGACAGGCTGGCAGTGGCCCTAAGGGCGTGACAAAATGATCTCCAGACCTGAGAGATAAATTGAGGACCCCAATCAGAGATGATGTCCACGGGGATCCCGTGTAGCCTCACCACGTGTTGGACCAATAGGTCAGCTGTCTCCTTAGCAGTAGGCAGCCCTGGAAGGGGAACAAAATGGGCCACCTTAGAGAACCTGTCCACCAAGGTGAGCACTACCGTGTGGTTGTTGGAAGGAGGGAGGCCGGTGACGAAGTCCAAGGCCACATGAGACCAGGGCCTGCCAGGAACCGGCAGGGGGTGGAGCAGCCCAGCTGGCGGGAACGATGGGGACTTACCGGTGGCACACTGGGGACAGGCACGGACATATTCCCCGATGTCCTTCTGCAGAGAGGGCCACCAGAAAGAACGTTGCAACAGCTCCTCCGTGCGTCGCCTCCCTGGGTGGCTGGTGAACTTGGAGGAGTGAGCCCAGTGAATGACGTCACCCCAGACAGCCAATGGAACAAACATCTTACCCGCTGGCCCCCCGCCCAGGTCCACCTCCATCTCTTGAGCCCTCCTAACCTTTTCCTTAATCCTCCATGAGAGGGCGCCCATGACACAAGAGGCAGGAAGGACGGGATGATCTTCAGGCTCTACAGGATCCATGGCGAATTGCCTGGAGAGGGCGCCCGGCTTGGTATTTTTGGACACAGGATGGTACATGATGATGAAGTCAAACCAACCAAAAAACAAGGACCAGCAGGCCTGGCGGGCATTCAAGCACTTGGCCGTCCGGAGGTACTCCAAGTTCCTATGATCTGTCCAAACCACGAACGGCTGTGAGGACCCCTCCAGCCAATGGCACCACTCCCCCAGGGACAGTTTAACTGCCAGCAGCTCCCTGTCACCGATGCTATAATTCCGCTCCACGTTTCTGGACGTTTCTTCCAATTGTCACCCTCGCAGATCCGCACCAGATGGTAGGTGTTGCGCAGATCCAGCTTTGTGAACCATGATGCCCCCTGGAGAGAGTCAAACGCAGAATTAAGCAAGGGGAGCGAGTATTTATCCTAGATGGTGATATTGTTTAATTCCCTGAAATCAATGCATGGTCTTAGCGAACCGTCCTTCTTGCCCACAAAACCCCCCCTAGCCCGCACCGCCGAGGAGGACGGGCGGATGATGCCCAAGCTCAGAGATTCCTTGATGTAGGCCTCCATAGCTGCCCATTTCAGTGGCGACAGGCTATATAGCTGGCTAGATGGAAGTGGAGCTCCCGGGCGGAGATTTATGGCGCAGTCATACAGATGGTGGGGAGGAAGAGATAGGGCCTGGGCCTTACTAAAAACGGCTCCAATGTCATGATATTCAGGGGGAGCTTTAGCCATGTCAAGGGGCGGGGCAGAGGGAACCCCCAGGGGCAAGGATGGCGAGCATGCAGCTGACTAGAGACAGGCACTGAGGCAAAACGAACTCCATGATCTGATACTCCCTGAGCGCCAGTCAATGGTCGGATTATGGAGGCATAACCAGGGGAACCCAAGGATGACAGGAGAGGAAGCGATCAGCAGCACAAAAAACTGAAGCTCCTCCCGATAGTTACCAGACACAATGACGAACACTGGGGCGGTGTGCTGGGACACAACGGCCATGGGGGCCTTGGACAGTGCTATCAGCTGTAGCCGAGTCTTAAGGGAAATGCAAGGAAGCCCCAAACGGGTTGCCAGGTCCTTAGAGATAAACTCTGCTCTGCCCCAGAGTCGATTAATACCTGTGTAGGAATCTCAGTGTGTTTATGTATGAACCGGATAGCGAGAAGAAGTGTGCATAGGGGATTAGGGTGAGGTGAGTCCATGAGTCCCCCTACTGCGACGCACGGACTCCCCCTTTTGGCCGAAGCTGACAATACAAGACCTCATGCTCCTTGCTCCCGCAATAAAGGCACAATCCCAAGTCGTGGCGGCGCTATTTCTCTGCTGCAGATGACCTGGACTGCCCTACACTCATGGGTTCTGAGGTAACAGAGGCGTCAGAAGATGGTAGAGCCAACAAGGAGGCTTGAGGAGTGGGGTGAAGCTCATTCCCTGAGTAACCATAGGCCTTACGTTCAGCCGCCCGCTCTCTCAGTCTATTATCTAGGGTAATGGCAAGCGAAATTAACTCAGAGAGCCTAGACGGCTTCTCTAGAGGGGCTAGCTCATCCCGGTTTTCCACTAAAATGGTTAGGGGTAGGAGCAGGAGTAAGGCGAGCCAGAGGTCCTAGTCGGGGCTGGTTAGCTGGAGAGCTAGCAGGAGCTGAGGAGGTGCTGAGAGAAGGTAAAGCCTGGGAGCTAGTTAGCCGGTCTAACCGGTCAGTGACTCGGGCTAATTGAGTGAGAATGGACTGCTGCTGATAAGCTAATTGATCAATTCTGATCTCCATGTTGTGGACACGGCGCACCAAAGCGCTGTCAGCTGGGTTGTTCTGGCTGAGATGTACTGACATGGTTACATGACCCAGTGACAAGACACGGACTCAGAATTGATACAATTAAGTTTATTAACAACAAGTATGGTGTTGGTGCGTGTGAGTGTAGGCTGGAAGTGCCGGAGACAGAGCGGGACACCGTACGGCCTGGCAACCCTAGGAACACACAGAGAAAGCAGAGCAGTGGCATTATAGTAGCCGATAGGAAGAAACTGAACAAACTGATCAAGAAAGCTAGCTCTGTCCTGGGGCAGCGCCCTGACCCAGTGGAGGAGATAGGAGAGAGAAGGATGGTGGCTAAACTGTCATCTCTGCTGGAGTCCGAGTCCCACCCTATGCAGGCCATACTGAACGCATTGAGGAGCTCATTTAGCAGCAGATTACATCATCCTAGGTGCGCAACCGAGAGGTTTCGCAGGTCCTTCCTACCTACGGCTGTCAGACTGTATAACCTAAGCAGGGCTGCTCGCAGAGATAGCAAAAAAACGTGACGACCTAATAGTATTGAATGCAAAAGACGCAATAGACTTACACAATGGTCCCCTCCAGTATATACAACTAGGACAATATTGGTCGCTACAGAGGGTGACAATATGTATGGGTACATATTCATACTATGTAGGATAACTAAGTAGACCAGGGGTGTCCAAACTTGGCCCGCAAGAATTTTTTTAAATAGAATAGAATATGGCCCACACTTCAACTTTTGCCTGAGTGTATTGCACTTCTTAGTTTTAACACCAGGGGGAGCTACTGTTGATCAAGGCAGTTGCTCCTCCAAAAAGGACAATCACAGAATAAATTTACCCCAAGTTACTCAATATGGCAGAACCAAAGAAGCGAAAGGTAGAAAGTGAGAGCAGAAAATTTCAGACACGGTGGGAGAGTGAATATTTCTTCAAAGAGTTCAAGGGGAAGTGTATCTGTTTGATCTGCACTGAAACTGTGCCAGTTGGGCTGCACGGTGGCGCAGTGGTTAGCACTGCGGCAGCACAGTTTACCCTTGGCCAGGGGATTGTGGGGATCGTGGGATCGTGGGTTCGATCCCAGCCCCCGACCAACAGTGATCTGTGTGGAGTTTGCATGTTCTCCCCGTGTTGCGTGGGTTTACTCCGGGATTTCTCCGGTTTCCTCCCACATGCCAAAGACATGCATGTTAGGTTAATTGGCTGTTCTAAATTGTCCCTAGATATCTGTTTCCTATAGGCCCTTAGAACAGAGGGTTAGTATTAATGAAAGCGCTTTGAGTGGTCTTTGTGACTAGAAAAGCGCTATATAAGTGCAGGTTAGTTAGTTAGTTAGTTAGTTATGAAAGAGTATAATGTACGACGTCATTATGAAACTAAACATCAGGCCTATGCATCCTACACTGGTGCTGAGCGAGAGCAGAAAGTAAAGCAAATGGTAGCTATCCTGCAGGGTCAGCAACAGTATTTTTTTCGTGCTCAAAAAGTCCAGGAAAAGGCTACAATAGCCAGCTATGAGGTCGCCCAACTCATCGCAAGACATGGTAAGCCTTTTTCAGATGAAGACTTGATAAAACACTGCCTCGTTAAAGTCGCCGAAATAATGTGCCCGGAAAAAGTGCAGGACTTCAACAACGTCAGCATGTCCAGAAATACAGTTGCGTGACGCACTGAAGACTTGTCAGCCAACACTAAACTGCAACTGTCTGATAAAGCTTGTGCTTTTGATTTTTACTCCATTGCATGCAACGAGAGCACTGATGCCACAGATACCGCACAGCTGCTAATTTTTTTGTGGGGAGTGGACGAGAACTTTGGAGTTACAGAGGAGCTGCTCGATCTTAAGAGTCTAAAAGGCAAAACTACGGGTATGGATATTTTTGAAGCTGTGTCAGACTCAATTGACAAAATGGGACTTAAATGGGACAAGCTATGTGGAGTCACAACAGATGGGGCTCCAGCTATGGCAGGTGCACACAAAGGAATGGCATCTATGATGTGCGCTAAGGTGAAAGAGACTGGAGGTGAGGCTGTTAAAATGCACTGTATTGTTCACCAAGAAGCCCTTTGTGCCAAGACAGTCAATCTTGGAGATGTAATGAACACAGTTGTGAAAACTGTCAACATAATTCGAGCAAGAGGACTGTACCACAGAGAATTTCAGGCTTTCCTTTCTGATGTGGATGCTGAATATGGGGATCTACTCTACCACTCGGATGTGCGCTGGCTAAGCCGCGGTGCCGTGCTGAAGCGTTTTTACTCCCTGAGGTCAGAAATTGACCAGTTTTTGAAAGAGAAGGACCGACCTCTTCATGAGCTGAATGACCCTCTGTGGTTGGCAGATCTAGCATTTTTAGTTGATCTTACTGATCATTTAACCACCCTGAACAAGAGCCTACAAGGGAAAGAGCAGCTTGTACCGCAACTTTATGCGCACATGAAAGCATTTTGTGTGAAGCTCAATCTCTTTAAGACACAACTGCACAACTTCAACGTTGTGCACTTCTCCACACTGTCCGAGATCAGAACTGCTTATCCACAGGCCAACCTTTCTGCTAAAAAAGGGAAATATGTGTCTGTGATTACATGTCTCGAAACAGAATTCAGACAGCGCTTCCAGGATTTTTCTGTCATTGAAAAAGAAATCAAGAAAGAACAAAAGAAAGAAAGAAATCAAGCTATTCGCGACTCCTTTCTTGGTGGATGCAGAAGAAGTGGAAGAGAATCTGCAATTAGAACTCATCGAAATCCAGTGTGATGATTCTCTGAAGAATCAACATCAGCAGCTTTCCCTCCCCGAGTTCTATCGGAGCTTGGAAAAGGAAAAGTTTCCTCTGATGACACGCCACGCAAAAAGAATGATCAGTCTATTTGGCTCAACATACATATGTGAGCAAACATTTTCTCTGTTAACACTGAACAAAAGCAGAATGAGAATCAAATTGACCGACAGCCATCTCCATGATGTCCTTCGCATCTCAACCACTAAGTTTACTCCAGACCTGCCAGCCATCCTTCGGTCCAAAGCACAGCATCACTGCTCCCACTGAGTGCAAAGCCGTTCCCATTGTAGGTGAGTAAAAATATATTCCACAGTACCCGTGTGTTAATAAGCATGCATGTGCAGGTACACATGCGACAAATATCAATAATGCGCATCAATTCTGCCGCTACCCTGCTTTTGCGCACCACTCTCTTATATGCGTTTTTCTTGTTAACTCACAGAGTACACACCGCTGTGCACAGCGCACACACTGCGCACGCAAAGTCAGCTGATCTCATCTGATGCAGATTTGCTCCTTGATCAAGTGACATTTGTCCGGATTTTTGGCACGAGTGGCGTCGGATCAGCACCGCGGCTGGATGGACCGATTTACATACCCAGCGCAGCTGATACTCACCAGAATAATTTACTAAAATTATATGCACTCCTGTTATTAAGTCCAGTTCAGTCTGTTAATGTTGATAACCATTTCAAACGAACGTTAATAGGTGTGTTGCTAAGCCTAATTGTGTTTTCTCTGTACTGTAAATCTTCTAAAAAGAAATCTGAGGCTGCTGTTCTGAGAATGAGCTACCAAAGCTTTTTCTGAATAAATCAGTAAAGACCCATTTATGGAAAGCTGTGATGAAGGCACTTTTGTCTTTAATTATATTCAACAATATAACATATTTGTCCACTTTTAATTGATTTTTCTAACTTTAATACACTAAAGTTAAGGCTATATACATAATTTCTAGTAAGTGGCCCAGCCCCTTCTATATTTTTATGTATGTGGCCCTCAGTGAAAAAAGTTTGGACACCCCTGAAGTAGACGGTTATGCTGTTTATTCCATCTTGCTACAATGCTCCGCACTTTGTATATAATTTATATATTTATGTGTATGTATGTATATCCACTGCTCTTATTTATATCTTCCGTATTTTCTTAATTATTGCTCTGAGTGTTGCTATCCCTGTGCTGTTGCAATCCTGGAATTTCCCCAGTGTGGGACTAATAAAGGCTTATCTAATCTTATCTTATCTTAGAAAGGGGATTACTGGGAGTCACGGCTGGAGGTAAACAGTTACACTGTGCTTACTGTGGGAGCAGATGGTAGCGGCTCAGGTTCAGCGTGGTGACTGCAGCCAGGGAGACAGTGCCCTTTCGTGGGTGGTGCGACTCCGGCAGGTGAGTGTCCAAGTGGAACTGGTGAGGTGGGAGTGCGGGGGAAATCCGCCGCCGGGAGGATAGGAGGAGGATTCCGCCGCCACGGACTCCGCCTGTGCACAGGGGATCTGAAGACAAAGGTGAGTAGGAATTGGTGAGCTTACGTGGACAGCTGGAGGGATTCTCCGGCGACGATGAAGCAGGCTTTGGCTGGAACTTCGGTAGACAGGAGGAATTGGTGATGAGCTCGTCAAGAGCGCTGAGAGACATCTCCGTACCGCCGTGACAGGCAGCGCAGAAGATATAGGCCAAGCGTAATGAGGACCAGGTGTGCGCGCAGCTGGGAATGACGAGCAGACCAGACCATGACAGATCGAAAATAACAGGTGCAGACATTCACAATTTTACAAAATCAGATGAAAAAATAACTGTAAAAGCCACAAACATTAAGTTGAAAACAGAGCACCTTTCAAAAAATGTCTAGGTAAAAGACCCTCTCACCAGTGACATGGCAGAAGGTTGTTTCATATTGTCTGAAGTCTGCCCTGTCAACCTTCTGGGAAGGGATCTCCTCACAGCCCTCAATGTTGCCATAATCCTAAATGATAATGGTATGATAGCATCACATTTTCCACATGTGGAAGGAATAAATGTACTGCAGGATTTCAATGTACCTAGGCACTGCTACTCACTGCGTTTGGTTTCGGTCGGACCACACTCAGTGACATCAGACCTGCACACAAAAGCTATGTGTGCAGGTAAAAAGAACCAGAGGAAAAAACACGCTGGATCACTGTTACACTACAGTGAAGGACGCGTATCGCGCTGTTCCCCGCGCTGCGCTCGGACTATCTGATCACGTGATGGTCCACCTCATTCCCACATACAGACTGAAGCTCACTAAACCTGTTGTGACCACTATGAAGAAATGGACCAGTGAAGCTGAGGAGAAGCTGGAAACGTGCATGGAAATAACTGACTGGGGCATGTTTAAAGGAGCCACGCATGATCTGGATGAGTACACGGACACTGTGAACTCATATATCCACTTTTGTGAGGAGAGCATTCTTCCATCGCGCACCAGGGTGAGTTACTCTAATGATAAGCCCTGGTTCACTGCTAAGCTCAGACAGATCAGGAAGGAGAAGGAAGCAGCGTTGAAAAGTGGAGACAGGGACTGCTACAGGGAGGTTAAATATCGGTTTAACAGAGAGCTGAAGAGAGCTAAATCTGTGTATTCTGACAGACTCCAGCAGCAGTTCACTGCTAACGACTCGGCTTCTGTGTGGAGAGGACTGAGGCAAATCACCAACTATCGGCCTCAGGCTTCTAAAGGTCAGGATGACAAAGCCCTTTGTCAAAGACTGTCCCAACATTACGCCCGTTTTGACACCTCGTCAGCTGTGTCCAACGCCCCCCCTTCCCCAGCTCCACTGCCTCCTCGGTCCCTACTTCATCAAAAGCGGTCCCCCCCTCCTCCCCCCCTGCCCTTGTCATCAGCGAGCAGGATGTGCACAGACAGTTCTCCAGACTGAACCCTCCCAAGGCCCCCGGTCCGGACGGCGTGTCTCCCTCCACCCTGAGACACTGTGCGAAAGAGCTGGCTCCTGTCTTCACAGACATTTTTAACACCTCCCTTAAGCTATGCCACGTGCCGACCTGCCTCAAATCCTCCACCATCATCCCTGTCCCCAAGAAGCCACGGATCACTGGACTTAATGACTACAGACCTGTAGCACTCACCTCTGTAGTCATGAAGTCCTTTGAGCGCCTGGTCCTGCCCCACCTCAAGTCCATCACCACTCCCCTCCTGGACCCACTGCAGTTTGCCTACAGAGCCAACAGGTCTGTGGACGACGCAGTCAACCGGGCCCTCCACTCCATCCTGCAGCACCTGGACTCCCCGGGAACCTACGCCAGGATCCTGTTTGTGGACTTCAGCTCTGCATTCAACACCATCCGCCCCGCTCTGCTCCAGGACAAGCTGTCCCTGCTCGGCGTGCCTGACTCCCTCTGCAGGTGGATCACCGACTTCCTGACGGACCGGAGGCAGCATGTGCGGCTGGGGAAGACTGTCTCAGACTCTGTCAGCATCAGCACCGGATCACCCCAGGGTTGTGTACTTTCTCCCCTACTCTTCTCCCTTTATACCAACTCCTGCACCTCCAGCCACCAGTCTGTTAAGCTGATCAAGTTTGCGGACGACGCCACCCTCATCGGGCTCATCTCCAACGGCGACGAGTCCGTCTACAGGAGAGAGGTGGCCCAGCTGGCGTCCTGGTGCAGCCACAACAACCTGCAGCTGAGATGATTGTGGACTTCAGGAAAGTCACAACCCCTCTGCCCCCCCTCACCCTCACAGGCTCTCCCATCACCACTGCAGATTCCTTCCGCTTCTTGGGCACCACCATCACCCGGGACCTCAAATGGGAGCCGACCATCAGCTCCCTCATCAAAAAGGCCCAGCAGAGGATGTTCTTCCTGCGGCAGCTGAGGAAGCTCAAGCTACCCACCAAGATGTTAGTGCAGTTCTACACAGCCATCATCGAGTCCATCCTCACCACCTCCATAACCGTGTAGTACGCAGGAGCCACTGCCAGGGACAGACTAAGGCTGCAGCGCATCGTGCGCACTGCTGAGAAGGTGATCGGCTGCAAGCTCCCATCTCTCCAGGACCTGTACATCTCCAGGACCCGGAGGCGTGCAGGCCAGATCATAGCCGATCCTTCACACCCTGGTCACGTACTGTTTGCCCCCCTCCCCTCAGGTAGAAGACTTCGGTCCATTCAGACTAAAACCTCCCGGCACATGAACAGCTTCTTCCCCTCTGCCATCAGACTGCTGAACACTAAGTGACTTATTGACTCTCATGCACTATGTACAGCAGCTCAACCAGACTCATGTCAATCATCACTGTTTCTGTTGCATTACCGACTGCACTATGTGGTACTCCACAATATCTGCTGCTCGCTAATATATTTAAAAACTGCTTTGACTAGTATTACTCATTCTTATTCTACACTTATTGCATGTATAGTTTTTTATTCTTTTATCTTATCATGTTTAATGTTGCAGCATTGCACCGAGACAAATTCCTAGTTTGTGTACTACATGAACAATGGCAATAAATCTGATTCTGATTTGCAATATTTTGAGTCCAAAATCCCTACTACACATTAGGCCACAGATCAATATTATTGCAACATGTACAACAGGCATTTGAGTGGCCCAAACCCAAATTATGAAAAAACATTCCTTGCAAATCCATCCTCCAGACTGGTCATAAAAAATCTGTATTGGTCACCAAGGGGATATGTGGGAGCATCTGTCATGTTGTCTGATGAGGATAGCAGGCATTTTAAACACTGGGGGGCTCACCACATCTCATTGGTCTGGACTGGAAGGATGTAGGTCAGTTTGTGACCACAGCAGAAGAATGTGGTCAGTCTTGGAAGCAAACTTCCAACCCTGTCAGGAGCTGAGCACTGGAGGTTTCCACCATGCTCAGTCTCATGGCTTTTCTCTATATTTGCATATTTGTTGTATTTTGTGCCTTTTGGTTTTTGTATTTCTCGTACTGTTTCTTATTTTCCTGTTTATGTTGTAGTTTTGTTATTCTCTTATTTTGTATTATATTGCATTTATTTCTTAGTCTGTATTTGTTGATATTTTATTCTTTATATCCTTTACTGTTGTGTTCTCCCTCTGGGTGGACAACTGTCAGTAGCCTTTCCGGGTTTTTGCTCCGTGTAGGCGGTGTCCCTGTCAGCTGTCAGACCCGGTCTTTCACCCCCTCATTGCTCCGAGCTGTTCCAGATTATTAATCATCATTTTCTCCTGCCCGCTCTGATATCCACACCTGTGTCCTATTGTATTATGCCTTATTTAAGACCGCTGCTCTTGGTATTCCTCACGACAGTCTTGACTGATGTCCGAACTCCCAGAAGTAAGCTTGACGCTCTGTGTTTTCTCCTTGTTACTGGATTTATCTCTCTCTGGCTTTTGAGTTACTTTGTGCACTTTATGTTTGTAATAAATTATCACAAGCTCATAGTCCAGCGCATGGGTCTCTTCCCTGCCCCCGAGGGGCATTTATGACAGAAGATCAACGCCAGTTTGGGACCCAGCTGCTGTGGGTTTGTGCTTTTTTGTTACTTTTCCTATTTTTCTGGAGCTGTCAACATGGTTCCTGACTACTCAGGTTCTATGGGCGTGCGTGCATACCCGATGAGCCTGGGGTGGGAGGTTTGTTGGCTACTGATGGAATTGGACGATCTCATCTCCAATGCTCACGGAGCTCTTACCTCTAAAGACGCTCTCTGATACCTGGTGGCTGCTCGCCGGTGCCCTCAGCTCATGCAGCATGCTGAGGGGGTAGACAGGATCATGCTGATGGCGGCACTGCAAAGGGAGAACAATGGTAGGGAGAGGAGCTCCCCGAAGAAGCAGAGGTCAGCGCCTACGGGGAGGTGTCCCCGGTCCTTGGTACCACCATCTCCTCACTCGCCTCCAGCTTCACCTCCAGCTCCTGCTCCACTACGCCGCCATCCCCCCACCTCTCAGGCAGCAGTTTCCCCTTTGCCAAGGCAGAAGACTCCCACAGCAGTGCCCTCTCTGTGTTTTTCCTCTCCGGCTGCATCATCAGCTTCCTCCTTCTCCGCAGTTGCTGTTTCCCGCTTCTCCTCGACACTCCTTCCTGCTGCTGAAAGGTCGGCTGTTTCCTCTCTGGCTCCGCCCATCTCAGTGTCCGCAGGGGTGGCTCCTCCACGATCCTCTGAAGGGCCCATGACCACCATAGCCACAGTGAGGGATGACTCTACACTAGCTGCAGCAGAGAACATCATGCCCAGGGAACACAGGCAAGTGCTCTTTCATTCTCTATCATCCTCCCATGAATTACCTTACCTGATTCCCGGTGATGAGGCTCAGGTCTTGCAGTCCTCTGAGCTCTCACCTCCTGCTGCAGCCATAATTACCTCACCTGCTCTCTCCATGTCTTCTCCTATATCCCCTGGTTGTCTGCTGGTCATGGGATTAGGCCGCCAGATGATGGAGGAGCCTGCAGACCTGGAGGACCAGGTTCCAGCCCCGCAGTTGTGGTCCGGACAGAGGGAAAGCACTGCTTCCAACCTGAAGCCTACGCCGACAATAGAGCGTCCCCTGGCTTTAGCTATGCAGGAGTCAGCGCCAGCAGAAAACCGACCTCATGAATCCACGCCGGACGAACCACCTGCATGGGTCACCTCACTGGGGGGTCCCAGGACTGCATTGACCACCATGCCTGCTGCAGGGGCCGCCGCAGCAAAGCCGGAGCTGGACTTCCAGAGGGCTGGGCCCAAGATTTTGCCGCTTGGATCAATGGAGTCCTGGATGGCGGTGGAGCTCAAGCTCAGGCAAGTGCTCTCCTTTGTTTTCATTGCTTCTATTTTGGAGATCTTTCCTGGCTCTTGGTGGGGAGAGCCAAGTGCAGCCATCAACTGCGCCTGAGCTCACCTTGTCAGGCTCCACTGCCGCCGGTGACCCTGACCCTGTTTTTTTGCCTCTCTTGCCTGAGCTTTCCCCCAGGGTCACTGAGGATTGTCCGGCTCCGCCAGAGGTCTCCGAGGATCCAGGCTCGCCGCCCGAGATCACCGTGGGTCCAGCTCCTCCCACTGAGGACATCACGGGTGCTCCATCCTAGCCCGGGACCTCCGTGGGTGCTGCTTCCCCTCCAGATGAGGTCTTCATGGGTGCTCCATCCCAGCCCGGGGCCTCCGAGAGTGCTGCTTCCCTGTCTGATGAGGTCATTGCGGGTGCTCCTTCCCAGCCCGGGACCATCTTGGGTGCAGCTCCTCCTTAGTCCGGGTCTCCATGGGTGCTGTGTCCTAGTCGGGGACTGTTGTGGGTGCTGCACCAGCCTGAAACCAACTTGGGTGCTGCGCTCCAGCTCGGGGGCCACCGTGGGTACAGCTTTGGCCCAGTCCGGGTCCACCGTGGGTGCAGCTTTGCTCCAGTCCAGAACCACAGTGGGTGCTACTATGTCCCAGTCTGGGACCACCAAGGGTGCTACAGTCCAGTCCGAGGGTGTCGTGGTTCCCCCTCCGCTTCTGGACGCTGTCGTGGTTCCCCCTCCACTGCCAGGTGTCGTCATGGTTCCCCCTCCTCAGCCAGACACTGTCGTGGTTCCCCCTCCTCTGCTAGGTGCCGTCGTGGTTCCCTCTCCTCACCCTGACGTCGGCATGGGTTCCCCGACTCCTCCATCTGGCTCACCGCTGGTTCTTCCCATTGGGCAGCCACGTCTCAGACCACCCTATCTGTTCAGGTGGTTAAAGAACTCTGGCAGACCACCCGACAGACTGTGCCACGGGGTTGGTTGGCCCACGTTCTGTGGTAGGCCACCCGACTCTTTATTTTATTTTTATTTATTTTACCTTTATTTAACCAGGAAAAAAAGCCCGTTGAGATTAAAAACCTCTTTTTCAAGGGAGTCCTGGCCAAGAGGCAGCAAAAAAATCACAAATACACTACAAATCATATAAAACAGTTACAAATTAGTGAGGCCGTCTCAAGTGTTCTCAATCTGGATTTAAAGTCGTTCAATGAAACAAGTTCCGTTAGTTTCCAGTCTTTTTGCAACATGTTCCATGTAGAGGGGGCTGAGAACATGAAAGCTCTTTTTCCCAGCTCAGTACGGGCAAATGGAACAGAAAGCAACAAATGATCATTAGAACACAAACCATAAGAATCAACACTTCTCAGTGTGATCAAATTACAAATGTAAGGGGGCAACAGTCCAAGCATGGCCTTGTAAATAAAAATGTACCAGTGAATCAACCTCCTGGTGGACAAAGAGGGCCATCCCACTCTAGAATACAGTTCACAGTGATGGGTCAAGGCTCTACAGTTTGTAACAAACCTCAAAACCATTATGCCATCTGCCGGGCCTGGGACTTTGGCTACCCACCAGAACTGTCCAGCTCTTCGGTCCAGGGGGCTTAGGTGGTTGGCGTTTTGCCTGGTGTGGGTCCTGTGCGGGGTTTTGTTTTGTTCCCTCATAGCCTGTTTCCCCCACCACCCACCTGGGGTGGTTATTGTTATACTCCTTTTTTTTGGGGGGGGAGGGTTCTTTTTTGATGTTACCTTGGGGTGTCTGGGTTCCACCCCTTGAGAGGAGGACTCTGTCAGGAGCTGAGCACTGGAGGTTTCCGCCATGTTCAGTCTCATAGCTTTTCTCTATATTTGCATATTTGTTGTATTTTTTGCCTTTTGGTTTTTGTATTTCTCGTACTGTTTCTTATTTTCCTGTTTATGTTATAGTTTTGTTATTCTCTTATTTTGTATTAGATTGCATTTATTTCTCAGTCTGTATTTGGTGATATCTTATTCTTTATATCCTTTATCCTGTTGCGTTCTCCCACTGGGTTGACAGCTGTCAGCCCCGGTCTTTCCCTTCTCATTGCTCCCAGCTGGTCAAGATGATTAATCATTGTTTTCTCCTGCCTGCTCTGGTATCCACACCTCTGTTCTACTGTATTATGCCTTATTAAGACCACTACTCTTGGTATTCCTCGCTGCGGTCTTGACTGATGTCTGAACTCCCAGAAGTAAGTTTGATGCTCTGTGTTTTCTCCCTGTTACTGGAATTATCTCTCTCTGGCTTTTGAATTATTTTGTGCACTTTATGTTTGTAATAAATTATCACAAGCTCACAGTCCAGCCCGTGGGTCTCTTCTCTGCCCTGGAGGGGCATTTATGACAAACCCAAAGGTTTAATATTCCTCAAAACCTGATACCTACTCACTGTCCTTGAACTGGGTGACCACAGTGCAAAATGAGTTCCACACTGATGTTCCCAGCTTCCCCATTTGATCACATTTTACATTCACATAAGGACAGGAACATACACTCTTACAAATCCCAAATTCACTGTGGTCAACAAGGAAGGCAGATGTAGGGTTAATAAAAAATGCAGAGTTGGTCAAAAATAAATGTGAAATCACATTATAGACAATACCAAAGACAGTATCTTCTATGTCCTGAGGCCCAAGAGGGCATCAAACCAGTGATAGAGGAACTGAAAGCAGGAGGAGTCATTGTACCATGCCCAAATTCTCCATGTAACACAACTTTGTTTCCTGTAAAGAAGGCTGGACCATCTTCCGCCTGGAGGATGTCCTGACCTGATGTCCTACCATGATGTCTGTCCCTGACCCACACATCTTGTTAAATGATCTGCAACCAGACATGCAATATTTCATAGTGATAGACATCAGCAATGCTTTTTTCAGCATCCCAATACATCCAGATCATCAGTTTTGGTTAGCATTCACATTTGAAAACAAAGGTTACCACCATGTTATCACAAGGTTACTGTGAATCACCAACTATTTTTTCACAGGCAATGTCAGCAAATTTGGCATAGTTTATTCCTCCAATGGGAGCCAGTTGCTACTTTATGTTGATAACATCTTGCTGGCATCACCTGATGAAGAAACATGCAAACAAGATAAACATGCAAACAAGACAGTAAGACATTGCCTTACTGCGATTTCGATTAGAACAAGGTCAAAAAGTCAATAAGGAAAAATTACAGTTGTGGATTAAAGAGGTCAAATATTTAGGGCACATTTTGTCAGCAGCAGGCAGACATGTTGATCCACCTCGAAAACAAGCTATTTTGTCAGCACCAAAACCCATCACAAAAAGAGACACAATGTCATTTCTGGGTACCTTAAATTACTGTCACTCTTGGATTGCAAATTACTCATTTGAAGTACAACCCTTATCTGATCTCATTTATATAACACCCATGGCTCAGGTGGATAAAATTGAGTGGACACCTGAGGCAGAAGAGACTTCTGTTAAAATGAAAAAAACTTTTGGTCAGCATTGATGTCCTGGCATTCCCCAATTACAAAAAAAAAAAACCAAACAAACATTTGTGCAAATGGTTGATTGTAGAGAGGGACACATGATGTCAGTCCTTCTCCAACCAAGTGGTACAAAAATGCGTCCAATAGCATTTTATTCTTCAATGTTAGACCCTGGGGCGAGGGCAGTGCCGCAATGTGTGCAGGCGGTCATAGCTGCCTCTATGGCGGTGCAGGCCTCAGCAGGGCTCATTCTTTTTCATCCCTTGATCCTAAAGGTCACACATGCAGTATCAGTCATCTTGTCATAAAATAAAATATCAGTTCTCTCACCATCCAGACACCTTGCACGCATGACAGTGTTATTATCACAGCTTCATCTAACCATTGAACATTGCACGGTAACAAATCCAGCAAGCTTTTTGTCAGTTTCAATACAAGGCAAACTCATGACTGTTTGGCAGAAATCAAGAGTGAAACATTGCCACACCCTGATTTGCAGGACACACCTTTGGAGGACTCTGATCTAACATTGTTAAACTGTTGACGGCTCCTCCAAACATGACTGTACTGGTTCGAACTTGTCCGGTTTCACAGTGGTCACCCATGACACAGTTTTACAGGCACAAACACTCCCATCACATTATTCGGCACAAGCAGCTGAATTAGTTGCTCTAACTGAGGCTTGTAAATTAGGCCAGGGAAAAACACTCACAGCACTCACAAAAAACACTCACAGCCAATATGCTTTTTCTACTGTCCATCATTTTGTACAACAGTGGAAAAAAAGAGGCATGATTACATCAACAGGAAGGCCAATCCAACACAAAGATCTCATCTTAAAACTGTTAGACAGTGTAAAACTTCCCTCCAAATTGGCCATATGCAAATGTGCCACACACACCAATGGCACAGATCCAATCTCTAAGGGCAACCACTTTGCAGACAACACCGCAAAAGTAGCTGCACAAGGTCATACAGGAAACCACACCACAGCATCTCTTCTTTTAACACTAACAGAACAGCTATCACATGACATGCTCACTAACGCCCAGGAAACATCACCACAAGCTGAAATTTACCGGTGGATAAAAAAGGGGGTAACATTTGACAACACTTCAAAACTCTACAAATGATGCAATAAGAAACCCATTTTGCCATGCAAATTATTCCACCAGACTGTTGTTCTGCTACATAGGCTTTCCCATGTAGCAGCAGGGGGTATGATTTCTATGTTGAGTAAATCTTTTACCACTTATGGGTTTAGCCAATTTGCTACTCAATTTTGAAAAAAAAAAATCCTAATCTGTGCAAAAAACAATGCTCAGGGACACTTAAGACCTCAGAAGGGTACTTTCCCTGCATCAACTTATCCCTTTCAAAACATTTGCATGGATTTCATTGAACTAAATAAATGTAAAGGGAAGAAATATTGTTGGGTGATTATTGATACATTTACTAAATGGACAGAAGCCTTCTCTTACACTCATCCAAATGCTGTTACAGTAGCAAAGAAACTCTTAATTGAAATAGTACCAAGATTTGGAATTCCTGAAAAGATTTACTCAGATAATGGAACACATTTTGTAAATCAGGTTATATCACACTTAGGTACAGCACTTAACATTAACTTGAAAAATCACTCAGCTTACCATCCACAATCTGCAGGATTGGTGGAACGCACAAACAGGACAATTAAAGAAAGGCGTAGAAAAACAATGCCGGAAACAGGACAAAATTGGATATATTGCCTACCCCTAGTCCTTTTTTATGTGAGGGTAATGCCCTCAAAAGGGGGGCTGTCTCCATTTGAAATAATGTATGGCAAGCCTTAACTACTCCCACCATTAAGGCCATTCAATTCAGGTGATGAGGAAGTGTGTTTAACTGACTACATGCAAAGAATGTTGACTGATAGAGATGTTGTACATGCTGCTCTTCCCAGGAAGGAACACGGGGATGCGCCCATCATAGTCAAACCAGGAGATCTGGTTCTTATCAAAGCCATCAAAAAGAAAAACTGAGCCGACGGTCCCTGGCAAGGACCACACAAGGTCATCCTGGCAACACCAACAGCCGTGAAAGTCGAAGGACATGATTCTTGGGTGTATTTAACACATTGCAAATTTTACTCCACTCAGAACCTTCAGCAAGAGACTGTTTAACTGTTTAGCTATACAAGCAAGTCATTGTTTCTCTATGCAAGTGTTCAGCTGATGGTGCCCTCGGGTGTCCAACAACGGCTTGTATAGCAAAACAACTGTTGTTTATCATGGAGAGACAAAATGCAAGAAAGAGAAGGTTGGCAGGAGAAGGATGTGAATGGTACACCTGTTTTGTCATCATCCTTGTGGTCACACTTTTGATTTGGTTATTTTTAGGGACACCATTACCTATTTATTGCAGGGCTAGGTATGTTACTCACACGCATCATGACTGGCAAGAAGGACCAGGCTATGATGACCATGTTTATATTGGTAATGTGTGGTGGAAGTATGCTAACTACACAGCCAAAACAGCTAATAGTTCAAATTATTATGTGTGTTCTTTGCTCCGACTCTCAGCTGGTCAAATATCTGTTACTGCAAAATCAATGGAACTGTCAGAAGCTGTTTGTTTCTTGTACAAGTCTATGTGTGGAAATAGTATAGCAAGCATTAACTTGAACCACACCTGCCACATTGTCTATGACTCCACTGACCGGAGACACAATGACACCCCTCACTTGGTGAAGGCAAAATTAACTTTGCCGGGGAATTTTCCCTTTTGTCTAAAAGGATGTGGAAATGTCTCTTGGGGAAGTTTATCATTTTCCAGGTGTGCAACGGTACAGTACATAGTGCATCTCGCCCCTGTACTGCTACCTGCTGGACCAGCATAGTGGGCAAAAGCTGTCCTGAAGATCCTTATTGTCAGTCTAGAAGTATGGAAGGCAATGTCACCCTGCAGGAGCTCTGTAGCACCACAATTTGTGATTCTCACAAGTACGGAACATTTATGGTGACAGGGGGTTGATGGCTGTGTGGCCATTGTGCCTACTCACACCTGCCCATGAACCCCTCCATGGGGAGGGGTGTGTGCCCCCGTGGTGGTGACTGACCATACCATCATATTGTCGGCTGGACAGGCAGGCAGGGTAAAGAGAGATGTCTCTTTTTCACCACATGATCCCATCTGGGGCACAGATGTGCCGAAAGGATTCAAGTTAGAAACTAATGGGCAGAAGGTACTCTATTCTAATACGATCCAAGATGGCGCCCACAGCGGTCGACATGGTGCTTCGCTGCGCTCTTTGTTTGTTTTTGTTTGTCAATTGTGTGTCTGCTTGCACTTATACCCGTGAAGAACTTTTAAATATCAGGACTTTCACCCCCACGGACCTCCTCCCAGTTTTTCTAGCCCCTGCCGCCGATCTGGTTTATTGTTTGGCTCGGAAAGTGAGACGGCGGAAGAGAGGAAGACGAGCGGGCGCTCTCGTGCGACTTCGCAGGAGAGGCTCGCGAACGGCGCTGCCTGGCATATTTCTGTCCAATACCAACTCTCTCTCTAACAAGGTGGATGAACTGAGACTGCTGATGCGTTTTAGGGACCTCGCCTCATCAGCTGCCCTCTGCTTTACTGAGACCTGGCTCCGGGAAAATATACCGGACAGCGCGCTGCGCCTCGACGGCTTCCAGCTCTTCCGTGCTGATCGTGACACAGAGCTTTCCGGCAAGACCACAGGAGGCGGAGTCTGCTTCTACATCAACTGCATCTGGTGCTCTGATGTAACGGTAATTTCCAAACACTGTTCTCCTGCCTTGGAATTTCTTGTTATCAATTGCAAGCCCTTCTATTCCCCGCGGGAGTTTGCTTCTTTTATAATGATCGCTGTGTACGCCCCTCCCGACGCGGACACGCGCGAAGCTCAGCGCGTGCTCGCGGATCACATTCAACACACAGAGCGGAGTTTTCCAGACTCGCTGATTATTGTGGCTGGCGACTTTAATCAGTGCAATCTGAGCCACGATCTCCCCCGCTACAAACAGTTTATTAAATGCCCCACCAGAGGATTAAACACACTGGATCACTGTTACACCACAGTGAAAGACGCATATCGCGCTGTCCCTCGAGCTGCGCTGGGATTATCTGATCACGTGATGGTTCACCTCATTCCCACATACAGACAGAGATTGAAGCTCACTAAACCTGTTGTGAGCACTACGAAGATACGGACCAGTGATGCTGAGGAGAAGCTGGAAACGTGCATGGAAATATCTGACTGGGGCATGCTTAAAGGAGCCACGCATGATCTGGATGAGTACACGGACACTGTGAACTCATATATCCACTTTTGTGAAGAGAACATTCTTCCATCACGCACCAGGGTGAGTTACTCTAATGACAAACCCTGGTTCACAGCTAAGCTCAGACAGATCAGGAAGGAGAAGGAAGCAGCGCTGAAAAGTGGAGACAGGGACTGCTACAGGGAGGTTAAATACCGGTTTAACAGAGAGCTGAAGAGGGCTAAATCTGTGTACTCAGAGAGACTCCAGCAGCAGTTCACTGCTAATGATTCGGCTTCCGTGTGGAGAGGACTGAGGCAGATCACCAACTATCGGCCTCAGGCTCCTAAAGGTCAGGATGACAAAGCCCTTTGTCAGAGACTGTCCCAACACTATGCCCGTTTTGACACCTCGTCATCTGTGTCCAACTCCCCCCCTCCCTCCAGCTCCACAGCCTCCACATTCCCTACTTCATTTAAGGCACCCCCCCCCCCCCTCCCCCCCTCCCCTTATCATCAGTGAGCAGGATGTGCTCAAACAGTTCTCCAGACTGAACCCGCGCAAGGCCCCCGGCCCAGACGACGTGTCTCCTTCCACCCTGAGACTCTGTGCGAAACAGCTGGCTCCTGTATTCACAGACATTTTTAACACCTCCCTTAAGTTATGCCACGTGCCATCCTGCCTCAAATCCTCCACCATCATCCCTGTCCCCAAGAAGCCACGGATCACTGGACTTAATGACTACAGACCTGTAGCGCTCACCTCTGTAGTCATGAAGTCCTTTGAGCGCCTGGTCCTGCCCCACCTCAAGTCCATCACCACCCCTCTCCTGGACCCGCTGCAGTTTGCCTACCGAGCCAACAGGTCTGTAGACGATGCAGTCAACCTGGCCCTCCACTCCATCCTGCAGCACCTGGACTCCCCGGGAACCTACGCCAGGATCCTGTTTGTGGACTTCAGCTCCGCATTCAACACCATCCGCCCCGCTCTGCTCCGGGACAAGCTGTCCCTGCTCAACGTGCCTGACTCCCTCTGCAGGTGGATCATCGACTTCCTGACGGACCGGAGGCAGCATGTGCGGCTGGGAAAGACTGTCTCAGACTATACTAGCATCAGCACCGGATCACCCCAGGGCTGTGTACTTTCCCCCCTACTCTTCTCCCTTTACACCAACTCCTGCACCTCCAGCCACCAGTCTGTCAAGTTGATCAAGTTTGCGGACGACACCACCCTCATCGGGCTCATCTCCAACGGCGACGAGTCCGCCTACAGGAGAGAGGTGGCCCAGCTGGCGTCCTGGTGCAGCAATAACAACCTGCAGCTGAACGCTCTGAAGACAGTGGAGATGATTGTAGACTTCAGGAAAGTCACTACTCCTCTGCCCCCCCTCACCCTCTCAGGCTCTCCCATCACCACTGCTGATTCCTTCCGCTTCCTAGGCACTACCATCACCAGGGACCTCAAATGGGAGCTGACCATCAGCTCACTCATCAAAAAAGCCCAGCAGAGGATGTTCTTCCTGCGGCAGCTGAGGAAGCTCAAGCTACCCACCAAGATGTTAGTGCAGTTCTACACAGCCATCATCGAGTCCATCCTCACCACCTCCATAACCGTGTGGTACGCAGGAGCCACTGCCAGGGACAGACTAAGGCTGCAGCGCGTCGTGCGCACTGCTGAGAAGGTGATCGGCTGCAAGCTCCCATCTCTCCAGGATCTGTACATCTCCAGGACCCGGAGGCGTGCTGGCCGGATCATAGCCGATCCCTCACACCCTGGTCACGTACTGTTTGCCCCCCTCCCCTCTGGTAGAAGACTTCGGTCCATCCAGACTAAAACCTCCCGTCACATGAACAGCTTCTTCCCCTCTGCCATTAGACTGCTGAACACTAAGTGACTCTCGTGCACCATGTACAGCAGCTCAACCAGACTCATGTCAATCATCACTGTTTTCTTCCTGCATTACCGACTGCACTATATAGTTCTCCACAGTATCTGCTGCTGGCTAATATATATTTTAACTGTTGACCAGTATCACTTAATCTTATCCTACACTTTATTACATGTATAGTTTATTTCTCTTATCTTATCATGTTTAATGTTGCAGCATTGTACCGAGACAAATTCCTAGTTTGTGTACTACATGAACAATGGCAATAAACCTGATTCTGATTCTGATTCTGATTCTGATTCCTTGTTTCCCTGGGTGGGAGTGGCTAAGAACACCTTGTGGATTGAAACAACTAGTTATAGATTACAATCATTTGCAAATTTTTCTTTGTCTGCTGTTTTTGGTATAAATGAGGAGTTAACAGCTCTTAGACTTATGTTGACCCAAAAGAGAATGGTTCTTGATCAAATAACTGTCGCCCGAGGGTGTGTGTGTGCAATTGTGGGAGATTATTGATGTACTTTTAGCCCTGATAATGATGCAGATGGTCACGTGATTGCTTCAGCCATATGGAATTTGACTGCTTTGCAGGCTGCCATAGCCAAGGACAATGTCACTGATGAACATACCTGGTTTAGTTGGTTATTCTCTTCATGGAGAAGTCTCATCATGAACCTGTTAGTGATTTTTGTGGTAATATTTCTGGTCTTTTCTTGTGTCATTCCATACATCCATAATATGATGATGAGACTTGTGCATGTTAATTTAGTGATGTACCATGGAGCAGTTGCCGGGGATGATGGGGATGATGAACAAACAGTGTGAGCTCAAGGTCTCTCTCCATAACCCAAGTACAGAGTAAAAATATAATTGACATGCAGAAAACCGAAAGGATTTGCATGATCATGATGTGAAGTTAAAATGTACTACTGGTAAATACATTTATGAAGTTTATGAAGTTGAAACATTATTTTTACTTTTTATTTTGTTTTTATGTTACTCTTATTTCTGTTTTTATATTTTGTTATTTTTGTTTTGTTTTCATTTTTTATGCTTTCTTTTTATACAAGCATACACATATATCCTTATTATATCCTTACTATCATATCCCTACTTTATTATCATTTTGATTTTAATGTTTTTATCATTAATTACTTTTATCATTAATTAATAAGTTTCACTGTTCCATTTATCCTCCTAAAAGACTAAAATGTCAGGCAGCGCCTGGGGCAGCAAGGTCGATGGCGGACTTTCCCCATCACAAGCTAGTTAGGGTCTGTTGCACATCATTCAATTCAATTCAACTTTATTTATATAGCGCCATTTCACAACAACAGTCATCTCATAGCACTATCAACTGTAGGGGGGACCCCCACAGTTGCAGAAAGACCCCAGCAATCAGGCGATCCCCTGTGAGCAAGCACTTGGCGACGGTGGAGAGGAAAAACTCCCTTTTAACAGGAAGAAACCTCCAGCAGAACCAGGCTCAGGGAGGGGCAGTCATCTGCTGCGACTGGCTGGGGGGTGAGGGGATAGAGAAGAAGAAAAGAACAGACATGTAGAGAGCAAACAGCACGATGGGGACTCAATCTATGGGAGAGAACAAACAAATGTTAATGACCAGCAAAAAAAAAAATATTTCATTGAGAGTGAGGAAAGGAGTGAGGCCCAGTGCATTACTGGAGGTCCCCCGGCTGACTAAACCTATTAGCAGCATAACTAAGGGAGGGTTCAGAAACACATGATCCCTCCCTAATTGTAGGCTATATCAAAAAGGTAGGTTTTAGCCCTATTCTTAAAAACAGAGATCGAGTCTGACTCCCGAATCCAGATTGGCAGCTGATTCCACAGGAGAGGAGCTTGATAACTGAAGGCTCTGCCTCCCATTGTACTTTTGGAGATTCTAGGTATTACAAGTAATCCTGCATTTTGGGAGCGTAGTGCTCTGTTAGGATGATACGGTAGTATCAGATCTTTTAAATAAAAAGGAGCCTGATTGTTTAAAGCTTTGTAAGTAAGAAGAAGGATTTTAAACTTAATTCTAAACTCTATGGGAAGCCAATGAAGGGAGGCCAGAACCGGAGAGATATGATCTCTCTTTCTAGTACCTGTTAAAACTCTTGCTGCAGCATTTTGGATCAGCTGAAGACTTTTTAAAGATGTTTTAGGACAGCCTGATAATAAAGAATTACAATAATCTAATCTCGAGCTAACAAAAGCGTGGATCAGCTTCTCAGCATCACTCTGAGACAAGATGCTCCTAATCTTGGCAATATTACGCAAATGATAGAAGGCAGTCTTAGAAACAAATTTAATATGTGAATTGAAGGACAAATCCTGATCAAAAATAACTCCAAGGTTCCTCACAGAGCTATTAAGAGAAAGAGTAACTGCATCCAAACTGAAAGTTTGATTTGGAAAGGAATTTCTAAGGTTTTTTGGACCAACAAGAATGACTTCAGTCTTATCTGAATTCAATAGCAGGAAATTACAAGTCATCCAAGCTTTAATTTCCTTAAGACAGGCTTCTAACTTGGCTAATTGATTAGTATCATCTGGCTTCATTGACAGGTATAATTGTGTGTCATCTGCATAACAATGAAAATGTATACAGTGCTTTCTAATAATGTTGCCTAACGGAAGCATATATAAACTAAAAAGAGTAGGGCCTAGCACAGATCCCTGTGGAACTCCATGACTAAGCTTTGAGCTAAAAGAAAACTCATCATTTACTTGAACAAACTGGAACCTATCAGATAAATAAGATCTAAACCACTGCAACGAAGTTCCATTAAGTCCAACATAGTGTTCTAATCTATCAAGTAGAATATTATGATCAATAGTATCAAAAGCTGCACTAAGATCTAAAAGGACAAGTACAGAAACTAGTCCATTATCAGATGCAATGAGGAGGTCGTTAGTGACCTTCGCTAAGGCTGTTTCAGTACTATGATGGATTTTAAACCCAGATTGAAACTCTTCAAGTAAACCATTTCCCTGCAGGTGGTCAAATAATTGCGTAGCAACAACTCTTTCTAAGATTTTTGAAATGAAAGGGAGATTAGAGATTGGTCTATAGTTAGCTAAAGCTCCTGGATCTAGCGTTGGCTTTTTGAGTAAGGGTTTAATTACAGCCGTTTTAAAAGCCTGCGGTACATGGCCTAAAGTTTATGAAGAATTGATTATATGAAGAATAAAGCTACCAATAAGTGGGAAGGCTTCTTTAAATAACCTGGTAGGAATAGGGTCTAAAAGACAAGTTGAAGGCTTGGATGAGGAAACTATTTTGTCTAACTCACAAAGGTCGATTGGAGTAAACTCATCAAGACAGACATCAATAGAAGGAGTTGTAGTAGTTACAGTATTTAAGTTAACTGTGGGAAGAATCTGATTGATTTTATCTCTGATGGATGAAATTTTATTATTGAAAAAGTTCATAAAGTCCTGACTAGTAAGCTCTAAGGGGATGCTAGGATTGACAGAGTCCTGACTCTTTGTCAACCTGGCTACAGTACTGAAAAGAAACCTGGGATTATTCTTGTTCTCTTCTATTAATGCAGAGTAATAACTCGTTCTAGCTTTTCTAAGACATTTTTTATAAATTAAAAGATGATTTCTCCAAGCTAAATAGATTTCATCTAAATTAGTAGAGCGCCATTTTCTTTCTAATTGACAAGTCTTCTGTTTTAAGCTACGAGTTTCTGTGTTGAACCAAGGAGTTAAAAATCTCTGATTAGACTTTTTCTTTTTTAAGGGGGCCACCAAGTCTAGAGCCTGATGCAGAGAAGCTGAAACACTATCCACCATGTTATCAATTACAGAAGGAGCAAGCTGTCTATAGCTTATTTCCGTTGTGTTGACACATGGCATAGAGGAAACAATCTGCATAAATTTGGAAACAGCATCATCTGAGAGGCATCTACTGTGATAATATTTTTCTTTAGGAGCCAAATAGTCAGAAATAGTAAAATCAAAGGTTAACAGACAATGGTCTGACAGTACAGGGTTATGAGGAGACACTACAAGATTTTCTATTTCTATGCCATATGTCAGAACAAGGTCCAATGTATGGTGGAGGTAATGAGTAGAATTTCCTACTTTCTGAGAAAACCCAATCGAGTCTAATATTGAATTAAAAGCCACATTAAGGCAGTCACTATCTACATCCACATGTATATTAAAGTCCCCTACTATAATTATTCTATCAGATTTCAGCACTAAATCAGCTAAAAAAATCAGCAAATTCGGATAAAAATTCTGAATAGGTTGATGGGGGACGATAAACTATGGCAAATAAAATTGGGTTTAACCTGAAATTGCTAAAGTGCCCAACACTGAGGACCAGGCCCTCAAAGGAATTATAACATGTTTTTTGCTTTACATTAACTAGTAATTTGGAATGGTAAATTGTTGCTACTCCTCCTCCACGACCAGAACTTCTGGGATTTTGACAGTTTAAATAACCAGAGGGAGTTGATTCATTTAAACCAACATAATCCTCTTGCCCTAACCAAGTCTCTGTAAGGGAAATTAAATCAATCTGATGATCCGTCAAACAGGTTCATTTTGTCTTCTTTCAATTATTTATCCTTTTTTTTTTTTTTTTTTTTTTTTTTTTTCCTTTGAAAGACAAAAGTAAAATAGAAAGATGTCTTTACCTTCTTTACATGTTTCAACTGCACTGCAGCCTTCATCAGAAGAGAAGTTTGGAAGAACCAGCCTGAACCAGATATTCTCTCATGGACAGTTTTGAGATAACAGGATGCTTAAAGACTTAAAGTTGAGTATGTGATTCAGAACAATTTTAGGAGCCAACTGAGTGTATCACTTATTGTTCTCCACTGATCAGTGCAAATTAAATTTGCTGAAACTTCAATCCTGCCTGATTCATTGACTGAAGGATTTTTCCAACAAGAACTCATGGTTCTTTATAGCAAGTTGAATTGGACTGAGGAAGAGATAGAAAAAATAAGTAACTTGCAATCCAAACTGGATGTGATGTATTTGAACAAGGCTAAGGGTGCATATGTGAGGTCCAGAGCCAGGTGGATAGAAGAAGGGGAGAAAAACACAGCTTATGTTTGCAAGTTAGAAAAACACAGACAAGAATATAATTCAATATGTAGTTTAATAATTAATGGAGAGGAATGTACTGATTCCAAACGTATAACAAAAGAAGTTTTTGATTTTCTTCTTCTTTTAGATTTGATTGACAGTTGACAACCAGCTTACAGGTGCATTACCGCCACTGACTTGATTATCATCCTCACTCTATATCTTTGTATCACTTTTTGATTTTTATAATAGCCTATATAAATCAACATACTTGGAACAAAATACCTTATCTTTTTTTGACAAAATGAATAATTTGATTCCAGTAATTGATGATCACTTTAAAGAAACATGTGATGAAGAGTAGACAATTTGATTATGCAATTAAAAACATGGCATTTAACCGTTCCCCAGGGCCAGATGGAATAACAACAAATTTCTGTAAACATTTTTGGGAAGAAATACAACTCCTGTTGTTCCAAGCTTTAATCGAATGTATTAATCAAAAAGAACTAAACAATGAAAAAATGTGTAATAAAACTGATACCACAACCTGGAAAAGATAAGAAAATTTTGTTTTTAATCTGTTTATTAAAATAGCACACGTGAAAAATCACGTATACATTACAGCTTTTTTTATAAACACTCAGAACACCCCGCTATGTCCCTGTAGCAGTGCAATTAAAACAAATCAAAAGTTCATGTTAGACTTTAAGTTAACAGTATTGAAATAAGTTGAAAGTAAACACTGCAAAGTTGCACTGTTGCACTAATATGACATTAATTGAAAAAAAAACAAAAAAAAACCTGGGGAGGAATTATAAATATATGAAAAGAGTGAAGATAATTTACAATGTTTGCAAAGAGGTAAAATAGTCAATAAAGTTGTTCCATTTTTGGGGAAAAAAAAGTTCTGAATTGCCTCTAATTGTGGAATTGATCTTATCTATTTTGATAAATGACACAATGTCTTTGAGCCACATAGAGATAGATGGAGGTTTAGGAGCTTTCCAGCGGAGTAGGATACAGCGCCTCACCAATAGAGAAGTAAAGGCCAATATTTTATGTTGTGTGGGAGTTATTGGGAGGGAACACGAGGAATCCCAAAGACAGCAATGAGAGGGTCCATTTGAATCTGGGCTCTCAGAACTGTGGACAAGGTAATGAAAAAGTCCATCCAAAACTTCTGCAGCCGACTACAAGAATAAAATTCAATTCAATTCAACTTTATTTATGTAGTGCCATATCACAACAAAAGTCATCTCATAGCACTTTCAAATGTAGGAGAAACCCCACAATTGCAGAAAGACCCCAGCAATCAAGCAATCCCCTGTGAGCAAGCACTAGGCGATGGTGGAGAGGAAAAACTCCCTTTTAACAGGAAGAAACCTCTAGCAGAACCAGGCTCAGGGAGGGGCAGTCATCTGCTGCGACTGGCTGGGGGGTGAGGGGATAGAGAAGATGAAAAGAACTGACATAAGAGAGAAAACATTAACAGAAAAGCCGAGCACATTATTGGAGGTCACCCAGCAGTCTAAATCTAATAACAGCAAAACAAAGGGAGGGTTAAGAGACACAAGATCATTTCCTAATCGTAGGCTATATTGAAGAGGAAGGTTTTTACCCTATTCTTAAAAACAGAGATTGAGTCTGACTCCCGAACCCAAATTGGTAACTGGTTCCACAGGAAAGGAGCTTCATAGCAGAAGGCTCTGCCTCCCATTGTACTTTTGGAGATTCTAGGTATTACAAGTAATCCAGCATTTTGGGAGCATAGTGCTCTGTTAGGATGATAGGGTAATATCAGATCTTTTATATAAGAGGGGGCCTGATTATTGAGAGCTTTGTAAGTGAGAAGAAGGATTTTAAACTTAATTCTAAACTCTATGGGAAGCCAATGAAGGGAGGCCAGAACCGGAGAGATATGATCTCTCTTTCTAGTACCAGTTAAAACTCTTGCAGCAGCATTTTGGATCAACTAAAGACTTTTTAAGGATATTTTAGGACAACCTGATAATAACGAGTTACAATAATCTAATCTAGAGCTAACAAAAGTGTGGATCGATTTCTCGGCATCACTCGGAGACAAGATGCTTCTAATCTTGGCAAAATTACGCAAATGATAGAAGGAAGTCTTAGAAACAAATTTAATATGTGAATTAAAAAACAAATCTTGATCAAAAATAACTCCAAGGTTCCTCACAGAACTATTCAAAATAAGAGTAGCCGCATCCAAATTAAGAGTTTGATTTGGAAAGGTATTTCTAAGGTTTTTTGGACCAACAAGAATGACTTCAGTCTTATCTGGGTTTAATAGCAGAAAATTACAAGTCATCCAAGCTTTGATTTCCTTAAGACAGGCGTCTAACTTGGGTAATTGATTACAAAAGATGGCGGCGCGCGTCTGCGCAGTGGCTCTTTGCTCCCTATTTTTGTTTGTATGTATGCTGTTTTTGGATATTGGACCGTGTGAAGCTGGATTTGTGTACAGTCATACTCAGCTGATAAATATTGGACTTCAACAAAAGTCTGCTGTTAAAGCAGTTTTAGAGAACACACAAAACATACCGGAGGCTATCTGTAGACCAGCAGGATCACCATGGATTGTTGTCGGTCCTGGGAAGCGACACAGATGGAGGAGGGAGAGAAAGCAAAAGCGGGGATGCCGGTCGGACCTGCTAGCGAGGCTAAAGAGACAGCCACATAGACCTCCGCTACCCAGCATTTTTTCTTTCCAACACCAGAAGCATCATCCACAAGATGGATGATTTAGAGCTACAGCTGGCAACTAGTAAAACTGTGAGAGACTGCTGTGCGCCGTTGTTAACGGAAAGCTGGCTCCACCCGCTGATCACCGATGCTGCAGTGCAGCAACCAGAGCGCACACTTCATCGTATGGACCGAACAGCAGAATCTGGGAAACAGAGATGGGGTGGTCTCTGTATTTTTCTTCACAACTCTTGGACAAATCACAGTCGTATTATTAACACTTACTGTTCTCCTGATCACTTCCGGCGCCACACGAGTCGGCTGCCTTTTTGCAACAGTGGCTCAATTCTGAGTTTTTCTTCCTCTATCTTTCCGATCCGGTGACAACTTTCTGATCCAGCGACACCTTACACACTTTATACATCACGGACACACAGATCGCCCCCCAAATGTCTCCCGAGCCGGCGGATGGAGCCACTGTTCACAGCAGGAGACGGTACAGCAGGGAGCAGCTGCTAGCACTCAACTGCCACTCGGTGCTAACGGAAAAACTCGACATACCGGGAGAAATAAGGCGAAAACGACGTGGTTGTCGGGCTGGTGTTAGACGGCGGACAAGGAATATAAGGTACAGACCCACCCTCCCATCCGTTGTTATGGGGAATGTACGATCTATATTGGGAAAGGTAGATGAGCTAGCGGCTATCTCCCGTTACGATAGCATATACCGGGAGTGCTCCCTCCTTTTGTTTACCGAGTCGTGGCTATCTGAACTAGTAGCAGATGCTAACATTGAGCTGGAGGGTTTCCACGCGATACGGGCGGACCGAACACCAGACAGTGGCAAAGCAAGGGGCGGTGGAGTGTTGATCTATGTTAATAACAACTGGTGCAGACCGGGACATATCACGGTTAAGGAACAGCACTGCAACAAAGACATCGAGTTGCTAGCTGTTAGCATGCAGCCTACATATCTCCCGAGGGAATACTCACACGTGATCTGCATTGTTATTTATGCAAATCCGACGGCGAACGCTGGGACAGCGCGTGACGTCATCCACTCAGTAACTGGCAGGCTGCAGACGGAACACCCAGATGCTCTTCTCCTCACCTCAGGCGACTTCAACCATGTTTCACTGTCTCCCATTCTACCCACGTTTATCCAGTATGTCACATGCCACACTAGAGACAATAAAACACTGGACTTATTCTATGCAAACACTAAGGAGGCGTACACCTCATCACCACTCCCCCCACTCAGGAGATCGGATCACAACTTGGTTCATCTCCGGCCGGTGTACAAACCCCTAGTGCACAGACAACCTCCGGCCATGCGCACAGTGAAGTTATGGTCTGAGGAGGCAATGGATGCTCTAAAGGGCTGTTTTGAAACCACCGCCTGGGAGCAGCTCTGCAATCCACATGGTGAGGACATCGATGGCCTCACTCACACCATCACGGACTACATCAGCTTCTGTGTGGACAACACCGTTCCCACCAAGACCATACGGTGTTGCTCAAACAACAAACCCTGGATCAACCCTGAGATAAAAACACTTCTGAGAGAGAAGAAGAGGATCTTCAGGTCGGGGAACAGGGAGATGCTGAAGTCCGTACAGAGGGAGCTGAGGAGAAAGATAAGAGAAGGCAAGGACAGCTTCAGGAAGAAGATGGAGGACAAGCTGCAACACAGCGACATCAGCGGGGTCTGGAGAAACCTTAAAACCATCTCTGGGCTCCAGAATACCTCCCCCAAGGCCACGGGGTGCAGGGAGTGGGCGAACAATCTGAATCTGTTTTTTAATATGTTTGACCAACCGCTCTCCCCCCCGACTGCACAACAACCACTGCTGCCTCTGAAGACATCAAGTCCTGCTGCCCACCCCCCACTCCACCATCACCCCCCACTCCCAACACACAGCCCCCCAACCTGACCCTCACTAAGACCCAGGTGAGGACGGAGCTGAGGAAGATCAAGGCGAGGAAGGCGTCGGGACGGGACAGCATCAGTGCAAAGCTCAAGTCCTGTGCAGACCAGCTGTGTGGGATTTTGGAGTACATCTTCAACCTGAGCCTGAAGCTGGGGAGGGTACCACAGTTGTGGAAAACATCTTGTGTGGTACCTGTACCAAAGACTTCCCACCCCAAAGATCTGAACAGCTACAGACCAGTGGCCCTGACGTCCCACTTGATGAAGACCCTGGAGAGACTGCTCCTTGCTTACCTCCGCCCCCTGGTGGGACCAGCGATGGATCCACTCCAGTTCGCCTACCAGCATGGTATTGGGGTGGAGGATGCAGTCATCTTCCTCCTTCACCGTTCTCTGTCCCACCTGGAGAAGCCCGGGAATGCAGTGAGGATCATGTTCTTTGACTTCTCCAGTGCTTTCAACACCATCCAACTGATGATCCTGAAGGACAAGCTGCTGTGCGCAGGGGTGGACAAGCACCTGTCATCATGGATCCTGGACTACCTCACAAACCGGCCACAGTTTGTGAGAACCCAGGACTGTGTGTCCGACATGATCATCGGTAGCACGGGGGCCCCCCAGGGAACGGTTTTGGCTCCTTTCCTGTTCACCCTTTATACTGCGGACTTCTCACACAACACAACACACTGCCATCTACAGAAGTTCTCTGACGACTCTGCGATCGTTGGCCTCATCTCCAACGGAGATGAAGCTGAGTACAGAGGGCTTATCCAGGACTTTGTGGACTGGTGCCATCGGAACTGCCTCCAGATCAATGCGAGGAAAACTAAGGAGCTGGTGGTGGACTGCCGCAGGCAAGGACAACCCCTCACAGCACCAGTAAACATCCAGTGAACAGACATTGAGATGGTGACATCCTACAAGTACCTGGGTGTTCATCTGAACAATAAACTAGACTGGTCACACAATACTGATGCACTCTACAAGAAGGGACAGCGCAGGCTGTTCCTACTGAGGAGACTCAGGTCTTTTGGTGTACAAGGGGCGCTGCTGAAGACATTCTACGACACGGTAGTAGCATCAGCCATCACTTTTGGAGTGGTCTGCTGGGGCAGTGGCATTACCGCAGCCGATAGAAAGAGACTGAACAAACTGATCAAGAAAGCTAGCTCTGTCCTGGGGTAGCGCCTTGACCCGGTGGCGGAGATAGGAGAGAGAAGGACGGTGGCTAAACTGTCATCTCTGCTGGAGTCCGAGTTCCACCCTATGCAGGACATACTGAATGCACTGAGGAGCTCATTTAGCAGCAGACTACATCATCCCAGGTGCACAACCGAGAGGTTTCGCAGGTCCTTCCTACCAACGGCTGTCAGACTGTATAACCTAAGCAGGGCTGCTCGCAGAGATAGCAAAAAGACGTAACAACCTAATAGTTTTGAATGCAAAAGATGCAATAGACTTACACAATGGTCCCCTCCGGCATACAACTAGGAAAATACCGGTTGCTATGGAGGGTGAGAATATGTATGGGCACATAATCATACCATGTGTGGTCTATATTAACCATATATTCCATAACCTACATATGTTAGAGCATGTGGAAATGTTTGGTGATTTCATATGTAAGGAACTTCACACCTCTGAAAGGACAAAGGAATCTCACCTGCCGAGTGAAGAACAAAGACGTTCCCGGACGCGGCGGGGGAGACCGGACGAGCCACCCTCACCCCCCAAGGCGAGGAGAGGAATTACCAAGACAATGGGGGGATTAAGATAATGAGGGATGTCAGCCTTTGTTACGCATGTCTTTTGTTGTGTGCATGTATATAATAAGTGAGTTGGCGAAATTCTGCTCTTTTTCCCTTCTGCCGCTCTCTGCACCAGATGAGACTTGATAGAAGAGCTGTACATTAAAACTTCGCTTATAAACCAAATCGCCTCTTCATTGCCCAGCTCCTCTACACTGGTGACCTTGACGCGAGTATGGACTGGAGGCGTTCTCCCACAAGCGACTCATCCGTGGCGACTCAGGCAGACGCCAGCAGCCACGCAGACGAAGGAGCAGACGGACAGCTGCTCCCCCCGGCAGAAGAGGTTGAGAGGGCTCAACCGAGCACCAGCACCGCCGTGAGAGCCGAGACAAGGCACTCTCACCCGGCGGGCACAGCAGTGATGGTGTGCACGAACGCCGTCGCTGTCAAGCTGCCAGACTTCTGGCAAGAGGACCCCGCCTCTTGATTTCAGCAGGCTGAAGCCCAATTCATACTGGCGGGCATCACGGCTGACGATACTAAGTTTTATCATATCGTCTCCAAACTCGACTCCGCCACTTCGAAGTGTGTGCGGAGCATGATCCGGCGACCACCGGCCCGGGACAAATACGAGACGCTCAAAGCGACCATCGTGGCGAACTACGTCCCATCAGCGGAAGAAAGAGCCGAGAAGATCCTGGCGGTCTACGGCCACAGAGGGGGCAATCCAAAGGCCCTCATGGAGGATTTGCTGCAACTCAAGGAGGTGGACAACGACAACTTCCTCTTCCAGTTTATTTTCCTCAGCACGCTGCCGCCACACATGAGGGGGACACTCGCCAGCATGAAGTGCAACACCCACCAAGACTTCCGCACACTGGCCAGCAAAGCTCATCGGCTCGTCAACGCCTGCAAGGAGCTGACACCCACAGCGGCATCCGCAGACCTCAAAGCTGACACCCCGAGCCACGAGGAGCCACAACCCACGGAGCAGACCCAGCCCACGGTGACAGCGACGCGACTAAAACGTAACAGACAGAGCGACGTCTGTTATTATCACCACCGCTTCGCCGAGAAGGCCCGCAAATGCGTTCCCCCCTGCAAAATTTACGAGGTCGGGAAACGCCAAAGCCGAGAGCCGTTAACAGCAGCGGTTCTCGGTGAGAAAAATAAGCCGTTATACGTGACGGATGGACACACAGGCAAACAGTTCCTCATCGACACAGGAGCTCAGCTGAGTTTCGTCATGCCCTCCCACGCAGATCGAGCCATGGGCACCCGGGGCAACGGAGCAGTGGCAGCCAACGGCTCTGACATTGACACGTTCGGCGAAAAGAGCCTACACCTCCTCATCCACGGCCACAGCTACAGATGGACATTTGTTGTAGCGGCAGTGAGTTTTAACTTGTTAGGCGCAGATTTTTTGTGTGCACATGGATTATTAGTGGATCTAGCAAATAGGCGCCTGGTTAATGCACTGTCTTTTGCTTCTATTCCATGCTCAGCTCGAGTTTCTCCACCACCTGTGCAGGTCAACGTCACCACGGCAGGAGGTAAGTTTGAGCACCTCCTCACCCAATTTCCAGCACTCACAATCCCCAAATTCTCAGCCACTGTGGCTAAACACGGGGTTGAACACTTCATTCCGACAACGGGACCTCCCGTTTTTGCCAAAGCGCGCCGCTTAGACGCGGCCAAGCTCAACATAGCACGGGACGAGTTTACAACTCTTGAAAAATTGGGCATTGTTAGACGCTCGAAGAGCCCCTGGGCCTCACCACTTCACATGGTTCCGAAATCCGACGGTTCTTGGAGACCGTGCGGAGATTACCGCAGACTAAACAACGCTACAGCGCATGACCGTTACCCAATCCCTCACATTCAAGATTTTTCACTACATCTAGCGGGTGCGCGCATTTTTTCAAAAATAGACTTAGTCCGCGGTTATCACCAAGTCCCAGTCCGAGCAGAAGACGTTCCTAAAACAGCGGTAATAACCCCTTTCGGCCTTTTTGAATTCCTGCGAATGCCTTTCGGCCTCAAAGGTGCTGCTCAAACTTTTCAACGAATGATGGACGCGGTCCTACGCGACCTCCCCTTTGTTTTCGTCTACCTCGACGACATGCTGGTAGCCAGCTCGTCTGAGGTAGAACACGAGCAGCACCTCACTACGGTTTTCCAGAGGCTAGAAGAGCACGGGCTAATAATCAATCCAGCCAAATGCAAATTCGGCGTGTCACAAATTGATTTTTTAGGACACAAAGTCTCTCCGAAGGGGGCAGTTCCACTTCCAGACAAAGTGCATGCGATAGAAGGTTTTCCACGGCCGCAAACGGTCAAATCGCTACAGGAATTTTTAGGGATGGTTAATTTTTACAACCGCTTTCTCCCCCACGCAGCTCAGCTCATGCAACCCCTATATGATGCGCTCAAAAAAAAGAAAGCTTCCAACGCGGTCGAATGGACCCCGGAGCGCGAACGCGCTTTCGCGGAAGTAAAAAACACCCTAGCTAACGCCACATTGTTAGTTCATCCAGATCCCTTGGCCCGCATTGCACTAACCACAGATGCTTCAGACCTAGCTATAGGGGCAGTTGTAGAACAACTTGTCAGCGGGGTCTGGCAACCTTTAGCATTCTTTAGCAAATCGCTAAACCAAACTGAACGCAAATACAGCACTTTTGACAGAGAGCTGCTGGCGCTTCATTTATCCATCCGCCACTTCCAGTTCTGGTTGGAAGGGCGGAGTTTCATGGCTTTTGTAGACCATAAACCGCTCACCTTTGCTATAGCTAAAATTTCAGAACCATGGTCAGGCAGGCAACAAAGACAGCTAGCTGCGATTTCAGACTTCACCACAGACATTCGACACGTGGCAGGCAAACTTAACGTAGTAGCGGACTGTCTCTCTCGCGCTGTGGCACCACCAGAGCGCGAGGAGACAGATTATACTGCCTCAGCAGCAGAACTCTTCACTAACGCAGACACATACGCAGCACCTATCCATGAAGGGATAGATTATGCAGCCATGGCAGAGGAACAAAACAGTGATGCGGACGTGCGCGCACTCCTGTCTGGACCAACAGGGTTAAGGCTGGAGAAAAAGGGTTTACGTGACGGCGTGCCCCCCCTAATATGCGATGTTTCAACCGGCCGACCTCGCCCGTTAGTACCAGCTACATGGTGTCGCCGTATTTTTGACACAATTCACTCCCTCGCGCACCCAGGTGTGCGCGCCTCGGTTAAAATGGTCGCCGAAAAGTTTGTGTGGCCAGGCCTGCGCAAAAACGTAAAAGAATGGGCAAAAACTTGCATTTCTTGTCAACGCGCCAAAATACACAGACACACAAAAGCCCCTCTGGAGCCTTTTCCAATCCCTGCTAGAAGGTTCGACCACGTTCATGTCGATCTTGTGGGGCCACTACCTTCCTCCCAAGGTTTCACACACCTGTTAACAATGATAGACCGCACCACACGCTGGCCAGAGGCAGTCCCTCTAGCGGCAACCACAGCGGAGGAAGTCGCTCGCGTTTTTTTGACAAACTGGGTGGCACGTTTCGGCGTCCCATCGGACATCACGTCCGATAGGGGGCCTCAATTTGTTTCAGAGCTCTGGTCAGCCATGTCCAACAGCTTAGGGGCAACAATTCATCGCACCACCGCTTATCACCCTCAGGCTAATGGGTTATGCGAGCGTTTTCACAGGTCTTTAAAGGCTGCCCTCAGAGCCTCACTAACGGACACAAATTGGGTAAATAAACTTCCCTGGGTTTTATTGGGGTTGCATGCTGCACCTAAAGAGGATTTAGACGCCTCTCCCGCAGAATTAGTTTTTGCACAACCTCTCAGGCTCCCAGGTGAATTTCTGCCAGAGAACCCAGAGCCAGGGCGCCTTCCAGTCCCAAGGTTTTTAGGCAGCAACGGACCGAACTCTCTCCCCGGTCCAGCTCATCACTCCTTCCCACGGGTTTTTGTCCCTCAAACTTTAAAAAACGCTGAGTTCGTTTTTGTTAAGCATGAAGCTCTAAAACCAACTTTACGCCCAGCATTCGATGGGCCATTCAGAGTGCTGGAAAATGGTGATAAACACTTTGTGCTTGATTATGGGGATAGAAAAGAAACAGTCAGCATTGACAGACTTAAACCTGCCTTCTTGTTGAAAGACGAACCTGCACAGTTGGCGAGAGCACCTCGGCGAGGTAGACCCCCCAAGAGAAAAGACTCAGCCCCCAGGCAGGGAACAAATAACCTCTCTCCTTCCCACACTGCAGATTCCTCACAAGAAGGTCCCAGCAGGACGCCTAAACCAACGTACAGCAGTTTTGGGAGAAGAATTAAACCCAGACAGCACAGGGACTGACACCAACCACTCCACAATTATTCACTAATTGTGCTGCAACAGTTTAGGACTGACTTATGATTTTACTATGCTGCTATGTTTACCACTGAACTCTCTTAGGAGCATGGCTGCTGGAAAGTTTCTTCCGTGGCAACAGCTGTAACACGTAGTATGTCGTAATAACTATCCTAGACTGTGAACCTTTCTGTTGTCTTTTCTTAGTTGTTTGGGGGGCCTGTGGTCTATATTAACCATATATTCCATAACCTACATATGTTAGAGCATGTGGAAATGTTTGGTGATTTCATATGTAAGGAACTTCACACCTCTGAAAGGACAAAGGAATCTCACCCACCGAGTGAAGAACAAAGACGTTCCCGGACGCGGCGGGGGAGACCGGACAAGCCACCCTCACCCCCCAAGGCGAGGAGAGGAATTACCAAGACAATGGGGGGATATAGATAATGAGGGATGTCAGCCTTTGTTATGCATGTCTTTTGTTGTGTGCATGTATATAATAAGTGAGTTGGCGAAATTCTGCTCTTTTTCCCTTCTGCCGCTCTCTGCACCAGATGAGACTCGATAGAAGAGCTGTACATTAAAACTTCGCTTATAAACCAAATCGCCTCTTCATTGCCCAGCTCCTCTACACCATGTAGGATAACTAAGTAGACAGTTGTGCTGTTTCATCCCATCTAGCAACAATGCTCTGCACTGTGTGTGTTTATATATTTACATATTTATTCCATCTAGCTACAATGCTCCGCACTGTGTGTTTATATATTTACATATTTATTCCACCTAGCTGCAATGCTCCGTACTGTGGGTGTTTATATATCTACATATTTATTCCATCTAGCTACAATGCTCCGCACTGTGTTTATATACTCATATTTATTCCATCCAGCTACAATGCTCTGCACTGTGTGTCTGTATATATATATATATATATATATATATATATATATATATATATATATATATATATATAGTAATATGTACATATGTATATTAGCTGCTCTTGCTTTTTTTTCTTGCCTTCTGATTGTTGCTCTGAGTGTTGCTATCCCTGTGCTGTTGCAATCCTGGAATTTCCCCATTGTGGGACTAATAAAGGCTTATCTTATCTTATCTTATTACTGTCCTCAGAGTTAATCTCAGTCACTTACCTTCTCTGGGAATGTTAAGTGACTGAGGTTCTTCTGGGCGGAATGGCCTCCCCAATCTGAACCAGAGTGGGGATCAGTTATTGGTCTTCTGTGCCAATCACAGTTTATGGTCTGTGGAGTGTAGCTCGGGTGGTCACTGAAGCAAAAACTTGGGCGTGGGAGGAGTTTGGTGAGGCCATGGAACAAAACTTTCTGTCAGCCTTGAAGAGATTCTGGCAAACTGTCTGGCGGCTCAGGAGGGGAAGCAGCTGGAGAAAGCAGTTGACCGTATCTCTTGCGGTTTCTTGTGGGGAGTGCTGTAGGAGTATGGGGTATCTGGGTAGTTGTTATGAGCTATCCAGTCTGTATACGATCGTTAGAAGAGTTTTGTTCATATTGCCAACACTCAAACTCGTTTCCAGTGAGAGTTGGACTCCACCAGGGCTGCCCTTTGTCACCAATCCTGTTCATAATTTTTATGGATAGGATATATAGGCACAGCCAAGGATCGGAGGGTGTCATGCTTGGTGACCACAGGATCTCATCTCTGCTGTTTGCATATGATGTCGTCCTGTTGGCTTCTGTTATGTCTGGAAACACAGAGTGTTGCACAGAGAGTGGTGCTGCTTTGGAACAGGAACTTTATTACACACAGTACTATAATACACAATACAGGTCTTCTATCTCCTATTGTGCCAGCCGGGAAAGAGGACCTAAGATGGCGGCTTCTACCTTATAAGGGCTGGCATGATGACAGCACAAGCCGGCTGCGTCATCACGCAGCTCCCTGCTGTTAACCCCTTCACCTACACCCCCCCCTTGCAAAACACAGAGCACTTCTAATCAGACCCTCCCCAATTTGGCATAAACAACAATAATAATAACCCACAATTCTACCTGGGGTTAGCGGGTGGACCGCCACTCAACCCAGTGTGGCTGAGTGGATTATTCTGCCACACGTCTTGGTAGCTGCACTCCTAACTAGGCAGTCACTTTTTTTTTTTTCCTTACAGTCTTCCATGGGGAGAACAGTTCTGCCTGAGGGGATTTGTGGCGGACCCGTGGCAGTCTCCTCCCTGGAGCTTTGAAGCGGGCTCCTGGCGGCCTCCTCCATGAAGCTTTGAAGCAAGCCCGTGGTGGCCTCATCTCTGAAGCTTTGAAGCAGGCCCATGGCAGCTGCCTCCCTGGAGCTGTCAGACCCCCGGGGCCAATCTTCATGACGCTGGGGCCCGGGTCCCACACTGCGGCCGCGGAGCCTCGCCATCTGGCACAGCCACCCGGACATGCCGTAGTCGGTCTGCGTGCCGATCCGAACCATCCGTCAACTGAAAGCACGTTGTTCCCAGCTTTGCCACAACCCTCAATGGCACCCATTGTTTCAATGGCTGCGACCCAGTCAGACACCGTCCCGGTCTCTCGCTGGTGCGAAACCGAATCCAGTCCATGACTTACAGCGGTGCCTTACTTGGTTTTATGTGCCGTTGTTGTGCTCCCGGTGGATCTGCGTGCTCATTCGTCTTGGGACCTCCGTCGTACTGCAGCGGTTTTGTTGTCGCCATGTTCATTGCAGACCCTTCATCCATTGTCTCCGTCGTCAGTTGAGGCTTATCATGGGTACATAAGGTGTCCGATGCCTCTCCGGTGTCGCTTGTTGAAGCGGACTCTTCACCCGTCAGCTCGGTCGCAACCTCTGCAGCTTGTTGAGCGAGGTTACAGAAGCAGTCCGGCTCTTCCTCTCTGCCGTCTGAAGTGCTCTGCTGTGCCACGTCGTGCGCTGTGTATGTGCTCAGATGCTGCTGCTGTGCTTTGGGGCTCTCCGCATGCTCGGGCTCTCCCTCCCGTGGCTCCAATTCTGGCTGAGAGGGGAACGGAGGCGGGTTTGGTCGCTGTCCTCTCTCCGTGTCATCGTCGTCCTCCATGTCATGTTCACCCACCAGGCTGTGGTCACTCTCAGTACTGAGTTCTCCCTTTTCGCTGCGCTCACTCTCTGTGCTGTGCTCTTCGGCTGGCTTGTCATGGATTAGCTTGTCGTTGTCATTCTTGATGGGCATGGGCTCCCTCTCCTCTTGAGTGCATGGGTTGGATGGAGTGTTATCGGTGCTGTTCTGGGTTACCTCATTGGCGTTGATCTCAACAGACCCGGGCGCCCTCTCTTCCCGCTTCGGTTTTAGCTGTGGGAGGAGCAGAGGTGAGTCCGGTCTCCATCCCCTGTACATGTCGTCTTCACCGTCCGTGCCGTACCCACTCTCTGTGTCATGCATTTTGGTTAGCATGTCGCGAATTAGCTCTCTGGCGTTCTGTTGTCCCACCAGTTGTGGCGCCATCTGGGACGGTACCTCTAGCTGAAACGCCAATTCCAGTGCCTCCGCCCTCAGCAAGAAGCACTGTTGTCCTGCCAGTCTTCCAGTATGGCCCGTATCTCGGAATTCACTGTGAACCATTTCAACTACAGCATTATTATTCTGTCCTCCACATGCCCAAACTCGCACGTGTCAGCCAGATGGTGAAAAGCGTCCACATACCATATAAATGACTCATCCTTTCGCTGTCAGTGCTGGGAGAACATGGACCTTCTGGCCATTACATACTCTGGGATGTTGAAGTATTTGGCTAGCAGACGAACTGACACACAGTCATCACGGGGTGAAGTGCAGCGGCTAGCTAGCAGCCTCGGCACGCGGGACTGGTGGTCTTATCGTGTCATAAAAATGAGTGCCCTCCACACCCAGATTGTAATGCATTACAACTGACTTCCGTACCTTTTTCATCTCATCCAGGCCAAACTCTGATAAGTAGTGGTGAAAGCGTCAGACCAGTGTACCCACGGGACTAGCGGCTCACTGGGCTTTTCCAGAAATGATTGTGGCAGCTTCCTGCACGCCTCCATGGTTTTACCTCTCGTCGCCATATGTTACGTCTGGAAACCTAGAGTGATGCACAGAGAGTGGTGCTGCTTTGGAAGAGGAACTTTATTGCACACAGTACTATAATACACAATACAGGTCTCTTATCTCCTATTGTGCCAGCTGGGAAAGAGGAGCTAAGATGGCGGCTTCTACTTTATATGAGCTGGCATGATGATGGCACCAGCCGGCTGCATCATCACACCGCTCCCTGCTGTTAACTCCTTCATTACAGCTTCATCGAGCAATGACCTACAGGTCTTACTGGGACGGTTTGCTACTGAGTGTGAAGCGGCTGGGATGAGAATCAGCACCTCCAATAACGAGTCCATGGTGCTCAGCTGAAAAAAGGTGGATTGTCCTCTCCGGGTTGGGGACAAGCTCCTGCCCCAAGTGGAGGAGTTTAAGTATCTCAGGGTCTCATTCATGAGTGAGGGGAGAATTGAGTGAGAGATTGACAGATGGACTGAAGCAGCCTCTGCAGTGACATGGACGTTGCACCGGTCTGTTATGGTGAAGAGGGAGCATAGCTCTAAAGCAAAGCTGTCAATTTACCAGTCAATCTACGTTCCTACCCTCACCTATGGTCATGAGCTTTGGGTAATGACTGAAAGAATGAGATCGCGGATACAAGCGGCTGAAATGAGCTTTTTCCGTAGGATTGCTCTACTCACCCTTAGAGATAGGATGAGAAGCTCAGTCATCCAGGAGAGGCTCAGAGTAGAACCGAGCCAGTTGAGGTGGTTTAGGCATCTGATCAGGATGCCTTCTGGACAATGACATGTGCTCAGGGGAGGCAGGTGAGGCAGAGCATCACCTCTTATCATGAAAAAATAAAAAATAAATAATTATAAATATATTATTATTTTTCCACTAATTTGTCTTGTATGCCTAAATGTAATTTCTGAATAATTCCAATCATTTCAACAATATTTATATAACTAAAATTGCCAAATCTGCACATTTCCTGCTCAAATACAAGGGAGAGAGGCAGGCAACAAACGCTGCCTCACAAAGGATTACGCAATCCTTCACAGCCTGGTTAGAGCTTGTGCAAGATGCGCATTCCTGGTCACAGCTCTGTGTATGTTGTAAATGGTAATGTTTGTAGGAGCTTTTATTGTGTCCTCCTATTCCATAGTCTATGTAATGTACTTAACGTGTGTGTATAACATATTTAGCCTTCTTAATCTGACATAAAACTTTAGTTAAAAATCACGGTCAGAGGTTGCGCAGGACCGTTGCCTCAACAAGGGGGGGCGTGCTTGAGCACCATAGGCACAGGAGTTTACTTGTTCTTCTTCTTCTACGCCGAGGCTAAGAGCCAGTTTAGCTAAAGATAAAATCAGAAAGTCAAGTGTACCGAGTGTGTTTGTGCTTCTATATTATACAGACTGAAAAATGGAAGATTGTATAGCTAAACTTAAAAAATTCTTAAAATTGGACTTTCATTCAAAACTGGCAGTAATCTCAATTGAGACAGAGAGACTTTTAAAACTAAAAGAAGACAAGGAGGACTTTTACAGCAAAGTGAGATTTTTGTCCAGAGGGATATGTTATGTATGGAAAATACCTGGGTGAAGGATGAGACAGGATAGGCAGATGGATTTCATTTACAAGTAAAGGTAAGACCAGGGGTGTCGGACTTGGGGGGGTAAAGGGGATTGTGTACCCAGGGCCCATGCAGGGAGGGGGCCTTCGAAAAGCCTGGAATGATGTGAAGTGTTTTTGTGTTGCGTTTTAAAATTTGTAATTAATAATGTCATTATGAAATTCACCCCGACTGAATGAAGTGATTGAGAGACTGAATTTTGCATTAACAATAATTATGGATATTCTCTGAGGCCCCATCACCCCTTTTAAAAAAGTGCAAAGTGGTTTAGTCCACTCCTGCATGGCTGCACTGGCTGGTTCAATTTAGTTACTTTAGACTAGTGATGGTGAAACTGAGGCCTTATGAAACAATGTAGAACTTTCAGACAATAGCTTCATGTTCAACACAGTGTTATGAAACATTTAATAAAGAATGCCATCTGCTGACTGAGTGTCAGAACGAACGACTACATATGTAAACACAGTTTTATGAATGAAAGTGAGCCTGTAACCATGTGACTATGATCCTCGGGCCAGGAGCATTATACCAAATTAATCACACCTTATATATATCCCTTGCATCCACCCATTCTTCCTCTTTCTAACAACTGGGAGGAGCTGGCCTCCACCGACGCAGGACAATGAATGGTTACAGGTTCATTTTCATTCATAAAACCGTGTCTACATATGTAAATGTTCGTTTTATTTAATTTCAGTGAACCTGTAACCATGTGACAACAGTATACCAAATGAGTCCTGAGGAGAATGGAGGTGGCGTCACCGACAGGCCAAGGGAGCACAATGCTCCAATCACGCCATTAAGCAAAGAACACAACCAGATGAGTTCAACCGCCTTATTGTACTTAACTGAGTGTGTACAAGTTAAGCCAGTTCTTCCAGGTAACCGAAGATGAAACAAAAACATTTTTGAGCACAAGGCACACATGCCAGCTTACATAAGTGAGGGGGAAAAAAATAAGATGCAACTTAAGAATCTGCTACAACCCCCAGAACAGATGAGGGGACGACTGATGAGGCCAGGTTGAGCCTGTAGAAGTGGGTAGGTGTTGAGGAAGAAACCCAGCCAGTGGCTGCGCATACAGCCTCCAGGGGTGCACCCCTAAATGGTGGAAATGTAGTGGCCATTCCCGTTCCACTCCAGCCTGAACATATGCAAAGGCAATCAGGTCGACTATCCAATGGGACAGGCAGTGCTTAACGATAGGCCTGCTCATTGTGGACTCCTCATAGAACAAAAAAATCTTGTCTGAAGAGCAGACAGACCTCGTGCGGTCAACATAAATCTGAAGGGCCCTTACCAGCACAAACTATAGAGCCTCTCAGCCTCTGAAGAAGTGTGTGGGGGAGGGTGGAAGGCTTGAAGCATGAGAGGGTGGGGAACAAACCCACTAGTCAGCACTTTGGGTTGAAAAGCTGGGTTGGGCCAACCGATCACCATCAAACCTATGACATGCTGCATCCACAGGAATCACGTTTCATGGACAGTTGACACTGCTACCAGGTAGTCCCTGATAGTCGACTCACCCGACCTCAGGCGATGAGGTACTGCAGGAAAAAACAAGATGACAGAGATGTGACATGTCAAGGGATTCTCACTCTTGGTCCGACACCAGTTCAAAAACACTCTCCACTTCACACTGTATTGCAGCTGGGTAGATGGGGCCTGTGAAGTCTGCACAGTGTCTATAACCTCCTTCTCTAAGCCAAGTTTACACAGTTGCTCCCATTCAAGGGTCATACATGAAGCCTCAGGAGCTGGGGATTTGGATGCCAAATCCTGCCTTGTGCCTGCAAGAGCATATCCCGTCTGTTTGGGAGAGGCCAAGGAACATCTCGTGGATCTCAGCCATCCATGGTCTTTGTGGCCAATTTGGGGCTATCAAAATTACTTGAACAGACAGTAGTCTCACCTTCGCAAGGAAAGTTGGCAGAAGAGACAGTAGTGAAAATGCAAACAGTTTCACTGGAGGCCAGGCAATGCTCAGAGCATCTGTACCTAGTGGACCTGGCAGGCTTGAGCCCACAAGAGCAGATGGTGCGCCCTCGCATGGAGAGAGGGAGACCTCAGTCCATCCTGCTGGTTGATGTACAACACCACAGCCACGCTGTCCATTTGTACCAGAATTTTTCTGCCCTGAATGACAGAAAGAAAAAACCTCAGAGCCAAACGCACCACTTCCATCTTGGGATGGTTTATATGCCAAGACTGCTGTGCCGGACCCCAGTGTGCCCGAACAAACCTGCCCTTCCAGACTGCACCCCAGCCTGCTTGGGAGGCATTGGTTGTAATGGTCACCCTGCAGCCCTCTCGGCACAGGGGAGCACCATCTCAGACTGCTGATGAGTGTCTGCACCACCTGAGGACCATGAGGCTCCTTTCAGAAAGAACAAGCCTCAACCTCTTGTCTCTTTGCAAAATCACCTTCTGAAGCACAAACTACCGTTGAAAGGGATGAGTGTGTAAAAGGCCCAGTGGTACCACCTGGGCAGCTGTGGCAAAGAAACCTAAGATCCTCCGGCACTGCTGCACTGAAATGCAGCAGTGCCGGAGGACGTCTGTGAAATGCAGCCCTTGATGCATTCCTGATAGTATACCTTCTCTTTGGAGTTAGGGACGCCCTCATAGCAACTGAATCCAGGGGGAGCCCCAAATACTCGACAAACTTGGTTGGAATCAGGCAGCTTCCTCTGTATTTAAGTGCAACTCGAGTACAGCCAGGTGAGCCAATATGGTCTCCATGTGGCTCCTTGCTACAGCCTCTGATGGAGCACAACCCCAGCCAATCATCCAGGTAACTGAAAACTCGAATGCCCTTCTGCTGTAGTGTAGTGAGTGCAGTGCCCATGCACTTTGTGAACGTCCGAGGTGACAGGGACAGACTGAAAGGTAAGATGTTGCATTTGAAGGCCATGCCCAGAAAGGAAAACTTGAGGATCTTCCTGTGGGCCAGGTTTATGGGAATATGAAAATAGGCATCGCGAAGGTCCACTGTTGTGAACCAGTCACCTGGCCTTATAGCCTGAAATAATGTCCTCAGCCTGAGCACCGGAAAGGGAGCTCCTTTAGATACCTGTTCAACTGCCTCAGATCTAGAACCGGGCGGAGACCCCTGGTTCGCTTAGTTAGTTAATTCCTTCCCAAGGGCATGTAGGACACCATATGGTGTATAGGGACAGCACCTATCTCCGTTTCTCTGACCCTAGGCTACACAGCTACTGTAAGCAGCGAAAGCTACAGTGGAGGCGGGGGGGGGGGGGGTCAGTCCTCTTTTAGCTCTGTGCATTACACACCAATTCACTTGGAGACAATAAAATATGCAGAGTAAAAGCCTCACCTCTCTTCTCCTGGAGACAGAGACTGTATTGCGTTCTTTCCCAGCAGGGCAAAGACCTCGCTGCCCAGAACCGTGGAAAGAGAGTCTTCCTTTCCTTTTGTTTCCAAAACCCTTTGAAGTTGGAGGGGATGAGATCTGAATTGTAGGCGGTATCCAAATTCCAGTGTATTGATCACCCATGGACATGAAGTGTACTGACGCCAATTCATGGGGTGCGCTGCGGAGAAGGTTGACGTCAGGGGAAGTGCACCATCAGTTACGCTGGCGGGGCTTAGCAGGACCATGACCTACACGCTCTTGAGAGCATGAATGTGAGTGCTGTTGAACTTGCACCTGCTGCCGAGAGGCCCTCTGCCTCGGGTGACCCAAACTCCGAGAGGAACTTGGCTCTGTGAAACAAAGCCATTGTGGATTCTCACACCCCTCAAGAGGTCTCCGGACACTCCCAGCTGATGAAAGGACTGTGTGTGCAGTCGCACCTTATGCACCTCGTCTAACACTCCCTCTGCTGCAAGTCCAAGACTTCACCAGGTGCTACTGCAGTCTCCAAAACAGCAGCCTTGTCTGTATCTGCCAATCCAGACTGGCTTAGCCACACATGCCACCAGACCATGTTCAGCTTGGCCAAGGAATTCCCAAGTGCTGTAGCCTGAGAACTAGTTCCTTCAATTACAGTATCCACAACCCTTACCAACTCTGATAGAAGGTCAGCTCCACTTTTGACTCTAGGTCCCTTATCAGACCTTCTAAGTACTCTAAAAGAAATGTATTAGCATTTGCCAGCCTAGAGACCATAGTCACAGACTGGTAGGCTCTAGCCACTAAACCATCAGTGGCACAGCACTTCTTGTTAGGGTGGCAGATAGACTTGCTGCCTGTGGGGGGAGCCCCAGCCTGGAATGCAAAGGTAGGGCCCACTTTTGACACACCATAAGCCCTGCTCTGCAGCACCACTCAAAATACTGAGTGTAGAACAAGGAGCAACAGTCTCCTTTGGATGAGCCCAACACTTGTGCAGATTTTCCACAAAGTCAGGATAACCTGACAAGGGAACCTGCCTCCGAGTTGCAGGACCTCTGTCCAAAGCCGAAGCCCTAGGTGGAGAAGATGGGGGAGGAAGCCCTGCAGCTGATGCTGCTGTAGACAGCAGTGCCCTGACAAATATATCATTGGGCTCAGGAAGGTCCTTCTCGACTGGAGAGTCACTGTCGACCTCATCATCATCCTCAAAGACATGGAGCCACAGCCAGAGCTGCTGGTCTTACCCAAGTTATCAGAGGTCATGAGAGACCCTACATCAGGATGCGGCCCAGGGGCACATATGGGAGCCTGGTGTGGCATATCAAAAAGGCAATGTTGATTTGCAGCCATATGTTCAATAGTCTTATGCATTTCCTCCAAATGGCTCTGCATGAAATCCACCCGTGGATCACATAGCTGACTTCCTTCAATCCACTTTTGCTTCCTGTTGGCCTTCCCAGTTCCAGCTGGAGCACTTAAACCTGGAGGGATGGAGTCCTGGGCTGGTTGTATACCAGTGTCTGGGCAATTTCCCCCTTCTTCACTCCCCACAGAAGCCATTATTCCTCCAAGAGGACAATAGGAGAGAAAACAAGACATTTATTATTATTATTATTATTATTATTATAAACAGGCTAAAGGGCTGTTCCAGAAGGGACAAGCACGCTCTTTCTCTGGCATCCTCGTCTCGAAGAGGCGATGGTTAGCGCGTCAAGGGTTGGAGCAGCGCATGGAATGACTATACAGCCCAATCCTTGAGTGGCAGTCTTTGGAGCAGTTGGCACAGATGAAGATTGATGGTGCACGTGCTGATGCTGCAAGTTCTTTCCTCGCCGCATGCTTTGTCGCCATCTGGACTCTCGTGTTCTCTTCAATCTTGAGAACACCCTCTTTGACAGGTGGCTCAATCTTTGGCAATAACCTCCCAGTTATTGATGTTGATCTGCACACACTGCATGTTGCGTTTGCAGACATCTTTAAAACGCAACAGCGGTCGGCCCACACAGCGGACGCCCACCCGCAATTCTCTGTAAAGGATTTCTCTCGGCAGATGGTCAGGCTCCATGCGGTGCACATGGCCGAGCCACCGGAGTCGTCTCTGGCTGAGAAATGCAGGGATGCTTGGCAAGTCAGCACGCTCAAGGACCTTGGTGTTGGGGACTCTGTCCTGCCACTCGATGTGCATAAGGCGCTGAAGACAGCGGAGGTGGAACCCGTTTAACCGCTTCTCCTGCCTGGCATAGGCTGTCCAGGACTCTCTGCCGTACAGGAGAGTGGACAGGATGCAACCTTGGTATAAGAGTAACTTGGTCTTCAAACTCAGCAGATTGTTGTTCCACACACGCTTGTTTAGTTTGACCATGACAGCAGCTGCTTTGGCGATTCTGGAGCTGATCTCGGTGTCCAGTGAGAGCGTGTTTGAAACAGTGGACCCTAGGTAGGTGAAGGTGTCCACAACCTCCAGCTGTGTGTTGTCAATGGTAATGACAGGAGAAGAGACCGCATCTTGTGCCATGATGTTGGTTTTCTTAAGGCTGATCATGAGCCCAAACTCCTTGCAGGCGTGGGACAGTTTGTTGACCAGGTGCTGCAGGCCCTCCTCACTGTGCGATGCTAGAGCAGCGTCGTCTGCAAACAGCAGCTCACATATGACAACCTTGTAGACTTTGGTTTTAGCACGAAGTCTTGCGATGTTGAGTTTTCCATCTGATCTCGTGCGGACATAGACACCTTCAGGACAGTCGGCGAAGGCGTAGTGGAGGAGCATTGAGAAAACAATCCCAAAGAGAGTCGGAGAGTGCTAGAACGCAACCCTGCTTCACTCCACTGCTGACTGGGAAGGCATCTGAGGTGGCTCCATCAAAGCAAACAGTACTATGCATGTCCATGTGGAAGGAGGAGATGATTGCAAGGAGCTTTGGGGGACAACCAATCTTTCGCAGGATCTGGAAGAGCCCACTTCGACTAACTAAGTCAAAGGCTTTGGTCAGGTCCACGAATGCAAGGAACAATGGCTGCTGCTGCTCTCGACACTTCTCCTGCAGCTGACGGAGGGAGAAGATCATATCCACTGTGGACCTTCCGGCTCTGAAGCCACACTGGGACTCAGGATAAGACTCGCAAAGCGAGGCTCTGCAGGCGGAACAGGGTGACCCGGGCGAAGACTTTGCCAACTATGCTCAGAAGAGAGATGCCGCAATAATTGTTGCAGTCACTGCGATTGTCTTTGTTCTTATACAGCGTGACTATGTTGGCATCTCCCATATCTTGGGGAATGTGACCTTGCTCCCAGCAAAGGCAGAGGAGATCATATAGTGGTTATAAGATGGCTGTTTTCCCATGTTTCAGAACTTCTGGGGGGATACCGTCTTTCCCTGGAGCCTTGCCACAGGCGAGGTAGTCTATGGCTTTGCTGAGCTCTTCCAGCGTGGGCATTTTGTCAAGCTCTTCCATGACTGGTAGGCCAGGCAAGGCATCGAGGGCAACGTTTGTCACAATGTCCTGGGTCGAGTACAATTCAAGGTAATGCTCGACCCAACAGTGAAGTTGCTTGCTCTTGTCTGTGATGGCTTCGCCTGTCTTGGCTTTGAGCGGTGCTGTTTTGATGCTTGTGGGGCCGATAGCTGTTTTGATGCCCTCATACATTCTTTTGGCATATCCGCAATCGGCAGCTACCTGGATGTTGGTGCACAGGTTCTGCCAGTACTCACTGGCGCAACGGCGGGCAATCTGCTGTGCCTTGCTCCTTGCTGCTCAAAGGGCGTTGCGTGTGCCAGGGCAAGGGTTCTGCTTGTGAGCCAGCAGTGCTTCTCTTTTGGCCCCTGTGACTGGCTGCATTTCATCCCAGTGAGCCTCAAACCAGTCAGCATTCTTGCGTTCTTTCTTTCCGAATGCGGTCATGGCTGAGTCATAGATGGCGTTGCGAAGGTGGTTCCATTTGGCGTCCACATCGCCAGGGATATCGGACTGGAGGTGAGCTTCAAGTTTCCTCTGAAAGCTGTCAGCGAAGGTCTGAGCCTTGATCGGATCGGAAATTCCGCAGGTGTTGATGTGGGGGCGACCCTTAGTCTTGGCATGGTGGATCTTCCTTGGCTTCAGTCTGACCTTACTGGCAACAAGGGAATGATCTGTATCACAATCAGCGCTGTGATAGCTTCTCGTGTGAAGAACACTGCTGAGGTTTGCTCTTCTGGTGATGACAAGATCTAGCTGGTGCCAGTGACGGGACCGGGGGTGTCTCCAAGACACTTTCCGCAGCTCTTTACACTTGAGATAGGAGTTTGTAATGCAGAGGCCGTGATGACAACAGAATTCCAACAGTCTCTGTCCGCTCTCGTTCATCCTGCATATGCCAAAGTGGCCAAGACAGGATGGCCACACTTGCCAGTCTGCTCCGACGCGAGCGTTGAAGTCGCCTAGCAAAAATAAGCCTTCAGAGCAGGGGATTCTAGATAGCACTTCCTCGAGAGCCTTGTAGAACTAGTTAGAAGATAACATAGCAATATCAGATCTGAGTTCCCACCTGTATGCAGTACCATGCCCCCAAAAAAGGTGGCGAGAGTGCACTAAGCACAGGAACACCCAGTACCCAGACAAAGAAGACGCCTCTTTTTTTTTTTTTTTTTAAAGAAAATGACTGTCAGTCGAAAAAAAGAGTAAATAATACAGAATTAACAGCAAACTGTACCGTGTTGTTAAGTTGTTAAGCAATTCCTGCTTGAAGAAGGCAAAATATATCACATGCCCCCAAGCAGTTAAGGATAAAGCATATTACATGCTGTTAAGCTGTTAAACTGTTTTCTGCCCGAAGAGAAGGCAACAATATATCACAAACATTTAATCAGATAAGGGTAGTACATTTATACCTCAGGCTGTACTGTTCATGTGATTGGGGGTACAGACAAAAGAGCACCAGGTATGTTTTCACTTGTATGAATGTCACAGATCAGATATTTATGTGTCATATATGTCACCAGATGCCAGGCTGCATGAAGTAAAATAATAAATAAAAAACAGTAGCAGTTTGCTTCCTAAGGCTTAATGATTTAAGAAAGATATCAAATTGTTTTATGGTTTTTTGTTTGGTTTTTTTTTTTGCATTTGTTGCACTGCCTTGGAATGATATGGGCTTGATGTTAGCAGCTTCAGCATGCATTAATTTTTAAATTATCACAAAATATAGATCAATAAAATTTTGAACAATTGTCAGAAAAGGTCTGTACGTTGTTAACCTTTCCTGCTTCAGCCTTCAGACCGTGGTCGAGAAGCACAGGGGAGATGATCCTCCAGGGCAGAAGCTAGCGTTAGCTCCGGAGTTAGCTCCCTTCTTTTTACTCACAACAGCAATGGGAAAGCAGAGGACAGGATACGGTGACTTGCCTGAGGAGCTGTAGCATTTATTACTGTACTGAGGCAGCATACACTGTATATTTACTGCTTACTCTTGCTCCGAACGCCAGGTCTATACTTCTTCAATCTCAACATGGCCTAACTGACATTCTCTCTCAAGCGCCACTCTCTCTCCAACACTCTAGCTCAACCGTGGGTGCAGAGCTCACCCCCTTAAAGGGACACACACCAATCCTGCAACACTACCCCCACTCTGGATGGCAATAATGAAATTAATTCCACTCCAGCACGCTACCTGACATAAACCAATATTCATAACATACAGGTATGGATTCTTGTTTGCATTCAGTCCATAAAGAATACTGTGTACCCATATTTGATTTTGATTTTGTATACTTTATTGATCCCCAGAGGGGAAATTGAGGGCATCCACCTGGATGGATGAAGCAGCCACGGTACGGCGCTATCCCTTTACCATTCACACACACATTCACACCTAGGGCCACTTCTAGAGTCTCCAATTAACCTAATCTGCATGTTTCTGGCCTGTGGGAGGAAACTGGAGAAATCCTGGAGTAAACCCACGCAGATACGGGGAGAACATGCAAACTCCACACAGATCACTGTTGGTCAGGGGCTGGGATTGAACCAGGGATCCCATGGCCAAGGGTGAGTTGCTGTGCTGCCGCAGTACTAACCACTGTTCCACCGCACCGCCCAATTTATTTACGGTCCATCCTTGGGCAGTAGTGTGGGATTCAGTTCATGAGTGAAGTGAGATCATCTGAGAGCACAAATTAGACAAAATTAACAACATCAAATCTGAAAAGGCATTAGCAACACCTCCTGTTCAGAATACATGAATATAGTTAACCCCTACCTAGGTGTTCAGGAGCTTATGAAACTAAATTTCTGTCTACAACACAGAACAGTGTGAATATCAAAACTACTGTTACTTTTTTAGCATGAACATACAAGATTGGAACAGTTTTTTTTTAAGCTCAATGTAGAACTATTATTTAGAGGAGCTCTAGAACATTAAGTGTCTCTGAACTTCAATAATTGAACATAACACTCAAAATAAATGCATCACCCACTCCCCATACCGACCGGTGCCCTTCTCTGACGTCTCGGCCTTGGAGAACATTGGTTCTGATGGTATGACATTCTCAGACTTCCTGCCTGGCTTAGAGGTTGTTCAGCAGCTAAGGCATTTGGATGAGGAGGGGTGGAAGGGAGTGGGGCAGCAGTCACAATAGTGTCCTCCGTGACACGGGATGAATGGATGCTGGAGATCACCTCCTCTTCAGATCCATGGAATAGCTGGGACAGATCCAACTCAGCGTCTGCAGAATCCTGGTCCAGGGCAGGTGGTGCGACTTCTTCTGGTGTCCAGCCCCGTGCTTGCTCCAGGGCCCAGGTGTTGTCGAGAGGTTCGCAACAGTGGTAGAGTTTTAGCTGGTCGTGGTGAACCACTTTCACCTTGATCCGAGGCCCCTTTTGGATGCAATACATCAAGTCATCCAGCTGCCCCAGGATGAAGTACAGTCCTTCATAAGACGGCAGGAACTAACTGACTCTATTTTTGACCTTACAGGTGCCTTTGATGAGGTACCACACAGCATCTCCAACCTTATACTGTGTACTGCAGCAGTTTTTGTCATACTGTCTCTTAGTCCGCCTCACTGACTCCCCAAGTACTTCTCTGGTGATTTGGTGAGCCATCTCCAAGCATTCACGCATCTGTTGAACATACCTGGGCCTTGAAGTGGGCACATCAGATTCTGGAGGAAGACCAGCTACCAGGTCAACTGGTTCACTCACTTCATGGCCAAACACCATGAAGTTAGAGCTGAAAACAGTTGCACTGTGCTTTGTGGCTCTGTAGGCCATGAGGGCATAGGGAATCATGAGGTCCCAGTCCCAGTGACAACGCTCAGCTGTTGTGGCCAGGATCTTTTGCAAAGTGGCATTAATCCTTTCAACTTGGCCATCAGATCGAGGTCGGAAGGGTGTGGTGTGTGTCTTCTCTATGCCAAACTGTGCACACATTCCCTGGAACACTTCAAACTCAAAGTTCTGGCCTTGATCGCTGTGCAGCATATGAGGAACTCCATAACGACACACCCACTCTGATGCAACCACTTCAGCCACCGTTTCAGCTTTAACATTGGGCAAAGGAAAAGTTTCAATGCACTTTGTGAAATATTCTTGTATGACCAAAATGTAGCAATTCTTGTGGTTTGTTTCATTCAAGGGCCCCATGATGTCCAAGGCCACGCGCTCCATCGGGCCTCCTACTCTGACAGTTCCTATGGGTGCGTGGTGGGTTTTCAGGGGTCTAGCTTTGGACTGACAGCTAGTACATGTGTGGCACCAGAGTGACACGTCTTCTCTCATGCGGTACCAGTAGTATCGACTCTGCAGCCAGGCTACCATGCGTTCTACACTAAAATGTCCACCGACTGGCCCTTCATGACTCTATCTCATTACACCAGACCGGAGCACATGTGGCAGCATAACTTGAGGGTAAAATTGAGTGTCATCAAAACAGTAGAACCGCCGGAGCAGTACTCCATCTCTGACATAGAGCCTTTTCCACTAGCTCCAATATGCTTTGGTGGCTGGACTATGCAATGATATAGTTACCCAAGAGGGGTGTTCACCACCAGACTTCACCCAGGCTTTGATGGGGACAATGTCTGGGTCGGCCTCCTGTGCCTGACAGAGCTCCTCCAGGGACCAGCCAGAAAACAGTTCATTTTCATCTGTTTTAGTCAGGCAGATTTTCTTACTTGTGTTTAATGTCTCTGTCTCAGTGGGACTATTTTCACCTACTCCCACTAGACTTACAACTGTAAAATAAGGACTTCACTCTACCCCCACTGGACTCAGTGACTCTTGGTTAGCAGCTGAGTCCAGTTCACACTGCACTGCCTGGTAATTGGTGTTCTCAGGAGAGGGAGAGGGGTCTGGAAGTTTGCAGGGACAGGATTGGCAGCAGGGCCTCCTAGACAGGCTATCAGCATTGCTATGTAGCCTGCCAGAGCGTTGGATAATCTCAAAGTTGTATTGCGTACGTATATGCGTACGATGAAAGGTCGGCCCAGGAGATACTGACGGAAGTGGGATGTGTACACCACAGCTAACAATTCAAATCGTGTAGTGCAATAGTTCTGCTCAGTTGATGAGAGTTTACGGCTCCCATACGCCAGCACACGCTCTCTGCCCTGCTGGATTTGTGACAGTACGGCGCCAATGCCAACGTCGCTTGTGTCAGTGTCCAATATCATGTCACCTTGATCTAGTGGATAACCAAGGACTGGTGCGGTGATCAGCAGGTGCTTTAGCTCATCGAGTGCAAGCTGGCATTTCTCAGTCCACTGGAACCGAGCATTTTTCTTTGTAAGAGTATGAAGGGGCTTTGCAATGGAAGCAAAGTCTTTCACAAAACATCGATAGTAGGACGTGAGGCCATCAAACCTGTGGACCTCCTGTACTGATGTTGGTACTGGCCACTCTTGAACTTTCTGGACCTTGCTGGGGTCAGTGGCTACACCTGCATCGGATACAATGTGGCCCAGGTAGTTTACTCTGTGCTGAAAGAGACAGCATTTGGTTGGTTTCAGTTTCAAGCTAGCTCCAGAAAGTCTTTGGAAAACCTGACCCAACCGCTGCAACATCTCAGATGCATCTCTCCCCAACACAATGATGTCATCTAAGTAGACAAGACAGGTCTCCCACTGCATGCCCACTGCATCTCCCACTGCATGCCAGCCAGGACGCTGGAATGTCGCTGGCGCATTACACAGTCCGAATGGCATGACATTCCACTCAAATAGTCCATTCCAGGTGTAGAAAACTGCTGCTTTGCATGCTCTTGGGGACACCTCCACCTGCCAGTAGCCAGAGGTGAGATTAAGCGTGCTGAACCACTTGGCAGTGGAAAGGGTGTCCAGAGTGTCTTGGATGTGGGGAAGTGGATATGCATCTTTAAATGTGCACTCATTTAATGCTCTGTAGTCTATGCAGAGTTGCTAATTACCATCTTTTTCACAAACCATGACGATGGGTGAAGCCCAGTCACTATGACTGTGGTGGGCCAGGCCAGTTTCGAGACTCTATTGTATTTGTTTATCCGCATCTTGTTGTTTATCTAATGCCATTCGGCATGGTGGCTGTCTCACTGGAGGGCCTGGTCTGGTGATGATGTCGTGCTGCACAAGGCTTGTACGGCCTAGGTCACTGGGCCCAGTGGAGAAAGCATTGCTGTAAGTGCACAGCAGCTGTGCCAGCTGAAGCTGCTCGTCTCTATTAAGTTCACTGCAGCTCTGAAAGTAAAGTTCTTGCAGGTGCTGGGGGACAGTGGGGCAAACGGTGGTTAACTGTTCAGGTGGGGATGAGGTATCACTGGGCTGCAGGGTGTTGCCAGGCTGGAGAAGCCCTGCGATGGCCCCCTGTTTAAAGAGGGGGTTTCGCAGGTGCACACTGGAACTATCCTCCGGTGCACTGGAACGTGCACACTGGAACTATCATTGAGGTGCTGACTGTCTGCTCAAATCTGGCAACATTAAGTGACATGGCTGTTGCTGTTTCAGGCGTGTTACTTTGAGTCGTGTTATGTGTACTCACGTGTGTTTCTCTTTGTTGACTGTTACTGTAGTTCTCGTCGTGAAGACAGGTTGGATGTCTCTTCGTGCAGATTTCACAAGCGAGGCGGCGTCTGCAGTCCTTAGCACTGTGACCTTGTTTTAAACAACCATAACAAAGTTTACTGTCATTCACATGTTTCTTTCTGTTTTCTAGAGGAATTTTCAAGAAGTCTGGGCACTTGTGGAGCTGATGGGTGTCCTGGCATAATGTGCAAGGAGAGCAGTCAGGTGTTTTTGTTATTGTCCGGCTGCCACTTTGTTCAGTGGTGTTTGCGTTAAATACAGTTGCCTTGTTCCTTTTATCACTGTTTGTTCCAGTGCCGTGAAGTGCGTGAATGGAGGTGACTGGGTTGCAAGCGACTTCAGCTTCTAATGAGAGGAAGGATGCAAAATCACTGAAGCTTGGAAACTCACCACCTTCCATTAAAGTCTTTGTAACCTGCCTGTTCCATCTTGCGTTTATCCAGTCTGGTAGCTTGTGCAACAGTTTTTGATTTTCTTCGCAGTCATTGAGTATTTGTAATCCCTTTACATGTGGCATAGCGAGCATGCATGCATTTACAAAATCTGCAAAGGTCCTTAATCCTTCAGCGTCTCTAGGCTGCACCTTTGGCCAGTTTGAGAGCTTTTCTCTAAATGCCTTCTGTATCACAAATGGCTGGCCGTATCTTTGGTTTAATTTGTTCCAAGCATCGTTATATGCCTCTTCATCATTTCTAAAGAAAGTTCCTTCAAGGCATTTGCGAGCTGGGCCAGTTACATATCGTTTCAAATAGTACAGTTTATCTGCTAGTGAGATGCCCCTTTGTTCAATCAGTGATATAAATGTAGATTTCCATTCAATAAACCCTTTTGGTTCACCACTAAACACTGTTGGCTCTGGTGTAGGAAGTCTGTTCATTTTTATGCTGTCTTGAATCGCTTGTGCGAGTTGAGTGACACTAGGGGGAGCCGTTTGCTCAGGAATGAAAACGGATGCTGGTATGGGAGACTTGGGTGTGAATTCTGGGCTCACCTGTTCGCTCTTTATTGACTGTATATCACCCACCTGTGATAATTCTCTGTCATATGCTTCAAGCCTGGCTTGAACTGCTTTCATGTCCTTCTGTGCTTTCAAACGTTCCACCTCTGCTGTTTGAATTGCAATCCTTTCTCTTTGCCTTTGTTCTTCTTTTGCGAACTCATACTCAGCCTCCTTTGCTGCTAGTTCTGCTGCTGCATCGGCTCGTTTTACGGCGAGGTGTGAAGCGGAGGACTGCTGACTGTGATGAGACGTTGCACCGTCGGCCTCCGTCGGTCTATGATGACCATGGAAGAGAATCCTAAATGTCTACTCTGCTGGAACAGCACCGCCTGTGGCTGAACAGGCCGATGCGCGAATGACAGTCCCTGTCACACAGGTCACACTTGTGGGTGGTCTCCGTGCTGCTGGGTCTGTGGCAGTTCTTCCTGCGGGTCCTTTTTTCATCTGCTGCAGCAGTCAGTCTCTCTTCACCCGCCTTGAGCTGTCTGGTCAGGGTGCCTCTCCATTTGGAGCGGTCCGTTGCAAGGTCCTCCCAGCACTCTGTGTTGATATCCAGGGCCTTCATGTCTCTCTTGCAGACATCTCTAAAGCGCAGCTGTGGGCGGCCAACGTCTCTCCTGCCAGTTGCTAGTTCTCCATAGAGGACGTCTTTGGGGATTCTGCCATCCTCCATACGGTGAACGTGGCCTAGCCAGCGGAGCCTGCGCTGCCTGAGTAGAGTGAACATGGAGGGAAGGCCGGCAGGGGACAGAACTTCTGTGTTGGGCACTTTGTCCTGCCAGGATATGTCCAGGATGTGGCGAATGCAGCGCAAGTGGAAGGAGTTCAGTCTCTTTTCCTGCCGGGCGTATGTTGTCCACGTCTCACTCCCATAGAGCAGTGTGCTGATGACGCAGGCGTTGTACACTGCCATTTTCATCTTGACAGAGAGTTTGGGATTCTCCCACACTCGTGTGGTGAGGCGAGCGAGTGTGAAGGCTGATTTTTCAATCCTCTTGTTGATCTCTGTATCAAGGGAGAGGTTGTTGCTGATCGTGGACCCCAGGTACGTGAACTGATTCACGACCTCCAGCTTGTAGTCATCAATGGTGATGGTTGGTGGTGCTTCCGTGCCTTGCGCCAAGACGTTAGCCTTCTTCAGGCTGATGGTAAGCCCGAAGTCCTTGCATGCCTGGGAGAAGCGGTCCATCAGGGTCTGAAGCTCCTGCTGTGTGTGGGTTGTGACTGCAGCGTCGTCTGCGAACAGCATGTCTCTGATTAGAGGCTTGCGTACTTTGGTTCTGGCTTTCAGGCGGGCGAGTTTGAAAAGCCTGCCGTCAGATCTTGTGTGCAGGTAGATTCCCTCTGTTGCTGTGCTGAAGGCATGCCTCAGGAGCATAGCAAAGAAAATCCCAAAGAGGGTTGGCGCAAGTACACAGCCCTGTTTCACTCCGCTGCGTATGTTGAATGGCTCTGAGACGTTGCCATCATGCTGCACTATCCCCTGCATGTTGGTGTGAAACGATTCGATGAGGCTTTGCAACTTTGGTGGGCATCCTATCTTTGGCAGGATCTTGAAAAGGCCCTCTCTGCTGACCAGATCGAACGCTTTGGTGAGGTCGATGAAGGCGATGTACAGAGGCATGTTCTGTTCTCTGCATTTCTCCTGGAGTTGGCGGATGGAGAATATCATGTCTACCGTCGATCGCTCAGCGCGGAAGCCACACTGAGACTCGGGGTAGACACGTTCGGCAAGCTTCTGTAGACGAACGAGAACAACTCGTGCGTAGACTTTGCCAACAACGCTGAGGAGGGAAATGCCCCTGTAGTTGTTGCAGTCGCTTCTCTCCCCTTTGTTTTTGTAGAGGGTGATGATCTTGGCGTCCCTCATGTCCTGTGGTATGGCACCTTCCTTCCAGCACTGGCAGAGGACGTCATGCAATGGCAGCAGTAGGGCGGTCTTGCAGTGCTTGATCAGGTCAGGGGGTATGCCGTCGTTGCCGGGTGCCTTGCCAGCGGCCAAGCTATCAATGGCCTTACTGAGTTTGTCGATGGTTGGCTCGGTGTCAAGTTCGTCCATGGATGGCAGGCAGTCGATGGCATCAAGGGCTGACGGTGTCACGGTGTTCTGTCTAGAGTAGAGGTCAGAGTAGTGTTCCACCCATCTCTCCATCTGCTTGTTCTTCTCTGTGATCATCTCCCCAGTGGAAGATTTGAGGGGGGCCGTCTTGCTCTGAGCCGGACCAAGTGCTTTCTTGATGCCATCGTACATACCACGGATGTTCCCTGTTATGGCAGCGGTTTGAATGTCTTGGCTGAGCTGAGTCCAGTACTCGTTGGCACACCGCCGAGCAGTCTGCTGAACTTTGCTTCTCGCAGCCCTGAGAATCTGGAGATTCTTCTTGTTTGGGTACTTCTTGTACTCAGCAAGTGCTGAGCACTTGGCTTCAATGACGGGGGTCATCTCGGTCAACTTGGCATCAAACCAATCCTGTGACTTCGAGGTCTTCCTCCCAAAGGTAGCCAAGGCTGTGCGGTAGATGGTGTTTCGCAGCTCTTCCCACTTCTGCTTTGCAGATTCTCCTCCTTGTGGTACACCAAGTTCCTTCTCAAAGGTGGAGGCAAACTGCTCAACAAGTTCTGGTTGGGCCATCTTGCTGATGTCAATCCGTGCCTTTCCAGGTTGTCTAGCACGATGGAATTTCTTCAGCTGCAGCTTGACCTTGCAACACACCAATGAATGGTCTGTGTCGCAATCTGCACTCTGGAACAAACGGGTGATTAGCACGTTCTTCAGTGAGGTGTGCCTGGTCAGGATCAAGTCTAGCTGGTGCCAGTGCTTTGAGCGCGGATGTTGCCAGGAAACCTTGTGTTGGGGCTTGGTCTTGAAGAACAAGTTTGTGATGCACAGATCGTGATATGTGCAGAACTTGAGCAGCCGCTGTCCGTTGTCGTTCATTCTGCCCACGCCAAAAGGTCCAAGACAGGAGGGCCAGGAGTCGTGGTCAGCACCCACTCTGGCATTGAAGTCTCCAAGGAGAATGAGTTGTTCAGAGTTGGGGATGATCCTGACAGTTGTTGCGAGATTCTCGTAGAACTCGTCTTTTGCCTGTGGTGTGGCTGTCTGTGTTGGGGCATACACACTGACGAGGGTGACTGGGCCTTGAGTGGTGTTCAGGCGGAGGGTGAGGAGTCGTGCAGAGCCAGTGCTGCCCGGTTCCACCATCTTCAGCAAAGTGTTCTTCACTGCGAAGCCCACTCCGTGTTCCCTGTGTTCGTCACTGCCCTTTCCCTGCCAGTAGAACGTGTAGTCCTTCTCTCTCAGTGTGCCTGCATCAGCTAACCGTGTTTCCTGGAGAGTGGCGATATCCACTCCCAGTCTCTTCAGCTCATTATTGATGATGGCAGTCGTGTCGTTGATGTCCTTGAGGTTAGCAGCGAGTCCTGTCATCATAGTGCGGACGTTCCAAGTTCCCAGTTTTAGAGTTGGTCTCTTTTGTTTTATTGTCTTGCCTGGTGCGAAGGTTCTCATCCTGCTGTTTGGATTTCTCCTTATCCCCATGCACCCAATGAGGAAAGCAAGCTGTGGCGGGACAACACCTTATTGGCTGGGGGCTGCCCAGCTTGAGGCGGGCGGTAGCTGTCCAGTGAGATCTGATGATCCCTCCCACCGTCGGGAACAACCCCTGGCGCCACGCTCTACGCCAATTGAGCAGTGGCTTATAACCGGTAACTGTCATTCCCCGTGTTTTGTCTACGCCAAAGGCGAAGCTGGAGTGTCCTCTCCAGTGATCTGGTGTTCTACCTTCCAGCGTTGGGCGTTGGTAGGATTCAAGCCTGGGCAGGAAGATATGGAGGACAAGATGTTGCCCATGCAGCATGTCCCCCCTCTCCACGTCACTGATGAATCCAAAGGAACAGCAGGGCTGCTACAGTTTGGCACCAGCGCTGTTGCAGGAGCTGCCAGAACGATGTTGAGCACAACATAGAACTGCCTTAGGGGCTCCGACTCCAGATTTTTCCTCAGGGTTGACTCCCGAAGCCTTTCCCGTGACCGGGTATGCCGCAAGGCAGCAGAGGTTTGAAATCAGGGTTTACCTTCCCCTAGATGGGCTACCTTCCCAGGTTGACGAGCCACCATCTACCCGAAGCATCTGGTTTTAAGGCGCCAGAGATCCGCCCTCACCCCTTCTCCTATTAGTAAAAGCAGTTCCGCCGGGCTTAGAGACTAAACCACATGGGCAGACTAGGAGTTGGACTTAGTTGTCAGAGGCTTTTCGAGACGCACGCCATAAGGAGCATTTTATGAGCACTGGGAGCTTAACCCCAGTGCCGCTCCTGGCTATGAGACGTTGAGTCTGATCCAAATATGGAGAGTGCGTACTGATGCTCTTGGAGTTCACGTAAACAAGTTTTTTCACGGTCTGCATCAAAATCTCCATCGACACCACTTATCCTTTCCAGAATTATTCTCACTATGTCACGAGTAACTGCACCACATGCATCAGTCTTTCTCCTTATATCAGCTGAAGGCGTCATTTGATTTCTTAATTCTGAGTATAGCTTTAGGACATCATCTCTTTTTTGTTCTAATATATCTGCATGTTCTGCCATCTCCCTTTCAGTGATATCGGACTTTAACCTTTCTCTCGTTCCATCCAACCTTCCATCCCGAGCTCCTTTATTGAACCGCTTTTTTCTGACCAATTCTTGCCCTCTGCTGTACGTCGCAGGTGTTACCATGGATACCTTGAGCCCACGTAGTGCAGCGTGTGGCGGTGGTCAAGCTCTTACTGTAGCTTCCAGTCAACACAGAGAAGGCCAGAACTGATGGTTAAATGACTTTATTGCCATCTTTCGTGTCATCAACCAATGTAAGAGCTATGGCAAAAAAAAAACAAATAGACAATAATCACCACATAACTCTCAATCACCACCTAGCTCATACGTTAGCAACCTTCATGTTAGCATAACTAATTTACAACTTTTAAAAATAAAAACTTTCTATAAAATCACCAACCTTGTTCCCTTATCGACCGAAGCTAAATCCTTGCCGTTTTTTATCCTTTTTTGTAGTCCTTTCTTCGTCTTTCCTTTTAACCCTTTCTCGCCCGTTTGTGTCTTTCCTTTGTCGGTCAAATTGACTTCCGTTAACTAACTTCCGCTCATGCGGAAGTTGTCAAAATAAAAGTATATCTTTGCAATATAATTACTATACATGTAAATAGAGCTAACCTTGCTTTATCCACCTTTACACAGGATATCAAAAAGAAAAGAAAGAAAAGTGAAGGAGAGAAAATTCAGGGGAGTCAGCTTCTCACCAGTTTCTTTGAGAAAAGAGGTGAGCAGCACAACTGAATTAACCCATAGTTTAAGCTAATATCAGCAGCAGCTGTCTCAGAGTGAATCAACATGTTATTGCAAAAAGTTAATCCTTTATTTTGACTACAGAGATTAATAATTACTATCAGAAATTCATCAGCATCAAAGTTATTACCAGTACACCATCATTTGACACTGAAATGTGGCAGACCTCGTGGTAAAAACAGTTCAACTGTCATGTTCTGGTGAGCGCACTCTCCCCCTCCCTTCCTGTTCGGCTTTCGCTGACTCCGCAGGCGATCACCACACCTGCGTGATGAGACACACCTGCTGCCTCTGCCTCGCCAGCACTTAAAAGGATCTTCACTTCAATGCTTCAGCACTGGCTCGTTGGGTGTACTACCTGCTACAGCAAGAAAGTTCTATTTTTCCCTCTCTGAGGAAAATTATTAATTCCTCTTGCCTTCTCCTCTACAGGTTGCTACCATCTTTGTGGTGTTTCTCCAGGGTTGTTGTGCACTCACCTGCCTCTTCATCATCACCACTTCAGCAGCCATATCTACGTGGTCAGACGTCTCTGCACGACCGTTGTGAGAGTTTGGTTCTTATTGCCAACACTCAGTCGGACTCATTCCCAGTGAGAGTTGGACTCCGCCAGGGCTGCCCTTTGTCACCGATCCTGTTCATAATTTTAATGGACAGGATTTCTAGGCGCAGCCAGGGAATGGAGGGTGTCATGCTTGGTGACCACAGGATCTCATCTCTGTTGTTTGCAGATGATGTTGTCCTGTTGGCTTCATCCAGCAATGACCTACAGTTCTTGCTGGGACAGTTTGCCACTGAGTGTGAAGCGGCTGGGATGAGAATCAGCACCTCCAAGTCCGAGTCCATGGTCCTCAGCCGAAAAAAGGTGGATTATCCTCTCTGGGCTGGGGACAGGCTTCTGCCTCAAGTGGAGTAGTTTAAGTATCTTGGGGTCTTATTCACGAGCCAGGGGAGAATGGAGCGAGAGATTGACAGACGGATCGGAGCAGCATCTGCAGTGATGTGGACGTTGTACCAGTCTGTTGTGGTAAAGAGGGAGCTGAGTTCTAAGGCAAAGCTGTCGATTTACCAGTCAATCTACGTTCCTACTCTCACCTATGGTCACGAGTTTTGGGTAATGACCGAAAGAACGAGATCGCAGATACAAGCGGCTGAAATGAGCTTTCTCTGTAGGATTGCTGGACTCACCCTGAGAGATAGGGTGAGGAGCTCAGCCATCCAGGAGAGGCTCAGAGTAGAACCGCTGCTCCTCCACATTGAAAGGAGTCAGTTGAGGTGGTATGGGCATCTGATTAGGATGCCTCCTGGACACCTCCTACTTGAGGTGTTTCGGGCACGTCCCACTGGGAGGAGACCCCGGGGCAGACCCAGGACTCATGGAAAGACTATGTCTCCCAGCTGGTCTGGGAATGCCTTGGTATCCTCTCTGAAGAGCTGGAGCAGGTGGCTGGGGAGAGGGAAGTCTGGGCTTCTCTGCTTGAACTGCTGCCTCCGCGACCCGGACCTCCGGAAAAGCGGTAGAAGATGGATGGATGGATGGATGGATGAACGCCGGCCTCATTCAGCCTTCATCCGCTCCTCTTGGGGGATTCTTTTTCGTCGGGAAGAAGGACGGTTCCTTGCGCCCATGCATTGATTATCGGGAACTTAATGCCATAACAGTTAAGGATAAGTATCTTCTGCCCCTGATAAACTCCATGTTTGAGCTCCTTCAGCGTGCGTGAGTATTTACCAAATTGGATCTGCGTAACGCCTATCATCTGGTTTGCATTCGTGAAGGGGACGAGTGGAAGATGGCCTTTAAAACACACTTGGGGGAATTTGAATATCTGGTGATGCCGTTCGGGCTCACCAATGTCCCCGCTGTCTTCCAGCGTATGCTCAATGATGTCCTCCGCGATATGGTTAATCAATTTGTTTTTGTCTACCTGGACGACATTTTGATTTTTCCCGCACACCAGAGGAACACGCAGTCCATGTCAGGGCCATTCTACAACGGCTCCTGGAGAACCAGCTCTACGTTAAGGCCCAGAAATGTGAGTTTTCCACTCGCTCCACCTCATTCCTTGGCTTTATCGTAGCTGAGGGGGAACTGAGGGCCGACCTGGCCAAGGTGAAGGCTGTGCTAAATTGACCTACACCCCACTCCCGCAAGGTACTCCAGCGCTTCTTGGGGTTCGCAAATTTTTATCGCGGTTTCATCAGAAACCATAGTGGGGTAGCACAGCCTCTTACCCAGCTGACCTCAGTTAAAGTGCCCTTTAGGTGGTCTGAGGCAGCTGAACAGGCCTTTTCCAAATTGAAGGATCTGTTCTCCAACGCCCCTATCTTGGCCCAGGTCGACCCCCAGCTCCAGTTTATTCTAGAGGTGGATGCTTCTGACTCAGGGGTGGGCGCTTTCCTATCACAGCGCTCAGCTGCAGATCAGAAGCTCCATCCGTACGTGTATTTCTCTCGGCGGCTCACGCCTGCCGAGAAGAATTACAACATAGGGGGCCGAGAGCTCTTGGCTATGAAGTTGGCCCTTGAGGAGTGGAGACACTGGCTGGAGGGAGCAGCCCAGCCCATTACTGTGTGGACTGACTACAGAAATTTAGAATATCTTCAGTCGGCCCACAGGCTGAATGCCAGGCAGGCCCGCTGGGCCTTATTTTTTGCTAGATTTAATCTTATCATCACTTACAGGCCTGGTTTCCACAATGTTAAACCGGACGCTCTCTCCAGCCAATTCTTCCCAGACTCTTCTACCCTTCATTCCCTTCCCCAACCCATTGTCCCACCCTCTTGCTTCCTTGGAGCTCTCACGTGGGACATTGAGCAGAGGGTCCGGCGAGGACAATCCACGGAACCCAAGCCAGAAGAGGGTCCTGATGGTCATCTGTTTGTCCCGGCCACTCTCCTCATTGATGTCATCAAGTGGGGCCACACCGGTTTTTTCGCCTGCCATCCTGGTATCACTCACACCATCAACCTCATCCGTCGGGTGTTCTGGTGGCCCACCCTGCGGACCAACGTCCAGGATTATGTCAACGCCTGTCAAGTCTGCAGCCACAATAAATCTGACTCCTCGCCCCCTTCTGGTCTCCTCCACCCACTTCCCATCCCCAGCCAACCCCGGTCCCACATTGCCCTGGATTTTATCACTGGACTTCCCCCCTCTCAAGGAAACACTGTAATCCTCACCTGTGTGGATCGCTTCTCTAAGGCGATCCACCTGGTGCCCCTTCCCAAATTATCCTCTGCTTCGGAAACGGTGAACCTTCTCACGACCCATGTCATCCACTTACACGGCATTCCTGTGGACCTTGTGTCTGACCGGGGCCTTCAATTCACCTCCCAAGTCTGGAGATCCTTTTGCCGCTCCCTAGGCACCATCATCAGCCTTACATCAGGATACCATCCTCAGAGCAATGGGCAGGCTGAGTGCGCCAACCAATCCTTGGAGGCTGCCCTTAGGTACATATTCATATTCATTTTCATATTCATACTATGTGGGGTAACTAAATAGACTGTTATGCTGTTTATTCCATCTAGCTACAATGCTCCGCACTGTGTATATATATTTATATATTTATGTGTACATATATATATTCACTGCTCTTATTTTCTTATCTTCTAAATTATTGCTCTGAATGTTGCTATCCCTATGCTGTTGCAATCCTGGAATTTCCCCATTGTGGGACTAATAAAGGCTTATCTTATCTTATCTTATCTTATCTTAGGTGGGTAGCAGCCTGCAACCCCAGTTCTTGGAACACTCATCTGACCTGGGTGGAATATTCACACAATTCTGCTATCTCAACGGCTACTGGACTGACCCCATTTGAGGCATCTATGGGGTACACTCCCCCTCTGTTACCTATGGCGGAGAGGGACGTGGCTGTACCATTAGTGGGGGCCCACACACGCTGCTATTGCCGGCTCTGGAAGGCCATTTGTGCTGCCCTTGCCCGTTTAGCTGAACGCAACCGGCAGTACGCGGACCGCAGGCGTACTCCTGCCCCCAAGTGTGGTTGTCAGCGGACCAGGTGCCCTTGAAGACAAAGTTCAGGAAACTTTCTCCTCATTTCCTGGGCCCATTCCCCATCTCCAGGGTTATTAATGACGTCTTGGTCCACTTGAAGCTCCCGCCGGCTATGCGGGTACACCCCACCTTCCACGTTTCTAAAATCAAGCCCCTCTCCGCCAGCCCTCTCTGCACCCCCCCCCAAAGCTGCCTCCTCCCCCTCGGATCTTCGACGGTCAAACCACCTACATGGTCCAGAGAATTCACCATTGGGGCCGGGGGCTTCAATATTTTGTCCGCTAGAAGGGGCTGTGGACCAGAAGAAAGATCGTGAATCCCCGGTTCCTAGTTCCACGTCAAGGGAATGGTCCGGGCCTTTCACAAGGCACATCCCAACAAGTCCAGTGGACCGCGAGGAGGCGCTCCTTGTGTGTGTGTGTGTGGGGGTGCACTCCCATGCTCTGGTGAGCGCACTCTCCCCCTCTCTTCCTGTTCAACTTTCCCCAACTCCGCAGGCAATCACCTCACCTGCATGATGAGACGCACCTGCTGCCTCTGCCTTGCCAGCGCTTAAAAGGACCTTCATTTCAATGCTTCAGCACTGGCTCGTTGGGTGTACTACCTGCTACAGCAAGTAAGTTCTATTTTTCCCTCTCTGAGGAAAATTATTAATTCCTCTTGCCTTCTCCTCTACAGGTTGCTACCATCTTTGGGGTATGTCTCCAGGGTTGTTGTGCACTCACCTGCCTCTTCATCATCACCACTTCAGCAGCCATATCTACCCAGTCAGACATGTCACCCAGCTCTACTCCTGCCTTCCAGCTTCATCTCCTGGTTCGCCGTTTGTGCTGGGTTTCGCTGCCTGGTTCTCTGTTTCTCCCATGAGTGCAGTCCTATTTTCTCCTTTTCAGTCTCCCTCCATATCTAACCTGCTCTTGTCTCTCCTTCCAGGTTGGGTCTTCCTCTAGCGAGTGGCATCTTTCATTAACAAAGCTTTCCGTTTTGAAATAATAAAAATCCAAATCAATTTACTTCTCTGTGTCATCGTGTGTTTTCTCTGGTGTAACTCCCTGCATGTGAGCTGTCAATTATTACCAATCGTGACATCAACTTTGTATTGGTATTTTAGCGTTTCCTCTGTGATTGACCCTGACAGATTTAGTGTCAGTCAGAATTGGTCAAATGAAACAGAGGAGGCAAATAGTCCAACTTTAAGGCCACAATGAATGATGAATAAGGTAGAGTGTAATTATTATATTGCCTACTATTGGTGCGTTTGAGTCAAATTTAATGCTTTAGATAAACTATTTGATCTTGAAAAAGGGCTGTCTTGTCATGACTGATATAATAATTCAGCCCATGTGCGAGGTGCAGCAACAAAAGGACAACCAAACAGTCACACACGTTTGAGTTCACTTTATTAAATAGCAAAACCCTCGCACAGCTGCTGAAACAGTCACTTGCCAGAGGAAGGAGCCTGTGGAGAGAAGACGAGAGCTGTGAGAGGAGGAATGGCGTAAGGGGAAAAATGGGCTAGCCAAATTACCACTTACGTGGGCTCCAAGGGAGAACTGGCAGGACTCCAGCGGGGAATAGATGAACCAGCAGGGTGGGGAATGAGCTAGTGGTGCCTGACTGGGTGGAGGTTACTGTTGGTTACGGTGATGTGGCATGAGAGCGCATGCAGTCCCAGCGACACACCCGCACGATGGCAGCAACCTGAATAAGGGGAAAAAGCACACAGGTTAATAACAATTTTCACCGATGGGAACATGACCTGCTGTCTTATGGCTGTATACCCAGACGAGCCAGCGTTGAATCACTGAAGGATGCTTCCTTAAGTACGCTGGCTGATGAGAGGGCGCAGGTGTGTCCTCTCCCTCATGTGTTCTGATGAGCCGGGGAGAGATGAATGGGAAGGAGGGGGCGCGCTCTCGCTGCCCATGACAGGGCCCCCCCTTCTAGGAGTGCCTCCTGGCGGTCCATACGGTTTGTTGGGATGGGCATGATGATAGGACCGGAGCATCTGTTTGTCCAGGATCCGGGATGAAGGGACCCAGGAATGCTCCTCCGGGCCATAGCCCTCCCAATCAACCAAGTACTGGAGCCCCCGCCCCAGCCGGCAAACATCCATGATCTGGCGAACCGTATGGGCAGGGTGACTGTCAATAATCCAGGGAGGAAGAGGCGGCTTGGGGGAGGGAGGGGCAGAGAGGACCGACCGAGAGAGGCTTAATATGGGACACATGGAAAGTTGGGTTCACCCGTAGAGTTGGTGGTTCCTTGAGTCAAACCGATGTGTCATTGACAATCCTGGAGATAGGAAAGGGCCCCAGGAAGTGAGGAGACAGCTTCTTTGATGTTGTCTTCAAGGGGACCTGGCTGGCCACCAACCAAACCTGCTGCCCTATGGTGTACTTAGGGGCAGGCACCTATTGTCTGTCTGCTGTAGCATGGTTGCGCTCGACAGAGCGGGTGAGGGCGGTGCGCGTGGATCTCCAAAGACGACGGCAGCAGTGAGCATGAATCTCCACGGAGGGTACCGCAATCTCCCTCTCGGCCATTGGAAGCAGGGGGGTCGTGTATCCCATTTACGCCTCAAATGGAGTGAGCCCGGTTGCCATGGAAATAGCCGAGTTCATAGCGTACTCCACCCAGGTCAGGTGCATGCTCCAGGAGGATGGGTGTTCGGCCGCTACACACCGCAGGGTGGCCTCCAAGAACTGGTTGGTGTGGAGGAAAGGCTCACCGTCGTTCCCAGGGTGCGGCAGAAGGCCCTCCAAACCTGCGAGGTGAACTGTGGACCACGGTCAGACACAATGTCCATCGTTATCCCATGGAGGCGGATCACATGATCAGTCAGGAGGTCGGCCGTCTCCAAAGCCGAGGGAAATTTGGGGAGGGCCACCAAATGCACAGCCTTGGAGAAGCGGTCTACAATGGTCAAAATAACTGTTCTTCCATGGGAGGGGGGGAAAGACCAGTTACAAAGTCCACGGCGATGTGAGACCACGGGCGACCGGGGATGGGAAGGAGATGGAGAAGTCCAGCCGGGGAAGAAGGGTTGGACTTGCCCCGGACGCAGGTCTGGCAGGCCCGTACATACTCCCGCACATCCCTCCGCAGCGTGGGCCACCAGAACACCCGCCAAACCAGGTCTGTGGTATGGGTGATCCCAGGATGACAAGCGAAGGGGCTTGTGTGACCCCACTGGATGATGTCACTGCGGAGGGCAGCGGGAACGTACAGGCAGTTCCAGGGGCACTCTGCTGGCACAGGCTCCTGAGACTGGGCCTGACGGACCCTCCGCTTGATATTCCACATAAGAGCACCAAAGACGCAAGAAGAGGGAAGAATGGTTTGGGGATGGGAAGGGAGCGCTATCTCCTCGGACTCAAACTGGCACAATAGCGCATCCGGTTTGGTGTTCCGAGCGCCAGGCCAGTAAGTGATGGTAAAATTGAACCGTTGAAAGAACAGGGCCCAACAAGCCTGCCTGGCGTTAAGTCGGCGGGCCGACCACAAATACTCAAGGTTTTTGTGGTCGGTCCACACGACAATTGGGTGAATAGCCCCATCTAACCAATGTCTCCATTCCTCCAGCGCCAATTTAATGGCAAGCAGCTCTGTGTCCCCCACGTTGTAATTCCTCTTGGCCGGCATAAGCCGACGAGAGAAATACGCGCACAGGTAGAGCTTCTGGTTGGAGGATGCACGCTGTGAAAGGACAATGCCCACCCCCAAATCAGATGCATCCACCTCGAGGACAAACTGGAGCTGCGTGTCGACCTGGGCCGACACGCAGCTAATGGAGTGGGCCGACACGCAGCTAATGGAGTGTTAGTGAACAGGTCCTTTAATTTAGATAAGGCCTGTTCAGCTGCCTCAGTCCACCAAAAGGGGACCTTAATGGAGGTCAGCTGCATCAAGGGCAGTGCTACCCCACTATAGTGCCTGATGAACCAGCAATGAAAGTTCACAAAACCAAGGAAGCGTTGAAGCTCCCTACAGGATTGGGGTGTTGGCCAATCAAGCACTGCCCTCACCTTGACCAGGTCAGCAATCAGTCTTCCTTCAGCCACTATGAAGCCCAAGAATGTGGTAGATGTAGTGGAGAACTCACACTTCTCGGCCTTAACGTAGAGCTGGTTCTCCAAAAGCCATTGTAGAACCGCTCTAACATGGACCTCATGTTCCTCTGGCGAGCGGGAGAAAATCAAAATATTATCCAAATAGACAAACACAAATTGATAAAGCATATCGCGGAGGATGTCGTTAATTAACTGTTGGAAGACAGCGGGGGCATTGGTGAGCCCAAACGGCATCACCAAATACTCAAACTGCCCCAGGTGGGTCTTTAACGCTGTCTTCCACTTGTCCCCCTCACAAATGCGAATTAGATGGTACGCGTTGCGTAAGTCCAATATGGTGAAAATCCGTGAGCGCTGAAGGAGCTCAAATGTGGAATCCATCAAGGGCAGAGGATATTTGTCCTTAACTGTAATAGCGTTGAGCTCGCGGTAGTTGATACGTGGGTGCAGCGAACCATCCTTCTTACTGACGAAGAAAAACCCGGCTCCGAGAGGAGCCGAAGATGGCTGAATTAGGCCAATGTTCAGCGACTCCTTGACATACTTCTCCATTGTCTCCCTCTCCGGGCCAGAAATGCTGTACAGCCGACTGGACGGCAGCTTCGCCCTGGGGAGGAGGTCCACAGCACAGTCATAAGAGCAGTGAGGCAGCAGCAACAATGCTGTCGACTTGCTGAACACCTCTCCCAAATCGTGGTATTCCCAGGGGACGAGGCTGAGGTCCGGTGGCTCGACTGGAGGAAGAGAGACAAGGAGAGACGGAGCACATTCAGCTGAACGAAGACAATTGGCCAGACAAAACGGGTTCCAGAAAGAGATGGAATTATGACCCCAGTTAATAATGGGGCTGTGCCTCTGGAGGGAGGGAAAACCTAGAATCATCGGGGAAGATGAAACTTGGAGAACTAGGAACATGAATTCCTCCCGATGATTCCCGGAAAGGAGGATGGTGACCGGCATCGTGCATTCGGCGACTACGGCAACCATTGAGGATGGGGCAATTTATGTGTGGGAATACCCAGGTCCTGAACGAGCCGGACCGACACGAAATTGCCCACTGCCCCTAAATCAACTAACGCCAAGACCCTCCTCTCGATCCCCGGCAATTGCACGAGGGCTAGAATAGATAAATTACCGGGGGGAGTTAACTTAGTCCCGCTCGCCAGACCCCCCACGGTTACTGACGGGCCGCGTCTTTTGGCCGCTGGGGCCACTCATCCCGACCGTGCTTTGGGGAAGCACAGTATATGCACATGCCAGTTCTCCTCCTTCGCCGGCACTCAGCCTCGGTTAGTTGAAACCGGCTGAGGTCCATCGGCTCGGAAGGAGGACCAGTCTCCCTAGTGTCAGTTCCCGCAGCGGGCATCCGCTCGGCAGACGAGCGAGAGGAGGACTGTTGCTCCTTCTCGAGCTCACAATTACGGTTGTCCAACCCCACAGCCTTATCAATAAGACCATCAAGAGTGTCGGGCACAGCATAAACCGCCAGGTCATCGCGGAGGTGGGCATTTAACCCGTGGAGGAACGTGCAGCATAATGCAACCTCGTTCCACCCTGAGTCTGCCGCTTCGACCCCACAGCAGTAAAGTGAAAAATTGAATCTTAGCCACATCCCCTGGGTACTCCCCCCCTGACCTGCTCCAAATACATTCGTACCTGGTGAAGAAATTCCTTACATCTCCCCACCTCCCCCATGTACGGGGCAGGTGTGGGAACGGAAGTGGTACGGCGTACTGGTGGTTGAACAATAGGAGCAGGCGGAGAAGGAGGAGCCGGAGGATCCGTCCCGGCCAAATGCTGTGTGATGGTGTCCAATTGCCACATCATTGTTTGCAGCTGCTGGGCCATCACAGTAATCTGTTGCTTGTTCACTTCTAAGCGATCCAGAGCAGATTGCCCTGCTGTTGCACCTGCTGAACCGAGGTTCAGGCTTGCTTGTTCTGTCATGACTGATGTAATAATTCAGCCCACATGCGAGGTGCAGCAACAAAAGGACAACCAAACAATCACACACGTTTGAGTTCACTTTATTAAACAGCAAAACACTCGCACAGCTACTGAAACAGTCACTCGTCAGAGGAAGGAGCCTGTGGAGAGAAGACGAGAGCTGTGAGAGGAGGAATGGAGTAATTAATTAATCCCAGCTGTTTGTCATTAGCAGCACGGTGGTGCAGTGGTTAGCACAGTGGCAGCACAGCAAAAAGGTCATGGGATCGATTCCACCCTTGACCATCGTGGGTTCAATCCCACCCCCAGACCATCGGTGACCCTTCTGTGTGGAGTTTGCATGTTCTCCCCGTGTCTGCGTGGGTTTACTCCGGGTACTCCGGGTACTCTGGTTTCCTCCCACAGGCCAAAGACATGTAGGTGAGGTTAAATGGCATCAACTGGGGATTCTAAATTGTCCTTAGGTATGGATGTGAGAGTGAATGGTTGTCTGTCTCTTTGTGTTGGCCCTGCGATGGACTGACAATCTGTCCAGGGTGTACCCTGCCTCTCACCCAAAGATGCTGGGATAGGCTCCAGCCCCCCCCCCCCCCCGCGACCTGAAAAGGATTAAGCGGTAGAAGATGGATGGATGTTAGTCATTAGTGTCTGTGTATATATATGTTCTACTCAGTTTTCACTTCACTGTTGTGGCGTAAACTCAAGTTGTGTTTCTCTCCTGCATTTTGTCTGGTTGTGTTTTATATGTTCTATCAGGGATTATCCAGCCCTGTGCTGTGTCTTTTGTCATTAATCTGCTGAAGTCATCTCTGCGTTTAGGCCATCCTTGTTGCCTTTGCAGCAGCAGAACATGACATACTTAATTCAATGCATTAACTAGAAAAAAAATTCTCAGGGAACGCCATACATTAGAAGGTGCCCAGCCTGCATGGGATTATAAAATACAGAGTAGAATAAGTTCACAATACAAAACATGACTCGCATGCCTTTGTAGGTGTAAAGGGGACAATATATAGTATGAAGTGTCTATTTGGATATAAGGAGGTGTACGTGACATGTTTTTTTTTTTTTAAATCTCTTTCTCATTTGTTTAAGGGATATTTACACAGTCTATTAGTTTTGAGTTGTTTATGTGTTTGTTTACTCCAGGTGATGGGTGTGATCTTGTGATATGCGGTTCTGTTTTGTGTTTTGAGGAAATTAAGCAGGGAATTATGAAATGTGATTTTCATTACAGTGTTATTTTCTACCCTGAGAATTTTTTTTGTGGGGTGTATGGAGTGTCATGGAGGGATAGTACCTCTGACAGGGCAACAGTCACGCCTCCGAGTGGTCGGTCAGCTTTGGTTCCCTCTTGGCATTCAACTCTCACCTGTGGCTCCAAGTAGCTGTGTGCATGCAACAGCGGCCACACCCCGGTAAACCGCTTCGACTGGCGGGTGAAACCAGGTGAGGGTAGCCAATGGGTTTGAAACCCTCGGTGAGGTAGGGCTTGTTTACCTACGCATGCATAGACTGGACCCGAGGACTGCACGGAGGAAACCACCAGATTGGCTCAACGGGCAGGAAGGCAGACCCAGCAAAGCGTTGTGGAGCGTAACTAGGGCACAGTGAGACACGTAGGACACTGCTGGCCATCCACTGCATCCTAACCTATCTCCAGCCGTCTTGACTACGTCTTGCCACTGGATTCAGATAGGCTGGGATGAGAGAGTGAGGCTGATGACCCTGCGTAACTCTCCCTCACTTAAATCAAATTCATGTGCAAGTCAAGACATCACCCCCCCAATTTCCTTCTCACTCCCCTCCCCTCCCCCCCAAGTCCTGTGGCAATGGGCAAGTGACGAAGCAGCAGGTGCAGATACTCTGGAAGCTGTAGCCACAATCCCACACACAGGCGGCCCAGGGTATAGGATCGCTCTCTACTGAATCGAAGCAGCAGTGGAGTTGGGCAGCCCCCTGTGTGTCTGAGCAGCCCTCTTTAGGATTCGCTCTGCTCACCTCCATGGCCTGATGAAGGGACTAGAAAAGGTGCCCTAAACATAGCCTGCTTTGCTACACCCTGGCCAGCAAGCCGCAGCTGGCAGGAATCCCACCCTAGCGGTCGAAATTCTCAGAAGAAATCAACTAAGGTGACATCACTCACCATTGGCACTTGGAATGTACGAATGCTCATGGACAGCTCCAAAGCGGACGTACCTGAGAGACGGACAGCACTTGTCGCAAGAGAACTCAGCAGGTACAACATCCACATCGTAGCTCTGAGCGAGACCAGGTTTGCAGATGAAGGTCAGCAGACAGAAGTCAAAGCTGGCTACACCTTTTTCTGGAGCGGCTGAGGCAGCGAAGAACGTCGTGAAGCAGGAGTGGGTTTCGCAATCAGATCCAACCTGATCAGCAAGCTTTCCAGCCTCCCCAAAGGAACCAACGACCGCCTCATGACCTTGCGGCTCCCCCTCCGAGGAAAACGCCATGCCACATTCATCAGTGCATATGCCCCCACCATGACAAACCCAGATGAGATCAAAGACAAGTGTTCGAGGATGTAGAGACTCTTATTACTGCTGCACATTCACCAACCATAATACTCTGCACTGTGTGTCTATATATATACATTTATAGTAATATGGACATATGTTTACTAGATGTTGTTTTTTTCTTGCCTTCTGATTGTTGCTCTGAGTGTTGCTGTCCCTATGCTGTTGCAATCCTGGAATTTCCCCATTGTGGGACTAATAAAGGCTTATCTTATTGAAGACATACTGAAGGAGGACAAATTCATTGTTTTTGGATACTTTACCGCCTGAGTTGGTACAGACTACCAAACACGGGAGGGAGTCCTTGGGAGAAATGGAGTTGGAAAGTGCAACAGCAACAGTCTTCTCCTGTTGAATACGTGCCCCTCTCATGACCTTCTGATCACTAATACCGTCTACCGCTTGCCAAATCGCAACAAGACCTCCTGGATGCATCCACGCAGTAAGCATTGGCATCTGATCGATTACATCATTGTGAGAAGGAGAGACAGGCAGGATGTTAGAGTGATGAAGGCGATGTGTGGCACAGACTGCTGGATGAATCACAAACTCATTCTGTCAAAGCTCAACATACACATCCAGCCCAAATGGCGTCCACAGGCGAAAAAGGCAAATAAGCGACTCAATGTCAGCAAGCTGGAGCAGCACTTTCTGTGACAGAACCTCAGTGAGGACCTGGACAGCAAGCTTAGTCAGCTCGGCCTCGGGGCATACAGAGCAGAAGAAGACTGGGAAACTTTCAGAGACATGGTGTACGGCACATCACTCACTCATCTGGGCCAGAACACGCACAAACACCAAGACTGGTTCAATGAAAATGATGAGGACATCTAAAAGCTGCTTGATGAGAAGCATGAAGCCCACAGAATGCACCAGCAAGACAGCAGATCTGCCTCGAAGAAGGCAACCTTTAAGTCCATCAAAGGAAAGGTGCAGGCAAAGCTCAAAGAGATGCAGGACTTCTGGCTCAGCAAAAAGGCAGATGAAATACAGCAGTACGCTGACAGCAACAACTCTAAACACTTCTATGATGCCCTTAAGAAAACATCACCACTGCTCAGTGCTGACTGGTCCACTCTCCTCACCGACAAGAATGCAATCCTGGAAAGATGGGCAGAACATTTCAGCAGCGTCCTGAACAGACCTTCGTCCATCAATGCAGAGGCCATCACTCGCATGCCTCAAGTAGAGGTGAACACGTCTCTGGCAGAACCTCCAACGGAATCAGAAGTCCAAAAAGTGATCAAACTCCTTTTGAATGGCAAAGCACCAGGCTCTGACTCTATCCCAGCTGAAATCTACAAGGCAGGAGGACCAGTTCTAATACAGAAACTCACCGAGCTCTTTCAGACCATGTGGCAGCAGGAAATTATCCCCCAGGAGCTCAAAGACGCCTCCATTGTCCATCTTTACAAGAGAAAAGGAAACAGGCAGTCCTGCAACAACCACCGTGGGATCTCTCTCCTCGCCATTGCTGGCAAGATCCTTACAAGAGTCCTTCTCAACCGCCTCATTCAGCACATGGAAGGCAGTCACCTGCCGGAGAGCCAGTGTGGCTTCAGAAAGGGTCGTGGAACTGCTGACATGATCTTCTCCGCACGCCAACTTCAGAAGAAGTGTCAAGAGCAGAACAGGTACCTCTACACAACATTTGTAGATCTGACCAAGGGTTTTGATACTGTCAGTCGTGAGGAGCTGTGGAAGAGCATGGTGAAGTTCAGCTGCCCGGACAGGTTCATCAGTATGGTGCGCCAGTTCCACGATGGCATGCTTGCTCAAGTACTGGACGATGGAGACTCCTCTGAAGCTTTCCCAGTCACCAATGGGGTCAAGCAGAGCTGTGTACTCGCAGCCACACTTTTCAGCATGATGTTCACAGCCATGCTGTCTGATGCCTTTTGTGACGATGAAGAAAGCAACATCAGGATCAGGTACAGGATGGACGGCAGGCTGTTCAACTTGCGGAGGCTCCAAGCCAAAACCAAGGTGGAAGGGGATTCAGTGCGCGACTCCCTGTTCACAGATGACTGTGCACTCAACACCGCTACAGAGGCCCAGATGCAGCAGAGCATGAACTGCTTCTCCATTGCTTGCGACAACTTTGGGCTCACAATCAGTACGAAGAAAACCGAGGTCCTGCACCAACCCCCATCACCGAAGACTTATGTGGAACCAGCCATCACTGTCAATGGGGAGACCCTCAAGGCTGTTGACAAGTTCACATACCTCGGCAGCACACTTTCCAGGTCTGTCAACATCAACGACGAGGTTGATTTGTACATTGCCAAGGAAAGCTCAGCATTTGGATGGCTATGTGCAACAGTGTGGGAAAGGAGATGCATCAGGCTGACCACAAAACTGGAGGTGTACAAGGCAGTTCTCCTGCCTTCCCTACTATACGCCTGTGAGACCTGGACAGTCTACAAGCGCCATGCCAGAAAGCTAAACCGCTTCCACCTGAACTGCCTCAGAAAGCTCCTGAAGATCACCTGGCAGGACAAAATCCCTGACACAGAGGTCCTCTCCCGAGCTGAGCTGCTTAGCATCCACATCCTGCTCAAGAGAGCCCAGATTAGGTGGGCTGGCCACCTTGTTTGTATGCCTGACTCATGCCTACCAAAGAGATTGTTCTACAGCAAACTAGCAGAGGGCAAGTGCTCACAAGGTGGTTAGAAGAAGCGCTACAAAGACACTCTTAAGGCCTCCCTGAAGAGCTTTGACATCAGTTCTGACACCTGGGAGACCCTAGCACTAGCCCGACCAGACCGGCATAGCCGTACCAGCAAAGGTGCTGCCTCCTTTGAGCTGAACAGGATTGCCAAGGCCCAGAGAAAACATGAGCTTTGCAAGTCCAGAGCCACCCCTGTATCTTCTGCCCGTGCAGACCACCTGTGTCCGACCTGCGGCAGAATCTTCCATGCCCACATCGGACTGATCAGCCACAGCTGGACACATCACACCCAGTCCTCTTCCTTGTGATGTCCTTGGTCATCATCGAGAACGACGGACGGACAACATTTTCTACCACTAGGCTGTGCTGTTGCACAGGGGAAAAAACATGCCTTTTGTCAGCATAGAATAAGATTGGTTTCTATGGAAACAGAAACCTGGGGATGCTGATAGTTTTTGCAGTCTTGTCAAAATTTTTCTTGGTCCATGGAATAGAGGGTAGGCACATGATGTCACAAATAGAACTCATGGCAGTTACAAAACACTGAGTGGCAATATTATGCATTAAAACAAAAAATACACAGTATTCAGTCACAGCAGTACACAAAGTACCTGCTTGCATTGTGGAGAACTAATCTTATCATTCCATCTTGTAGTAATTGACAAAAAATAAAATAAATAAAGGCTCTGAATCAGTTCTTGATTTATGTGTGCGCTTACCCACACATCACTACAGTCAAGTAGTCAAAATATTTTGTGTGAGTTTTGTGTTTTGCTGCATACAAACTAAAGTTGCCACATGTATTTGCCACTTAGTGCTGGGTAACTACGGTAATTGCCCAGTAACTGCCAAGAATTCTATTCCAGTGCATCCCCTCTATAAAGTTGTTTTTGTGGAATTTTCAGTCAGTCTGTCTACTCTCTCAAATAATAACCCTCTCAAATAATAATAAAAATGAGTGAAGTCTGTGACCATTTGACTTTTATTATACTGGCAATTAGGCATTTTCTCAATAGAGAGGTTAAACTATGATCATATTTATAATCTTTGTCTTATATTTTTATACCATGGGGAAAAATATGCATGAGAGATATTGATCAAGTGAGCATGGGGGCCCACCAAGATGATGTGTACATAGGGCCCAGAATTTCGTGCTGTGCCTCTGGGTAAGACCATGCATGCATAGTTGATGTAAATACTTACATTTGGAATAAATGAGTGTAAATTGTGAAGCTGCAACACAGAGAGAGAGATGCAGCTCTCTGAGACACTAATTTATGTTCTTCTTTGGCCAAAAACAAAGTATAATGATATAAAAGTATAATCCCCCCACCCCCCCAAACAAAACAACTGGTTTGTAAAATAACAATACATTACACTTGTGTAACCAAGGGTCTTTGCACATTGTCTGTACTCAAGGAGAGTAATGAAAATATGGATTTTCATTACTGCCTTTTCAGTGTATTCCATTAAGAGGTAATTCAGTAAAATACCTTACACTTAGTTTGATAAAATTATTTATTAAATCTAATTTTAAAAATGTAAGATTAGCAGATTATAAAACCATGCAAGCTTTAAGCTTCATGTTGAATTTAAACTTAATCTAGTGGGTTCATATAATTTATAAATCTGACTCTGAAAGCATCAGTGCCTCAACAGCCATGAACCTCACTGCGCGTTACTGGTCCTGGATGCCTCCCACTTGAGGTATTTCAGGCATGTCCTACTAGGAGGAGACCCAGGGCAGATCTTCACATCTTGGTATCCTCTCTGAACAGCTGGAGCAGGTGGCCGTGGAGAGGGAAATCTGAGCTTCACTGCTTGGGCTGCTGCCTCCACAAGCCAGACCACCAGAAAAGTGGTAGAAAATTGATGGATTGATCATATTATAATGCAAGGATTCTCTGTCTGTGTCTGTGTGTGTGTCTGACTGATTGTTCCTCGCGTATTTCTCGAACCATTTGTCAGACTGACCTCAAATTTGATTACATGCTTTGCTCAGGTTACCAGGGTGTGCATCCCCAAATTACAGCCTCCCTGGATAAGTGGACATTTAGGAAAGCTTTAATGAATGTCCATAGGGGAGCTATTAAATGAACACAGAGGTGAAAAAGATATAACCGCCGGAATTTCAGGGCTGAAAATTTGGATTTACAGCTGTAATGTTCAGCTCAATAACCCCTGTAAATTTCAGCCTCCCAGATATGTGGAAATTTAGGAGGAGAAATCTTTATTGAACGTCCATAGAGGAGCTATTAAATAAACACAGAGGTGGAAAAGGTAGGTGGAAAAGGTATAACCGCTGGGAGTTAAGGGCTGAAATTCATAGGGCAGGTTCAGGAGGCCGGTGGGATAAAATGTTAAAAATTTGGGCCTGATCGGCGCTCCGAAACTGGGTCTTCCTTAGAAGACCCTGTTCCTCCTTATATGGTCGTCACCATATAAGGAGCTAAGAACCCAGCAGGAACTCCTTATGTGGTCATGTGACCATGCACAACTTTGTATTAGGTGTTGTACTGAACAACTCCTTATGTGATCATGTGAACTCATCAGAACATAGTGTATCTGTGTTCTTAACTCCTTATAAGGACTTCTTATAGAGTTCTGAACAACTAATTATATGGTCATGTGACCGGGCACTACACTAGTAGCATAAAAATGTAATTAGCATATTATATCAAAGTGACAGTTTGCAAGAAAAAAGTTGCAAACTTATCAAAGTAGCAAATTTATGAGGAAAAAACCCCAAATTCACCGGAAAAAGTAGCAGGAAAAAATGTAACAAGTTTACCAAAAAAAGCAGCAAATTTATGAGGAAAAACATCTCAATTAATGAGGGAAAAAGATGCTTATTTACATGAAAAAGTAACATTTACTAGAAAAAAACATTTGCATTTATGCTTAGTATTGGTGCTTCAAATGCATTTCATTCAGTTATGCAACATGTTATAGAAAGGTATGTTATGAATTAGTTGGGGGTTTTTTTCAGGTTTTGGGGGGGCATTCCCCCCTCCCCCCAATTTCCGCCTATGGTCCTATGGTATGAGAGTGTTTTTTGAGATTCAGGAACCTGACTTGTGCTGTAATACCTACACTGGCCAGCAGAGGCCAGGTTGACTCCAGTAATGGAAACATTGTATGCCACAGGATGTAATTTTTCATAATTGAAGCCAGTGAAAAGGTACATTTGAAAATGCTTTATATACAAGTTGCACATACGACATAAAGACTTTAAGAATATGTTTTATACACTTTGTACATCAGCTGACTAAAAACCACTGACAACAGAAGAGACATGAGTAGAGTCAATAACACACAAAAGCAAAATGATTCACAAAACAATGAAAATTCAGCATTGTTAACTCACTAGTATGCCAGTTGGGATATTGAGAAACTGCAAACCATTTTCGTCATCTTTTTATATTTTTAGTGTCTGTATCATACCATCTTCCTAACAGCCACACACACACTTTCTATTCAAAGTTTGTAGTTGTAAAATGTGCCAAACTCTCCCTCAACTCAGATGAGGCCTGTTCATATTGACGTGGGCTCCTGACATGACCACCACCCACAGTAAGGCACAGTGACGAAAAGAAAGAGTTCAACCGAGGAAAAAAGGAGCGGAAAACACAATTCCATCCCGTTTCTGTAGACACTTTATACAACACAAATTAAACTATTTTATGCCTTTGTTTTGTTAAGCAACTGATGCAGCCACACATCCACTCAGACACCACACGACTGTAAGACACTGAGCAGAGAGACTCTGAGAAACGAGAAGCAATACTTGTATATCCATGAACACAATAATCAGTAAGTTAGTTGGCAAGGTTATGAGAAACTGGCAGCCTCCTAAAAGTTAAATCTTGACATGAACTTATCTTCAAAAGGGGGAATAGTTTCTGCCTGTTTTGGTATGGATATACTATGGAGACTGGATGTTTTGTCGGTCCTCTGTTTGTCCACAAGAGGCAGCAACAGTCCATTTATTCCAAAAGCAGAGCTATAACGGTTCAAATCTGAAATGACTTCTGACTGTAACCTGCCAGCAGCCAGTGGAGGGACTGGGAAGAAGGCAGAGGTCCTTTTTTTTGCACATGCACGTGCTGCACTTCAGATTAGGACCAAAATCAGATCGGACATTAGTCAGGGTGGATTTATCAGGTTAGAATAAAGGATCAGTTGCATATTGTGCTGTTGTAGCAAGCCATCGCTGCTCAAAGTGTGGCGTTTAACTGTTGTCCCCGTTCTCCTCCTGCTCCTCTTCGGTAAGAATCTCTGGCACCCGGAAACACTCCTCAAAAAAGTTGACCAGGGACTGGCTCAGGTGCTGCTGTGTCCCGTCGCCATGTAGAAAGTGACCCTCATCTGGGTAGATCTGAGGATAAATGAAGAGCAAAGGTTTAATACTGAGCGGCAGCAAAACACTGTTTTCAGTGATGGATATGATGATGTTTTATGGGATAATCCATATCAATAATCTGGATGAGGAAATATTTGATTACTGTATACAGTTTCTTTATAGGGTATAATCTGGATTATATTAAAGTGTATACAGTGGTGTGAAAAAGTGTTTGCCCCCTTTGTGATTTCTCATTTTTTTGTATGTTTGTCATATTTAAATGTTTCAGATCATCAAACAAATTTAAATATTAGACAAGGATAACACAAGTAAACACAAAATACAGTTTTTAAATGAAGGTGTTTATTATTAAGGGTAAAAAAAAAAATCTAAACCTACATGCCCTTGTGTGAAAAAGTGATTGTCTCCCCTGTTAAAACATAAATAACTGTGGTTTATCACATCTTTGATAAGATAAGATAAGATAAGATAAGCCTTTATTAGTCCCACAATGGGGAAATTCCAGGATTGCAACAGCACAGGGATAGCAACACTCAGAGCAACAATCAGAAGGCAAGAAAAAACAAGAGCAGCTAGTATACATATCAGGTTCAGGTTCAGGTTCAGGTTACTTTATTTGTACCCGTAGGTAGATTTGTTTTGCAGTTGGTGACATCCATATTTACAAGCCACTAATTACATTCAACATAGACACAAACACAGGCACACATCTTACAAAACAGGTAAATATCAAATATGTACAATATAATTTTTATAGCTTGTTCAACTCTTTGACAGCAGCAGGGACAAAGCTGTTTTTGTAGCGCTGGGTTCTACTTTTTGGGACAGCAAACCTCCGTCTGGAGGGAAGAAGCTGAAAGTTGCAGTGCAAAGGGTGGGAGTCATCATTTAAAATCGAGTCGGCCATCCTCTGTACTTGTCTGGTGTACAGGGATGTCAGGCTCAGCTGTGACTCACCAAGCAAACGACTGGACCATCTGACTACCTGATCCAAGGATTTCCTCTGTTTCAGTTTTATCTGACCAAACCATGACACTAAAGAAAAGGATAAAACAGATTCAATAAAAGCCCGATAAAACATAGTCATTATGGTTCGGTCAATTTGGAAGCGTGCAAGTTTCCTCAAACAATGCAAATTTTGCTGACCCTTTTTGCACACCCTTTCACAGTTCACCTCAAAGTTCAATCCACTATCAATAATCGTCCCAAGATATTTGTACGATTGTACACATTCGGTGGTCTGGCCTTTTAGTATGGTGACTTTGTGCCTGGGAGTTTTCCTCCTAAAATCAATAATCATATCTTTCGTTTTTGTTGTATTCAGCTGCAGGTAGGAATCCTCACACCAGTGAACAACTTCATCAACTACTGGGCCGTGGCCACTCTCACCATCCTGGAGGAGACTGACAATGACTGAGTCATCAGCATACTTTATAATGTGTCTGTTGTCATGTCTGCTCCGACACATGTTTGTGTACAGGATGAAGAGTAGTGGTGACAACACACACCCCTGAGGAGAGCCAGTAGAAGAGCACTTTAGGTCAGACAATGTGCCATTGACCCTTACTCTCTGCGTCCTGTTGGTTAAGAAATCCAGAATCCAACCCACCAGATTATTGCTTAAATCAAATTGTTGCAGGAGCCTTTCAACTAAAATATGAGGTTGGATTGTATTAAAGGCAGAAGAGAAGTCCACAAATAAAAGCCTGGCGTGTGTCCCATTAAAATCCAGATGTTTAAAAAGCATGTCAAACAGAGTGACAGTGGCATCCTCCACTCCTCTGTGAGGCCTATAGGCAAACTGCAGAGGATCCAATGCATGTTCAGTCTGCCTTAGGACCTCACATCTGACCAGTTTTTCAAAAATTTTCATTAAAATTGAAGTCAAAGCAACTGGTCTAAAGTCATTTACCGTTTTAGGACAGCTGGATTTTGGAACGGGAACAACCACGGCATCTTTCCAGATCTTAGGCACATGTTGTGTCTGTAAGGACTTATTGAAAATGTAATGAAATATAGGACTCAGTTCATGTGCACAGGACTTTACCAGACGTCCACATATATTATCAGGGCCCTGACTTTTGTTCACTTTTACAGCGCAGAACTCCCTTTCAACATCCTGCATCTCAATATTAAAGTGCTGATTGTCTTTGAGTTTCTGTTTCAAATCTTGGATTTCTGTGCTAAAATCAAAGGAGTTCAAAACGACCATAAAAACAATTAAGAGCATTAGCCAGCTCTGTGTCTGAACTAAAACCATCTAAAAACACACGATTACTGCGCTCTGTGCTCTGAAGGCCTGCAATAGTTTTCATACTGGCCCAGGCCAAACCCAGTTTATTTGCTGCCATCTTGCTTTCCAATTCTGATTTATAATTCTGTTTTGCTCTTAAAATTTCGGCCTTCAGCTCCTTGGTGGCAACCTGTAGCTCAGAAACAGACCCCTGTTTAAAGGCAAGAGCTTTCCTCTGTAAGCAGGATTTAACTGATTTAGTAACCCATGGTTTGTTGTTGGGGTATATTTTGACACGTTTACGTGGAACAATCTTATTTTGACAGTAAGCCATGTATGAGCATGTGAGCTCAGCCAGAGAGTCCAAGTCATCCCCGCAGGCCATTATGAACATCTTCCAGTCTGTACAGTCAAAGCATTCCTGGAGGCTGTGCTCTGAATCTTCTGTCCACACATCAATGTCTCTCATCTCCACCTTGCCTCTTCTGAGAGCAGTTTTATATGTGGGCAGCAAATGAACACAGCTGTGATCTGATGATCCTAAAGGAGGAAGGGGGAGTGATTTATAGGCCCTCTCTATGGATCCATAGCACAGGTCCAATGTCTTTTTCGCCTGGTTGGGCAGGAGACATACTGATGAAAGTTTTTAAGTGTCTTCTTTAAAGAAACATGGTTAAAATCCCCAAGAATGAAGTTTGGCACCTCTGGAGAAATTGACTGCAGCCGCTGCACCACATCAGAGATGGTATGTACATATTATGTACATACCATAGTATGTACATATTACTATAAATATACTGTATATATATATATATATATATATAGACACACAGTGCAGAGCATTGTGGTTGGTGGATGTGCAGCAGAAAGTCTAAGCTCTCTCTCCGCGGATGCGGCGGGCCAGCTCGATGTCTTTGGGCATGATGGGGACCCTCTTGGCGTGGATGGCGCACAGGTTGGTGTCCTCGAAGAGACCCACCAGGTAGGCCTCGCTGGCCTCCTGTAGAGCCATGATGGCGGAGCTCTGGAAGCGCAGGTCGGTCTTGAAGTCCTGAGCGATCTCCCTCACCAGGCACTGGAAGGGCAGCTTACGGATGAGCAGCTCCGTGGATTTCTGGTAGCGACGGATCTCTCTCAGAGCCACGGTACCGGGCCTGCAACGGTGAGGCCCCCCCACTCTGCCGGTGGCCGGAGCGCCCCTCCGAGCAGCCTTGGCGGCCAGCTGCCTCCCGGGGGCCCCTCCCCCAGTAGATCCACGGACGGTCTGCTTGGTTCTTGCCATCGCTCCTTATCACTCTGTCCTATATTTCTTGCACGCCGCCTAAACTCCAGCCTGGCACCCGCGTCACTCCTGCTCCAGTTCTCCCGGTATGTCGAGCTTCTCCATCAGCACTGGGTGGCGGTTGAGTGCTAGCTAGCTCTTCCCTGCTGTATCGTCTCCTGCTGTAAACAGAGGCTCTGGCTTTGGAAGAGGCTTTGGAAAGCTGAGTTCAATTTCTCAAGCCACACCCAGGCCTGATTACTGCCACATTTGTTCTCAATCAAGAAATCACTTAAATAGGGCTGCCTGTCAAAGTGAAGTAGACCAAAAGATCCTCAAAAGCTAGACATCATCCAAAGAATTCAGGAACAAGTGAGAAACAAAGTAATTGAGATCTATCAGTCTGGAAAAGGTTATAAAGCAATTTCTAAAGCTTTGGGACTCCAGTGAACCACAGTGAGAGACATTATCCACAAATGGCGAAAACATGGAACAGTGGTAAAACTTCCCAGGAGTGGCCGGCCAACCAAAATTAGCCCAGGAGCACAGCGACGACTCATCCAAGAGGTCACAAAAGACCCCACAACAACATCCAAATAACTGCAGGCCTCACTTGCCTCAGTTAAGGTCAGTGTTCATGACTCCACCATAAGAAAGAGACTTCGCAAAAATGGCCTGCATGGCAGAGCTCCAAGACGAAAACCACTGCTGAGCAAAAAGAACATAAAGGCTCGTCTTAGTTTTGCCAGAAAACATCTTGATGATCCCCAAGACTTTTGGGAAAATACTCTGTGGACTGACAAGACAAAAGTTGAGCTTTTTGGAAGGTGTGTGTCCCATTACATCCAGCGTAAAAGAAACAGCATTTCAGAAAAGGAACATCATATCAACAGTAAAATATGGTGGCGGTAGTGTGATGGTCTGGGGCTGTTTTGCTGCTTCAGGACCTGGAAGGCTTGCTGTGGTAAATGGAACCATGAATTCTGCTGTCTACCAAAAAGTCCTGAAGGAGAATGTTTGACCGTCTGTTCGTGACCTCAAGCTGAAGCACACTTGGGTTCTGCAGCAGGACAATGATCCAAAACACACCAGCAACTCCACCTCTGAATGGCTTAAGAAAAACAAAATGAAGACTTCGGAGTGGCCTAGTCAAAGTCCTGACGTGAATCCAATTGAGATGCTGTGGTATGACCTTAAAAAGTCAGTTCATGCACCAAAACCCTCTGAATTACAACAATTCTGCAAAAATGAGTGGGCAAAAATTCCTCAACAGCGCTGTAAATGACTCATTGCCAGTTATCGCAAATGCTTGATTGCAGTTGTTGCTGCTAAGGGTGGACAAACCAGTTATTAGATTTAGGGGGCAATCACTTTTTCACACAGGGCCATGTAGGTTTGGATTTTTTTTCCTCTTATTGATGAACACCTTCATTTACAAACTGCATTTTGTGTTTACTTGTGTTGTCTTTGTCTAATATCTAAATTTGTTTGATGATCTGAAACATTTAAGTGTGACAAACATACAAAAAATGAGAAATCAGGAAGGGGGCAAACACTTTTTCACATCACTGTATGTGGATAAATTTAAAGGGGACATTGATTATACTTTTCCCACATTTTGACAGCTCCTACAGATCTTAATGAAATGTTTGTGACATTCATTCATTCATTCATTCATTCATCTTCTTCCGCTTAATCCTTTTCGGGTCGCGGGGGGGCTGGAGCCTATCCCAGCATTTTGGGAGAGAGGCAGGGTACACCCTGGACAGATCGCCAGTCCATCGCAGGGCCAGCACAGAGAGACAGACAACCTTTCACTCTTACAGTCATACCTAAGGACAATTTAGAATCCCCAGCTTTGATGCCAATTAACCTAACTTGTATGTTTTTGGCATGTGAGAGGAAACCGGGGAAATCCCAGAGTAAACCCATGCAGACCCGTGAGAACATGCAAATTCTACACAGATCACTGTTGGTCGGGGGCTGGGATCGAACCCAGGATCCCCCGGCCAAGGGTGAATTGCTGTGCTGCCGCAGTGCTAACCACTTTTCCACCATGCCGCCCCTGTTTGTGACATATTTTTGTTAAATTTTCTTTACTTTTCTATACATTTTCGGCTTCCTGTGGTAACATATTGTCACTTCCTGTGTTGCTGGCTGTCTGTGGTTTGCTCTCCTCATTCTCCTGAGGATTTTGCCTTTAATTGTATTTTAATCACTTTTTTCCTTCTACCGTTAGCTCTCACTTCTGTTTATCTAGCCTCTTGCACCAGTGTGCGCACTCAGTGTCATCTAATCACCCTCTTTAGCCTTCTGTTCACCTTTCATTGGTAATTTTGTTAGCTTCGGGTTAGCCACTTGCTATGGCTACTAGCTCTCCTTCCCCTTCTCCTCTGGTGTGCTCTCTCTGTCAGATGTTTAGCTACACCTCTGCCTCTTTTAGTGATAACGGTAAATGTAATAAATGTTGGCTTTTTGAGGCACTTGAGGTGAGGTTGTCTGATTTGGAATCCCGGCTCCGCTGCATTGAAATACCGTCTGCGCCAGTTAATGTTGACGGACGTCCGTTAGCTGCAGCGGAGTTCCCTAGCATAGGACAGCCTGCTAGTGGTCCTCCGGTCCTCCTCAGCAGCGAGGAGACTGGGTGGGTGATGGTGAGAAGGAAGTCTACTCGCAAAGCCCCGGTTAACCACCAACCTGTTCATGTTTCTAATCGTTTTTCCCCACTCAGCGACACACCCGCTGAGGAAAAAAACTCTGATCATTGGCGACTCTATAGTCAGAAACATGAACCTAGAGACTCCAGCGGCCATAGTCAAATGCATTCCTGGGGTCAGAGCAGGCGACATCGAGTCAAATTTGAAAATGCTGGCTAAAAGTAACTGTAAATATGCCACTATTGTTATCCACACCAGCATTAATGACGTCCAACTCCGGCAGTTGGAAGTCACAAAAATTAATGTGGAATCGGTGTGTGACTTTGCCAAAACAATGTCTGCCTCTGTAGTATTCTCTGGGCCCCTCCCCAATCTGACCAGTGATGACATGTTTAGCTGCTTGTCATCCTTCAACTGCTGGCTGTCTGTGTGGTGTCCTGCAAACAACGTGGGCTACATAGATAATTGGAGCTCATTTTGGGGAAAACCTGGTCTTATTAGACGAGACGGCGTCCATCCCACTTTGGATGGTGCGTCTCTTTTATCTAACAATCTGGCATCATTTTTATCCATCCATCCATCCATCTTCTTCCGCTTAATCCTTTGTTTCGGGTTGCGGGGGGGCTGGAGCCTATCCCAGCATCTTTGGGCGAGAGGCCAAATTTCCAAAACCTTGACTACTCAGAGTTGGGACCAGGAAGCAGAGTCACAGTCTTACATGCCTCTCTGCAGCTCCTCTTCATCCACCACCCCTCAGTTTAGCCCCTGTCTTCCCCATCAGAGGATCATTGTCTGCTCCCTCCAAAGTAAATAAAAATATAATGTATAAGAATCCCAAAGTGATTAAAAAAAAGTTGGTAAAACTCAAATTAAACATGAAGCCTCTAAATTGAATGGTTTGGCCTCTGTTCCTCCTCATAATTTAAAAATTAAATGCGGTTTATTAAATATTAGGTCTCTAACTCCCAAGTCACTGCTAGTCCATGATCTGTTAATTGATCATCAGATTGATTTAATATCCCTTACAGAGACTTGGTTAGGGCAAGAGGATTATGTTGGTTTGAATGAATCATCTCCCTCTGGTTATTTAAACTGTCAAAATCCCAGAAGTTCTGGTCGTGGAGGAGGAGTAGCAACAATTTACCATTCCAAATTACTAGTTAATGCAAAGCAAAAAAGCACGTTATCATTCCTTTGAGGGCCTGGTCCTCAGTATTGGGCATTTTAGCAATTTTAGATTAAACCCAATTTTATTTGCCATAGTTTATCGTCCTCCATCAGCCTACTCAGAGTTTTTATCCGAATTTGCCGAATTCTTAGCTGATTTAGTGCTGAAATCAGGTAGAATAATTATAGTAGGGGACTTTAATATACATGTAGATGTAGATAATGATTGCCTTAATATGGCATTTAATTCAATATTAGACTCGATGGGGTTTTCTCAGAAAGTAGGAAATTCTACCCATTATCTCCACCATACGTTGGACCTTGTTCTGACATATGGCATAGAAACAGAAAATCTTGTAGTGTCTCCTCATAACTCTGTACTGTCAGACCATTGTCTGTTAACCTTTGATTTTACTATTTCTGACTATTTGGCTCCTAAAGAAAAATATTACTACAGTAGATGCCTCTCAGATGATGTTGTTACCAAATTTATGCACATTGTTTCGGGGCGGCAGTGGCTCAGGAGGTTGAGCGGGTCGTCTAATAACCGGATGGTTGGCGGTTCGAATCCTGCTCTCCCCAGATATCCTGCCGTTGTGTCCCTGGGCAAGACACTTCACCCGCATTGCCTCCAGTGTCCATAACACTGGATATAAATGTATAAAAATGTTCGGTGGTGGCCGGAAAGGCCGTTGGCACAGATTGGCTGCCACGTTTCCATCAGCCTGCCTCAGGGCAGCTGTGGCTGCAGAAGGAGCTTGCCACTACCATTGTCTGTCTGGAGTGAATGAATAATGTACCTATTTGTAAAGCGTCTTTGAGTATATATGATAAAGTGCTATATAAAATCGATGCATTATTGTTTCCTCTATGCCATGTGTCAACACAATGGAAATAAGCTAGAGACAGCTTGCTCCTTCTGTAATTGATAGCATGGTAGATAGTGTTACAGCTTCTCTGCATCAGACTCTAGACTAGGTTGCCCCTTTAAAATAGAAAAAGTCTAATCAGAGATTTGTAATTCCTTGGTTCAACACAGAAACTCGTAGCTTAAAACAGAAAACTTGTCAATTAGAAAGAAAATGGTGCTTCACTAATTTAGATGAAATCTTTGTAGCTTGGAGAAATCATCTTTTAATTGATAAAAAATCTCTTAGAAAAGCTAGAACGAGCTATTACTCTGCATTAATAGAAGATAACAAGAATAATGCTAGGTTTCTTTTCAGCACTGTAGCCAGGCTGACAAAGAGTCAGGACTCTGTCAATCCTAGCATTCCCTTAGAGCTTACTAGTCAGGACTTTATGAACTTTTTCAATAATAAAATTTCATCCATCAGAGATAAAATCAATCAGATTCTTCCCACCGTTAACTTAAATACAGTAACCACTACAACTCCTTCAACTGATATCTGTTTGGATGTGTTTACTCCAGTTGACCTTTTAGAGTTAGACAAAATAATTTCCTCATCCAAGCCTTCAACTTGTCTTTTAGACCCTATTCCTACCAGGTTATTTAAAGAAGTCTTCCCAATTTTTGGTAGCTTTATTCTTCAAATAATCAATTCTTCATTAACTTTAGGCCATGTACTGCAGGCTTTTAAAACGGCTGTAATTAAACCCTTACTCAAAAAGCCAACGCTGGATCCAGAAGTTTTAGCTAACTATAGACCAATCTCTAATCTCCCTTTCATTTCAAAAATCTTAGAAAGAGTTGCTGCTACGCAATCATTTGACCACCTGCAGGGAAATGGTTTACTTGAAGAGTTTCAATCTGGGTTTAGAATCCATCATAGTACTGAAACATCCTTAGTGAAGGTCACTAACGACCTCCTTATCGCATCTGATAATGGACTTGTTTCTGTTCTTGTCCTTTTAGACCTTAGTGCAGCTTTTGATACTATCAATCATAATATTCTACTGGATAGATTAGAACACTATGTTGGACTTAATGGAACTTCGTTGCAGTGGTTTAGATCTTATTTATCTGATAGGTTCCAGTTTGTTCATGTCAATAATGAGTTTTCTTTCAACTCAAAGCTCAGTCATGGATTTCCACAGGGATCTGTGCTAGGCCCTACTCTTTTTAGTTTATATATGCTTCCCTTAGGCAACATTATTAGAAAGCACTGTATACATTTTCATTGTTATGCAGATGACACACAATTATACCTGTCAATGAAGCCAGATGATAGTAATCAATTAGCCAAGTTAGAAGCCTGTCTTAAGGATATCAAAGCTTGGATGACTTGCAATTTCTTGCTATTAAATTCAGATAAGACTGAAGTCATTCTTGTTGGTCCAAAAAACCTTAGAAATACCTTTCCAAATCAAACTTTTAGTTTGGATGTGGTTACTCTTTCTCTTAATAGCTCTGATGAGGAACCTTGGAGTGATTTTTGATCAAGATCTGTCTTTCAATTCACATATTAAATTAGTTTCTAAGACTGCCTTCTATCATTTGCGTAATATTGCCAAGATTAGGAGCATCTTGTCTCAGAGTGATGCTGAGAAACTGATCCACGGTTTTGTTAGCTCTAGATTAGATTATTGTAACTCTTTATTATCAGGTTGTCCTAAAACATCTTTAAAAAGTCTTCAGTTGATCCAAAATGCTGCAGCAAGAGTTTTAACAGGTACTTGAAAGAGAGATCATATCTCTCCGGTTCTGGCCTCCCTTCATTGGCTTCCCATAGAGTTTAGAATTAAGTTTAAAATCCTTCTTACTTTCAAAGCTCTAAACATTCAGGCCTTCAGTTATCAAGCTCCTCTCCTGTGGAACCAGCTGTTGGATTCGGAAGTCAGACTCAATCTCTGTTTTTAAGAATAGGGTTAAAACCTTCCTTTTTGATATAGCCTACAATTAGGGACGGATACTAAGGATGGTCTGGTTCACTTCCATTGAGAGCTCCTTTGACTACATGTTGTGGGTTCACAGCAACAGCTTCCAAATGTAAATGCCACACCTGGAATCAACTCCAGACTTTGTACCTACTTGATTGATGATGGATTAATGACCAAATAGCATATGCAGCCCACTGAGTCAATTGTTCAATTACTTTTGAGCTCCTGAAATAATGAGATTTTCTATCAAAATGGTTGCAGTTCCCAAACTGGAATTCCATGCATCCATCCATCGTCTTCAGCTTCATCCTTTTTCGGGTTGCGGGGGAGCTGGAGCCTATTGATTGAGGAGTCAATTTGATAGATTGGCTGAAGCCAATTTGATGATATAACTGTATCTTGAATATGTTTTGATAAACAGCTAAAATAATAAAACTTGAGTCAGTGTCCAAATATACAGTGGGGAAAATAAGTATTGAACTCGTCAACATTTTTCTCATTGAACATATTTCTGATGGAGCCATTGACCTCAGATTTTCACCAGATATCAGTAACAACCTAAGTAATCCATACACACAAAGAAATCAAGGCAACTGTGTTCACAAAGCAAGTTATATTTAATAAAGTGGAATCAGGTCAGGTGACTGACTGGACCATTCTAGCAGCTTTATTGTCCTTCTCTGGAGCCAGTTGAGAGTTTCCTTGGCTTTGTGTTTGGGATCATTGTCTTGCTGAAATGTCCACCCTCGTTTCATCTTCAGCATCTTGGCAGATGGCAACAGGTTCTTATCAAGGATGTCTCTGTACATTTGTCCATTCGTCTTTCAATTATATGATGTCTGCCTGTACCATGTGCTGAAAAACACCCCCAACACCATGATGCTCCCACCTCCAAACTTCACTGTTGGTATGGTGTTTTGGGGCTGATGTGCAGTGCCATTTCTCCTCCCAACATGCTGTGTGTTGTGGCATCCAAAAAGTTCAATTTTGGTTTCATCTGACCAGACTATATTCTCCCAGTATTTTAATGGCTTGCCAAATGTTGTGCAGTAAACTTTAAACAAGCTTCAACATGCTTTTTCTTCAGCAATGGAGTCTTGCGAGGTGTGCGGGCATACAGCCCATGTCGGGTGAGTGCATTACTTATTGTTTTCTTTGAAACAGCAGTACCTGCTAACTCCAGGTCTTTCTGGAGCTCTCCACAAGTGGTCTTTGGCTCTTGGATAACTCCTCTGATAATTCATTTGACTCCTCTGTGTCATTTTGACTGGACAATCAGCCTAAGTGCAAGGTGCAACATCAACAGAAACACACACAAGGAACGTTTGACCCTTTATTGTTTTCAAAAAATGCAAACTTGGAGAAAACCAATCACTCGCCAGAGAAGCAGCAAACCTGCAGAGTGAGAGACAAGGCCGATTAACAGAGGAATGGAGGGTGATGTGGAAATCCAAATTATACCACTCGTGTGGGAGGAGAAGAGAGACCGGCTCAGAACCCAGCAAAGGAGATGGACCAGCAGGTTGGGACTGCTGGCAGGGAAATGAGGAGCGGAGTCTAACCAGGTGGAGATGAGGAGCTGTGACGGAGGGAGCAACAGGCTGGCGAGCGCACCAAAACCCCAGAAGATGCACCGCTTCATTGGCAGCAACCTGTAAAGAAGAAGGAAGAGAAAACGTGTCAGGTAAGGAAATCCACAACACCAGCAGCTTACTTATTCAGACTATTCTGCTCAAGGCAGTATACCCAAATGAGCCAGTATTGAATCACTGAAGGGTGCTTCCTTATAAATGCTAGCTCAGCAGGAACAGCAGGTGCATTGGATGAGCTGATTAGGAGAGTAGAGTGAAATGGGAAGGAAGGGGTGAGCGCTCACCAGGACATGACAGCCCCCCCCCCCCCCCATGGAACGCCACCTGGCAGTCCACCAGGCTTCTCCAGGTGGGCTTGATGGTAGGCCTGGACCATATCTTTGTCATGGAATGATGACCAGGGGACCCATGACCAGTGCTCTGGACCGTAACCCTTCCAATGGGCCAGGTATTGGAAACCCTGGCTCTGGCGGCCGACATCTAGGATTTCTTGCACAGTGTGTGTGATATGGCCATTGAGAATGCGAGGAGGAGAAGGCAGCTTCGGGGGGGGGGGGTGCAGAGAGGACTGGAGGAGAAGGGCTTCACCTTGGACACGTGGAATGTTGGATGCGCGCGGAGCGCCAGTGGGAGCTGGAGCCAGACAGCGGAGTCGCCCATGTTACTGGTGACGGGAAGGGACCCACGAACTGGGGGGTGAGCTTACGAGCTTCAGCCTTTAGCAGAACCTGATCCGTAGACACCCAGACCTGCTGCCCAGTCTTGTAGTCCAGCACCGGAACACTCTTACGGTCAGCATAACACCGGTTTTGCTCCATGGAGCGGAGGAGCACCGCCCGTGTAGACATCCAGGCCCGGTGACAATGACAAAATTGGGCACCCATAGACAGCACCGCCACCTCTCTCTCAGTCATGGGTAACGGGGGTGGGTTGTAGTCCACAGAGGCTTCAAATGGAGACAGCCCCGTGGCCGAAGAGACAGTAGAATTTAATGAGTACTCCACCCAGGTCAGATGGGAGCTCCATGATACAGGGTCATCGGCTGCCACACAACGAAGGGCGGCCTCCAGGGACTGGTTGGCACGCTCCGCCTGCCCATTGCTCTGCGGGTAGTAACCGGAGGTGAGGCTGATGGTGGTGCCAAGGCAATGACAGTAGGACTTCCACACCCGTGAGATGAACTGAGGACTCCGGTCAGACACAATGTCCATAGGGATGCCGTGCACTCTGATGACGTGGTGGAATAGCATTTTGGCAGTCTTGGAGGCAGATGGCAGCTTGGGGAGAGGGACCAGATGAACGACCTTGGAAAACCTGTCCACAATAGTCAACTTGACAGTGGTGCCATGAGAGGGGGTAAGACCAGTGACAAAGTCCATGGCTTTGTGAGACCAAGGCCGGCTGGGGACACGGAGGGGGTGAAGAAGACCAGCGGGGGGGGGGGGGGGGGGAGGATTTCTTGCGGGCACAAGTTTGGCAAGCCTTCACATACTCCTGCATGTCCCGCCGCAGCATGGGCCACCAGAATGCTCTCCTGGTAATGTCCACAGTGCGCACCACTCCAGGATGGCAGGCGAAACGTCCGGTGTGCCCCCACTGGATAACTTAGCTGTGGAGGGCAGCAGGGACGTAAAGGCGGTTGGGGGGGGGCAACCAGCTGGTTGAGGCTCAGAGGACTGGGCCTGGCGGACTCTCTTCTCAATTTCCCAGGTTAGGGTTCCCAGGACATATGAAGGCGGAAGAATGGGCTGGGAGCGGGAAGGGAGGTCAGCCAGGTCCTGGCTGATCTGCCTGGAGAGAGCGTCAGGCTTGATATTATGGGAGTCAGACCTATAGGTGACAGTGAAATTGAAACGCTGGAAAACTAGGGCCCAGCGAGCCTGTCTGGATTTCAGCCAGCAGGCTGACCTCACATACTTGAGGTTCTTGTGGTCAGTCCACACAACTACAGGGTGAACAGCTCCCTCCAGCCAATGTCTCCATTCCTCAAAAGCTAATTTAATAGCCAATAGCTCTCAATCCCCAACGTCGTAATTCCTCTCGGCTGGGGTGAGCTGCCAAGAGAAATATGCGCATGGGCGGAGCTTCAAGTCCGGGGCAGAGCACTGGGACAAAATTGCGCCCACTCCCGTTTCTGAAGCATCCACCTCCAGGGTAAGTTGAAGCTGGGGGTCGACCTCAGCCAAGATGGGTTTGTCAAAGAACATGCCCTTTCATTTCACAAAGGCACGTTCAGCTGCCTCGGTCCATAAAAATGGCACCTTAACAGAGGTCAGCTTAGTTAAAGGCTGTGCTATCCCACTATAGTTCTGAATGAACCTGCGATAGACATTTGCAAACCCCAAGAAGTGTTGCAGCTCCTTCCAGTTGTGGGGTGTTGGCCAATCAAGCACAGCCTTCACCTTGGCCGGGTCGGCTCTCAGCTCCCCCTCCGCTACAATAAAGCCAAGGAAAGAAGTGGAATTGGTAGAAAACTCACACTTCTCCACCTTGACATACAGCTGGTTCTCTAAGAGCCATTGTAACATGGCTCTAACATGAGTTCGGTGTTCCTCAGGTGTGCAAGAAACAATCAAGATGTCGTCAAGATAAACGAAAACAAACTGATTTAACATGTCGTGGAGGACGTCGTTAATTAAATGTTGGAAGACAGCTGGGCCGTTGGTTAACCCAAAGGGCATAACTAGGTATTCAAATTGCCCCAGGTGCGTTTTAAACGCCGTCTTCCATTCGTCCCCCTCGCGTATTCTAACTAGATGGTAAGCGTTGCGTAAGTCGACTTTCGAGAATACCCGTGAGCATTGCAGGAGCTCGAAAGCGGAGTTCATCAGGGGCAGAGGGTGCTTATCTTTGACAGTTATGACACTAAGCTCACGGTAGTCAGTGCACAGACGCAGAAACCCGTCCTTTTTACTGACAAAGGAAAACCCCGCCCCGAGGGGACCCAAGGATGGCCGAATGAGGCCGGCGTTCAGAGAGTCCTTAATGTACCTCTCCATCGCCTCCCTCTCAGGTCCGGAAATATTATAAAGCCTGCTAGACGGCAACCTCATGTCCAGAAGGAGGTCGATGGCACAGTCATACGAGCGATGCGGGGGAAGCGCTAACGCTCGTGACTTGCTAAAGACCTCCCTGAGGTCATGATAGACCTCGAGCACAAGGCTGAGGTCTGGCGGCTTGACCTGAGGAGAGGAGACGGGGAGGAACGGTGAACACTCGGCCAAACATAAACATGTAGTCAAACAATTGGGGCTCCAGGAGGTGATGGAATTTTGGGCCCAATTGAGAATCGGATTATGCCTCCGGAGCCACAGATACCCTAGAACCACTGCGTGACAGGCATGTGGAAACACATAAAAAGTGAGCCTCTCCAGGTGGTTACTGGACAGAAGAACGGATAGCTGCGCTGTGCAATGAGTAACAGATGCCACCGTCTGGCCAGAGAGGGTATGCACACAGCGAGGAGCCGGCAATTTAACTGTTGAAATCCTCATCTCGTGAACCAATTGGGAGGAGATGAAATTACCCTCTGCCCCGGAATCAATAAGGGCAGAGACCCTCCTTTTGACCCCCTGCAACTGAACCAGGGCCAAAATAGAAAAATTACCGGGGGGATGAGAATGAGTCTCACCTGCCAGACCCCCCACGGCTACTGACGGGCCGTGTCTTTTGGGCCGTAGGTGGCATGTGTCCAACTTATGCTTCAGTAAACCACACTAGGCACACGCCCCAATCCGCTGCCGCCGCTCAGCCTCAACCCACAGAAGGTGAGCAGAGCTGAGCTCCATGGCTTCGGTGGAAGATTCGGATTCACCTACGTCAGCAGGCGCCGGGAGCATGCATGTGGCAAACGGGCGAGAGGAAGTGCTCCCTAGTGCACTCGCGGTACCGGTCATCTAACCTGACTGCCTGATCAATGAGGCCATCCAAGGTGGCAGGAATGGCATGAACCGCCAGGTCGTCGCGGAGCCGAGGATTCAACCCGTGGAGGAACGCACTGCACAGTGCAACCTCGTTCCATCCCGAATCTGGCTGCCTCGATTCGGAACTTCACCGAGAAGTCCGTCACCGACCAGCTGCCCTGGCGGAGCGATAACAGGTGACTCATGATATTCCCTTCACTCTCAGTCAGGTCGAAAGTGCGGGGAAATTTGGTCACGAATTGGTCAAACGTTGGTGGCGCATCCCTTCGGCTATCGATTACAGACCGTGCCCAACTAAGAGCTCGGCCCCAAAGCAGAAGGGTAAACTGATGAATCTTAGAGATGTCATCCGGGACCCCCCACACACACACACCTGCTCAAAAAAACCCCGAATGTGACAAAGAAAATCTTTACATTTCCCCAACTCCCCCACGTACAGGGCAGGCATGAGAATGGAAAGGGTTCGGCGGATGATGGAAGAAGTCAGGTGAGCAGGTGGAGGCAGAGCAGCCGGAGCAGACGTGCGGCCCAATTGATCAGAAATTACACTCAGCTGCTGCGTAATAGCCTGCAGCAGCTGAGAGTGTTCAGCCACCTACCTCTCTGTAACATCAAGGCGGTGGAGCACGGTGTGCTCTGCTGCTGCGGCACCTGCTAAGCTGTGACCCTGGCTGGCTCATTCTGTCATATTGACTGGACATTCAGCCTAAGTGCAAGGTGCAACATCAACAGAAACACACACAAGGAACGTCTGACCCTTTATTGTTTTCAAAAAATGCAAACTTGGAGAAAACCAATCACTCGCCAGAGAAGCAGCAAACTTGCAGAGGGAGAGACGAGGCTGATTAACAGAGGAATGGAGGGTGCTGTGGAAATCCAAATTATACCACTCACATGGGAGGAGAAGAGAGACCGGCTCAGAACCCAGCAAAGGAGATGAACCAGCATGTCGGGACTGCTGGCAGGGAATTGAGGAGCGGAGTCTGACCGGGTGGAGATGAGCTGTGACGGAGGGAGCAACAGGCTGGCGAGTGCACCAAAACCCCTGAAGATGCACCGCTTCATTGGCAGCAATCTGTAAAGAAGGAGGAGGAGAAAACATGTCAGGTAAGGAAATCCACAACACCAGCAGCTTACTTATTCAGACTATTCTGCTCAAGGCAGTATACCCAAATCAGGCAGCGTTGAATCACTGAAGAGCGCTTCCTTATAAACGCTGGCTCAGCAGGAACAGCAGGTGCATCGGATGAGCTGATTAGGAGAGCAGAGTGAAACGGGAAGGAGGGAGCAAGCGCTCGCCAGGACATGACACTCTGTCAGAAATCTTGCAAGGAGCTCCTGGCCATGGCCAGATCATGGTAAAATGATGCTCTATGTTCTTTCCACTTCCGAATGTTGGCTCCAACAGTGCTCACTGGAACATTCAGCAGTTTAGAAATGCACCTGTAACCAATGACATCAATATGTTTTGCAACAATAAGGTTGCGAAGGTCAGAGAGAGCTCTTTGCTTCTACCCATCATGAGTTCGTTGTGGTGGGACAATCTGACATTCATAGACCTTTTTAAAGACCATTAGTCAGGACTTAACCATCTGAAATTAATTTGCACTGATGGGGGATGGGATGGCTTCCTAAATTCTGATGGATTTCAGCTGGTTTCTTGGCTTTCTATGCCTTTTTACACCTCTTTTCTTCATGTGCAATACTTATTCTCTGTGTCATTCCACTTTATTAAATATAACTTGTTTTGTGAACACAGTTGCCATGATTTCTTTGTATGTATGGATTATTTAGGTTGTTACTGATATCTGGTGAAAATCTGAGGTCAATGGCTCCATCAGAAATATGTTTAATGAGAAAAATGTTGACATGCTCAATACTTATTTTCTCCGCTGTATATGGACCAAACTGTAGTTCCTGTAAAAGGTAGGACACTGCATAGAAAAGCTTACAGTATCTCAAAGACTTCATCATGTCCACATACTCATGAACCTTGTGTTCCTGCTCTATATTTATTTATCTATTTATTTTTAAAACTCAAACTAATAATTTGCTCCTCTGGGCTCAGCAGGTTTGGACCATAAAACAGATAATCTAGAGGAGATGTGATCCAGTTTGAACACAAAGAAAAAGGCACTTTGCACAAGTGTAAAAACATCATAAATGATTTCACATAAAGTTTTGACAAATTAAACTTTACATGACGGAACAAAGGTAATTGTAAAAAATGTAATAAAGATGAAGGATTGTTTTCTTTACCTTAGAAACAATCACTTCAAAATGTGACTAAAACATGCTTTACTGCGTTTTGTTTCATTGTTGTTTCATTTGTTGTTCCTGTGATTTCAGACTCACCTGTAGGGTGTAATTGGCCTTTTCACTGATTAAATGGTTGATGAATTTGGCCGTGTGCTGGAAATGAACTTTTTCTGTGGTGGTGGAAAAGGTGAGATTAGAGTCAGACGCTTATCCACACAGTATTATTTCAGTGACTGCAGTTTTTTGGAGGGGAAAAAAAAAAACAAACGTGCATTACGTACCATCAGCAGTTGGGTGAATTATTAAGAACTGTTTCTCCAGTAGCTGACCCGCTCTGTGTGCTAAGTTTGTCATCTAGAGGAAAAAGAGAGCAAGAGATGGAATTAATGAACCTATTTTATATTGACATTTACTCTATAATTCTGATGAACATCTGGGTGCAGGATTTGGATAAGAAGACAGAGAGGGAGACACTTTACTGCATATACTCGAGAGTCTGTCTTTGTACCCAGGTATCGTTCTGAAAATGCAGATGCTGCAATTCAGAAAACAAAGAAGCAGCATTTAAAAAGATGAGAACCTTTTTTCTTAAAGATAGTAGAAAAATATGAGGATGTTTGTACCGTAAAGCTCAAAATCTGTGATAGGTGAGATGGCTGTTCCACATTTAAGTTGGGTGAATTCCTCAGAGCTTAAAAGCAGTGTGGCTAAATAACCACCATAGGCCTAAAATAAGGGAGACGGAGACCAGGCACAACCAATTTAACTTTAATGTGTGTCATTAACTTCAAAATGAAACAAGTATTTGAGCCTTTCATCTTCTTACCTTTCCATAAACTCCCATTCGATTGTTGTCAATGTAAGGCTCTTTGGATATGAAACTAAAAATTACAATAAATTAATACACATATGAATGCTATTTAGCTCTTCTGATTCAAAAAAGGTTACAGCTTCTCATGACTGTCGAACCTGAGTGCCTCCATCTGGTCCCTCTCCTCCAGTTTCCCCAGTTTCCTGCGGACCTTGTGGAGGAGGTTGGTGCCCCGAAAGCCACTGCCGTGGCCATCAAATCGAATGACGATGGTGCTGAAGCTGCTGACCAGGACAGTGGCCCAGTCCACTTGGAACTGCTCCGTCACCATCTGCCCTCCAGGTGTACCATCGCTGAGGAAGAAATACAACAAAATCAGAATAGTGTTATGAGGTAAATGACTCGTTTAGTGTTAACCCTTTAGTCAGCACCCAAATTAGGATCATCATTTTTAAGAAAGTAAAAGTGGACAAACTAAAAATTTGTAATTAAATTCAGTCAGAAACCACACATAGAACTACAAACAAGAGCAGTGAACCAATTTTATGATTATTAGTTTTAATGAAATGCAGTATCTAGTCCTTAAACCAGGGGTGTCTAATCATGTGCCATGGAGGGCCAAAACCCTGCAGGTTTTCTCTTCATACCAGTCTCTTGCGCAGTTGTTTTCACTTCTCAGCAATCAGTGGGAAGAAATTCAGTGAAATCTGCTGTTGAAGACACTGGTTGGAGATAAAACCTACAGGGTCTTGGCACTCCATGGCACAGAACTGGATACTTCTGACATGGTACAGACCCAAAAAGCAGACACGACTCAGGAGACACAATTAACCTTTTATTAATAATAGAGTGAATGTGTGGATGCGTGAGTGAGTGTCTGTAGTGAGCATAGTGCGTAGATGAGTCAGCTTGGGGCGAGCAGAGCACCGTGCAACCTGGCAACCCTAAGGACAGAGCAGAGAGACAATTAGGGGCAATTCTGACAGGAGAAGCGCCAGATAGAGCTGTCCTTACTTTCTGCTGAGTTGGAGAAGCACACAGGTTGGCACATCGGCCCAGGCCAGGAGGACAGTGCCAGTTGCCCCGTTGGAGATGTAGCAGGCAGGTGAACGAGGCAAGGGAGTCCGCCGCCAGGTGGAAGGGGAGTCTGCCGCCGGGAGGACACTGCCTATGCACAGGGGTAGAAGATGGGTGAGAGGAAAGGTTCAGGCTTACTTGGCTGCCGGATGGTTAGGAGACCCTTGGTGAGCAGAAGCGCTGGAGGATGGTGAGGCTGGAAGCTCAGTGTAGAGATTGGCGAGTTCAGATTCCTCAGGAAGGAAGCAGACGACTCCGCACTGATCCCTGGGTCTCACAGAATATATAGGCAGAGACAAATAGCAGACAGGTGTGTGCGCAGGTGCGCCTAATTGGCGGCCATGACAGTACTCCCCCCCAACGACACACCTCTCAGCGGTTGATCCATCCTACCTGGGTGCGCCCGGTGGAAGTCCCTAATGAGTTGCTTGTCCAGCACGAAGGAGCGGCGCACCCAGGACCTCCACTTCGGCCCATAGCCCTCCCAATCCACCAGGTACTGTAGACCGTGACCCCAGCGTCGGACGTCCAGAATGGCATTGCCCTTCCAAGCCGGGTCGCCGTCGATCATCATCAGTGGTGGTGGGTCCCTGGGTGGAGGACACAAGGGAATGGAGCAGACAGGCTTGACCTGGGAGACGTGAAAAGAAGGACAGATGTGGAGGGAGGGGGGGAGAGCTAGCCGCACACATACTGGGTTAATGATTTGTGTGATAGGAAAGGGTCCGATGAACCTTTGAGACATCTTCCTCCTCTCACCCTTTAAATCAATGTGTTTTGTAGACAGCCATACCTGTTGGTCCACCTGGTAGGCGGGAGCTGGAGCCTTGTGACGGTTGGCCACTGCCATATTGCGCTCGGCTGTGCATTGCAGAGCCTCCCAGGTAGCCTTCCAGATCCGACGACACTGCTGCAGGTGGGCACAAACCGAAGGAACTGCGATGTCCCCCTCCTCCTCCGGGAACAGCGGGGGACTGTATCCCAACGAGGCCTGGAAAGGAGGCATGCCTATGGCTGATGAGATGGTGGTGTTGTGCGCATACTCAATCCAGGGAAGGTGGGATCTCCGAGACGAGGGGTTCTTGGTGGCGACACACCGCAGCGCAGCCTCCAATTCTTGGTTTGCTCGTTCACACTGCCCGTTGGTCTGAGGATGATAGCCTGAAGATAGGCTCACTGTGGCCCCCAAGGCGCTGCAAAACGCTCTCCAGACTTGGGACACGAACTGGGGACCCCGGTCTGAGACGATGTCCAAGGGGATGCCATGAAGACGAACCACATGCTGGACTAGGAGGTCCGCCGTCTCCTTGGCCGTGGGCAGCCCCTGCAGGGGAACGAAATGGGCAGCCTTGGAGAATCTGTCAACCAGTGTAAGAATTACCGTGTTGTGGTTGGATGATGGGAGACCGGTGATGAAATCCAGGGCCACGTGGGACCATGGCCTGCCAGAGATGGGGAGGGGACGGAGTAATCCAGCTGGAGGAGAAGAAGATATCTTCCCGGTGGCACACTGAGGACAGGCCCAGATGTACTCCCTGACGTCCCTCTGCAGTGACGGCCACCAAAATGTCCTCTGGATCAGCTCCATAGTACGTCCCTGCCCTGGGTGACACGAGAACTTTGATGAATGACCCCAATGAATAACCTCCCCCCGGACGGCTGATGGAACAAACAGTCTACCCGCTGGCCCCCCACCCGGGTCGGGCTCGTCCTTCAGAGCTTTCAACACCTTGTCCTTAATACCCCAGGAGATAGCGCCCACGACACACGATGGAGGTAGGACAGGGTGCTCGGGCGTCTCCGTCGTCTCCGAGGCAAACTGGCGGGACAAGGCATCTGGCTTCGTGTTCTTTGACCCGGGACGATAGGTAATGGTGAAGTCAAACCTCACAAAAAACAAGGACCAGCGGGCCTGGCGGGAGTTCAGACGTTTGGCCGTCCGAAGGTACTCCAAGTTCTTGTGGTCAGTCCATACGATGAACGGCTGGGAAGCACCCTGCAACCAATGATGCCACTCCTCCACAGCGAGTTTGACGGCCAACAGTTCCCTGTCCCCAATGTCATAATTGCGCTCAGCTGGGGATAGGCACCAGGAGAAGAACACATGGTCTAATTTTACCATCTGCCGGAGACCTCTGGGACAGGACTGCTCCCACCCCTGAGTCCGAAGCGTCCACCTCCACCAAGCACTGGAGTGTGGGATCCACCTGCGTCAGAATGGGAGAAGAAGAGAACGTGGACTCCAATTCAGCAAAGGCCGCCGCTGCCTCCTCAGTCCACCAGAAAGGAACCTTAGGAGAGGTAAGACTGGTTTGGGGGAAAGCAATCTGGCTGTAATTCTGAATGAAGTGGTGGTAAAAGTTGGCAAATCCCAAAAACTGTTGGAGCTGCTTTCTGGATGATGGGGTAGGCCACTCAACCACCGCTTTGATCTTACCTGGGTCGGGGAGTATCTCATTATGAGAGATGATAAAACCCAGGAACGAAGTCCGGTTAACGTGACTGTAACACCACTAACACCTACTTACTTTAGGTGTAGTACCCTTTTGGTAGTGTTGTGTTATGGTAGTGTAGTTACCTTAACTTTACTACCTGGACAGAAGGGATAATTGGGCCAGATCAGACAGATTACAGGTTCGTAGGAGCCTGGAGGGCGTAACAACAGATGACACAACACAGATATATGGGAACTTGCAACTATGTGCATACCTGTCAAGTGATACGGTTTTGCCGTATTTTAATACGGGGAAAATGCAATTTTAGCAAATATGGGCATATTGCCATTTCTGTACGCCAAAAAGAAAAACATACGGGAAAAAAAAATTATTGAGAGTGTGGAGGAACACCTCGTGTGTGACCCCCACAGCGTACGGGGCTGGCAGAGCGCTCAGCGTGAGCAATTATCAGAACAGTGAGAGGTATGGACTGATCATTATACAGATGCGCCTCGCACCCTCTTTCAGTCCTGCAGCTCCGGAACAGAGAGGAATCCTGGCGCCAGTAATCCTGCGGCTGATATGTGTGACTCTAATGCAAATGTCCATGCTTTCCTGCTGTATACTGTGATGCTAATATGCCATGCATGCATTGTCTGAGCTGGGTATATAAGTTGACTGCATATCTCTTGCTCTCTCTCTTTTTGATTACTTGCATTGTTTGTTGCTGACTTTGAGACGCAGGGCTCGCTCCAGCACGCTGCCACAGCGCTGAGCAAGCCTCGTGGAGGATGAATAAAGCACCCTTTTAAACTTCAGTTCGCCGTGTCCGCCTGCACTTATTTTGTTCCTCCACAAGAGAACCTAAAATCAACTGAACAGTAATTCGATGCCTGGCAAAATTGAGCGCACCTAACCAAGTTCATCCAAGTGCATTAGTGTAACAAAGCTGACAATTAAAAACTCTTTAATTCCAAGTGTATATATCTAGCTGACAATTAAGAACTATATTCAGAATTATTCTTATTGTGTACTTTCAAATTAAGCAATCTACCTTGTGCTAATGTAAATTTGAAAAATATTGGTTTTTTATTTATTTTTATTTGTTTATTATTAATATTATCATTTTTTTAAAGTTTATTTATTTTTTATTTTTTTATTTATTTTTTTGTGCTACTTGGTTTATTATTTTCACATTACCAAAAAGTTATGGCTCAAGATTGTGTCCATAGAAGTGTACATTTGAATAAATATGTTTGAAATAGTTCATGTTGCAATTGTTGTTGTTTGTTTGTTTTTTGGTTTTTTTTCCAGTTTTCTTTCATCTGCCGATAAATACAGTTTTTAAGTACTCAGTACAGGTGTGAAAGCCCCCCCAATAAGGGAGGCATGTGGTATGCCTTGACAGGTATGTATGTGTATTTTTACAGGTATGTACACTTAAACAAAAAAAAAAAAAACAGAGAACTTATGAATACAATAAAAGAAGGGAAAAAATAAAAATAAAGTGCTCCAAAATATATTTACAAGATGTACAGTCCTGTAGTGTCCTTTCCAGGTGATCAATTGGATCACCTCTAGTAGTTAATCGGGTTCGGGCTTCGGCTCGCCATCCAGATCTGGAGAATCCACGTCCTCTTGTAATCCAGGTTAAAAAGAAAAAACCTGACTGAATAGGTCAGAACACAGAAAATAAGCTATGCCCTATAGCTTATCACATAGGTTTCAAATGTTCTAAATTATACAACAATGATATTTTTAAACATCCTTGAACCACAGATGTAACATTCATTCTTAAGCAGCAGTCAGTAGTAGTGAAATGAAACCTTTTGCTAAACATCACAGCTCTGTCAAACAACCTCCTCCTGTGTAAAACCTAGCCGGAGTTAGCATCGGAGGTTAGCATGTTAAGCTAGAGGTTAGCATCCCACATACACAATGAATGACTTCTTCAACACAGTGTTGAAGAAGTTTTGTAGCCCTAACCTAGAGTCACTGTTCATAAACTGTAAACCCTTTTATTCACCGCGAGAGTTCTCCTCATTTATTCTGGTCGGAATTTATATCCCGCCTGTTGCTTGTACAACGGAGGCACTGCAGCACCTCGCTGACCAGATAGCAGACGTGGAGGAAAAACATCCAGACTCTCTGCTTATCATTCTGGGTGATTTCAATAGAGCTAACCTCACAAATGAGCTTCCAAAATACAGACAGCATATTAAATGTCCCACCAGGGACACAAATACACTCGACCACTGTTACACAGTTTTAAGAAACACCTATCATGCCGTCCCCCGTGCAGCTCTGGGTTTTTCTGACCACTGTCTGCTCCATCTTATTCCAACATACAGACAGAAACTAAAAACTTCCAAGTCTGTTGTAAGGACTGTGAAGAAATGGACTGAGGAATCAAAGCTGGAGTTACAAGCCTGCTTTGACTGCACAGACTGGAGTGTTTTTGAAGATGCAGCCATTAACCTAAATGAACTCACTGACACTGTGACATCATACATCAGTTTTTGTGAGGACATGTGTGTGCAGACCAAGACCTTCTGCACATACAACAACAATAAACCCTGGTTCACTCCTAAACTGAAGCAGCTACATCAGACCAAGGAGGAGGCCTACAGGACTGGTGACTGGACTCTGTACAAGCGGGCCAGAAACATGCTGACGAAGGAGACCAGGCTTGCTAAGAGGAGCTACAGTGAGAAGTTACAACAAAACTTCTCAGCCAACAACTCTGCTTCTGTTTGGAGAGGCCTGCAGAATATCACCAACTACAGGAGACCATCCCCCCACCCTGTGGAAAACCTCCAGCTGGCTAACGACCTAAACAGCTTTTACTGTAGGTTTGAAAAGAACCTACAGTTCTCACCTCCCACCCACACAAAAGGATTATCTGCAGCCCCAGGAACTCCATCCCTCCTCCACTCTGACCTCCCACCAGCACTAACGATCTGTGAAGAGGAGGTGCGCTGGGTCTTTCAGAGACAAAAGATCAAGAAGGCTGCAGGACCTGATGGTGTGTCTCCGTCCTGCCTGAGAGTCTGCTCCAACGAGTTGGCCCCCATCTTCACCCGGATCTTTAATAGATCACTGGAGCTGTGTGAAGTGCCTTCCTGCTTCAAACGCTCCATCATCATTCCAGTTCCCAAGAAACCCTCTGTTACAGGATTAAACGACTACAGACCTGTTGCCTTGACCTCTGTGGTCATGAAATCCTTGGAGAGATTGGTGCTGAACCACCTGAAGGTCGTCACAGGCCCCCTGATGGACCCACTGCAGTTTGCCTACCGGTCAAACAGGTCAGTGGATGATGCAGTGAATATGGGACTACACTACATCCTGCAACACCTTGACTCCCCAGGGATGTACGCCAGGATCCTGTTTGTTGACTTCAGCTCAGCGTTCAACACATCATCCCAGGCATTCTTCATCAGAAACTCCTCCAGCTCAAGGTGCCCCCCTCCACCTGCCAGTGGATCTCCAGCTTTCTGACTGACAGGTGGCAACAGGTGAAGCTAAGGAGATTTACATTCAGCTCCCGAAAAGTTAGTACTGGCGCCCCCCAAGGATGTGTCCTTTCCCCACTGCTCTTCTCCCTCTACTCCAACGACTGCACCTCAGAGGACCCTTCGGTGAAGCTCCTGAAGTTTGCGGATGACACCACAGTCATCGGTTTGATCCGGGATGGTGATGAGTCTGCATACAGGCGGAAGGTGGAGCAGCTGATCCTCTGGTGCGGCCAGAACCATCTTGAACTTAACCCAGCCAAAACGGTGGAGATGACTGTGGATTTCAGGTGACACCCTCCTTCATTCCCCCCACTCACCATCCTCAACAGCACAGTGTCCACTGTGGACTCCTTCAAGTTTCTGGGTACCACAATCTCCCGGAACCTGAAGTGGTCCTCCCATATAGACACTGTCCGGAAAAAGGCCCAGCAGAGGTTGTTTTTTCTGCGTCAGCTCAAGAAGTTTGATTTGCCTCAGGAGCTGCTGGTTGTCTTCTACACTGCCATCATCCAATCTGTCCTCTGCTTTTCCATCACTGTCTGGTTTGGATCTGCCACTAAACAGGACAAGACCAGACTGCAGCGGATCATTAAGTCTGCAGAGAGGAACATTGGTACCGACCTACCCTCCATTGAGAACTTATATCGGTCCATAACCAGGAAACGGGCGGGAAACATCTGTGCTGACCCGTCACACCCCGGCCACAAACTGTTTGAACTTCTATCTTCTGGTCGTCGTTACAGATCGCTGAAGGTCAAAACCACCCGTCACAGGAACAGTTTCTTTCCTCAAGCCATCACTCTGATGAACTCCTAACATTCACCTAGTCCTACCTGTTGCTGTACTCATGACTTTTCATCCATTCTTACATTGCACATAACTCTCACACTGCTTTTTACTTCATTCACATTATACCACTGAATCTGAGTTCACACTGAAATACTGTATGACTGTATATTTTTTCATCTATTTTTGCAAAGTGTGGATAGTCTGAGTAAATAACTGCATATATTCCTGTATATATTTGCATCCTTTTATAGAAACGTGGACAGACTGTAATTTACTGTACATACTCTGTTGTCATTGAATCCTTATTTAAATCTTATATAAATCCTCCACCTGAACAACGAGAGCAAGTTTTTAGCCAAAGTCAAATTCCTTGTATGTGTTGTGCATACTTGGCCAATAAAGCTGATTCTGATTCTGATTCTGAATGGCACTCACCATGCTAAGTGACACGTGCGTCATGGGATTCCCACGCTCAACGTGAGTTCACAGCCTTTGGATTCAATTTTTAAATTTAACAAACGAGGTATTAGAATTTGATAACACAGCAAAGTCTCATTTCGGGTGTTAGTTTAGGTTTACCAATCTCAAAGTTTTATCCGGGCAAAGGCTGCTATTAGCACGTTAGCGTCTCCATCTCAGCGAGTGATCGTCTCTCTCGGTCGTGTCTTGGCAGTGTCTAAGAGCGTTCTGCGGATTACACCAAGACCAAGCGAGAAAGCGCGTGACCCCATTGGCTGGCGTGACCCCATTGGCTGATACTGCCAAACAACCGACGCAGCCATTGGTTGCTCCATATACCAAATAAAACACTAGGAACTCTAGGAGAGCTTTCCAGAAAATGTTCCTAACTATTTATGAACATATTTTATGAACTTATATTGTATTTATATACCCATCTTCAAAATATCTATTCCCATTGTGAAATGAGTGTCCCCTTCTTCTTAAAGCGGTATCAATATTTATAATTCTATTCATGTTTTTAACACTGGGTTACATGAAACTCACATTTTTCAGCCTTCACAAAAAGTTTGTTTTCCAATAATCGCTGAAGTACCCACCTCACGTGCACACGATGCTCCTCCAGGGACTGAGAAAAAATCAGGATGTCGTCCAGATAAACAAACACAAATGTGCCCAAGAAATCCCTCAATACATCATTAATCAGCCTCTGTAAGACGGCAGGGGCGTTGGTCAACCCGAATGGCATCACGAGATACTCGGAGTGTCCACTCGGGGTCTGGAATGCCGTCTTCCATTCATCGCCCTCCCGGATCTGCACCAGATGATAGGCGTTGCGCAGGTCCAATTTAGAGAACCAGGAGGCACCTTGAAGGGAATCAAAGGCTGAGTTAATGAGAGGAAGAGTGTACTTATCCTTGATAGTTATGTTGTTTAGCTCCCTAAAGTCTATACACGGTCTCAGTGAGCCATCCTTCTTGCCGACGAAGAAAAAGCCCGCCCCACCGCTGATGATGATGGCCGGATTATGCCTGAGCTCAGACTCCTTGATGTACGTCTCCATTGCTTCCCGCTCCGGGGCAGACAGGTTATAGAGTCTGCTAGATGGTAGAGGAGCTCCAGCGTGGAGATTAATGGCACAATCATAAGGGTGGTGGTGGGGGGGGGAGGGAAAGGGCTTGTGTCTTGCTGAAGGCAGCCCCCAAGTCGTGGTATGCGGGAGGGACCTTATCCAAATCAGGAGGGGCAGGAATCGGGGACTTAGTGGCGCGGACGGCGAGCATGCAGCGGACTGAAGGCAGGCACTCAAACAAAATGAACTCCAGGCACGGACACTCCCGAACTGCCAGTCTATGGAGGAATTGTGCAGGCAAAGCCAGGGATAGCCGAGGATAACTGGGGATGAAGAGATCGGCAGTACATATAACCTCAGCTCCTCCCGGTGATTGCCCGATGTAATCACGGCCACAGGGACAGTCCGATGAGAAACTACAGCAAAAGGGGCTTTAGAAAGGGTGATCAGTTTCAAGGGGGTCTCCAATAACTGAACGGGGAGCCCCAACCGGGTTGCCAGTTCCCCAGAGATGAAGCTTTGCTCGGCCCCGGAGTAAATGAGTGCATGTGTGGTAAATTCCTTGTTTAAAACAAAAACAGATGGGAATCTGGAAGCTGGAGAGGGGATTTAACTGGGGTGCATCCATGAGTCCCCCAACTGCGATGCACGGACTCCCCCCCTTAGGCCGTATAGGGCATACCTCACGTTCATGCCCCTTACTACCACAGTAAACACATAAGCCCAACTCCCCGTGTCACTGTCTTTCAGCAGCAGACAACTTAGCTCGACCTGTCACCATAGGTTCTGGCTCATCCAGGGAATCTACTGGAGGTAGCGCCAGTAGGGGGAGCTGCAGGGACCAGCGAGACTGACTACCCGAGCAACCGGAAGTCCTATGCTCGGCCGCTCGCTCCCTCGGTCTGTTGTCAAGGCTAATTGCCAACGAAATTAACTCGGTTAAGTTGGAGGGCTTTTCTAAGAGGGCTAACTCGTCCCATAGGCTAGGACAAAGGCTTCGGATGAAGATACTACATAATGAGGCATCCTCCCACCCCACCTCTGTGGCTACGACTCGGAAGTCAACGGCGTATTCGGCAACTGCCCTAGCCCCCTGCTTCAAATTCAACAACCAGGAGGTAAGCACACTATCCTGGTCGGAGTGGTCGAATACCTCCCTAAACTCACAAACAAACTACGAGTAGGTGAGCAAAGCATAGCTAGTCCTAGCCATGATGGCGTAAGCCCAAGCTAAAGCTCGTCCTTCCAACAAATTAACCACATAACCTATTCGGCTATGGTCTGATGGAAAATCCCCCAGCACCCGCTGGGTTACAATGTCGCACTGCAACAAAAAACCCCGAGCTTCTCCTAATTTACCACCGAAACGGGTGGGAGTGGGTACGGGAGTAAGATATGACAGGGAGCCTGATGGAGCCTGGCTAATGGCAGAGCTAACAGGGGCGGGGGAGCTAGCGGGAGCAGGAGGAACAGCCTGTGAGTTAGCCAGGCGATCCAACCGATCAGTAACTTGAGCTAGCTGAGTTAGCATGATTTGCTGCTGGTAGGCTAACTGGTCCACCCGAGCTCCTAAGTTGTTAATTGTGCACGATAACGCGTTGTCTTCTGGGTCACTCTGGTGGAGTCGTACTGACATGGTACAGACCCAAAAAGCAGACACGACTCAGGAGACACAGTTAACCTTTTATTAAAGGGGACCTGTGGTGGTCGTCTAAACGCATTCAACTTGAAAACATTAGGCAAAGTATTCGTTATTTGGTTAAATAATTATTGCCAGCCATATACCACCAGAGAAATATGCAAATACGACCGCAGGCATGGCCAGCCAATGAAAACTATGCGCGCAGCCATGACACATGCGGATGTGACGTCACTACGTTGCTACTGAAAAGTCAATACTCCGCCTGTATGAGTGACTAGGGTGCTTTTGTGAGTGTTTTTATTCTATTATGGCTGAATTGTCGGACTCTGAGGAAGAAGTCGTCCAACATGGCTACAGGTTTGAGCCAGAAAGGTCTTCTGAGGGTGAAAGTGATGAAGTGGTCCTCACACACAACGCAATTTCGTCTGAAAGGAAACGTCTGTGCCCTGTTCCGAGATTGCGCAACCACTTTTCCGCTACGATCTTCCGACAAGGTAAGCTGGGTTTGGGTACACAAAAGAAGTGTTTATCTTTGTTTTTTCGCTTATTATTGAGACATCCAAAGGCTTTACATTCCGCCATGTTGCAATATCCATATCGCATTGTATGTTTTTGTTGTTACAAGAGCACCGAGTGTCTGCTGATCTGTTTATACTTTTAGCGGCGAGGGAAGAGCCCAGCGCCGAATCATCGGCCGTCTGGCAGCCGTTACGACCTCAGATCAGACAAGACGACCCGCTGAATTTAAGCATTTATTTATTTATTTTCTACTCGTTTTAGTTCTGCATTTAATATGAACCCTGAGTTTGAAATAAACGTTTGAATTTGAATATCCCGAAAGCCACTGCTCATTCGGGCACTCCAGGCTCAGCCAGTATTGATCCAGATCGCGGTAGCCATGACACTACATCACAGGAAGCGTCCTGGCAGGCCATGTAGCCGCTAGTATGGCTGCGCCATGTTTTGCTGACATAGCTGAACCAGCACATCAGCAATGGATTTATATCGCATTGCTTTGAACTTAAACTTGAACTAGAACGTGAGACAGGGGCTCAATATAATATCTTTTTTTCACGACCACCACAGGTCCCCTTTAATAATAGAGTGAATGTGTGGATGCATGAGTGAGTGTCTGTAGTGAGTGTAGTGCGTAGATGAGTCAGCTTGGGACGAGCAGAGCACCGTGCAACCTGGCAACCCTAAGGACAGAGCAGAGAGACAATTAATGGCAATTCTGACAGGAGAAGCGCCAGATAGAGCTGTCCTTACTTTCTGCTGAGTTGGAGAAGCACACAGGTTGGCACATTGGCCCAGGCCAGGAGGACAGTGCCAGTCGCCCCGTTGAAGATGTAGCAGGCAGGTGAACGAGGCAAGGGAGTCCGCCGCCAGGTGGAAGGGGAGTCCGCCGCCGGGAGGACACCGCCTGTGCACAGGGGTAGAAGATGGGTGAGAGGAAAGGTTCAGGCTTACTTGGCTGCCGGATGGTTAGGAGACCCTTGGTGAGCAGAAGCGCTGGAGGATGGTGAGGCTGGAAGCTCAGTGTAGAGATTGGCGAGTTCAGATTCCTCAGGAAGGAAGCAGACGACTCCGCACTGATCCCTGGGTCTCACAGAATATATAGGCAGAGGCAAATAGCAGACAGGTGTGTGCACAGGTGCGCCTAATTGGCGGCCATGACAGTACTCCCCCCCAACGACACACCTCTCAGCGGTTGATCCATCCTACCTGGGTGCGCCCGGTGGAAGTCCCTGATGAGCTGCTTGTCCAGCACGAAGGAGCGGCGCACCCAGGACCTCCACTTCGGCCCATAGCCCTCCCAATCCACCAGGTACTGTAGACCGTGACCCCGGCATTGCCCTTCCAAGGTGAGCAGAAGTGCTGGAGGATGATGAGGCTGGTTGCTCAGTGTAGAGATTGGTGAGTTCAGATTCCTCAGGAAGGAAGCAGACGACTCCGCACTGATCCCTGGGTCTCACAGAATATATAGGCAGAGCCAAATAGCAGACAGGTGTGTGCGCAGGTGCGTCTAATTGGCGGCCATGACAACTTCCTAGCTAGCCTCCACAATAGAAAGTTGAGTGGTTTGGAGACAAAGTAAAAGAGACAAAGCTGAGGTGGTTTGGACATATGCAGAGGAGAGATCGTGGATATACTGAACAAAGGATGCAGAAGATGGACTGCCAGGCAGGAGGGAAAAAGGAAGACCACAGGGAAGATTCGTGGATGCAGTGAAGGAGGACATGGAGAGGGTTTGTGTTACAGAGGAAGATGCAAGGGATAGGGTGAGATGGAGGCAGATGATCTGTGGGGACCCCTAAAGGAAGCAGTCAAGGAAGTAGAAGTAGACTTAGAAGTTTGAGGCTTTTGTCTCATAAATTTGTGCTTTTATCTCCAAATTTAATGTTTTTTGGTCTTAATTTTGCAACCTTTTAACATGTAAATTCTTCTTTCCTCACAACCGTCTTGCTGTCCTCATACATGTCCTGCACCACCCTCACATACTTCTCTGCCACTCCTGACTTTCTCATACAGTGCCACACTTCCTCTCTAGGCACCCTATCATATGCTTTCTCTAGATCCACAAAGACACTTTGCAACTCCTTCTCACCTTCTCTATCCTTCTCCATCAACACTCTTAGAGCAAACATTGCATCTGTAGTACTCTTTCTTGGCTTGAAACTGTACTGCTGCTCACTGATTGTCACCTCTCCTTTTAACATGGCTTCAACAACTCTTTCCCATATCTTCATAGTGTGGCTGATCAACTTTATGCCTCTGTAGTTACTACAGCTCTGAGCATCACCTTTGTTCTTGAAAACTGGTACCAAAACACTTCTCCACTCCTCAGGCATAACTCTCACTCTCCAAGATTGTGGTAAACAATCTGGTTAAAAAGTCCACTGCCATCTCTCCTCAACATCTCCATACCTCCACAGGTATGTCATTTGCCACATGGGGGGCAGTGGCTCAGGAGGTAGAGCAGGTCGTCCAATAACCAGATGGTTGGCAGTTTGAATCCCGCTCTTCCCAGATATCCTGCCGTTGTGTCCCTGGGCAAGACACTTTACCCACCTTGCCTCCAGTGTCCATAACACTGGGTATGAATGTGTATAAATGTTCGGTGGTGGCAGGAGAGGTCATTGGTGCGGATTGGCAGCCACGCTTCTGTCAGCCTGCCCCAGGGCAGCTGTGGCTACAGTAGTAGCTTGCCACTAACATTGTCTGTCTGGAGTATATGAATAATGTATCTATTTGTAAAGCCTCTTTGAGTAAAACGCTTTATAAATCTGATGCATTATTATTTGGACCAACTGCCTTTCCATTCTTCATCCTCTTCAAAGCTGCTCTCACTTCCACCTTGCTAATCCTCAAAACTTCCTTGTTCATCATCTTTCCTTCATCCATCCTCCTCTCCCTCTCATTTTCTTCATTCATCAGCTCCTCAGAGTACCCCTTCCACCTTCTCAACATACTCTCGCACTTGTTAGTACATTATCATTTCTGTCCTTAATCAACTTAACTTGCTGCACATCCTTTCCAGCTCGATCTCTCTGTCTAGTTAATCAGTACAAGTCCTTTTCTCCTTCCTTAGTATTTAGTTTCTCATACAACTCACTATGCCTTTGCCATGTGCCTAGATTCCAAATACTCCTGTCAACTTTCTTTATCTCCCTGACTATCCTACTTTTTCTTTGCTAACCTCTTCCTTTGAATACTTTCCTGTACCTCCTCATTCCACCACCAAGTCCTCTTGTCTTCCTTCCTCTGACCATTGGATATACCACATACTTTTCTATCCATTTCCCTCAATACTTTTGCTGTGCTTTCCCAGTCATCTGGTAATTCTTCCCTACCACCCAGAGCCTGTATCAACTCCTTCCTGAACTCTGTGTGACCTTCTTCCTTCTGTAACTTCCCCCACTTAATCTTTGGTTCTGCTTTCACTGTCTTCCTCTTCTTGCTTTCCAAAGTCATCCTACAGACTACCATCCAATGCTGTCCAGCTACATTCTCCCCTGCCACCACCTTGCAGTCTCTTATCGCTTTCAGATTTCTGTTTCTGCATAAGATGTAGTCCACCTGTGTGCTCCTTCCTCCACTCTTGTAAGTCACCCTATATTTCTCTCTGTTCTTGAAGCATGTGTTCACCACAGTCATTTCCATCATTTTAGCAAAATCCACAACCATCTGTCCTTCCTCATTTCTCTCCTAAAGACTATACCTACCCAGGACCTCCTCATCACCTCTGTTGGCGTCACCTACATGTCCATTAAAGTCTCCTCTAATCACCACTCTCTCCCCCTGGGAATACTCTCTATCACTTCATCCAACTTACTCCAGAATTCCTCTCTCTTCTACCTGACATCCAACTTGTGGGGCATACGCACTGACAACATTCAACATCACACCTTTGACTTCTAGCTTCAAACTCATGATTCTGTCTGACTCCCTCTTTACCTGCCGAACACTCTTCACATACGCTTCCTTCAAGACTACTCCTAAATCCACCTCCAATGCCTTGCTTCCCTTCCATCTGGTTTCTTGAACACAGCATATCTACCTTTCTTCTCTCCATCATATCCGCCAGCTCTCTGCCTTTACCAGTCATAGTCCCTACATTTAATGTCCCTACTCTCACCGCTACACTTCTACCTTTCCTTTTCGCTCTCTCCCTTCTAACACACCTTCCCCCTCTCCTCCTCCTCGATCTTTGACCATGTAAATTGAGTAAATAAATGTAAATTTTGACATGTAAATTGAAATTTGTGTTTTTTCCTTGTTTGCAGTTTTTTTCTCACAAATGTTTTGTCACAAATTTGTAACTTTTTTCTTATATTACTTTCCCTCCACATATTTAAAAAAATCTTCAAATCTGTGACTGTTTTTAATAGCAAATTTAACACGTATTTTCTATATAAATTTGCAACTTTTATGGTAAATTTTAAACTACTTTCATGTAAATTTTCAACTTTGTTCACAGAAATTTGCAACTTTTTTCTTGATCCTTTCAACTTTTCTTCACAATTTTGCTATTTTTTTTCTCACTAGTTTGGAAGGTTTTTCTCTTAAATGTGTTAAGAAGAGGACACTAATCATGATTTTTTTTTTTTTTTTTGGTGTAATTCAAATTTTCAGTCTTTTTAAACTAGGCTGAGATCTCCATACTCACACGAGCAGCAATAATGGGTAGCTGGCTGTTTCTACGAATCCAGCAGGCTTCAGGATCTGCATCGTCAGATCTACAACACAACAGAGACACTCAATGTGAGCTTTGACTAATACAGTTAAACAATAAAAGCATATGCTGCATCTATGCATGGGCACACACTGTAATCGTCGATGGTGATGGTCTTGTATTTGACTCTGGGCATCTGCATGTTGCTGCATGTCTCATTAACTCTCTTATTTATCTCCACATCTAATATCTCTGTGGCAAAACAAAGAAAAATCACGTTATAATCTTTCAAGTTTTTTTTCAATAAAGATTCAATATACTGTATGAGGTAGAGACACTCACTCTGTTTGTCCTCTGTTTTGTATGCGGCCACACTTGGTATATCTGGACCTTTTAGGAATAATGTAGGGACGACAATGAACACAAACACAATAATAGAAATTATTTGATGAGCATGATAAAATATCATGTAACCAGGCACTAATAAAGGGTTCAAAACCTCTAGCAAAGCAGTAATCAAGATGCAGAAACCCAACCCTTCTCTGCAGCAGTAAACAATCCTAAACAGCCCTCTCAGCCAGCTCAGCAGTTAATCATCTATTTTCATCCCATGAGGAAGTCGCTTATTATTTCACAATGGGAGCCACTCTCTGAAGATCCAATTAATGAAGGAAGAACTGGCGCTTTTTCTCTCTCCAGAGCAAGCCCTCCAAACAAATCAGCTTCCATAGAAACTGTAATGATGTTCCCCGGGTGTTAATACAAAAAAGGAGAGGGGGGAAAAGAAGCATATCTAGTCAGCAGCAACAACACAATGCTGACCACTGAGCACAGATTCAAAAACACACACTCCCCGCTGGAGGTTCAGAGGTGCTCATGCTACTGCAGGCATGCAGTCAGAGCAGACATTCTGTGGCTAATTAGCAGTATCCAGCAGCGGTTTGAGGTTATCTTCTGACACACAGCTCAATATCACCACTCAACCTGACATGGAGCCCTGATTTAATTACACTTGCTATTGAGCATGGATCTATGCGTTTCCCAGGAGATGCCTGCTGTCATGAATGCTGCTCTGCAAATCCCCTTTAAGGTAAAGGAGCCTCACCTTTACAGCTGAGCAGGAAGTACTCCATGTTGTGGCTGAATGAAATGTCCACGTAGCCACATTTGAACTCACAGGACAGACAGCAGCGGTTGAACGGAGGAATTGTGTCCGCGCTGTAGGAAGACACACTAGGTATTACTGCAGCAGAAATCAAAGAGTCACCCAAATAAAGCCTGACAGAATTCTACCTGTACAAGTGCCGCCGTTTGGGGTCATCCTCGGTGCTCAGGAAGTATCTGGAAATCATGGAAACACCAGAAATAAAATGAAACAATCATTAATCAGGACTTTATCATAAAAATCATGCATCAAGAGGTCTTACATGAGGTTTCTTTCATGATTGTAGGCCAAGATTTTGGTGACATCCCAGTCTCCAGATGTCAGGGACTGAAGCATGTCTGTGCTGCTGTTGGGCTAAAACAAAAACATGTTATACTTCAAGCTTCACAGGACAGTGACAGGGTTAATTAGTTAGTTAGTTAATTAATGTAGTGTTCTTACCATTGATGTTGACATAGAGATGTGGAAAAACTTGCCTCTCCCACCCTGAGGAATTGCTCTGGTGAAGAAGAACTTGTGTCCATCTTGGGAAAAGAGTGGAGGTTCATTCTGTTCAGAGGAGAGAAATAATTTCATTGAACTAGTACATGCCCGTAGAAAGCAAGTATTCTTGTCTGAAAACAGGTAGCCCAATTAGGCCCAAATGTAGGCTGTGTTTGAAAGTGGAATACAAAGAGGTGTAGGCTATATGTAGGCAATCACACATGTTAGACTTTGACAAATATAAAAGGGAGTGAATGGCACTAAGATTTATTTGACTGTGTAAATATTAATTACAGAATTATTGAAAATGAATGGGACATCCAATATTAGCGACTGTTTAAGAACCCTTGTTTATTTGTTTGTCAGACTTATTTGTGTGATCTTTTATGAGTTATATTCATAAGTGTATCTTATAGTTTGGGGAATGGGAGTTGTTCAGTCATCATTATAATTGTTTTAGTTTATATGTGTAGTTTATAGTCTATCATCAATAAACTCATGCAGTACTATAACAGGACACGTTTACAAATGTTTGAGACCCATTGTAGTGCATCCTTTTATATTGTAGCAATATTATAGGTACAAAACATCCAACATTATTATACACAGCAGAATGACCCGTTTGGCTGCAACTGTTGCATCAGTGTTGCCCATTTGTCAGTAAATAAGAAATGATTTATTTCGTTATTTAGGTGTCTTGGGGTTTTTTTGTCACGATCGTCGTTTAGTTAAAGCGTGCATATGTGTCCGCATATGATATGCAATTGATCCGGCTATTCTTCTCCACAATCATTGTGGTATTATCACTAACTTTTAAATTTTTGATAGCCGTGCAAGCACACCAGCACCGGGAGAAGCGCCATGTTGAACCCACGGTGCCGTAAAGGACAGCGGAGGCACACGGGTGAAGCAGCAGCAGAGACTCTGGTTAAACGCGCAGGCTGGGCTTGGCTCCCTGCGAAGGACTGTGGTAAGGTGGTCCGGCTGCCCCCCACCAGTGCACTCGCGCGTTCTCCACATATGCCGAATTATCCTTTAGAGCTACGCAATCACAGCAACATTATAGTATAATTTTTTCAAGCATTAAATCCTCAGTATTCTCTTTTTCTGGTCAAATTTGCTCGCTTTTCACTTCCTTATTTTGTTTACAGAGCGCTCTGGTGACTGGTCGTGATGCCACATATTATCCAATCAGTATGGAGTCAATCCGAAATCCCGCCCACACTTCTAGAAGCCAGAGCATGAGGAAACGGAGCGGTGGCTAAACTTTTATTAATAAAAATTACATATTTTTACTGAGCAACTCCATACTCGGGGATGCACACCCTCGTAACCTCAGCAAAGCACTTACACAATCTGAGGTCAGTCTGACAAACGGTTTGGGAGATATCTGAGGAGCACACACACACAGACAGAGATTTGTTGCATTTATGAATAGATGTTATTTTTATCATCTTTTTTAAAAAAAATTGTACTTTGATGCTTTGGCAATATTTTTTCCTTTAAGCTGCCATGCCAATAAAATATCTTTGAATGTGAATCTGAATAATTTTAATTTAAAAAGTGTGACTGTCTCATATCATGACTGCAAGCCACATGACACATGGAGGGCATCTTATTTTAAACCAGCAGTAGGGCAGCAGTGTTTACTCACATACCTGTCGGTGCAGCCAGCTCTCACTCTCATCCTCATGTTTCTGGAAAAAAAATGAGATTAAGAAAATAAGAAGGCCTGAGCTGAAAGGCTCTTTCAACAAGATACATTAAAAAATGCAAGCAGCATCTCTCTGTTTTCTGCACCGATGTTTTGGTTAAAGAATCAGGCAAACAGATCCAAAGCAACAGTGAGTTAGTCTGACTGTATTTAATAGGATTAAGATGAAGATTTTTAACACTTTTTGGTACAAATTTAGAATACAAATTTCATATATGCAAGTCAAGTGAATTTATTATAGGTCAGGAGGTCAGTATGGGAATTCTAATGATTACCCATCACTGCTTGTGTGATTTTATTATATATTTCAGCTTTAATTATTTAAAATCTTTTCACAGTGGGGACTGAAAGGCGTTAAATAAAATGCTTTTAATGAATGGATATGACTGAAAGTATTACCCGTCATTCTCTCAATTATAATAAGGAGTATATATTTATTTTCTTCTTTCTCCTTTCATCCATAAACAACTAAAAGATTGCTTCAGTTTTTGTCTTTGCTAACATTTATGGGGACCATCTGGCTCCCAATGCAGATTTTTTTTTACAATTTTCTGGCCACACATCAGCCTGTCACAATCTTCCCAGGCACATTTCCTCTTCTTCCCCCAGAAATGTAAAGTCAGGTTGAAGGTTTTTGACACTGGGGAAGAAATCTCAGGCACGCAGTGGAAGTGGTCATAACCTGACTTCTGCAGTGCACGCTAAAAATAGCAGCCAAGCAAGGAGTGCTAGAGGGGTTAGCTTTGAAGGTGAGAAAGGCCACATTTAAATGAAGTATAGATTTTAATTTGACTGTTCTGTAAATTATGAGGGCATGCATACATAATTTGCATCAAATCTTAAAGGGTATAAACTCAGACTGTTATGAATGGACATGTCATTAAATCCTGGACTAACTTATTTAGGAAAAAAAACCAAAGCTAAAATATAGCCGTAACCGGCGATCATCAGGTTCCAAGCAGGTTGTATTTTTTAGCAACAGTATTTAAAACCTAAGGTCTGCTACACATTAGTTTTTAAAGCAGCACAATGTAACATTCTTGTTCCTTGTAGGAACACTGAAAAGGCCACAACCATGGCGACCATGAACCCAGTCCCAACAGCCAACCACAGGGCTTTTTGTTGTTGGTGGCAAAGTCGTGCGCTGTGATTCGCTGCTGGGACCAAGGCCATAGGATGAGGCCACATCTGCTCTCTGTTCAGTAATGACACCAAAAAAGAGCTGTTGAAGGCAATGTGGGCCCACTCAGGCTATGGATGGAGTGACATTGACATGGACAAATCTTGGTGTACCATCAAAATAATTTTACAAGCATTATTTTGAGGTGAAAATCTAACGTGCTGCTTTAAAATGTGCAGGACAGCTATGCTGTACTTCACTTATTTTTTTTACAAGAACAAGACCTCCCTGGCAAAGTTCAAACCCAGCACCTCCTGCTTTTCAATCACTCACCATAGCCACGACACTGAACAACTGCTTTTACTCTAACTTCACTCTAACTTTCTTAAATGATAAATGTTCAATTGAAAGGATTCCCAGCAGCAGTAGTACAGCATTTAAAAGTTTATGTACACATTGTTTTCAAATGCACAGAAGAGGTTTGTTGTACTTTAAAAGAATGACACATTACCGGAAGGAATGGAACACAGGCTGCCTGCATGACAGACAAGTGTCGTAACCCCTATGCCACACTACTGTTTTGGATGACACACTGACCTCCTCACACACTAATAAAATATTGCACTAACAAGATAAAATGGGTGATAGACATTTCATAAACATGATTTTTTTTTTAAACATTAACAGAATTGCGTGAAATCTGGTGGTTAGCTAAAGAATACTATTGTGATTGTTAGTCTGACATTTCATTAAATTTGAATCAGTACATCTGGAGTTAAATCCAAAACTACATGTCAAAGAGAAACTGTACAATTGATTGGCCTAGAAAATCAAAACAGATTGACATTTTTGGATAATTTTAACAACTTTTCATTGCCATTGTCCGTAATGATCTCTGCTTAATTTCAGGCAATTTGGATGAATGGCCTAGGGGGAGCTCATTTTGAGTTCACTTGCACTTTTTTGAAAATATGATGCAGAAAACTTATTTTTCACAGTTTGCCACCTTTGACAAAAAGTTGTGGAAGGTTTCAACGAATAGAATGATCAAAGAATTTTTAGTCGAGGCCCAGCCATTCTCAAGATATTTGCAAAAATGTAAAAGTGTTTATTATAGCGCCTGTTATGTATGAGGAAAGGAGTCGGAGTCTCTTCATGAAGGGAACCAACAACTAGCAACCAACCCACTTTTATTACCAGAACTCAGAACTATATATACAAGTGGCCATGCCCGCCTGACGTCACACTGTGGGCGGGTACGGCAGCACGCACACACACACACACACACACACACACACACACACACACACACACACACACACACACACACACACACACTCACAGGACACAACATTCCCCTCCCCCTTACAAAAGTGTAAGGCCACACACACAATCGAGACCCTCCCCAATTTAGGACCCGAATCATACACTAAGAGACTAACGGGGAAAAGTGCACAAGAATAGCCTAAGACATTCATCTCAAAAAAACAACTAAAATAGGATCATGTCTCAAAAATATAAAAAATAATCCCATATTATCCATACTCACATGCACACCAGCAGGATATATACATATTTACATCAAGGGTATTCATGTCACACCTATGCCCACTGGCAGCCAGCAGTAAAACCGGCCCGGGGACCTAGGGCAGCCCCAAATCATGCATGCCCCTGGCCTCCGAAGATAAGACCGGCTCGGAGGCCCCGGGCAGCCCCACGTCATTTGACCCCCTGGCCGCTGTCTGCCTCCGGGATCAAAAACAACCTCTCTTGCAATAATGTCCCTCTTCACCACTGACTGCCTCATTCCTCGGGACCCGCAGTGCTGCTGTCCGGCACACCATCCCTCTGTGCTTGTCGGTCTGCTCCTGGCCGCTTTCAACACCACCGTCATAGCTCTAAACACGCCAGCCCCCTGTGACCGACCTCCAGGGAGACCCGAAGCCTGCTCGTTGGCACCGTCCGTCCAGGGCGTATTGAGCTCCGGCACTGAGACTCTGCCTGACCTCTATGGTGCCCGGCACCTCCTCTCTGTCATCTGAGGCGCTCCGCTGCTCTGCCTCCATGCACAGTTGCCGTTGCTCACTCCCGGCGTTCACAGCATCACTTTCGCCGGCATCATCTGCCAATCCAGGCACCTTGCCGCTTGCTGCCCACCACCCTTGTCCCAGGCGCTCTACTGCGCTGTCTCTGTGCCCAGTCGTAGTTGCTCTGTCCCGGGGCTCTCAGTGTACCTCTCGTGGGCATCACTTTCCGACCCAGGCGCTTCGTTGCTGCTCCCAGCACCCTCGTCCCAGGCACTCTGCTGCGTCATCTCCATGCCCGGCTGCAGCCACTCTCCCCAGGGCCCCCAGCATCACTCCCATCGGCGTCACTCTCTGACCCAGGCGTCTCGTCGCTGCTCTCAGCAACCTCGTCCCAGGCACTCCGCTGTGTCATCTCCATGCCCAGCTGGTGCTGCTCTCTCCCGGGGTCCTCAGCCTGCACATTCCCGCACTCCTGCTGCCCAGCCTCCAGCGGCGGAGATGACTGCTGTCACTGCTCTCCCTCTCCGCTGTCGTCTCACACCATGCCGTCAAACTCACCAGCGCTACGGTCCTGTACCGTGCTACACTCCTTGGCTGGCCCGCCATCTGCAGTGACTGAGAACTCCACCACTTGTGGCACCAGTCCTACCTTGATGCCTATCTGGTAGCCTGGAACTCACTTTTGGCGTGCAGTTAGCTTTGTGGCTAACTTGCCCATAGACAATGAGTGGGCCATTAGCTTCCCCAAGCTAACTAGCCTAGCTCTATTTGATGCCAACACTCCCGCCACCCACAGCTTGGTGGTCCTCGTCTGCTCAACGAAGTGCTCGGCCAGCCACTCGACAGCGCACTGCTGCACTCCGTTTCACCCAACATACCAAGAATTCTTCAGTCTTCCGCGCCAAGATGGTGGGCCAGAAGTGCTTATCGTTGTCTCCCGTCGAGTCTACTAAAGCCCAGCGCCCCAATGTAATCCTCCACTTCAGCCACAGTATCACTGGCTCTTTCGTGTACTCCAGAAATGGTAGCAGGGATGGAGGCAGCCCATACGCTCCCATAATTTTCTTCTCATTGGCAAAATGTTATGTATGAGGAAAGGAGTTGGAGTCTTTTCATGCAAGGAACCAACAACAAGCAACCAACCCACTTTTATTATCAGAACTCAGAATTATATATACAAATGGCCGTGCCCGCCTGATGTCACACTGTGGGCGGGTACGGCAGCACACACACACACTACACAACAGTGCCACCTATACACATTGCCTTGGTTTTTTTTGCCTGAGTAGTGGGGAGAGTTTCTGATCAGACTGTAAAATTTCAAGTTTCCACGTATTACTGTTTTTGCTCCACATGCACTTTTAGCGGAGAAAAATAATAACACAGCAGGAAAAATAAGTATTGAACACGTCAACATTTTTCTCATCAAACATATTTCTGATGGAACCATTGACCTGAGATTTTCACCAGATATCAGTAACAACCCAAGTAATCCATACATACAAAGAAATCAAGGCAACTGTCTTCACAAAACAAGTTATATTTAATATAAAATTGAATGACACAGGGAATAAGTATTGAACACACTTGGTGAAATCCATTTAATATTTAGTAGAAAAGCCTCTGTTGGTAATAACAGCTTCCAGACGCCTCCTGTATGGAGAAACTAAGCACAGGCATTGCACAGGAGTGATTTTAGCCCATTCTTCCACACAAACTTTCTTCAAATCTTAAAGGTTCTGTGGGTGTCTTCTTTGAACTCTGATTTTCAGTTTGCCCCATAGATTTTCAATTGGATTCAGGTCAGGTGACTGACTTGGCCATTCTAGCAGCTTTATTTTCCTTCTCTGGAGCCAGTTGAGCGTTTCCTTGGCTGTGTGTTTAGGATCATTGTCTTGCTGAAATGTCCACTCTCATTTCACCTTCAGTATCTTGGCAATTATATGAAGTCTGCCTGTACCATCATCATCATCATCATCATAACAGTCTGTCATGGGCGACAATGACTGTTTCATTTAGGTCTGATCAGATTCCTCCACACAGCTCTGTCCTTAGCCTTCTGCTGCCAGGAACTCCTGTCTATGTCCAACTTCTCCAAGTTTCTTTTTACAGTGTCTTTAAATCTGAGCCTTGGTCTACCCTGATTGCGTTTGCCCTCGCATAACTGTGAGTAGAGTAACTGCCGAGGGAGACGCTGGTGGTCCATCCTCTCAACATGTCCGAGCCATCTCAGGTTCATCTGTATTGGCATGTCCTCCATTGATGGTAGACCAGCTCGTTTCAACACTTCTATGTTGGTTATCTTGTCTTTCCATGAGATGTTCATTATGGCTCGAAGGTGTCTCATCATGTACGCGTGGAGTTTCTTCACCTGCACTCTGTAGACAGTCCAAGTTTCAGCACCATACAATAGAGTAGCCAGTACTGTGGCTCTGTACACTTTGCATTTCACACGGATAGACACATGTCGATTGTTCCACAGTCTCTCCCTCAAGTTTCCAAACACAGCGCTTGCTCTTCCCATTCTGAGAGATAGTTCATCCTCCAGCCTAGCATTCTCTGAAACAGTACTCCCTAGGTACTTGAAAGTCTTGCACTTGATTAGTGGCTCTGTACCAATGCTGATCTCTTCTGGTAGTGATGTTGATAATTGGAACTTTGGTGGTTGATAAAGGCACTCTGCCTTCTTGATGTTGATTTGGAGGCTGAATTGGCTAGCTGCTCTTGCAAATTTCTCCACTAAAGATTGCATATCTTCCACGCTGTGTGCAACTAGAGCACTGTCCTCAGCAAAGGGCATTTCTCTTACTATCTTTATCGATGTCTTACTCTTGGCTTTAAACTGTGCCACACTGAACAAGTCTGCTTCTTTCCTTGTTTGAATGTATACTCCTTCTGAAGTGTCTTTGAAGGCCACCTCAAGCATGGCTGCCAGATATAGCGAGAAGAGCGTAGGTGCCAGCACGCACCCTTGTTTCACCCCGTTGCTTACTGAAAAGTCTTTAGATACTGAACCACGCATTGCCACGTTTGCTTGCATACCTGTATGGAGTGCCTCGATCAGGCTGACAAACTTCTCTGTACAACCATATTTCTTGAGTACCTGCCAAAGTCCTTGTCGCAAAACAGTATTGAAGGCTTTACTGAAGTCTATGAAGACTACATAAAGCGGCATGTTCTGTTCGATACACTTTTCTTGAACCTGTTTCAAGCAGAAAATCATGTCCATTGTGCTTCTTCCACTTCTAAAGCCGCACTGGGTTTCTGGTAGTACATTCTGCGAGATGTGTTCACTGAGTCTGTTAAGTAGTACATGTGAGAGAATCTTGCCAACAGTGGCTAGTAGTGATATACCTCGGTAATTTCCACAATCCTTCCTGTCACCTTTCTTGAGCAAAGGCACAATACTTGCATCCTTCCAGTCTTGAGGTACTTTCTGGGCATCCCATATCTCTTAGATGAGCTTGTGCAGGCAGTTGGTCAGCTGAACACCACCAAATTTCCACATTTCTGCTGGAATTCCATCCCTTCCTGGAGCTTTACCATCCTGTGTTGTCCTGATAGCTGCCATTAGTTCATCAAAATTTGGTGGTTCATCCAGACTTGATACAGCTGGTCGCTGCACTAGAGCTTCTTTAGCCTCTTCAGTGAGATCTCCAGGGTTGTTTAGTAGTTGGTCAAAGTGGTCTGCAAATCTGTACAGGATCTTGTCTTTCTCTTGCAAAACCGTTTCACCATCCATAGCCTTTAGTTGGATCAATCCTCTTGGTTTAGGACCATAGATTTCTCTCAAACCTGTGAAGAATGTTTTCATGTCCTTCCTGTCTGCTGCAGTTTGAAGTTTCTCCGCTTTTTCATCCCACCAGTTGGACTTCATCTCTCTGGTGTACTTCTGTAGCTCACTCTGAGCCTCTGAGTATTTCTTCTTCTTCGACCTTATGTTACACTGTAGGTTTTCCTGCCTAGCTGTATTCCTCGCTTCTAGTAGTTTCTTCAGGTGTTCATCATGCTCATCAAACCAATCTTGATGTTTCCTCTCAGGGTAGCCTAATACATCACTCGTAGTCTGATACACCGTATCCTTCAGTGTTGCCCATTTCTCTTCTATGTCATTCTCTGAGTTGTTGCTGTCCCAGTCTTTCAAGTTTTCATCCATTTCCTGTGCAAGTTCTTCCTGCTTCTTTTGGCCTTTCAGTTCACTTGTGTTTAGCTTCCGTGGTGGCTTCGTACCCGTCCTGCAGTGCTGTTTTCGTCTGCAAATCCTTAATCTAGATCTCAGCATAACATGATCAGTGCCACAGTCCGCGCCTCTCGTTGCTCTGGTGTCCAATACATCCCTTCTGTCTCTCTGCCTGACTATGATGTAGTCTAATAAGTGCCAGTGCTTGGATCTTGGGTGCATCCATGTCTTCTTGTGTGTGTCCTTGTGCTTAAATAGAGTGTTGGTTATCACAAGGTTGTACTCTGAACATAGTGCAAGTAGAAGTTCTCCATTAGCATTGCACTTGCCTACTCCATGACTGCCTAGCACTCCTTTCCATTTCTCGGTGTCCGAACCAACTCTGGCATTAAAATCTCCAACGAGTATCAGCCTGTCATCAGTCAGTACACGCCTGATAGTCTCACGTAAATCACTGTAGAACTCTTCCTTCACCTCCTCTGTGTTGGTCATTGTTGGGGCATATACATTGATGAGTGTGGCATACCAACAGAGATACCAACAGACTTGACAAGATTATCAAGAGGGCTGGCTCTGTAATTGGTCTCAGACCGGAGACCTTTGAGACAGTGGTGGAGAGGAGAACACTAAATAAACTGCGATCCATCATGAACAATCCTGATCACCCCCTCCACCACACACTAGATAGGCAGCGAAGCACTTTCTCCAGTAGACTACTACAGCTTTGTTGTCGAACGGCCAGGTACAGGAAATCTTTCCTGCCACATGCAATTTCACTGTACAATAACTCATTATGATGTTGTATTCTGGTCATAGCTATGCTGCCACACTGCACCTTACAGACTAACTGGTACCTCACATTTCACTCTGCTCTTGATAGTCCTTCTTTGTGCAATGGGATGATTCATGTGTTTATACGGGTCATCATCATATATTAAGCTATGATGTATATACAGTAGGTTCTATAGTCGTGTTAGTTTCTTTTTTACTTTCCATGGGTAATCCCTTTGTCTGTCGTGTGTGTTTCTGTTGCTTGGCTGTCAACTGTCATGCTGCTGTTACACTGTAATTTCCCAGTTTGGGATCAATAAAGTATATCTATCTATCATCTATCTATACATCTTCCGCTGTAGTGGGAGTCTCAGAGTCATTATCCTGTCGTTGATTGGCACCGGTTCCTCATCAAGCATTGCTGCTATCTTCTTCTATCTGCAAAGCCCACTCCTGCTTCTCTCCTTTCTTGAGTTGATCTCCCACTCCAAAAGAAGATGTACCCATGGTCTTCCAAGCTGTCATATCCAGGCAATCTTGTTTCACTAAGTGCAGCTATGACTACATTGTACCTGTTCATTTCCAGGGCCACAAGCGCAGTCTGTCTTTCTGGGCGCTGTGATGTTGTTCTGTCCAACAGAGTGCGTACATTCCATTCTGCTACACACAAGGTTGCTGTTTTCCTCTTCTTTTGTCTCCCTGCTCCTAGCTTACTTTTCGCTGCCTGTCGGAGTGTGAACAGATCAGCGCGGACCTTGTAAGCCCGGGCGGCGTCCGAGCCGGTATGAGTTGCTTTCTGATTGACCATTTCATGAAACTGCTTGCAAAGTATTTGAGTACTGCTAGCTTTTGCTGGACTAGCAGCACATTCTTGGCAGATAAAGGTAATATCAGTGGCAAGGACAAGCCAAGACAAACTGACTCCAGTATGTGTTCCATTGACTGACCAGATGATAGGTTTGTTTATCTCTGCTCTTTGTGCAGTGCATGTCACAATGCACCAACTGGCACAGTCCACCACAGACCTTGCGACAGATGTGGTAATCTGCCAGGATGTCCAGTCTCACCCTGTGTAACTGGGAGTGGTCCACCACAGACCTGTGACAGATATTGTTTTTAGTTCTGCCAGGATGCCCTGTTTCACCCTCCACGCCCTCGGAAGGGTGGGGATGCCGGCTGAGTCGCCGACGGCCCGACCCATGAGACAGGTAGTACCGGTTTTAATGGTTATCCGGTAGCAAGCAAACCAATGCCTGACCTGACAAAAAAAAAAGGGGGGGGATGTAAGTCTCAGTTAAAAGCTGCCAATTTCTGACCAAAAAAGTGCAATTTTATGGGTAAAAAGCTGCAACTTTAGCAAAAAGACAAAAAAAAGGTGTAAATTTCCAACTGTTTACAACCTAAAAACGCTGCAGAGCTAAGATTTGAGTAAAATGCTGCAAGTTTAAGCTTTTTTTTTTTAAACTGCAAATTCAAGAGTAAGAAAAGTTCTAAATTCATGAGGAAAGAGCTGCAAAATTATGAATAATAAAAAGCTGTAAATTTTCAAGTAAGAAGCTGCACATTTCTGAGTAAAATGGCTGTAACTCTGCAGGAAAATCCTGCAAATTTATGAGAAAAATCCTCACATTTATAAAAGAATGTTTCTAATTTACATGAAAAAGGATGTGATAAATTGGCGTGTGTTGGCCATTTTTTTTTAAGACAGCCGTGAGGAGGAACTAAGCGGTTGTGTTCGGAGGTGTTAAATTCTGCAAATCTGCATTAATCAGCAGGGAAAAGGAGAAGACGAGGAATAGGTGATCCCCAGCAGCAGAAATAATCCAGTTAAGCCAGGAAGAGTAAACACATGAGACCCCATGACACCCAACAGATCACCCCCATGACATCAATGGGAACAGCTGGGACAAACTTTACACCTCTGTCGATTTACATGTTCCCTTCTGAGGACAATTCAAACAGAGCTGCTGCTGAGATGGAAACCAAGGGGTTAAAGGGTGATGTGGCTTTATCAGCAGCACTGACCCCCCACCCCCCAACTGACCTGCTGGACAGGAACTAACAACTCCTCAGGCCTGTTAACACAATTTTAACAACAAAAGGACATGCAAAAGAACGAAGATTCCCTTTGATTTAACAGGATAACAGCGTGAATTTTCTGGTCTGTGAATGAACAGAGCTGCCATGAGTGTTTCACGGAGTCACTTAATGAATTATAGTGGTTAATCTAAGTCACAATTTCAGGAAACAAACTTCAGGGGAAACTTAAACCCATGATACATTGTTTTAAATTTTGCTGATTTTTCTTTTTTTTGCCTGTACCACATGCTGAAAAACACCCCCACACCATGACGGGATGTGCAGTGCCATTTCTCCTTCAAACATGCTGTGTGTTGTGGCATCCAAAAAGTTCAATTTTGGTTTCATCTGACCAGACTACATTCTCCCAGTATTTTACTGGCTTGCTCAAATGTTGTGCAACAAACTTTAAACAAGCTTCAACATGTTTTTCCTTCAGCAATGGAGTCTTGCGTGGTGAACGGGCATACAGCCCATGTCGGTTGAGTGCATTACTTATTGTTTTCTTTGAAACAGCAGTACCTGCTAACTCCAGGTCTTTCTGGAGCGCTCCACGAGTGGTCTTTGGCTCTTGGATAACTTCTGATTATTCTTTTGACTTCTCTGTCATAAATCTTTCAAGGAGCTCCTGTCGTGTCCGGTTTATGGTAAAATGATGTTCTTTCCACTTCCGAATGATGGCTCCAACAGTGCTCACTGAAACATTCAGCAGCATAGAAATGCACCTGTAACCAGTGCCATCATTATATTTTGCAACAATAAGGTTGCGAAGGTCTAGAGAGAGCTCTTTGCTTGTACCCATCATGAATTCTTTGCGGTGTGACAAACTGATACTCACAGACCTTTTTAAAGGTCAGCTGAAATTAATTTGCACTGATGGGGGATGGGATGGCTTCCTAAATTCTGATTATTTTATTTATTTATTTATTTAAAAAGGACAGTGCACATTAATGAACATTAGTAAAAAACATACACTACCGTTCATACGTTTGGGGTAACTTAGAAATTTCCTTATTTTTGAAAGAAAAGCACTTTTTTTCAATGAAGATAACTTTAAACTAATCAGAAATACACTCTATACATTGCTAATGTGGTAAATGACTATTCTAGTTGCAAATGTCTGGTTTTTGGTGCAATATCTACATAGGTGTATAGAGGCCCATTTCCAGCAACTATCACTCCAGTGTTCTAATGGTACAATGTGTTTGCTCATTGCGTCAGAAGGCTAATGGATGATTAGAAAACCCTTGTGCAATCATATTAGCTCTGCAATGCTGTAATTGCTGCAAATGGAGGATTCTTTGACGAAAGCAAAGTTTGAAGGAAAAAATTATTATTTCAAATACAAATCATTATTTCTAACCTTGTCAATGTCTTGACTATATTTTCTATTCATTTTACAACTCATGGTGGTAAATAAGTGTGACTTTTCATGGAAAACACAAAATAATTGTCTGGGTGACCCCAAACTTTTGAACGGTAGTGTACGTAAATGTGCCGAAGTTAGCAGAAGCTAATTTTCACGCGTGGTCCGCTTGGCTGGTGAAAAGACAAAAATACATGACATGTGAGAACAGTGATTTAAACAACAACACAAGACAGGGAATACACATTCTGACAAATGATACAAATGACACACATTCAAAAATGAGCATGTAAATAATTCTTTTCAGAAGGGTTGGTCTACTCCTGCCGCCTGGAGAAGACCGAACCCTCGGGAACCAATCAATCGGTAAAAGAGAAAACAAACATTTTAATAAAAGATACATTCAATACAACAATTTCAGCTGGTTTCTTGGCTTTCTATGCAGTTTTGCACCTCTTTTCTTCATGTGTTCAATACTTGTTTCCTGTGTCATTCCACTTTATTAAATATAACTTGTTTAGTGAAGACAGTTACCTTGATTTTGATTGTATGGATTACTTGGGTTGTCACTGATATCTGGTGAAAATCTCACGTCAATGACTCCATCAGAAATATGTTTAATGGGAAATATGTTGACGTGTGTGGCGTAACCCCCACAGCAGACTGGGTCAGGCACAGCGCTCGACTACAGCAATTAACAGGACAGTGAGATGTGGGTGTTGAGATCAATAGGCAGCCTTTCTGTGTCTAGTTCAGGCGCCAGTATCCTGGGGATATGTATGACTCAAATGCAAACATTCATGCTTCCTGCTCTCATTGTGGTACGAATGTCACATGCCGCCCTGCAATGTCTTTGATGTTAACATGCCTTTGATGTTTTGTTTGTAGCTGGGTCTTTAAGTGGCTGAATATGATATGTTCACTCTCTTGTCTCTTCAACTGCTGCTGCTGACACACACATCTTGTGTCTCTTGCTGGAGAGCCTGAGGACCCCGCTCCGGTCTGCTCACACTTGGGCTGGGGTGGAGATCCTATGATGGTGGTGTGATTTAATAAACCTGCTTAAAACCTCACTTCGCTGCCTTTATTTTATCATCCGCTTCACTGGTGACCCGACGCTGAAAAAAACACGCTGCCGGCGAACGCAGCACCCAGCGGTGATGCTCCGACGACAAGCGAACGCAGCAGCTGCCTTCTGCTTCAGTGAACTCTCAGGACATCACCCACGACCGGGAAAGCCGCAGCAAACTCCATGGTGGGATCTGCACGCCTAGAACGGCACATCCACGCTGGACCGGCCGCGCACACAGCTCCTCCACACGAGATCGCATGCACCTCGTCCCCTCTCCACGACGGCGACCTCCATGGCCGACGGAGAATGCAGCGCGTGGACCTGAACGCACCATGGCCGAGCGAGTGACAAAGATCGTCTCCTCCCTCTCACCGCTCCAACGCATCTGCACGAGCTCGAGGGACAAAGATCGTCTACTTCCTCTCACCGCTCCAACACATTGAACAGGGATGATTAAGCTCCCTGACCCTGTCTCCTCTCCAGCTAGCCCAACAACGCACAGAGCCCCAGCACACGCACCGGGGAGTTACGAGGACGGCGCACCACGCACGGGACAAATACGGCTCCACAGACTGCCAGCATCCTTCGCCGCTGCACACAGAGCCTTCAGGGCTGCCCTCACACCTGAAGCACGCACGCAGCATGCACGAAGGATTTGCTAGTGGTCTCAGCCACGGCGCACAAGGGAAATTCAGCAGTTTGCGGTTTCCGAGAGCTTTAAGGTTGTGCCTGCACCTAAAGTCAACACGCCAGTCCCTCTGCTTTTATTACAGCCGCCACGCAGCCTCGTCTTTTCTTCACGGCCGCTATTAATCCTTGCAGGACTTAATCGCGAGAGGAGCCAGTGACTAATTTTTCTTCTTGTGATCTCCGCAAGTTCAACGGGACAGCCCCTCGACATCGCGGAACAACAAGCAATTTTTGCGCGTCCCGGACGATTTCACCGTCCCCAGCCGGCATTTACTACCCCCACCCCCCGCCACCTTCGCCTGCACAGAACTTTTCCCTGCTCGCTGCCAAAGCTTAACTATCGAGGTCTCGGCCCCCTGCCGAGCCCTCTGGGGGGGAGCGGTGTGGCGTAACCCCCACAGCAGACTGGGTCAGGCACAGCACTCGACTAGAGCAATTAACAGGACAGTGAGATGTGGGTGTTGAGATCAATAGGCAGCCTTTCTGTGTCTAGTTCAGGCGCCAATATCCTGGGGATATGTATGACTCAAATGCAAACATTCATGCTTCCTGCTCTCATTGTGGTACGAATGTCACATGCCGCCCTGCAATGTCTTTGATGTTAACATGCCTTTGATGTATTGTTTGTAGCTGGATATTTAAGTGGCTGAATATGATATGTTCACTCTCTTGTCTCTTCAACTGCTGCTGCTGACACACACATCTTGTGTCTCTTGCTGGAGAGCCTGAGGACCCCGCTCCAGTCTGCTCACACTTGGGCTGGGGCGGAGTTCCTATGATAGCGGTGTGATTTAATAAACCTGCTTAAAACCTCACTTCGCTGCCTTTATTTTATCATCCGCTTCAACGTGTTCAATACTTGTTTTCCCTGCTGTAATAATAAGAATCAGAACAGAAACAATAGGCTTCCCGCTGCACAACTGCTTGGAACCCTAATAATTTCTCAAAGAAGGTGGGCACTGTCTTTCAATAGTCACTGGATCAGTGCTGGAGTAGAAATTAATCTATTACACATCACTTACGCTACTTAAAAAATAATCCCTTACATTAATTACTCACTGCTGAAACTAATTAGTTATATTACTAGTTCTATTATTTTTGGATTACTCTGTAACGTCACCTGAGATGTAATGCAACTTAATAGCCAATTCACAATATAAAGTTAATGATAATGCTATACAACTAGCATACCTCATACTGAAGAATGGCAGGGGTGCCAGAGCTAATACCAAAATAATAGATAATAACTTGTAGAAGAGTACACAGCAAGCTTTGAAAAGTGTAACGGTACACAGTATGTTTTGCGTACTCTCTGAGTAAAACTGCAAACTGACATTACAACGGAGCTGTCAACACATCCGGGTGCTTGGTGGGTGGCGCTCCAGCTGGCGACGTTTGCAGGTACTAAAAACTGGCAGTTTATCGTTGAAATCACACAGTGGTGTGAAAAAGTGTTTGCCCCCTTCCTGATTTCTCATTTTTTTGTTTGTTTCTTTCACTTAAATGTTTCAGATCATCAAACAAATTTAAATATTAGACAAAGATAACACAAGTTAACACAAAATGCAGTTTTTAAATAAAGGTGTTTATTATTAAGGGGAAAAACAAATCCAAACCTACATGACCCTGTGTGAAAAAGTGACTGCCCCCTAAACGTAATAACTGGTTGGGCCATCCTTAGCAGCAACAACTGCAATCAAGCGTTTGTGATAACTGGCAATAAGTCTTTTACAGCACTATGGAGGAATTTTGGCCCACTCATCTTTGCAGAATTGTTGTAATTCAGCCACACTGGAGGGTTTTCGAGCATGAACCGCCTTTTTAAGGTCATGCCACAGCATCTCAATCAGATTCAGGTCAGGACTTTGACTAGGCCACTCCGAAGTCTTCATTTTATTTTTCTAAGCCATTCAGAGGTGAACTTGCTGGTGTGTTTTGGATCATTGTCCTGCTGCAGAACCCAAGTGTGCTTCGGCTTGAGGTCACGAACAGACGGTCAAACATTCTCCTTCAGGACTTTTTGGTAGACAGCAGAATTCATGGTTCCATTTACTACAGCAAGTTTTCCAGGTCCTGAAGCAGCAAAACAACCCCAGACCATCACATTACCACCATCATATTTTACTGTTGGTATGATATTCCTTTTCTGAAATGCTGTGTTACTTTTACGCCGGATGTAATGGGACACACACCTTCCAAAAGGTTCAACTTTTGTCTTGTCAGTCCACAGAGTATTTTCCCAAAAGTCCTGGGGATCATCAAGATGTTTTCTGGCAAAACTGAGATGAGCCTTTATGTTCCTCTTGCTCAGCAGTGGTTTTTGTCATGGAACTGTGCCATTTTTGCCCAGTCTCTTTCTTATACTTACGTTACTGGGAAAGGTAGATGAGCTAGCGGCTATCTCCCGCTACGATAGCATATACCGGGAATGCTCTCTCCTTTTGTTTACCGAGACGTAGCTATCTGAACTAGCAGCAGATGCTAACATTGAGCTGGAGGGTTTCCACGCGATACGGGCAGACCGAACACCAGACAGTGGCAAAGCAAGGGTCGGTGGAGTGATAATTATAGCCTCTTTTCCACTGGCCCAGCACACCTCGGTACGGCTCGATTCACTTCAGTACGGCTCGGAATGCTTCTGTCTCCATTAGCACGGTGTTTGGCATGGGTGTTGCGCTGGGGTGGGTGGGTTTATAACAGCGAGGCAGTGCCACACTCCCGTGACGTAACGCACGCGACCCAAGCAAAACATTTTTTTTCCCAAAACTTTATTGAGAAGACCCAAGCAAAACATAACACATAGCTGTACAAGGCCACTCCTCGGTCTGTGGCTTTTTTCACCGTAAACGCCAAAAAGGACCGCCAGACAAGGGTACAGGCAGCGAGATGAAATATGAATGAATATTTCAATTTAATACTATCCCACTTGTACTTACAAAAACGTGTGAATATTCATAAAAAGCACACACATGAAAGGTAGCACCTCAAGCAGTGGGTCACAGCGGTTTTTGGCAACAGCAACACAATTGTGTATCCTTTGCCAATCTGTCTGCTGCTATTTAATGTTTAACAGTTAAGGGACGGATGATTATATGCTCCAAAACTGGAGAAATTCTCTGATAAAAAAGCTGCAACAACACAAGTCACTTTTTTTTTCCCACAATATCTTTATTGAACCTTTTTTTTTTTTTAACAAACATGATACAAACAATCAAACACTAACACTAAAGTACTACAAAAAAAAAAAAAAATGCACTAAAAACACCAACAACCACCAACAAAATCAAGTCTTCAACAATGCTCCTCTGTTTAGTCTAGACAATCCAATACATAAGTATACATATTATGTTCACCAGTTTGGAATTTACAAGGTCCACACACATCATTCACCTTCTTCTTCAAGAGTTATGTTTAAATTTTTTACATAATCAATAAAAGGTCTCCATATATTCTCAAACACAATTTCCTTTGATTTCAGTATATATGTTATTCTTTCTAATGGAAGGTTTGTTAACATCTGTCTTAACCACTGAGTCACATCTGGTCTATGAGTCTTTTTCCATAATAGTGCAATACATTTTTTGGCATTAAGCAAACTGAGGTCTATGAATGTTCTTTCACTTTTATTAAAATTATGCTTTTCTGGGTACAGACCCAACAAAAACAGTTTAGGATTCAATATGATTTGTTATGAGATTATTTTTTCAATTGTTACCCTCACCTCTTCCCAAAACATTCTTATTAATCTACATTCCCATAAACAATGAAATAGGGTTCCTTTACTTTCCATGCATTTTGTGCATGTATCTGGTATATTTTTGTTATATCTATTTAACTCCTCCGGTGTAACATACATCCGCATTAACCATTTGAAATGTATCAATTTAAGGCGTGCATTTATTGATTTGGTTTGAGCTTCTGTACAAGCCAATTCCCATTGTTCCTCTGAAATTTCAATTTGCAGATCTTCTTTCCAGTAGTTTAATCTTTTCAGTGAATTTTCACTTGAAGATAGTGTCAATGAGTTATAAAACTCTGAAATAATACCCTTTCTTTTACTATCTTTCATCATCATTTTTTCCAAGGATGAATAAATAGGTCGAGTGAGAGCTTTATTTTGATTTGATCGAATAAAGTTTCTAAGTTGAAGATATTTAAAAAAATGTGTTCTATTGAGATTAAATTTGATCCTCAGCTCTTCAAAAGACATTATGTTATCTGCACATGGCAAATATAAATCCTGAATCTTTTGTATCCCTTTTAAATTCCATACTTTAAATACAGCGTCCGCTCTCCCTGGTTTAAAATATTGATTACCCCATATTGGACTAAATTGTGACAATAACTGTGGTTCTTTTAAATAGTTTTTAGCTTCACACCATATTTTGATCATATGCTTTACAAATGGATTTTTAACTTGTTTTTGTAATTTTTTTGCCGAATCTGAGTATATGAATATGGGAAGAGGTAAAGGTAAATTGTATGATTCCATTTCAGTCCAGTGAGGGAGATCATTTGATGAAAAATAATATGTCATAGACCTTAGTTGTGCCGACCAATAATACAACATAAAATTTGGACATTTCAGACCTCCACGATCAAATGGTAAATATAATAAAGACAAACGTAATCTAGCCCTCCTGTTGTTCCATATAAATTCCACTAACTTTTTTTTTATTCTTGAGAATAGATCTAAAGGTGGTGATAAGGGAATGTATTGAAATAAATAAAGTATTTTAGGTAAAATATTACTTTTAAGTATATTGATTCTCCCGATCATCGACATTGGTAGTGACATCCATCTCTGAGTTAACTCATTGATATCTGACATTAAGGCTTCATAGTTGACACTGGCGACTGATTCTAGCTTAGGCACAATTTGGATTCCTAAATATTTAAACTGATTTACAACATTGAATTGATTTACCTCAGGGGCTGGGTAATTTCTCTGGGTCTCACACAAGTCACTTTTGGTTTGAATTAACTGCCAAATGACCTAGAAATAATGAGCTGAAACTTGTTTTTATTCGTATTAAATAATGAGACAGTGGCACACTGGCCAACACCAAATTGTATTATTTTTTACATCCTAGGGCATTTTGGATGTACTGAATAAAAAAAATTCATGTTTTTCACCTTCAGGTCAACGTTTGGAACAACAGTATTATTATTTTCCGTTTAGATGATGCTACACTCCTTCTAAAGTATTGTAATTCTCTGAATTTGGAATGCCGATAGAACATTCAATTTACATATACTTACTTTTTTTACCTACTTTGACTTGTAAGCTTGATCAGTCTCTCCTGCTGCATTTTAAAGTCCAACTGTGCAACTTCTTATAAGTTAACATAAAAAATTTACCCAAAGTTTAGAACTGTATCATGTGGTGCTAATTTTTTATGATATTTCAATAAAAAGAACAGAAAGCTTACAAAAACATTTGTTTTTTGGTCTAGTTAAAAATTACATTACCTTTACAATGGTTGACCCCTGACAGGATGATCAGCATCATTTTCATCAGACTAGGCAATGGAATTTCTATGTAATTATACTGTTTTATAATTCAGTGTTATAACAGACAAACCACACTTTCCAAAACAATTCCATTTTATTATATACAAAATATTAAAATAAAAAAAACTTTGCAACACAACATGAAGGTTAATCGACATTTTATACACGCCGACCACTGAGTGCCTCTACACCAGCTTCCCAAACTGGGTCAGGAAGGCTCGGTTGAATGAAGCCGTCTCTGCCAGCTCCAGGGAACTACCCTCGCGTTTTCTGCAACCTCATTTAAATGTTGCAAATATTTATCATTGAATACATTTTGCGCCTGGTGGCGGGACAGATTCACATTGGAGAATCTGGGCGTGCTGGCGCGGCGGACGCGTGGGATGATTCTACAAGGAAAATGCATACAATAAAATACAGCACGAAAGTACAAGATATACAGAAAAGACAATAGTTTTTAACAAGATTACATAAGCTTATTTCAGCGTATTGTTCACATGAATAATTAAAAGAAAAGCGAGTCCGCAGTGTGCTGCGATAAAGCAGTGATCATCATCCACAAATGAACAGCTTTTTTATTGCATAAATAAACTGAGCATCTTACCGAATATATTTGCGAAAAAACGCACACAAAAAAAAAAATTAAAACTCACCGTTAAAGGACTCCGATGTCGAGACCTCCCGGTATATTTTTTCATTCCGGGTGGCTCCGTCTGACTCGCGCTGGATACGTTCGTCTGACAATGCAGTGAGCAGACACTGCACCTCCTTACTGGTCCATGGAACACCCTTATTACGCGAAGCCATTTTTGATAGAGAATAAATGAAAATAGCACAGCAATACACTGAAAATAAACTGCCAACAGTGGTTGCGTGCTGAGTAATGGCGGTGGTGAAGATTCTTTTTTTTTTTTTTTCAAAAACTTTATTGAGAAGGTCGTGAAGATTCGGCAGAAGAGGAGGAGGAGAGGGGCGGTTACAACCTGACCAATCAGCGCCGTTACGACCTGACCAATCAGCGGCGACCAGTCTGTTAACATCACAACACGGCCCAGCTCAGCACTGCTGTATCCTGCCCTTGAGCGGGGCTGAGAATCGCGGCTGTTAAACCGTGTTGGGGCTTGTGGAAAAGCGTACAAAGCATGCTGAGCCGTCCCGTGTCGCGCTAAAGCGTGCTAGTGGAAAAGGGCCTTATGTTAACAACAACTGGTGCAGACCGGGACATATCACTGTTAAACAACGACACTGCAGCAAAGACATTGAGTTGCTAGCTGTTAGCATGCGGCCTACATATCTCCCGAGGGAATACTCACACGTGATTTGCATTGTTGTTTATGCAAATCCGACGGCGAACGCTGGGACAGCGCGTGACATCATCCATTCAGTAACCGGCAGGCTGCAGACAGAACACCCAGATGCTCTGCTCCTCATCTCAGGCGATTTCAATCATGTTTCACTGTCTCCCATTCTACCCATGTTTACCCAGTATGTCACATGCCACACTAGAGACAATAAAATACTGGACTTATTCTACGCAAACACTAAGGAGGCGTACACCTCATTACAACTCCCCCCACTCGGGAGATCGGATCACAACTTGGTTCATCTCCGGGCGGTGTACAAACCCCTAGTGCACAGACAACCTCCAGCCATGCGCACAGTGAAGTTATGGTCTGAGGAGGCAATGGACACTCTAAAGGGCTGTTTTGAAACCACCGCCTGGGAGCAGCTCTGCGATCCACATGGTGAGGACATCGATGGCCTCACTCACACCATCACAGACTACATCAGCTTCTGTGTGGACAACACCGTTCCCACCAAGACCATACAGTGTTGCTCAAACAACAAACCCTGGATCAACCCTGAGATAAAAACACTTCTGAGAGAGAAGAAGAGGATCTTCAGGTCGGGGAACAGGGAGATGCTGAAGTCTGTACAGAGGGAGCTGAGGAGAAAGATCAGAGAAGGCAAGGACACCTTCAGGAAGAAGATGGAGGACAAGCTGCAACAAAGCGACATCAGCGGGGTCTGGAGAAACCTTAAAACCATCTCTGGGCTCCAGAATACCTCCCCCCAGGCCACGGGGGGCAGGGAGTGGGCGAACAATCTGAACCTGTTTTTCAATAGGTTTGACCAACCGCTCTCCCCCCTGACTGCACAACAACCACTGCTGCCTCTAAAGACATCAAGTCCTGCTGCCCACTCCCCACTCCACCAACATCCCCCCACTCCCAACACACATCCCCCCACCCTGACCCTGACTAAGACCCAGGTGAGGACGGAGCTGAGGAAGATCAAGGCGAGGAAGGCGTCGGGACCGGACGGCATCAGCGCAAAGCTCCTCAAGTCCTGTGCAGACCAGCTGTGTGGGATTGTGGAGTGCATCTTCAACCTGAGCCTGAAGCTGGGGAGGGTACCACAGCTGTGGAAAACATCTTGTGTGGTACCTGTACCAAAGACTTCCCGCCCCAAAGACCTGAACAGCTACAGACCAGTGGCCTTGACGTCCCACATGATGAAGACCCTGGAGAGACTGCTCCTTGCTCACCTCCGCCCCCTGGTGGGACCAGCGATGGATCCACTCCAGTTCGCCTACCAGCATGGCATTGGGGTGGAGGATGCGGTGATCTTCCTCCTTCACCGCTCTCTATCCCACCTGGAGAAGCCCGGGAATGCGGTGAGGATCATGTTCTTTGACTTCTCCAGTGCTTTCAACACCATTCAACCGATGATCCTGAAGGACAAGCTGCTGTGCGCAGGGGTGGACCAGCACCTGTCATCGTGGATCCTGGACTACCTCACTAACCGGCCACAGTTTGTGAGAATCCGGGACTGTGTGTCCGACACGATCATCGGTAGCACGGGACCCCCAGGGAACGGTTTTGGCTCCCTTCCTGTTCACCCTTTATACTGCGGACTTCTCACACAACACAACACACTGCCATCTACAGAAGTTCTCTGATGACTCTGCGATCGTTGGCCTCATCTCCAATGGAGATGAAGTTGAGTACAGAGGGCTTATCCAGGACTTCGTGGACTGGTGCCATCGGAACTGCCTCCAGATCAACGCGAGGAAAACTAAGGAGCTGGTGGTGGACTGCCGCAGGCAAGGACAACCCCTCACAGCACCAGTAAACATACAGGGAACAGACATCGAGATGGTGACATCCTATAAGTACCTGGGTGTTCATATGAACAATAAACTAGACTGGTCACACAATACTGACGCACTCTACAAGAAGGGACAGCGCAGGCTGTTCCTACTGAGGAGACTCAGGTCTTTTGGTGTACAAGGGGCGCTGCTGAAGACATTCTATGACACGGTGGTGGCATCAGCCATCACTTTTGGAGTGGTCTGCTGGGGCAGTGGCATTACTGCAGCCGATAGGAAGAGACTGAACAAACTGATCAAGAGAGCTAGCTCTGTCCTGGGGCAGCGCCTTGACCCAGTGGAGGAGATAGGAGAGAGAAGGACGATGGCTAAACTGTCATCTCTGCTGGAGTCTGAATTCCACCCTATGCAGGACATACTGAATGCACTGAGGAGCTCATTTAGCAGCAGACTACATCATCCTAGGTGCACAACCGAGAGGTTTCGCAGGTCCTTCCTACCAACGGCTGTCAGACTGTATAACCTAAGCAGGGCTGCTTGCAGAGATAGCAAAAAGACGTGACAACCTAATAGTTTTGAATGAAAAAGACACAATAGACTTACACAACGGTCCCCTCCAGTATACAACTAGGAAAATACCGGTAGCTACGGAGGGTGACAATATGTATGGGTACATAATCGTACCATGTAGGATAGCTAAGTAGACGGTTATGCTGTTTCATTCCATCTAGCAACAATGCTCTGCACTGGGTGTGTTTTTTATTTACATATTTATTCATCTAGCTACGGTGCTCCGCACTGTGTGTTTATATATTTGCATATTTGTTCCATCTAGCTACAATGCTCCACACTGTGTGTGTTTATATATTTGCATGTTTGTTCCATCTAGCTGCAATGCTCCATACTGTGTGTGTTTATATATTCATATATTTATTCCATCTTGCTACAACGCTCCACACTGTGTGTGTGTTTATATATTCACATATTTATTCCATCTAGCTACAATGCTCTGCACTGTGTGTTTATATGTTCATATATTTAGTCCATCTAGCTACAATGCTCCGCACTGTGTGTTTATATGTTCATATATTTAGTCCATCTAGCTACAATGCTCTGCACTGTGTGTTTATATATCTATATATTTATTCCATCTAGCTGCAATGCATCATTGTGTGTCTATATATTTATGTTTATATGTACATATGTATACTCGCTGCTCTTGGTTTTTTTTCTTGCCTTCTGATTGTTGCTCTGAGTGTTGCTATCCCTGTGCTGTTGCAATCCTGGAATTTCCCCATTGTGGGACTAATAAAGGCTTATCTTATCTTATCTTATCTTATAGTGGAGTCATGAACACTGACCTTAACTGAAGCAAGTGAGGTCTGCAGTTCTTTGGATGTTGTTGTGGGGTCATTTGTGACTTCTTGGATCGTCGATCGATTTGTGACTTCTTGGATTGTCGCTGCGCTCTTGGGGTAATTTTGGTCGGCCGGCCACTCCTGGGAAGTTTCACCACTGTTCCATGTTTTTGTCATTTGTAGATAATGGCTCTCACTGTGGTTCACTGGAATCCCAAAGCTTTAGAAATGGCTTTATAACCTTTTCCAGACTGATAGATCTCAATTACTTTGTATCTCCTTTTTTCCTGAATTTCTTTAGATTGCAGCTTGATGTCTAGCTTTTGAGGATCTTTTAGTCTACTTCACTTTGCCAGGCAGGTCCTATTTAAGTGATTTCTTGATTGAGAACATATGTGGCAGTAATCAGGCCTGGGTGTGGCTAGAGAAACTGAACTCAGCTTTCCAAAGATGTGATAAACCACAGTTAATTTATGTTTTAACAGGGGGATAAATCACTTTTTCACACAGGGCCATGTAGGTTTGGATTTTTTTTCACCCCTTAATAATAAACACCTTACTTTAAAAACTGCATTTTGTGTTTACTTGTGTTATCTTTGTCTAATATTTAAATTTGTTTGATGATCTGAAACATTTAAGTGTGACAAACATACAAAAAAATGAGAAATCAGGAAGGGGGCAAACACTTTTTCACACCACTGCGTGTCATATCAATATTATGATGAGCTTTCACCACAAGACCGGATCTGATATGATCAAAAATTTCTAATTTGTTATCTTGAAAAGTGTCCCTACTGTCTACCAGAGTATAGTATGGGTTGATACCTCCCGACACTTCTTTTCAGCTCTACAGAGCTTCGATCCATCTATCTGCAAGTGAGTGGCAGTCTCATTTTTAAACTAGTTTAATTGCAATATTGATACTTTTACTCTGAAGCTGATTAGCTATCACTACCAACTCCCTTGGATGCGAATTTGTGTAGTTTCCGCATGTTTGCATTAACTTTACATGCAGGCAAATGACATCCTAAATAAGAGTCTGTAGTTTTGGTAAGTAGACATACCTGTTATCAAGTGGTCAGAACAGATGCATTCTGTTTTGGCAGGATTAGCCAACAACAACTTCCTTTGACAATCTTTGCTGGCTGATTGGAATTTAAAAAAAAAAATATTTCTGCCGGCCATTATCAACTTTTTATGAAATGGTGATGGCTACCTGAACCAGTGCTGCACCATTTTGGCATATTCCTGATTTAAAATTAGCTGTCCGTTCCATAGAGATACATTGAGATCTTGCGTTTGTTTGCACCTTGTTTTACTGCTACGGAAAAGGTTATGTGATTGGCGACGTAAGCATAGACAGCTCTATGTAATGAGATATAGCTATTAGGTAAATGTATTGTCATCTTGTCATCTAGTACTTGGTCACCCGGTAGGACAGAACAAACTAGCAGCTGGTTGTCTGTAAGCTAGCTGCTCTACATTTTAGAATAGAATAGAATATTTATTGTCCACCATGGTGGAAATTTGTCTTTGGCTCACCTTATACAACATACAGCTTTAAAAAACAGATGAATACAACAAAAGCATATAACATGAAATCACTTTCAGTTTCATTGTCCAGTATGCTTTTAAATTCCAGATGTATTCATGATATCGACTGCACATGGAATGAACGACTTTTTGAAAAGAGCCTTAGTCGCCAGTGGAACTCTCTAGTGCCTACCATAGTGCAAGAGCTCAAACTGACTATGGAGAGGATGGGAGCTGTCTGCCACAATATTCTTGACTTTGTTCAGTGTCCTCTCTCTGTACAGTTGGCTAAGTTGTTTTGGAGTTTTGCCAGTCACCTTAGTAGCTAATGAGACAATTCTATTTAGTTTGTTTTTTAGTTTGCAGGTCAGATGGTTGTGCCATGCAGAAAGATGGAATGTTAAAACACTCTCCACAATAGATCTATATACAACTTCCAGAATGTGTGCGCTGACACCGAGGCTGCTGAGTTTTCTCAGAAGGTACAGCCGCTGAGAACATCTTTTATATATGTATTCAGTGTTATCATAGAAGTTGGGTTGGTTGAGAGTCTAAAATTGTGCCAAGGTATTTAAAGCTGCTGATAGTTTCAACAATGAGGCCATTGAGTGAGACTGGTTGTGATTCTGATGTTAGCGCCAACTATGATTTCTTTAGTTTTGGTCACATTAATTTGAAGCTGACTGTTGTTCCACCAGCTTTCAAGGGCCTTAGTCTGATTTAGGTAGACCTAAATAAGTTCCTTTTTCCTGTCCTTCCATCAGTGTTACCAACTCTCACTTTTTTGGAGTGAGTCTCACTCTTTTACCCTCTTTCTCACACTACAAACCTTATTTCTCACTCCAAAATGAGGAAATTACTGCCAATATCGTGTTGACTTCAGATTTTTCCCACAATAAGAGGTCTCAAGGCAGCATAAAGCAGACCGAACATGTTTTTAAACTTATTTTGAGGTAAAGAAGTGTATTTGTTGAAGAAAAAAAAATAACTTTATGTGACCTGTAGGCCTGCACACTCACTCCACCCCTACCCCACAGTCTCCCCTTAAGGCCTTTACATACTCCACAAGAACAGAGAAATGTGTTCTCTCCCAGCGCTGCATGAACAAAATGATATCATATTGTTCTTGCAGCGCTGGTTTGGGAGTTCTTGCAACTTGTTCTTGGCACATCATCGTGGCAGAACTTTTTTCTTGCGTGGTGTCCAAGAACTATTGTGTGATTGGTCAGAAATGTGAATTTCCCAGGAGTTCTGCACTCCTGGCCAGAAAGAACTTTGTTCTTCTTCTTGCCACCTCAAGAAAGAGAAAAACTCTCTGTTCTTGCAGAGTATGTAATGGTCTTTACACAATTCCCTCTAAATCTCACTCCAAGCTTTTCTGAAAAACTGGCAACTCTGCTTGATGGTAGTTGAATAATTTATGGTAATGCAAGTAGTGCATAAAAAGGCTTCTGATTAATATCGAAATAATGCTTTACATTATTGCTTTATACATAGATGTAATCAGATTACATTAACACATAACCTCAGAACTGCACTGGACTAAATTGACACTCCTAATGGGCTGTGATCATGTTGGTGTGATTGAAAATCAACTACTGTGTCTATTTTTTTTAATCCACATGGAGAATCAAGGTTGCCATTTTACCAGAAACACACTGAATCTCATCAGTGGAGTCCTCTGACACAAGTAGCAGCATCAAATTTCACACTTGGTTTCACCTTGATGCAGACTCCAGTTTTCGCTTCACACAGTGTCAGGATGGAGTTGTTCTGAGCTCTGTTCAGCCAGTTGACAGCTAGTTTGGTGTTGGTGGCCCATTTCACCATGGTGATATAATACTCCCTCCTTTAAAAAAAAGAAGGTGAGAAGATATCACACCTCTAATTTCTGTCTCCTTTACGAAAAATGCCTCAGGGACATTGTGACGCTTGTTACTTCATACAAAATGGATGCCTTCAGAGTGTCACCTACCCTATCCGGGGGTCATCTGGTTTCTTCATCACCACAGTGTGCAGCGGACCGTGGAGGCTCACAACCGACAGGTGCACCACAGGGTTTTCTTCTCCAGCCTGCAAGGACCAAGAGGAGATAACACGGCATTCATGAAGCATGGGTTTCATTTGGGACAATGAGTAATAATTTTGCTGTTGGCTAAAGGAGATTTTTGGATTATTTTGCACGCACATGTTTTTGTTGAAAAATGTTGTGAGAGAAAGTCAGTCATATTAGAACATTTAAGTTACCCACAGTGCGGCGCTTGTGTTAACTGAAAATGGTCCTTCATTGACTGATTTTTTTCAGCAGTGACAGAAAAATCTGAAAGCTGTCTGTCATTTTGACCAATTACACTGAGAGAGATCTAATTAAAATCAATTAAAATGACAGATAATAATAGATCAGGACAGAATTTTTACAACCCTGTCTGTCAAAATAACAAAAGTCTAGCCAACCTCTGCCACAGAATTATTTCTGAGAGAAAACTCACCAAAATGATCTTTTTTTTGTCATGAACCCTCCTGTGCACTTTTCCAACGCGCACGGCAAAGGAGGAAATAATGAGGATTTACGTGCAGGTTAGCACCACACACATTTATTTATACAACACTCAGACAGACAGTTACAGATAATGTTTCCTTGGAAGGTAAAGGAGTCCTTCTGGACACTCAACAGTCTGCAGGGGAGAAACACCGGGGAAAAACACATGCAGTAATTTACTCACAGAGCTGGAGCAGTCCAGTAGTCCGAATAAGCCCCGAGGGAAACCATCCTTGACTTCACTAGCAGAGAAATGCTCAGATGAATCTCAATGACCCAGCAATGCATGACTGGAAGCAGGCTCCTTAAGAACATGCATTGCTGGTTCCACAAATCGGGTACACCTGGGCGAGGAGCGGGGAGATGGCATACGGGAGTGGGAACAGCTGGCAGTAATAGAGGGGGGTTGTGGTCCGACCGGCAGACAGCTAGACAGCGCTCACTCCAGCGTGAGCCCAAGAGGCTGCCTCACCGCTGCCGGTCAGACAGCAGTGGCTATGGGTATGGCAGAGTACACAGAAATACATATAAACATACATACAACATGGCACGTACCCACAGAGAGGCCAGGACCAAGCCAGGGGAAACCAAGCCGGCTTGGTTCCTGACAGAGCCCCCCCTTTAAGGGGTGGATTCCCACACACCCAAAGACCCCCCCCCCCCAACAGGAGCAAACAACACAAACCCGGGTGGGAGGTAGAGGGAACAGGAAAGTTGGGAACACCACACCCCGCCCAGGGACCACAATTAACACCCCCCCCCCAAGTCCAAAGACGTGGAGGCTCAGGAGGCCGCCTAAAGTTCCAGGACCAGCAGGCAGTTCGGCAAACCCAGTTTGGTGGCTTGCCGGAAAACACGGGCCATCTGGCCCAGAGACTTAGTCCCTCAGGTGGTCGGCCAGCGTTGTTAATTCACCAGGGCCGACGGAGTGAGGCAGGAGGTGGCCTGCCTACCAGGAAGCTCGCTGGTGGGTGACTGGACCGAAGGGAGGGAACCCCCATGGCGTAGGACCGGGAGGAGAAGGGGACCACGACGTCCTTATGGCAATCTGTTGGGCCCTCGGGGATCCCGGCTTGGGACCCAGCTGCACCTGCGGTGGACCCTGACTGGGCCAGCTTCGCTGCACCCACTATGGCCCCCGTCCGGGCCGACTCCGCTACACCCACGATGGACCCCGACCGGACAAGCTCCACTGCACCCACGATGAACTTCAGCGGGAGACGTGCTACACCTGTGGTGACCTCTGGCTGAGGCTCTGCAGCACCCGCAGTGGACCCCGACCGGGCCAAGGCTGCACCCTCGGTGGAACCCGTGCTGAAGCAGGGCCTCCAGGATGGGTCCGAGCAGGAGTGCAGCACCCACGTCGGGCTGATCCTGGAGCGCAGCCCCCACGATGGTCCAAAGCCAGCCTGCCGCACCCACGGAGATGCACCCTATGGAGGGACCCACACGACGGCCTCAGGCAGCAAGGAAGCTGGACCCACGGTGTTGCTAAGCGGCGGGACCGGTTCCAAGGCGACCCCTGCAGGAGGAGCAGGAGCAACGGCCTTCTCCACTGGATGGACCGGACCCACAACGACCTCCGGTGAAGGCACACGCTCTCCGGCGACCCTAGATGAATGCTCAGAGTTAGCAGGAGAAAAAGGGGGGTTAAGGTCGCCGGCAGCGGCGGAGCCCGGCGAGGAGAGCTCAGATGCAGGTGCACACTGCACCCAACTCTCTTCACCCAGAACCAGGCAAGACCTCTCCAATACTGACATAAGAAAAATGAGAAAGAAAACTTACCTGAGCTGGAGCTCCACCGCTGTCTCGGACTCCGTCGAACTTGACGTTGACAACCTGGGTCCGGCCTCGAGGAGATCCAGCTCTGATTCCCACTCCACTGCAACATCCTCCACAGCAGGCGAGATGGTTCCAACAGTCCTAATCTCCTCCTGCAGTGGCTCCAACGCTGGGAAATCCTCCGGCGTGGTTGCAGGGGGACCTCCCCATGCTGGCTCCGGGAAGGACTCCTCCGAAGCCACTGGCTCCTCCACCGTCTGATGGCCCTGACCTTGGGCCGACAGGTCCTCAGGGAGAATTGGAGGAGACACGGAGAGGGGGAAAAAAGAATTAGCATTTGCAGCTGGAGGAGAGGACCCAGCGGACTGCTTAAACTGGGCCTCTCCCTCGGGAGACAGGCAAGATTCAGTGTCATTAAATGGTTCACAATGAAAAAATTCTTGCCTGTCATCCCGGTCATTGGTGTTAACAGCTGCAGGCTGTTGACAGTCATCCCTCTCCATGTCAGCGGTGACGTAGGCCCCTCTGGAGACTTGTGGAGGAGCCATCTCCATGACAACGGAGGCGGGCGTAGCTGAGGAGAGCTCAGTGGACCTCACTGCAGCTGAGATGATCTCGGTCGCTGCCGATGAGGAGGGCTTCTCCCGGCGCTTCGATGCGGGATGACGCTGTCTGCGGGGGGTGGAGCTGGTTTAGTTGAAGCAGGAACAGGCGCTGAGCTCTGGCGTGAAGCAGGATCACCAGATCCCCGGAAGCGCCTTCCCTTCAGCGCGAGCACGGTCTTCCGAGGGGACTTCTGACCCTTTCTCCGAACTCTCGCCGCAGTGCTGACAACTGGGTTATCCTCTTGGTTCCTTCCAGATGCTCCACAAGCTGAGGGCACCGCCGCACAGCTGCATCTGCCAGGTCCACATACCAAAGTACATCCTCCGGGGTGGAATACGTGCTCGCCGAGGCAATGAGCCCGTCTATTTCCATAAGGGCTCGGCAGCACTCCCAACCCAAACACAGAGGATAACTCCGCGCACCAGTCAAGTCCAACATATCTCCAAAACAGATAGGCAGACGTTAATACAAAAAAAGAAAAAGGTATGTGTCGGTGTAACCCGCTAAATCGTTTTTTGATGGCTGGGTCATTCTGTCATGAACCCTCCCGTGCATTTTTCCAACATGCATGGCGATGCGGGAAATAACGAGAATTTACGTGCAGGTTAGCACCACACACATTTATTTATACAACACTCAGACAAACAGTTATAGATAATGTTTCCTCGGAAGCTAAAGGAGTCCTTCTGGATGCTCAACAGTCTGCAGGGGAGAAACACCAGGGAAAAACACACACAGTAATTTACTCATGGAGCTGGAGCAGTCCAGTAGTCCGAATAAGCCCCGAGGGAAACCGTCCTTGACTTCACTAGCGGAGAAATGCTCAGATGAAGCTCAGTGACCCAGCAATGCATGACTGGAAGCAGGCTCCTTAAGAACATGCATTGCTGGTTCCACAAATTGGGTACACCTGGGCGAGGAGTGGGGAGATGGCACACGGGAGTGGAAACAGCTGGCAGTAATAGAGAGGGGGGGGCGTGGTCCAACCGGCAGACAGCTTGACAGCGCTCACTCCAGCATGAGCCCAAGAGGCTGCTTCACCACTGCCGGCCAGACAGCAGTGGCTATGGGCACGGCAGAGTACACAGAAATATATATAAACATACATACAACGTGGCACATACCCACAGAGAGGCCAGGACCAAGCCGGGGGAAACCAAGCTGGTTCGGTTCCTTACATTTTTTTTATATACAGTAGTTAATGAAATCTTAGTTTTGTGATTGGCTGCATTTCACCAACATGCACTTTAGGAGATGTAACTCTATTAACTTATTGTACCACTGACTCATTTTTCAAGAGACCAAAACACGAGGGGGGGCTGAAAAGTTCATAGGCAGAAACGTCCGTAGTGGTCAAATTTGACCAAATGTGATTTAATCTTCAGTCCACACACTTTTTCGATCGGTGTTGCAGCACTTGGATTCCTGCAGTTGAAAAATAAACCAAATTTGGTCAAATTTGACCACTGTGAACCCCCCCCCCTTCCCCCATACTTTATACCAGTGCTTCTCAATTATTTTTTGCAAAGCCCCCCCTAGGAAAGAGAAAATATTTCGCGCCCCCCCCAACTCGCCGCAGTGACTATAAATAAGATCATTATCTATAAAAATTGTATAAGTATACCTAAAATTGTATCCTTTTTAACATTAACAAAAGAAAAAAGCAATATAAATCAACTTTCAACAAATATTAACTTTATTTTGCCACACAGAAACCCTGTTATAGTCTAAAACAGAAAAAAAAAAACTTAAAGTGCATCAAAGTACCTGAAATAAAAAATATGTCAATCCTTATTTAAACTAGAAACATTTTTGACCAACTGAACCATTTGATGCTGAGAAAAATAATTCAATCAATAAATAATATTAAATGTAAATTGATCTGGAACATTAACACAGGAGTACCAATATATTTAACATTTTAGTCTGAAGAAAAAGGTAGAAAAAGGCAGTATCAACTCCTCTGCAATTGTGTGGGGTTTTTTGCACTGCGCAATTTGGTGAGCCACTTTAAATGATGCTGAAAGTGCTCGCTGTTTTACTGATGTAGCGTTCACAAAGTGGGATGATTGTTGGCCGTACTCCGCACGTTTTCGCTGAAAAAAATCAAGCGGCTTATCAACGTGTTGAGGATGTAATGTCTGTAGGTGACGTCTTAATTTATTTGGCTTCATGCTGTCCGCTGCCAACACTTTCAGACACAGTGAACACACCGGTCTTTCCTCGTCTCCCACCGTAGTCACAGTGAAGCCAAGCGCTAGATAAGCTTCGTCATATTTCCTCGTCTTAGCTTTTGGGAGACTTTCATTTGTCTCTTTACCTCTGTCTCTCTCCGCCTTTCTTTTCGTTACTGTTAAATATTTCTCCATGGTGTCTCTCGAGGGGTTTGTTGACAGCAATTTAAAAAGTTTTAAACTCCCGCACAGACTTTGACAATGAGAGCGCCACTGCACCACCTGCTGCCGTGGATGTGCAATTACACTTTACACGGCAAAAGCAAAGCCTGTTCCCCGGGGTCACACGCGCCCCCCCCGACATCGCATCGCGCCCATTTAAGAAGGACTGCTTTATACATAAATTGTTGGTGGTTTCATGTTGATCAGAGCAACATAAGTGCTTCACCTTTTGGTCACCTAACATTTTTATAAGGAGAATTAATGAAATATTTACTTCCAGTAACAGTCTAGCTCTGAAGATACAATATTATGCAACAGTTAGCTCCAATCGAGCAATCTCATTGGACAATATGGGTTCCAGGAGTTACTATATTCCCTGATAATCGCATTTGAACATTTCACCGAATATGTATCACTCTGCTTCACCAGTGTTCTGCTAATCTTTAAATTATAGTTAATCAGTGGCTTTTTATATGTGAGAATTGTAATACTGTGTTGGATGCCTTAAGTTCCACTGTGAGGTGCTGTTTGAAAAGAGAAGGTCCTAAAATTCCAGACCTCCGTGACTCAGAAGTCCCATCCTTAGAAACATCTGACTAGTCACGTTTGTTTATTAAAAAATAGACAAGCTAGAGTTGGATTTATTGTCTCATCAAGCAAACCGTAATACCTTTGTGCTGATGAACTCTTTATTTCATCTCAATATGCCAAGAAAAAGTGAGTGAAGTTTGTGGAAACTAACACAGAAATGCACAGAAGCTAAATCAGTAACATGCTGACTAGCCACCAACGTAAGTCCCTTGACCCACAAACCCTACTCAGCAGGTGACCGGTATGTATATAAACTGCACTGGACAAGAGAAATAAACATCAAAGATGCTTTGCTACAAGCAGAAACTGCAAAAGCAAAATAGATGAAACATCAGTTTCTCTTCTTAACAGTCCTGGTGGCTGAGTGGTCAGAACTTCGTTAGAGGATCCCTCCTGCATCATCAGCAGGTGTCTCAGGGTCATAGGCGTTTCGCCCCTGAACCTGTACGCCTCGCCTGAGTGGGGCAGCAAAGATTAATCTTCACTTGCAGAAGGGTTCCAACCACGGTCTCTTGTGAGCCACAACCACCTTGAACTAGCCTCTGCCACTGAGGCTATGTCCCCAATGGCTTTCCTAAGATGTTTAGGTTCCAGACCTATCTTATGTAAAAAATGATACAAAGATGCAGCTGGAAACCCACAACAACCAACCTCAACGGGGAATAAAGTAGTGTGCCACCCTTTAATCCGAGCCTCATCAACCAGGTCCTGATATTTTTCCTTCTTGAGTTCGTGAGATATATCCAGCCTCTCCTCCCAAGGCACTGTAAGCTCAACTATTACAATGGATTTTGCACTCCGAGAGCAAAGAATCATGTCCGGGCGGAGTGTGGTTGTTACTACTTCTTCTGGGAAGACAAGCTTCTTTTTTAGGTCAACGTGCAACACCCAATCTGATGCTTTATGCAAAACAGAGGGGCGCATTCTGACAGTTGTTTTTTTCTTCGGAGACTTATTTCCTGGCTTTTGAAAGCTAATGACCTGAAATGGTGTTGCCTGATGGTTATTGGCTCTAATCCTTTGAAATTCAACCCACCTTGGCATTTCTGCAAGGACTTTATCATGTCTCCACCGGTAACGCCCGTCTCCCAGTGCTCTAGAGCACCCGGTCAAAATGTGATTCAAAGTACTAGAGGACATACTGCACAGCTTACAAGATGAATCCTCATCTTTGTACCAAAGTTTTAAATTACTTGGTGTTGGTAAAAGATCAGTCACTGCACAGAGAAGAAAAGCCAACTTGCCCTGGTCCGTGCCCCAGATATCATTCCAGGACAGTGATCGTTCAAGTGCATGGTTCCACTGCATCCACTGCCCTTGAGAGGCAAGCCCTGCGGCTTTCACACAGCGGTCCTCTTCCACTGCCTCTCTGACCTTCTGTACTACGAATCTTCTCCTGCTTTTGGTGTCAGCTTTGCTCCACCTTTTACCATTGTAATTTCCTAGCCCGAGTCATCCCTGACAAATTACGCCGACGATTTCGTCATGTCTCCAGTATGCTTCAGCTTCCCTGACAGCTTCCTGGGGTCTCCATTTCCTACCACACTTAATGGCTGTGTTGGAATGCCTGACCTTCTTATCATCAGAATAGAGCAGAGAACAGACAGACCCTGCTTTAGTGGCCTTGAACTCCTCCACCACCGATGAGATTGGTAGGCGAAGCTTGGAAGTCTTACTGTAGAGATTAACTGAACTGAAGGATGGGGGAACTCCTAGCCATCTGCGAATAAATTTGCTACAAAGTCTCTCCATTGCTTCTACTCTGGTAACAGCAAAATCATATAGCAGGAATGGCCACTGCAACCTGGGTATGATGCCATACTGAAAGCACCATACCTTAAACCTACCAAGCAAGTGACTTCTGTCAATTGCCTTAAGCCAGCTACACAAACTAGCCATGGTCTGCTTTAAATTCCCCCTATCATTTAAGGTACAATCGTAGTACTTTCCCAGGCATCGTACTCCCTGTTCTTGAATTGATGGAATTACAGTTCCTTCGATGCTGAAAATGCTTTCCATCAGCTTTCCTTTCATAATGCTCAGACTCCTAGACTTTCCTGGATTAAACTGCATTCGTGACCAAGCTGCCATCTTCTCCAATGAGCCTAGGATCCAGTGCATTCCTTGCACTGACGGAGTCATTACGGTTATATCATCCATAAAGGCTCTACAAGCTGGATGCCTAGTGCCATCATCTGCTTTTGGGCCTCTGCATTGTATCCCTCCTACCTTCAATAACAAATTCATAGCAGCCACAAACAAAGCCACAGATATTGTGCACCCTGCCATGATGCCTTTTTCGAGTCTCTGCCATTCGGTGGTAAAATCTCCAACAGTAAACCTCATCCTCAGGAAATTCATATGGGACATCACAAGCTTAATTACCTCTGATGGCACTTGGTAGCATTCCAGTGCTCTACGGATCAGTTGGTGGGGTACACTTGGATAAGCTTTGGCAAGGTCTAGCCACACAACAGAGAGGGTGGTGTTATTCTTTTTTGCCTCTTTAATGACTTGGCTAATCACTGACGTATGCTCCAAGCAACCAGAGTATCCCGGGACGCCTCCTTTTTGGACACTTGTGTCAACAAACTTATTAGTAAGTAAATATGATATTAACCGCTTAGCAATGATGGACCAGAATATCTTCCCTTCAACATCTAGGAGGGAAATCTCTCAAAACTGGTCAAGTCCAGATGAATTTAATTCTTTAGGAACAAAGCAGCCCTCAGCCAGTGTCCAAAACCAGGGCTCTTGTTTCTTCTTCCAAAGAACTCGTAACAGTTTTTCCAGCCTTCTCAACAAGCGGGGACAGTTTTTATAGATTTTATAAGTTGTACCTGATGGTCCTGAAGCAGAACCTGCCCGGGCTTTCTTCACTACATCCTTTACTTCTTCAAAAGTGAAGTCTGCTATATTGAAAGGGAAGTGTGGCTTAAGTGGCGGCAGTTGGAAAGGGCAATCTCCCAATGGGACGTCTCAATTGGGATCCCCATGTGCCGCTGCCACACTTTCCTCAACTTCTTCTTTTGAACACATCAGCCTTCCACTTTTGGGCTTGCCGAGGAGATTGGTATAAACCTGAAGGGGTTACTAAAAAAGGTCTTCCTCTGTTGCCGCTTCTCTCTCTGCTTTCTCCGGCTTGTTTCTGCTCTGCAAAGTTGGAGCAATTTCTTCCGCAACTCTCCATTTAACTCATTTAAGGCCTCTCTTTCATCTTCATTCCCTTTCTGCCACCTTTTTTTAATTGATCTTAGATCCCTCCGCGCTTCTGCAATTTGACGCTGCCTTCTGGAGGGTCCTGCCGGTGGCTTGACACCTTTGTCTTTTTTCACTCCAAAGGTGTCCTGACATGCCTGATACACGGTATGTGCCATGGTCTTGATCTTCCTGGCTACATCTCCTTTCAAGATGTTATCAAGTGAGATACTTAAGTCCTCATCCAATTGTGCCCATCTGCGGTCATTTGCTGGTGGGAGATTCAGCCGGGGTTTCTTCATGATACTTCCCAGCCTATTATATTCACCTCCGCTGCCTGTGCTCTGATTAAATTCAGCAGAGAGGTCTGGGTCACTGTGGTTTGCCTCCTGGTCCCCAACCTCTGCCGTCTGACAAGTAGAGCTAATAAACTCCAAGATTTTCCTCTGGGAGGCATTAGATACTTTGCGTTGCTGTAGTCGTTCTTTGCACTTCGTCTTGCCTTGGTGAATTCTCACACCTCGTTCATTTTTGAACATTCCACCACAGAAGTTGCATCTTCTTGTAGCTTCACCCTCATCCTGCATCACTTCCAAACTCGTAGTCCTTAAGCCGATGTCCAGGTCATTAGCCATATGGTCCGTCCTTAGTGGCAGATTATCCTCCCCCCCTCCTCGGTCTGCCTGGGGGTATTCTGTCTGTTCAGTACTTGTAGCTTGTTTGTGCAGTGCTTTGGGGTGCCAGCCCTAACACTAACGCGTGCCGTCTTTCCGAGCTGCCTTCCATTCTTTCATGGATGTCAGTGGGTCTTCCCCCACCGCCAATGGGCCTTTCCCCATAGTCACAACAACATAAGAGAAATAAACATCAAAGACGCCTTGCTACAAACAGAAACTGCAAAAGCAAAACAGATGAAACATCAGTTTCTCTTCTTAACAGTCCTGGTGGCTGAGTGGTCAGAACTTCGTTAGAGGATCCCTCTTGCAATATTTGATTTGGTTACATGTGTGTGTGAAATGACAATAGGCTTTTCAACATTATGCTGATTGATTTGGAAGGGATTATTTTTCTCAGCAGAGCAAAATAACTGGTTAGACAAACAAAAATCGTAATATTTTGTCCTGTATTGCTGTCATTTAATAAACTGTGCTTGTGGAACTGTTGTATGAAAGCAATATTACACTTGTGGTTGCGCAGTATCATGAATATATCACTGTGGTGATGTCTACCGCCCTCCACTTTGCGTCGGGCCTTCGACCGAATCACCACAGTGATATATTCATTGACACCACACTCTGTTTCGAGTAATACTGCTTAAATATTTCATGAAGTGGTAGGTATAGTGCTATAGCTGTCACGCCGCGCCATTCATCAGCGGCGCCACCTGCTCACGCACCTGCTACTCGTCAGCGGCGAAGGATAAAAGCCGCCTCGCCCTGAGCGTCGGCCTGAAGCCGTAGACTTCGTTTCCTTTGCATGGACTTCTACCACATTCTCTTCAGCATCCTCTTTACCGGTAAGAAGTTCACTTACCTCATCTCTCCAGTCTGCTCCCCTGTGCACAGGTGGATTCCTCGGCGGCGGACAATCCCGTCCCTCGTCTCTCCTCGCTGCTGCACCGAGCCCTGCAGGTGGCTGTCTCCCGGGCTTCCATCCTTGAAGCGCCAGTCATCTGCCCAAACAAGTAAGCTTCTCTCCCTCGCCTATTCTCCTCCCGTGTTGGTGTGTGCTCATCACCCTGTGTCTGATTTCTCCCATAGGGTTGCCGGCTGAACGGTCTCCTGCCTCTGGGTCCGAAGCAGACGCCCCCACCAACACATTAACATTCTGCAGACACGCACCCAAACATCCCTGTTGTTAATAAACAGTTTGAACTACTCTGAGCCTGTGTGTGTGCGTCTCCTGAGCCGAACGTTATGTCAGTACGGCTTCAGCAGAGCGGCTCGGCGGACGGCGGGCTCGCACACCGGTTTACCATCCTCGAGGCTCGGGTGGATCAGATTGTTTATCAGCAACAGGTGGTTCTTAACCAATTATTAGAACTGACTAACCGATTGAACCGCTTGGACCCCCAACAGCCGTTCCTCCCGACTCGCCAGGGTGGCGCGGCTCCTGCTGTTCCAGCGGCCGTCCAGCCGGCTCCAGTGGCACCGGTTCGGCTCACGCCGATTCCGACCCCCGCCCGCTTTAGCGGTAAGCTCGGCGGAGCGCGGGGGTTTATTATGCAGTGTGAGTCCGTGTTCCACCGTGTGCCCGGAGATTTTCCCTCGGATCACAGCCGAATTGGTTACATAGGGAATCTTCTGGAGGGGCGTGCGTTAACTTGGACCTACGCCGTAATGGCGAGGCCCAGTTATGCCACCCTCACCTATGACCAATTCGTGAGGCGCTTTCTGGAGGTCTTTGACCACTCACAAACCGAAACGGTCCAGGTCGATCGGCTTCTCGCTCTCCAGCAGGGAAGCCGGTCGGCAGCGGACTACGCGGTCGACTTCCGGGTAGCGGCGGAGGAATTGGGCTGGGAGGAACGCTCCCTCTGTGGCCTGTTCCTCCGCAGCCTCAATAGTGATCTGAGGGATGAACTGGCTGGTCGGGATATCCCTGGGACGCTAGCGGAGCTGACGTCCTTAGCGATAAGTTTGGATAACAGGCTGCGCGAGCGCTCCTCGGGGCGGAGGTCTTCTTCTTCTCGCCCTCGTGGAGCCTCGCCGCACCTGTTCCAAGCTCGCCCCCTGGCGGCGCCGCCAGCATCGCGCCCCGAGGAGTCGGAGCCGATGGTGACGGGCTGGACTAAACTTTCCCCTGTGGAGAAACAACGCCGCCGTGAGTTGGGCCTCTGCATGTATTGCGGAGGCGACCAACACACCGTGGAGTGTTGCCCACGGAAAGCCAGTCGGTGGGGTCCGCGAGTCACTGTTGGAAGCCTCGCGGATGTCAATCGGTTAGGATCACTGACTCAATTGAAGCTGCCCATCCGTTTCTGCCATGACCCTACTGGGCACCTCACCCACGCACTGGTGGATTCGGGCGCAGAAGGCAGCTTCATTTCACAAAGCCTGGCAACCCGATTGGGCATCCGCTGCCAGGCACTCAATACTCCCATCTCCCTAATCCACCTCTCCCGTGCCACCCTCGGGAGAGTGACACATCAAACTGTTCCCCTACCGGTCATCATCTCGGGAAACCACCGGGAGGAAATGACCTTTTACGTCCTTCCCAACTCTGTGTCGCCCGTCATCCTGGGGTATCCCTGGCTCCGCCTTCACAATCCGGTCCTGGATTGGAAATCAGCTGGGATCTCGGCATGGAGTACGTTCTGTATGGGCACCTGCCTTCAGTCCGCTGCCTGCTCTCCGTCCGCTCCTCCCCCTGCGACGGACGCTGCACCCCCGGACCTGTCTCTGGTGCCCCCAGAATTTCACGACCTGGGTATGGTGTTCAGCAAAGCGAAAGCTATGTCTCTTCCCCCTCATCGGCCCTATGACTGCGCCATCAACCTCCGCCAGGGGGCTCCCTTACCTTCTGGTCGCCTTTATAGCCTGTCTGCGCCGGAGAAGGAGACGATGAACGCCTACCTGAAGGAATCTTTAAGTGCTGGGATTATCCGCCCATCATCGTCACCCGTGGGGGCAGGGTTCTTCTTCGTGGGGAAAAAGGATGGGTCCCTCCGCCCTTGTATCGACTACCGGGCCCTCAACAATATCACGGAGAAGGACCGTTACACCCTGCCTCTCATGGACACTGCTTTCCACTCCCTCCAGGGGGCGACCTGGTTCACCAAGCTGGACCTACGCAGCGCTTACCACCTCGTCCGGATCCGGGAGGGAGATGAGTGGAAAACGGCCTTCCGTACCCCGAACGGCCACTTTGAATATCTGGTGATGCCGTTCGGGTTGACCAACGCTCCTGCAGTCTTCCAGCGCCTCATAAATGACGTCCTCCGGGACTTCATTGGCCTTTTTGTGTTCGTCTACCTGGACGATATTCTCATCTTCTCCAAGTCCAGGGATGAGCACCAGGTCCACGTGAGGCGGGTCCTCCAAAGGCTGCTGGAGAACCGTCTGTACGTTAAGGCAGAAAAGTGTGAATTTTACGCCAGGAGCACGTCCTTCCTGGGGTTCATCATCGCCCACGATAGGGTGCTCCCCGACCCAGAGAAGGTAAAGGCGGTGGTGGAATGGCCCACACCTGCATCCCGGAAACAGGTGCAGCAATTTGTTGGCTTCGCCAATTTCTACCGCCGCTTTGTCCCCAACTTCAGTGCCATCGTGGGACCACTGACCCGCCTCACGTCCCCGAAGGTCCCGTTCCGGTGGACCGAAGAGGTCGCTGCCGCCTTTGAGGCGCTGAAGGCGGAATTCTCCTCCTCCCGGGTCCTTCGCCAGGTCGACCCCGCGCTGCAGTGCATTGTAGAGGTAGACGCCTCGGACACGGGAGTGGGAGCAGTGCTGTCCCAGCGGTCACCGGACGATGGCGCCAAGCGACCGTGCGCCTTCTTCTCCCGGCGCTTGTCCCCGGCGGAGAGAAACTACGATGTGGGGGACAGAGAGCTCTTGGCCATCAAGCTCGCCCTGCAGGAGTGGCGCCACTGGTTGGAGGGGGCAAGCCTGCCGTTTGTGGTCCTCACGGACCACAAGAACTTGGAATACTTACGATCTGCCAAGCGCCTGAACGCCCGCCAGGCGCGCTGGTCCCTGTTCTTCGCCAGGTTCCAATTTTCCATCACCTTCAGGCCTGGCTCTAAGAACGTCCTGCCTGACGCCCTCTCCAGGCAGTTCGCCCCCGTGGAGTCGGAGGAGGCGCCCCACTCCATCCTGCCCAGGTCGTGCGTCGTGGGAGCCATCTCGTGGGACATTGAGAGCAAGATCCGGAAGGCACAGCAGGTGGAACCTGACCCTGGCGGCGGACCGGAGGGGAGGCTGTTCGTGCCATCCGCGGTCCGAGGAGAGGTCATCCACTGGCTCCACACCTCCAAGCTCACCTGTCACCCTGGCACCTCCCGGATGATAGATCTCCTCCAACGGTCCTTTTGGTGGCCAGGCCTGCGGAGGGATGCAGCCCGCTACGCCCGGGCTTGCCCAATCTGTGCCACCTGCAAATCGGGAAATGCCCCTCCAGCGGGTCTGCTCCAGCCCCTGCCCGTCCCTGGCAGGCCCTGGTCGCACATCGCTCTGGATTTCGTCACCGGACTCCCCATCTCCAACTCCTATGACACCATCCTGACCATCGTGGACCGCTTCTCCAAGGCCGTGCACTTCATCCCCCTGCGAGGCCTCCCTACTGCCCTGGAGACGGCGGACCTCCTCGTCCAACACGTGGTCAGGCTGCATGGGATTCCGGTGGACGTGGTCTCGGACCGGGGCCCCCAGTTTTCATCTGAGGTTTGGAGGTCATTCTGCAACGCCATCGGAGCCAAGGTGAGCCTCTCCTCCGGCCATCACCCCCAATCCAACGGGCAGTGTGAGAGGACCAATCAGGAGCTGGAGGCTGCGCTCCGCTGTGTGTCCAGATCCAAACCCGCGTCCTGGAGCAACCATCTTGCCTGGGTTGAATATGCCCACAACACCGCTCGCTCTTCTGCTACAGGGATGTCCCCCTTCAAAGCGTCCCTGGGTTACGACCCCCCGCTGTTTCCGGAGCAGGAGAGTGAGGTAACTGTCCCGTCAGTTAGGGCCCATCTCAGGCAGTTCCGCTCCACCTGGGCTGCCGCGCGCCATGCGCTATTACGCACAGCGGAGCGCAACAGGACTGTGGCGGACCGGCGTAGGAGACCTGCCCCGGCGTACAGAGTTGGGCAGCTTGTTTACATTTCCACCCAGGACGTCACTCTAAAAGGCGAGAGGAGAAAGCTGGCACAGCGCTTCATGGGTCCCTACCCCATCACCCGGATCATCAACCCGGTGGCTGTGCGCGTGGCTATTCCCCCCTCCCTCCGCATTCATCCTACTTTCCACGTGTCGAAGGTGAAACTGGCGGTTTCTGACCCCCTTTGCCCTCCTCCTGCAGCGCAACCCGCGCCCCGGATGATTGGTGGCCATCCGGCCTGGTCCGCTTCCTCCATCCTGGACTCCCGGCGCCGGGGTCGTGGGTTGCAATACTTGGTGGACTGGGAGGGCTATGGGCCCGAGCATCGACAGTGGGTGCCCCCGTCGTTTGTGTTGGACCCATCGCTCATCGCGGACTTCCACCGAGCGCACCCGGATAAGCCATCGCCAGGAGGCGCTGCTAGAGGGGGGAGTACTGTCACGCCGCGCCATTCATCAGCGGCGCCACCTGCTCACGCACCTGCTACTCGTCAGCGGCGAAGGATAAAAGCCGCCTCGCCCTGAGCGTCGGCCTGAAGCCGTAGACTTCGTTTCCTTTGCATGGACTTCTACCACATTCTCTTCAGCATCCTCTTTACCGGTAAGAAGTTCACTTACCTCATCTCTCCAGTCTGCTCCCCTGTGCACAGGTGGATTCCTCGGCGGCGGACAATCCCGTCCCTCGTCTCTCCTCGCTGCTGCACCGAGCCCTGCAGGTGGCTGTCTCCCGGGCTTCCATCCTTGAAGCGCCAGTCATCTGCCCAAACAAGTAAGCTTCTCTCCCTCGCCTATTCTCCTCCCGTGTTGGTGTGTGCTCATCACCCTGTGTCTGATTTCTCCCATAGGGTTGCCGGCTGAACGGTCTCCTGCCTCTGGGTCCGAAGCAGACGCCCCCACCAACACATTAACATTCTGCAGACACGCACCCAAACATCCCTGTTGTTAATAAACAGTTTGAACTACTCTGAGCCTGTGTGTGTGCGTCTCCTGAGCCGAACGTTATGTCAGTAGCTAGTCAATAGAAAATAAGGAAAATGGTCACCATTTGCAATACTTAATGTATCACCATTTTTACATATTGTTCAAAATCGTGTTGTCATCCAATCCAATCCAACTTTATTTATAAGTGCCTTAAAACAACTAAAGTGGACCATGGTGCTGTACAAAAAAGTAGGAAATAATAAATACATAAAAACACAACAGCTCAGCTACTAAAATCAAATAAAATTTATCAAGCAGTCAATCAGGTTTTATTTATAAAGGACTTTTCATGCAATGTAGCAGCTCAAAGTGTTGTACAAAATAATACTTGGCATGCACCAAAAGCCATAACAGTCTCACCCACCCACCCACATACACTCATAACACACCAATTAATGGACCTACTATATACAACCATGTAAAAACCATCATATAAAACATTGAAACTGAACTGAGGAAGCACCGTCAGTGAGGAAAAACAAGAGTAAAGCAATCAAATCAATAAAATGAATAAAATCAACGACCAAACGCCAAGGAAAAAGGGGGTTTTAAGAAGAGATTTAATATCAGACAGGGAAGAAGCCTGTCTGATATGGAGAGGCAACTCATTCCATAGTTTAGGAGCTGCCACAGAGAAGGCACAGTCCCCTCTGAGCTTTAGGCACACTCAGGAGCAGCTGACCTAAGAAGCCAGGAGGGTGTATAGTGGTGTAGCAGCTCGGAGACATAGGGCGGAGCGAGGCCATTTAGAGATTTTAAAGCAAATTAAAGGATTTTAAAATGCATCCTAACCTGAACAGGCAGCCAGTGGAGAGAGGCTAAAATGGGAGAAATGTGCTCGTATTTACATGTGCCAAGACGTGCGGCTGCATTTTGTACCAACTGGAGACAAGCAACACAAGTCCCACTAGTCCCCACATACAATACATTGCATTAATCACTGAAGTAATCTGGCCTAGTGGTCACAAAGGTGTGGATTACCATCTCAAAAAACTGCACCGACAGAACTGATTTTATTTTGGCCAGCTATCTCAGTTGGAAGAAACTTGATCTAATGACTGAGTTGAACGGACTGATAAATTTAAAATCAGGGTCCACTTTAACCCCCAAGTTTGTAATTGTTGACTTAACATATTTCGTTAAGGAACCAAGGTCTACAAGGGGGGATCCAGAGGTGTCACCAAAAACCATCACTTCTGTCTTATTGTTATTAAAACTCAGGAAGTTTAAGGCCATCCAGGCCTTGATTTCATTAAGGCACTTAAGCAACATTTCAACAGAATGTGAGGGATTCACAGGTTTCAGCCTTATAGTAAAATGCAGCAATGTACATGTGTACAGTTAAAATATTAAAGTGTTCACATCACAATGAAAACACCCTGCCGTTATTTAGTTAAGCTCTTAAAGAAACTGTTGGATTTCACTTCCTGGGTTTTATGACTTCACAAACCAACAAGCCCCACCTTCAGTTCTCTGAGTTAGCAAAACAAACTCACTCTGACTGTCTCCTTACTTGTGATTGACCCAATCAAAAAACCTTGACCTAATCAGATTAGGAGCTCATTAATATAAATTTACAGACTGAAAACTGACTGTTTTAGGCAGAACTTTAAAGGCACCTTTATTTAGAAGCTCTAAAGCACAGAAATACATTTTTGTCTCTAAAGCTGCACCTATATGTCCTTGAGGATGACATAAGTTTAAATTAATTAATTAATACAGGCTGCTAAAAAAACATTTTGCTGTAGATAAGCTGTGACATTTGGTGCTTTTCTCTCACCTTTGGGTAATGGTAGTCTAGACTGGCTGGATATGGTGTCCCAGTGAAAAATGGAATTTCCATTTTTGGCACCAGCGTATCATTGATTGTCATGTAGGCCAGACGCAGCCCATCTGGAGACCACCAGTGAGTGACGTGTGTCTGCAGAATCTCCTCTGTAATACACAACAACCACATATGCACAGTGAAAACAATGCACAGCAAAAGTACAGAACATAGGTTTTGGAATATATATAGCAAATACAGTTGGATATTTTGCAACTGCTTGATCCTTTGTGTGTGCCAAAGTAGTTCTGTGGTTTTATACACAACTGAGATTATTTACAGTTAAATTTAAGCAGTGCTTAATGCAATAAATAACAAGGCACTAACATATCTAGCTAGAACATTTTTTAAAGTTCCCTGAAGAGCAACAATTTCTCCAGCAGGGGGCACAAGTTCTCTATGAAACTCCTTTACCAAACACCTTGCTGTACCCACACATGGAGACCCAAACAATGACCTCCTCCTGGCATCAGACCAGCATCGATGACGACGCTGTTATTTTGTTTTCATCTGCCCATAACTATTTTCCATACTATTAAGAATGCAGGGTCACAACAAGCAAAGGAAATAAGTCAGCACTGAATTTACACACAATTTGACAGAATTCTCATCAGTTCAGTTAGTTGTAGTGCAGCAGAACTTTGAAGGCTATAGTGTAAAAAAAATCAGTCTACACCATTTCACTATTATCACAGAAGCAAAACAAGAAGAGAGATTATTTTATTCTTCATTATGTTAAGGTCAAATGGTTTGATGCTGGTCTGATGCCAGGAGGAGGTCAGAACAACTCTTCACCCTTGAGAATCCTCAAGGAGTTCGTGGGAGTTTGCTCAATCATTCCACATGTGTTTTGTGGACTTGGAGAAAGCATTTGACTACGTCCCTCATGGTCTCTTGCGGAGGGTGTTGCGGGAGTATGGGGTATCGGGCTTGTTGCTACGAGCTATCCAGTCTCTATACAACTGTTGCAAGAGTTTGGTTTGCATTGCCAACACTCAGTCGAACTCATTTCCAGTGAGAGTTCAGGATTGTCACTGATCCTGTTCATAATTTTTATGGACAGGATTTCTTGGTGCAGCCAAGGAACGGAGAGTATCATGTTTGGTCACCACAGGATCTCATCTCTGCTGTTTTCAGATGATGTTGTCCCGTTGGCTTCAATAAGCAATGACCTGCAGGTCTTGCTGGGACGGTTATCTACTGAGTGTGAAGTGAATGGAATGGGAATCAACACCTCCAAGTCCGAGTCCATGGTCCTGGAAAGGCTGGATTGTCCTCTCCATGTCAGGGCCAAGCTCCTGCCCCATGTGGAGGAGTTTAAGTATTTTGGGGTCTTATTAGAAGAGGATCTTCAGGTCGGGGAACAGGGAGATGTTGAAGTCCGTACAGAGGGAGCTGAGGAGAAAGATCAGAGAAGGCAAGGACAGCTTCAGGAAGAAGATGGAGGACAAGTTGCAACAGAGCGACATCAGCGGGGTCTGAAGAAACCTCAAAACCATCTCTGGGCTCCAGAATACCCCCCCCCCCTCCCAGGCCACGGGGGGCAGGGAGTGGGCGAACAACCTGAATCTGTTTTTCAATAGGTTTGACCAACCGCCCTCCCCCTTGACTGCACAACAACCACTGCTGCCTCTAAAGAAATCAAGTCCTGCTGCCCACTCCCCACTCCACCAACACCCCCCCACTCCCAACACACAGCCCCCCATCCTGACCCTGACCAGGACCCAGGTGAGGACGGAGCTGAGGAAGATCAAGGCGAGGAAGGCGTCAGGACCGGACGGCATCAGCGCAAAGCTCCTCAAGTCCTGTGCAGACAAGCTGTGTGGGATTGTGACGTACATCTTCAACCTGAGCCTGAAGCTGGGGAGGGTACCACAGCTGTGGAAAACATCTTGTGTGGTACCTGTACCAAAAACTTCCCACCCCAAAGACCTGAACAGCTACAGACCGGTGGCCTTGACGTCCCACTTGATGAAGACCCTGGAGAGACTGCTCCTTGCTCACCTCCGCCCCCTGGTGGAACCAGCGACGGATCCACTCCAGTTCGCCTACCAGCATGGCATTGGGGTGGAGGATGCGGTGATCTTCCTCCTTCACCGTTTTCTGTCCCACCTGGAGAAGCCCGGGAATATGGTGAGGATCATGTTCTTTGACTTCTCCAGTGCTTTCAACACCATCCAACCGATGATCCTGAAGGACAAGCTGCTGCGCGCAGGGGTGGACCAGCACCTGTCATCGTGGATCCTGGACTACCTCACGAACCGGCCTCAGTTTGTGAGAACCCGGGACTGTGTGTCCGACACGATCATCAGTAGCACGGGGGCCCCCCAGGGAACGGTGCTGACTCCCTTCCTGTTCACTCTTTATACTGCGGACTTCTCACACAACACAACACACTGCCATCTACAGAAGTTCTCTGATGACTCTGCGATCGTTGGCCTCATCTCCAATGGAGATGAAGCTGAGTACAGAGGGCTTATCCAGGACTTCGTGGACTGGTGCCATCGGAACTGCCTCCAGATCAACGCAAGGAAAACTAAGGAGCTGGTGGTGGACTGCCGCAGGCATGGGCAGCCCCTCACAGCACCAGTAAATATACAGGGAACAGACATCGAGATGGTGACATCCTATAAGTACCTGGGTGTTCATCTGAACAATAAACTAGACTGGTCACACAATACTGACGCACTCTACAAGAAGGGACAGCGCAGGCTGTTCCTGCTGAGGAGACTCAGGTCTTTTGGTGTACAAGGGGCGCTGCTGAAGACATTCTATGACACGGTGGTGGCATCAGCCATCACTTTTGGAGTGGTCTGCTGGGGCAGTGGCATTACTGCAGCCGATAGGAAGAGACTGAACAAACTGATTAAGAAAGCTAGCTCTGTCCTGGGGCAGCGCCTTGATCCGGTGGAGGAGATAGGAGAGAGAAGGACGGTGGCTAAACTGTCATCTCTGCTGGAGTCCGAGTTCCACCCTATGCAGGACATACTGAATGCACTGAGGAGCTCATTTAGCAGCAGACTACATCATCCCAGGTGCACAACCGAGAGGTTTCGTAGGTCCTTCCTACCAACGGCTGTCAGACTGTACAACCTAAGCAGGGCTGCTCGCAGAGATAGCAAAAAGACGTAACAACCTAATAGTTTTTTGAATGCAAAAGATGCAATAGACTTACACAATGGTCCCCTCCGGCATACAACTAGGAAAATACCGGTCGCTATGGAGGGTGAGAATATGTATGGGCACATAATCATACCATGTAGGATAACTAAGTAGATGGTTATGCTGTTTCATCCCATCTAGCAACAATGCTCTGCACTGTGTGTGTTTATATATTTACATATTTATTCCATCTAGCTACAATGCTCAGCACTGGGTGTGTTTATATTTATATATCTATATATTTATTCCATCTAGCTACAATGCTCCGCACTGTGTTTTTATATATCTACATATTATTCCATCTAGCTACATTGCTCCGTACTGTGGGTGTTTATATATTTACATATTTATTCCATCTAGCTACAATGCTCTGCACTGTGTGGTTATATATTCATATATTTATTCCATCCAGCTACAATGCTCTGCACTGTGTCTGTGTGTGTGTGTGTATATATATATTTTATAGTAATATGTACATATGTATATTAGCTGCTCTTGCTTGCTTGTTTTTTTTTCTTGCCTTCTGATTGTTGCTCTGAGTGTTGCTATCCCTGTGCTGTTGCAATCCTGGAATTTCCCCGTTGTGAGACTAATAAAGGCTTATCTTATCTTATCTTATCTTATTCACAAGTGAGGGGAGAATGGAACGAGAGATTGACAGACGGTTTGGAGTAGCATCTGTAGTGAGGTGGATGTTGTACCAGTCTGTCGGGGTGAAGAGGGAGCTGAGCTCTAATAGATAGATAGCTAGACAGACAGACAGACAGACAGATAGATAGATAGATAGATAGATAGATAGATAGATAGATAGATAGACTTTATCGATCCCAAACTAGGAAATTACAGTGTAACAGCAGCATGACAGTAGACGACCAAAACGACAGAAAGACACACAGCATAATAGACAAAGGAATTACCCATGGAAAGTAAAACTGCCTAAATAACTTATATACATCGTAGATGAATAGATGGTGACCCGTATAGATGCATGAATCATACCCAGTGCATGATTCAATCTATGTTCCTACCCTCACCTATGGTTATGAGCTTTGGGTAATGACCAAAAGAATGAGATAAGGGGCTGTACTTATATAGCGTTTTTCTAGTCTCAAAGATGTAGATAGTGACTGCCTGAATGTGGCAATGAATTCAATATTAGACTCGATTGGGTTTTCTCAGAAAGTAGGAAATTCTACTCATTACCTCCACCATACATTGGACCTTGTTCTGACATATGGCATAGAAATAGAAAATCTTGTAGTGTCTCCTCATAACCCTGTACTGTCAGACCATTGTCTGTTAACCTTTGATTTTACTATTTCTGACTATTTGGCTCCTAAAGAAAAATATTATTACAGTAGATGCCTCTCAGATGATGCTGTTACCAAATTTATGCAGATTGTTTCCTCTATGCCATGTGTCAACACAACGGAAATAAGCTATAGACAGCATGGTCCTTCTGTAATTGATAACATGGTGGATAGTGTTACAGCTTCTCTGCATCAGACTCTAGACTTGGTGGCCCCCTTAAAAAAGAAAAAGTCTAATCAGAGATTTCTAACTCCTTGGTTCAACACAGAAACTTGTAGCTTAAAACAGAAGACTCGTCAATTAGAAAGAAAATGGCGCTCCACTAATTTAGATGAAATCTATTTAGCTTGGAGAAACCATCTTTTAATTTATAAAAAATCTCTTAGAAAAGCTGGAACGAGTTATTACTCTGCATTAATAGACGAGAACAAGAATAATCCCAGGTTTCTTTTCAGCACTGTAGCCAGGTTGACAAAGAGTCAGGACTCTGTCAATCCTAGCATTCCCTTAGAGCTTACTAGTCAGGATTTTATGAACTTTTTCAATAATAAAATTTCATCCATCAGAGATAAAATCAATCAGATTCTTCCCACAGTTAACTTAAATACTGTAACTACTACAACTCCTATTGATGTCTGTCTTGATGAGTTTACTCCAATCGACCTTTGTGAGTAGACAAAATAGTTTCCTCATCCAAACCTTCAACTTGTCTTTTAGACCCTATTCCTACCAGGTTATTTAAAGAAGTCTTCCCACTTATTGGTAGCTTTATTCTTCATATAATCAATTCTTCATTAACTTTAGGCCATGTACCGCAGGCTTTTAAAACGGCTGTAATTAAACCCTTACTCAAAAAGCCAACGCTAGATCCAGGAGCTTTAGCTAACTATAGACCAATCTCTAATCTCTCTAATCTCTAATCTTTCATTTCAAAAATCTTAGAAAGAGTTGTTGCTACGCAATTATTTGACCACCTGCAGGGAAATGATTTACTTGAAGAGTTTCAATCTGGGTTTAGAATCCATCATAGTACTGAAACAGCCTTAGCGAAGGTCACTAACGACCTCCTCATCGCATCTGATAATGGACTGGTTTCTGTACTTGTCCTTTTAGACCTTAGTGCAGCTTTTGATACTATCGATCATAATATTCTACTTGATAGATTAGAACACTATGTTGGACTTAATGGAACTTCGTTGCAGTGGTTTAGATCTTATTTATCTGATAGCTTCCAGTTTGGTCATGTAAATAATGAGTTTTCTTTCAACTCAAAGCTTAGTCATGGAGTTCCACAGGGATCTGTGCTAGGCCCTACTCTTTTTAGTTTATATATGCTTCCGTTAGGCAACATTATTAGAAAGCACTGTATACATTTTCATTGTTATGCAGATGACACACAATTATACCTGTCAATGAAGCCAGATGATAGTAATCAATTAGCCAAGTTAGAAGCCTGTCTTAAGGAAATCAAAGCTTGGATGACTTGTAATTTCCTGCTATTAAATTCAGATAAGACTGAAGTCATTCTTGTTGGTCCAAAAAACCTTAGAAATTCCTTTCCAAATCAAACTTTCAGTTTGGATGCGGTTACTCTTTCTCTTAATAGCTCTGTGAAGAACCTTGGAATTATTTTTGATCAAGATCTGTCCTTCAATTCACATATTAAATTTGTTTCTAAGACTGCCTTCTATCATTTGTGTAATGGCTGCACGGTGGTGCAGTGGTTTAGCACTGCGGCAGCACAGTTTACCCTCGGCCGGGGGATCGCGGGGATCATGAGATCGTGGGTTCGATCCCAGCCCCCGACCAACAGTGAGCTGTGTGGAGTTTGCATGTTCTCCCCGTGTTGCGTGGGTTTACTCCGGGATTTCTCCGGTTTCCTCCCGCATACCAAAAACATGTAGGTTTAGGGCGCTCGCGCACGCAGCGACCGGCAGTCGGTGGCTTGTCACCAGACTGCAAACCAAATCTACCTACGGGTACAAATAAGTAACAAAAAAAAAAAAAAAAAAAATATTGCCAAGATTAGGAGCATCTTGTCTCAGAGTGATCCTGAGAAACTGATCCATGCTTTTGTTAGCTCGAGATTAGATTATTGTAATTCTTTATTATCAGGCTGTCCTAAAACAGCTTTAAAAAGTCTTCAGCTGATCCAAAATGCTGCAGCAAGAGTTTTAACAGGTACTAGAAAGAGAGATCATATCTCTCCGGTTCTGGCCTCCCTTCATTGGCTTCCCATAGAGTTTAGAATTAAGTTTAAAATCCTTCTTCTTACTTACAAAGCTCTAAACAATCAGGCTCCTTTTTATTTAAAAGATCTGATACTACCGTATTATCCTAACAGAGCACTACGTTCCCAAAATGCAGGATTACTTGTAATACCTAGAATCTCCAAAAGTACAATGGGAGGCAGAGCCTTCAGTTATCAAGCTCCTCTCCTGTGGAACCAGCTGCCAATCTGGATTCGGGAGTCAGACTCAATCTCTGTTTTTAAAAATAGGGCTAAAACCTACCTTTTTGATATAGCCTACAATTAGGGAGGGATCATCTGTTTCTGAACCCTCCCTTAGTTATGCTGCTAATAGGTTTAGTCAGCCGGGGGACCTCCAGTAATGCACTGGGCCTCACTCCTTTCCTCACTCTCAATGAAATATTTTTTTTGCTGGTCATTAACATTTGTTTGTTCTCTCCCATAGATTGAGTCCCCATCGTGCTGTTTGCTCTCTACATGTCTGTTCTTTTCTTCTTCTCTATCCCCTCACCCCCCAGTCAGTCACAGCAGATGACTGCCCCTCCCTGAGCCTGGTTCTGCTGGAGGTTTCTTCCTGTTAAAAGAGAGTTTTTCCTCTCCACCGTCACCAAGTGCTTGCTCACAGGGGATCGCCTGATTGCTGGGGTCTTTCTGCAACTGTGGGGGTTCCCCCTACAGTTGACAGTGCTATGAGATGACTGTTGTTGTGAAATGGCGCTATATAAATAAAGTTACGCAAATGATAGAAGGCAGTCTTAGAAACAAATTTAATATGTGAATTGAAGGACAGATCCTGATCAAAAATAATTCCAAGGTTCTTCACAGAGCTATTAAGAGAAAGAGTAACCGCATCCAAACTGAAAGTTTGATTTGGAAAGGAATTTCTAAGGTTTTTTGGACCAACAAGAATGACTTCAGTCTTATCTGAATTTAATAGCAGGAAATTACAAGTCATCCAAGCTTTGATTTCCTTAAGACAGGCTTCTAACTTGGCTAATTGATTACTATTATCTGGCTTCATTGACAGGTATAATTGTGTGTCATCTGCATAACAATGAAAATGTATACAGTGCTTTCTAATAATGTTGCCTAACGGAAGCATATATAAACTAAAAAGAGTAGGGCCTAGCACAGATCCCTGTGGAACTCCATGACTAAGCTTTGAGTTGAAAGAAAACTCATTATTTACATGAACAAACTGGAACCTATCAGATAAATAAGATCCAAACCACTGCAACGAAGTTCCATTAAGTCCAAAATAGTGTTCTAATCTATCAAGTAGAATATTATGATCGATAGTATCAAAAGCCGCACTAAGGTCTAAAAGGACAAGTACAGAAACCATTATCAGATGCGATGAGGAGGTCGTTAGTGACCTTCGCTAAGGCTGTTTCAGTACTATGATGGATTCTAAACCCAGATTGAAACTCTTCAAGTAAACCATTTCCCTGCAGGTGGTCAAATAATTGCGTAGCAACAACTCTTTCTAAGATTTTTGAAATGAAAAGGAGATTAGAGATTGGTCTATAATTAGCTAAAGCTCCTGGATCTAGCGTTGGCTTTTTGAGTAAGGGTTTAATTACAGCCATTTTAAAAGCCTGCGGTACATGGCCTAAAGTTAATGAAGAATTGATTATATGAAGAATAAAGCTACCAATAAGTGGGAAGACTTCTTTAAATAACCTGGTAGGAATAGGGTCTAAAAGACAAGTTGAAGGTTTGGATGAGGAAACTATTTTGTCTAACTCACAAAGGTCGATTGGAGTAAACTCATCAAGACAGACATCAATAGAAGGAGTTGTAGTAGTTACAGTATTTAAGTTAACTGTGGGAAGAATCTGATTGATTTTATCTCTGATGGATGAAATTTTATTATTGAAAAAGTTCATAAAGTCCTGACTAGTAAGCTCTAAGGGAATGCTAGGATTGACAGAGTCCTGACTCTTTGTCAACCTGGCTACAGTACTGAAAAGAAACTTGGGATTATTCTTGTTCTCTTGTATTAATGCAGAGTAATAACTCGTTCTAGCTTTTCTAAGATATTTTTTATAAATTAAAAGATGACTTCTCCAAGCTAAATAGATTTCATCTAAATTAGTGGAGCGCCATTTTCTTTCTAATTGACGAGTCTTCTGTTTTAAGCTACAAGTTTCTGTGTTGAACCAAGGAGTTAGAAATCTCTGATCAGACTTTTTCTTTTTTAAGGGGGCAACCAAGTCTAGAGTCTGATGCAGAGAAGCTGTAACACTATCCACCATGTTATCAACTACAGAAGGAGCAAGCTGCCTATAGCTTATTTCCGTTGTGTTGACACATGGCATAGAGGAAACAATCTGCATAAATTTGGTAACAGCATCATCTGAGAGGCATCTACTGTAATAATATTTTTCTTTAGGAGCCAAATAGTCAGAAATAGTAAAATCAAAGGTTAACAGACAATGGTCTGACAGTACAGGGTTATGAGGAGACACTACAAGATTTTCTATTTCTATGCCATATGTCAGAACAAGGTCCAATGTATGGTGGAGGTAATGAGTAGAATTTCCTACTTTCTGAGAAAACCCAATCGAGTCTAATATTGAATTAAATGCCACATTAAGGCAGTCACTATCTACATTCACATGTACACTACCGTTCAAAAGTTTGGGGTCACCCAGACAATTATTTTGTGTTTTCCATGAAAAGTCACACTTATTTACCACCATGAGTTGTAAAATGAATAGCAAAATAGTCAAGACATTGACAAGGTTAGAAATAATGATTTATATTTGAAATAATATTTTTTTCCTTCAAACTTTGCTTTCGTCAAAGAATCCTCCATTTGCAGCAATTACAGCATTGCAGAGCTAACATGATTGCACAAGGGTTTTCTAATCGTCCATTAGCCTTCTGACGCAATGAGCAAACACATTGTACCATTAGAACACTGGAGTGATAGTTGCTGGAAATGGGCCTCTATACACCTATCTAGATATTGCACCAAAAACCAGACATTTGCAGCTAGAATAGTCATTTACCACATTAGCAATGTATAGAGTGTATTTCTGATTAGTTTAAAGTTATCTTCATTGGAAAAAAAGTGTTTTTCTTTCAAAAATAAGGAAATTTCTAAGTGACCCCAAACTTTTGAACGGTAGTTCAAAAAAAGTTAAGTTAAAGTCCCCTACTATAATTATTCTATCAGATTTCAGCACCAAATCAGCTAAGAAATCAGCAAATTCGGATAAAAATTCTGAGTAGGTTGATGGGGGACGATAAACTATGGCAAATAAAACTGGGTTTAACCTAAAATTGCTAAAGTGCCCAATACTGAGGACCAGGCCCTCAAAGGAATTATAACATGTTTTTTGCTTTACATTAACTAGTAATTTGGAATGGTAAATTGTTGCTACTCCTCCTCCACGACCAGAACTTCTGGGATTTTGACAGTTTAAATAACCAGAGGGAGTTGATTCATTTAAACCAACATAATCCTCTTGCCCTAACCAAGTCTCTGTAAGGGAAATTAAATCAATCTGATGATCAATTAACAGATCATGGACTAACAGAGACTTGGGAGTTAGAGACCTAATATTTAATAAGCCACATTTAATTTTTAAATTATGAGGAGGAACAGAGGCCAAATCATTCAATTTAGAGGCTTTATGTTTAATTTGACTTTTACCAATATTTTGCTTAATCACTTTGAGATGCTTATACATTATATTTTTATTTACTTTGGAGGGAGCAGACAACGATTCTCTGATGGGGAAGACAGGGGCTAAGTTGAGGGGTGGCAGATGAAGAGGAGCTGCAGAGAGGCGTGTAAGACTGCGACTCCACTTCCTGGTCCCAACTCTGAGTAGTCAGAGTTTTGGAAATTTGGATAAAAAAGATGCCAGATTGCAAATGGCGCAATAGACTTACACAATGGTCCCCTTCAGTATATACAACTAGGACAGTATTGGTCGCTACGGAGGGTGACAATATGTATGGGTACATATTCATACTATGTAGGATAACTAAGTAGACGGTTATGCTGTTTATTCCATCTCGCTACAATGCTCCGCACTTTGTATATATATTTATATACTGATGTGTATGTATGTATATCCACTGCTCTTATTTATATCTTCCGTATCTTCTTAATTATTGCTCTCAGTGTTGCTATCCCTGTGCTGTTGCAATCCTGGAATTTCCCCATTGTGGGACTAATAAAGGCTTATCTTATCTTATCTTATATTTGGATTGTGGGAGGAAACCGGAACCCCCGGAGTAAACCCACGCAGCACAGGGAGAACATGCAAACTCCACACAGAAAGGTTCCAACCCCTGCCAGCCTGGGGATTCAAACCTGGATCCTTCTAGCTGTAAGGCAACAGTGCTAACCACTGCATCACCATGCTGCCCAGTGGTGGATCATGAATACAAGTGGCTGAAATGAGCTTTCGCCGTAGGATTGCTGGACTCAACCTTAGAGATAGGGTGAAGAGCTCAGTCATCCGAGAGAGGCTCAGAGTAGAACCGCTGCTCCTCCACATTGAAAGGAGACAGCTGAGGTGGTTTGGCCATCTGATCACGACGCCTCCCACTTGAGGTGTTTTGGGCACGTCCCACTGGGAGGAGACCTCGGGGCAGACCCAAGACATGCTGGAGAGACTACGTCTCCCAGCTGGCCTGGGAACGCCTTGGTATCCTCTCTGAAGAGCTGGAGCAGGTGGCCGGGGAGAGGAAAGTCTGGGCTTCTCTGCTTGAACTGCTGCCTCCATGACCCAGACCTCCGGAAAAGCGGTAGAAGATAGATTGATGGACAGATGGATGGTTTGATAAGAGTCTTTCAGATACTGCTTTTGTGAACACTTAATATCAGCGATAGAATAGTGTGTATGCCTGTGAGACCAAAAAATAATCAGTATTTTAATCTCTTTTATGCATAAAATCTCTTTTATGGGCTGCACGGTGGCGCAGTGGTTTAGCACTGTGGCAGCACAGTTTTACCCTCGGCCGGGGGATCGCAGGGATCATGAGATCGTGGGTTCGATCCCAGCCCCCGACCAACAGTGAGCTGTGTGGAGTTTGCATGTTCTCCCCGTGTTGCGCGGGTTTACTCCGGGATTTCTCCAGTTTCCTCCCGCACACCAAAAACATGTAGGTTTAGGGCGCTCGCGCACGCAGCGACCAGCAGCCGGTGGCTTGTCACCAGACTGCAAACCGAATCTACCTACGGTTACAAATAAGTAACAAAAAAAAAAAAAATAAGTCTTCTTTCACATGGAGATTGTCACTTGTAGTTTTTTTATGTCTAGAATTTAAAGTGAATTTGAAAACAAAACGATTTAGCAAATGAAGTGAGTAAAAATGCAAAATAGAATGTCCCAAACATGAAACAAATCCTGACTCCTTCCCGATAAACTTACTTTGTGGGTTTATTTAATCAGATGTGGGCAGAGTAGTCAGAATTTGTATTAAAATAAAAATGGAGTTAATGCACCTTATGATGGTAATTACTAAAATATAAGTGTAGTCCCCAAGAAAGAGCTAGAATATCTTTTAAAAAAAACTTGAGCAGTAATGACTTCTGTCTACAGAAACATTTAGTCTGACAGTTTAAAGAAAGATGCAACCAAACTGACTGGGAGATCCTTCATCATGCAGCAAGTAATGACCCAAAACACACTGTCCAAACAACAAAGGAGTTCATCAGGGGCAAGAAGTGGAAGCTTTTAGACTGGCCAAGTCAATCTTCAGACAAAAACCCTATAGAGCATGCAGTTTACCTGCTAAAGAGGAGACTGAAAAACCAACTGAAACCAACTGAAAGAGGTTGCAGTGAACACCTCATGTCAGTGGGTCACAGGTTTGATGCAGTTCACCGGAGTGGTGGCCTAGTTGATAGAGCATCCACCCCAGAACCAGGAGGTTGGAGGTTCTAAAACCCGGCTGGATCATACCAAAGACCATATAAAAATGGTATTTCCTGCAGTCTAGCTTGGTGCTCAGCTTAATAGAATGGGGGTAGGAGAAGCTGTTTGTGGCAGCGCCTTGCATGGCAGCGACCCCTCTGATTCTAGATGTGATTAACATTGTAGATAGGAGAAACGTAATTTCGTTCTACTGTACATGATTGACTGTATGGATTGAATGACAATAGAAAGTTAGCTTCTTATTTGAAAGCAAATGATTTGCATGGCAAACCGGGGTGGTGGTTCCTCTCTTCAAAAAAGGGGACCGGAGGGTGTGCTCCAACTTTAGAGGGATCACACTCCTCAGCCTCCCTGGGAAGGTTTATGCCAAGGTACTGGAGAGGAGAGTCCGGCCGTTGGTCGAACCTCGGATTCAGGAGGAGCAATGTGGTTTTCGTCCTGGCCGTGGCACATCGGACCAGCTCTTTACCCTCTCGAGAATTCTTGAGGGTTCGTGGGAGTTTGCCCAACCAGTTTACATGTGTTTTGTGGACTTGGAGAAGGCATTTGACCGCGTCCCTCGTGGATTTTTGTGGGGGGTTCTTCGGGAGTATGGGGTATCGGGCTTGTTGTTACGAGCTATTCGGTCTCTGTACGACCGTTGTGAGAGTTTAGTTCGTATTGCCAACACTTGGTCGGAGTCATTCCCAGTGAGAGTTGGACTCCGCCAGGGCTGCCCTTTGTCACCGGTCCTGTTCATAATTTTTATGGACAGGATTTCTAGGCGCAGCCAGGGAATGGAGGGTGTCATGCTTGGTGACCACAGGATCTCATCTCTGTTGTTTGCAGATGATGTTGTCCTGTTGGCTTCATCCAGCAATGACCTACAGCTCTTGCTGGGACGGTTTGCCGCTGAGTGTGAAGCGGCTGGGATGAGAACCAGCACCTCCAAGTCCGAGTCCATGGTCCTCAGCCGGAAAAAGGTGGATTGTCCTCTCCGGGTTGGGGACAGGCTCCTGCCCCAAGTGGAGGAGTTTAAGTATCTTGGGGTCTTGTTCACGAGTGAGGGGAAAATGGAGCGAGAGATCGACAGACGGATTGGAGCAGCATCTGCAGTGATGCGGACGTTGTACCGGTCTGTTGTGGTGAAGAGGGAGCTTAGTTCTAAGGCAAAGCTGTCGATTTACCAGTCAATCTACGTTCCTATTCTCACCTATGGTCACGAGCTTTGGGTAATGACCGAAAGAACGAGATCGCGGATACAAGCGGCTGAAATGAGCTTTCTCCGTAGGATTGCTGGACTCACCCTCAGAGATAGGGTGAGGAGCTCAGTCATCCGGGAGAGGCTCAGAGTAGAACCGCTGCTCCTCCACATTGAAAGGAGTCAGTTGAGGTGGTATGGGCATCTGATTAGGATGCCTCCTGGACGCCTCCCACTTGAGGTGTTTCAGGCACGTCCCACTGGGAGGAGACCCCGGGGCAGACCCAGGACTCGGTGGAGAGACTATGTCTCCCAGCTGGTCTGGGAACGCCTTGGTATCCCCTCTGAAGAGCTGGAGCAGGTGGCTGGGGAGAGGGAAGTCTGGGCTTCTCTGCTTGAACTGCTGCCTCCGCAACCCGGACCTCCGGAAAAGCGGTAGAAGATGGATGGATGGATGGATGGATGGATTTGCAACTAGACATTATTATTCACTTTAATCCATTTTAAGTTTATCTGTTCCAATACTTTGGCTCATCTAAAAATTTGGTGTTCCGTTACAAATAATGCTATCTTTTAAGTTGTGTATCAGATCCAGATACAAATACCTGGAAATGAAAGCTGAAATGTTGATTTCTGGTCTCACACTTTTGATGTCAAACCCAGATATTTTTAGTCTACAGTGAAAATGAAAGCACCAAGGTGCTGATGTGTCAGTGCTAGAGCCTTGGTGGACATACATATGCATTCTCAGATCATCACCAAAATGTTATGGGTTCCTCTCTAGCCAAAGGACCACCTCTGGTAAAAATTTCATCCAAATCCATCCTGTAGTTTTGGAGTACACGCATGCACAGTGAAAATAAACTGCAGTTAACATGCCTGTACTGTCGGTGGGTGCCAAGAGCCACCAAACTGATTTGAACAGCTGCAATCCAAACAAAAGAAGAGCATGATGGCAGACATTTTAAATGGCGGAAGCGATGGAGGTACGTGAATACAATGACAATCAAGATGAACAGGAGCTTTTGCTGTTTAGTAGCAGAGGAAGAAAACAGACGCGCAAAAAGACGGGCATTTGTTGACCCAGTATTGGCAGATTGCTCAGTACTTCCCTGTGGCAGGAGTTTCAGGGCACATGCGCAGTTCACTGCAACCATTTGCGGGCAAGGAATGTTGGGACTTGGAGTTTTTAGTGAGTTTTTATTGAGTTTTACCTCATCCTTCCTCTGCAAAACTAAACAGCAAAACTTGTGTGAAAACAACGTGATGAATAAATGGTGTAGTTGCTGAATACGTGTTTTTTTTTCAGTAACTGCTGTTGTGTGGGGATCTAGCCTTTGGGGTATGCCGTAGCCGGTGCCAGGCGCACAACGTGGTAATGTCAAGTGGGCTACAGCCAGTGTGTATAAGTACAACTTATGCTAATAAAGTTCAGTTTGTTGCTCGGCATAGCATGGCTCACGTCTCACTCTCTTGGTACATAACATTTGGCGACTGAGGATTAAACCATGAGGGAATGTGCAAGACCATCACCTCCATTCTTGGAGTCACCAGGTGTGCCAGCCACACCATGGCACCGCTGATTGGAGGCTTCTGATGCCTATATAGTCGTGGCTGGCCTGGGCAGTGCCAACGAAGAAAGACGGAAGTGCGTTCTAATCCATTGCCTCGGCAAAGAAGGACAGCGAGTGCTTTGCGCACTGGGTAGCACGGGCTCTTTGGACAAGTGTTTGTGCATAATGCACAAATTTTTTGTTGACAAGTGTAACATCACAGCATGAAGATACAGATTCTTCGACCGCTGTCAGCAAGCGGGTGAGTCCATGCATCATTATCTTATGGAGCTCTGTAACCCAGCAAGCACGTGCACCTTCGGGCCTTTGGAAGAAGAGCTAATTCGTGACAAGCTAGCAAATAGCATGAGCAACGAGTGGCTAAAGGAGAAGCTACTGCTAACAAAGGACAATTTCGTGCTAAGTCAAGTGATGCAAATGGCTAGCCAAATTGAGTCCACTACCCAGCTAGGAATACAAGTACTGGCTAATGAACACCTAGCCTTCCAAGTTCCCTCTCCACATCAGCCTGATAGCAACCCAGCTAGCTACTCGGGGAAGACTCCCACATGGCGGCGGACCATGGCACAGGCAGGAGTGGGAACCCAGGGACTGCGTGGCAGCTGTGGCTCTCCTTGTCACGGGACGGGCTTGTCCACCTGCCCCGCTAGGGGGAAAATGTGTTACAACTGCATTCGAGCTAATCACCTGGCTAGGGTTTGCACCATCGCCAACAAGCCGATGGATTCGGGACTCGTGGGTGTAGCCTTGGTGTGTGTAGCAGGCGCCAAAAATTGGCTGCTAAAATGGTATGTGGTGCAGCTCGACAGAGTCGACGTGCCGCTCAAGGTAGAGTCGGACTCTGCAAAATCCATACTAAGTGTGTCCACAGTAAGAAAACTTTTTCCAAAAAAGCCTATTGTAGCGGGTGCTGTGAATATGTTTGGCTATGAGCATGCGAAGATTGGCATGGTGGGCACGGTCAGTTTCTCTGTGATGTGTGGGCCAAAGATTATTCCCACGTTCACCTTTCAGATTTCGCGCTGTGGGGCTGACTTGTTGGGTACTGACTTACTGGGAGAGTTAGGATTCTCCATCATGGACCCAGTGGGCTCCACGATGCTGACTGTTTCTCCCGGGTGGCATGTTTGCTGGCCAGCGCTGTTTGCAGGCTTGGGCTGCGTGACGGCTTTCAACCACTGTCCGCTCATCGATCCGAGAATGATGCCCAAAATTCAACCTCTTTGGTGGCTACCACTTGCCCTGCGGGACGATGTCATGGTGGAGCTTAACAAACTACTGAGTGCCGGCATTATCGAGAGAGTGGATGCCTTGCCGTGGATCTCAAATACTGTGGTGGCCAAAAAAAAGGCAGGTGGCATCCGACCATGAATCAACTTCAGAATGGTTAACAAAGCAATCATTCCAGACAAATATCCACTGCCCACGATGGAAGAGCTCACTGTGATGTTCAGCAGCTACAAGGTGTTTTTGAAAATGGACCTCCACAAGGTTATCTTCAAGTGCCCCTTCACCCGACCAGCCACAACCTGACGGCGTTCGTGACCCACATGAGCCTTTTCAGCTACACCTGCATGCCTTTTGGCCTGAGTTCAGCACTGAGCTGTTTTCAAAAAATCATGTCCACAATTCTTGCGGGTCTCAAGGGTGTGGTGGTGTATCTGGATGACATTGTGGTACACGGCGCATCACGGGTGGCGCACGACGAACGTTTGGAACGAGTGATGGAGGTGCTGCTGGAACACAGGGTTACGCTGGAAAACTGCATCTTCACAGCTGAATCCATTGAGTTTGTGGGATTTCGGCTGTCAGCTGAGGGCCTGAGGCCCCTGCACTCAAACATGGAGGCGGTTCTGCGACTTCCGGACCCCACGACGCCTGCACAAATTTCCTCATTCCTGGGCATGGAAAAATTCTACAGATATTTCATTCCCCATTATTCAGAGACTACTGAACCTCTTCGAGCCCTTCTAAAGCAAAACGCTCCATGGCAATGGACCCTGGCGTGCTCAGCAGGGGTCGCTAAACTGAAATCTCAACTGACCTCCCCGCCAGTGTTGGCCCATTTTGACCTTCAGTGCCCCACTTTTGTGACTTGTGACGGGTCTGGTTCAGCAGAGGGGGCGGTCATGTCTCAACTTCAAAATGGTATGGAGCACTCGGTGGCATTCGCTTCGAGGTCGCTCACATCGGCTGAACAGAGGTACGTGGTGGGTGAGAGAGAAGTGCTCATGTGTGTTTGGGCATGTGAATGGTGACACATCTACCTCTATGGATGCCATTTCACCTTACGCACGGACCATAGGGCGCTGACAACCCTGTTGGAGACGACTGGCTCGGGACACAGACCCCTGCAGATCCACAGGTGGGTGGAATGGCTGCGGGCCTACAACTTCTCTACTCAGTTCATCTCAGGCAGAGAAAACGTGGTGGCAGACCTCCTGTCCCCTGCCACAATTAACACTGACGACTGTGATTCCTTGGAGGCAGACCTAATCAACATGCTCCACGAACCTCTCCAGAGCATGGTGTCCCTCCAGGAACTCCAGGCGGGGTCCGAATGGGACCCAACTTTGTCACAACTGCGCTCATTCATTAGGGGGGGTTGGCCCACGAAAATACAAGGCGACCTGGCACCTTTTCACAGGGTCAGGGACAAACTGGTTGCTGGAATGACGTGTGCATGGTGAGAGGACACTGCACGTTGGTTCTGGTGTCACTGAGGTCTTGCGTTTTGGCTATGCTCTATGAGGGACATCTCGGGGTGGTTAGGGTCAAACAACGCTGCAGGGATTCGGTTTGGTGGCCAGGTATTGACAAAAATATTGAGACTATGGTTAAGAATTGTGTACCGTATTTGGAGAGCGGTAAAACTGGAGTGCCACTTCCCCCAACCCTGCTACCGCTACAATACCTGGAGGGCCCCTGGAAGCACATCCAATTGGACATCTGTGGCAAATTACACATAGCCCCCGCGAACAGCCTGCTGGTGGCTTATGATCTATTTTCAAAATGGTTGGAAGTGTTGCCCACTGGTTCGATCATGATGGTTGTGGTCACTGGTTTTCTCTCGTCGCTTTACGCTAGGTGAGGGGTTCCAAGCGCCATTACAATGGACAATGGTCCACAGTTCATCTCCGGGGGATTTGAGGAGTTTTTGAGGGAAACGGGCATGGAGCACGTTAGAACCACGTTTTGTCATCCTCACGCTAATGAGGGTGTGGAACGTTTCAACAAGACGCTAAAAAATGGACTGTGAGCACATCTGGCAGATGGCTTCACACTCTCTGACACCCTTCAGAACACGTTCCTCGATTACAGGAAGACGGCCCATGCCACGACAGGGTGTATGCTGGGACGTGAACTACATCTGCCCCTGGATTGGCTGTGCCCCCCCATGACCCTTCACCGGTGGACACAGAACCATCGCGAGATTGGGTCCTCGAACAACAGTGAAGGATGAAACAGCACTTCGACAAGAAGCATAGGGTGAGGGCTCATGAACTCGGTGTGTTGAACTGGGTCAGAATCAGGCACCCCAACCGTACGCACAAGCTGCAGCCGTTTTGGATGGGACCACTGCAAATCGTGACGCGGTTGGGCTCAGACACGTTCTGGCTCTCAGATGGGTCACAGTGGCATTCCAGCCGCCTCAGGAAATCATCGTCGGCCCAGGATCCGGAAGCTGCAGCAGACGAGACGGACATTAGTTGGAACTTGACTGATGGGACTCTGGGGGACGCCCGGGTACAGCCAACGGAGCCTGGAGCAGGTCCTCCACCTGTGAGGCACTTGGCTAGAACCCGTCAGAGGCCAAAGCACCTGAAAGACTTTGTGGTGTGACTGGGTTAGCTAGTACGTGTTGACTTTTGGGTGGCAGAATAATCCACCTCAACATGGGGGCATGCTGGCAGTCTACCCAAACGCCCAGTTAGTTCATTGTTCTAATGGAAATGTGAAGTTCTAACGCTATGCATGCGTTTTGGGGTGTTTACTTGCTAATTTTTGGGGGTTTTTTTGGGGGGAGGGGTTATTTGTTGTGGTTCTACATTTTGTGAAGGGGGCGTGTTGTGTGGGGATTTGGCCTTTGGGGTTTGCCGTAGCTGGCGCCATGCGCACAACGTGATGATATCAGGTGGGCAACGGCCAGTGTGTATAAGTACAACTTATGCTAATAAAGTTCAGTTTGTTGCTCGGCATTGCATGGCTAACATCTTGTTCTTTTGGTACACAACAACCACTATTTTATAACACTTCAGCTCCACATGCTGTAAAAAAAACACAGCTGTGTTGTGTTGTGAAACACTGTCGCCTCTAGTGGCCCAGCATAGTTATTACAGTACCCTTTTTCTCCAGCTTTATTGATGTTAAAGGTGAGTTAAGTTTGGGTTTATTTTGAAAACAAAGCCTTATCTTGGAATTCTGGCAAATTAAAAGTCGAAAAAATATGGCGATACAATGATACAAGCCTTTAGTGCAACTTAATTTTGACCGGGCAAGCTGAAACAGAGAGATGGACAGATACACACACACATCCACAAACAGACGCGTTACCCAATTACAGTATGCCTCCGTTTCACCGAGGCATAATAAAGAAATTGATCTCACTGTTCCAGTACTTTTGGAGGGGAGTGTATGTGCAAACACTAGATAAGACAGGGCTAACATTTTCATGGCAAACGGAGCCGCTGCATTCTGTAGGTAATTATAATGGTTGACAGCACCTGCAGCATTGTGATAACAGGATACACAAACAATTGCTCATTGTATCATAATCATATAAGTAAGCTATGTATATGGAATGTGACTTGGACTAACCTGTCGGCTAGCCATGTCCTATCAAGTGTTTATATACTGTATATCTATGGTCAGTAAAGACCAGTGTTGGGCAAGTTACTAAAACATAGTAACTAGTCATAGTTACTAGTTACTTCTTTTCAAAAGCAACTGAGTTACTGCATGATTAAAGTAACTAGTTACTTGGAAAAGTAATTTTCACATTACTTTTAAATGCATACTTAAATCACCTTACACACATAGCGAGATCAAGGGCCCCTTGTTCTCATCAGAAAAAAGAAGAAAAGGAAAACTGATGAGAAAAAAGGTCTCATCTTACAGAGAAAAATGTCTCAGATTTACATAAATTACTGTAATCAGTAGAAAGTCAGAAATTTACTAGAAATAAAGCTGTAAATTCATAGAGAAAATTTTGCCCCCCCCCCCCCCGGTGGACTATTTTTGGCCCACGAGCCATATGTTTGACATCCCTGGACCAGCCCATTAAAAATGCATATTTAAAGGATTTACTTCCATGAAATAGTTGCATATCACAACAGCATGTAAATGAATAAGATAAAATAAAACAGAAAGCACAGATAAATGAAAGTTAGATAGATAGATAGATAGATAGATAGATAGATAGATAGATAGATAGATAGATAGATAGATAGATAGATAGATAGATAAGATACTTTATTTCGAACAAAAAAGTATAACAAAAACAAAACAAATGACAAATGCAATAAAGTAACAGTATACAGTGTTTGAAAGGGAGAAGGAAGAAGTGAACACTTATTAATTCCATCTCCTCTTTTCCATAAATACACCCATGTGAATTATATACAAATTACCACCTTTAGGACCCCAAGTAAACAATTTACTGTATTTTTTACATATCAACATTAACACCCATCCATCCTAACATACATTGATGTCCATACATCAAAACCAGCCTCAAACAACACAGATATACACAGCGCTGTCCCACCCACCATTCCATAGTGTCCCAGAGTGAGCATAGTGAATCGTACATATAAATACTACCCTTCTAACATATATCCTTTCAGCAAATAATGTTTATACCTGTTTTTGAATTGAATTCTGTTTGTACATAGTTTCAGTTCCGGCTCCAGACTGTTCCACAAATCCACCCCACAGACAGATATGCACAGACTTTTCTTGGTTGTTCGTATCTTGGGTTTTGTAAAGTTTAAGTCTCCTCTCAAATTATGATCATTGTCTCTTTTTTTAAATATTTTTTGTATATTAGTTGGGAGTTGATTATTAATTGCTCTGTACATTACTTGTGCTGTCTTAAATTTAACTAAATCAATGAACTTTATGACATGTGACTTTATAAACAACGAATTGGTATGGTCTCTATATCCTACATTATTTATTATCCTTATAGCTCTTTTTTGTAATGTGCATATTGACTGTAGGTTGGTCTTGTAGGTGTTTCCCCAGACTTCTACACAGTAGTTAAGATAAGGTAGAAACAGTGAATTGTACAGTAAGACCAATGATTTATAGTCCAAGATGTGTCTTGTCTTCCCCAGTATGCCTATACATTTTGCTAACTTGGCCTGGATGTGACTGATGTGAGGTTTCCAGCAGATTTTATTGTCTAGCGTCACCCCCAGAAACCTATTTTCCTGTACTGTTTCTATTCTGGTATCATCTATCGTTACCATTATTTCATGATTTATTTTATAATTTCCAAACAACATAATCTTTGGGTTTTTTTAGATTTAGAGATAATTTATTTTTGTTGAACCACTGCGTTAACTTTTTCATTTCAGTTGTGACCACCTCTAAAACCTGCTGCAAATTCTCACCAGTGCAAAGGATATTTGTGTCATCCGCAAACAAAATAAATTTCAGAATTTTTGATACTTGGCATATGTCATTTATATACAAAATAAAGAGTTTGGGTCCCAAAACTGACCCCTGGGGCACACCACAAGTGATGTCCATGAAGGGTGATTTGTGCTCACCAATTTGTACAAATTGTTGTCTGTTACTTAAATAACTTTCCACCCAACTCAGTCCTACCCCTCTTATCCCATACCTTTCCAGTTTCCTTAGTAGTATTCTGTGGTCAATGGTGTCAAAAGCTTTCTTTAAATCTATAAATACTCCTACAGCAACCTTTTTTTTATCTATACAACTAGTAATTTCTTCTATAAGTTCGATCAGTGCCAAAGATGTAGATTTATCTGCTCTAAAACCATACTGGCTATCTGTAAGGAGGTTGTGTTTTTCAATGAAATCATCCAGTCTCTTAGTGAAGATTTTTTCAAGTATTTTGGAGAATTGTGAGAGTAAAGAGACCAGCCTGTAATTTGTGAAACAATGACTGTCTCCTGTTTTGTATAGAGGTATTACTTTTGCTATTTTCATTTTGTTTGGAAATTTACCAGTTTGAAATGACAGGTTACAGATGTGGGTGAGTGGCTTAACAATTCCTTCAATTACTTTTTTCACTATTGTCATGTCAATTTCATTCCAGTCCGTTGATTTTTTGTTCTTAAATTTACTCACAGTCTCGGTAATTTCCTTTTCAGTAACTGCACCCAAAAAGATTGTGTTTGGATTTCTATCTTCTATTTCATTTACAGAACCACTGTTGTTAGTTTCTGCTGTCACTATTGATTTTGCTAATTCAGGACCAACGTTTACAAAAAATTTATTGAAACCACTGACCACATCCTCCATATTATTTATCAAATTGCCATTTTCAATAAAATATTCTGGATAATTAGTATTCTTAGGTCGATTACTAATAATCCCATTGAGTACTTGCCAAATTCCTCTTAAGTTATTTTTGTTATCCTCTAATATTCTGTTGTAATATTCTTTCTTACAGGTCCTCATTATATTAGTAAGCTTATTTTTATATCTTTTATATTTGATCTCAGCTCCCACCTTTCTGCATTTAATCAATTGTTTATATAATGTATTCTTCTTTTTACATGCATTTATTAACCCCTTGGTGACCCAAGGAATATTTTTTTTGTTGTCTGTCACTGTATTGTTTTATAGGACAGTTTTTATTGTACAATGATTGAAATATTTGTAAAAAATTATCATATGCTTTATTTATATCATTTTCATCATAAACTATCTTCCAGTCTTGTATTAATAATTCCTTTGTCAGTAAATACATTACTTACATACAGCTTCTTCTAAGTTCACCTTAGAAGAAGCTGTTCTTTACTGCAGCAAATCACAGTCACTTTTTCTCTGTGCGTAAGAAAACTTACACAATTACTTACTCAACTTACACATTTACACAACTGCGGACATTAAATGCAAGCTTCTTGATCTAAAAATACTCATGTTTAACCACAGAGGTAGGAGCTGTTGGGGGCTACTCACTCACCGCTCGGACAACAGGTGATCAGGGCTCGATATGAGAAGTCGCCACCGGGTTGTGATGTGGACTGGGGCAGGACAGGAAACTGACCCACGGAGGAGACTGATGGCTACGCCAGCTATGGTAAAATCACGTTATTTTTATTTGCGCTAAAAATATCTATCCATATAAATAAAACGAGTAACGTGAGTAACGCATCTGATCAAACTTCAGCAACTGTAACACATTACTGAATTTTTAAACAGGAATTTCGTTACACAGTACATTACTGCAAAAGTAGTGGCGTTACTCCCAACACTGGTAAAGATGTCACAGCCGATCACAGCCAACAGCATAACTTGGTTGATGTCACATGTCTCTACCAAGCAGTTGGGGCAGAAATAGTGTCAAACCTACTCGCCAGGAGATCAGAATGTTGTCTCTATCATCTTCCTTCAAAATGTTTGAGTTTCCAAATTTGCAGTTTAGTTTTCATAAATTTCTGCCTTTTTGTCTTATAGTCACTCCCTTTTCTTTGAAATTTGTGATTTTTTCTCATATATTTTGTAAATTTGGTGATCAATTTGACACTTTTTTTGCATCTTTACTCTCTCCAAGTTCATTCATTCATCTTCTTCCACTTAATCCTTTTTCGGGTCGCGGGGGGGGGGGCTGGAGCCTATCCCAGCATCTTTGGGCGAGAGGCAGGGTACACCCTGGACAGATTGCCAGTCCATCGCAGGGCCAACACAGAGAGACACACAACCAAATCTACCTACGGGTACAAATAAGTAACAAAAAAAAAACAAAAACAAAAAAAAAAACGTTTACTCTCACAGCGCAGTGGCGGAGTGGTTAGCACTGCGGCAGCACAGCAACTAAAGCGCTTTGAGTGGTCTTTGTGACTAGAAAAGCGCTATATAAGTGCAGGTTAGTTAGTTAGTTAGTTAGTTTTAACAAGGAAGGCAATCACTTTTTCACACAGGGCCATGCAGGTTTGGATTTTATTTTTTTTTTACCCTTAATAATAAACACCATTTAAATCTGCATTTTGTGTTTACTTGTGTTATCTTTGTCTAATATTTAAATATGTTTGATGATCTGAAACATTTTAGTGTGACAAACATACAAAAAAAATGAGAAATCAGGAAGGTGGCAAACACTTTTTCACACCACTGTATCTTCTAAATATACTCTAAATATACTCTAAATCAAATAATTTAAAGGGAGGTTATCAAACAAATATTTCCTGAGCCTCAATTGAAGAACAATGATTTTAAATCTGATGGGAAGAAAAACTGATGGGAAGAAAAACAGAAATGGCTCTCACATAAACTCAGTGAAATCAAAAGTAATGATACACAGCATTATTACCATTTCCAGTTTCTTGATCAAAGGTTCAGAGCCCTATTATGACAACTGAGGAATAATTATCAAAGCATATCAGCATCAAAAGCTGGCAAGTAATCATTTTTTTTCTGTTTCTACCCAAAGGACTAAATCTCAAAAGTGTCTTGGAATTCAAACATTTCAGAAAAATGTAAATAACTAAATATTCCATTTGATGTATGAATGCAGCCATAAAACTGGTGTTTTGTTCAAGTATTTCATTAATTATAAGCATGAAATACAGCAGTTTGAATCAAGAGGCCACGGAATGGATTATTAAAGGTTTTGAGGTCTTATGTTTAAAGCACTTCAGGGTTTTACTGAAGAAGCATATGAAATCAGTCTGGTCATGACTTTTAAACATGAGAAAAAAATCTTGAAAGACAATGCATTTCCATTATTCTAATTTTCTAGTTTTGAAATGTAATGAAAATGACAATCACATTTGTTATTTTTTTTAAACTAGCAACTAGTGCTGTCACAATTTTAGACTTTAACCCCTTGCACTCCGGTCAATTTCCCTAAAAATGCCAAAAAATAACGTGCCCAAAGTAAATCGAAAGCTGTTCTTCAACCCTTTGCAGCATCTTCATGGGATTAGTCTCATTTAAAAGAAAACACTTTGAATTTTTTGGCAAAACAGTCATATGGCCACTGAGTTACAGTCATCTAAACATACTGAACTTGAAGAAAATAAATTTGGCCTGGGTGTTTTTTTGGATACAAATGCTTGCAAATAACACACAGCTTCAGATCCGGGCTGGAAAATGCAACAGAAATGTAGAACCAAGTGTTATCCAGCTGAGGTCAAAATTTTGTAACAATATATTACACAGATGAATATGTTACACAGATTTTTCCTCAGGTAGTTCCCAGGCGTTTTTGAACTGTGCCAAATTGTGCCAAACGTCTGTAACTTTTGAATGATTCAATATAGAAGCTTCATCTTGGGCTCTAATGAAAGGTGACACTCAGGGCTGTGTGTGTGTGGGGGGGGGTTGCCCCCCCCTCGCTACAGAGGACGGACATTGGCCATCGCTACATGATGGAATAGTCATGTGGCGACAGCGGCGCAGTCACCGCGGCTTCCCCCTCCCTCGCTACAGAAGAGTAGCGGGTGGGGGGGAAACGTTCACGGTTCGGACGCGGCGCACGACCCGTGTACCGCGGCACATGAACTTCGGACTTCATGCGCTGCACAGTTGTAATTTACCGATGGGTCAAAAGTCATTTTTGAATACAATTTTCAGGGATAAAGAATAATTTAGCTTATAACACCTTACCTCTTCACAGCAGCAGTGTCCTGGCAAACTTCTCTTCCTCATTGTCAGACGAACGCGATGCTGGTCCGCTCGTGGTTCCCGGTCAAAACATAATTCCATGATTGCGGTTTTGGCGAATGATTTACGACCTTTGTCGTCGGCCTCCGTCGGTCTATGATGACCATGGAAGAGAATCCTAAACGTCTATTCTACTGGAATAAGTGCAGGTCGCACTTGTGGGTGGTCTCCGTGCTGCTGGGTCTGTAGCAGGTTCTTCCTGCGGGTCCTTTTTTTCATCTGCTGCAGCAGTAAGTCTCTCTTCACCCAGCCCGAACTTCTGCGCTTCAATTGGCTGGCTGCATTCACAGCATTGGTAGGCGGGTCCTTCTTGCTAGGTTTTCAGTCATTGGTTCTTCAAGGTTTCAGAAACCCAATTCAAGGCTCTTATTAGTCGAATGAGAGGTCAATCATATCTGATCTGTTTGTGGCTGTGTCTGTAGTGGAAGAACTTTTTTTTTTTTCAGTGCGCGCTTGGACGCAGCGCCCTCGTGCATCCTAGAGCGCATGAGGGCGTACGAGAGCGCCCTCGTGCGCTCTGGGACGCAGAGGCGTGCCCGTCCGCGGTACACCGGAGTGCAAGAGGTTAACTCCTGTCGTGGATCTGGGTGAGCACACCATCATCTTGCCCTGTTTTGCTCTCATCAGCTTGGCAGCAGCTGGGTGACCACTCTCACCTGTGGCTAATCACCTTCCATGACTATATAAGTTTCACTCTGGAGAAGACGTGTGGGATTTTCACGCTGGTAAACCCTCTCCTTGTGACCAACATAGAGTGAACCTGTATTCTAGTCTCAGTTCTCTGACTCCTGCTTAAGCCCTGCATCATCTCCCATGTCATCCCCATCAGAGATGGGGATCACGTGGAGTACAGACAATTTATCCAGGACTTTGTGAACAGGTGCCTATGGAATTGCTTCCAGGTCAACGCGAGGAAAACCAAAGAACTGGTGGTGGACTGCTGCAGGTGAGGACAACCCCCCACAGCACCTGTAAACATCCAAGGAACAGACATTGAGATGGTGACATCTCACAAGTACCTGGGTGTTCACCTGAACAATAAACTGGACTAGTCACACAACAACAACGAGCTCTACAAGAAGGGGCAGCGTAGGTTGTTCTTCCTGAGGAGACTCAGGTCTTTTGGAGTGTGAGGGGCACTCCTGAAGACCTTCTATGATTCAGTGATGGCATCAGCCATCACATTTGGAGTGGTCTGCTGAGGCAGCGGCATCACGGCAGCCAACAGGAACAGACTGAACAGGTTGATCAAAAAAGCCAGCTCTGTTCTGAGGCAATGCCTCGACCCAGTGGAGGAGACAGGAGAGAGGAGGGTGGTGGCTAAGCTGTCATCTCTGCTGGAGTCTGAGTCCCACCCCATGCAGGACACGCTGAACGCACTGAGGGGCTCATTTAGCGGTAGGCTGTGCCATCCTAAGTGCTCAAGAGAGAGGTTCCGCAGGTCCTTCCTACCTGTGGCTGTCAGACTTTATAACCTAACCGGTGCTGCTCGTAGACGCTGTATTAAATGTCACAACTTTACACAATAGAGATCGTCCCCTCCAATACACGACTAAGACAATTACAATTATTATCAAGGGTGGCAACAACACTGTTCATTCAATGTGAAATATACTGTCTAGGTAGATATTTACGTTTTGAAGGGTAATTTAATGTAATTAAAAATTAAAAAACGTTATGTTGTTGATACCATCTAGCTGTAATGCTCCTGCACTGTGTATATAACTGTGTACATATGTATGTTTATTTACTGCTTTGGCTAACTAGTTCTTATCTTATTATCTTATTTACTATTGCTCTGAGTGCTGCTGTCCCTTTGCTGCTGTAATCCTGGAATTTCCTCATTGTGGGACTAATAAAGGCTTATCTTATTTTATCTTAAACCATTCTCTGCTCCTTGTTCCGCAGGTCAAAACCTACCAGCCAGCCATTTTGTCCTCTTTGGCTTCTGCATGCTCACCTTCAAATTACCCGCTAATCCTAGCATCTCAAAAACTTTTTCCACTAACAGGTATGTAATATTGGATCATTTTTACTCGATAAAAATGACAAAGTAAAAAAAAAGTGTCTAATTTATTTAACTGGGCTCTCTTTATCTACTTTTCGGACTTGTGTGAAAATCTGATGATGTTTTATGTCTTATTTATGTAGAAATGTTAAATTGTAAAGAGTTCACAAACTTTCAAGCACCACTGTACACTCAAGGAAGAACTGAGATTATACTGGTACAGAGAGATGAGACAGCTACAACTTGAACCGTATTCAAATAGCTTCACTGTGGGCTTTTTTTTTTTTTTTTTTTACCTACACAATGTCATACACCCTGTGAGAGGTGTCTGATGTTGTGTCTGTTTTCCCAAAATAAAACCTTACACCACAGCAAGACAGCCAGTTATTCTGCACTAAAAACTGATTACCTCTTTCATATCATGTTCTGTGACACCGACAAAGAAATAATCTCATTAACGAAAAACCGATTAAAGCCGACCCAGAAGTAGCTCATGCACTAACAGAATTTCTCCCAAATTAAGTGGCATTTTGCAATTATGTTTACCTTCCAATTACAGCGGGTATAGAAAAGAGTCACACCCCTTCATAAAAATCATATTTTGTTGCTTTGCAGCCAAATATGAAGACTGACACAATTTTTGTTTTATCTAGCTGTATTTACTCTGTGCAACGTATCACATCGAACTGAAAGAGAAAAAAAAATAAAAAAGCAGAATCGCTGAGATGGATAAAGGATCACCCTCTCCTTAGGAGCCTCAGGGCTGCAGACTAGAGGGCATTGATATTTTTAAAAGGAGGCTCAAGACCCACTTTTTTAGTTTAGCTTTTAACTAATTTTATCATTCGTGTTCATATACTTATTTAGCTATTGTACTTGTTTATATATCTTTATATTTTTAGATTTAATTCAGTTTTGCATTACATTTTATATATGTGTATATTATTATTCCTTTAATCATTTTATTGTCTTTCTATTTTTATTCATTATCTTACTCTGCTTCTTCTTATTATTCTTATTTATTGTATTTTATTTTATCTTATGTTATTTTCAGCTCTAGTGTTTCCTCACTGGGGGGCTGTCAGCACTGGGAGCTGTAATTGGCTCTGGTGGTTGGGATGCTGTTGGGGTGGTGGCCCTGGCTTGGTGGGATGGGGGAGTCCAGTCACAGCTTGCCCATCTATTTCACATCCACTTTGATTGGTCATTTTCATTAGCTGAGCATAAAACAAGCTATTCCTGGAGCATTGTAGTCCTTCGTAGTGCAACTGAAGCAGCCAATCAACTACGGGTTTTGGAGAAGCACTCTCAAAAGTTCTCCAGGACAAAGCTGTGGACAGGCAAAAGAAAATCTGTGGAATTACTTAAAGACCGCAGTCCATCGACAGCCACCATCAGAATATAACTGAACTTCAGCAGTTCTGTGAAGGAGTTTGGACAAATATTGCAACAATTCCCAACTAAAACAACCCCCAAACAGAGCAGCGCATCTGAAGAGATCAATGTTCACGAGATATGGAATTACAATATCTGTCCCACGTATGCTGTAATCGGGAAATGTCTCATATTGAAGTATGCTTTTTGAACATCTGCTGGGTGAGATTTCAGCACTGCAGACATGAATTAATTAAATTTGGCAGAACACAAAGACAAGCTATTGGATGTGTAGAGAAGGGGGGGCACTGGGATGCAGCCAGCTGTGCTCTTTCAAATGGATTTCCACAAACACCCAACATGCCTCAGGGAGAAGCTGCTGATGGGGGGGGGGGGCAGGTGTCAGAAGGCAATATTAAAGCAGTTTTCAAATTTAGTTTAAAAGAAGAACAGGATTGTAAAACGGTTACTCAAAAGCATATACACAGTGGGGAAAATAAGTACTGAACAAGTCAACATTTTTCTCATTAAACATATTTCTGATGCAGCCATTGACCTGAGATTTTCACCAGATATCAGTAACAACCCAAATTTATTTATTTATTTAGCGAATGCAAAGTCCTTAAGCCAAGCAGTTGCCTCCTGGTTTGCTGTATGGAGGGTGTGTAATCCTCCTTCCAGTCTTTGGAGCGGGCAAACCTCTATGATGTGTTCCATTGTTTGCTCCTCTCCACATGCGCACAGTGGGCTAGGGCTACTGCCCCATCTGTAAAGGCTGGCCAAGCAGGGGCCATGTCCAGTCCTGAAGCGATTGAGTGTAGACCACTGTCTCCTTGGGAGGTTGGTGCCCGGGACCTGTTGGTTGGGGTTTATCACCAGCTGTTTGTTTGGGACCTCCTTGGTCTCCCATTCCTCTTGCCAAGCTGTCTGGATGGTAAAGTCAGCTGGGGGAGGGTTTTTCCAAATCGGCCGTCTGGATGAAAGTCGGGCAGTGGGTGGAGTGTAGATATCTGCATGGATTGGTAAGTGAGGAGAATCTTTAACTTTTTGGAGCATCCTTTGAGTTAATGCTGCTCGCCGGATGTGTGGAGGGGCTATGTTTGACAGTACAGAGAGCCAGGGGAGTGGTGTTGAGCGGATTGTTCCAGTTATAGTTCTCATGGTTGTGTTGAGCTGGGTGTCTACATGGTGTGTGTAAGATGACCTGGACCAGACAGGGGCACAATATTCTGCTACAGAGTATGAAAGGGCCAGTGCTGAGGTGCGCAGGGTGGAGACTGCCGCCCCCCATTTTGCACCAGCGAGCTTGCAGAGCAGGTTGTTTCGTACCTTCACCTTAGCAGCCGTCCCCTTTAGATGTTCCTTGAAGGATAAGGTCCTATCAAGGGTCACTCCAAGATAAGTTGGATTTGGGGCATGCTTAAGCTTGAGTCCGCTCAGGTGGATGTTTAGTTCTCTGGCAGCTTTTGCATTGTGGAGATGGAATACACTGGAGACGGTTTTTGCTGGGCTTGGTTTTAGGCGCCAGATTTTGCAGAACTGGTCCAGTTTGGCAAGATCTTCCGTGAGCACCCGTTCCAGTGGTTCAAAGTCTGGTGCTTGGAATGCCAAACAGATGTCGTCTGCAAAGGTGAATTTGCGGGATTTTGTAGTAGGCAGGTCGTTTATGTAGAGGTTGAACAGAGTTGGAGCTAGAACTGAGCCTTGTGGGAGTCCGTTTTTCTGCATTCTCCATGCACTTGTCTTCTGACTGAGGTGGACTCTGAACCTTCGGTTGGTCAGCAGGGTTTTTATAATTTCTGTTGCCCAAGCAGGGATCGCCTTTATAAGTTTCAGGAGGAGGCCTTTGTGCCAGACCGTATCATAGGCGGCTGTAAGGTCGAGAAACACAGCCCCTGTCTTCAGTCTGCTCTCGAAGCCATTTTCGATGAAGGTGGTTAGGGCCAGTACTTGTTCTCCTGTACTGCGGTCCTTGCGGAGACCTGCTTGATCCACACTTAGAATATCCTCTACCTCTGGGGAAATGCGTTGCAGAATTAGGCGCTCCATGATTTTGTAAGGAACGCTGAGTAGGGAGATTGGGCGGTAGCTTGCTGGTAATTTGTGGTCTTTGCCAGGTTTTGGGATGGCAATGACCTTTGCTGTCCGCCATTTCTTTGGGATCGAGTTTGTTTGTGTGATCCTTGTGTAGAATTGTGTCAACCAGGTTAGGGCTCGGGGGCCAAGATTTTTCATGAATTCTGGGAAGATGTTATCGTATCCTGCTGCCTTTCCACATTTCAGGCTCTGTAGGACTTTCTCCAGTTCAGCAGCCTCGAAGGGTTCAGGGTTCGTTTCCTCTACAGGCATTTTTTGGTGTTTTTTTAGCTCAGTTGTAACTGCTCTTTTGGTGTCTTTGTCTTGGGGTGCTTTGGCGATAGTCAGTAGGTGGGATGCAACTTGGTTGGGTGTGACGGATGCTCGGCTTTGGCTAGGGGGCTTCTGTGCAGCTCCTAGGCGACGGATGAGGCTCCAACATTTCCTGCTAGAGTGGGTAAAGCTCCGGTCAGCAACTGTCTCCTCCCATTTCTTTCGCCGAGCTGTATTTAGCGATTCAATGAGATGGTCTGCTATCTCTGGGTCCCCTGATGTTTGATAGGATTGTAGGAGGGCAGCACTTTCTCCGTCCAAACATGGGACATAGAGGGGTCGGTAGCCTCGTGGGATTGCAGTATGGGCAGCCTTGAAGATTGCGCTGCAGAAGCGGTTGTATGCTTCATCTACAGTGATGGTGTGGAGTGGGATGGTAACAACGCTCCGGTCCAGAGTTTCACTGAATTTCTTCCAGTTGGCTTTGCGGAAGTTCCAGCGCATCTTCCTTGGGCTGTATATGACTGGAAGTTGTAGGCCAATGTGTACAAGCAGGGGCCGGTGTTGGCTGTGTGGAAAATCATCAAGAATGAGGATCTGTGTAGGATATGGCTCCCCATTCAAAGAGCTGACCCAACACAGGTCAGGAGAATAGTCCTTCTTCCACCTAGCAGAGTGGAAGGTTCCTCTTTGTTTGGGGTCGTATATCAAAGCGAGGTCATTTCTGGATGCCCAGTCTGAAAGTGCCTTCCCATCACTGTCCACTGCTGGGTACCCCCAGTCAGGGTGATGGCTGTTAAAGTCCCCCACATAGATGGCAGGGTGGGGTAGGGTGGGTAAGACCTGCAGATCCCAGTTGGCATTAGGGGGCTTGTACACATTGACAATATGGAAGCCACCAATGATTATGGTGTCTGAGAAATGTGTTGTTATCAGGTGATTTGCTTCAACTATGTCAGAACGCACATAGGTGGCACGTCCATGTTTAGCATGTAGAACATAGCACAGGAGGTCAAAGCCTTTGATGGTGAAGCGGCCAGCTTCCTCTGTGCCAATATGAGTCTCTTGGAGGCAGATTACATCAATCGAAAACAACCCAAATAATCCATACATACAAAGAAGTCAAGGCAACTGTGTTCTCAAAACAAGTTATATTTAATAAAGTGGAATTACACAGGGAATAAGTATTGAACACGCTTGGTGAAATTCATTTAATATTTAGTAGAAAAGCCTCTGTTGGTAATAACAGCTTCCAGACGCCTCCTGTATGAAGAAACTAGGCACAGGCATTGCTCAGGAGTGATTTTAGCCCATTCTTCCACACAAACTGTCTTAAAATCTTGAAGGTTCTGTGAGTGCCTTCTATGAACTCTGATCTTCAGTTTGTTCCTTAGATTTTCAATTGGATTCAGGTCAGGTGACTGACTGGGCCATTCTAGCAGCTTTATTTCCCTTCTCTGGAGACAGTTGAGAGTTTCCTTGGCTGTGTGTTTGGGATCATTATCTTTCTGAAATGTCCACCCTCGTTTCATCTCCAGCATCTTGGCAGATGACAACAGGTCAGGTTCTTATCAAGGATGTCTCTGTACATTTGTCCATTCATCTTTCCTATGACTTCCATATGAAGTCTGCTTGTACCATGTGCTGAAAAACACCCCCACACCATGATGGGATGTGCAGTGCCATTTCTCCTCCAAACATGCTGTGTGTTGTGGCATCCAAAAAGTTCAATTTTGGTCTCATCTGACCAGACTATATTTTCCCAGTATTTTACTGGCTTGCCTAAATGTTGTGCAGCAAACTTTAAACTAGCTTCAACATGCTTTTTCTTCAGCAATGGAGTCTTGCGAGGTGAGCGGGCATAGAGCCCATGTCGGTTGAGTGCATTACTTATTGTTTTCTTTGAAACAGCAGCACCTGCTAACTCCAGGTCTTTCTGGAGCTCTCCACGACTGGTTTTTGGCTCTTGGATAACTCTTCTGATAATTCTTTTGACTCGTCTGTCAGAAATCTTGCAAGGAGCTCCTGGTCATGACCGGTTTATGGTAAAATGATGTTCTTTCCACTTCCGAATGATGGCTCCAACAGTGATCATTGGAACATTCAGCAGTTTAGAAATGCATCTGTAACCAATGCCATCATTATGTTTTACAACAACAAGGTTGCAAAGGTCTAGAGAGAGGTCTTTGCTTCTACCAGTCATTTCAGCCCCCCCATCGTAACTGCATACGAGCTGCTGAATACAGGAGGTGCATGAAGCCAGATGTAGCCAGCAGCTGTTGGTACCTGTGGAACCATGTTGGCAACACAGTAGAGCAGGTAGATATATATGAAGCAAAACATTTAGTTTGGCTTCAGATTCAGATACAAAATATACTGTACATTGTGCAGTGATTTTTAATCTTTGTGTCTGGTGTGCTGTGAAAAATTGGCCACATTTTTGGACCAGTCAGATGAAGTTGGAAAGTTTTTGTGAATGGGGCATTTTTTGGCACATCTGGGGACCCTAGAAACCCTGGTTGAAATTCACTGTATGGAACTTATGGAAACTTGATTGAAGGACACCTCATATAAGTGAAGTGCAGCCCAATCATTGATACACACATAGATCCTCTTTCCTTTCCATTCCTCCTTTAGAAGGGAAAAATATGATCATAAATAAATGTGGCAATGTCACTTTTGAGGTATGAGTGTTGCATGTGAATGGAGCGAAGTACAGTGGTGCTTGAAAGTTTGTGAACCCTTTAGAATTTTCTACATTTCTCCATAAATATGGCCTAAAACATCATCAGATTGTCACACAAGTCCTAAAAGTAGATAAAGAGAGCCCAGTTAAAGTGACACTCCAGCAAAAATCAAGTTTTCTCTGTTGTTAACATGTCTGTAACATGTTTTTGTGACTTACAAGACATATCCAGCACAAAATAATAAGGATAAGCCATCTTTATTGTCATTCAAATCCATACAGCCAATCATGTACAGTAGAACAAAATTATGTTTCTCTTATCTACAATATTAATCACACATATCAGAGGGGTCGCTGCCATGCAAGGCACCACCACAAATTTCCCTCTTTTGTTCCATTATTGCTGAGCACCAAGCTGGACGGCAGGAAGTTCCACTTTTTATATGATCTTCGGCATGACCTGGCCAAGATTTGAACCCCAGCCTCCCGGGTGTGGGGCAGATCCTCTACCAACTGAGCCACCACTCTGGTAAAATCTGACTGCAATCCCAAGTTTGTGTTTTACGGCTGTATTTCCAGTTAAGGTCCGCCCACCCCCAAACAGGCAATTTTGGACAGAGTGTTATAACATTAACCAATCAGGCTAAGCACTCGGCATGACTACAGCCTGAGTTCATTTCCTCAGGGGAAGAAGGAGGAGCCGAGGAGGTGATATTTGTGTGTGTGTTTTATAATTGAAAAGATGGCAGATTATACCTGTTCAGTTTATGGCTGTATGAGCAAGACATCCTCTTTTAAATTACATGCCTTACCCAGAGACATAAAAATAGGACAGCAATGATTACCATACCAAAGACTTCCCACCCCAAAGATCTGAACAGCTACAGACCAGTGGCCCTGACGTCCCACATGATGAAAACCCTGGAGAGACTGCTCCTTGCTCACCTCCGCCCCCTGGTGGGACCAGCGATGGATCCACTCCAGTTCGCCTACTAGCATGGCATTGGGGTGGAGGATGCGGTGATCTTCCTCCTTCACCGTTCTCTGTCCCACCTGGAGAAGCCCGGGAATGCGGTGAGGATCATGTTCTTTGACTTCTCCAGTGCTTTCAACACCATCCAGCCGATGATCCTGAAGGACAAGCTGCTGTGCGCAGGGGTGGACCAGCACCTGTCATCATGGATCCTGGACTACCTCACTAACCGGCCACAGTTTGTGAGAACCAGGGACTGTGTGCCCGACACAATCATCGGTAGCACGGGGGCCCCCCAGGGAACGGTTTTGGCTCCCTTCCTGTTCACCCTTTATACTGCGGACTTCTCACACAACACAACACACTGCCATCTACAGAAGTTCTCTGATGACTCTGCGATCGTTGGCCTCATCTCCAACGGAGATGAAGCTGAGTACAGAGGACTTATCCAGGACTTCGTGGACTGGTGCCATCGGAACTGCCTCCAGATCAACGCGAGGAAAACTAAGGAGCTGGTGGTGGACTGCCGCAGGCAAGGACAACCCCTCACAGCACCAGTAAACATACAGGGAACAGACATCGAGATGGTGACATCCTACAAGTACCTGGTTGTTCATCTGAACAATAAACTAGACTGGTCACACAATACTGACGCACTCTACAAAAAGGGACAGTGCAGGCTGTTCCTACTGAGGAGACTCAAGTCTTTTGGTGTATAAGGGGCGCTGCTGAAGACATTCTACGACATGGTGGTGGCATCAGCCATCACTTTTGGAGTGGTCTGCTGGGGCAGTGGGGTTACAGCAGCCGATAGGAAGAGACTGAACAAACTGATCAAGAAAGCTAGCTCTGTCCTGGGGCAACGCCTTGACCCAGTGGAGGAGATGGGAGAGAGAAGGATGGTGGCTAAACTGTCATCTCTGCTGGAGTCCGAGTCCCACCCTATGCAGGACATACTGAACGCACTGAGGAGCTCATTTAGCAGCAGACTACATCATCCTAGGTGCGCAACCGAGAGGTTTCGCAGGTCCTTCCTACCTACGGCTGTCAGACTGTATAACCTAGGCAGGGCTGCTCGCAGAGATAGCAAAAAAACGTGACAACCTAATAGTATTGAATGCAAAATGACGCAATAGACTTACACAATGGTCCCCTCCGGTATACAACTAGGAAAATACCGGTCACTACGGAGGGTGACAATATGTATGGGTACATAATCATACCATGTAGGATAACTAAGTAGACGGTTATGCTGTTCATTCCATCTAGCTACAATGCTCCGCACTGTGTGTGTTTATATATTTATATATTTATTCCATCTAGCTGCAATGCTCCGCACTGTGTGTTTATATATTTATTCCATCTAGCTATGTACAATGCTCCGCACTGTGTGTTTATATATTTATATATTTATATGTACATATGTATATTCGCTGCTCATGTTTTTTCTTGTCTTCTGATTGTTGCTCTGAGTGTTGCTATCCCTGTGCTGTTGCAATCCTGGAATTTCCCCATTGTGGGACTAATAAAGGCTTATCTTATCTTATTAATTTTATTCGGAAAAACCTCAGTGTCCCTGCTAAAATACAAAAGAGAGGACGAAGGCACCAAGACCATCACTCGTCCTCACGTGGCACGGTCGTGGTTCCACGGCAGTGGGCGGGCACACCGGACTGCTGGCCCCCAGTGAGCTGATCTCAGTGAGATTGCAGTCTCGGCGAGCTGCTCTCAGCTCATTTTACCAGCGGGCGGGGTGCCACGCTGCTCGTCGGGAGCTCCCAGTGAGCTGATCTCACTGCCACTTGCCTGAAGATCCTCAGAGAGTGGGCAACCAGAGACCACCAGGGAGCCCTCCAGCCTCCAAGCGGGGCCGGGCAGCAACTTTCCGCTCTACCGAGAATGATCCTTCTTCAACTTGGATCACCTTCTTGGAGCCCTCGCTCAAAGTCCTCTTCTTCCAGCTAGTGGTGGGCGGAAGCATAGGTGGGGCTAATTAGAATATTCATAGAGCCGTGCATACTTAAGTAGGTGGAAGATGTAAAAAGCTCCTTCCAAGCAATTCTAAATCAATGAAAATTTTTTGTGTATAAAAACCCACAATATACTATTTTGGGCAATACACATTTGTTTTTGAGGTGGTTTGGGTGGTTTTAAAGCTGTTGGAGTGTGTCTTTTAATAAATGAGACAAAAATATTTTATATTGTCATATATTTATTGAGGAAAATGATCCAATGTTACATATCTGTGAGTGGCAAAAGTTTGTGAACCTTTGATTTCAGTATCTGGTGTGACCCCCTTTTGCAGGAATAACTGCAACTAAATGTTTCCAGTAACTGTTGATCAGTCCTGCACATCGGCTTGGAGGACTTTTAGCCCACTTCTCCATACAAAACAGTTTCAACTCTGGGATTGTGGTAGGTTTCCTCACATGAACTGCTCACTTCAAGTCCTTCCACAACATCGCAGTTGGATTAAGGTCAGGACTTTGACTTGGCCATTGCAAAAGATTAACTTTATTCCTTTTTTAACCATTCTTTGGTAGAATGACTTGTGTGCTTAGGACCATTGTCTTGCTGCATGACCCACTTTCCCTTGAGATTCAGTTCATGGACAGATGTCCTGACATTTTCCTGTAGTATTTACTGGTATAATTCAGAATTCCTTGTCCCATCAATGATGGCAAGCAGTCTTGGCCCAGATGCAGCAAAACAGGCCCAAACCATGATATTACCACCACCATGTTTCACAGATGGGATAAGGTTCTTATGCTGGCATGCAGTGGCTTCCTTTATCCAAACCTAATGCTTGTCATTCAAACCAAAAAGTTCTACTTTGGGCTCATCTATCCACAAGACATTTTTCCAATAGCCTTCAGATTTGTCCACGTGATCTTTAGCAAATCAAAATTCTTTTTGGAGAGCAGTGGCTTTCTCCTTGCAACCCTGCCATACACACCATTGTTGTTCAGTGTTATCTGATGGTGGACTAATGAACGTTGACATTAAACAATGCAAGAGAGACCTTCAATTGGTTAGAAGTTACCTTGGGGTCCTTTGCGACCATCACTGACTATTTGCTGTTGGAGTGATCTTAGTTGGTCGACCAGCCCTGGGAATGGTAACAATGGTCTTAAACTTCATCCATTGTTACACAGTCTGTCTTACTGTGGATTGGTGGAGTTCAAAGAGATGGTTTTGTAACCTTTTCCAGCCTTATGAGCATAAACAACCCTTCTTCTGAGGTCCTCAGAAATCTCCTTTGTTCATGCCATTATAAACATCCACAAACATGTGTTGACACTTTGACAGATTTTTAAATAAAAGATCCTTTAAATAAAACAGGATGCCCACTCACACCTGATTGTCATCCCGCTGACTGAAAACACCTGAGTCCAATCTCACCTTCAAACTATCTGCTAATCCTAGAGGTTCAAACTTTTGCCACTCACAGATATGTAATATTGGATCATTTTCCTCAATAAATAAATGAAAAATTATTTTTTTGTCTCGTTTATTTAACTGGGTTCCATTTATCTACTTTTAGAACTTGTGTGAAAACACTGTGTGTCTATATATATATATATATATATATATATATATATATATATATATATATATATATATATATATATATATATATGTATATATTAATATGTACATATGTATACTAGCTGTTCTTGTTTTTTCTTGCCTTCTGATTGTTGCTCTGAGTGTTGCTATCCCTGTGCTGTTGCAATCCTGGAATTTCCCCATTGTGGGACTAATAAAGGCTTATCTTATCTTATCTTAAAATCTGATTATGTTTTAGATTCTAAAGGGTTCACAAACTTTCAAGTACCACTGTACATGTATGTGAAATCATTCTGGCAGACAAGTCAAGCTGCTTTGTCCCACATAAGATGTACAGAATCTCACAAAAGTGAGCACACCCCTCACATTTTTGTAAATATTTTATTATATCTTTTCATGAGATAACACTGAAGACATGACACTTTGTTACAAGGTAAAGTAGTCAGTGTACAGCTTGTATAACAGTGTAAATTAGCTGTCCCCTCAAAATAACTCAACACACAGCCATTAATGTCTAAACTGCTGGCAACAAAAGTGAGTACACCCCTAAGTGAAAATGTCCAAATTGTGCCCAAAGTGTCAATATTTTGTGTGGCCACCATTGTTTTCAAGCACTGCCTTAACTCTCTTGGGCATGGAGTTCACTACAGCTTCATAGGTTGCCACTGGAATCCTCGTCCACTCCTCCATGATGACATCACAGAGCTGGTGGATGTTAAAGACCTTGCGCTCCTCCACCTTCCGTTTGAGGATGCCCCACAGATGCTCAATAGGGTTTAGGTCTGGAGACATGCTTGGCCAGTCCATCACCTTCACCCTCAGTTTCTTTAGCAAGGCAGTGGTCGTCTTGGAGGTGTGTTTGGGGTCGTTATCGTGTTGGAATACTAACCTGCGGCCCAGTTTCCAAAGGGAGGGGATCATGCTCTGCTTCAGTATGTCACAGTACATGTTGGCATTCATGGTTCCCTCAATGAACTGTAGCTCCCCAGTGCCGGCAGCACTCATGCAGCCCCAAACCATGACATTCCCACCACCATGCTTGACTGTCGGCAAGACACACTTGTCTTTGTACTCTTCACCTGGTTGCCGCCACACATGCTTGACACCATCTGAACCAAATAAGTTTATATTGGTCTCATCAGACCACAGGACATGGTTCCAGTAATCCATGTCCTTAGTCTACTTGTCTTCAGCAAACTGTTTGTGGGCTTTCTTGTGCATCATCTTTAAAAGGGGCTTCCTTCTCGGACGACAGCCATGCAGACCAATTTGATGCAGTGTGTGGCGTATGGTCTGAGTACTGACAGGCTGACCTCCCACCCCTTCAACCCCTGCAGCAATGCTGGCAGCACTCATACATCTATTTTCAAAAGACCACCTCTGGATATGATACTAAGTATGTGCACTCAACTTCTTTGGTCGACCATGGCGAGGCCTGTTCTGAGTGGAACCTGTCCTGTTAAACCGCTGTATGGTCTTGACCACGGTGCTGCAGCTCAGTTTCAGGGTGTTGGCTATCTTCTTATAGCCTAGGCCATCTTTATGTAGAGCAACAATTCTTTTTCAGGTCCTCGGAGAGTTCTTTGCCATAAGGTGCCATGTTGAATTTCCAGTGACCAGTTTGAGAGAGTGTGAGAGCGATAACACCAAATTTAACACACCTGCTCCCCATTCACACCTCAGACCTTGCAACACTAACGAGTCACATGACAACCGGGAGGGAAAATGGCTAATTGGGCACAATTTGAACATTTTCACTTAGGGGTGTGTCACATGTGCCCCTTTGGGGTAGAGAGACAAACCCACACACAGGATGGTGTTTGTGCAGTTTATTAACAAAAAAAAAAAAACTAAGTTCAAAAATAGTGGAGTACGTACAAAAATGCAAACAAGAAACACTTACAGCAAGAGCCTCAGAGCTGCGTGCGTTCTGGGGAAGAAAAGGGCACTTCAGAGGCTGGAGAAGTGGAGTACACAAAGGTAGAATCATCAGAGAACTAGAAAAGCACTCGGAGAGCGCAGACCTCCGCCATGCGCCACAGTTCTCCCCATACAGTGTTTGTGTGTACGTTTTCAGATTCCTTGATCATTAAAACATATGACTAGCAATTGGATTCACAATGATAGGATTAGTGGTTCAGTAGTTATTCACGAAAATCGGATTTTCTGTAATGGCGGTTTTCTTCTGAACGGTGATCCGGATCACCACCAAAATCTAATCATCTGTAGGATACCGCATTTCTGACAATCTGTGAAAATTTGATGAAAATCCATCCATAACTTTTTGAGTTATCTTGCTAACAAACAAACAAACAAACAAACAAACAGACAAACAGACAGACAGACAAACCAACGCCGATGAAAACATAACCTCCTTGGCGGAGGTAAAAAACCAGTCTTGACACAATCAATCTAGCCTCTGGGAGAGGAAGAATAATAACCCTGCCACAGGAAAAGTCAAAACACTCTAAAACCACATACAGTGGGGAAAAAACGTATTTAGTCAGCCACCAATTGTGCAAGTTCTCCCACATAAAAGATGAGAGAGGTCTACAATTTTCATCATATGTATACCTCAACTATGAAAGACAAAATGAGAAAAAAAATCCAGAAAATCACATTGAAGGATTTTTAATGAATTAATTGGTAGATTCCTCGGTAAAATAAGTATTTGGTCAATAACAAAAGTTCATCTCAATACTTTGTTAGATACCCTTTGTTGGCAATGACAGAGGTCAAACGTTTTCTGTAAGTTTTCACAAGGTTTTCACACACTGTTGCTGGTATTTTGGCCCATTCCTCCATGCAGATCTCCTCTAGAGCAGTGATGTTTTGGGGCTGTCGCTGGGCAACACGGACTTTCAACTCCCTCCAAAGATTTTCTATGGGGTTGAGATCTGGAGACTGGCTAGGCCACTCCAGGACCTTGAAATGCTTCTTACGAAGCCACTCCTTCGTTGCCCGGGCGGTGTGTTTGGGATCATTGTCATACTGAAAGACCCAACCACGTTTCATCTTCAATGCCCTTGATGATGGAAGGAGGTTTTCACTCAAAATCTCACAATACATGGCCCCATTCATTCTTTCCTTTACACGGATCAGTCGTCCTGGTCCCTTTGCAGAAAAACAGCCCCAAAGTATGATGTTTTCACCCCCATGCTTCACAGTAGGTATGGTGTTCTTTCTCCTCCAAACACGACAAGTTGAGTTTTTACCAAAAAGTTCTATTTTGGTTTCATCTGACCATATGATATTCTCCCAATCCTCTTCTGGATCATCCAAATGCTCTCTAGCAAACTTCAGACGGGCCTGGACATGTACTGGCTTAAGCAGGAGGACACGTCTGGCACTGCACGATTTGAGTCCCTGGCGGCGTGGTGTGTTACTGATGTAGCCTTTGTTACTTTGGTCCCAGCTCTCTGCAGGTCATTCACTAGGTCCCCCCATGTGGTTCTGGGATTTTTGCTCACCGTTCTCGTGATCATTTTGACCCCACGGGGTGAGATCTTCCGTGCAGCTCCAGATCGAGGGAGATTATGAGTGGTTTTGTATGTCTTCCATTTTCTAATAATTGCTCCCACAGTTGATTTCTTCACACCAAGCTGCTTACCTATTGCAGATTCAGTCTTCCCAGCCTGGTGCAGGTCTACAAAGTTTCTGGTGTCCTTTGACAGCTCTTTGGTCTTGGCCATAGTGGAGTTTGGAGTCTGACTGTTTGAGGTTGTGGACAGGTGTCTTTTATACTGATAATGAGTTCAAACAGGTGCCATTAATACAGGTAACGAGTGGAGGACAGAGGAGCCTCTTAAAGAAGAAGTTACAGGTCTGTGAGAGCCAGAAATCTTGCTTGTTTGGAGGTGATCAAATACTTATTTTACCAAGGAATTTACCAATTAATTAATTAAAAATCCTTCAATGTGGGACTTCCGGTTATGGCTGCCACGTAGGACGGACGTGTCTCGCTCTGCTCTGCTCCTGGAAAAAAAAAAATCGGCAAATAACTCTCTCATTTGGGACAGAACGTATCCCAGCATTTGGGCGAAGATATGTCGGCGAAGCCTAAGGCTGGAAAACCAGGAAAAGGAAAAAGCGAGCCGCCGAAACAGTCCAAATTAACGGACTTTCAGGTCTGTGACGCAGTAAACAAAACTCCATATATGGCGGAGGAGGCTGGCAACGCTGCGATATCTGCGGGGAATGGCGCAGATGCGCTGATGGCTGCCATGAGTTCAATGAGAGCGGACTTTTCCTCTAGATTTGATGGGATTATGACAGCGTTGGAAGGAATAAGAAAGGAATTGGGTGACTGTGTAGAACGAACGGCGCAGATGGAGCTCCGTCTCGCTAGTGCTGAAGATGACGTCACCCGTCTTCAATTAAAGGTGCGCACTTTGGAAAAAAAAAATAAATCTCTGGAAGATAATATTTTGGATTTGGAATCTCGGTCGAGACAGAATAATTTGAGGCTGGTGGGTCTTCCAGAGGAATCAGAAGGTCGGGACGTATGTTCCTTTCTGGAAAAGTGGATTCCGGAGGTGCTGGGCAGCGAGGAGTTGCAATCAGCAGTGGTTCTGGAAAAAGCACATCGTATTGGCCCACGGAGAGATAAGGGACCGCCGAGGACCTTAATTATGAAGTTTCTTAGCAACAGAGACAGGATGAAGATCTTCAACGCTGCACGAGCTAAAAAAGGAGAGATTAAACACCAGGACCAGCAGGTGCGGTTCTACCCAGATTTGGCCACAGGAATCCAGCAATTGAGGAAGCAGTTTGATCCCGTACGTAAGGAGCTGCGCAACCTTGGGATTCGTCATGGTGTAATCTATCCTGCGAAACTGCTGACCACGTATGAGGGCAGAACCCACATCTTCAAGACCCCAGAGGAGGCGCAGGAGTTCATCAAGAAGATCAAAGAAGAAGAAGAGACTGGTGGGAGCTAAGCATGAACAAAATATAAGGTAGAATAATTAAGCATTTGCACAGGCATCTGACTGACTTGAAGTAAATAGTAAGTTTACAAAATATAGATTGTATTATATATTAAAAAAACAAAACAAAAAAAACAAAAAAAAAAAAAAAAACTATGATGTACAAAGTTGTTAAAAATTTTGGAGTTAAGTTGGAAAACTACAGAGGAGAGTTAATGTTACGTCATTAAAAGCAGTAGAGTTAGGGTGATTGGGAGGATGAAGAAGGAGTGGCTTAGGCTGTTCCCCGTGGGTGTGGAACGGTCGATGGCTATATCGGGAGACAGAATTTTTCTTTTGATTTTGGGGGGTTTGCCACAAGTGTGGGAAGGGGAAATTTGTTTGTGTGTAGTTTGTAGGATGAATGTTCAACCACTCATGTTTTTGCTTCTCTGTATGAGCATGTTTACACTGCAAGGTAATCCCAAACTCTCTATTGATCATGGACCAAAGTGTTAATCTTAATTTAACTTCATGGAATTGCAGAGGTCTACAAAATTAAAAAAAACTTAAACAAGTTATGAATAAAATAAAGGACATGGGTTCAAGAATTGTGTTTTTACAAGAAACTCATCTGATAGAGGAGGATGTTAAAAGAATTAGGAGTAGATGGCAGGGAAGTGTATTCACCTCTTCATTTTCATCCCGAGCCAGGGGAGTTATGACTCTCATACATAAATCAGTTCCTTTTCAAGTGAAACATGTAATTGGAGACAAATTTGGAAGATATGTAATCATTCAAGGTTCTTTGCTATTAGAAAATATAAATCTTGTGAACTTATATGGTCCCAATATAGATGATCAGAAGTTCTTTGCTAATTTATTTCTCATCTTATCATCACTTACAGGGCAACATATAATAGCAGGGGATTTTAATTGTACATTGAATCCAGGTGTGGATAGATCAACAGGACTGGATTGTACGCACATTGGATGTAGGATGACTATTAATCATTTTATGAAAGAATTGAGATTGTTAGATATATGGAGAGAAATGAAACCACAAGTTAAAGCCTATTCTTGTTATTCCAGTACCTACAAGACATTCTCACGTATTGATTATTTTTTGATTTCCACAGAATTAAGGTCCAAGATTCAAAACTGCTTTTATGATAACATCGTGATCTCTGATCATGCACCCTGTTGTCTAATATATGTAGATAAAAAATTGACAAAGGAATCAGGTAGATGGCAATTTCAGCATAAATGGCTTCAGGATGAGGAATTTGTCAAGTATATAGAAAAACAGATAGACGAGTTCTTTGACATCAATACTACACAAACATCAGCATGTGTAAAGTGGGAGGCTTTCAAAGCTTTTATTAGGGGACATATTATTAGTTATACAGGATCAAAATCTAAGAAGACTCGAGAGGAGAGAGCTAAATTGGAACATAAAATAAAAAGTCTTCAGGAAAAAGTGTATGCAGGAAGTGACCCAAGGTTGGAGAATGAATTACTGATTTTGAGAGCTGAATACGACAAAAAATCAGCGAATAGAGCTGCCTCGAGTCTTCTAAGATTGAAACAATCTTTTTATGAACAAGGTGAAAAATCAGGAAAATTATTAGCATGGCAGATTAAACAATTGGAAATTAAAACACCAATTACCAGTATTATAAGTAACGGACAGGTAGTTATAGATCCTTTAGAAATTAATAGAGCCTTTAGAGATTACTATGAAAAATTATATGATACCAAAAATGAACCTGATTTAACAAAACTAAATGGGTTTTTGAACGAACTATCTATACCGTGTATACCAAATGAAAACAGGGAGATATTGGAGTCTAAAATTAGTCAAGAAGAAGTTGGGCTAGCCATTGATAATATGAAATCAGGAAAAAGTGCAGGACCAGATGGTCTTCCAGTTGACCTTTATAAAAAATTTAAGAATAAATTAATAAAACCTTTTTTGGAAATGGTTTTAGAAGCATTTCAAAATAATAATTTACCATCATACATAAATAATGCCTTAATTATACTGCTGCCAAAACCAGGTAAGCCCTCTAATAAATGTGAAAATATGAGACCAATAAGCCTATTAAACGCCGACCTTAAGATAATCTGTAAAATTTTAGCAAGACGAATACAAGAAATTTTACCAAATATTATTAATCGAGATCAGAATGGCTTTATAAAGGGTAGACAAGGCTTCCATAATGTAAGAAGACTATTTAATATTATTTATTTTAATAAAGAAGCACCGGATACAGCTCTCCTATCATTGGACGCCGAAAAGGCCTTTGATAGAGTTGAATGGCCCTTTCTTTTTGAAGTCCTACAAAGGTTTGGACTTGGAAATAATTTCATAAAATGGGTTCAAATAATATACAATAATGCTACAGCAGAAATCCTAACAAATAACAATATTTCAAAACCAATAAAAATCAATAGAGGATGTCGACAAGGCTGTCCACTTTCACCTTTACTGTTTACTATGGCAATTGAACCTTTAGCGATAGCGATACGTTTACATTCACAAATATATGGAATTAAAGTTGGACCAACAGAACATAAAATCTCCCTGTACGCCGATGATATAATTTTGTTTATGTCGAATCTAAAAAAATCAATTCCAACCTTGTTGAATTTAATAAAGAATTTTGGGGAAATATCAGGATATAAAATAAATAAAACTAAATCTTCAATATTAATGCTAAATGAGACCCAGAGAAATTACCCAGCCCCTGAGGCAAATCAATTCAATGTTGTAAATCAGTTTAAATATTTAGGAATCCAAATTATGCCTAAGCTAGAATCAGTCGCCAGCGTCAACTATGAAGCCTTAATGTCAGATATCAATGAGTTAACTCAGAGATGGATGTCACTACCAATGTCGATGATCGGGAGAATCAATATACTTAAAAGTAATATTTTACCTAAAATACTTTATTTATTTCAATACATTCCCTTATCACCACCTTTAGATCTATTCTCAAGAATAAAAAAAAAGTTAGTGGAATTTATATGGAACAACAGGAGGGCTAGATTACGTCTGTCTTTATTATATTTACCATTTGATCGTGGAGGTCTGAAATGTCCAAATTTTATGTTGTATTATTGGTCGGCACAACTGAGGTCTATGACATATTATTTTTCATCAAATGATCTCCCTCACTGGACTGAAATGGAATCATACAATTTACCTTTACCTCTTCCCATATTCATATACTCAGATTCGGCAAAAAAATTACAAAAACAAGTTAAAAATCCATTTGTAAAGCATATGATCAAAATATGGTGTGAAGCTAAAAACTATTTAAAAGAACCACAGTTATTGTCACAATTTAGTCCAATATGGGGTAATCAATATTTTAAACCAGGGAGAGCGGACGCTGTATTTAAAGTATGGAATTTAAAAGGGATACAAAAGATTCAGGATTTATATTTGCCATGTGCAGACAACATAATGTCTTTTGAAGAGCTGAGGATCAAATTTAATCTCAATAGAACACATTTTTTTAAATATCTTCAACTTAGAAACTTTATTCGATCAAATCAAAATAAAGCTCTCACTCGACCTATTTATTCATCCTTGGAAAAAATGATGATGAAAGATAGTAAAAGAAAGGGTATTATTTCAGAGTTTTATAACTCATTGACACTATCTTCAAGTGAAAATTCACTGAAAAGATTAAACTACTGGAAAGAAGATCTGCAAATTGAAATTTCAGAGGAACAATGGGAATTGGCTTGTACAGAAGCTCAAACCAAATCAATAAATGCACGCCTTAAATTGATACATTTCAAATGGTTAATGCGGATGTATGTTACACTGGAGGAGTTAAATAGATATAACAAAAATATACCAGATACATGCACAAAATGCATGGAAAGTAAAGGAACCCTTCATTGTTTATGGGAATGTAGATTAATAAGAATGTTTTGGGAAGAGGTGAGGGTAACAATTGAAAAAATAATCTCAAAACAAATCATACTGAATCCTAAACTGTTTTTGTTGGGTCTGTACCCAGAAAAGCATAATTTTAATAAAAGTGAAAGAACATTCATAGACCTCAGTTTGCTTAATGCCAAAAAATGTATTGCACTATTATGGAAAAAGACTCATAGACCAGATGTGACTCAGTGGTTAAGACAGATGTTAACAAACCTTCCATTAGAAAGAATAACATATATACTGAAATCAAAGGAAATTGTGTTTGAGAATATATGGAGACCTTTTATTGATTATGTAAAAAATTTAAACATAACTCTTGAAGAAGAAGGTGAATGATGTGTGTGGACCTTGTAAATTCCAAACTGGTGAACATAATATGTATACTTATGTATTGGATTGTCTAGACTAAACAGAGGAGCATTGTTGAAGACTTGATTTTGTTGGTGGTTGTTGGTGTTTTTAGTGCATTTTTTTTTTTTGTAGTACTTTAGCGTTAGTGTTTGATTGTTTGTATCATGTTTGTTAAAAAAGGTTCAATAAAGATATTGTGGAAAAAAAAATCCTTCAATGTGATTTTCTGGATTTTTTTTCTCATTTTGTCTCTCATAGTTGAGGTATATCTATGATGAAAATTGGAGACCTCTCTCATCTTTTAAGTGGGAGAACTTGCACAATTGGTGGCTGACTAAATACTTTTTTGCCCCACTGTAACAAAATAACAATACTGAAACATAAATAATAAATAGAACGATAAATCATCAGAAATCAAAACACAACACAAGGCTCGGAAAACACACAGAAAAGACTCATAAATAAATTGAGAGACTGAGCACGGGTTGTTCCGGGCTCAGTCTCTCTGTCCTGTGACAGAGCCCCCCCCCCCCTTTAAGGGGTGGAACCCAGACACCCCAAGGTAACACCTTGGCCCCCCCCCCCAAAAAAAAGAGGTACAGCAATAAACAAACCAGGGTGGGAGGTGGGAGAAACAGGTAAGGGGGAACAAACTACAGGACCCACTCAAGACCTGCACCATGCTACATCAAGGCCCTGGGACCCCCCAGACAGTTCGGGTGACCAGCCAAAGTCCAAGGCCAGCCGGACGGCCAGGTGGAAAGAGTCAGGTGGCCTGCTGGAGAGTAAGGACCACCCAACCTGGCGAGTTCCACCGCCGTCCAGGACTCCGACGATCCAGGCGACAATGACTCTTCGGGTTCGGCCCTCAGGAGGTCCAGCTTGGGCTCCCACTCTGCTGCAGTGGCCTCCGCAGCAGGCATGGTGGTCATTGCAGTCCTTTCGGCCCTAGCTGCCATAACCCACTCTGGTGGCTCCTCCGACGTGGAAGCTGGGGGTCGGCCCGTGTTGGCTCTGGAGTCAGGTCCTCGACGGCCACCAGTTCCTCCATCGTCCGACGGCTCAGTTCTGGAACCGATGGACACCCTAGGATTGATGGGGAGACATGGAAAGGATAGGGGAAGGTTTAACAATTGTAGCAGAAGGAGCGAGCTCAGGGGACTGCTTAACCTGAGTCTCTCTCCCGGGAGACAGACAAGGCATATCATTATAAGATGGAATAGAATGGAATAGCTCTTGCCTGTCATCCTGGATCCTGGTGTTGTCTGCTGCAGGTGATGGACAGTCATCCCTCTCCGTGTCAACAGTAAACCTGGGTCCCTCAATGGATTGTGGAGGAGCCATTCCTGTGGACACGGAAATGGGTGTAACCGGGAACCCCTGGAGGATCTCTCGGCAGCAGAAGGGAACGCTGAGGTGATAGGAGTTGTGGCAGCAGCGGAGAGAGCATGGGATGACGGGACAGCCGGTGAAGAGAGAGGGGAGAGAGGCTCTGCCAAGGGAATTGTCGTGCTTGACGTCTGGGGAATGCCTGCCAAAGAGGAGGAGGACTTCCACCGGCAGTCCGATGCGGGATGACGCTGTTTTTTGTGGAGCTGGAGCTGTTGAGCCGGGAGAGAGGATGGGCTTCCACTATGGGGAGCACCTCCGCTTCGGCTCAGCTGAAAACGCTCCTATCCTCCAGTCAGGAAATGATTGCAGGAGCGCAGACACCGTGGATAACAGCTCTGACTATTCAGGATATCCCCAGGCAGGGCTGCGCCTCCAGGATTCCCCCCGCTCCATACAAACATTCCCATACCTTCTTGGGTCCTCGGGTTTCGAGAGCTTTGTCCACATAACTTTGGACAAAGTCCGCCGCCCACTCCTCTTCCAGGCTGGGAGCCCCCGGTGCCAATCCTCTTTTGCTTGGATGAGGCCGACGAGCCGGAGACATAGCGAGCTCCAAAAAACAGTTGGGTGAAAAAATACAAAAAGGTGGAAAAACACACAAACACCACAGCTGTTTTTTTTTTGTTTGTTTTTTTGTTTCTTTTACAGGTCACTAGATTCTGTCATGTGTGCCCCTATTGGGGCAGAGAGACAAACCCACACGCTGGATGGTGTTTGTGCAGTTTATTAACAAAAAAACCATAAAGTTCAAAAATAGTGGAGTACGTACAAAAATGCAAACAAGAAACACTTACAGCATGAGCCTCAGAGCTGGGTGCGCTCTGGGAAAGAAAAGGGACCTTCAGAGGCTGGAGAAGTGGAGTACACAAAGGTAGAATCATCAGAGAAAAACCCCAATCTTGACACAATCAATCTAGCCGCACGGACAGAATGGACATGCAGGCTTAAATAATGGGATGAAAAATGAGTAGCAGGTGTGTGGAGCGAGAGCCGACAGGTGACCTAATTACTGAGTATTCACAGCTGAGCTGACTTAGAGAACAAGTGGAGAGTAAATAACCAGATGGGGATGTCTGGGAGAGGAAGAATAATAACCCTGCCACAGGAAAAGTCAAAACACTCTAAAACTACATCACAAAATAACAATACTGAAACATAAATAATAAATAGAATGATAAATCATCAGAAATCAAAACACAACAAGACACCACAAGGCTAGGAAAACACACAGAAAAGACTCAAATAAATTGAGAGACTGAGCCCGGAACAACTCATGCTCAGTCCTGTGACAGGGTGTACTCACTTTTGTTGCCAGTGGTTTAGACATTAATGGCTGTGTGTTGAGTTATTTTGAGGGGACAGCAAATTTACACTGTTATACAAGCTGTACACTGACTACTTTACATTGTATCAAAGTGTCACATCTTCAGTGTTGTCCCATGAAAAGATATAATAAAATATTTACAAAAATGTGAGGGTGTACTCACTTTTGTGAGATACTGTAAGATCCTCTGATGCCCCATCCTCTTCCTGCAGGACAACTCCTGCAGCCATGGCAGATAAAAATAATAATACATATGTGTATTATGTGAGACATACATAATATGTATGTCTCACATCCTGGATTTCACCTGCTGCTCCTGTTGTCCTCAAGCAGACTCTGCAGGTCCATCAAAACCAGGATAAACAGAAACAAACCCATAATCAAATTGAACTCAGACCCACCTTTCTTTCTTCCCTCACCCTTTCAGTATCATCATTTACGTCCACTGTATTGTGCGATATTTACACTTATTGTGAAATTTTGAGACTCACCATGCAAATAATAACACAGTATCATATCACATCCAATATTTGCTGCTGTTACTTCCTGTCTTTTTCATTGTATTATATTATCTGCAATATTTGCATCTGTTTACAGTATATCACTTTTGCAGTGTGAAGTTACTTGCAATATTTACATGTGCTACTTTTCATATCTCTATTGCATAATGTTATATGCAGTATCTCACTGGCTTTTTTACTTCCCAAAATTCACATTCACTACATTTACTATGTAAATACATGGTACGTCCACAGTGAAATGGTTTTGTTATTTCTTTATGCTATTGGTATAATGATTAGAAAGCACTAACAGAATGAAAGCCACTGTTGGTTTTTTCTCCCCCATATTTAAAAGTAATGTGCTTAAAAATGTTGAAATACACTTTTTTGTTCTCATAAAATGTATCTGATAGTCCTCAAGACATCTTTTTCAGAGAGCCTAAAAAAGCATATGACTGTAAGGATACAAAGAAAACACACAACTATCAATTTTCTGTCCAAAATACTACATGTCTAACCTTATCCTTTCTGCTCCAGGTTTAGAAGAAAGTCGTAGCTGAAACCAGGAGTAAACAGTAGTGTGCAAACTATTTAGACAAATACTGCAGTGCACTACGTGGAAATACAAGTAGCTAATGAAGGCTCTTTCCTGCCATAACTAAGCAACAAAGGCCATAAATCTAATGCAAATAGACACTTGAGGCTGGCTCTAAAAATCGGTCAGTCCTCCTCATGGACTCAAATGTTAAATTATGAACTTTTAAAGACACTCTAAGGAGTTGGCTGTTGACTTTATTTTGTTTTAAGGCTATTTGCTGGCTGAAGTAAACTTCCAATTTAATGTCACAATGAATATGAAATGAGTTTTTTTTAAAGATGGTGCTGGCTGTGGATGCCACAGAAATAACCTTCTTATCCAAATACAATCATCAGCCAGAATGCTAAACAGGATATTTCTATCAATGACAGCCCTGATTAGAATGATAAACCAGGGCAGTTCAGGCTGAATCAAAGCTTAGTCTCTAGCTAACAACCTTGTGTCAGCGGTTAAACAATACCAGATGAAAAAGATCTATTTAAAAAAAAATTCAAAACTCAAAAGCAACAGTTTGCTTTTATTTTTTTCAAAGGGTCATTGCACTCTTTCCACATTTTACCAGCTCCTACATATGCTATTGAAATGTTTGTGACATATTTTGGTCAAATTGTCTTTATTTAATTGATACAGCAAAACTACTTTTCTTTTTTCCAGCCTTTCTGAGAACGCCCGGTTTCAGCGCTTGACTCTTCAAATCTAAGACTGCATTAAACTCCGCCCTCCCTCTTATGTCACTATGGCTAACAAATGGCCAACACAGACCTAGCCTGAGAAACTAATGTAAATTTGTCTGAAAGAATAAATGAAATGATGCATAGTGGGGAGGGGTTTGTGGTTTCAGTGGTCAATAGGATATGACTAGTGCCTAGAGTACAATGAGCATCAAAACATTTGTGAATGAGTCAAGACAAGGGGCTAAACTGCTAGCTTCAGTTATCTACCTTGCTGTTACTAATGATGCTAATGATGTAACCTCATGGTGAAAATATAACAAAATATGCCGGAATGATGCAAGATATATTATCGACTGTGGGTTAGTGAACCAGGTGGAAACAGTGATGTCTATTAGGGTGACTGAAATCTAAAGAAAGAACGATATACAGACGTGGACAAAATTGTTGGTACCCCTCTGTTAATGAAAGAAAAACCCACAATGGTCACAGAAATAACTTGAATTTGACAAAAGTGGTAATAAATAAAAATTCTATGAAAATTAACCAATGAAAATCAGACAATGCTTTTGAATTGTGGTTCAACAGAATTATTTTAAAAAACAAACTCATGAAAGAGGCCTGGACAAAAATGATGGTACCCCTAGAAAAGATTGAAAATAATGTGACCATAGGGACATGTTCAACCAAGATGTGTCCTCTAATTAACATCACAGGTGTCTACAAACTTGTAATCAGTCAGTCGGCCTATTTAAAGGGTGACAAGTAGCCACTGTGCTGTTTGTTGACATGGTGTGTACCACACTAAACATGGACCAGAGGAAGCAAAGGAGAGAGTTGTCTCAGGAGATTAGAAAGAAAATTATAGACAAGCATGTTAAAAGTAAAGGCTATAAGACCATCTCCAAGAAGCTTGATGTTCCTGTGACTACAGTTGCACGTATTATTCAGAAATTTAAGCTCCACAGGACTGTAGCCAACTTCCCTGGACGTGGCCACAGGAGGAGATGGATAATACAAATGGTAACAAAAGAGCCCAGAACAACCTCTAAACACATTCTTGGTGAACTCCAAGGTTAAGGTACATCAGTGTCAGATCGCACCATCCGTCATTGTTTGAGCCAAAGTGGACTTCATGGGAGACGACCAAGGAGGACACCACTGTTGAAAACAAATCACAAAAAAGCCAGACTGGAATTTACCAAACTGCATGTTGACAAGCCACAAAGCTTCTGGGAGAATGTCCTATGGACAGACAAGACAAAACTGCAACTTTTTGGCAAGGCACATCAGCTCTATACTCACAGATGCAAAAATGAAGCATACCAAGAAAAGAACACTGTCCCTACTGTGAAACATGGAGGAGGTTCTGTTATGTTCTGGGGCTGCTCTGCTGCATCTGACACAGGGTGTCTTGAATCTGTGCAGGGTACAATGAAATCTCAAGACTATCAAGGTATTCTAGAGAGAAATGTGCTGCCCAGTGTCAGACAGCTTGGTCTCAGTCACAGGTCATGCAACAGGACAATGACCCAAAACACACAGCTAAAAACACCCAAGAATGGCTAAGAGCCAAACATTGGACTATTCTAAAGTGGCCTTCTATGAGCCCTGATCTAAATCCTATTGAACATCTGTGGAAGGAGCTGAAACATGCCGTCTGGAGAAGGCACCCTTCAAACCTGAGACAACTGGAGCAGTTTGCTCATGAGGAGTGGGCCATAATACCTGCTGAGAGGTTCAGAAGTCTCATTGACAGTTACAGAAATCGTTTGATTGCAGTGATTGCCTCAAAAGGTTGTGCAACAAAATATTAAGCTAAGGGTACCATCATTTTTGTCCAGGTCTGTTTCATGAGTTTGTTTTTTAAAATAATTCTGTTGAACCACAATTCAAAAGCATTGTCTGATTTTCATTGGTTAATTTCCATAGAATTTTTATTTATTACCACTTTTGTCAGATTCAAGTTATTTCTGTGACCATTGTGGATTTTTCTTTCACTAACAGAGGGGTACCTACAATTTTGTCCACGTCTGTAAATGTGAGCTTCTTAGTACCACTGTTAGCTGTTAAGCTAATGCCTTTGGCAGCCTGCCCATCTAAATGACAGACAGGTAGGTTGGCCAATAATAGAGCAGCATGCAGGTATCAAGGCTAGTGATATTTACCCTTTAGTGACGTTTCCCATTTCTTGCTGGATGCTTTTTTCATCAGTCAGAAAACAAGAGGTGAGGAGAGAACAGAACCACCCTAATCGTGTTTGGTGACGGGTATAGTCCAAGACAATCACTAAATGGTTTCACAAAAAAAATTCTCTTTTTATACGGCAGCTGACAACTTTAATTACGTGGAAAATTATCTTTTAAATTGACATCAACATCATATGTGTAACTCGTGGCAAAATTCCATCAGGATTCAAAGATAATTTCTCTCTTGCCATTCACTTCCATTGAGATTTTTCTTTTTACCATATGCAGATGTTGAGGAAGCGTGACTTAGGCTGTCTATGCTCAGAGTTGCCATGTTCTGGGCGTGGTCTGGGGACCATGGCCATGCTTTAAGTTCATTTCTTGATGTCATTGTATTTTCCATGATCATTACTTGCATTATTTGCCTTCTGTATTTCCCTGGGTCCTCTGCAATTATCTTTTGTGTTCTCCTGGTCTGTTGTGTCATCCCCTATTTGTCTTTATTGCAATTATTGTGGTCTTTGTCCTTGTTTTGTCCTTTGTCTGGTTTTGGGTCTTATGTGTACGTATATTGGTTTACCTATTGTTCCCAGTTCCTCATGTTTTCTGTACCTGTAGCCTCTTTCCCTCATGTGCTCCCATTTAGCCCCTGATTGTTCCCCAGCTGTCTCACATTTGTAATTATCAGTTCCGCTGTTTATGTCAGTTTGTGCTTGTGCTTTGTCTGGTGTCATCGTCATTGATTTGTCAGTCGTTGCGAGTCATTCATCCTCATCGTTATCCTACCTTGTCTCCAGTCAGTTTGCTCCAGTGTTTTAGGTTGGTTTGCAGCCCCCAAGCTGCCATTTATTTTTTCAGTTCTTGTAAATAAAATTCATTGCACCATCATTCTGCCTGCGCCTTGGGTCCTACCTGAAAAACCACATCTGCCTTCCTAAGCAGCTTATGACAGGAATAGTCAAAATGGCTTCTTAGATTCAATTCAATTCAATTCAACTTTATTTATATAGCGCCATTTCACAACAACAGTCATCTCATAGCACTTTCAACTGTAGGGGAAACCCCCACAATTGCAGAAAGACCCCAGCAATCAGGCGATCCCCTGTGAGCAAGCACTTGGCAACGGTGGAGAGGAAAAACTCCCTTTTAACAGGAAGAAACCTCCAGCAGAACCAGGCTCAGGGAGGGGCAGTCATCTGCTGCAACTGGCTGGGGGGTGAGGGGATAGACAAGAAGAATAAAAGAACAGACATGTAGAGGGCAAACAGCACGATGGGGACTCAATCTATGGGAGAGACCAAACAGATGTTAATGACCAGCAAAAAAAAAAAAAATTCATTGAGAGTGAAGAAAGGAGTGAAGCCCAGTGCAATTATTGGAGGTCCCCCCGGCTGTCTAAACCTAATAGCAGCATAACTAAGGGAAGGTTCAGAAACACATGAGCCCTCCCTAATTGCAGGCTAATTCAAAAAGGAAGGTTTTAACCCTATTCTTAAAAATAGAGATCAAGTCTGACTCCCGAATCCAGATTGGCAGCTGGTTCCACAAGAGAGGAGCTTGATAACTGAAGGCTCTGCCTCCCATTGTACTTTTGGAGATTCTAGGTATTACAAGTAATCCTGCATTTTGGGAGCGTAGTGCTCTGTTAGGATAATAGGGTAATATCAGATCTTTTAAATAAAAAGGGGCCTGAATGTTTAGAACTTTGAAAGTGAGAAGAAGGATTTTAAACTTAATTCTAAACTCTATGGGAAGCCAATGAAGGGAGGTCAGAACTGGAGAGATATGATCTCTCTTTCTAGCACCTGTTAAAACTCTTGCTGCAGCATTTTGGATCAACTGAAGACTTTTTAGAGAAGTTTTAGGACAACCTGATAATAAAGAGTTACAATAATCTAATCTAGAGCTAACAAAAGCGTGGGTCAGTTTCTCAGCATCACTCTGAGACAAGATGCTCCTAATCTTGGCAATATTACGCAAATGATAGAAGGCAGTTTTAGAAATGAATTTAATATGTGAATTGAAAAACAGATCTTGATCAAAAATAACTCCAAGGTTCCTCACAGAGCTATTAAGAGAAAGAGTAACTGCATCCAAACTAAAAGCTAAAATGCTAAAAAGCTAAAAGTTTTTTAGCTAAAACTCCTGGATCCAGCATTGACTTTTTGAGTAAGGGTTTGATTACAGCAGTTTTAAAAGCCTGCGGTACATGGCCTAAAGTTAATGAAGAATTGATTATTTGAAGAATAAAGCTACCAATACTTTAAATAACCTGGTAGGAATAGGGTCTAAAAGACAAGTTGAAGGCTTGGATGAGGAAACTATTTTGTCTAACTCTAAAAGGTCAATTGGAGTAAACTGATCCAAACAGATGTCAGTTGAAGGAGTTGTATTAGTTACTGTATTTAAGTTAACGGTGGGAAGAATCTGGCTGATTTTATCTCTGATAGATGAAATTTTATTATTGAAAAAGTTCATAAAGTCCTGACTAGTAAGCTCTAAGGAAATGCTAGGATTGAGAGAGTCCTGACTCTTTGTCAGCCTGGCTACAGTGCTGAAAAGAAACCTGGGATTATTCTTGTTCTCTTCTGTTAATGCAGAATAATAACTCGTTCTAGCTTTTCTCAGAGATTTTTTTATAAATTAAAAGATGATTTCTCCAAGCTAAATAGATTTCATCTAAATTAATGGAGTGCCATTTTCTTTCTAATTCACGAGTCTTCTGTTTTAAGCTACGAGTTTCTGTGTTGAACCAAGGAGTTAGAAATCTCTGATTAGACTTTTTCTTTTTTAAAGGGGCCACCATGTCTAGAGTCTGATGCAGAGAGGCTGTAACACTATCTACCATGCTATCAATTACAGAAGAAGCAAGCTGTCTATAGCTTATTTCCATTGTGTTGACACATGGCATAGAGGAAACAATCTGCATAAATTTGGTAACAACATCATCTGAGAGGTATCTACTGTAGTAATATTTTTGCTTAGGAGCCAAATAGTCAGAAATAGTAAAATCAAAGGTTAACCTAATGCACTCCGGGATACCGCGGGCGGTCATGTCTCTGCATCCTAGCGCGCACTGAAAAAAAAAGCTGCATTTCCATTCTTCCACTACAGACACAGCCGCGAACAGAAAGCCAAAGGAGTGCTTTGATTGGTTTAGATTTGATTGACCTCTCATTCGACTAATAAGAGCCTTGAATTGGGTTTCTGAAACCTTGAAGAACCAATGACTGAAAACCTAGCAAGAAGGACCCGCCTACCAACGGCTGCGAATACAGCAAGCCAATTGAAGCAGAGAAGTTCGACTATTGAAAGCGTGCGTCAAATCTGTTTTGTGTAAGCCCCTGGGTGACACACACGCGTTCGCCAGTCTTTTTTTCTTACTACTGTTCTTATTTGTTTTGAAAAATCGTTCGCCAAAACCGCAATCATGGAAGCGCAAAACCGCAATAATGGAATCATGGTTTGACCGGGTCGCGTGACCAGAACCACGAGTCGTAACAAGCGGACCAGCGTCATGTTCATCTGACAATGATGAAGAGAAGTTCGCCAGTGACACTGCTGTTGTAGACAGGTAAGTGTTATAAGCTAAATTATTCTTTATCCCTGAAAATTGTAATCAAAATGACTTTTGACCGATCGGTAAATTACAACTGTGCGTCATCACCACATGACAGACCGGTCCGTGCGCCACGTTCGGACCGTGAACGCCCCCCCCCCCGCTACTCTTCTGTAGCGGATTGCAGATATATTGCAGATATTTTAGTACAACTGTGCGTAGTAGACCGCGGGGACTGTGTGCCGCGGTCGCCACATCGCCACATGACTGTTCCGTCATGTGGCGATGGACGATGTCTCCTCTGTAGCGGGGGGTGGGTGGGAGTTGTTATCCTCTACATTACAGATATTTTAGTATAATTTTTAGTGCACTGTAGGTTATTTTTTCTTGTAAAAAAAAAGCCACACATTTTTTACGTGGCATGCTTCTTTGTGTGTGGGGGCTTGTTTGTTCATTCATTCATTCATTCATTCATGAATAAACAACCCCCCCCCCCACACACACACACAGCCCTGAGTGTCACCTTTCATTAGAGCCCAAGATCAAGCTTCTATATTGAATCATTCAAAAGTTATAGACGTTTTTCCAAACTGTGCCATTTGGCACAATTTGGCACAGTTCAAAAACGCCTGGGAACAACCTGACAAAAAAGCTGTGTAATATATTCATTTTTTGTGGTATTGTTAAAAAATTTTGACCTCAGCTGGATAACACTTGGTTCTACATTTCTGTTGCATTTTCCAGCCCGGATCTGACAGCTGTGTGTTATTTGCAAGCATTTGCATCCAAAAAAACACCCAGGCGAGCTTTATTTTCTTCAAGTTCAGTATGTTTAGATGACTGTTACTCAGTGGCAGGAGCACTTAGAGAGATTATGACTGTTTTGCCAAAAAATTCAAAGTGTTTTCTTTTAAATGAGACCAACCCCATGAAGATGCTGCAAAGGGTTGAAGAACAGCTTTTGATTTACTTTGGGAACATTATTTTTAGGCGTTTTTAGGCAAATTGACCAGAGTGCAAGGGGTTAATAGATAATGGTCTGACAGTACAGGGTTATGAGGAGACACGACCAGATTTTCTATTTCTATGCCATTTGTCAGAACAAGGTCCAACGTATGGTGGAGATAATGGGTAGAATTTCCTACTTTCTGAGAAAACCCCATTGAGTCTAATATTGAATTAAATGTCAAATTAAGGCAATCACTATCTACATCTCCATGTGTATTAAAGTCCCCTACTATAATTATTCTATCTGATTTCAGCACTAAATCAGCTAAGAATTCGGCAAATTCAGATAAAAACTCTGAGTAGGTTGATGGAGGACAATAAACTATGGCAAATAAAATTGGGTTTAGCCTAAAATTGCTAAAATGCCCAATACTGAGGACCAGGCCCTCAAAGAAATTATAACATGTTTTTTGCTTTACATTAACTAGTAAATTTGGAATGGTAAATTGTTGCTACTCCTCCTCCACGACCAGAACTTCTAGAATTTTGACAGTTTAAATAACCAGGGGGAGTTGATTCAATCAAACCAACATAATCCTCTTGCCCTAACCAAGTCTCTATAAGGGATATTAAATCAAATTAGAGAGAAAAACGACATAAAGGCAGTGTATTTTTTTAAGAGAAGGGAGTGTTTTGATATTTTTTATAATCATGTGACCAATAGAAGCATTTCAGAAGGTTAAAACCTACAAAAAACACATTTTTTCAGTCAATGACCCCCTTAAAGCTATCATTTAAGGAGAATTGAATCTATCTGTATACCAGGGGTGTCCAAACTATGCCCCGCGGGCCAACTGCAGCCTGTGGTCAATTTTTAATTGGCCTGCTGCAAATTCTAAAAATATAATCATTATATTCCATTGTATTATAATGGATAATGGTCCACAAATTAAGCTTGGCTGTATTGTAATTCTTAGTGTTAACACTAGGTGGAGTAACTGTCTTGATTGAACAAACAGCCTCTCCCCAAAGAGTAAACAAAGAAGACAATTCAGAATCAAAGAAACAAAAGATAGCAAGTGAGTGTAGAAAATTTCAGACATGGTGGGAAAATGAATATTTCTTCACAGAAGTAAACGGGAAGTGTGTCTATTTGATCTGCAATGAAACTGTTGCAGTGATGAAAAAGTACAATGCACGACGGCACTATGAACCAAGCACCAGACCTTCACATCTTACACAGAAAGCTAAGCAAAAGGCAACTAGCCTGCATGCTCAACAACAGTATTTTTTTCGTGCTAACAAAATACAAGAAAATGCTACACTGGCTAGCTGTGAGCTAGCTCAACTAATTGCCCGGCATGGGAAACCTTTCTCCATTGGTGACTTCATAAAACAATGCCTCACTGCTTGGGAAAAAAAATGCACAAATTCAACAACACTAGCATGCCCACAAACACAGTGGCACAGCGAATCACAGACTTGTCAGCAAACCTAAAACAACAACTGTCAGATAAAGCTTGCACTTTTGATTTTTACTCGATTGCATGTGAAGAGAGCAGAGATGCCACAGACACTGCGCAGCTATTAATTTTTTTACGGAGAGATAACGATAACATTACAGAGGAGTTGCTTGATCTTAGGAGTCTAAAGAGCAGAACAATGGGTAAGGACATTTTTGAAACCGTGTCATATGCAATTGACAGGATGGGATTTAAATGGGACAAGCTGTGTGGGGTAACAACAGATGGGGCTCCAGCTATGACCGGCAAACGCAAAGGAATGGAATCCATGGTGTGCGCCAAAGTGCGAGAAAGTGGCGGTGAGGCTGTTAAAATCCACCAAGAAGCACCCTGTGCCAAGACAGTCCTGCTTGGCAATGTGATGAATACTGATAGGACTGTCAACATAATTCGAGCACGAGGGCTCTACCACAGAGAATTTCAAGCTTTCCTCTCCGATGTCGATGTTGAATACGAGGACTTACTCTACCATTCTGAAGTGCGCTGTTTGAGCCGTGTGTTGTGTTGTTCTTAGAACATATTATGGTGTGACACAGGTGGTGGCTCCGCCTTTCCGGTTCCGGTTGTGTTCTGTTATACCTCCAGCCTTGTCATTGGTTCTCATTTGCCGACATAACATTTGGCAACGAGGATAAAAGCATGGACGCAGGAGTCACTAACATTCGGCCATTTTTGGAGGTTCCTGGTGAGCCGCCGGTCCCTTGGGCAAGGTGGTTTGCCACATTCCAGAATTATTTGGTGGCATTGAACCTCGGTGTATTGGAGAAGTTACAGGCACGAGCAGTGTTGGTTCACAATTCAGGTATGGAGGGACAACGCATCCTTAGTACCTTGGGTGACAGCGATAGTTTTGAGGACGTGGTTGAGCTAATGGTGCATCATTTTCGCACCCCTGAGAACGTCATCGTCTGGAGGATTCAGTTTCGGCAGCGCCGCCAGTGGACCAGCAAGTCAGTGCAACGGTATATTACGAATCTGAGTCAGCTGGCCGTGGACTGCCAGTTTGGAGCATTGGAGGAAGAGCTGGTCCGTGACCAGTTGGTGGAGCACACGCTTTGCTCAGCAGCACGGTTGAAGCTCCTCACGCACTCCGGCAAACTGACATTAACCATGACTATCGAGATAGCTCAGCAGTGTGAAGCAGCAGACAAACTATCACATGACCTCGGTGAGAGAGCTACACTCCACCAATTTGAATCACAGTCAGTGGTGCACTGTGGGCCCGGACAGTGATGAGTGATGAGTACGCTACTGCTGTGAAGATAAGGTCCACCCCGGGACTGCCCAGGTGTTTGGGTTGTGGGTCCACCAAGCACCGTTATAAGGCTAGAGAGTGTCTGGCAAGAGGAAAACGCTGTGGCACGTCCGGACTCTTGCATCATTTTGCCAGGGCATGTTACAAGTTTGAGTGAGGGGATCCGAGACACATGGAGGATCTCCACACTTCGCCTCCCATGGCCGTTCTTACTGTATGGTGGAACTGGACAGGGTGACAGTGCCGTTGCTTGTTGACATGGGAGCGGTGAGACCTGTGTTGGATTGGGCAACCATGTGGAGTTCCTTCTCACAGTTTCGGGTTGGAAAAGAGCAGTCGGGCTGTGGTTTGTGGGACCGGCCGGTTCCGCGAACGATGGACGGAGCTGTGTGGGACAAACCTTTGCCTAGTAATCTGGACAATGAGCAGGACCAATTCTCCTCAAGGCCATCGCGGGAGGGTCCCAGTGTCAGCGCCCAAGTAGCCCTAGTTAAGGGAACTGGGCAACACAGTGGGACGCCTGTGATGGTGGCGCTGACTGGAGGGCCCATTCTATTCCTGGATTTCGGCTGGAAGAGCAGGGGGTCACAACGGCGACGCCGGCAGCAAAAATGAAAGAGCGAGGCAGGACTGGCTGGCACGGTGAAACGACGTGCCAAACAGAGGCACTAGAAGCCGAGTAGGGCCCCTATCGGGGTCGCGGACATGGTCCGACCCAGAGAGGTGGCCCGGTCAAGAGGTGTTCGGGGCAAACGCCGACGGCAAGATGACCACAGGCGGCTGCAGGTGGTGGCTGTTAGAGAAGACGGTTACCTCCAGCTATCTGACAGCTTGTGGAGACATCCCAGCGAGCTGCAGTGGGCCCGTGAGGAGACGGAGGTGTTTGGGCTGCGGCGCGGGCCATCCATGGGTGTGAAGAGAAGAAGGTGCACCGGACAGGAGCCATCAGATGGTTTTCCGAGGGAATGGTTCCTCTGCTGGGGCAGACTGATGTTTGGGGTGATGTGTTTATTACATGGTGTTGGTATGGTTAATAATCAAGTTGTATATTGGGTTTGTTAATGGGATTATTTTAGTGTTTTATGTTTTATTTTAGGAACATGGCAATTTTTTGTTACTGGACTATATTTTAGCAGAGATGGCAGAATAATCTGTCTGGCTGTGTGGGGGTGGAATAGTAGTCCACCTGTTCCCCATAGCTTGAGTTGTTTGTGTGCATGGTTAGGCCTTTGATTTTCTGTTTAAGTTAGTGCATGTTTTGGGTTCCAAATTGTGGTGGGTTTCAATTATATGTGTGTGTTTTGGACCATTTTGAAGGGGGGGGCATTGTGTTGTTCTTAGAACATATTGTGATGTGACACGGGTGGTGGCTCCACCTTTCCGGTTCCGCCGCCACCCGGAATATAACAGGGCTGTGTGGAAGAGGGACAGTCTCTTTGACCTCATCTCTGCCTGATGGGAGTGTCTGTACTATGCAGTGAGTCCATAATAAGGTTGTGTTCTGTTATACCTCCAGCCTCGTCATTGGTTCTCATTTGCCAACATAACACCGTGGCTCCATGCTGCAGTGGTTTTATTCCCTGAGATCAGAAATCAACCAGTTTTTGAGAGAGAAGGACCAACCTCTTCATGAATTGAGTGACCCTCTCTGGCTGGCAGACCTATTATTTTTAGCTGATCTTACTCATCATCTTAACACACTGAACAAGGACCTACAAGGCAAAGACCAGTTTGTGCCACCACTTTATGCGCACGTGAAAGCATTCTTTGTGAAGCTTTGTCTGTTTGAGACACAACTATGAAACTTCAATGTTGCACACTTCTCCACACTGTCCAAAATCAAATGTGTTTTTCCAAAAGCCAGCTTGTCTGGTAAAAAGGAGAAATATGTGTCTGTCATCTCATCTTTCATCACAGAGTTCAGTCAGCGCTTTAAAGATTTTTCTGTCATTGAGAAGGAAATCAAGCTGTTCTCAATGCCCTTCCTGATGGATGCAGAAGTGGAAGAGAGTCTGCAAATAGAACTCATCGAAATGCAGTGTGATAATTCTCTGAAGAATCAACATCAGCTTCTCTCCCTACCTGACTTCTACAGGGGCTTGGGAAAGGACAAGTTTCCTCTGATGAGACGCAACGCAGAAAGAGTGATGAGTCTTTTTGGCTCAACATACATGTGTGAGCAACCTATTTCTCTGTTAAATCTGAACAAAAGCAGACTGAGAACCAAAATGACTGACAGCCATCTCTGTGATATTCTCCGCATCTCAACCACCAAACCTGCTCCTAACCTGCCAGCCATCCTTCAGTCCAAAGCACAGCATCACTGTACCCGCTGAGTGCAATGCTGTTTCCATGATCAGTGAGTTAAAAGTACATTACACAATATTTTTGTGTTAATAACCCTGATTACTAAAGTCAGTCAATTAAAGTTGATGACGTTTGCTAACAAATGTCAGTTGATGTGCTAACAAGCAAACTAAGTCTGAACCTATTCCCTTTCCCCCTTGTTTCCCCCCCTTTAGACAGTGTGTGAAGTGGATCACCATCCTAAGAAGCAAGCCGAGCCTGTAACACATTATTTTTCTTAAATCATATTAAAATATCAAGCACAAGTTACCTACATTTGATTGATTTTTTTCAAACACTAATACACTATATTATTTATAAGCCACTATATTTATAATCCCTCCACCCCCCGGCCCATCTGTCAATTTTTAAAACTCCATGTGGTCCTTGAAAGTTTGCCCACCCGGGGGCGCTATGGAGCACAGTAAGAAGTAGACGTGTTTTGGTGCAGCTCCGAGAAAATATTATTTATAATAACTATCTTCTTGTTGACCTTTGCTCATACATGGTCCTGGACACTTCACAACTTTTTTACAACTCTTCAGTGCTACTTATTCCATCTACTCTGGCATAAAATGTCGAATTCCCGAGTTAAACAAGAATCCTCGAGAGGAGGCCGCAAAGCACCGCTACCTGCTGAACCAGCCACACCTGCTCCTGTCTCACAGAGGCCACCTCATCCTGACGAGACCACCCTAGACGCTGCGCTGTTTCTGGCTACGATTGACACTCTTAAGAACAACATATGTTGTAAGATTGATGCCCTGTCTACGAGTCTGCATTCTGAAATAACATCTGTGAGACAAGAACTGAAGAATTCAATTGAACCACTTGAACGCAGGCTCGAAGCAAATGTGTTGCTAGTGGGAGAACTGGAGCGAACGGCCACAGACAACGGCACTCGGGTAAGCAAGCTAGAAGCTACAGTTAGCATGCTAACAAGACAAGTCAAGCACTTGGATGAACGGTGTGAAGATCTGGAGACCAGATCTCGAAGAAATAATATACGTGTGCTTGGTGTACCGGAGGGTCTGGAGGGAGCCCGACCGACTGACTTTGTTGCCCAATTACTTCAAGAATTGCTTGGCTTGGAGGAGAAACCTTTACTCAATTGTGCACACCGGGCCCTGCGGGAAAAGCCCAGAGATGGAGGCCCACCCCGCCCTCTTATCACAAGAGCTCCCTTAGTTATGCTGCTAATAGGTTTAGTCAGCCGGGGGACCTCCAATAATGCACTGGGCTTCACTCCTTTCTTCACTCTCAATGAAAATTTTTTTTTTTTTTTTTGCTGGTCATTAACATCTGTTTGTTCTCTCCCATAGATTGAGTCCCCATCATGCTGTTTGCTCTCTACATGTCTGTTCATTTCATCTTCTCTATCCCCTCACCCCCCAGCCAGTCGCAGCAGATGACTGCCCTCCCTGAGCCTGATTCTGCTGGAGGTTTCTTCCTGTTAAAAGGGAGTTTTTCCTCTCCACCGTCGCCAAGCACTTGCTCACAGGGGATCGCCTGATTGCTGGGGTCTTTCTGCAGCTGTGGGGGTTCTCCCTACAGTTGAAAGTGCTATGAGATGACTGTTGTTGTGAAATGGCGCTATATAAATAAAGTTGAATTGAAGACTGCATTATTTCCACATCCAAAACCTACTGCTGCAACGGGCCACAGGAAACTCCCCTCTCCTGTACAAAGGCAAGAGAATTTCCATATTCCCTGACTACACGTCCTCTGTTGCCAAGAAGCGGGCCTCATTCATCACGGTGAAACGGACTCTTCACTCCTATCCAGGGCTGAAATTTGGTCTTCTCTTCCCAGCAATTCTGAGAGTTACTATGCCAGACGGAATGACACACAGGTTTGACGATCCTACGACTGCTACTGATTTCTTAAACAAAATTCCTAAGTGAGTAACTTTTTGAACAAACTTATCCTGGTTTTTGGAATGACTGAATAAGAGAACTGGGACTGAAGAGCTGTTTTTTTTTTCCTCTTTTTTCTTCTCCCATTTCATATTATAGGACCATTTGTACAGGTGCCTTAACCAGTCCTACTGACTGATTTTTTTTTCTGTTGTTTATATATTTCATCCTTAAGTTTCTCCTTAATAGTTATAACATTACTCAAGCTTCACGGTAGGCTATTTCTGGGTTTTTATCTGAGAGTATTTCTTTGGGCTTGATTGTTTTGTTTTTTCATACATTGACTTATATGCTTGCATATAGTTATATGTGTTCTTTTTTTTTCCTTTCCTTTTCCTCTTCCGCCCTAAAATGCCTGTTAAAAGCCACATGTTAATCTTGTAAGCAAGTGGATCACACCCTCTTGTGCTTTACCTAATTTACCCGATTGCGTTTTTTTTCCCACCGCACCACGAATCACTTTTATCTAAGCATATAATCATTATGTACGTAATAGCTAAGTGTAAATAAGTTATAGGCACCTGGTAAAATCATACTGCATTTATAGGGTCATATTAATCTCGAGTAGCTGTAGTTAGGTGGGGTTTTTTTTTTGTTGGTATTTTTAAGACTCCTATGAAGCTTCCTGGATTTCGAGAGTTTGGGGGTTTTTTTTGCATGCGTCTCGTTTGGGGAGACGCTAGTGCAGGGATTGGTGGGGGGGGATTGTATTTTTTTCTTCTTCTTTTTTTTATTATGTTAGATCTGGGAGTTCTGTTTTGTTTTGTTCTGTTAGTGTTTGTATTATGCCTGCCTGCCCAAGTCATATCTACTTTGATATCCTTTGCATTAGACCCAAATGGTCCAGTCTGGATTGAACCAACACCAGAGGGGAAATCCACTTAAGTCTGCAAGCTGGAACTGTAAAGGTCTTAATTCCTCAATAAATCACAGTAAGGTCCTACATCACCTTCAGCAATTAAAAGCTCATGTGGTTTACCTACAAGAAACACACCTGAAATCCTCCATAATTCTAAGGACCAAGTGTGGATGGATTGGACAGGATTACTATTCCTCATTTTATAAAAAATCGAGAGGGGTTGCAATCTTGATTCATAAATCTCTCTCGTTCACATGTACTGATGTGCTCTCAGATCCCAATGGTAGATACTTAATCATCACTGGTATAATGTGTGGTACTCCTGTTATTCTGATGAATGTGTATGTTCCTAACTGGGATAATGCAGATTTTTTTAAACATTTATTTTCTAAGCTTCCTGATAGTCTTCTCATTCCCTTATCCTAGGAGGGGACTTTAATTGTTGGCTAAACCCAGAACTGGATTGATCCTCTACAAATTCTGCCTCCTCCTTACAATCAGTCAGGATAATTAAAGCTTTTATGAGTGAGTTCTCAATCTCAGATCCTTGGCGTGCTCATAATCCAATGGGTAATTGTCAGAAAAATGTACACATATGTTATCAATTTTTATGTCTAAGCCTTATACAAGTGTAGAAGTGTGGAAAAGTACCGGAGAAGCGTGATCCTCTGGATTAACACTCAGACTGAATGCAGGAAGCCAGTTCTGGCAGAAAGGTACAGAAAGCCCCCTGTGGAGCAAGAGGACACAAAGAGCCCCCTGCGGAGTGAGTTCTACTGGAAAGATACTGAGGTTGCAGGGAGCCAGTTCTGGCGGAAATGTACTGACCTCCTGCAACCTGAGGGTTCGTACTCCTTGCCTATAATTTATGCAAGTAAAAACTCTTAAAAGAATATTCTCGTGTCTCGAATCTTTATTGAGGTAATGAACTAATATACAATCATTTTCTAAGTGTTTTCAGAGATTCCTGACAGTAAGGTTTATTCCTTTTTTTCACAGGTGCATCATACTTATACACACATAGATTACTTCTTAGTTGATAGCAGAATTTTTCCCTCTGTGGAATCATGTTTTTATGAGCTGATTGTAATCTCTGATCATGCTCCTGTCGTAGTGAGCATACAAATGGATCGTCCTCTCAACTTACACACCCACTGGCGTTTTGATACACATCTCCTCTCAGACATCAAATTTTTGGAAATGATTAGTAATCAAATTGTCATATTCTTGAATATTAACAGGACTCCTGATGTTTCAGTATCTACCCTCTGGGAAACACTCTAAGCTTATCTATGAGGGCAGATCATAGCTTATTTAAGTTTTCAGAAAAAAATGTGGAAGAGAGAGATTGAATGAATTAACAGCTCATATTGCTCATTTGGATCACCTGTATGCTACCTCACCAACTCCAGACATATATATGTAAAGAATGTCTTTTATTACAATCTGAGATCAATATACTAACAGCAGATCATGCTGCAGATCTTCTCGTTAAATCCAGAAGTACCTACTACGAACATGGTGACAAGACTGGCAGATTACAGGTTCATCAGCTTTGACAAATTTCTTCTTCTCACCAGATATCACAAATACAAACATCTTCAGGTATCACTACGGATCCTAAGGAAATTAATAAAAGAGTTTCAGCACTTTTACTCTCAGTTATATACCTCGGAAAACTCAACCATTCAAGACATAAATAATGTCTTTGACATATTCGAAATTTCCACTGTAGGATTTGAAATTGTTGAGGAATTGAAGAAGCCACTGACAGTTCCTGAAATACTGTATTAGCAGCTATTTCCTCAACATGGAGTGGCAAATGACCAGGCCCAGACGGCTATCCTATTGAGTTCTACAGGAAATTTCAACACAAATTAGCACCTCTTTTGCTGGATATGTTCAATGAATCCTTTAAGCTAAGTAACTTACCTCCAACGCTCTATCAAGCATCTATTTCTCTAATATGGAAGAAAAATAAGGACCCTCTTAGCTGCTCTTCTTACTGCCAATTAGCCTATTAAATGTGGATGTTAAATTACTGTCTAAAATATTGGCCTTACATCTGGAAACTGTATTGCTGTCAATTATTTCCCCCCACCAAACAGGATTCATTTAAAATAGGCACTCCTTTTTTAATCTAAGACGACTGTTCAATATTATTTATCACCCTTCCCAAACATTCAGTACACAGGTTATAATCTGTCTGGATGCAGAAAAGGCCTTTGACTGTGTGGAATGGCAGTATGTTTTCTACACATTGGAGAAATTTGGGTTTGGTAAAAATTTTATTTCATGTAATGTAATGTACTTTATTTATATAGCCCTTTAAAACAACCCGTAGGTGACCAAAGTGCTTTACAGAATATTAAACGCATTAAAAACACACACAGCATTAAAAACAAATAACATAAACAAAGAAAAAGAATAAATACCTAAAAATAAGAATAAAATAAAAACAAATGCCACCACTACTGGGTAGTAAAAGCCATCCTAAACAAATATGTTTTAAGTTCTGATTTAAAAAGGGCCAGGTCAGAGATAGCACGTAGGTCTGGGGGGAGATTATTCCAGAACCTGGGGGCGACAATAGAAAAGGGTCAGTCACCCCAATGTTTATACCTTGACCTAGGCACATCCAGCAGAAGCTGATTGGATGACCTCAAAGCCCTGCCTTGATCACGGACAGTCAAAATCTCAGACATATAAACCGGAGCAAGGCCATTAAGAGCTTTAAAAACAAAAGGCAAAAGTTTAAAATTAATTCTAAAATGGACTGGAAGCCAATGAAGTGAAAAAAGGATCGGAGTAATGTGCTCTTGCCTAGGTGTGTTGGTCAAAAGATGGGCTGTTGCATTTTGCACAAGTTGAATGCGGCCGAGAGAAGACTGAGAGATGCCAACATAAAGTGCATTGCAGTAATCAAGTCGAGAAGTGATTAAAGCATGGATGGCTATCTCAAGATCATGATGGCTCAGGAAAGGTTTGGCTTTGGATAACAGACGTAATTGATAAAAGTTCATCTTGACTACATTGTCAATCTGTTTATCAAATTTTAAATGGCTGTCAAAAATCATCCCCAAATTTCTGACAGCTGAACTGACCCTTAAAGAGAGGGTACCAAAGCCAGCCTTTACAGTACCCCAAACACAATACATTCTGTTTTTTCTTCATTTAAGTGGAGAAAATTTTGGCTTAACCACAACTTAATGTCAGTGATGCAGCCCAATAGAACACTTTGTGAGTTTGTTTGTTCTGGGTTCAAAGGTAAATAAAGCTGCAAATCGTCCGCAAATGGTTGAAATACCATGGGTTAAAATACTATACGTATCCCCAAAAGCTGCAGTTAGGACCAATAATAATTATTCATCATATTTTCCTCTCCACCGCTCTACTCGGCAAGGTTACCCTTTAAGTCCACTCCTATTTGCAATAGCCATTGAACCACTCTCTATTACACTTCATAACGATCCCCCTATTACGGGAATTCTCAGATATGGAATGGAGCATTGAGTATCTCTGTATGCAGATGACCTTCTGTTGTACATCTCTGATTTTTCAACCTCTACCCCTAGAGCTTTTATTTTCAATTCCTTTGGTGCTATTTTGGGCTATAAACTAAACTTGAATAAACGTGAACTCTTTCCTTTAAATAAAGCAGCAGAGGAATATCCATTGCACACTCTACCCTTCAGGATAACACAACACAGCTTTACTTATTTAGGGGTGGAGATAACCCATAAATTCAACGAACTATACAAAGCAAACCTTACTCCCCGCCTCACCCGTATCCAAGAAGATTTTGATTGTTGGTCAGTGCTGAATTTGTCTTTAGCCGGCCGTGTCAATACTGTTAAAATGAGCACTTTGCCTAAACTTTTGTATATATTTCAGTCTATACCAATCTTCCTTCCTCTAAGCTTTTTTCATAAAATTAACAGTACTATTAAAGAATTTATTTGGAATAAATAAAAAACACACCAAGGATTAGACAACAATTTTTACAGAGACCTAAAGAAACTGGAGGCATGGGCTTACCAAATATAAAATTTTATTATTGGGCGGCTAATTTAAGAATTATTCAATTCTGGTTGCCCTCTGAACTCTTCCAACCTCTGCCTATTTGGCTTACTATGGAATCTACCTCTTGTCGCCCAGTATCTCTGTCAGCCTTGGCTCACTCCATTAAAACTTCCTCTCCTGATTATACAAGAAATATCATCATCAAGACTTCACGGAGAATCTGGAATCAATTCAAACGTAGTTTCCATCTTCAAACATATCCAATCTCTGCTCCTATAACCGCTAACCATTTGTTTCCTCCATCCTTAGTGGACGACACATTTAAAACCTGGTTCAACTTTGGAATCATTCAAAGATCTACAGTATATATTGATAACTTATTTGCCTCCTTTGGCCAATTGTCCAATAAATTTGAACTGCCTAAGCATCATTTCTTTAGATATTTACAAATCCGTAGCTTTGTGAACAAGACATTCCCTCATTTCTCGTGTTCACCTGATAATTCCCCTCTGGATCTAGAGCCTATTAGTAAACTAAAAGCAATGATTTCTCATATTTATTCCTTGATTCATTCCCTTTGTTTGGTCTCTCTCGATTCTATAAAAACATCATTGGAAGCAGAGTTAGGCGATAATGTTCCAGATGATCTTTGGAGAAATATTCTCTATAGACTACATAAATCATCTATTTGTGCAAAGCATGGATTAATTCAGTTTTAAATTGTCCACCACCTCCACTTCACTAAGGTTAAACTATCTAAAATTTACAGAGACACGGACCCAATCTGTGATAGATGTCGCCTAGCTCCAGCAAACCGTGTCCACATGTTTTGGTCTTGCCTGCCTTGCAATCCTTCTGGGCAGAAATTTTCAAATCCCTCTCAAGTGTTATTGGTAAACATAATGAGCCTAATGTTTTGATGGGTTTGTTTGGGATTGCTTTGACTGTATCGCTCACATCAACAGAATCAACCTTTATTGCTTTTGTCACTTTGCTGGCTAGACGCACAATATTACTTAAGCAGAAATCTCCAACAGCTCCTTCACACATTCAGTAGATAAAAAAAATCCTCAATTGTCTCAGTTTGGAGAAAATTCAACATGTGCTAAGATGCTCTAATAAGAAATTTTACAGGACTTGGGACCCTTTTTTTTAAACATGTCAAACAGTTAGATTTTCCCAATATTTCTGACCTTACATGATCTACTTGGGCATGGCAGGCAGTTTGTGTTTTTTTTGTTTGTTTGTTTTATTTTGGGGGTTTTTTGCTTTGTGTTTTTTTTTTCTTGTTTGATTGGTTGTTTTTGTTTCTTAATGCTTAAGTTACTTCTGATTTAAATATGTAATGGGGGGACAATACTGTAGTCTGACCCTTGTTCTCTGTAATCTACTTAATTTTAATAAGGCCGAGTTTTCCTATATTATTGAATTACTCAGCTGGGTTTTACTGTGTTGATGGTACATTTAATACTCACCCTAACCCCCCTTGTATGTATTTATCTTGCTGCATTTAAAATTAATAAACAAGAGTTTTGAAAAAAAGAAAGTTTGCCCACCCCTGCTATATACGGTAAAACTAGGATTGTTATGTTAAATTGTTGGTAATAGAAGCTGTAAAGAATGACTCAGTCAGTAGGTAATCTAAATTACAGATTTCAGTAGAAATTTAGCAACTTTTTGAAGTAATCCATCCCTGTAAGAAACTTTGATTAATTTTGGTGTAACTTGCTTTTTTTAATCATCTTACCCTCATAAAGCCAGTCTGCAAGGCCATTGAAGACGACCCTCTCTTTTCCGGTGGAAACCAGGCGGATGGCTCGGCTCTCTAGCGTGGATCTGTAGTAGATGTTGTTTTCAAATATGAAGACCTGGACACAAAAAGGCAGAATAGGAGCACCATTAGTGTCTGTATGCTCTCAAGTCTCTAAGGGTCCTATTAATTGCAAAATGGTGTTTTCATGCGTCACATGGATAGAATTAAAACATTAATGGCCCTATTACATTTGCACCACGCTTCCTGTTTTATGCCTATCAATTTGTAAGTTTCTGTTTGTTTTTTTTTACACTTTTGCGTCACGTCATCTGATTACCTGTAGACTGTGCACCCGCTTATGCTGCATGGAGGGGACTCATTTAAAAGAGGTTTGACACTGGCGCAATCTTGGCACACTGGTATTTTGGGGCATTTACTTCCAGTATGCTTTTGATCAGCAAAAAGCAGGTCTATCATCAGCGGCCCACTGTCCATGTTATTCCAATGTGGGCACTACTGACGGGCACATGTGGAAACACCCACGGCATGCACAGGGGTTTACTTATTTTACTGGACAGAGCTGTAAATGTTATAATCTAATATTGTTACCTATAATTTGAATTACAATATGATATTTTGATAGTTTTTATGCCATCCACATTTTAATTTTAATCACAATTACAAGAGGAGTATTGTCTATAGAGCATTAATTAACTTATTTTTAAGGGGACTGACTGACTGACTGACTGACTGACTGACTGACTGAACAGGCAGTATGTGTTCATTTCACTTTGTGTTTGCGGGTGCATGTCCCATCAAGGTTAATGAAAAACATACATTTAGCTTTTGTTTTTCAGTTAAATGCATGACCCTGAAGGAAGAGATGGCTGAGAGAAGAGTAAGGGATTGCTGAGCATTTGATGAAAGACCAATATAGTCCCCTGAAAAACTGCTGAGAGACCACTGGGAGATCAATGAGCTCGTTGAGCGCTCATTGAGAGATCGTTGAGACATTGTTTTGGACTGACTCAAAACAGTCTCTCAACTGTAGAGACTGTGGAGATCACTGGAAGATCATTGGGAGATCTTGGTGATTGCCAGGCGATCATTGAAAGACTGCTGAGAGGTCTGGCCATTTTGTCATCTTTTAATGATGTCTCAACGATCTCCACCGTGTGTAAAGAGTCCCTTTTTGGTCCCCCAGCAAACTCTCAATGACTCCCCAGCAATCTTTCCTGGTCTCTCCATGATCTCTCAAGGATGTTTCAAAGATCTCTATAGATCCCCATGAAAATCTTACAATGATCTCTCAAACGTTTACACAGAAATTGCTTTTTTTTTTTAGGCTTGATGAGATTGTTGAGAGATCGGGTCAATTTTTTATCTCTCAATGGTCAACCAATGATCTCCATCTGTGTAAAGGGACCCTTATGAAATTATTCAGCACATCCCCCTGTTTCCCCGAAGACTCAAACTCCTTCATGTCTGCTTGTTGCACAATGGAGCAGAACTCATGAGGCGTGCATCCTGACTAATTTAAATTAAATCTAAATTAATTTAAATTCAGTTTGATTGTTTAGCCTCTTTGTTAAATCACATATTCCTCTTCCTTCTCCATAAAGTAGCTGACTGGGCATCTGCTGTAAATAATACGTGGCTTAAAGCCAAGTAGCGTTACTACCATGTGCACTTTCGCTCACGCACATGCCATTTGGCCAGTGCAAAACCCATCTTGTGAACAAGGCATCATGATCACAGTTTGACTTCGATCATATGTCCCTGCGTATTAAAGGGAAAGGCATTAAAGCTTTGGATTGGATTATTGTATGTTACACCCAAAACACAGTGCAGAGACCGTTTTCCCATTGTTGTGATAACCAAATGGACTCGGATATACCCATAAATGCACTCAGTGCCTTAGACAATAGATTGGATTAGATTGTCTCAACGTGACCCTAAAACCTTCACTGCACAAAGAAATACTTAAATCCTTGTATAAACGAGGTGGATGCTCTGGGTTTTGTGATGTCAAAACCCAACAAGCCCCACCTTCAGTCCTCTATGTTAGCACCTTGACTGCTTCGTTACTTGTCATTTGCCCAATTTAAAAAAAATCTTTACCCAATCGGATTTAGGGCTCATTAATATTAATGAGCAGGCTGAAAACCAAATGTTTCAGGCAGAGCTTTACAGACAGCTTTAATAAGCTGTAAAACAACACAGAAATGTTTTTGGCCTTTAAAATGACATATATATGTTGTCAAGGATGTCAAAGCTTAAAATAAATCTCTGGAAAATGCTGAATATGGGACCTTTAGGAATCACTATAAATCTCACTTTACTGCAAAGCAAATCTGGGCAGACTTTTCACAAACTTCACTTCATGACTTCATCTTAATAAAAAACAGTTAAAAGAAATAGAGTGTCAGGCAAACACCTGCTTTATGCTGTATATTAAAATAAATTTGTCTCATTATATATCATGCTGGACTCCTTTCTGATGCTCATCAAAGCACCAGAGTCAACTGAAGCCCCACAGAGGAGGACACAGCACCGAGGACACTAACGCTCCTGCTGTGTTTATTGAAACTTTATGCTTTCTGCAGGAGGTAGAAAACAATGACTGCTGATTTAAGCCCTCGGCGCCAGTAACGGCATCGCCTGAAGGAGAAAAGACACACCACTGTCTGATGAGCGTGTGGCACTTAAAACCCTCTGTCAGTCCACTCCAGTGTTTAACTGCTTCTCCAGGTGCCCGTTCCCAGAAGGAGGCTGTCTGGTATCTGAAGTTAAGGCCGTGCCGCTGTCAGCTCAAGTCTCTTTGGATAAATCCAACCCTCAAATTATTCACAAGAAAGACAGATACACACAAGAGCTCAGATCTATGACAGCTGTTGAGAAAATCAAAGTTTTATATTGTGGTGTCAACATCTGAGGAAAACAGATCAATACAAGGGCCGAGTAAAAAGAAAGGAGCCTGTGGTTGGAGAACGTTGCAGAATGGACAGCTTGCAAAGGCTTACAAAAAAACCTCAGTATTCTAAGTGCAGTGGTGTGAAAAAGTATTTGCCCCCTTCCTGATTTCTCATTTTTTTGTATGTTTGTCACACTTAAATGTTTCAGATCATCAAACAAATTTAAATATTACACAGAGATAACACAAGTAAACACAAAATGCAGTTTTTAAATGAAGGTGTTTATTATTAAGAGAAAAAAAATCCAAACCTACATGGCCCTGTGTGAAAAAGTGATTGCCCCCTAAACCTAATAACTGGTTGGGTCACCCTTAACATCAACAACTGCAATCAAGCCTTTGCGATAACTGGCAATGATTCTTTTACAGTGCTGTGGAGGAATTTTGGCCCACTCATCTTTGCAGAATTGTTGTAATTCAGCCATATTGGAGGGCTTTCGAGCATGGACCGCCTTTTTAAGGTCATGCCACAGCATCTCAATCGGATTCAGGTTAGGACTTTGACTAGACCACTCCAAAGTCTTCATTTTGTTTTTCTTAAGCCATTCAGAGGTGGACTTGCTGGTGTGTTTTGGGTCATTGTCCTGCTGTAGAACCCAAGAGAGATGGCCGGACATTCTCCTTCAGGATTTTTTGGTAGACAGCAGAATTCATGGTTCCAGTCTCTTTCTTATGGTGGAGTCATGAACACTGACCTTAACTGAGGCAAGTGAGGCCTGTAGTTCTTTGGATGTTGTTGTGGGGTCTTTGTGACCTCTTGGATGAGTTGTCGCTGCGCTCTTGGGGTAATTTTGGTCGGCTGGCCACTCCTGGGAAGGTTCACCACTGTTCCATGTTTTCACCATTTATGGATAATGGCTCTCACTGTGGTTCGTTGGAGTCCCAAAGCTTTAGAACTGGCTTTATAACATTTTCCAGACTGACAGATCTCAATTACTTTGTTTCTCCTTTTTTCCTGAATTTCTTTGGATTGCAGCATGATGTCTAGCTTTTGAGGATGTTTTGGTCTACTTCACTTTGTCAGGCAGGTCCTATTTAAGTGATTTCTTGACTGAGAACAGGTGTGGTGGTGTAGCATCATCTTGCTTTGGCTCATCAATAAAATTATTCTTCAGCTTAAAGACATAGTTTCACCCAGGAAAAGGACAGTCAAAAACTGCTTTTTCATCTCAGGACCACAGCTGAACTAACATTCCTTTGTTTAACCAGGCTCCAGAATTCCTCCTAATGCATTTCCTCCTGAACATTTTATGGGCCAATAAAACGTGGACAAAGAACAGACCTTTGTGGAATGCCCCATACGGCCTACAAAATATCCACAGCTCAACATTGCCCTCTACTGGCAACTCTGGGACATGCTGGATTTAACCAGTGAACTTTTTGACTACAATTCTTGTTACAAGACTCAATTTTCAACATTCTCTTTTTCAGGACACCATGGAAAAGCAAATGGACTCTGATGTTTGATGTGGACAATCAATAATGGGTTTGAAATATATTAATCCTTGATTTTAAATATGTGGATCCTTGATTTTAAATATGTGGATGCTAAAATTTTTAAATGAAAGTTTGTTCTTACATGTTAATTTAAAAGCACTAGTTATAAAGTTGCATGAATCACTAAGGCTAGCTTAGACTTTATACATAAGTAGGTTAAGGAATCCCCAGTATATTAAAATTGTGTGTCAGTATGTGAAGACCAGACCCAACATAGGCTGGGCTCCAGCTCTCTCAATATTATTGGTAGCTACAGACAAATGCCTGTTTGTTTATTGGACTAAAGTTCTTAAAACCCACCCACGAAGGAAGACTATTGGTTTGAGCTTTTGTCAATCCCCGGAAGCCCGCAAAAACTCGGCTGGAGAAACATCCTCTCTTCGCCCTCTTTTTCTGTTTTCCACTTCTTCTCGTCACTTCACAGAAGATGACTGCAGAGCACTTCACTGGAGATCACTACTGGAGAACAGAGAACAAAGGTCTCTTCATTGCCACAGAACAAAAGAGACTTCTCCCACGTGTTTCTTTTGTTTTTCTTTAAAGGCGACGGACAGACGAAAATTCAAAATCGCTAAATCATATCTCAAATTGTTGTCTGAGACGAGCTAATTGGAACTCCACATGTTTTGGTGTCAACGTATGTCGCATAAGGTGACAATGCGCTCTTGAAGTACGCTGTTGTGGAGAGCTGTCTGACCCAGCCAAGCGACCAGCGGCTAAGATGGCCACTGACTGTGTGACGTCATTTCGGTTTGGCACACAGTCGGCGGACATTGCTTTGTTTTACTTGATGTTTACGTTTTAAAATCGGCGATTACGGATATTTCTCGGAATACTTGTGGATTACAAATAGATTATTTATTAACATTAGGATTTCAGGAATCGAATTAATTATGGTTTGTTGTTGTGTTGTCTACGGGTGCGACGTTATACCAGAGGAGCATGCTGTGAGTGTTTTTGAATTTCCCGTCCCTGGGAAAATCAGAACGGCACGGGTGAAATTCGTTCAGAAAACGCAAAAAAAAATGGACTTATGTCGGTAAAACACCCAACATGTGCAGTAGACATTTCGTTGACAGCGATTTCGAGAATAAGATGCAATTTGTGTCACAACTCGCCACTCATCAGCGGCTTCAGCTGCGCGCACACCTGCCCCTCGTCAGCACATCCCCATACCGCATACATCCATTCACACACACCTGCTTGTTGAATAAAGCTGTTAAATCTATCCTGAGCCTGCGTGCGTGTTTCCTGGGCCAGACATTATGTCAATTTGAAATGAAATTTGCAAAAAGATTGCTGATAAAGAAAACGGCTATTCCAACTATATATGCCTCGATTTCCAAGTGTGACTCTGAGAACGGGGTCAGTGACAGTGGCGTGAAAAGCACGGGTGATCTACCGATGCGATCAACTGTCAGAACACGAGAAGTAAACAAGGTAAGTTTTTTTATTTTTAATATTCACTGCAAATGTTTACTAAACATCTTAAATGAATTCCAAGCCATGGTTTGCGTTGCCTTACCAACTTATCAAATATTAGCATATTAGGGTGTTCATACTCATCAAATATGAAATATTCAGTGCTGTATAGGGAGGTGGTTGTGCCTGTTTGATCAATTTATATTTCTATGTATGTAATCCAATTTGAGACCTCTGGGATAAAATTATGATCTACTTTTTTTGCAGATTTTATCAACTGTCACTCAACCTTAAAACAGTGTTGATGTTTCTGACCAAGCAGAGGAAGCTGATGAACAGGACTTTTATGTAAATCCAAATTTATACCATAAAATGGTAGAAAAATTATTGAAATGTATATGACATGCGACTTTGATGAATGCTGAACTATGAGAATTATAACATTGACATGAACATTAAGAAACTCAATATATGATTTTACAAAACTTTATTTAAATAACATTGTTCACAAATCTAATCTTGGTAGGCAAAATCCCTTGTAGTGATGAGATGGGAATGTTTCTTTGATGAGGCTCACCGCACAGGCAGGCAACATAACCCTCACTTCTTCTCCAAAAAAATCCCCAACACTATGAATCTGTATCGCCTGAAAAATATGGGGTTGGCATTGATTATTCCGTTCGCATTGATTATTGAATGTATTGAATGATTTCTTCATAATTCATCTGGGAAATTAAATCAAATGAATAAATATTGTTTATAAACTCACTCGTGTGGACGATGACGGCCGCTGGGCCGTCATCTGTCTCATCAGCTCCAGCTGCGCACAGACCAGCAGGTGCTAATCAGCGGTTGTTAAAAGTATTGAGAAGATGATGATTAACAACATGTCATCAGGCAGCGAGTGACCAATGGATAGTTTTAGTTTGAAAATTAAGTGTGTGACCATGCATGTCGCCAAAGAAAAATATTTCTAAGCATCTTTTACCAAGATAAATCTTCCAGCCGATCGTAAACGTGGTCTGTTCCCGTCTGTGTTGCGTCTTCCTCCTCTCCCTCTGCCTCGAACAAATAAGGCTGACAGGCCACACAACACCCAAAACTTCTTCATTGTCAATGTCATCATTTATATTGAGGTCGTCAAACTCGAGAAAATAATCGCTGTCCGAATCACTTTGCTCTCGTTCTGCAATTTTTTTTCATACCGAAATGATGTCAAGGCTGCACGCACCTATCGGGAGATGGCGGTACTGCAGCATCAGTGAGTGAAAGATGGGCTATGACCAAATAATGTCATTTATGGAGGATGGTGACACATATTAAATCAGGGGAATGGGAAGAATGGAATATTTTCATACAATCAGTTGATTGGTTCAATAAAAAAATGTCACTGTCCGTCACCTTTAAAATGGCTAGGAATTAATTCTTTTCTTTCCTGTGCTCAAACTCCCACTCCTAGACGTCCACTTTTATAACTTTTTCCTGTTAAACTTTCTTTAAACTCACTGTTTTTAATTTTGACTTTATGTTTAATTTTATATTGACCACCTCCACCCTAGAAGCTAATTTCATCTCCACGAAGTCATAGAAATCTTTTAATTTTGCTATTGGATCAGATTTTGTAATTATTCTTGAATTCCCTCGTGAGAAGCCGGGGATCCATGACGACGCAGCTTGCCACTACGCAACACTGAAGAAATCAAAACGCCACGCTGGACCTCAGCCCATTGTGATCAACACATCCAAAATCTCATCTTGTGACAACAGACTAGAAAGCTGCCGTATATCTGCTGGCCAGATATTCTGGTTTTGGCGCTATCTACAAAAAGAAGAAAAACTTTGAGGAGACGGCAACGCAGAAGGATTTTCACCAACCTGGGTCACGTGAGCTGCATTCTTTATTCACCTGCTGAATAAAACGTCTGAGATTTGAGAATAATTCAGTATCTGATCAGATGCAAAATTAAAGAGCAATTAACATAACTCTTCTTTTCCTTAAAATTCCGTTTTCATTTTCTTAAGAGTAATCCAGAATTTTCATATAATTAGTTTAATTTTCCCCATAAATTTGCATTCAGTTTTCCATAATCTGTTAACTTCAAACTGATCTAAATTCAGCTTACATTTTTACCCTGGTTCTGCAAATGTTCACATTGTTACTCTATCATTTACAAGTTTAATTTAATGATTAATGCAAATCATTTCCATGTCCTTTAATCATCATTCCCTTTAATAAATACATGGAAATGAGAGAAGTTGTTGGGAATTTATTTCATTCTGAGTCTGGTTTCAAAGCCCCGGCATCGAATTCACTAAAATTTTGAGACTGACTATTAAATAATTTATTGTGTGATTAAACAGGTATAAAGTTAAATTAATGATCAAAGTGCTCACGAAAGAGGTGAGCTGGTGCCCCACGAGTGTTTAACTTTTTCTGTGTGTGTGGACCCGGAGTAAATCTCAGGTCCCAATACATTAATACAAATTAAATAATTTTATACCTGATCATAATTATAACTCACATATTGCTACACTGCGGAGCCGCGACAGCACGGCTTCTTCTCTGTGTTGTTGTGCCTGTGTATGTTGAGGTGTCCACTTTTGAAGACAGAAGTGATATGTATCAAATATGATACTGGGGGTACCTGGGTGTAGTGGGGGGTGACGGCCCACCTTTCCGGTTCTGCCGTCACCCAGGGTGATGCGGAAGAGTCTCGTCCTTTTTCGCTGTCGACCCCCTGGCTGTACGGAGCACCTATTGTTTGGTCCTGTTATATAATAAATGTTACGTCCAACTGCAACCTGAGCCTCCTCCTTGACTACCAAGTTATGGACATAACATTTGGCGACGAGATAAAAGGTATGGAGTGAGCTGTTTGTGATTTTCGGACGTTTTTGGAGGTTCTGGGCGAGCTGCCAGTCCCATGGGCTAAGTGGTACGCGGCTTTCCAGAATTTTCTGGTGGCCCTTAACCTTGGTGAGCTCAAGAATTCACGTGCAAGAGTGATCCTGGTCCATAGTCTTGGTATGGAGGGTCAAAGGATCCTTGGCACGTTAGGAGAGGCTGATAGTTTTGAAGATGTGGAGTTAATGGCATGCTACTTTCGCGCTCTGGAATACGTCATCGTCCGGAGGATACTGTTTAGGCAGCGCCACCAGCGGACAGGAGAGTCAGTACAGCGCTATGTTGTAGACCTGCGTCAACTGGTGGGGGAGTGCCAATTTGGAGCCCTGGAGGAAGAGATGGCTCGTGAGCAACTGGCCGAGTACACTCGTTCTGCGACACGTTCGAGGCTCCTGACCTACCCGGGTGAATTGACATTGGCCACGGCTATTGAGACAGCGCAGCAGTTTGAGGCAGCGGAAAATTTATCGAACGACCTCCATGAGAGATTCACGTTGAGGTGTGAGGAACCATGTTTGAAGGTGCTGGCTGTGGACTCGGACAGCAAAGATGGCGTGGATGAAGAGGAATGCGCTGCTGCTGTAGGAATTAGGTCCACCCCGTGAATGCCAAGATGTTATGGCTGTGGGTCCACCAGGCACCGGTACAAGGCAAGAGAGTGTCCTGCAAAGGGCGAACGCTATGGCAAGCGTGGTCTACTGCATCATTTTGCATCATTTTGCCAGGGCCTGCAGGATTTTTAAGCAAGGGAACTGAAGACAGAATACGGACTTCCCCGCAGCGAGGGCTGTGCCAGCATTGGAAATGAAAAAGAGTCCCGGGAGGACTCTGGATCGGGTCGGTGGTGAGGTTCGACCCAGGACGGGAGCCCGGTTACAACATGGGGGACTGCTGAAGCTAAATCGAGCTCCTCTGCGCATCGGTGACGAGGTCCAGTCCAGGGTAGAAACTTGGCTGAAGGGCGTCCACAAGAAAAGAAAGCGGCGAGATGGCCACAGGCGGCTGCGAGTGGTGGCGGCCTGGAAGGACGGCTACTTGGGACTGTCCGGTACATCGTGGAGACACCCTGACGAGCTACGGCGAGTGGATGTAAGGAAATGCTGACGTGGCTCTTCCCGGGAGAAGAAGAAGCGAAGTCACTTGAGGAGGGATCTGCCAGATGGTAATCCAGGGGGTGAGCTTTCCACTGGGACTGTTTGGTGACTGGGGGGTGGCTACTAAAATGTGATGGTTATGATATTAGTATGCTTTATTGCTCATAATCACGTAGCTGACATGTTTTACATGGAATCATTGTGTATTTGCCCTGTTTTAAAAAACAAAAAGAAGTCCTCAACGCTGTTTATTTTGCTGTACTTGACTGCATGTTATTATTGTGAAGTACCCAAGTTATGGGGTGGGTGTGTTGGGGTGGGGGCTAACAACGAGAATGTAAATGTACATGTCGACTGTTTGGTGTGAATTTAAACTGCTATTTGTGTATAAATTGGTTCTGGGATTATTTTAATTTTAGGAACACAGCTATTTTTTTATGGACTCTATGGTGATTAAGGCGGCATAATAACCCGCCTAGTCATGTTGAGGTGGGTCAGCAGTCTACCTGGGCCCCTCTAGTCTAATTATTTTGTGTGTTTGGATAGGCCTATATGTATACTGTATATTATGTGTTATTAGCGTGAGTCGGGTTCTAAATTTGGGAGGGCCTAATCAGTGTGAGTTGCATTTTTCTACGGGGGGGTGGGGTGGGAGTGATATGTATCAAATATGATACTGGGTGTACATGGGTGTAGTGGGGGGTGACGGCCCACCTTTCCGGTTCTGCCGTCACCTGGGGTATAAAGGGCTGATGCAGAAGAGACTCGTCCTTTTTCGCCGTCGACCCCTTGGCTGTACGGAGCACCTACTGTTTGGTCCTGTTATATAATAAACATTACGTTCAACTGCAGTCTGAGCCTCCTCCTTGACTACCAAGTTATGGACATAACAAGAAGTAATATTCCTGTTGAATCCACTCTCATTTTGTGTCAATATAACCTCGGCTACAGGTGTGTGTGTGTGCGCCGAACCAGCCTTGCTGATTGCGCTGTCATGCTGGAGTAATCACCCGTGGTTTAATGAGGGGAGCGTTGCAGGATTCATCCTGCTGCTGTTTCCACCATACATCTGACGCTTCGATGCACACCGCCGCAAACACACTCCCCCTTCTCACACATACATGCACACACAGTGCATACACACCGCTCATTTCTGCGCACAGAGGAAACACTTGCTCCCCCCTTCTGATAAACTTAATGGGAAATCATTACATTCACAAACTGATTTTTTTTTTTTTAAAGGAAAGCACATCCGACATCTCCAGGTCAGAGAGCGCCAAAAGACGAGGGCTCATCTCATTTTTCCCGCACAACCTCTGTGCTTCATTAAATCAGACACACAGCTACAGTAGCGGCATTGCGAGAGGAACAATCAGCTACATTATTACCATATGCAAATTTGCCTGCTTCCTGGTCTCACCCAAAGTCCCCTCGCACACTTGAAATGTTAATATTTTCTCACATTGCGCCTGTAGTTTAAGCAGATGATGAGCTCAGAGCCATTACAGTACAAGAAAGAAGCTCTAAGGCAATTGCTGATGAAACGCAGAGGATGTCTGCTGGTTACGCACAATTTAAACAGAAGCTATTCTAAAGTCAACGACTGGAAAAAATGGAGCAAGGATGAGAGGGAAACAAAAGATTATGAGGAGCTTGGATCAATGGCACATTTAAGCTCATTAAAGGGTTGTCTGGGATTTTTCTCGTCAACAAATTATGAATGAAACAAAACACATGAAAACCAGGAGCAAACAGATAAACAAGGCACTCACTCATTAGCTGTTTGGATTTATGTTTCAGGGTGCAGCAAGGGGTTGGATTTTTGATATTAGCATCACATTATTTTTATATGATGTGTTTCTGTACTACCCTATACTTATATACAGCGGGAAAAATAAGTATTGAACACATCAACAATTTTCTCAAACATATTTCTGATGGAGCCATTGACCTGAGATTTTCACCAGATATCAGTAACAACCCAAGTAATCCATACATACAAAGAAATTGAGGCAACTGTGTTCACAAAACAAGTTGTATTTAATAAAGTGGAATGACACAGGAAATAAGTATTGAACACATGAAGGAAAAGAGGTGCAAAAAGGCATAGAAAGCCTAGAAACCAGCTGAAATCCATCAGAATTTAGGAAGCCATCCAATCCCCCGTCAGTGCAAATTAATTTCAGCTGGTTAATTCTCGACTGATAGTGTCATGTTCGGGGTCGTTCACCCCGTCCATGACTTGTGGCTGTAGGTTTTGATTATTGCTTATTAATTCCAGCTGTCAGATTGAGCCTTGCTCTCTGACAGTCCTACGGCCACGTCTCCTCCTCTTACCAGACATTCACCGGAGGTATCTTATCACCACATGCACACACACTCACACACACTGTTTCAATCAGTCCCACACCTGCTCACCACACAGCTGTGTCCACTCACCTTCGTTAAGGGTTTGTGTATTAATAGAGAGGAGTGTGACCAACCAGTGTGGCAGCTTAATGTCAACATGGGACAACCTGACTCCCTGGATTATGGGCTTCCTTTCCCTGGATGGTTTATGTTGTTACCTTGAGCCTTTCCGCTCCAACATGTGTAAGTCCTTATTTTTGTGCCTTTCCCCTCCGCTCCTTACTGTTTGGAGCGCGTGAGGCATTCCCCTCTAGCCTACGAGGGTTGTAGCAGGTTGTCTACCCTTATTCACAGTGCCTATTATTTGGACATTTTCCTGTACATTTTTCCACTGTAAATAAACACGTTACTTACATTGCGTTTTGGGCTCGCTGCCAATTTCTATGTTCGCTACGAAATTACGCAATGGACATGACAGTAAGCTGCCACCAAAAAGAGCCCAAGCAGTAAGTAGCGTGCTACTCATTTTTTGTGTGTTTTTTCATCAACTTGTTCGAAGCATGATGTCCTGGTCTAGCCATTTCCACACCGGCAGAAGTGGACGGGCAATGGGACATCCCAGCATGGAGGAGGAATGGGCAGCCGCGTCTATCCAGGGGTTCCTGTACGTCACCAAAGATGTCTATGGCCCCGGAGAACAGTGGGACTGCCTCAGCGAGGCTTGGGATATTCTGGCAGCTCACCCGGGCCTCTGGAATTATCCCCAGTACGCTGAATTACTGTCCTTCATCTGCGCGCTCGAGCAGGCTTTCCCTGACCTGAAGAGAAGGGCTTTCCGGACGAAGCCCAAACAGAAACGCCCTTCTCCGCTGGCGGCCATCTTCTCCTGTCCTCCATCACCCGTTCCAAAATGGCAACCACCAGGTCGGCATCGTCAGCGTCACCCAGAATCCCGGAAGAATGATCCAGCCCCGCTAACTGCTCCAGCTCTGACACCAAGCCCTGTCACCCCTGCAGCAGATCCTCACCTCCAGTCCTGAGCATTCCCGTCTGCAGGATCTCCCTCCGTATCCACTGCGAGGTCTTCTTCCTTGGTCTGTTCGCTGGCTGCAGAGGGGCACTTGTTTTCCTCATCGGGGTCTCCCGTTCCTGTGGCGAGAGGAGCAGCTCCCATATTTCCTACAGAGGAGCCTAACACCGTCTTTCCCGGACGGACAAGTGACGACGTCCAAGCGGCAGCAACCAGCACCATAAACCGGGAGAACAGGCAAGTTTGTTTTCATTTGACTCACTTTAATAATGAAATGTCTTGCCTGATTCCCAGTAGGGAGGCTCGGAGAAAGCAGTCCCCTGAGCTCTCCCCACCTGCTGCTGTTAAAAACTGTTCACCAGCCCTCTCTCCACTCTCCTTTGTTTGCCTGCCAGAACCGGAGCCAAGCAGTCGGGACCAGGAGGAGCCAGAGGTCCGGGAGTGGTGAACCAGGTCCCAGCCGCCACGCCGGAGGAGTCACCTGTGTGGATCATGACAACTGGGGAAAATAAGACTGCAATGACCATCACGCCTGCTGTGGAGGCTTCCACAGCAGAGTCAGCGCCCAAGCGGAACCTCTTGGAGGCCGAATCTGGGAAGATGTCGCCCAGATGGCCTTAGTCCTGGAAGGCGGTAGAGCTTGAGCTAAGGCAAGTGCTCTCTTTTGTCTCTCTTTTCCATTATTGAGCATTTTTGCCTAGCTTTAGGTGAGGAGAGCCAGCTGCAGCCAGACTTTGCACCTGAGCTTGCCTCGCTGGGCTCTGCCGCTGCCAGCGACTCTGACCCTTCCTCTTCTCTTTCTGAGTCCATTTCCAGAGTCGCCGGAGAGAGTCCTCCATCTCTGGATGAGTCTGTGAACCCAGGTTCACAACCGGAGGTCACCGAAGTTCCGGTTGAGGTGGTGGTCAGGAGCACCCAGTCCAGGGTGCCTGTGATCGATCGCCTCCTCGCTTGGGTGCTCATACGGGTCGGCTGGCCCATGGCCAAGATGGCATTGGGGTCAGCAGTCGCCCAGCTGGGTCCCACTGCGGGTGCAGCAGGGGTCCAGCTGGACTCCATCGTGGGTACAACCATGGCTCGGTCGGAGTCCACCATGGACGCAACATTGTCCCAGGCTGGGACCACCACGGATACAGCCATGGCCCAGCCCGGGTCCACCGCGGGTGCTATGGAGTCTCAGTCCCATGCCGGGACCACCGAGGATGCGACCAGACAGTTTAGGGACACCAGGGTCATCCCCTCCTTTCTGGTGGCCCTGTGGGTGTTCTTCCTCCCTCTGCTGGGCACCATCGTGGTCCTGTTGTCCTCGCTCACCTGCGACTGCAAGGGCTTCCCTTCCTCTGCCCGGCCACCCACCTCTCAGTTTTCCAGTGGGTAGGCTACCGCCTCATTTGCCCTACCGGTCCTGGTGGCCTAATCGTGTGGGCAGGCTGTCCGAAAGACAGGGTTCCCTTGCCGGGTGGCCCGTGTGCCCTGGCAGGCTGCCTGAAACTGTTCTGCAGGCCGCCTGCTGGCCCTGGGATTTTGGCTGGCCCCCTGAACTTACGGCAACCTGCTGGGCCTTGGACTCTGGCCAGCCCCCTGAACTGTGGGACTTTTGGGGTTGGGAAGTGATGTGGTGTTGTATTGAAGTGTTTACCTTTTCTTGATCTATCCCTCCTAACCTGTTTTCCCCCACCTCCCACCCTGGTTTGTTTTATTGGCCTTCTGAGTGTGTGTGTGTGTGGGGGGGGGGGCAGGTTGTATTTTCTGTTTTTGATGGTACAGTGGGTGTCTGGTCTCCACCCCTTGGGGGGGGGACTGTCATGTTTGGGGTCATTCACTCCGTCCATGACTTGTGGCTTTAGGTTTTGATTATTGCTTATTAATTCCAGCTGTCAGATTGAGCCTTGCTCTCTGACAGTCCTACGGCCACGTCTCCTCCTCTTACACACACTCACACACACACACACACACACTGTTTCAATCAGTCCCGCACCTGCTCGCCACACAGCTGTGTCCACTCACCTTCATTAAGGGTTTGGGCCATTAGAAAGAAAATGGCGTTCTACTAATTTAGATGAATTCTATTTAGCATGGAGAAATCATCTCTTAATTTATCAAAAATCTCTTAGAAAAGCTAGAACAAGTTATTACTCTGCATTAATAGAAGAGAATAAGAATAGCCCCAGGTTTCTTTTCAACACTATAGCCAGGCTGACAAAGAGTCAGGATTCGGTCAATCCTCGCATCCCCTTAGAGCTTTCTAGTCAGGACTTTTTGAACTTTTTCAATCATAAAATTTTATCTATTAGAGATAAAATCAGTCACATTCTTCCCACCGTAAACTTAAGTACATTAACTACTACAACTCCTTCAACTGATATCTGTTTAGATAAGTTTACTCCAATTGACCTTTTAGAGTTAGATAAAATAATCTCCTCATCTAAGCCTTCATCTTGTCTTTTAGATCCTATTCCTAACAGGTTATTTAAAATAGTCTTCCCAATTATTGGTAGCCGTATTCTTCATATAATTAATTCTTCTTTAACTTTGGGTTATGTACCGCAGGCTTTTAAAATTGCTGTAATTAAACCCTTACTCAAAAAGCCAACGCTCGATCCAGGAGTTTTGGTTAACTATTGACCAATCTCTAATCTGCCTTTCATTTCAAAAATCTTAGAAAGAGTTGTTGCTGCGCAATTGTTTGACCACTTGCAGGGAAATGGTTTATTTGAAGAGTTTCAATCTGGGTTCAGAGTTCATCACAACACTGAAACAGCCTTAGTGAAGGTCACTAATGACCTCCTTATCGCATCTGATAATGGACTTGTTTCTGTAATTGTCCTTTTAGATCTTAGTGCAGCCTTTGATACTATCGATCATGACATTCTACTTGATAGATTAGAACACTATGTTGGACTAAATGGAACTTTGCTGCAGTGGTTTAGATCTTATTTATCTGATAGACTTCAGTTTGTTCACATCAATGATGAGTTTTCTTCTAACTCTAAGCTCAGTCATGGAGTTCCACAGGGATCTGTGTTAGGCCCTACTCTTTTTAGTTTATATATGCTTCTGTTAGGCAATATCATTAGAAAGCACTGTATACATTTTCATTGTTACGCAGACAACACACAATGATACCTGTCAATGAATCCCGATGATTGTACTCAATTAGCCAAGTTAGATGCCTGTCTTAAGGAAATCAAAGCCTGGATGACTTGTAATTTTCTGCTATTAAACCCAGATAAGACTGAAGTCATTCTTGTTGGTCCAAAAAACCTTAGAAATTCCTTTCCAAATCATACTCTTAATTTGGATGCCGCTACTCTAACTCTGAATAGTTCTGTGAGGAACCTTGGAGTTATTTTTGATCAAGATCTGTTTTTTAATTCACATATTAAATTTGTTTCTAAGACTGCCTTCTATCATCTGCGCAATATTGCCAAGATTAGGAGCATCTTGTCTCTGAATGATGCTGAGAAACTGATCCACGCCTTTGTCAGCTCGAGATTAGATTATTGTAACTCGTTATTATCAGGTTGTCCTAAAATATCTTTAAAAAGTCTTCAGTTGATCCAAAATGCTGCTGCAAGAGTTTTAACTGGTTCTAGAAAGAGAGATCATATCTCTCCGGTTCTGGCCTCCCTTCAATGGCTTCCCATAGAGTTTAGAATTAAGTTTAAAATCCTTCTTCTCACTTACAAAGCTCTTAATAATCAGGCCCCCTTACATACAAAAGATCTGATATTACCCTATCATCCTAACAGAGCACTATGCTCCCAAAATGCTGGATTACTTGTAATACCCAGAATCTCCAAAAGTACAATGGGAGGCAGAGCCTTCTGCTATCAAGCTCCTTCTCTGTGGAACCAGTTACCACTCTGGGTCCGGAAGTCAGACTCAATCTCCGTTTTTAAGAACAGGGTAAAATCCTTCCTTTTCAATATAGCCTACGATTAGGGAGGGATCTTGTGTCTCAACCCCCCTTTTGTTTTGCTGTTAATAGATTCAGACTGCCGGGTGACCTCCAATAATGTACTTGGCTTCTCACCGTTCATGTTCTTTTTGTCTGTTCTCTTCATCCTCTCTATCCCCTCACCCCCAGCCAGTCGCAGCAGATGACTTCCCCTCCCTAAGCCTGGTTCTGCTAGAGGTTTCTTCCTGTTAAATGGGAGTTTTTCCTCTCCACCATCGCTAAGTGCTTGCTCACAGGGGATCGTCTGATTGCTGGGTCTTTCTGCAGTTGGGGGGGGTTTTCCCTGCATTTGGTAGTGCTATGAGATGACTTTTGTTGTGATATGATCTCTCGGCGCCACACCAGTCGGCTGCCTTTTGCAACAGCGGCTCGATTCCGAGTTTTTTTTTCCCTTCCTCTCTCTTTTGATCACTTTTTTTTTCACCCCACTTATATCACGGACACACAGATTGTCCCAAATGTCTCCTGAGCCGGTGGACGGAGCCACTGTTTATAGCAGGATTCGATACAACAGGGAAGAGCTGCTAGCATTTAACCGCCACCCGGTCCCACTGGAAAAACTCGACATACCGAGAGAACTGAGGCGAAAACGCCGCGGCTGCCGGGCTGGAGTAAGGCGGAGGACAAAAAATATAAGGTACAGACCCCCCCTTCCATCTGTTGTCATGGGAAATGTACGGTCGATACTGGGAAAGTTAGATGAGCTAGCGGCTATCTCCCGTTATGATAGCACTTACCGGGAGTGCTCTCTCCTTTTGTTTACTGAGACGTGGCTAACTGAACTAGCAGCAGATGCTAACATTGAGCTGGAGGGTTTTCACATGATACGAGCTGACCGAACACCAGAGAGTGGCAAAACTAGGGGCGGTGGAGTGATAATGTATGTTAACAACAACTGGTGTAGACCGGGACATATCACTGTTAAACAACGACACTGCAGCAAAGACATTGAGTTGCTAGCTGTTAGCATGAGGCCTACATATCTCCCGAGAGAACACTCACACGTGATCTGCATTGTTGTTTATGCAAATCCGACGGCGAACGCTGGGACAGCGCGTGACGTCATCCATTCAGTAACCAGCAGGCTGCAGACAGAACACCCAGATGCTCTTCTCCTCATCTCAGGCGATTTCAACCACGTTTCACTGTCTCCCATTCTGCCCACTTTCACCCAGTATGTCACATGCCACACTAGAGACAATAAAACACTGGATTTGTTCTACGCAAACACTAAGGAGGCGTACACCTCATCACAACTCCCCCCACTTGGGAGATCGGATCACAACTTGGTTCATCTCCGACCGGTGTACAAACCCCTAGTGCACAGACAACCTCCGGCCATGCACACTGTGGAGTTATGGTCTGAGGAGACAATGGACACTCTAAAGGACTGTTTTGAAGCCACTGCCTGGAAGCAGCTCTGCGATCCACATGGTGAGGACATCGATGGCCTCATTCACACCTTCACGGGCTACCTCAGCTTCTGTGTGGACAAATCCGTTCCCACCAAGACCATACGGCGTCACTCAAACAACAAACCCTGGATCAACCCTGAGATAAAAACACTTCTGAGAGAGAAGAAGAGGATCTTCAGGTCGGGGAACAGGGAGATGCTGAAGTCCGTACAGAGGGAGCTGAGGAGAAAGATCAGAGAAGGCAAGGACAGCTTCAGGAAGAAGATGGAGGACAAGCTGCAACAGAGCGACATCAGCGGGGTCTGGAGAAACCTCAAAACCATCTCGGGGCTCCAGAATACCTCCCCCCAGGCCACGGGGGGCAGGGAGTGGGCGAACAACCTGAATCTGTTTTTCAATAGATTTGACCAACCGCCCTCCCCCCTGTCTGCACAACAACCACTGCTGCCTCTAAGAAATCAAGTCCTGCTACCCACTCCCCACTCCACCGACACCCCCCCCCCACTCCCAACACACAGCCCCCCATCCTGACCCTGACCAAGACCCAGGTGAGGATGGAGCTGAGGAAGATCAAGGCAAGGAAGGCGTCGGGACCGGACGGCATCAGCGCAAAGCTCCTCAAGTCCTGTGCAGACCAGCTGTGTGGGATTGTGACGTATATCTTCAACATGAGCCTGAAACTGGGGAGGGTACCACAGCTGTGGAAAACATCTTGTGTGGTACCTGTACCAAAAACTTCCCACCCCAAAGACCTGAACAGCTTCAGACCGGTGGCCTTGACGTCCCACTTGATGAAGACCCTGGAGAGACTGCTCCTTGCTCATCTCCGCCCCCTGGTGGAACCAGCGATGGATCCACTCCAGTTTGCCTACCAGCATGGCATTGGGGTGGAGGATGCGGTGATCTTCCTCCTTCACCGTTCTCTGTCCCACCTGGAGAAGCCCGGGAATATGGTGAGGATCATGTTCTTTGACTTCTCCAGTGCTTTCAACACCATCCAACCGATGATCCTGAAGGACAAGCTGCTGCGCGCAGGGGTGGACCAGCACCTGTCATCATGGATCCTGGACTACCTCACGAACCGGCCTCAGTTTGTGAGAACCCGGGACTGTGTTTCCGACACGATCATCAGTAGCACGGGGGCCCCCCAGGGAACGGTGCTGGCTCCCTTCCTGTTCACTCTTTATACTGCGGACTTCTCACACAACACAACACATTGCCATCTACAGAAGTTCTCTGATGACTCTGCGATCGTTGGTCTCATCTCCAGCGGAGATGAAGCTGAGTACAGAGGGCTTATCCAGGACTTTGTGGACTGGTGCCATCGGAACTGCCTCCAGATCAACGCGAGGAAAACTAAGGAGCTGGTGGTGGACTGCCGCAGGCATGGGCAGCCCCTCACAGCACCAGTAAATATACAGGGAACAGACATCGAGATGGTGACATCCTACAAGTACCTGGGTATTCATCTGAACAATAAACTAGACTGGTCACACAATACTGACGCACTCTACAAGAAGGGACAGCGCAGGCTGTTCCTGCTGAGGAGACTCAGGTCTTTTGGTGTACAAGGGGCGCTGCTGAAGTCATTCTATGACACGGTGGTGGCATCAGCCATCACTTTTGGAGTGGTCTGCTGGGGCAGTGGCATTACTGCAGCCGATAGGAAGAGACTGAACAAACTGATTAAGAAAGCTAGCTCTGTCCTGGGGCAACGCCTTGATCCGATGGAGGAGATAGGAGAGAGAAGGACGGTGGCTAAACTGTCATCTCTGCTGGAGTCCGAGTTCCACCCTATGCAGGACATACTGGATGCACTGAGGAGCTCATTTAGCAGCAGACTACATCATCCCAGGTGCACAACCGAGAGGTTTCGTAGGTCCTTCCTACCAACGGCTGTCAGACTGTACAACCTAAGCAGGGCTGCTCGCAGAGATAGCAAAAAGACGTAACAAACTAATAGTTTTTTTTGAATGCAAAAGATGCAATAGACTTACACAATGGTCCTCTCCGGCATACAACTAGGAACATACCGGTCGCTATGGAGGGTGAGAATATGTATGGGCACATAATCATACCATGTAGGATAACTAAATAGACGGTTATGCTGTTTCATCCCACCTAGCAACAATGCTCTGCACTGTGTGTGTTTATATATTTACATATTTATTCCATCTAGCTACAATGCTCTGCACTGGGTGTGTTTATATTTATATATCTATATATTTATTCCATCTAGCTACAATGCTCAGCACTGGGTGTGTTTACATTTATATATCTATATATTTATTCCATCTAGCTACAATGCTCCGCACTGTGTTTTTATATATCTACATATTATTCCATCTAGCTACATTGCTCCGCACTGTGTGTGTTTATATACTTGCATATTTATTCCACCTAGCTGCAATGCTCCGTACTGTGGGTGTTTATATATTTACATATTTATTCCATCTAGCTACAATGCTCTGCACTGTGTTCATATATTCATATATTTATTCCATCCAGCTACAATGCTCTGCACTGTGTGTCTGTGTGTGTGTGTGTGTATATATATATTTTATAGTAATATGTACATATGTATATTAGCTGCTCTTGCTTGCTTGTTTTTTTTTTTTTGTTTTTTTTTTCTTGCCTTCTGATTGTTGCTCTGAGTGTTGCTATCCCTGTGCTGTTGCAATCCTGGAATTTCCCCGTTGTGGGACTAATAAAGGCTTATCTTATCTTATCTTATCTTATATGGCGCTATATAAATAAAGCTGAATTGAATTGAATTGTGTATTAATAGAGAGGAGTGTGACCAGCAAGTGTGGCACCTTAATGTCAACATGGGACAACCTGACTCCCCGGATTATGGGCTTCCTTTCCCTGGACGGTTTATGTTGTTACCTTGAGCCTTTCCACTCCAACATGTGTAAGTTCTTATTTTTGTGCCTTTTCCCTCTGCTCCTGACTGTTTGGAGCGTGTGAGGCATTCCCCTCTAGCCTATGAGGGCTGTAGCAGGTCGTCTACTCTTATTTACAGTGCCTATTATTTGGACATTTTCCTGTACATTTTTCCACTGTAAATAAACACGTTACTTACACTGCGTTTTGGGCTCGCTGTCAATTTCTATGTTCGCTACGAAATTACGCAGCGGACATGACAGATAGCCTTTAAAAAGGTCTGTGAATATCAGATTGTCACACCACAAAGAACCCATGATGGTAGAAGCAAAGAGCTCTCGCTAGATCTTCACAACCTTATTGTTGCAAAACATAATGATTTCATTGGCTACAAGTGCATTTCTAAACTGCTGAATGTTCCAGTGAGCAGAATTGGAAAGAACATGACTTTACCGTAAACTGGCCATGACCAGGAGCTCCTCGTGAGACTCCATTGCTGAAGAAAAAGCATATTGAAACTCGTAGTTTGCTGCACAACATTTGGGCAAGCCAGTAAGATACTAGGAGAATATAGTCTGGTTAGATGAGACCAAAATTGAATTTTTTGGATGCCACAACACACAGCATGTTTGGAGGAGAAATGGCACTGCACATCAGCCCCAAAACACCATACCAACAGTGAAGTTTGAAGGTGGGAGCATCATGGTGTGGGGGTGTTTTTCAGCACATGGTACAGCTGGACTTCATATAATTGAAGGAAAGATGAATGGACAAATGTACAGAGACATCCTTGATAAGAACCTGTTGCCATCTGCCAAGATGTTGTAGATGAAACGAGGATGGACATTTCGGCAAGACAACAATCCCAAACACACGGCCAAGGAAACTCTCAACTGGCTTCAGAGAAGGAAAATAAAGATGCTAGAATGGCCCAGTCAGTCACCTGACCTGAATCCAATTGAAAATCTATGGAACGAACTGAAGATTAGAGTTCATAGAAGACACCCACGGAACCTTCAAGATTTGAAGACAGTTTGTGTGGAAGAATGGGCTAAAATCACTCCTGAACAATGCCTGTGCCTAGTTTCTCCATACAGGAGGCATCTGGAAGCTGTTATTACCAACAAAGGCTTTTCTACTAAATATTAAATTAATTTCACCAAGCACGTCCAATACTTATTCCCTGTGTCATACCACCTTTATTAAATATAACTTGTTTTGAGAACACAGTTGCCTTGATTTCTTTGTATGTATGGATTACTTGGGTTGTTACTGATATCTGGTGAAAATCTCTGGTCAATGGCTCCATCGCAAATATGTTTAATAAGAGAAAAGTTGACGTGTTCAATAATTATTTCCCCACTGTAAATATATTATATTAATACTGTTCATATGCTAATATTGAACAACCTCATAGTTTCAAATGATGAAGCCAAAATATGTGGAGGTAGCAGTTGAGGGCCAAAAAGTCAGGCTCATGGATGTACCGTTTCGAACTCATTATTCAACATGGGGGCAGTGGATGAACTGAAGACCCTCTTAACTGTACATCCAGACCCACTACACAGTTTGTAAACATATTCTCTCAGATAGAGTTTAAGATTCTGATAATAAGACTATAAAGGGAAAAAGCATAAACCCTTTAACTGTCCACATTTAATGGACCTGTTGTGCACCCCCAGTGGCACAGCACAGCAACTGCACCTGTCAACTTATTGATGTCCCCTGGCTATACTGAGAATTTGTACTGATTTGGACTGATCTGACAGTTCAGAAGGTGGCAGACACGCGCCAGAGGAATCATGGCTGACATGGAATACAGCAAAGAAGAAGAAATCCTCATTATTCTTCTTCCTTTTTCCACTTTGAGCTCCCAGCACCAATGTGGTCGCCACCATGTTCGGTCATGGCAACGGCAATTCTGGCTGAAACTGCATCAAGCAGGAAAAATAGTCGCGTTGTGGTGACACTAAACACAGCAGGGAGACATTCCTCTGGGACATTTCTCTGAAGCATTCCTCACACCCAGCAGTCACCCAGCAGGGGCTCGGAGGAAGCAGAGGACAATTGACACACGACCAAAAGAACCACAGGAGACAGTCAGACGGGACTGAATGCATGCATCTTTGTGCCAACCAATGTCATGCTAATCATGTGTATTGACCAATGGTAGTAGATGACAATTGATATGCTAATGTGTCATGCATTCTTTCTGTATGGATAACAGGATAAAAGAGCTGCTCTCCCTCATCTCTTCCTCTTCACTCTCACTTCTACTCTTATCACTACTCAACCAGGCCCCAGCGTGACCGCTGGGGCCAACAGGCTGTGTTCATGTTAGAGGGTAAATAAAGAATATGTGCTGGCCTACGCTCGTGCCTCCACATCCTTTCCTTCGCACCTTCTACAGTGTAATACAAACAAAATTCACGTGGGATAATCATAAGAGTTTGTAGATGTGGTAGAGAGTGTCAATGACCGAGCAAACGTGAAACTACAACCACAATGGGCGAAAAACTGAGCTACCAGTACCAAGATGGCGGCGCCCATGCCGTCATGGATTCTCACATGAAAAACGCATCAAACAGGAAAAACAGCCGCATAATACAAACAAAATTCACGTGGGATAATCAAAAGAGTTTGTAGATGTGGTAGAGAGTGTAAATGACCGAGCAAACACAAAACATTGACCATGGACGAAAATGGACCGGCCACGTGGTGAGCTAGCGCCTCCCCCTGGCAACAGGTAAGAGAAAAATATGTTTTTTACATTTTATTGATTTTCTGGTTCATATACTTTGAAGATTAGATAAAAACATACCCCTGTAGACAAAACAGCGTCAAAAAACCCCAAACCATTCTTTGTGTAAATGTGTCCAAAGTCCACTTTTGACTGAGTTATGTAATTTATATAGCTGCCGTGACATTATGCAAATTAGATGCATAAATGTATTCCCTATCTGAAACTTTGGATCATATTCTACATCTTTCTAATTGACAGTAAGCCATTATCTCTTGCAACTTTCAAGTTATAGCCTTGGAAATCTGAACAATTTTATTGACAAAAAATATTTACCACTCTTGACCACTAGGGATTATGTTTACCCCTTAACCTGCATCTGGGACATGCTAGCTGTCCCAGATGCAGCATCTGGGACAGCTAGCATGTTTAGAATGAGGAAGGACACCAACTTCATAAAAAAATCTCTTGCCAATATGGAGATTCAAACTAGGAAGCTTCTCGATGTGACATAACAGCTAACCACTGCAACTCTGAGTGACAGTACTTGAGTACCCATGGTCAAAAATCTATTCAAAAGACCTCTGATTCACAATTAAAATAACCTGAAAACCTGGAATATTCTAAATCTTTGAGTGTTTCATCAAAATTCACTGAATAAACTTCTGTTGAATTTATAATTGTTAGAAACATTCTCAATGATTTCTTTCTGTCCAGATCATTATGAACCCTTTCTGAATGAAGCTTCAGTTCAATAGATTCAGAACCTTTGATGTAAAACATGTCTCTTCAACACAATATAACAGTCTTCAGTGCGCTGAATAAAAACACCAAATACCAACAGTAAATTTAAGAAACCAATTTTGCTTCTCCAGTTGGGCAAAGTGTCTCCAAACAACAAGTCTGTGCTTAAATGTGACTGGTGACACACGCACACAAGGCTGCCATGTTATGAGGACAGAGTTTAATTTATTAACCTTAACAATCAGAAGTGAAGGCCTTTCTCTGGTCTTTACTCTAAAACCATGTCTCTGACAGCTATTAGAGAGGATAATACAAAGCAAAAGCATCACGAAAATGACCACACTTATTCATATTAGTTCTTTTGAACTGTAAACAGACACAGACTAGCTCTGCCTTCTGTCTGCTACCTCCCCCCACCACCACCACCACCACCACGCACCCTCAGATGGCCCGAGCCAAGGGTTGCACCACCAAGATGCCATCTGCTGCTGTGGCTGTCACCAGCTCACAAGATGTCACAAAGAAAAACTATTTTGGCTGACATTGGCAGAGGTCAGAGCAAAGGGAGCTCACCTTCGAGCTCCCTAATGTGGTCGTTACAGAGTACATAAACCTTTTATTACCTCAACATTTGGCTGTGCTTCTGCGACAAGCCATAAATTACTACTGCGCCTCCTGTGGGACTGTGAGCCAATTCTGGCAGATCTGCCCCCATGAGGCTGTTTTTGGCGAGTGCAGTCTCAAGGGTACAGGCCTCTTACCAGCTGCTGGCCCTGGGGTCCCCATCCAGCAAACTGCAGGAAGGCATCATTCACCTCCGGGGGATTCAGAGGCCAAGTTTCTCTGTGGAGACAACACATTATGTATTAATACGGTACTTGCAAACACTAAATTCACAAGGAGAGCATCACAAATGAATGGATGGGTCAAAGAAATCATGCGTTCTCTTTTGGCTTGTTCCTTCACTGTAGGCTTCATCAATCATCCACACCCTTTTTTTAGAGCAGGCTGACTTCGCTTGGCTAACTACAGATACAGAACAGGGAGGAACTAAGCAGACATAGATGGATGAAAGACTAAAAACGGGCCAGGCAGAATGCAGCACAGCAAACTCAATTGAGCTTAAATGTATATCCATAAGGTGGCAGTGAACACAGGTAAATGGAATGACATCGGTGCTCTGTCTACATAAAAGCAGACTAAAGGCTTTTTTCCCACTATGAGATCTGTGAGAGAAGGAAGTGGAGAGGGAGAGGGACGGGGAGTCTTACTGTGTCACCAGGCAGTAAATAATGTACTTGGCCTCATAGGAGTACTGGTAGATCTGAGGAAGCAAACAGAATCAGTGTCAGACAAGGGCAAACTCTGGAAAAAAGAAATATATATGCCAGATAGATTTCTCACCGGTTTAACATCAAAGGCAAACAGCACATGCTGCAAGTCAGTAGACACTTGGTATTTGACACCTTTGGATCTGTCCTGGATGGGATTAAAAACACGGCACTAGAAACACACTGAACACAACTCCAGTAGTTCGTAGTAACAAATCTTGAAGGAAATACTCACAAACAGCTGGTTAGGCACAATAACTTTTTGTTCCTTTGTGTCCACATCAAGCAGGAACACATCCCCATCTCTGGTGCGATACAGGAGCTCCTTGTCTATTAATCACAAATGAGAAATAAACAGCACAACGTTACACAGGATTTCACACAAAGTCGGTCTCTTCTTTTGTTATCAGTTTCAGCAACACAGTAGCGGTGCAAGACACAACCAGACTCTCAATGAAGGAGGAGCTCATTCCACCCTGAGGTCACCAAGAGTCTTTGTTTTTCTCTATATAAATGGGTATGCAGCACTGGCCTGCTCAAAGTTCAAATACTCATATCTCCAGACCACTGACTTTGACTCCAACATGAATTCAGACCCACCTGACAGTCTTTGTGAGCGAGTTTGTTAAGCATCCGGGCAATTGCCAAGACAGAGTAGGGATTTTTGTGAATTGTGGACAGACAGAGACAGATTGATGGACATGGGATGCATCAGCTCATTTTGCCTTTGCTGGAATGAATATAAAACCATGGATGTCCAGTCCATGTGTTTCTGGTCATCTGATAAATCACTGTAGGAATAACTATTCTTACATGCAACATATAGAGTGGTGTGAAAAAATATTTGCCCCCTTCCTGATTTCTCATTATGTTGTATGTTTGTCACACTTACATGTTTCAAATCATCAAACAAATTTAAATATTAGACAAAGATAAAACAAGTAAGCACAAAATGCAGTTTTTAAGTGAAGGTGTTTATTATTAAGGGTAAAACAATCCAAACCTACATGCCCTTGTGTGAAAAAGTGATTGCCTCCCTGTTAAAACATAAATTAACTGTGGTTTATCACATCTTTGGAAAGCTGAGTTCAATTTCTCTAGCCACACTCAGGCCTTATTTCTGCCACACCTGTTCTCAATCAAGAAATCACTTAAATAGGACCTGCCTGACAAAATGAAGTAGACCAAAAGTTCCTCAAAAGCTAGACATAATGCTGTGATCCAAAGAAATTTAGGAACAAATGAGAAACAAAGTAATTGAGATCTGTCAGTCTGGAAAAGGTTATAAAGCCGTCTCTAAAGCTTTGGGATTCCAGCGAACCACAGTGAGAGCCATTATCCACAAATGGCGAAAACATGGAACAGTGGTGACCTTCCCAGGAGTGGCCAGTCGACCAAAATTACCCCAAGAGCACAGTGATGACTCATCCAAGAGGTCACAAAATACCCCACAACACCATCAAAAGAACTGCAGGCCTTACTTGCCTCAGTTAAGATCAGTGTTCATGACTCCACCATAAGAAACAGACTGGGCAAAAATGGCCTGCATGGCAGAGTTCCAAGACAAAAACCACTGCTGAGCAAAAAGAACATAAAGGCTTGTCTCAGTTTTGCCAGAAGACATCTTAATTATCACCAACACTTTCGGGAAAATACTCTGTGGACTGATGAGACAAAAGTTGAACTTTTTGGAAGGTGTGTGTCTCATTACATCTGGTGTAAAAGTAACAGCATTTCAGAAAAGGAACATCATACAAACAGTAAAATATGGTGGTGGTAGTGTGATGGTCTGGGGCTGTTTTGCTGCTTCAGGACCTGGAAGACTAGCTGTGGTAAATGGAACCATAAATTCTGCTGTCTACCAAAAAATTCTGAAGGAGAATGTCCGGTCATCTGTTTGTGATCTCAAGCTGAAGCGGTTTGGGTTCTGCAGCAGGACAACGATCCAAAACACACCAGCAAGTCCACCTCTGAATGGCTTAAGAAAAACAAAATGAAGATTTTGGAGTGGCCTAGTCAAAGTTCTGACCTGAATCCAATTGAGATGCTGTGAAATGACCTTAAAAAGGTGGTTCATGCTCGAAAACCCTCCAATGCGGCTGAATTACTACAATTCTGCAAAAATGAGTGGGCCAAAATTCCTCCACAGCACTGTAAAAGACTCATTGCCAGTTATCGCAAACGCTTGATTGCAGTTGTTGCTGCTAAGGGCGGCCCAACCAGTTATTAAGTTTAGGGGGCAATCACTTTTTCACACAGGGCCATGTAGGTTTGGATTTTTTTTACCCTTAATAATAAACACATTCATTTAAAAACTGCATTTTGTGTTTATTTGTGTTATCTTTGTCTAATATTTATATTTGTTTGATGATCTGAAACATTTAAGTGTGACAAACATACAAAAAATATGAAATCAGGAAGGGTGCAAACACTTTTTCACACTACTGTACATAGTGATGGGATTTTCAGTGCCGGAGCTTCGGAGTGTGTGCCGAGTAATCCAGGAAATAGTTTTCAAAGCGTGTTTCGAGGTGTGTGTTGATGACGTACAAATAAACAATGTGTGTTTACCATGGATGCAATTTTCCATGATTTTGATATTAACTTGTTTCTTAAATTATATCTGTCACCCACAAAGGATTCTTTATTCAAGAACTCTCATTAATTTCTGCCTGAGGCATTAAGCATTCTATGGCATCTCTCCAAATCTAATGAATTAAATGTAGTCGGTCAACACCTTCTAATTTAGTGCCTTTACATAGCATGCCATTGTGGCACATGTGTAGAATGGTGGACTCTGGTGCTGAAGGTTGCAGGTTTGAGTCTTTGTTTAGCGGGATTTTGCAGTGTCATCAGTATTACGTTTTTGCTGTCTGCTTCAACTATGGACTTTGAGTTAATGGTGAAAAAGACCCAACACACACCCAAAACTACAGACACATTCCAGCACACACAATGAGAAGCTGGGATGGTGTGCTACAGATTGATCTTTTTTCATGTTCACTCCATGCTTCTTTTTTGGTGTGTGTCTATTTATATAGACTTCCTGCTGTTAAAAATTACTCACCTGCATCCTCTGTGCCCTGTGAGAGAGTATACTCAAAAGCTGGTGAACCACCAACCACCGGTGGCGCAATGGTTAGCACTGTGGCAGCACAGCAACTCACCCTTGGTCATGGGATCCCAGGTTCGATCCCAGCCCCTGACCAACAGTGATCTGTGCGGAGTTTGCATGTTCTCCCTGTGTCTGCACGGGTTTACTCCGGTCTACTCCCACAGGACAAAAACATGCAGGTTAGGTTAATTGCAGACTCTAAAGTGGCCTTAGGTATGCATGTGTGTGTGAATGGTAAAGGGATAGCGCCATACTGTAGCTGCTTTATCCATCCAGGTGGATGCCCTGAATTTCCCCTCTGGGGATCAATAAAGTACACAAAATCAAATAATAAAAAGAAATGCCTTTGTCCATACACTGTTGAAAAGTTATTATTTCTTAATAAAAATGGATAAGTAACACAAGCACATTTACTGTAGTCACCCCAGTTTAATTATTTCTTTTTTCCCTTATGTGTCATATCTGCTGCATAACTTCGCAACAGACAAATTAATTAGTTCGAGCCCAAAATGCAGGTGAAGAGGACGTGTTTATTAACAGAAAGGGGAAACTCAAAAATACACAAAATACAAAAAAATGTTCAGTAGAAAAACACAGTCTGGCACACAAGCAATGGATGTCTGAGCTCAGTTGGCAGGGGAGGAAGCCCCACATGCTCCCAGAGCGGAACTGGGCAGCGGAATAGGAAGGGCAAATAATAACAAAAGGGAGACTTACCGTACATAGGGCATCGGAGCTCAGCGGGCTCTGGAAAAACAACACTGAAGAAGTCCTAAAGGAAAGGGTACCAACAGCTCCAGGACATCAACATAGGCAGGTGACATCAGACTGAACTGTGTAATGCTGACTTACGCCGCGACACTGAATGCCCCCACTGTCACCAAATAAATACCAGCCAGACTAATGAGTGACAAGTGGACGCAGGTGTGCGGTGGGAGTCGGTGTATGAGTGCGTGTCAGCATATGTGAATGAGAATGAGTATGTGTGTGTGCACGCATGTGTGTAAATGTGAGTGAAAACCCAGGTGATGGCAATCAACTGATAGGTGCCTGGCAGAGAGAGGTGAGAGGAGGGCTGTGGCTGAGGACTGGCAGAGGAACCAGTAATCTGCCAGCTGGAAATGATAATCAGAGACTAGAGCCACAGGCCATGAAACAAGGCAGGAAACAACAGCCACATACATGACATTATTATCATTGATATTTCTTAAGACAGTACATTTATTGAAAGGAAAAAATACACATCAAACCAATAATGCCCTTGTAAAAATCCCCATGTTGAGTACTTTTTGTCCAGTAGACTGCTTAGGAGAGCAAATGAAGTTTCACATGAGGCTTTGTCCATATGAACCAATCTGATGAAAAGCTTCAAGGCTTCAAGAAAGCCTCATCTTCTGGCCATCACTACATATTCAACCCTGCTCAGCAGCTAGTCACTAATTCAACCTGCCCGTCATTTGATGCAAGGCCGATTATGAACAGTTATGTATTCTTGTTGAAAACAGTCATAACTAGAAAAGCACTCGGAGAGCGCAGACCTCCGCCAAGCGCCACAGTTCCCCCCCATACAGTGTTTGTGTGTACGTTTTCAGATTCCTTGACCATGAAAACATATGACTAGCAATTGGATTCACAATGATAGGATTAGTGGTTCAGTAGTAAAAGCCTTACCTCCTTGGCGGAGGCAATAAACTGAAGTGTTGGTGTTGTGTCCATCTCCTCCACTGAAAGCAGCACTCAGGGCTTCACTGACAGATGCAAATTGGGTAGACAGGTTGGCGTGGGTTTTATATTGGGGTTGCGCTCCGCGGCAAAAGAAGATTTGGAAGCTTCCCCGGCAAAGAGCTGGTTTTTGCGCAGCCCCTATGGCTGCCCGGGGGATTTCTGCCAAATAATCCGGCGCCAGACAGCTGCCCGTCTCAGCTTTTGCAGCGTAGCGCAAACACAGGCACGCTGGCGGGCCCTGCCCACCACTGTTTTCGGCATGCTTTTGTGGCTAAAACTTTGAAGAACGCGCAGTTTGTGTTCGTCACACACGACGACCAGCGCCCTCCATTGCACCTGCGCACATGTTGAAAATGGCCGTATCTGACAATGTTAAAGAATCCTTTAAAAAATTCCTGTATCCAGACGGTGATCCGGATCATCCCCAAAATTTAATCAGTTCTTCCTTGTACCATTTCCAACAACGCCTGAAAGTTTCATCGAAATCCGTCCCAAACTTTTTGAGTCATCTTGCTAACCAACAGACAGACAAACAAACAGACAGACAGACAGACAAACGCTGGCAAAAACATAACCTCCTCCTGGCCTTCGGACTGGCGGAGGTAATGATCATAATCAGCAGCAGGCTGGACACACATCTGCTCTTTTTCGCATAAAGAACAATTTGTTTTGTGATAAGATAGAAAAAAAAGACATCATCAGAGCAGACTTAGTTCAAGATATGAACTATATAGCAGAATATGAGAACACCTGAGATACTGTCATATCCTATGACAGTGGTCACCAAATACTGGAACGTGTGGTAGCAGGTCGCAGACAGTCACAGATAAAACTAGAAAAGCACTCGGAGAGCGCAGACCTCCGCCAAGCGCCACAGTTCCCCCCATACAGTGTTTGTGTGTACGTTGTCAGATTCCTTGACCATGAAAACATCTGAGTAGCAATTGGATTCACAATGATAGGATTAGTGGTTCAGTAGTAAAAGCATTACCTCCTTGGCAGAGGTAATAAACTGAAGTGTTGGTGTTGTGTCCATGTCCTGCATCTGCAAACTCCCAGGCTGGGGGCGTTGCAATTGAATGAATGAATGAATTAATCTTTATTTCGAATAGATTAAGAGTACAAGTTAAAAGAAAGTGAATAATATAACAAAGGGGGTAATAAAATCCAACAAGGTCAAATTAGACAATAGCTCCTCTGATTATACAGTTCAACATAAGTTATCCGAAATATGTGATGGCTGAATCCGCAGCTTATATTGGCCACCCATGTTCCATCCAAGAATTCAAAAGAAAAAACAAAAGAAGTCATGACACAACTGCGTACAACCCACAGGCCAATGGGTTATGTGAGCGTTTTAGATCACTGAAAGCAGCACTGAGGGCTTCACTGACGGATGCCAATTAGGTAGAGGGGTTGGCGTGGGTTTTATTCAAAATTCAAACGTTTATTTCAAACTCAGGGTTCATATTAAATGCAGAACTAAAAGGAGTAGAAAATAAATAAATAAATAAATAAATAAATAAAAGTATATACAGATCAGCAGACAGTCGGCGGTCTTGTAACAACAATAACATAAAATATTGGACTCAGTATAAAATGGAACGCCACCACTTCCAAATGCTGGAGTGAAGTGTGAGTGATGAGTTGACAATTGCTGATATAAGATGATTGTTACATGGCAGCAACCTTCTCATCAAACTGTAAACATTGTTACGTATCAACTCGCCAAAAGACGGAATGTTCACAGACACAAACATCTTGCTTGCACTCGACCTTCGTGGTACATCTAATCTTTATCTTTATTGGGGTTGCGCTCCGCGGCCAAAGATGATTTGGAAACTTCCCCGGCAGAGAGCTTCTTTTTGCGGAGCTACTATGGCCGGGGAATTTCTGCCAAATAATCCGGCGGCGGACAGCTGCCCGTCTCAGCTTTTGCAGCGTCGCGCAAACACAGGCACGGTGGCGGGCCCAGCCCACCAGTGTTTTCTGCGTGCTTTTGTGCCTAAAACGTTGAAGAACGCGGAGTTTATGTTGGTCAGACACGATGACCAGCGCCCTCCATTGCGTCTGCGCACATGTTGAAAATAGCCGTATGTCACAGTGTTAAAGAATGCTTTAAAAAATTCCTGTATCCAGACGGTGATCCGGATCATCCCCAAAATTTAATCAGTTCTTCCTTGTACCATTTCCAACAATGCCTGAAAGTTTCATGGAAATCCGTCCAAGACTTTTTGAGTTATCTTGCTAACCAACAGACAAACAGACAGACAGACAGACAGACAGACAGACAGACAGACAGACAAACAGACAAACACACAAACACCCCGGCAAAAACATTACCTCCTCCTGGCCTTTTCGGCCTGGCGGAGGTAAATATTCTATTACTCTGTATTGACTATCAGTGTTTTATTTTGAAAATTTACTGGACATTCTCTTCCCACCTGACTTCCTGCCTGTGTGTCTGGGTGGACTTGACACAAAACCGTCCCAGTAGTTAGCGCTGATGCTCGAAAAATAAACCCGCAAGCTAGCTAGCCAAAATGAGTAAAAAAACCAGTCATTGTTAGAGAGTGAGCATTACTTTCAGACCACAAAAGACCCACAGACTGCAAAGGAGTTGATTTGTGTCTTTATACAGCCATCCCACATGAGTCAGCCCTGCCCATGCAACCCTCTCTAGATGTGACCATCTCCTTGCAGAGAAACTCCTTCATGAAGGTGAGTTTTTTGGGGGGTTTTAAATCACACACTTTGCTTATATGCCGATGTATTCCATTCATGTTCTCCCCATCCAATTAAATTTGATCACTGTCAACAATGGTAGAGCAAGGGATTTATTCTCATGGAGATGGTTTTGGGGAGCTCTCAGTGAAGTTTAACTTGCAACGTTCTACCATTTACTTTTATTTGCAGCTGAGGACTGCAGTGAAGATTTAGGGTCCTATTTTGATGGTCATCAACAGACTTTTGTGCCAGGCTTCCCGCCATACACCAGTGCTTTTGTTAGTTTCTGTTAGAGCATTGTCTGTTTATTATGCTTTGAGTCACACCATCTAATAACCAGTAGACAGAGTGCCCACTTTGCGCTGGGAGGCGGACAGTCATTTCGAAGAGGTGTTATGACAATGCGCTTTTGATCAGGAAAAAGGAGGCCTGTCATCTGAAGCGCTTTGTTTCATGCTATTTCAGTGGTGTGTTTTGAAATCGTGCAACTCTGGAGCTCATGAGGAAACAGCATGTGCTGGGATTTTCTGTTATTTTAATGGAGACAGTTGTAGCAGTTATAAATGCCCATCATTTTATTTAAATGATTGTTTTTTATTCCGTCCACATTCTCGGTTTAATTGTGGACTTACCATTTAAGTCTATAAATGAGGCAGGATTTTTTTAGGGGAATGAATGAATGAACAGGGAGCATGTGTGTGTTCTGGTGTGGATGCAGTGCACGGAGGGAGGTGTGTCAATTGAAAGAGTTTTATTCCATCCACATTTTGTTTTCATCACAGAATTTTTAGGCATTACTGTGTTTATTCTTAGGGGAATGAAGGAATGAACAAGGTTTTACTTTTCACTGTAACTCCCCAGAGAGACAGGAGATGTGTCCACGTCTGCCTGCGGCCGCACACCCCCTCTTTTCCAGCCGGGTCGAGGCTGCCCACACTGTGCTCCTATGGTTGGGGTTCTCAAGCTGCAGGCTCCCCGACTGCCACCCGTCAGTCCCCAGGAAGGCCCACCGAGAGCAGGCTCATATCATGGCAGGGGTCAGCGGCGAACAGGACATCGCGCCAGATCTATTCCTTCTCTCCCACCCAGGAGGGACTGAGACAGACAGCCACAAATCTTGGCAGACCCCTGCATAAGACAGGGGGGACCCTCTGTTGGTGAAAGCAACTTCTGCGCCACCGTTAATGATCTTTCCATTTTAGGAAAGTTTACACAGGCATCATCCTCTTTTCCTGAAGTTTCAAATCTATTCATGTCTGCGTTTCATCCGTGCGCACTACATTAAACCATTCAGCTTGATTTTTTTAGCCTAACATTATCTTTTACCCGTTTGTTCTCTCTAAAAAAACTAACTAGTCATCAGCTGTGATTGACGTCTGCCTTATTACCACGAAGTGTTACTATCACTGAAAAACTTATTGTAATAAACGATTACCTCTTTGTTTGTGTTGGGGGTTTTTTGTTTGTTTTTTACTGTTTCTGGACCTGGTTGTTTAATAGTCATTTGTTTAATTCTCATTTTGTTCTTTAAATGTATGTGCAAATTAAGAAATAATAATAGAAAAAAAGATCACAAAAAAGAAACTGGATGGACGCATGAACAGCTAGAAAACACTAAAGGGCTGTCCATGTGAAGCACGATAAAGATAAAAAGTATAAAATTTTAGTTTTAAAAATTGTTCTAATTCCAGTGAATGGCAGAGTCCACACTTATAGTTATCACTGTATTGCGGACTCTGACATCCACTTCAGTTAAAATGATTTTTAAAACTATAATTTTATAGTTTTTATTATCTTTATCATGCTTCATGTGAACGGCCCTTTAGAGTGCAAACCTCCACCTAATTTTTACCCCCTCACATTTCAGTGTCTCTGTTATGGCCTGGAACATGCGTGTTTTTTTGTTATGGCCCTGGTGTGTATGTGTGTGGGTATTGGTGTGTGTATTCTGCTCTTCCCTTCATCTCCATACATTTCTAAATTCAGCAAAGTGCATGGCATCAGCAATCACACAGGTGTGTTGCTTTGCCAATTAGTCTGGAGGTTTTAAATACTGGAGGAGAGCTAAGGAGGTGGCTTCCCTTTAGTGGCTGGATTACCAGTGGTGAGTGTTTCTGTGCTGATCAGCTCTTCCATTTGAAAAGGCTCATTTTTTTGTTCGTGACCATTATTTCTTTGCCAGTATTTTTGTGCTCATTTAATAAATAAATAAATAAACATTTAATTGACATCTTAAAGCTGGCTTCCCTTATGTTGATGTTGCTCCCCTAACCACCTAGACTTAGGGACGTAACAGTCTCAACAGCCTATTAGCTATCAGCGAACAGAGCCTTCTTCTGTAACCAGCTAAACATCCAACAAGAAACTGCATTCATTCCTCCCAGTTGAATCTTTTTAATAAATTCCTCAACAGTTGATAGTGATTTCCATCAACCTCAAAATTTTATTGATCCTTGGCCCAGTATCAGCCTCTTCTGAAAATTTCATCAAAACCTGTGAATAGCTTTTTGAGTTATGCTGTTAAAACACAGATGAATGCAGGTGAAAGCATAACAGTCTTGGAGGAGGTAATATGCCTAGACGAGTGCATCATCACTAATCACTGTGAAAAATCACCAAAAGACTTCAGGGGGCACAGCGACCCAGAATGTGAGCTAAAACATACATAGCTGCAGCTTTATTAGGATGTTCTAGACTTTTCTCTTTAGAGGATATCTCTGCCTTCGGTAAAGATTTAAAGGTCACGATGACTCCCTGAAGAGTCTCTTGTGTGCCTGAGATGAATCTCTCCTAAGGAATGATAGACGTGCGCCTCACTTATGTACATATCCTTCCCCTGTCTTTTAGAGCTGTTAGTCTTTCCTCAATGTGGATAATTGCAGACATGTTAAGCGGGTGCCAGTATATTACACACACTATGTGCACATGGATTGTGAGGTCATCTCTTTGGAACAGCTAAATGCAATAAATGTTTGCATAAGTCATGAATCATTCATGACTATGAACGTTCTTAAAAGTGTGAATTTTCTGTGCAGCCCAATTACGTGTAAAGTCAATGCAAAGATGCAAATAAACACAAATTCATGTCCAAGTGAGTTGCAGAAGGGCGGGGTTGCCTTCTTAACCTCTTCAGGTACCTTCTCCCGACTGCAGAAATCCCAAAAACAGGGTCATAATTAGGTTTACAACATTACCTGGTGTGGCACACAGCTAGGAAAATGTCACTGCCTCCTCCAGAAACTGCACCCGGATGATAGTTGTTTGCTTACAGTGCTAGCCTGCAAGCTCTTGTTAGCACATACATAACAGGAGAATGTGGGCAGATAAATTCCCAACACTTCTTCTCAGCCACAGAGCTCCTGGTCCATCTGTTTGTAGGTGAGTGGTAGTCTCATTTTCAAACTAGTTTACTCTCCAGTGTATATATTTTTCAAGGCTGAATGGGTATTGCAACCAACTCTCTCAGATGCAAATTCATGTGTATTTGCATGTTTGCATTGTAGTTTACATGTTATCATGCCGTGTGAAAAATTCCCTTCGCATTTGCTCTGAATACATCTTTACATAATCATTACAACTCTTATTTTAATTTAAATAAGTACATCCCAGATTTTACTAGACTATTCATTCACTCATCCAATCAGTTGTTGAAGACAGTCATTGAAACATCTTCTGAGACGATTACCAAGGATCCCAATGATTAGTGGCAGTCTGTAGTCAGTTTAATTCAGCTTTTTTTATAAAGTGCTTAATCTCAATCAAAGCCTACTCAAGGTTCTGCAAGTCAAGTTAGTTTGGATCCAGCTTGAATTCAGAGCACATAAAGAAACGTTTCCACACACATTGTAATTACAATATTTGGAGTCAAGAAAAAGCAGAAACTGGTGTGGCCAATTTACCCACTGGAAATTGGAAAATCTTTGGCGCAATTTTAGATGGAAGACCAGCAAAAGGCACCCAGCATCAGCTACTGAAAAGAAACGTCTGTGGAAAAACCGGGGGGGGGGGGGGGGCAATCTCTTCATAATGCTTAGAAAGTTACTACCAGAATTTGCAAAGGAAGAATATGCATAGTCATGCAGCTGTTTAAATACTCACTAGTCAAACCATTTTGTTTTCATTCTTCTGGGGGTGTGGCTAAAACAAATTAACCCACATTAAATTGTCATATTTCACTTATCTATACCAGTTGTTTTGTATGCTGTATATTTTTGTCACAACTCAAAAATGCACACATGTCAAATAGGAAGCAGGAGCTCTTTGTTTCAGAGATAAATGCAAAGGTCATATTTTTTGTCTTTGAATCGGAGTCTGGGCGAGAAACTCAGAGGTGAGTCCAAAGACTACCGAGGCAAGCAGTGATCAAAGAGCAATGGGGATCAATTACGTGCTGCTGTGAATGAGGCCCACGAAATATTGATGAGGACCGCTCAAGTGCGAGATTGTCCCATTGGGTTTCTTATCAAAAGGTCACTAGCACCAAATGGGACTTGATTGCATTAACTTAACTGACAAGATGCAATGTCACACAATTGATTGCTGGAGTTTCATCAGGTACTGGGGATGTTTTCATCACACAGCTGAATGAAGGGCACAGAAACATGCCAACTTAACTAATTATATGTTAATGAGCCAGTAATGTAAGTAATCAGTGGACTGGGGAGTGTAGCAGATCAGAAGGACAGATGTAAGGTCGTACTGTGCCTATGTGCTAGCTGAATGCCAGCAGCTGCATTCAAATGGAGATCTACAAGGCATCAGCTGTTTTCATGGTGCCTCTGCATGTGTGTCAGTGTGCTCAATACTGTATATCATCTGGAACAAAGTGCAGTGTACTCCCCACTTACTACTGAGGGTGGGGGAAATAATAGTTTTCCCAATGCATTGCGATGTGAATGTGAACGATTTTGAATTGATGCACAAATGTCGAGAATTCAATTCTTAAAAATTAATAACATAATTAATTTTGCCCGAAAAAAAAAGCGGAACTCAAAAACATGGGACTGTAGCATCTGGAGAGTATGTGGCATGACACAAAACAAAGATGTAAGATGGCAGAGCAGGATATTCAACTGGCACCCTCTTCATTAAAAGCAAGCGTATGGCAGCTCTTTGAAGTTGAAGGGAAACAAGTAAGAAATGTTTAACTTTTCACTCAACTTGGACAGGGCGCCTGCATTCCATTGTTGAGAACTAGGGTTTTCATGCTATGTTGCACACTTCAGAGCCAGAATACAATATCCCAACGAGACCGAAACCAACGTCATGGAATCAGTGAAAACAGAGGGTAGGATTTCTTCTAATTTTCATGAGAAGTCTAATATCTATACATTAGAAATTCTGCGTATTTTTGACTGAAGGACTGTGTTACTTGTTGCACATAATAGGAGAATGTTCGTTAGAAGTCCATTATTTGTTAAAATTTGGGGTACTCTGGAATCTGTTACAACAAATGTGCTGCTCCAGGTGCACTTTTCCTGTAGGTTTTTGAAGTGGAATACTATATGCTGATAAATGTAACATTCCATGCGACTTGCCATATTTCTCTTGGATTTGTTTTACTAAAAACTACTGGAAGTAAATTCATGGGTCATTGCAAATACTTGGCTTTAAAAATACCAAGTTGTCACGTGGGAGGAAAATAAAATCCTGAATAGAAAAAAAGATGCATCAAAAATTGCTTTAAAATCGCCCCTTGAACCATAATAGAGACGAATCATGAGGTGCCTAAACATTCTCTCCCCTACTTAGTACATACAGTGGTGTGAAAAAGTGTTTGTCCCCTTCCTGATTTCTCATTTTTTGTATGTTTGTCACACTTAAATGTTTCAGATCATCAAACTAACTTAAATGTTAGGCAAAGATAACACAAGTAAACACAAAATGCAGTTTTTTAAATGAAGGTTTTTATTATTAAGGAGAAAAAAATCCAAATCTACATGGCCTTGTGTGAAAAAGTGATTGACCCCAAATCTAATAACTGGTTGGGTCACCCTTAGCAGCAACAACTGTAATCAAGCGTTTGCGATAACTGGCAATGAGTCTTTTACAGTGCTGTGGAGGAATTCTGGCCCACTCATCTTTGCTGAATTGTAGTAATTCAGCCACACTGGAGCATTTTCAAGCATGAACCACCCTTTTAAGGTCATGCAACAGCATCTCAGTTGGATTCAGGTCAAGACTTTGACTAGGCCACTCCAAAGCCTTCATTTTGTATTTCTTAAGCCATTCAGACGTGGGCTTGCTGGTGTGTTTTGGATCATTGTCCTGCTGCAGAACCCAAGTGCACTTCAGCTTGAGGTCACGAATAGATGGCCGGACATTCTCCTTCAGGACTTTTTGGTAGACAGCAGAATTCATGGTTCCATTTATCTCAGCAAGTCTTCCAGGTCCTGAAGCAGCAAAACAGCCCCAGACCATCACACTACCACCACCATATTTTACTGTTGGTATGATGTTCCTTTTCTGAAATGCTGTGTTACTTTTACGCCGGTTGTAATGGGACACACACCTTCCAAAAAGTTCAACTTTTGTCTCATCAGTCCACAGAGTATTTTCCCAAAAGTCTTAGGGATCATCAAGTTGTTTTCTGGCAAAACTGAGACAAGCCTTTGTTGTTTTTGCTCAGCACTGGTTTTCGTCTTGGAACTCTGCCATGCAGTCTCTTTCTTATGGTGGATTCAGGAACACTGACCTTAACTGAGGCAAGTGAGGTCTGCAGTTCTTTGGATGTTGTTGTGAGGTCTTTTGTGACTTCTTGGATGAGTTGTCACTGCACTCTTGGGGTAACTTTGGTCGGCCGGTCACTCCTGGGAAGGTTCACCACTGTTCCATGTTTTTGTCATTTGTGGATAATGGCTCTCACTATGGTTTGCTGGAGTTGCAAAGTTTTAGAAATGGCTTTATAACCTTTTCCAAACTGACAGATCTCAATTACTTTGTTTCTCATTTGTTCCTGAATTTCTTTGGATCACAGCATGTCTAGCTTTTGAGGATCTTTTGGTCTATTTCACTTTGTCAGGCAGGTCCTATTTAAGTGATGTCTTGATTGAGAACAGGTGTGGCAGTAATCAGGTCTGGGCGTGGCTAGAGAAAATGAACACAGCTTTCCAAAGATGTGATAAACCACAGTTAATTTATGTTTTAACCGGGGGGGGGGGGGGGGGGAATCACTTTTTCACAGAGGGCCATGTAGGTTTTGATTTTTTTTACCCTTAATAATAAACACCTTCATATAAAAACTGCATTTTGTGTTTACTTGTGTTATCTTTGTCTAATATTTAAATATTTAAATGTGTTAGATAATCTGAAACATTTTTATGTGACATACAAAAAAATGAGAAATCAGGAAGGGGGCAAACACTTTTTCTACACCATTGTATACATAGTTAATTTAAAGAAGAGTTGTGTTTTATGGAATAATTTTTATGAAGGCTATTGTGTGAAAGAAATTGGTGAAAAATCAAATTAGATCATTACTGGTAAAATGAATACATTTTATATTCCTGGGAAAAAAATTGAAGGAGTGTTGTCTTGTTTTATGTTTACAGTGTACAAATTGACAAAAAATAAATGCATTTTGAACTTTATGGCAGTCAAATGTTATTTATTATTAGTAAATGCACAAGAAATATAAGTATAAAGGCAATTTACACAACAGTTAGTTCCAATCAAGCAATTTGATTGGACAGTAGAGATTCCAAGAGGTACTAAAATCCACGATAATTGCACTGCAACCATTTCACTGGACATGCATCACTCCACTTCAACGGTGTTCATGTAACCATTAATTACTAACACTAATTTACTGTCAACTAACTCTCAGTGACAATTGCAGTAATGTGCTGAATACCTTAATTTCCACAGTGAGGCGCTGTTTGAAAAGATTTCTTACTTGACCCAGAAGTCCCACCCTTTTGAAAAAAGCCTTACAGCCTGCCCTTGTATAAACATGGTGAAGCTATTTCACGTCTGTTTAAAAAAATAGGCACTGCTTGAGTTGGATTTATTGTCTCAATTAACAAACCACAATACCTTTGTGGTGATGGACTCTTTGTTTCATCTGAAAATGCGAAGAAAAGCGAGCAAAGTGTGCTAAATCGCTAGCATGCTAACTACTAGCCACCGGCTAGCTACACTTACATTGGATATGTTTTGATGTGGGGTCTTCTGCAATACAGGTATATGTTTTATAACCACTTATTACTTTTGCACTTGACAATATTTAATTTGTTTACATGTGTGTGAAATGACAATAGATGTCTTCATGCTGATTGAGATGTTTAGCAGCCGTTACTGGCAACATTTAGAAGGGACTGTTTTTTTCTCAGCTGCACAAAATAACTGGTTAAACAAATGAATTATAATAGTTTGTCCAGTATTGCTGTCATTTAATAAATTGTGCTTGTGGAACTGTTGTATAAAAACAATATTACACTTGAGGTCGTTATGGAATCATGAATATAGTAACTCCGGGTGTGATACTCCCTCTTTTGTAATATTGCTTAAATAATTTTTTATGCACAGTAGGCACACCAAATGCTGTCAAGAAATAGGCGGCTTGATAGACATGTCAAGGAGAAAATATTTTTTGCTCAGTTTTGCTTTATATTTGGGTAAATGTGCATTATTTCTGACTGTAATTAATTTTTTTGATATTCCTCAACTAATAAATTGAAGGTCTTGTGGCTGTTTAACAAATAGCAAAACGAGATGATTAATGGTGAGGAATTTAAAAAAAGTTCTGACACACAGAACAAGTTTAAGCTTTACTTTTATTTCTCTAATCTTTAATTTTTGGTGGAGCAGTGGAGTTGAATTAGGTGGAAAAATCCACCAAGTGGCAGAATTGTTAACATTCTATGCTTGAGCTTTGCTACTCACCTGTTGTTTTTAAGTTAAATATCATAAAGTTAGAAACCAATGGCTAAAGACCACAAAATGTTGGGAGGTTAGAGCTTTGATATGGAAATTTAGTAGATGCTGGGATAGGCTCCAACCCCCCGCGACCCGAAAAGGATTAAGCGGAAGAAGATGAGTGAGTGAGAGGGTACACCGACATGCCTCCAGATTCCCAAATCTTCTGTTGACATTATGTAGATGACAGAATTATTAAAGTCTTGAAAATTTTATGTGGAAGAACATTATGCTGAAATTGCTCCACAGTTTGTAGACATCTTTTTTTTTTTCAGATTGCTGAATATCTGCTGTCTTCTGAGAAACTCTGTCCCTTTAAGGTGTTCTTTTTTATACCCAATCATCCCTAACAGCACACAAACGTCACACCAACGCTGGCCTAACGTTTACATCGGGAATACATCTTATAGAGGTTGTTTGCACATTGGCGAGACGTCAGCATTGGGTCACAATGCTGACGTCTCGCCAATGTGCAAACCCAATTTAATCTTTCAGCTGCCACAGCTTACTATTATTACCTCCCCCAAAGAGGTAGCGTAATCGGGGTGATTTGTCTGTCTGTCTGTCTGTCTGTCTGTCTGTCTGTCTGTTTATTAGCAGGATTAAAGCTAAAACCTCTAAAACTATTGAAAGACTTTAATGCAGTTTTCACCAGAACTGGCTCGTGGCCTACACATGAACCCATTGCATTGTGGAGGTGATCCATGAGGGACGGAAGGAGACTTGGCGAAAGTACAGATGTGGACAAAATTGTTGGTACCCCTCTGTTAATGAAAGAAAAACCCACAATGGTCGCAGAAATAACTTGAATCTGACAAAAGTGGTAATAAATAAAAATTCTATAAAAATTAACCAATGAAAATCAGACAATGTTTTTGAATTGTGGTTCAACAGAATTATTTTAAAAAACAAACTCATGAAACAGGCCTGGACAAAAATGATGGTACCCTTAACTTAATATTTTGTTGCACAACCTTTTGAGGCAATCACTGCAATCAAACGATTTCTGTAACTGTCAATGAGACTTCTGCACCTCTCAGCAGGTATTCTGGCCCACTCCTCATGAGCAAACTGCTACAGTTGTCTCAGGATTGAAGGGTGCCTTCCCCAGATGGTATGTTTCAGCTCCTTCCACAAATGTTCAATAGGATTTAGATCAGGGCTCATAGAAGGCCACTTTAGAATAGTCCAATGTTTCGCTCTTAGCCATTCTTGGGTCTTTTTAGCTGTGTGTTTTGGGTCATTATCCTGTTGCAAGACCCATGACCTGCGACTGAGACCAAGCTGTCTGACACTGGGCAGCACATTTCTCTCTAGAATACCTTGATAGTCTTGAGATTTCATTGTACCCTGCACAGAGATGCAACAAAGCAGCCCCAGAACATAACAGAACCTCCTCCATATTTCACAGTAGGGATAGTGTTCTTTTATTGGTATGCTTCATTTTTGCGTCTGTGAACATAGAGCTGATGTGCCTTGCCAAAAAGTTCCAGTTTTGTCTCGTCTGTCCATAGGACATTCTCCCAGAAGCTTTGTGGCTTGTCAGCATGCAGTTTGGCAAATTCCAGTCTGGCTTTTTTATGATTTGTTTTCAACAGTGGTGTCCTCCTTGGTCATCTCCCATGAAGTCCACTTTGGCTCAAACAACAACGGATGGTGCGTTCTGACATGATGTACCTTGACCTTGGAGTTCACCTTGAATGTGTTTAGAGGTTGTTCTGGGCTCTTTTGTTATCATTCGTATTATCCGTCTCCTCCATTTTTCATCAAGTTTCCTCCTGTGGCCACGTCCAGGGAGGTTGGCTACAGTCCTGTGAATCTTAAATTTCTGAATAATATGTGCAACTGTAGTCGCAGGAACATCAAGCTGCATGGAGATGGTCTTATAGCGCATTGACTGGCGCCTAGCAGCTGCCCCGGCCTTGGATGCGCTCTGCAGAGCGTGCCCAAATGCCAAGTCACGTTTCGTTACCTTGTATTCATACATGTGTAATGACAATAAAGTTGAATCTCATCTCATCTCTCATCTCTTATAGCCTTTACCTTTAACATGCTTGTCTATAATTTTCTTTCTAATCTCCTGAGACAACTCTCTCCTTTGCTTCCTCTGGTCCATGTTTAGTGTGGTACACACCATGTCACCAAACAGCACAGTGACTACTTGTCACCCTTTAAATAGGCCGACTTACTGATTACAAGTTTGTAGACACCTGTGATGTTAATTAGAGGACACATCTTGGTTGAACATGTCCCTATGGTCACATTATTTTCAGTCTTTTCTAGGGGCACCATCATTTTTGTCCAGGCCTGTTTCATGAGTTTGTTTTTTAAAATAATCCTGTTAAACCACAATTCAAAAGCATTGTCTGATTTTCATTGATTAATTTTCATAAAATTTTTATTTATTACTACTTTTGTCAGATTCAAGTTATTTCTGTGACCATTGTGGGTTTTTCTTTCATTAACAGAGGGGTACCAACAATTTTGTCCACGTGTTAAAACACAAGAGTAAAATAATTTAAAAATATCAGACTTGCCATTAAAAAGCAGCTGAAATGCAATGGAAAGCCCTCCTTAAACAAAAATGTTTTCAGCTGCATTTTAAAAAAAGAGTCCACAGAGTAGGATAAACGTAGCTGAAGTGGGAGTCTATTCCATACAACACTGTCCACCATCCTCCCTGTGTGCAGAGATGTGTCTCTGTGGAAAATGACACCCCAAGAATACTTTATTATGTGAAAGAGTGTCAGGAGCTGAGGCAGCTCGGTTTCCCCCGGCTCGGTTCTCACCTCCCTGTGGGTTTAAGTGCCGCTGTTTATGTGTTTATTATGTATTTCAGTGCTGCTTCTGTATCCCTTACCACTGCTCTCGGGCTGGCAGCTGTTAGGCAGTCCTCTTTGGCTCACTCTAGCATAGCGCTGGCTGACTGTCTGCCAGTCTGACCACGTCCCCTCTCTCTCATTACTGCCAGCTGATTCCCACTCCCGCTAATCGTCTTTCCCAGTCCTCGCCCAGGTGCTCCTCATCACATCATCACCAGCAGTACGTGTACTTAAGCAGCCTTTTGCCAGTCACGCACTGCTGGTTCATTACATTGTCTACCGTGTTGTCAGTCAGTGTTATTGTCAGCACTTTCACGACATGTTAGTCACTCCATGCTTGCTGTGGTTCTCATGCGCCCTTGAAGCAATGTCGGCTCTGGTGCACAATCGTGGTTAACACGTTTCTCCCCATACGTTCGCTGGGCAACGTCAGCCCCTGAACGCCAACAGTGTTTTTATGTGTTTTTGTAAGTCTTCACCTTTTTTGGGAACAGTCTGTCTTTACTTTAATAAATGTGTTGCGCTGAAACCTTCGCACGTAAATCCTTGTCATTTTACCCCTCACTGTGCGCTGTGTAAAAGCGCACAGGGAGGTTCGTGACAGAATGAACCAGCCAGAAAGGAGGATTTAGTGGGTTCACCCACACATCCCTTTTTCCTTTTTTGTGTGTGTCATTTTTTGTGACTGACCTGTTTCTGGAGTGCACCATTCCCCGGTCTCGCCGAGGCAGAGAAAGAACGGCAGTGGGAATTCCCATGGTGGCGGAAGGATGGGCCGCCGAGTTTATCCGGAGCTTCGTGGATGAAGCCCTCGCCACCCGAGGACCGAATAAGATGCTGGAATGCGTGGACGGAGCTGTAGGCATCCTGGAGGTGCATCCCGAGTTATGGGACTATCCACAGTTCGCCAACCTGCTGGCCACAGTTTGCTTGCTCCAGCGCTCCTTCTCCAGGTTGGCGTTTCCCACAGCGTCAAGATGGAGGCCCGGTTTCCAGCAGACCTCCATCCTCCATGACGCTTCACCCAACCCTCCTCCTGCTCCAGCACGGTCTTCACCAGTTAACAGGGGACAGCGTCGCCCCGCATGGAAGCACCGAGAAAAGCCTTCTCCTCCATCAGCTGCAGTCGTCCTTCCAGCTGCTGCAAGGTTTGACTGGGCCACCCCGGGAACACCCACCTCCGTCACCAGGGAGACGGCTCCTCCACCTTCGACGGAGAGGGACGGTAGTCAGCCTGCTGCAGCCGTACACAACGAACTCCGGGAGAACAGGCAAGTGTTTTTTTCATTCCATTCAATTAAATCTTGAAGGACCTTGTCTGTCTCCCGAGGGAGAGGCCCAGCCTCAGCAGTCCACTGGGTCCTCTCCTCCGGCTGCAGTTAGTAACTGATCCCCTATTTCCTCTATGTCTCCCCCCTTTATCCCTGAGCGCCCATCGGTCCTGGAGCCGAGCCGCCGGACGTTGGAGGGGCCCTGGATGAACCTGCCCAGGGGCCCGCATAGAGGTGTTTCCCTGCAGCCACGCCGGTGGAGTCCCTGGCGTTGGAGCCACTGCAGGGGGATGAAGGGACTGCTTTGACAATCTTGCCAGCTGCGGAGGCGACGGCAGTGGAGTGGACACAGCAGTGCAGCCAACAGTGTTTTTCTGTGTTTTTGTAAGTCTTCACCTTTTTTGTGAACAGTCTGTCTTTACTTTAATAAATGTGTTGTGGTGAAATCTTCACACGTAAATCCTCATCATTTTACCCCTCACCATGCACTGCGTAAAAGCTCATGGGGAGGTTAGTGACAAAGAGATGTCAACAGTTGTACTTTGGGACATGATTTGCGATTGAATAAGGTGGAAAAAAATTGAAATATATGGGATCGTGATACTCGATTATCGCGACATCGTGATTATTGTTGAATTGTGATAGGATCAAATCGTGACCCAAGAATCGCAATCTGAATCGAATTGTGAGATCCCTCACGATTCCCACTCCTAGGCTTTGGTATGACCTGGTCCTTTATTTAGGTTGGCTCTTTAAAACTGCAGCTATTTTGTTATTAAAGGTGAGAAACACTGCTACTAAATTATGATTGAATTTGAATAACAATTTTTTTTTAGTCTTAAAGAGCTAAATAAATAAAGGTTATGATTAGCATTTGACTGCAGAGTGGTGGCCTAGTGGTAGAGCATCTGCTCGACAGTCAGGACGTTTTTCAGTTCACTACCGGGTAATACCAAAGACCATGTAAAATCCTCACCAAATCAAATGTGCAGACCATCATAATATCAGATAATAATGAATGAATGAATCTTTATTTCGGATAGATTAGATGTAAAGATTAAAAGAAAGGAACAGGATAATATAACAAAGGGGAAAAGAAATCTAACAAGGTCAAATTAAACAATAACTCCTCTGATTATACAGTTCAACATAAGTTATCCGAAATGTGTGATGGCTGAAGCCGCAGCTTATATTGCCCACCAATATTTCATCTAAGAATTCAAAAATAAAATAAAATAAGAGTGACTACAAATCAGAACAAAGCGAAGACAAAACGTGACAAAAAAACTAAGCAACAGCACAACACAGACTGAATATAATAATCCTTATGTGTTTTACATGTCATCTTGTACTGTATATACAGTATGTTTGGAGTATTTCTTCCTTTAGTTTTTGTTTAAATTGTCCAAGCGTTGTACATGATTTTAATTCAGGTCCAAAAGCATTCCACAATCTGATTCCTTGCACTGAGACACAGTGTTGCTTGGTGGTAGTTCTCACTGAAGGTTTTTGAAATATACATGTTCCTCTGAAATGATATTGTTTCTTGCTTATTTTGAACAACTTTTGGATATTTGCGGGCAGTGATAGATTCTTCACTTTAAACATTATTACTGCAGTTTTAAAATCAACCAGATCTTTCAACTTGAGAGCTTTTAATTTAAGAAAAAGTGGGTTTGTTGGTTCCCTGTAAGCAGCTTTGTTTATTATTCTAATAGCTCTCTTCTGAAGCATAAAGACTGGATATATGTTTGTTTTATATGTATTTCCCCATACTTCAGTACAATATGTCATGAATGGGAGTATTAATGAATGATACAAAGTATATAGTGTGGGTTGATTCAGCAAATATTTCACTCTGTGTAGTATTGCGATTGATTTGGATTTTACCTTTAATATAATTAATATGTGACTTCCAACACAGTTTATTATCAATTATTACTCCAAGAAATTTAATTTCGGATACCCTTTCAATCTCTACACCATTTACACTGAGTTTAGATACAAAGTTGTTGTGATGGTTGTTAAAAATTATAAATTTTGTCTTACTTAAACTGAGCGTTAATTTGTTTGAATCAAACCACAGTTTAAGCTTTCCTAATTCCTTTCCGAGTGTATCCAAAAGTTGTTCCAAATTGCTTCCACTGCATAATAAATTAGTGTCATCTGCAAACGATACTAAATCCATTTTTTCCAAAACTTTACATATATCATTTATATACATATTGAATAACAATGGCCCCAAAACTGAACCCTGTGGGACTCCACAAGTAACCTTCAGTAACTGCGATTTTTTGCTACCAACACATACATACTGATATCTGTTCTTTAAGTAACCACATAACCAGGACAGTGCTACCCCCTAATACCATAATTTTGTAGTTTCTTTAACAATAATTTATGATCCACTGTATCAAATGCTTTTTTAAGATCCAGGAATACCCCAACTGAATACTCTTTATTTTCAACAGCAGTTGATGTTTTTTCTATAAATTCCATTAGAGCAAATGCAGTTGTCCTCTTGTGTCTGAACCCATATTGCTGCTCACACAATAAATTATTCTTCATTATAAAGTTGTCAGTTCTTTCACAGAATATTTTTTGAGTATCTTAGAAAATTGTGGCAATAGTGAAATAGATCTGAAATAGATCTGAGAAATAGATGGTCTGAGGAGACAATGGACACCCTAAAGGGCTGTTTTGAAGCCACCGCCTGGAAGCAGCTCTGCGATCCACATGGTGAGGACATCGATGGCCTCATTCACACCTTCACGGGCTACCTCAGCTTCTGTGTGGACAAATCCGTTCCCACCAAGACCATACGGCGTCACTCAAACAACAAACCCTGGATCAACCCTGAGATAAAAACACTTCTGAGAGAGAAGAAGAGGATCTTCAGGTCGGGGAACAGGGAGATGCTGAAGTCCGTACAGAGGGAGCTGAGGAGAAAGATCAGAGAAGGCAAGGACAGCTTCAGGAAGAAGATGGAGGACAAGCTGCAACAGAGCGACATCAGCGGGGTCTGGAGAAACCTCAAAACCATCTCGGGGCTCCAGAATACCTCCCCCCAGGCCACAGGGGGCAGGGAGTGGGCGAACAACCTGAATCTGTTTTTCAATAGATTTGACCAACCGCCCTCCCCCCTGACTGCACAACAACCACTGCTGCCTCTAAAGAAATCAAGTCCTGCTGCCCACTCCCCACTCTACCAACACCCCCCCACTCCCAACACACAGCCCCCCATCCTGACCCTGACCAGGACCCAGGTGAGGACGGAGCTGAGGAAGATCAAGGCGAGGAAGGCGCCGGGACCGGACGGCATCAGCGCAAAGCTCCTCAAGTCCTGTGCAGACCAGCTGTGTGGGATTGTGACGTATATCTTCAACATGAGCCTGAAACTGGGGAGGGTACCACAGCTGTGGAAAACATCTTGTGTGGTACCTGTACCAAAAACTTCCCACCCCAAAGACCTGAACAGCTACAGACCGGTGGCCTTGACGTCCCACTTGATGAAGACCCTGGAGAGACTGCTCCTTGCTCACCTCCGCCCCCTGGTGGAACCAGCGATGGATCCACTCCAGTTCGCCTACCAGCATGGCATTGGGGTGGAGGATGCGGTGATCTTCCTCCTTCACCGTTCTCTGTCCCACCTGGAGAAGCCCGGGAATATGGTGAGGATCATGTTCTTTGACTTCTCCAGTGCTTTCAACACCATCCAACCGATGATCCTGAAGGACAAGCTGCTGCGCGCAGGGGTGGACCAGCACCTGTCATCATGGATCCTGGACTACCTCACGAACCGGCCTCAGTTTGTGAGAACCCGGGACTGTGTGTCCGACACGATCATCAGTAGCACGGGGGCCCCCCAGGGAACGGTGCTGGCTCCCTTCCTGTTCACTCTTTATACTGCGGACTTCTCACACAACACAACACACTGCCATCTACAGAAGTTCTCTGATGACTCTGCGATCGTTGGCCTCATCTCCAATGGAGATGAAGCTGAGTACAGAGGGCTTATCCAGGACTTCGTGGACTGGTGCCATCGGAACTGCCTCCAGATCAACGCGAGGAAAACTAAGGAGCTGGTGGTGGACTGCCGCAGGCATGGGCAGCCCCTCACAGTACCAGTAAATATACAGGGAACAGACATCGAGATGGTGACATCCTATAAGTACCTGGGTATTCATCTGAACAATAAACTAGACTGGTCACACAATACTGATGCACTCTACAAGAAGGGACAGCGCAGGCTGTTCCTGCTGAGGAGACTCAGGTCTTTTGGTGTACAAGGGGCGCTGCTGAAGTCATTCTATGACACGGTGGTGGCATCAGCCATCACTTTTGGAGTGGTCTGCTGGGGCAGTGGCATTACTGCAGCCGATAGGAAGAGACTGAACAAACTGATTAAGAAAGCTAGCTCTGTCCTGGGGCAGCGCCTTGATCCGATGGAGGAGATAGGAGAGAGAAGGACGGTGGCTAAACTGTCATCTCTGCTGGAGTCCGAGTTCCACCCTATGCAGGACATACTGAATGCACTGAGGAGCTCATTTAGCAGCAGACTACATCATCCCAGGTGCACAACCGAGAGGTTTCGTAGGTCCTTCCTACCAACGGCTGTCAGACTGTACAACCTAAGCAGGGCTGCTCGCAGAGATAGCAAAAAGACGTAACAAACTAATAGTTTTTTTGAATGCAAAAGATGCAATAGACTTACACAATGGTCCTCTCCGGCATACAACTAGGAACATACCGGTCGCTATGGAGGGTGAGAATATGTATGGGCACATAATCATACCATGTAGGATAACTAAGTAGACGGTTATGCTGTTTCATTCCATCTAGCAACAATGCTCTGCACTGTGTGTGTTTATATATTTGCATATTTATTCCATCTAGCTACAATGCTCCGTACTGTGGGTGTTTATATATTTATATATCTACATATTATTCCATCTAGCTACATTGCTCCGCACTGTGTGTGTTTATATACTTGCATATTTATTCCACCTAGCTGCAATGCTCCGTACTGTGGGTGTTTATATATTTACATATTTATTCCATCTAGCTACAATGCTCTGCACTGTGTGTTCATATATTCATATATTTATTCCATCCAGCTACAATGCTCTGCACTGTGTGTCTGTGTGTGTGTGTATATATATATATTTTATAGTAATACGTACATATGTTTATTAGCTGCTCTTGCTTGCTTGTTTTTTTTTTCTTGCCTTCTGATTGTTGCTCTGAGTGTTGCTATCCCTGTGCTGTTGCAATCCTGGAATTTCCCCGTTGTGGGACTAATAAAGGCTTATCTTATCTTATCTTATCTTATCTTATCTATAGTTTGAAAATTCCCCATCACCCATCTTGTATATCGGAATTACTTTGGCTATTTTCATTGCATTGGGAAATACACCTGTTTGGAGAGACAGGTTACAGATATACGTCACTGGCTTCACTAAGCATTCAATAATAGTTTTGACTAAAAGCATGTCAATACCATCACAATCCGTAGATGTTTTACTTTTAAATGATTTAACAATTTCAATGACCTCTCTCTCATCCGTGTTCTTTATGAAAATGGAGCCTTTTATAGCAATGTTTTTGCTTATTGCATCACCTGTAGATGCCGTAGTGGGTATTTCTCAAGCCAAATTGGGACCAATGTTAACAAAAAATGTATTAAATTCATCTGCAAGTGAGACTGCATTCACACTGAGTCGGGTTTTTTTTTTTGGTTTTTTTTGAAAGATTGGTTGGGTAGCTTGTATTTCTGTTTTTATTTCCAAGAATATCGTTAAGTATTGTCCATGTATTTTTAGTGTTATCTCTGTTTTTCTCCAACTCTTTACTGTAATAGTCTCTTTTACTACATCTCATTATATATATTAACTTATTTTTGTATGTTTTATACCGCTACTCTGCTTCTTTTGTCCTTTTCTTTTGAAAAGCTTTATATCATGAATTTTTCTTTTTACACGCTTTTTGTAATCCTTTGGTTAACCATGGCTTGTCAACAAATTTCTGTTTAAGCTTTTTCTTTACTAATGGACAATTTTTTTCATAAAGAGCGGTTACAATGTTCATGAATGTGTCGTAGGCTTCATTTACATCTGATACATAGACCCCCTCATGGATCGTCACCTTATCGTGGTGGGGGGGTTTGCGTGCCCCAGTGATCCCAGGAGCTATGTTGTCCGGGGCAATTTGCCTCTGATAGGGTCTCCCAAGACAAACTGGTCCTGGGTGAAGGGCCAGACGAAGAACGATCCAACAGACTCTCATGATAAATTGTATATCAAGGATTCAGTGTACCCCGCCCGGTATGGGGTTACCGGGGCCCCACCCTGGAGCCAGGCCTGGGGGAGGGGCTCGAAGGCTAGCGTCTGGTGGCCGGGTTTCCACCCATGGGACCCGGCCGGGCTCAGCCCGAAGGAGTTACATGGGTCCGCCCTCCAGTAGGTTCACCACCTGCAGGAGGGATCATGGAAGTCCGGTGCTATGTGGATTAGGTGGCAGTCAAAGGCGGAGACCTTGGCGGACTGATCCCAAGCTTTCTAAACTGGCTTTTGGTACGTGGAATGTCACCTCTCTGGTGGGGAAGGAGCCTGAGCTGGTGTACGAGATTGAGCGATACCGGCTAGATATAGTCGGCCTCACCTCAACACACAGCTCCGGTTCCGGAACCAGTCTCCTGGAGAGGGGCTGGAGCTTGGCCTTTTCTGGAGTTGCCCCGGGCGAGAGGCGACGAGCAGGGGTAGGTATTCTTGTATCGCCCCACCTTGCTGCCTCTATATTGGAGTTTTCCCCGGTGGACGAAAGGGTTGCTTCCCTGCGCCTTCGGGTTGGGAAACGGGTCCTGACCATCATTTGTGCCTATGCACCAAATGATGTTTCAGAGTACCCACCCTTTTTGGAGTCTGTGACTGGGGTGCTGGAGGGTGCTCCTCCTGGAGACTCCATTGTCCTACTGGGGGACTTCAATGCGCACGTGGGCAACGACAGTGAAACCTGGAGGGGGGTGATTGGGAGGAACGGCCTGCCCGATCTGAACCCGAGTGGTGTTCAGTTATTGGACTTCTGTGCTAACCACAGTCTGTCTATAACGAACACCATGTTCAAGCATAAGGGTGTCCATATGTGCACCTGGCACCAGGACACCCTAGGCCGCAGGTCGATGATCGATTTTGTTATCGTATCATCAGACCTGCGACCGTATGTCTTGGACACCCGAGTAAAGAGAGGTGCAGAGCTGTCAACTGATCACCACCTGGTGGTGAGTTGGATCCGATGGCAGGGGAGGAAGCCATTCAGACCTGGTAGACCCAAACGTATAGTGAGGGTGTGCTGGGAGCGTCTGGCTGAGGCCCCTGTCCGGGAGGTCTTCAACTCCCACCTCCGGAAGAACTTCAACCACATTCCGAGGGAGTCTGGAGACATGGAGTCTGAATGGGCCATGTTCTCCACCTCTGTTGTTGAAGCGGCAGCCCAGAGCTGCGGCCGCAAGGTGGTCGGTGCATCTCGTGGTGGCAACCCCCGAACCAAGTGGTGGACACCAGTGGTGAGGGGGGCCATTAAGCTGAAGAAGGAGTCCTATCAAGCTTGGTTGGCTTGTGGGACTCCCGAAGCAGCTGAGGTGTACCGGCAGGCCAAGCGGAGTGCAGCTCGGGTGGTTGCTGAAGCAAAAACCCGGGTATGGGAGGAGTTCGGTGAGGCCATGGAACAAGACTTTCGGTCGGCTTCAAAGAGATTCTGGCAAACTGTTCGGCGGCTCAGGAGGGGAAAGCAGCTCCCCGTCCACACTGTGTATGGTGCGGATGGGACACTGTTGACTTCAACTGGGGATATCGTCGGGCGGTGGAAGGAATACTTCGAGGATCTCCTCAATCCCACTGATACGCCTTCCACAGAGGAAGCAGGGTTTGGGGACGAGGGGGATGACTCGCCTATCACAGGGGCTGAGGTCGCCAAGGTGGTTAAAAATCTCCTTGGTGGCCGGGCCCCGGGGGTGGACGAGATTCGCCCCGAGTACCTCAAGGCCCTGGATGTTGTTGGGTTGTCATGGTTGACACGCCTCTGCAACATTGCGTGGAGGTCGGGGGCAGTGCCTTTGGCATGGCAAACCGGGGTGGTGGTTCCTCTCTTCAAAAAAGGGGACCGGAGGGTGTGCTCCAACTTTAGAGGGATCACACTCCTCAGCCTCCCTGGGAAGGTCTATGCCAAGGTACTGGAGAGGAGAGTCCGGCCGTTGGTCGAACCTCGGATTCAGGAGGAGCAATGTGGTTTTCGTCCTGGCCGTGGCACATCGGACCAGCTCTTTACCCTCTCGAGAATTCTTGAGGGTTCGTGGGTGTTTGCCCAACCAGTTTACATGTGTTTTGTGGACTTGGAGAAGGCATTTGACCGCGTCCCTCGTGGATTTTTGTGGGGGGTGCTTCGGGAGTATGGGGTATCGGGCTTGTTGTTACGAGCTATTCGGTCTCTGTACGACCGTTGTGAGAGTTTAGTTCGCATTGCCAACACTCGGTCGGAGTCATTCCCAGTGAGAGTTGGACTCCGCCAGGGCTGCCCTTTGTCACCGGTCCTGTTCATAATTTTTATGGACAGGATTTCTAGGCGCAGCCAGGGAATGGAGGGTGTCATGCTTGGTGACCACAGGATCTCATCTCTGTTGTTTGCAGATGATGTTGTCCTGTTGGCTTCATCCAGCAATGACCTACAGCTCTTGCTGGGACGGTTTGCCGCTGAGTGTGAAGCGGCTGGGATGAGAATCAGCACCTCCAAGTCCGAGTCCATGGTCCTCAGCCGGAAAAAGGTGGATTGTCCTCTCCGGGTTGGGGACAGGCTCCTGCCCCAAGTGGAGGAGTTTAAGTATCTTGGGGTCTTGTTCACGAGTGAGGGGAAAATGGAGCGAGAGATCGACAGACGGATTGGAGCAGCATCTGCAGTAATGCGGACGTTGTACCGGTCTGTTGTGGTGAAGAGGGAGCTTAGTTCTAAGGCAAAGCTGTCGATTTACCAGTCAATCTACGTTCCTACTCTCACCTATGGTCACGAGCTTTGGGTAATGACCGAAAGAACGAGATCGCGGATACAAGCGGCTGAAATGAGCTTTCTCCGTAGGATTGCTGGACTCACCCTCAGAGATAGGGTGAGGAGCTCAGTCATCCGGGAGAGGCTCAGAGTAGAACCGCTGCTCCTCCACATTGAAAGGAGTCAGTTGAGGTGGTATGGGCATCTGATTAGGATGCCTCCTGGACGCCTCCCACTTGAGGTGTTTCAGGCACGTCCCACTGGGAGGAGACCCCGGGGCAGACCCAGGACTCGGTGGAGAGACTATGTCTCCCAGCTAGTCTGGGAACGCCTTGGTATCCCCTCTGAAGAGCTGGAGCAGGTGGCTGGGGAGAGGGAAGTCTGGGCTTCTCTGCTTGAACTGCTGCCTCCGCGACCCGGACCTCCGGAAAAGCGGTAGAAGATGGATGGATGGATGGATGGACATAGACTTTTGTCCAGTCTTGCTTCAGCAGGTCTTCTTTAAAAGAACTGATTGCATTTTGTGATTTGTATCTGAAAGAGTTTAAAGTTTTTTCTGTATTGGCCCCCGTGTGGCCATGGATAAGTGCAAAGACTGGCAGATGGTCACTTATGTCATTTATCAATAATCCACTTTCTATTTTCTTATCAATAATATTAACAAACAGGTTGTCAATAAGTGTAGCAGTGTGGACTGTGATTCTACTGGGATGTGTTATTGTGGGATATAGACTCATACTATACACAGAATTCATGAACTCTGTAATTACATTTTGTTGAAATGGATTTAGTAAATCAATATTGAAGTCTCCACAGATTACAACCATTTTCTTATTAGTTATATTATTGTACAGCTTGACTAAATTATCTCTGAATGTCTCAACGCAAGTTCCCGGCATTCTATATATACAACTTATAATTAGATTTTTTTGTTTTATCTTGGTCACTCTCAACAATAACACATTCCAGAATCCCTGGTAGTGCAAAGGACATTCCATTTACAAGTTTACACCTTTACAGTTTATCAGTATACAGTGCAACACCACCACCTTTTTTTTTAGATCTATTAATATAAAACATCTGGTATCCCTCTATTGCCATCAAAGAAGCCTGCTCTTCATTGAGCCAAGTTTCAGAGACTACGATAGCTGTAAATTTTCTATCTAGCTGTTTTAAATAGTCCTGAATCTGTGAAAAGTTTTTAAGACTTCTGCTGTTAAAATGTATTATTGATAGTTTACCATCTACTTGCACTTGACTTTTGAATTGCTTTTCAGTGTAATATTCACAGTGATTATGAATATTATTGAAGAAGTGGTTATCAGGATCAATATCATTCTCCATCTCTTGTAGTTTATGTTCAGCATAATGACATATTTTCAGAGTCTGAATTTCCTCTCTCTGTGTCAAATGATTTCCTCCAACTGGGGATGACTGATGTCTACTAAAGTCAGTAATAAGTTTTTTTGTTTTGTTTTGTTTTGTTTTTTAAAGTACATTATCATGTTATGTCACAAAAGGACTGTTCCTCCTGTGTGTGTTGATATGGATTATCATAGTCTCTCAATTTTCTTAATCAGTGTTCATCTATATTTACAGTATTTAAGTCAGTGAGATCTCTTATTATTATGGCATTTGCTTCCTCAGGTGTTCCATTTAGTTTAATACAGACTCTACAGTTTCTTGTCCATGTTGCCTGTATCTTGTTTTGTCTTTTCAGCATCCGTGCTTGCCGTGCTATTTCAGCATTAGTCTTTGTTTAATGTTCATTTAGATAAACTTCTGTTCCCCGTAGCTTTCTGGCCTGCCTCAGCATGTCATTTTTTACCCTTCTGTTCACAAAGCGCATCACAATTGATTTCTTTGTTTTATTATCCTTTCTGGGTAGAGTATGGCAGGCTGAAATTGCATTTACTTCAACCTTTATGTTTCTGCTTTCAAGGAAATGAAGCACCTGGTTTTCCAAGGAGACTGATTCACTTGGAGGAGCCTTCTCACCTCTCATTCCTGCTGTAGCATGATCATATGATTGATATTTAATGTCTAGTCCACTAATGATTAAATCATCCATACGAGAATATTGTTCAAGATCCTTGATGCGTCACTCCAAGTCTGCAATTTTTTTGTCTCTTTCCTTAATTGTTAATTTCAGTTCTCGGACTTCCTCCATTAGCCCTAATAATTTGGACTGTTGAACGGCCACTTTGGTCAGTTTTTCTGACATGAAGTTCAGAGATTTTTTTAATCTCTTCCATTTTCCTCCTTCTTTGGTGGCATTTTTTACTGACCTGATGATAGTAGGACAATCTCTGCTGGTGTTGCCGGTATCCGGTCCAACCGACCTCGAATCCTCGAATCCAGCTGGGGCCTCAGCTAGCTCCCTGCGCTGCTAGCCCCGCCACTTACCGCCGCTGTAGTTGAGCTCCGATCCGGCTCCTGTCCAGCTGGGGCCTCGGCCAGCTACTCCACTGAACTCCGCCGCCTACCGCCGCTGTAGTTGAGCTTCGATCCGGCTCCTGTCCAGCTGGGTCCTCGGTAGCTCCTCCGCCAAGCCTCACCGCCCACTGCCGCTGTAGTTGAGCTCCGATCCGGCTCCTATCCAGCTGGGGCCTCGGTTAGTTCCTCCGCCGAGCCCCAATCACAAGATTCTAAGAATCTGTGTGGGAGGCTCGGCCGTCATCTACCGGGCTGATGCCGGATCGGTGAGATGAACCGGGGACAGAGTCGCTCCTTTGTGTCGGTGTTAGCTACGACTAGCTGTAGCATTAGCTCTGAGGCTAGTTAGTTTCTGTCCAAGTCCCAGGGAGACACTCATTTCTTCATTCATATACTGTCAGGCAGCTCTCAGGGAGCCTTCGGGGTTTGCCCTGCTCCCTGTCCATAATGCAGCTGAAAAACAAAATCTTTAGGTTGCTGATGTCTTACCAATGTACAATCTCTATAAGATGTCTAGTATTCCTGATATAAACTTGCCAATGTTGGCCTGACATATGTGTGCTGTTGCCCGCTAACTTATTAAGCTGCAACATGTTCTTCCAGATGTTTCTGTTTAGCACCACTTACTGTTCCCTTCTGTCAACAACATCACAACTAACTGGCTACTTAAAGAAACGTTTCATACTCAGCTGTTGTGACAGTTGAGCTTGATCTAATCGAACAGTTGCACATTACAATAGATCATCCTCAGTGTATTATGTCAAATGTTTATTTTGCTGTTCGTTCACCTGGTGTGTTATTCAAACCATTGCCAAGCAGACGTGAGGCCAACAATCACCCACATCCATTACAGACACAATCCAACCAGTGACCAAATCTCGAGGTTGTCTTTAAAAAAAATATCTAAGTCTATCACTTTATTACACAAAGCCAAAGATCATGTAACTTTGCATTCACCTTACACATTGTAATGTTTACTGATAGTTCTATGCATGTGGTGTGGACATAAAGGAAAATAAATATAAAACAATTATCAAATCTATATTTTTATCATAAAAGAAAAGAATAAGAATTTTGTGCAGCGCAAATGAGTATGATTCAACTAACCCACTTTTTATTCAATTACTACGTAAATACCGAAAATTTTATGAGCTAAGATATTTCAAAATTACTCCGGGTACTCTGGTTTCCTCCCACAGGCCAAAGACATGCAAGTGAGGTTAATTGGCATCAATTGGGGATTCCAAATTGTCCTTAGGTATGGATGTGAGAGTGAATGGCTGTCTGTCTCTTTGTGTTGGCCCTGTGATGGACTGGCAATCTGTCCAGGGTGTACCCTGCCTCTTGCCCAAAGATGCTGGGATAGGCTCCAGCCCCCCCGCGACCCGAAAAGGATTAAACGGTAGAAGATGGATGGATATTTCAAAATAAATGACTTAAGAAGAAAAAAAAAATTGGGGGGAAAACAAACATAACAACTATCCATCCATCTTCTTCCGCTTAATCCTTTCCGGGTCGCGGGGGGGGGGGTGCTGGAGCCTATCCCAGCATCTTTGGGCGAGAGGCAGGGTACACCCTGGACAGATCGCCAGTCCATCGCAAGGCCAACACAGCGAGACAGACAACCATTCACTCTCACACTCATACCTAAGGACAATTTAAAATCTTGTTTGATGCCAATTAGCCTAATTTGCATGTGGGTGGAAACCGGAGAAATCCACGCAGACATGGGGAGAACATGCAAACTCTACGATAAGAACTAATGTTAAGGAAAAAAATCAGTTTTTCTGTTATGAATGAATTTATGGAATGATGTCATTATTGATTTGATACAATGTGACACATTTGCTAATTTTAAATATTTGAAAAAAAACATTAATGAAGAAATAGTATAATGGTATTTATATTTCTAGTTAACAAAACTGTGTAATTGAATTATTTAATATTCTGCTGCATTGTTACAAATGCTTTGCCTAAATACTCTTGGGGCCCCATTTAGACGGTCAACAGTGGACTTTTGGGACGCACTTCCTGCCTTACTCCAGTGTTTTGTTAGTTTCACCCAGCACATTGTGCTTTTTAGGCTTTGCGTCATGCCATCTAATTTCCAGTAGACAGTGCACCGGCTTTGTGCTGGGAGGTGGAGACTCATTTCAAAGAGGTGTGGTGGCACGCAATCTCATGCGCATCGGTATTATGGTGTATTTTATCACAATGCGTTGCAATAACTGTGTAATTTATTTTGGTCATTTACAAAAAAAAAAAATTCAACATAGCAATTAAATGTATCCATACAGATATGAATACTTTTGATCAGGAAAAAAGTCTGTCGTCAGAAGCACAATGTTTAATGTTATTTCAGCATATCTCACAGTTTCTACACACAAGAGCTCAGGAGGAAACACAGCATGCACTGGAATTTTCAGTTATTTTAATGGGGAAAGTTGTAACAGTTATAGCCACCTGTCATTTTAATTGTCATATGGTGATACAGTAAATAGTTTTTTTTATTCCCATTCACATTATCATTTTAATTGTGGACTTTACCATTGGAGTCTATCGATTACGCATGAATGTATGAAATTTTTTAGGGGAATGAATGAATGAACAGGGAGCTTGTGTGCATTCCAGTGTAGATGCAGTGCATGGGGGGAGGCCTGTCAGTCTGAAGATTTTTATTCCATACACATTTTCGTTTTCATCACATACTTATTAGGCATTAATGTGTTATTAGGAGAATGAATGAATGAATGAACAGGAAGTGTGTAGCATTTTACTTTTCACTATACCTTCCCGAAGAGACAAGAGGTGCGTCTACATCTGCCTCGGCTGGTGCAGCCTCTGATTGAGTCTGGACAGACCAGTGGTTCGGTGCCCTCACCAGCCAGTGTTTACCCTCTCTTTCTTCCATTGGGAGGAGTATTATGCAGAGTTACAACGTATTATGCTGTTCACATATAACACTGGTCAACACCAAATTTATTGTCTAAGTTTTTTTAGCTGATTTAGGACAATTTTGATGTGCTGAATCCAAAAATCACATTGGTCAACTTTTTGAACTATGGCCACATGTTTTTTTTTTAGGTTTTTGTTTACATGTACGGGTATTTTCCCTTTGTATGATGCAAAATTCTTTTTTATTTCTTGAAATTCTCTGAATTTTGAACATTGATGATGTAACATTCAATTTATGTGTACATACCTTTATCAATGTCTACTATTCAATTTACAGTACAACTGTACAACTGCTGTACAACTGCTTACAGCTTAGCATAAAAACCTGACCTGATCGAGAGAAACGGATGTCATTTTCGGATTCAGTGGTGCAAAATTGTCTTAAATCAGTTGAAAAAACACAGACAACTTACAAAAAATTATTTTTGTTATGTTGTGTAATCCATAATGCCTGTGTCCCCTCAATCATCTCCTTTGATCGTCTGTCCATTCTCGCATATAGTCCAGGGTAATAAAAAATGCAGCTTCCTGCACCACGCTTATGATCAGGGTTCTTGAGCGGTGGTCACCAGCCCTCAGCAAGGGCCCCAACATCAGCCCCGGGAGGGACCACCAAGAGTGGGCTCTCTCCATGGCAGGGGTCAGTGGCAGATGGGACACCACGCTTTTTTGCCACGAGTTACATATATGATGTTTGTCAATCTAAAAGATCATTTTCCACATAATTAAGGTTGTCGACTGTCATATAAGAAGAGTAATATTTAGTTTTTGTGAAAATGTTCAATAAACTACATTTACTTGTCTCGGACTATAGACATCACCAACCACAATTACAGCGGTTCTCCTCTCAAAGCTCACCTCCTGTTTTCTGACGGATGAAAGAAAGATCCAAAGACGAGAAAAAACATAAATGTATTTATTGTATTTTGAGAGCTGCAGCTGATCCAGAGGACTGTTGCTTCTTCAGCCTGGGTGCTCCTCAAAAACGATGACGCAACTTGCGTGAGTCTGTGTTTGTAATTTTGTAATTTACGTATTTTTACAACCTTATACCTTAACAGTTAGACAACAACCTACAGTTATTTATGTGGAAATGTATCTTTTAAATTGACAAACATCATATGTGTCATAAAGTGACCTCCAGTAAGCAGGTTGGAAGGAGGACTCAATGTCATGATTAGCTGACAGCTCACGTGCACGATGCTAGCACAAGACAGAACCACACAAGGGGGGAACGTTCAATAGTTTATTTAATCTAGAAAACAGCACTTCGTTAGAGAAACAGCCACTCGCCAGAAGATTCAATCCACCTGTGGAGAGAAAAGCGAGAGCTGTCAGCGGAGAAGCAGAGAAGGGCAATATGGGCGAGCCAAATTGCCACTTACTCGGGACTCCGAGGGAGGACCGGCAGGACTCCAGCGGGGAATAGACGAACCAGTAGGGAAGGAGGGAATGAGCTTGAAGTGCCTGACCGGGTGAAGATCTGTTGCTGGGAAAGTGATGAGGTGGCAGGAGAGCACACGCAGTCCCGAGACACACCCGCACGATGGCAGAAACCTGTAACAATAGGAAAGAGAACAGTTAGACAACGTGTCTATGCTAAGTTCACATGACCTGCTTACCTGAATCAGGGCAGTATACCCAGAAGAGCCAGCCTTGGCTGCGCGGAGGAGGCTTCCTTAAGTACACTGGCTGATGAGCGGGCGCAGGTGTGTCCTCTGCCTCAGGTGCAGTGATGAACTGGTGAACGTGCGGCGGGGTGGGGGGGGGGGCGCTCTCGCTGCCCATGACAGGGGTCCCCCTTCTAGGAGCACCTCCTGGCAGTCCAGAGGGCTTCGCCGGGTGGGTTCGGTGGAAGACCTGGAGCATCTCCTTGTCCAGAACCCATGATGATGGGGTCCAGGATCGTTCCTCTGGGCCGTAGCTCCCCCAGTCCACCAGATACTGAAGTCCCCGGCCCCGACGACGTACATCCAGAATCCGGCGAACCGTGTAGGCGGGGTGGCCGTCGATGATTCGGGGAGGAGGAAGCGGCTTGGGGGGGGGCAGAGAGGACTGACTGAGAGGGTCTTAATGTGGGACACATGGAAAGTGGGGTTCACCCGTAGCGTAGGAGGGAGCTTCAGCTGAACCGACACGTCATTAATAATCCGGGTGATGGGAAATGGGCCCAGAAAGCAGGGAGACAGCTTCTTAGATTTCTCCTTCAGCGGGACCTGACTCACTGCCAGCCAGACTTGCTGTCCCACAGTGTATTTGGGAGCTGGGACCCGCTTCTTGTCTGCGGCGGCCCGGGTGCGTTCCGTGGAGCATGTCAAGGCAGCCCCGGTAGACCTCCAGACGCATCGGCAGCGACGAGCATGGGCCTCAATGGACGGAACCGCCACCTCCCTCTCGGTCATGGGAAGAAGAGGCGGGGTGTACCCCAGGAATGCCTTGAATGGAGTGAGCCCTGTGGCTACCGAAATGGCCGAGTTGAGAGAATACTCCACCCAGGTCAGGTGCGAGCTCCATGAAGCCGGGTTCTCGGCTGCTATGCACCGCAGGGTGGCCTCCAGGGACTGATTGCCGCGCTCTGCCTGCCCGTTACTCTGAGGATGATTCCCTGAAGAGAGATTCACTGTGGTGCCCAGTGTCCTACAAAAGGCCCTCCAGACCTAGGACGTAAATTATGGACCCCAGTCAGACATGATGTCAATGGGGACACCATGGACCTTGATCACGTGGTCTGTTAATAGGGCCGCCATCTCTAAGGCTGAGGGGAGCTTCGAGAGGGCCACCAAATGCACCACCTTGGAAAAGTGATCCACAATAGTCAGGATTACAGTCTTCCCATGGGAGGGGGGAAGTCCGGTCACAAAGTCCATGGCAATGTGAGACCAAGGACGACCCGGGGTGGGGAGGGGGTGGAGGAGTCCCGAGGGGGGAGAGGAGTCCAATTTCCCCCTGACGCAGGTCTGGCAGGCCCTGATGTAGTCCTGTGCATCCCACCGCACCGTGGGCCACCAGAATGCCCGCCGGACGAAGTCCACAGTGCGGGGCGATGCCAGGATGGCAGGCGAAGCAGCTGGTATGGGCCCACTGGAGAATATCACTGCAGAGGGCGGCTGAGACATAGAGGCAATTCCGGGGGCACCCTACTGGCACGGGCTCCCAGGACTGGGCCTGATGGACCCTCCGCTCGATGTCCCAAATAAGGCCACCAAGGACGCACGAAGGCGGGATGATAGTTTGGGGGGTGGGGGGTGGGGTCTACCGCCCCAGAATCAAACTGGTGCGATAGCGCGTCCGGTTTGACATTCCAGGTGCCAGGCCGGTAAGTGATGGTAAAATTGAACCGCTGGAAGAATAAAGACCAGCGAGCCTGCCTGGCGTTTAATGAGCGGGCCGACCGCAAGTATTCTAGATCCTTGTGGTCGGTCCACATGATGATGGGGTGAATGGCCCCCTCCAGCCGATGTCTCCACTCCTCCAGTGCCAACTTAATGGCCAGAAGCTCTCTGTCTCCTACATCATAATTTCTCTTGGCCGGCATAAGCCGACGAGAGAAAAAAGCGCATGGGTAGGGCTTCTGATACGAGAACGTGCGCTGAGACAGCACAGTGCCAACCCCCGTGTCAGATGCGTCCACTTCGAGGACGAACTGGAGCTGCGTGTTGAACTGTGCCAAGATGGGTGTGTCAGTGAACAGGCATTTTAATTTGTTGAATGCTTCCTCCACTGCCTCGGTCCAGCGAAAGGGGACCTTAACGGAGGTCAGCTGAGTTAAAGGCAGTGCCACCCCACTATAATTTCTTATGAACCAGCGATAAAAGTTTGCAAACCCGAGGAAGCGTTGGTGCTCCTTGCGGGAGTGGGGAGTTGGCCAATCCAGCACTGCCTTCACCCTGGCCAGGTCAGTAATCAGTCCCCCCTTGGCTACTATGAAACCCAAGAAGGTGGTGGATAGAGTTGAAAACTCACACCTCTCGGCTTTGACGTAGAGCCGGTTCTCCAAAAGCCATTGCAGAACAGCCCTTACATGGGTTTCATGTTCTTCTGGCAAGTGGGAGAAAATTAAGATGTCAACAAGATAAACGAACACGAATTGATACAGCATATCGTGGAGAATGTCGTTAATTAACTGCTGGAAGACGGTGGGGGCGTCCGTGAGCCCAAAGGGCATCACAAGGTATTCGAACTGCCCCTGGTGTGTCTGAAATGCCATCTTCCACTCATCGCCCTCACGAATGCGGACCAAATGATACGCGTTCTGAAGATCGAATTTGGTGAATACCCATGAGCGCTGATGGAGCTCGAACACTGAATTGATTAAGGGTAGAGGGTATTTGTCCTTAATGGTAATAGTGTTAAGCTCCCGGTAGTCGATACACGGGCGCAGCGAGCCATCCTTCTTTCCAATGAAGAAGAACCAGGCTCCAAGAGGAGCCGAAGATGGCCGAATAAGGCCGGCGTTCAGGGACTCCTTAATATACCTCTCCATCACCTCCCTCTCCGGCCCAGAAATGCTGTACAGTCGGCTGGACGGCAGCCTCGCCCCTGGGATGAGGTCTACGGCACAGTCATAAGAGCGGTGAGGCAGCAGCGACAATGCTCTAGACTTGCTAAAGATCTCTCCAAGATCATGATATGCCCGGGGAACAAGGCTGAGGTCCGGCGGCTCGACCGGGGAGGGGGAGACACATAGAGAGGGGGAGCACACCGCTGAGCACATACAATGGGCCATACAAAAGGGGCTCCAGGAGGAGATGGTGTTTTGGACCCAGTTAACATAGAGTTGTGCTTCCGGAGCCATGGATACCCAAGGACCAGGGAAGATGAAACAGGGAGAACAAAGAAAGTTAGTTCCTCCCGGTGGTTCCCGGAAAGAAGGATGGAGATCGGCACCGTGTTACGTGTGACTACCACGACCTCCCAGCCAGATATGGTTGTGATTCTCTGATCATGGGGCAATTTACGTGTGGGAATACCCACCTGCTTAACGAATTCAGCAGATACAAAATTACCCTCCGACCCCGAATCAACCAGCACCTTAACCCTTCTCTTGACCCCCAGCAGCTGTACTAGGGCAGAAATAGACAAATTACTGGGGGGAATGTCTTTAGTCCTGCCCACCAGACCCCCTCATGGTTACTGACGGGCTGCATCTTTTAGGCTGCTGGCAGCATTCATCCTGACTGTGGTTCAGCGAACCGCAGTACGAGCACGCGCCAGCCCCTCGCCTTCACCAGTACTCATCATCGGTCAAATGCCAAGAGAGCTTCACTGGCTTGAGCGAGGAGATGGCACCGCCAGTGTCAGTAAGCACGGCGGGCTCCCGCGCGGGCAAAAAGAGGACTCGCGCTCCCTCACGCACTCACGGTGCCGATTATCCAAACCGACAGCTTGAGCCATAAGATCATCAAGGGTCTTAGGGACAGGGTGAACTGCCAAGTCATCCCGCAGCTGTTCGTTCAACCCATGGAGGAATGCACTGCACAAGGCAATTTCATTCCACCCCGAGTCTGCAGCAACAACTCGGAACTCCACCGAGTACTCGGCCACTGACCGGGTGCCCTGGAGGAGCGTAAATAGGCAGCTCAACACACTGCCCTCACTCTCGGACCGATCAAACGTGCAAGTGAAGGCGTCAACTAATTGGCCGAACATATAGCGCAGCCCCTTGGGGTTGTCTAGCGTGGAGCGTGCCCAATCAAGGACCCGGTCCCTAAGTAACAGTGTAAAAAACTGTATCTTGGCCATATCTCCCGGGTACTCCTCCCCGACCTGCTCCAAATACGTACTGTATGTACCTGGATTAAGAAACTCTTACATTTCCCCACCTCCCCCACATACGGGAAAGGCATGGGAACAGAAGTGGTACACCGCACCATAGCGTGGGGAGCAGGCTGAGGAGGCGGAGCCGGGGGAGACGATTGAGATCAAAGCTGGATTAGGTTCGCAACTTGTTGTGTCAGCACAGCGAGCTGGTGCTCGGTCGCTGACAAGCAATCCAGAGCTGACAGCTCCTGTGATGAAGCACCGGCTGAGGTATCGTCCTGGCTAGCTCGTTCTGTCATGATTAGCTGACAGCTCACATGCACGATGCTAGCACAAGACAGAACCACACAAGGGGGGAACGTTCAATAGTTTATTAAATGTAGAAAACAGCGCTACGTTAAGAAAAACAGCGACTCGCCAGAAAATTCAATCCACCTGTGGAGAGAAAAGCAAGAGCTGTCAGCGGAGAAGCAGAGAAGGGCAATATGGGCGAGCCAAATTGCCACTTACTCGGGACTCCAAGGGAGGACCGGCAGGACTCCAGCAGGGAATAGACAAACCAGTAGGGAAGGGGGAAATGAGCTTTAAGTGCCTGACCGGGTGAAGATCTGTTGCTGGGAAAGTGATGAGGTGGCAGGAGAGCACACGCAGTCCCGAGACACACCCGCACGATGGCAGCAACCTGTAATAATAGGAAAGAGAACAGTTAGACAACGTGTCTAAGCTAAGTTCACATGACCTGCTTGCCTGAATCAGGGCAGTATACCCAAAAGAGCCAGCACTGACTGCGCGGAGGAGGCTTCCTTAAGTACACTGGCTGATGAGCAGGCACAGGTGTGTCCTCTGCCTCAAGTGCAGTGATGAATTGGTGAACATGCGGCAGGAGGGGAGGGGTGCACTCTCACTGCCCATGACACTCAATGTGCAGGATCGACCTCAATGCAAAGCAGGATTTATTTACAGGGAACAAAACAAAGGCAGCACAGGGGCTGAGAACAGAACAAGACCAATCTAGGCACGAAACACACTCATCGGGAAAAACTCAGATGACAGGAAAACCAGAGGGATTATCGACAATGATGCCACAACAAACACAAAAACAGACTGACTTATACAGGGTAACTAATAATTACAAATGTAGGACAGGTGGGCACAAATCAAGAGCTGAACCGTAACACATGTGATGGAGGCTATTGGTAGGGAAAACAAAATACAAGATGGATTGGGAACTAAGGTACACAAGGAACACACTCAAAAACAAAAACATGAAAACCAAGAACAAACCAAGGATGAACACAGGACATTACACAATATAACCAAAGACTGGGGGAACACAAAAGACAACAATATTAACAAGAATAAACAGAGGATGAACATAGAACATCACACAATATACACAAAGACAGGGGAACACAAAAGACAATCATAATAGAAAAAATTTATATCGGAGTGGTGGCCTAATGGTAGAGCACCCACCCCTCAGCTGGGAGGTCATGGGTTTGGTATGACCTGGCCCATATAAAAATGGTACTTCCCACCCTGTAGCTTGGTGCTCAGCAAAATAGAATGGGGGAAGGAAAAATTGTAACCCACAGACAACAGATGGAAATTGGCCAGTGGCTACAATCTAGCAAGTTTACATTGGCTGATATCAATGTTCATCAACTTGCACTGTCCTTAAAAACAGCAATTTACAATAAAAAAAAAATTAGTAATTAGTAAGGGTAATTAGTAACCACAGTGAGACCAAAAATGGAACACAAAGTGTGGGCATGGTCTATGAACATGCCTAGATCATAACAATATGTGTAATTCAGCAAAATCTGATCGGGATCAAAAGATAATTTTGCTTTTGCCATTCATTTCAGTGGAGATTTTTTCCGATTTAAGGTCCCATATGCGGAAGTAACAATTTTGGAAACTAAGGTGAAAATCTTACATAGTGCTGCTTTATAGCAGCTGCTGTTTCAGCCTACATCCTTCCTGTCTGTAATATGATTTTTTAAAAATGTTTTGTGGAAAATAGAGTTTATTTGCTGTAATCAATGAGAAATTAATCAATTGAAACAATAAAATGAAAATGAAATGAAACTGCAGACACAGCCCAGGGGCCTCATGTATCAAGGGTACTCACACACAAAAACATGGCGTACGTCCTTTTCCACAAAAAATTTTATAGGTATCAAGAATGAAATGACCGTGAAAATATGCGTAGCCCCACGCCAACTTCATGGCTGGCATACATATGTTTCTACTGTTATTGGTCTGTTGGCGACACTTAGAGGTGATGTTGGAAGACTGATAGTGACATGAAAATTATTGTACACACCAGAGACACATGATGAACAAATATCCAAGTGTGCCCAATTAGACGAGTGGATATAAAAGTAAGCACAAAGAAGTGTAGAAAATGCCTCTAACAACAATGCCGTTAGCATTATTAGAGGATATTGCAAATCGCGCAGTGAAAAGAGAAAGGGTATTTAGAGACAGAAAACATTTTCTGACTCAGGATGATGACTGGCTTGTCAGGCGGTTTAGGTTCCACAGGCAGTCCTTGTGGAACTGTGTTCAGAGCTATGGTCGTTCTTGGAGTGCGACACTGTGAGAAGCCATGCGCTGTCCATCCCAGTGCAGGTGCTGACAACACTGGAGTTTCTGGAAACAGGGGCATTCCAGAGTGAGCTGGCAGACCAATCAGTTATTTCCCAGTCGAGCCTGAGCTGAGCTATGCCAGCTGTGTGGGATGGCATTATCCAGCTGTCACCCAGGTACACCATATTCCCATACAATGCAGTAGAACAGGCCAACATCAAAGCGCAATTTGCAGTGAGAGACGGTTTTCCTAATGATTCTAATGAACAACATTGTTGGGAACAAGATGGCACTGTGCGGATGGGTGGCTTCTTGGTGAGTAAATTCATGTAATTGTCCTAATAATAACCCACCTCATGTGCAACGTGCCTGTGCGCCCCCCCAGTATGACCTTGTCTTCAAGGCTTCATTACAAGTCAGTGGTTTGAGTAAGTGACTTTCTTTTTTTGCTGATTAAACTACAATTTCACTGCATTCTACCAAGCCCCCAATTGCCTCTGTGTGTACAGTGGTTATGTATATAAACACATGCGTAAAGTTTGAAATGCAACAGTCTCGCCCTTTCCCCGGCACACTTCATTCATTTACAACAGTAGTGTGTGTAATCCATGTAAGTTGTATATAACTATAAAGGATGAAAGTCGCATTTTGGACATAAAATATGTACTTGTCAAGTGTAACATGATCTGCTTTCAACTGACAGGTGACCGTGGCTACCCACTAAATAAGTTCATATTGTTTTCTTTTTCGTGACTGTTTTCCTTTATTCAACCAGCTGATCCACCCAGCTGGTCAGAAATTGATTGATTGATTCATTCATTGTTTAAAATAACATTGTATAAAAGATTCAACATACATTTAAAAACAATGGGATGACACAAAAAAGTGCAGACACTTATTTCCATTGTGGTTCCTAAAATAGGTTGCAGCTGGTCTCATACCTGAGACCTTCTGCTTTGCAATCTGGCATTTTAACCACTGAGCTATACACACTACAAAGCACCATGATCAGCTGACGCTTCTGAGGACGACTGCAGATGTCAGTCGAAACATGCCAAGGTTAAATAAACATCTCCTTCTCATCCCTGTCTGAATAAAAGAAAACAATAAACTAATCTTATAGGGCTGTGAGCAGGCTATTGAATTACCTGTATCTGGCACTAATGCCGAAGGACAGCATTCCAACTAAAATGTTTTTACATGCCTCTACCTCATTCAGGAGAGCCTCCAGCTCACAGTCCTTGGAATTCCATTAAATCCATTATTTTTGATCGTGGATACAGGAGAAACCAATGTGCAGAGCTTATACAGTATATATGTATGTATGTATGTATGCATGCATGTGTGTGTGCATATGTATTTGCATCTAATTGCATATTCAAATGGAGGCATGTCAAGGGAGGAGTCCATTATTTCCTCATACGCATTCAATTTCAAGCAGATTGGGATGTACAAAGGAAATGTGCTTGGATTCCTGTGTATGCAGTGTTTCATACATCTGAATTTTTTTTTGCTTATGGCGTTTTCTTTATTTAAACGTATGTCATCTTTCAGTAGAAAATTCACGCAAGTCTTTGTACATGAGGCTCCAGGTCTCTGAGGCTTTTCCTGGGTTATTTGGCCAGTTTCAAAGGGGCTTTAGAGAAATAAGGGCATGCTAGAATATGACTTCATTACCCAGGAAATGTAATTTACTTCTTTCCTTTAGAGCTTAACTAAATAAAGTGTACATTTATTTCTGAAATTAAGGTTTTAATGTTTTACTCACATACATGTACAGTAACTCATGGCTGTTTTTATAAGGTTAAAACCAACAAAAATGCAATTTTACACCATATGGGCTCCACTGAAATAATGCAAAATAAGTATTATAACTTTACTGCTTATTTTCTCCTATAAATTTGTGCTGCTACAGTTTCCTAACCCTCCACAACTCTTCTAACATTTTTGTCTTGTAACATCAGTACAAACTTCAGTACATGCTTAACTTTAGGCATCTGGATAGGCACTTGGCAGAACTAGTTCAGGTACTCTGCACCTTTTATTTCACTCCACTGAGAGATAAATTGTTTCTGTCTGATGTTTTTATGACTCATTTCTGCTTTGTCTCTTGATTCTTTACTGTCAGACTTGTTCTAGGACACAGCTTGTGTGTGGCTTGACTATTAATGTTTTTTATTACCTCCACAAAGGAATGGAGAAAAATAATGTTTTGTTTGTTTGTGTCTGTCTGTCTGTCTGTCTGTTAGCAGGATTACGCAAATACTGGATGGATTTTGATGAAATTTTCACCAGAGGTGGCCCTTGGACAACAGATAAATCCATAAGATTTTGGAGGTTATCCAAAGTCAGTCAGTCCTTGTAACAGTAGCAGACGTCTTTTTCTCCATGTCATCTCTGTCTTTATACCACCTTATCTCTCAACATTTAGTGTATAATAAAGGTCAAAATGCAAAAATAAAATAAAATTTAAAAAATACAAAAACAACAACTGGAAAACCTGTGCTTTCCAAACCTCTGAACAGTAGTGTAATGTCACATTTTGATACTGATGATCTTCTGTTTGATGCCCATCAAGAGTCTGGATATGTTTTGACACAAAAGTCAGATTCTAAATGTCAAAAGCCTTCCACTCACCACTGAGCCATTTAGCGTCTGGGTCATGGATCCGGAGGTCTGCGCTGAAAACATCCTCTATAGTTACCTTCTTCTTAAAAGCGTGGCTGTTATCTTCTCCTGTCAGACACAGAATCATTGTAAAATGAATCGCAAATGTCCAAATATTTCTTGAGTTATATGCTGTATATCTCACTGCATTTATTATATCAGTTTTTATTACATACTCAGATGTTCTAGGATAGTAGCACCATGTAAACTGTTGAGTAGCAACAATGACTCCTTGGTACAAACAATGTTTTTGAGATTTTATAAGGTTTATCATAAATACAATTTGATGTATTCTCCACATTTTAAGTAGCCCACACAGTGGCACAATGAGAGCCAAAGGGTGATGATTACATGGGTGTTACAGAATAAAATTCATAAAGCTTGGGCCCAAGCACAAGCTTTTTTTTTCCCAAGAAGATTCAGCCATGTTGCATTTATTACAAGGGTCAAATAAAAATGGAAAGATTCTCTCCATGCTGCATTATTTATTTACATTTTTCCCCAGTATCATCCACTATAGTTGCAATCATTATAAGCATTTTACTAAGAAAGGAGTATCAAGTTTCAGAGCACAGATTGAAAAGATTTTTTTAATCAGCATGTTGACTTGATTTGCAGCATCACACTATACTGTTCTCTTCTTCTACCTCTCTAGACAGTATCTCTCCACTATAGCAAAAAAAAAAAGAATGAGGGGAAAAACAAACAAGAAAGGAGATTGTGGTGTTGCCCTCCTGGTTGGAGACCATCAGCTCACATCTGCCTGCTGCGTTTTTCAGTGTCACTCTTTTCATACTCAAAACTCAAAAAATGAAATCTGGAGCTGGCAGCTGAACTGCAGGTGGGGAAAACAATAAGGAAAGAGAAGTCAGCTAGCTTGGATGTTAGAAGGAAAACAGTGATTATTCAAACCCTTTCACTGTCTTCTACCTTTACTAAGCTATAAACACTGATAAACATGAATGGTCATGATCACTGACAGCCTGGCATTACTGTAAGAAAATGGAAGTTGACAGATCCTTCAGCTTCATGTTGTGACTGAGCAGCGAGATCTGAGTGTGCAAATGCCATGTCGGGTGTTGTCGAGTGGTTATTGACTTGGAACATCAGAGAAATTCCCTCATCGAGTAAGAAGCTTGAGCGTGAGGAGAGAAAGCTAATTTGGTATTCTGATGCTTTGGCAAACTGACGGATGACAGGCATTATTACCACATAATGATCTCCATTAACCAGGCCTGAATGGCACTGCACATTAAAAGGCCCATTACCTAGTGAGAAAATCCCCCCCTCCTCGTGGTATAACATCAAAACTGGAGAGACAAGGTAATCTGTAAAACCTCTGCCCCGTTAAAGGAAGGCTATGAAATCAAAACTGCTGCCCGAGCAGCTAGAAAATCTCATGCAAAGAGGAGGATGAAAACGGTTCCCTATGGGATATTTGTATCACTATACAAATAGTGTATATCTCAAAAAATTAGAATATCATTGAAAAGCTAATTTATTTCAGTAATTCAATTCAAAAAGATAAACTCATATGTTATATAGATTCATTACACACAGAATGATATATTTCAAGCATTTATTTCTTTTAATTTTGATATTTATGGTTTGTGGAGTGGACTGAACAGAATCACCTGAGGGTGAACGTCAGCAAGACCAGAGAGATGGTGATTGACTTGAGGAAGAAGAGGACGTCTTCACAGCCACTGCATATTAGGGGGGAGGATATGGAGGTAGTGGAGGACTACAAATACCTGGGTGTCATGATCAGCAACGGACTGGACTGGAAATCTAACACCAATGCTGCATACAAGAAGGGAATGAACAGACTCTACTTTCTGAGGAAGCTGAGATCCTTCAACATGTGCAACAGGATGCTGGAGCTTTTCTACCAGGCCGTCGTTGCCAGTGCCATCTTCTTTGCTGCTGTCTGTTGGGATAGCAGTATCAGAGCCAGCGACGCCAACAGACCTGAGAAGATTATCAAGAAGGCTGGCTCTGTGACTGGTCTCAGGCTGGAGACTTTTGAAAATGTGGTGGGGAGGAGGACACTGAACAAACTGTTATCCATCATGGACAATCCTGATCACACCCTCCACCACACACTGGACAGAGAGCTTAACATTTTCTCCAGCAGACTACTACAGCTCCACTGCCAAATGGTCAGGTACAGGAAATCTTTCTTGCCACATGCTAATTCACTGTAAAATAACTCTGATGTTGAATTCTGGCCCATAACAATGCTGCCATACTGAACTTTACAGTCTAACTGGTACCTCACATTTCACCCTGCGCCCGATAGTCCTGCATTGTACAGCTAGTACAATCCATGTATCTACAGTATACTGGTCATCATCTATTCATCTGCGATGTATATAAAGTTTTGTAGGCAGTTTTGTTGACCCTGGGTAATTCCTTTGGCTATTATGCTGTGTGTGTTTCTGTCGTTTTGGTCGTCTACTGTGTCATGTTGCTGTTACACTGTAATTCCTCAGTTTGGTATCTATCTATCTGTCTGTCTGTCTATCTATCTATCCATCTATCCATCCATCTATCTATCCATCTATCCATCCATCCATCTATCTATCTATATCTATATCAGGTAATGAAAGCCCAAAATTCAGTAGCTCAGAAAATTAGAATATTACATAAGACCGTGGCTGCACGGTGGCGCAGTGGTTTAGCACTGTGGCAGCACAGTTTACCCTCGGCCAGGGGATCGCGGGGATCATGAGATCGTGGGTTCGATCCCAGCCCCCGACCAACAGTGAGCTGTGTGGAGTTTGCATGTTCTCCCCGTGTTGCACGGGTTTACTCCGGGATTTCTCCGGTTTCCTCCCGCATACCAAAAACATGTAGGTTTAGGGCGCTCGCGCACGCAGCGACCGGCAGCCGGTGGCTTGTCACCAGACTGCAAACCAAATCTACCTACGGGTACAAATAAGTAACAACAAAAAAAAAAAAAAAAGACCAATAAGAAAACAAGAGCACTCTGAGGCGAGTGCAATATGAGGCCCATCCCATCCAGCTACAACGATTACCGACCCGTAGCACTGACCCCCATCATAATGAAGTGCTTCGAGCGGCTGGTCATGCAGAACATCAAGTCCATCCTCACTCCCTCCCACAACCCACCTCAGTTTGCATACAGGTCAAACAGATCCACAGAAGATGCCATCTCTGCTGCTCTCCATCCAGCCCTCACCCACCTGGACTCAAAGAACTCCTACGTGCAAATGCTGTTCTTGGACTTCAGTTCAGCATTCAACACAATCATCCCCCAGCACCTAGCACAAAAACTCAGTCACGTGGGACTGAAAACCTCTCTCTGTTACTGGGTGCTGGACTTTCTCACAGGGAGGCCACAGAATGTGCGGGTTGGCAGCAACACCTCCAAGACCATCAATCTGAGCGCAGGGGCCCCACAAGAGTGCATGCTCAGCCTGCTGCGCTTCACCCTGTTGACCCATGACTGTGTAACAACCTACAGCAGCAACCACACCATCAAGTTTGCAGATGACACGACAGTGGTGGGCCTCATCACCAACAATGAGGAGGCCAACTACAGAAATGAGGAGAGCCAACTGGTCCAGTGGTGTAAAAACAATAATCTCTTCCTGAACATGGGAAAAACCAAGGAGATTCTGGTTGACTTCAGGAGGGGACACATACAGCATCCCCCTCTGACCATCGATGGAACAGCTGTGGAAAGCTGTGGAAAGTTCCTGGGAGTGCACATCTCTGAGGACCTCTTCTGTCCAACAAGCTCCACATCACTGGCCAAGAAGGCTCAAACTCAATTCAATTTGATTCAATTCAACTTTTTTTATATAGCGCCATATCACAACAAAGGTCATCTCATAGCACTTTCAAATGTAGGGGAAACCCCACAATTGCAGAAAGACCCCAGCAATCAGGCGATCCCCTGTGAGCAAGCACTAGGCGATGGTGGAGAGGAAAAACTCCCTTTTAACAGGAAGAAACCTCTAGCAGAACCAGGCTCAGGGAGGGGCAGTAATCTGCTGCGACTGGCTGGGGGGTGAGGGGATAGAGAAGATGAAAAGAAGAGACATAAGAAAGCAAACATTAAGAGAGAGAAGCCAAGTGCATTATTGGAGGTCACCCAGCAGTCTAAATCTAATAACAGCAAAACAAAGGGAAGGTTAAGAGACACAAGATCATTCCCTAATTGAATTGAAGAGGAAGGTTTTTACCCTATTCTTAAAAACAGAGATTGAGTCTGACTCCCGAACCCAAATTGGTAACTGGTTCCACAGGAAAGGAGCTTGATAGCAGAAGGCTCTGCCTCCCATTGTACTTTTGGAGATTCTAGGTATTACAAGTAATCCAGCATTTTGGGAGTGTAGTGCTCTGTTAGGATGATAGGGCAATATCAGATCTTTTATATAAGACGGGGCCTGATTATTGAGAGCTTTGTAAGTGAGAAGAAGGATTTCAAACTTAATTCTAAACTCTATGGGAAGCCAACGAAGGGAGGCCAGAACCGGAGAGATATAATCTCTCTTTCAAGTACCTGTTAAAACTCTTGCTGCAGCATTTTGGATCAACTGAAGACTTTTTAAAGATGTTTTAGGACAACCTGATAATAAAGAGTTACAATAATCTAATCTAGAGCTAACAAAAGCATGGATCAATTTCTCGGCATCACTCAGAGACAAGATGCTTCTAATCTTGGCAATATTACGCAAATGATAGAAGGCAGTCTTAGAAACATATTTAATATGTGAATTAAAAAAAACAGATCTTGATCAAAAATAACTCCAAGGTTCCTCACAGAACTATTCAAAGTAAGAGTAGCCGCATCCAAATTAAGAGTTTGATATGGAAAGATATTTCTAAGGTTTTTTGGACCAACAAGAATGACTTCAGTTTTATCTGGGTTTAATAGCAGGAAATTACAAGTCATCCAAGCTTTGATTTCCTTAAGACAGGCATCTAAGTTGGCTAACTGATTACAATCATCGGGCTTCATTGACAGGTATAATTGTGTGTCATCTGCGTAACAATGAAAATGTATACAGTGCTTTCTAATGATGTTACCTAACAGAAGCATATATAAACTAAAAAAAGTAGGGCCTAACACAGATTCCTGTGGAACTCCATGACTGAGCTTAGAGTTGGAAGAAAACTCATTATTGATATGAACAAACTGAAGTCTATCGGACAAATAAGATCTAAACCACTGCAGTGAAGTACCATTTAGTCCAACAAAGTGTTCTAATCTATCAAGTAGAATATCATGATCGATAGTATCAAAGGCTGCACTAAGATCTAAAAGGACAAGTACAGAAACGAGTCCATTATCAGAAGATAAGAAGGTCATTAGTGACCTTCACTAAGGCTGTTTCTGTACTATGATGAATTCTGAACCCAGAGTGAAATTCTTCAAATAAACCATTTCCCTGTAAGTGGTCAAATAATTGCATAGCAACAACTCTTTCTAAGATTTTTGAAATGAAAGGCAAATTAGAGATTGGTCGATAGTTAGCTAAAACTCCTGGATCGAGCATTGGCTTTTTAAGTAATGGTTTAATTACAGCAATTTTAAAAGCATGCAGTACGTGACCTAAGGTTAAAGAAGAATTGATTAGTTGAAGAATACGGCTAACAATAAATGGGAAGACTTTTTTAAATAAGCTGGTAGGAATAGGGTCTAAAAGACAAGTTGAAGGCTTGGATGAGGAGATTATTTTATCTAACTCTAAAACGTCAATTGGAGTAAACTTATCAAACAGAAAACAGTTGAAGGAGTTGTAGTAGTTGCTGTACTTAAGTTTACGGTGGGAATAATCTGATTGATTTTATCTCTAATAGATAAAATTTTATGATTGAAAAAGTTCAAAAAGTCTTGACTAGTAAGTTCTAAGGGGATGCGAGGATTGACCGAGTCCTGACTCTTTGTCAGCCTGGCTACAGTGTTGAAAAGAAACCTGGGATTATTCTTATTCTCTTCTATTAATGCAGAGTAGTAACTTGTTCTAGCTTTTCTAAGAGATTTTTTATAAATTAGGAGATGATTTCTCCACGCTAGATAGAATTCATCTAAATTAGTGGAACACCATTTTCTTTCTAATTGACGAGTCTTCTGTTTTAAGCTACGAGTTTCTGTGTTAAACCAAGGAATTAAAAATCTCTGATTAGACTTTTTCTTTTTAAAGGGGACACCAAGTCTAGAGTTTGATGAAGAGAGGCTGTAACACTATCTACCATGCTATCAATTACGGAAGGAGCAAGCTCTCCATCTATTATTTCCGTTGTGTTGACACATGGTATAGAGGAAATAATCTGCAAAAATTTGCAAACACCATCATCTGAAAGACATCTGCTGTAGTAATATTTTTCTTTAGGAGTCAAACAATCAGAAATAGTGAAATCAAAGGTTAACAGACAATGGTCTGACAGTACAGGATTATGAGGAGACACTACCAGATTTTCTATTTCTATACCATAAGTCAGAACAAGGTCCAATGTATGGTGGAGATAATGGGTAGAATTTTCTACTTTCTGGGAAAACCCCACTGAGTCTAATATTGAATTGAATGCCTTATTAAGACAGTCACTATCTACATCAACATGTATATTAAAATCCCCTACTATAACTATTCTATCTGATTCCAGCACTAAATCAGCTAAAAATTCGGTAAAATTGGATAAAAACTCTGAGTAGGCAGAGGGAGGACAGTAGACTATGGCAAAGAAGATAGGGTTTAAGCTAAGATTGCTAACATGCCTCATAGTGAGGACCAGGTCCTCAAAGGAATTGAAACAGGTTTTTGGCTTTACATTAACTAGTAATTTAGAATGGTAAATTGCCGCTGCTCCACCTCCACGATCAGAACTTCTAGGATTATGATAGTTTAGATAACCAGAGGGAGCTGATTCATTTAAACCAACATAATCATCTTGCCCTAACCAAGTCTCTGTCAGGGATATTAAATCAATCTGATGATCAATTAATAGATCATGAACTAGAAGAGACTTGGGCGTTCGAGACCAAATATTTAACAAACCTTTCAAGTGAAAAATGTAATTGGAGACAAACTTGGAAGATATGTAATCATTCAAGGTTCTTTGCTATTAGAAAATATAAATCTTGTGAACTTATATGGTCCCAATATAGATGATCAAAAGTTCTTTGCTAATTTATTTCTTATTTTATCATCACTTACAGGGCAACATATAATAGCAGGGGATTTTAATTGTACATTGAATCCAGGTATAGATAGATCAACAGGACTGGATTGTACGCACAATGGATGTAGGATGACTATTAATCATTTTATGAAAGAATTGAGATTGTTAGATATATGGAGAGAAATGAAACCACAAGTTAAAGCCTATTCTTGTTATTCCAGTACCTACAAGACATTCTCACGTATTGATTATTTTTTGATTTCCACAGAATTAAGATCCAAGATTCAAAACTGCTTTTATGATAACATCGTGATCTCTGATCATGCACCCTGTTGTCTAATATATGTAGATAAAAAATTGGCAAAGGAATCAGGTAGATGGCAATTTCAGCATAAATGGCTTCAGGATGAGGAATTTGTCAAGTATATAGAAAAACAGATAGACGAGTACTTTGACATCAATACTACACAAACATCAGCATGTGTAAAGTGGGAAGCTTTCAAAGCTTTTATTAGGGGACATATTATTAGTTATACAGGATCAAAATCTAAGAAGACTCGAGAGGAGAGAGCTAAATTGGAACATAAAATGAAAAGTCTTCAGGAAAAAGTGTATGCAGGAAGTGATCCAAGGTTGGAGAATGAATTACTGATTTTGAGAGCTGAATACGACAAAAAATCAGCGAATAGAGCTGCCTCGAGTCTTCTAAGATTGAAACAATCTTTTTATGAACAAGGTGAAAAATCAGGAAAATTATTGGCATGGCAGATTAAACAATTAGAAATTAAAACACCAATTACTAGTATTATAAGTAACGGACAGGTAGTTATAGATCCTTTAGAAATTAACAGAGCCTTTAGAGATTACTATGAAAAATTATATGATACTAAAAATGAATTTGATTTAACAAAACTAAATGGGTTTTTGAACGAACTATCTATACCGTGTATTCCAAATGAAAACAGGGAGATATTGGAGTCTAAAATTAGTCAAGAAGAAGTTGGGCTAGCCATTGATAATATGAAATCAGGAAAAAGTGCAGGACCAGATGGTCTTCCAGTTGACCTTTATAAGAAATTTAAGAATAAATTAATAAAACCTTTTTTGGAAATGGTTTTAGAAGCATTTCAAAATAATAATTTACCATCATACATAAATAATGCCTTAATTATACTGCTGCCAAAACCAGGTAAGCCCTCTAATAAATGTGAAAATATGAGACCAATAAGCCTATTAAACGCCGACCTTAAGATAATCTGTAAAATTTTAGCAAGACGAATACAAGAAATTTTACCAAATATTATTAATCGAGATCAGAATGGCTTTATAAAGGGAAGACAAGGCTTCCATAATGTAAGAAGACTATTTAATATTATTTATTTTAATAAAGAAGCACCGGATACAGCTCTCCTATCACTGGACGCCGAAAAGGCCTTTGATAGAGTTGAATGGCCCTTTCTTTTTGAAGTCATACAAAGGTTTGGACTTGGAAATAATTTCATAAAATGGGTTCAAATAATATACAATAATGCTACAGCAGAAATCCTAACAAATAACAATATTTCAAAACCAATGAAAATCAATAGAGGATGTCGACAAGGCTGTCCACTTTCACCTTTACTGTTTACTATGGCAATTGAACCTTTAGCGATAGCGATACGTTTACATTCACAAATATATGGAATTAAAGTTGGACCAACAGAACATAAAATCTCCCTGTACGCCGATGACATAATTTTGTTTATGTCGAATCTAAAAAAATCAATTCCAACCTTGTTGAATTTAATAAAGAATTTGGGGGAAATATCAGGATATAAAATAAATAAAACTAAATCTTCAATATTAATGCTAAATGAGACCCAGAGAAATTACCCAGCCCCTGAGGTAAATCAATTCAATGTTGTAAATCAGTTTAAATATTTAGGAATCCAAATTGTGCCTAAGCTAGAATCAGTCGCCAGTGTCAACTATGAAGCCTTAATGACAGATATCAATGAGTTAACTCAGAGATGGATGTCACTACCAATGTCGATGATCGGGAGAATCAATATACTTAAAAGTAATATTTTACCTAAAATACTTTATTTATTTCAATACATTCCCTTATCACCACCTTTAGATTTATTTTCAAGAATAAAAAAAAAGTTAGTGGAATTTATATGGAACAACAGGAGGGCTAGATTACGTCTGTCTTTATTATATTTGCCATTTGATCGTGGAGGTCTGAAATGTCCAAATTTTATGTTGTATTATTGGTCGGCACAACTGAGGTCTATGACATATTATTTTTCATCAAATGATCTCCCTCACTGGACTGAAATGGAATCATACAATTTACCTTTACCTCTTCCCATATTCATATACTCAGATTCGGCAAAAAAATTACAAAAACAAGTTAAAAATCCATTTGTAAAGCATATGATCAAAATATGGTGTGAAGCTAAAAACTATTTAAAAGAACCACAGTTACTGTCACAATTTAGTTCAATATGGGGTAATCAATATTTTAAACCAGGGAGAGCGGACGCTGTATTTAAAGTATGGAATTTAAAAGGGATACAAAAGATTCAGGATTTATATTTGCCATGTGCAGAAAACATAATGTCTTTTGAAGAGCTGAGGATCAAATTTAATCTCAATAGAACACATTTTTTTAAATATCTTCAACTTAGAAACTTTATTCGATCAAATCAAAATAAAGCTCTCACTCGACCTATTTATTCATCCTTGGAAAAAATGATGATGAAAGATAGTAAAAGAAAGGGTATTATTTCAGAGTTTTATAACTCATTGACACTATCTTCAAGTGAAAATTCACTGAAAAGATTAAACTACTGGAAAGAAGATCTGCAAACTAAAATTTCAGAGGAACAATGGGAATTGGCTTGTACAGAAGCTCAAACCAAATCAATAAATGTACGCCTTAAATTGATACATTTCAAATGGTTAATGCGGATGTATGTTACACCGGAGGAGTTAAATAAATATAACAAAAATATACCAGATACATGCACAAAATGCATGGAAAGTAAAGGAACTCTATTTCATTGTGTATGGGAATGTAGATTAATAAGAATGTTTTGGGAAGAGGTGAGGGTAACAATTGAAAAAATAATCTCAAAACAAATCATATTGAATCCTAAATTGTTTTTGTTGGGTCTGTACCCAGAAAAGCATAATTTTAATAAAAGTGAAAGAACATTCATAGACCTCAGTTTGCTTAATGCCAAAAAATGTATTGCACTATTATGGAAAAAGACTCATAGACCAGATGTGACTCAGTGGTTAAGACAGATGTTAACAAACCTTCCATTAGAAAGAATAACATATATACTGAAATCAAAGGAAATTGTGTTTGAGAATATATGGAGACCTTTTATTGATTATGTAAAAAATTTAAACATAACTTTTGAAGAAGAAGGTGAATGATGTGTGTGGACCTTGTAAATTCCAAACTGGTGAACATAATATGTATACTTATGTATTGGATTGTCTAGACTAAACAGAGGAGCATTGTTGAAGATTTGATTTTGTTGGTGGTTGTTGGTGTTTTTTAGTGCATTTTTTTTTTTGTAGTACTTTAGTGTTAGTGTTTGATTGTTTGTATCATGTTTGTTAAAAAAAAAAAAGGTTCAATAAAGATATTGTGGAAAAAAAAATATTTAACAAACCGCATTTAATGTTTAAATTATGAGGTGGAAGAAGAGAGGCCGAATCATTAAATTTAGAGACGTGATGTTTAATTTGAGATTTACCAACTTTTTGTTTAATCACTTTAGGATGTTTATACATTATATTTTTTTTTAAACTGTGGGGGGAGTAGACAAAGGTTGTGTGAGGGGGAAGACAGGGGCTAAATTGAGGGGTGGCGGATGAGGAGGAGCTGCAGAAAGGCGTGAATTTATCAAGTTATGTTGTATTTGTCTTGGGTTATGATATTTTGGGTAACGGCAGACAGACACAGTCTCAATGGGGCTATAAACTGAAAGATGATCTAAACAGTGAGGATTATTTTGACATAATTTCTGGACCCAGGGGACAGAAGACAGACTCGAGAAGGTACCATTATCCTTTTATTACCCAATGTGTTGAGTGTGAGTGCGTGTATGCTTTGTGGTGTGTGGAGTGCTGGTGTCTTGCTGGAGCTGAGCAGGTCTCCGTGCTGCCTGGCAACCCTAGGGAGACAAAGCAGAAGTGTTAGCGCTGCACTGGAGAAGAGAGGGCGTAATAAAGACTGCCGCTTACTTTACAGGTGGTGATGCTGCGCTTCTGTTTGCCTTGTGGGCGACTGCCAGAGGGAGAGGGTCCAGCTCTGTGTCAAGAAGTGGGGGAGAGACTCTGATGCCGGGGAGGAGCTGCACCGCCGCTGGGGAGAGAGGATCCGCCGCCTGGGGGGTCCACCTGTGCACAGGGGAAAGGAACTCGGCAAGGTGAGTGCTGAGAATGCTTATGTACTTCGACGTGTTGCGCTTGGTCAGACGAGAAGCCAAGTTGTGGCTGACGACGAGAGACATGCCTCTGTAGGTTTGACAGACGGCTCCGCGCTATGTCGCTGGCAGGCCTGGCTCTTAAAGCCCGCTGATGACTAGTGACAGGTGTGCACGCAGCTGAAACTGATGATGGCCCTGCGGGCGCCATGACAGTACTCCCCCCTCTAGAGGTGCCTCCTGGCACCTGTCCTATCTTACCTGGGTGCGTCCGGTGAAAGTCACGGATGAGCTGTTTATCAAGGATCAGAGATGGACGTGCCCAGGATCTATGCTCGGGGCCGAATCCCTCCCAGTCCACCAGGTACTGTAGGCCACGACCCCGCCGACGGACATCCAAGATGGTGGTGACTCCCTATGCCGGGTGGCCATTGATCATCCTCGGAGGGGGGGGGGGAGCCGCGGGGGGCGGGTAGAGGGGGGCGGTAATGACAGGCTTCACCTGAGAAACATGAAAGGTGGGACAGATGCAAAGGGAGGGGGGGAGAGCCAGGCGAACAGCCACAGGGTTGATTACACGAACGATAGGGAAAGGCCCAATGAAACGCTTGGACAGCTTGCGTTTCTCTGCCTTCAAATTAATATTGCGAGTTGAGAGCCATACCTGCTGACCCACTTTGTGCTCGGGGGCCGGTCTCTTGCAGCGATTGGCCATCCTGATGTTGCGTTCCGTGGTCTGGAGGAGAACTCTGCGGGTGGTGGTGGTCCAGAGCCGGCGGCAGCGCCTGACATGGGCGTGGACAGAAGGCACCGCTGCCTCCTTCTCCTCCTCCGGAAACAGTGGAGGATCGCACCCCAAAGATGCCCTGAAGGGGGACATCCCAATCGCTGAGGAAACCATGGAATTGTGGGTGTACTCAATCCACGGCAGGTGACTGCTCCATGAAGAGGGGCTGGAGGCAATGACGCAGCGCAAGGCGGCCTCCAGTTCCTGATTCGCTCGCTCACACTGCCCATTGCTCTGAGGGTGGTATCTGGATGACAGGCTCACCATTGATCCTAACGCCTGGCAGAACGGCCTCCAAACCTGCGACACAAACTGGGGGCCCCAATCCGAGACGGCGTCCGTGGGGATCCCATGGAGGTGAACGACATGCTGAACCAGCAGGTCCGCCGTCTCCCACGCCATCGGCAACCCCCAGAGGGGGACGAAGTGGGCCACCTTGGAGAAGCGATCAATGATGGTCAGGATCGTCGTGAATTGATTCGATGGTGGGAGGCCTGTCATGAAGTCCAGAGCAACGTCGTGCGACCAGGGGCGACTAGGAACCGGCAGGGGGTGCAGCAATCCAGCCGGAGGCAAGGAGGAAGACTTCCCAGTGGCGCACTGAGCACAGGCCCGGATGTAATTATTGACGTCCTTCCGCAGCCCCGGCCACCAAAACACCCTCTGGAGGAGCACAATTGTGCGGGACACCCCAGGGTGGCATGCCAACTTCGAGGCATAAGCCCATTGAATGACCTCACCCCAGACCGGCGTGGGAACGAACAACTGCCCCGGGGGGCCGCCTCCTGGATTGGGCTCAGCCTCCTGTGCCTTCACCACCTTCTCCCGGATGTCCCACAAGAGGGCACCCACAACGCAGGATGGGGGAAGGATAGTCTGATCCTGGTCCACGGATACCTCCGCCGAGAACTGCCTGGAGAGGGCGTCCAGTTTACCATTCTTGGACCCGGGGCGGTAGGTGATGGTGAAGTCAAACAGAGCGAAAAAGAGGGACCAGCAGGCCTGACGAGAATTCAACCGCTTGGCCGTCCTCAGATATTTCAAGTTCTTGTGGTCGGTCCAAACTACAAAAGGCTGGGCAGCACCATCCAGCCAGTGACGCCACTCTTCCAATGCGAGCTTCACTGCCAGCAGCTCCCTATCGCCGATGCTGTAATTCCTCTCCGCTGGCAGCAGGCGGTCCGAGAAGAAGGCGCAGGGACGGATCACCCCATCTACTGGAGAGCGCTGAGAGAGTACTGACCCCACCCCGGAGTCCGATGCGTCCACCTCAACCAGGCACTGGAGAGCTGGGTCCACCTGAGTCAGGACGCGGGACAACGAAAACTCCCTTTTGAGTGCGTCGAACGCAGCCGCGGCCTCCTCCTTCCAGTGGAAAGGGATCTTCGGGAACATGAGACAGGTCAGCGGGCGAGCCACCGTACTATACTTAGGCACGAAGCGGCGGTAAAAATTGGCAAACCCCAAAAACTGCTGCAGTTGCTTCCTGGACGGGGGGGGGGGCAATCCACCACTGCCTTAACTTTGGCTGGGTCGGGGAGAACCTGGTTATGCGAGATCACAAAGCCGAGGAAGGACATCTGCTGAACGTGAAACTCACACTTCTCAGGAGTTGCTGGAGGACCCGCTTCACGTGCACCTGGTGCTCCTCAAATGATCGGGAGAAGATGAGGATGTTGTCGAGATCGACAAAGACGAAAGCGCCCAGAAAGTCTCGGAGGACGCCATTAATCAAGCGCTGGAAGACGGCCGGAGAGTTGGTAAGTCCAAATGGCATCACCAGGTACTCAAAGTGGCCGCTTGGGGTCCGGAAGCCCGTCTTCCACTTATCTCCCTCCTTGATCCGCACAAGATGGTACGCGTTGCGGAGATCCAATTTAGTAAACCACGAGGCCCCCTGGAGAGAATCAAAGGCCGAGTCCATGAGAGGCAAGGTATACTTGTCCTTCACCGTAATGTCGTTTAGCCCCTTAAAGTCAATGCATGGTCGCAGGGAGCCATCCTTCTTTCCCACGAAGAAGAATCCCGCCCCCACCGCTGAAGAAGATGGGCGGATGATCCCAGAGCTGAGCGACTCCTTGATATTCGTGTCCATCGCCTCCCGCTCCGGAGCAGACAGGCTGTACAAACGGCTCAACGGAAGCGGGGCACCAGCCCGGAGATTAATAGCGCAGTCGTAAGGGCAGTGGGGGGGAAGGGACAGCGCCCGCGATTTACTGAAGACTGCCCCCAGGTTGTGATACTCCACTGGTACCTTGGACAGATCCGGGGGAGGAGACACAGGTGGGGCCACTGACACAGATGGAGCACATGCCGCGGACTACAGGCACGCGCTGAGGCAGAATGAACTCCATGAAGCGATGCTCCCTGTCTGCCAGTCGAATGAGGGATTGTGCAATCGCAGCCAAGGGTAACCCAGGATGACTGGGGAAGTGGAGGAGAGCAGTACCAGAAAGCGCAGATCCTCCCAGTGGTTCCCAGAAACAATCACCGACACCGGAGTAGTCTGCTGAGAGATGGTCGTTAATGGGACTTTAGATAGGGCAATTAGCTTGAGCGGTGGCTGAAGAGTTTGACATGGGAGCCCCAACCGGGTTGCCAGGTCTCCTGATATAAAACTCTGCTCAGCCCCCGAGTTAATCAGTGCGTGAGTGGAGTGTTCAGTATGTTTGTAAATGAGTCAGATGGGCACGAGGCAGCAGGTGAGGGGTTTTGACTGGGACGCGTCCGTGAGTCCCCCTACTGTGACCCACGGACCTCTTTTAACTGACTTGTACAATCAGCCAACTCATGTGAACCGCTACCACAATAATAGCACAGCCCTAGCTCCCTACGGCGCTGTCTCTCGGCAGGCGGAATCTTAGAGCGCCCAATTACCATATCCTCCTGCCCCGGAAGTTCCTCCGAGGAGGGCAGGGCCAACTGAGATGACTGCGAGGAACGAAAAAACTGCCCGCTCAAGCGGCTGGAAGCTCGCCGCTCAGCTGCTCGTTCCCTCAGCCTGTTATCTAAGCTAATGGTGAGTGATATTAGCTTGTTCAATCGTTCTGGCTTATCTTGCATAGCTAGCTCATCCCTTAGCCCAGGGCTTAGACTACGGATAAATATGCTACACAATGAAGCGTTCTCCCACCCGACCTCAGCGGCTACCACCCGGAAATCGACCACATAGTCCGCAGCGGACCTACCGCCCTGCCGAAGGCTTAACAACCGGGTAGTAAGCACGGTGTCCCGGTCGGTGTGGTCAAACACTTCAAGAAATTCAGCCAGAAACTGTTGGTAAGTTAAATTGGCGTAGCTGGGCTTAGCCATAATGGCATAGGCCCAGGCTAGCGCCCTACCTTCTAGCAGGTTAGCAATGTAGCTTACTGTGGTCCATAGGGAAATCCCCCAGCACCCGTTGGAAAACCGTCTCGCATTGCAAGATAAACCCCCGAGCCTCCCTGAGCTTCCCACTGAAGCGAGCAGGCATGGGCACCGGTGTGAGACGGGTCAAGGGAGTCTGGTTAACCTGGCTAGGTGGGGAGCTAGCGGGGCCCGGGGGGGCCCCGGAAACTGGTGGAAATGCCCGCTGTCCTTCCAGACGATCCAACCGGCTGTTAATTTGAGTTAATTGGGTCAGGATAACATTCTGTTGGTAAATCAATTGCTCAACTCGAGCGTCTAGGGTGTTTAAACGGCGTGCTAGCACGCTGTCCGCTGGGTTGCTCTGGCGGAGCCATACTGACATAATTTCTGGACCCAGGGGACAGAAGACAGACTCGAGAAGGTACAATTATCCTTTTATTACCCAATGTGTTGTGTGTGAGTGCGTGTATGCTTTGTGGTGTGTGGAGTGCTGGTGTCTTGCTGGAGCTGAGCAGGTCTCCGTGCTGCCTGGCAACCCTAGGGAGACAAAGCAGAAGTGTTAGCGCTGCACTGGAGAAGAGAAGGCGTAATAAAGACTGCCGCTTACTTTACAGGTGGCGATGCTGCGCTTCTGTTTGCCTTGTGGGCGACTGCCAGGGGGAGAGGGTCCAGCTCTGTGTCAAGGAGCGGGGGAGAGACTCTGATGCCGGGGAGGAGCTGCGCTGCCGCCGGGGAGAGAGGATCCGCCACCTGGGGGGTCCATCTGTGCACAGGGGAAAGGAACTCGACAAGGTGAGTGCTGAGAACGCTTACGTACTTCGACGTGTTGCGCTTGGTCAGACGAGAAGCCAAGTTGTGGCTGACGACGAGAGACGTGCCTCCGTAGGTTTGACAGACGGCTCCGCACTGAGTCGCTGGCAGGCCTGGCTCTTAAAGCCCGCTGATGACTGGCAACAGGTGTGCACGCAGCTGAAACTGATGATGGCCCTGCGGGCGCCATGACATATTTGGATTAATAGGCTTAATATAAGAAGCGGAAACAGAGATGGGCTGGTTGGCAGACCCAGGAACTTCAGGGGTGAGTTAACGCACCAAAATTCAGTCACTGTACTAAAAAACGCTGAATGAAATAGAACAGATTGTCCCTTAAAACACGTGCACTAAGTCTATTTGGATGGATGTCATCTGGCCTCATAAACAATGGGCGGTTCCAAAACAGTTTGAAATTGTCTACAAAACCAATGTTAAAAGTAGGACATGTAGAACACAACCAGGTATTAAGACTGAGAGTTCTGCTAAAATAAATGTAACCTCGTCTAAGAGGGGCCAGGGGCCCAGAAATAAATACACATCTGCCACAGTTCATAAGAGTGGAAAGAAGGCTCTTGAAGTCACTCTTTAAAATTTCCGATGCTTCATCTGGGATGTTGTTGCATCCAGCATGTACAATGACAGTTTTAGCATGGGGGTATTCATTTAACAGGTCAGGGATAAGAGCCTCGATGTCTGACACTTTAGCCCCAGGGGAAAAAAAAAATAGTGACACAGTACCTGCTTCTGACATTCCTCATAATCGAGTCACCAATTACCAACATCGTCTGGGGGAGCCTTGCCGGTGGTTTCTGAAATGGGGGATAATTTTGCCAATGTTGTTCTTGTGATGGCAGGGTGATGCACTCTCTTCTTTTTGGAGCTGGTGTATAGTTTGGCACACCTAAAATGATTTTAATCCGGGGCTTGCGGGTTTGGGCCGCTGCTGAAGGAGGAGGAGGAGGAGGGTGAGCCATGGGAGGATAATTGACTTCCAGGTGGGGAAAGTCTTCCAGGGAAAGGATGTCGAATCTGTTTTCCAATAGCAATGGGAGAGACGAAGCACGACCATGTCTAGTCAAACGCCGATGCTTGCTAGTTCGTTCAACCAAAGTCCAGGGTTTATTGCCGGGGTCCTGGACAGCTGAAGAGACCGGAGCAGGGATGGAAGTGGATGGCGATGTGCTGAATTCACCCAGGTAAGTAGCCGTCTCTGCTAGCTGAGAGTCGGTTGCCGGGGCCGATGTTTTCCCGAGAATTATGGTGTCTAGGTGGTCTTCAGCCTCCCAAATCTTATAGAGGTTGGAGAGTCTCACTTCCAACTCAGAAACCTTCTTAAGGAGGGACAAACAGCTGACACACGTCGGGGATGGAGTCATGACATTTGACAAGAAGTGGATAGCTAGCTAGCAAAAAACAGCTAAAAACAGCTAAAAAAAAAAAAAAAAAAAAAAAAAAAAAAAAAAAGCTAAAAACAGGTTAGCCTAGCCTGGTGAAAAGAGCCCTGCCTGGGGTCTGATTCACCTGCGTGCCAGTCGGGCTTTCTGCTAGGCCAACACTAAGCTAACACTAGGAAAAAAGCTAATATTAGTATAAAGTATAGATATAATATTAGTATAAATATTTCTCCGGTTTCCTCCCGCACACCAAAAACATGTAGGTTTAGGGCGCTCGCGCACGCAGCGACCAGTAGCCGGTGGCTTGTCACCAGACTGCAAACCAAGTCTACCTACGGGTACAAATAAGTAACAAAAAAAAAAAAAAAAAAAAAAAAAAAAAAAAAAAAAGAGATAAAGAATTAAAAACGAAGTTAATAAAAACAAACAAAAGCAAACAGGATAACGCTTTGACACGACGCAACGCGAATCATGCGGCTCCAAGTGTTATCCCAACTCGACTCCGCAAACTGAGGAGAGCACGATTCCCACCCCCCATCATGTGCTCATTCTACCGGGGCACTACTGAGAGCATCTTCACCAGCTGCATCATGATGTGGTATGGAAGCTGCACCACCACCTGCCAGAAGACACTACAGCGCACAGTGAAAGCTGTTAGCAAGATCATCGGTTACCCTCTGCCCCCCTCTCGGACATGTACCTCACCCACAGAGCCATCAACATTGCAGGCAACACCTCCCGCCCCTTACACTCCTTCTTCAGCCCCCTGCCCTCAGGGAAGAGGTACCAAAGCCTCTGGGCCCACTCCACAAGACTGCTAAACAGCTTTGTTCACCAGGCCATCAGGACCCTAAACTCTGTCCACTCCTCCCCCCCTTCCTCCTGGACCGTAACACACTCACCCATTGATCATGTGCAGTCCATTCTGTCACTGTCTGTCACTGTCTGCACCTACACCACTACATTTAACTCGCAGCTAGGAGTATTACTGCTTTACTTCTTCTGTATATAGGATTGCTGGGCTTATCATTTATCTTTATTTGCACTATGGGATGTCTGGGTTTTATCTTTGTCGCTATTTGCACTACAGGTAGCATTACTGTATATACTGTAGACTGCTGTTGTTTTTCCAGCCTTATTCCTTTTTTCATATTGCACACACCACTGAAGAGAGAGAGAAACGGTATTTCAATTCTCCTGTATGTCCTGTACGTATAGTAGTATTGACAAATAAAATCTTTGAATCTTGAATCTATCCCCCACCTCCATTTTCTTTGAAGATCCCAATACTTACTAACAGAGAGCAGTTTTCAGCTTTTCAATGTAATTACTGTGGCAGAACAAAATTATGATAAGCCCATCATCCATGAATATACAAGGTATACAACCCATAGCTGTAGGTCAGGATCCCCAGGTGATCCTGAGGTAGCAAGTTTGGTGACCCCAGAGAATTTCTGTCACAATCTTCCCGTGCGCTTTTACGCAGTGCACGGAGGAGTAGAAGGAAGATGGATTTACATCCAGGTTACACCACAAACACATTTATTAAACGGAAGACAAACAAAACAAACAGTTCAAAATAACATAACTGCTCAGGAAAACTTAGAAGTCCTCCAGGACGCTCTACAGTCTTGGGTGAGTAAAACTGGGGAAATGTTCCAAAGCGTGACAGCCTGACTGCAACGGGGGAACGCAAACAGTTGGTACTCACGGTACTGGAGCAGTCCGAGTAAGTCCAAGTTAGTCCGGCGAGCACAAACAACAAAAACGGATAATCACGCCTCCCAGTGTGAAAGCGGTACCAAAGCCTAGGCACAGCATCTAGACATGAGAGGCGGATAACATACACTGAGGGGAGCTGCGACAGTGTAGATCCAAACACATACATATGACAATTTAATAATCCAGCAATGGTAGATTGGCAACGAGCTGCATAAGTACTACCATGCTGGCAAGGGGAGATTGGGTACACCTGGATGAGGAGCGGGAAAGGAATCACCGGGAGTGGAACCAGCTGGCTGTCATGAGAGAGGGGGCGTGGTCGGACCGGCAAACTGTTAGACAACGCCCACATGAATGTAGGCCAAAGGAGGTTGCCTCACAGCTGCCGGCCAGAAACGGTGGCTACAGGTGCGGGAGAAATAAACCAGTGAACATAGAAACTACAAGAACTCAAAGGACAACACAATAAACAGATAAACCTGAGCCACAGAAAGTCAGAACCGAGCCCAAAAGACAACCCAGCTCAGTTCATGAAAACTTTACACGTTCTACAGTAAGAGAGCATAGGGAGTGCCAACCTTGACCTTGGATCTTTTGACCCCAAACCTATAGTCAGAGGTCATGGTCTCAGAGTGAGCCTGTGTACAAGGTTTGGTGACCCTAGCTTTCTTTGTTGTTGAAATATAGTTTATAAATTGATGTTGACCTTTGACCTTGTGATCCCAAAACCATAGTCACACTTCAGGGTCACAGGGTAAACCTGTGTACCAAGTTTAGTGACCTTAGCTTTACTGGTTGTACAGTAATAAGGCATAGGGAATGCTTACCTTGACCTTTGACCTTTTGAGCCCAAACCAATAGTCAGAGGTCAGAATCCTGAGGTGAACCTATGTACCAGGTTTGGTGGCCCTAGCTTTACTCATTTTATCGTAATAGCAAATGTAGCATTTACCATAGTGCAACTGCAATGTTAACTTTGACCTTTGACACCTTGACCCCAAACCCATAGTTAGGTCAGGATGTAAGTAGTCCAAGATGTGTATTAGATACAACTACTGTATTGATTTGAAAAGCCTACATCATTATGCCTTGGTGAAACGGAGGCATATAGTAATCGGTTAGTGCAGGGGTGTCCAATCAGGTGCCATGGAGGGCCAAGACCCTGCAGGTTTTCTCTTCTACCCAGTCTCTTCAGCAGGTGTTTTCACTGATCAGCAATCAGTGGGAAGAAATTCAGTGAAATCTGCTGTTGAAGACAGTGGTTGGAGGTAAAGCCTGCAGGGTTTTAGCCCTCCATGGCACATGATTGGACACCCCTGGGTTAGTGCATCTGTTTGTGACTGTGTGTATTCTGTGTGTATCTGTCCGTCTGTCTGTCTATCTGCCTTTCTGTTTTAGCTTGCCCGGTCAAAATTAAGTGGAACTAAAGGCTTGTATCATTGTATCACCATATTTTCTCAACTTTCAATTTGCCAGAATTTCAAAATAACACTTTGTTTTTGAAATAAATACAAATTTAACTCACCATTCCTGTCAATGCCGCAGCAAAAAAAGGTATTGTAATAGCTGTCTCGGTCCAGTAGAAGTTGGAGTGCAACTTTTTTGCAGCCGCCCATACTACCATGCCACCTTAGTGACATGGTATCATGACATGGTACCATGACACCTTGGTGCTTTCATTTCTTTCAGTAGTTATTGTGTTTAGAAGACTTAGGGAAAATCTGACATTTGACCTCAAGGTCATCCGATGAGAGTGAAACTGGAATATGTGCATCATCAGAGTACATCAAACCATGGTGCTAAGTTTCAAAACAATCAGAACAAAACTGCAGGAGTAGTTGATTTCACAAAAGTGGGACAGACGGACGGATGGATTGGCTGATGCATAGCATAATCCCCCTTCGGTCTTCACCCGAAAGGCTTTTCAATCCCTTTGGATCTCAACCGGCAGGGGATAAAAATGGATTTTTAATAGAAATGTTGGCCAACTGAAAGTATGTCCATGTACACGCTCAATACTTAGTCTGGGTTCCTTTTGTATGAATTACTCCATCAGTGAGGCATGGCACGGAGGCAATCAGCCTGTGGTACTACTGAGCTGTTATGGAAGCGCAGGTCGCTTTGATAGCAGCCATCAGCTTGTCTGCATTGTTGGGTCTGATGTCTCTCATCATCTTCACACTACACCTGCGGCTGTGGTGCAGGTGTAGTGTGGCCGACTACTGATCAGAAGGCGAGGGGTTTAATTCCCGCTCTCTCTGCAGTGTGCATGTCAAAGTGTCCTTGAGCAAGACACTGAACCCCCAGTTGCTCCTGGTGGGTCAAGCCAGCGAGTGGAGAGGCAGCAGCTGTGCTGTATTGGCAGTGGCCCCCAATGGACGTCTTGCTGGGTAAACAACAACAGACGGCTCTGGAGGCAGAAATGGGTCCTCCGTCGAGGAAAAATAGATTTAACCTCAACTGTTACCAGATAGGATGGCTAAAAATCTGAAGTATATATATCACTCTGTGTGTAATGAATCACTTTTTCACACAGGGCCATGTAGGTTTGGATTTTTTTTTCCCTTAGTAATAAGCACCTTCATTTAAAAACTGCATTTTGTGTTTACTTGTGTTATCTTCGTCTAATATCTAAATTTGTTTGCTGATCTGAAACAGTTAAGTGTGTCAAACATACAAAAAAATGAGAAATCAGGAAGGGGGCAAACACTTTTTCGCACCACTGTATACAATATATGAGTTTAACTTTTTAAATTGAATTACTGAAATAAATTAACTTTTCGATGATATTCTAATTTTTTTGAGATGCACCTGTACAGGCCATCAGGAACGTTGAATATGTGAAAGAAACAGCTCGACCGATGTGTGTGCAAAACCTGGAAACTTTTGTGATTTTGGGGTCCTGTTGGCAAATGGCAACACTAAATTTATATTGTGGAGAAAGGAGGCAGGTGAGGCAACGAGCTGGATGACACAGAAACTTTATTCCTTCTCCAACATAATTTACAGCAAACAAGAATCCCGGGTCTCTGTGCATTCCTCTTTTATATCTTTAATCCCATGCATCGAGACTTGGAACTTCCGACCATCATACATTATGTTTAGAACAAAGCCTGTGTGGCACATTAACATGACATAACGCCGGCGCCACACTCACACCTTTATTCTCCCAGTGGCTCTAGCATTTGCTCCTCTCCCCGGGGTGCACATAGTCCTTACTGTCCCATGTGATGCCACCCGGTGACACCTCCTCTTTCGGTCCATTGTTCCCTGGGTGGAGAAGTCCAACACGATGCCCCCACACAGCCCCTATCCACCCCCCCCCGAACACCCAGAAAGGACACTAACCAGGTTCCAACACCCTGAATAGTCAGTTGTACGGTGGGCGCAGCGAGGTCTGGTGCGCATCGTGCCTGACAAAATTAAATTGGCGTTCTGCAAGCTTTTTGGGACGAATGTGCAGGGAAAACAATGGTGGGCCGGGCCCGGTACGCTCACAGCCTCCGTACTATGTAAAAATTGCACGGGCGAATCAGCTTCGGGTGCGGGGTTTTCCGGTAAAAACTCTCTGGGGATCCACAGCAGCTGAGAAAAAATGAGTTCTGCCGGGGAGGCTGCCAAATCCTCCTTAGGTGTGGAGCGCAACACTTAAAGAACCCAGGACAGGTGGTGAACCCAATTTGTGTCTGTGAGCGAAGCTCTGAGCACTGCTTTAAGTGACCTATGAAAACGCTCGCATAACCCATTCGCCTGGGGGTTGTACGCGGTAGTGCGGTGAATTTTGACCCCCAGGCTCTGGGCCATAATGGACCAGAGTTCTGAAACGAACTGTGGACCCCTGTCGGATCCACTTCTGTGGACGTGGTAGAAGCCAGCAGGACCACTTCATGCCAGCGTGTGGTGCGGTCCACGATTGTTAAGAGGTGCGTAAAACGTTGCGACGGTGGTAAGGGTCCCAGCAAATCCATGTGAACGTGGTCAAACCTCCTGGCCGGGATTTGGAACGGCTCGAGGGGGGCTCTGGTGTGCTTGTGCACTTTGGCCCGCTGGCACGTGACACAATCTGCAGCCCACTCTCTCACGTCTTTGCGCAAGCGCGGTCAGATGAATTTCACCCCCACTAGCTTCACCGAAGTGCACACTTCCGGATGCGAAAGGGAGTGGACCGACTCCAAAATGCGACGGCGCCAACAGCTCGGAACCACCCAGCGTGGGCGGCCAGTGGAGACATCGCAGAGCAAGGGAGGGCACCCTTCTTGCACCACCCTGTTCTCCAGCCGTAACCCGGTTGGCGCAGACTGGAGTACGCAAATGTCCGCGTCCCCGGCCTGTTCCGCGGCCATGGCAGGGAAATCTATTCCCATGTAGACCAGGGTGCTTAACACGTGCGACAGGCAATCGGCCACGACGTTGATTTTACCGGCAACATCTTGAATGTTGGTAATAAACTCCAAAATTGCAGCCAAATGTCGTTACTGCCAGGCTGACCATGGTTCCGAGGTCTTGGACATCGTGTGTGTCAGCAGGCTTATGGTCCACGAACGCGATGAACTTGCACCCCTCCTGCCAGAACTGGAAATGGCACATCGCCAGGTGGAGAGCCAGCAATTCTCTATCAAATGTGCTGTACTTGTGTTCGTTGTTGCGCAAAGTCCAGCTAAAAAATGCGAGCAGCTGCCACAAACCTGAGACGCACTGCTCCACCACTGCCCCTATGGCAACATCAGAGGCATCCATCGTGAGTGCTATCCATGCAGACGGATCCGGGTGGGCTAACAACGCGGCATCCGCAAGCGCTGTTTTGGCGTTAGTAAAAGCCTGGATTCGCTCGGGAGTCCAGTTGATGGCTTCCACTGGCTTCTTTTTTTAAGATAAGATAAGATAAGATAAGCCTTTATTAGTCCCACAACGGGGAAATTCCAGGATTGCAACAGCACAGGGATAGCAACACTCAGAGCAACAATCAGAAGGCAAGAAAAAAAACAAGCAAGCAAGAGCAGCTAATATACATATGTACATATTACTATAAAATATATATATATACACACACACACACAGACACACAGTGCAGAGCATTGTAGCTGGATGGAATAAATATATGAATATATGAACACACAGTGCAGAGCATTGTAGCTAGATGGAATAAATATGTAAATATATAAACACCCACAGTATGGAGCATTGCAGCTAGGTGGAATAAATATGCAAGTATATAAACACACACAGTGCGGAGCAATGTAGCTAGATGGAATAATATGTAGATATATAAAAACACAGTGCGGAGCATTGTAGCTAGATGGAATAAATATATAGATATATAAATATAAACACACCCAGTGCTGAGCATTGTAGCTAGATGGAATAAATATGTAAATATATAAACACACACAGTGCAGAGCATTGTTGCTAGGTGGGATGAAACAGCATAACCGTCTATTTAGTTATCCTACATGGTATGATTATGTGCCCATACATATTCTCACCCTCCATAGCGACCGGTATGTTCCTAGTTGTATGCCGGAGGGGACCATTGTGTAAGTCTATTGCATCTTTTGCATTCAAAAAAAAACTATTAGTTTGTTACGTCTTTTTGTTATCTCTGCGAGCAGCCCTGCTTAGGTTGTACAGTCTGACAGCCGTTGGTAGGAAGGACCTACGAAACCTCTCGGTTGTGCACCTGGGATGATGTAGTCTGCTGCTAAATGAGCTCCTCAGTGCATCCAGTATGTCCTGCATAGGGTGGAACTCGGACTCCAGCAGAGATGACAGTTTAGCCACCGTCCTTCTCTCTCCTATCTCCTCCATCGGATCAAGGCGCTGCCCCAGGACAGAGCTAGCTTTCTTAATCAGTTTGTTCAGTCTCTTCCTATCGGCTGCAGTAATGCCACTGCCCCAGCAGACCACTCCAAAAGTGATGGCTGATGCCACCACCGTGTCATAGAATGACTTCAGCAGCGCCCCTTGTACACCAAAAGACCTGAGTCTCCTCAGCAGGAACAGCCTGCGCTGTCCCTTCTTGTAGAGTGCGTCAGTATTGTGTGACCAGTCTAGTTTATTGTTCAGATGAATACCCAGGTACTTATAGGATGTCACCATCTCGATGTCTGTTCCCTGTATATTTACTGGTGCTGTGAGGGGCTGCCCATGCCTGCGGCAGTCCACCACCAGCTCCTTAGTTTTCCTCGCGTTGATCTGGAGGCAGTTCCGATGGCACCAGTCCACAAAGTCCTGGAAAAGCCCTCTGTACTCAGCTTCATCTCCGTTGGAGATGAGACCAACGATCGCAGAGTCATCAGAGAACTTCTGTAGATGGCAATGTGTTGTGTTGTGTGAGAAGTCCGCAGTATAAAGAGTGAACAGGAAGGGAGCCAGCACCGTTCCCTGGGGGGCCCCCGTGCTACTGATGATCGTGTCGGAAACACAGTCCCGGGTTCTCACAAACTGAGGCCGGTTCGTGAGGTAGTCCAGGATCCATGATGACAGGTGTTGGTCCACCCCTGCGCGCAGCAGCTTGTCCTTCAGGATCATCGGTTGGATGGTGTTGAAAGCACTGGAGAAGTCAAAGAACATGATCCTCACCATATTCCCGGGCTTCTCCAGGTGGGACAGAGAACGGTGAAGGAGGAAGATCACCGCATCCTCCACCCCAATGCCATGCTGGTAGGCGAACTGGAGTGGATCCATCGCTGGTTCCACCAGGGGGCGGAGATGAGCAAGGAGCAGTCTCTCCAGGGTCTTCATCAAGTGGGACGTCAAGGCCACCGGTCTGTAGCTGTTCAGGTCTTTGGGGTGGGAAGTTTTTGGTACAGGTACCACACAAGATGTTTTCCACAGCTGTGGTACCCTCCCCAGTTTCAGGCTCATGTTGAAGATATACATCACAATCCCACACAGCTGGTCTGCACAGGACTTGAGGAGCTTTGCGCTGATGCCGTCCGGTCCCGACGCCTTCCTCGCCTTGATCTTCCTCAGCTCCGTCCTCACCTGGGTTTTGGTCAGGGTCAGGATGGGGGGCTGCGTGTTGGGAGTGGGGGGGGTGTCGGTGGAGTGGGGAGTGGGCAGCAGGACTTGATTTCTTAGAGGCAGCAGTGGTTGTTGTGCAGACAGGGGGGAGGGCGGTTGGTCAAATCTATTGAAAAACAGATTCAGGTTGTTCGCCCACTCCCTGCCCCCCGTGGCCTGGGGGGAGGTATTCTGGAGCCCCGAGATGGTTTTGAGGTTTCTCCAGACCCCGCTGATGTCGCTCTGTTGCAGCTTGTCCTCCATCTTCTTCCTGAAGCTGTCCTTGCCTTCTCTGATCTTTCTCCTCAGCTCCCTCTGTACGGACTTCAGCATCTCCCTGTTCCCCGACCTGAAGATCCTCTTCTTCTCTCTCAGAAGTGTTTTTATCTCAGGGTTGATCCAGGGTTTGTTGTTTGAGTGACGCCGTATGGTCTTGGTGGGAACGGATTTGTCCACACAGAAGCTGAGGTAGCCCGTGAAGGTGTGAATGAGGCCATCGATGTCCTCACCATGTGGATCGCAGAGCTGCTTCCAGGCAGTGGCTTCAAAACAGTCCTTTAGAGTGTCCATTGTCTCCTCAGACCATAACTCCACAGTGTGCATGGCCGGAGGTTGTCTGTGCACTAGGGGTTTGTACACCGGTCGGAGATGAACCAAGTTGTGATCCGATCTCCCAAGTGGGGGGAGTTGTGATGAGGTGTACGCCTCCTTAGTGTTTGCGTAGAACAAATCCAGTGTTTTATTGTCTCTAGTGTGGCATGTGACATACTGGGTGAAAGTGGGCAGAATGGGAGACAGTGAAACGTGGTTGAAATCGCCTGAGATGAGGAGAAGAGCATCTGGGTGTTCTGTCTGCAGCCTGCTGGTTACTGAATGGATGACGTCACGCGCTGTCCCAGCGTTCGCCGTCGGATTTGCATAAACAACAATGCAGATAAGCAGATTTAAGCGTGGCATACAACGGCTGCATCAGCTGGGCTGCTCGGGGAAGGAAATTGTTGTAAAAATTAACCATTCCCAAAAACTCCTGTAGTGCCCTCACGGTCTGCGGACGCGAAAAATCTGACACCAAGTGCACCTTGTCCGGTAACGGGATCGCACCCTCCGACAAAATGTGGTGGCTCAAAAAGTCAATCACTGGGACACCGAACTGGCACTTCGCCAGGTTAACTATCAACCCGTGCGCTTCCAACCTCATGCATCGAGTCCTGGAACTTCCAACCATCATACATTATGTTTAGAACAAAGCCTGTGTGGCACATTAACATGACATAATGCCGGCACTGCACTCACACCTTTATTCTCCCAGCGGCTCCGGCATTTACTCCTCTCCCTGGGGGGCGCATAGTCCTTACTGTCCCATCTGATACCCCCCAGTGACACTTCCTCTTTCAGTCCATTGTTCCCTGGGTGGAGAAGTCTAACACCATGCCCTCACAATATGACATTGTTGTATTTGTCTGACTAAAACCAGACTTTCATTTATTAAATTGTACTACATCAAATTTCTTATACCCCTTTTACACTGCATGGAGATGGTTGAGAGACTGGGCCAATCACTGATGGATCAAAAATTGGCCAGGTCTCTCAACGATCTCTCAATGATCTCCACCCCTGTATAAAGGGGGTATTACAATCAGACTAAGTAAGTCAGTAAGTAAGTAAAGTTTATTTATAAACTGCATTTCACAGGCATATAGTCACAAAATGTCATACAATAAAATAGAATAAAAAAAAGAAAAAACTTAAGATACACCATTAAAGAGAAAAGAAAAAACAGAACAAATTAAAACACATGATTAAAAGATTTAAACAAATATCAGACATACCATTAAAAAGCAGTTGAATTGAAATTCAACAGAAAGCCTTGTTAAACAAATAAGTTTTCAGCTGCTTTTTAAAAGAGTCCACAGAGCTAGCTAAACATAGCTGGAGTGGGAGATTATTTCAAAGCCTCGGAGCTACAGATTGAAAGGCTCTGTCCCCCCTGGTCTTAAGCCTCATGCAAGGAACAACTAACAAGTCCTGGGCTTCAGATCTAAGAATGCGAACAGGAGTATGTTTGAGAAGAAGATCAGATAAATAAGATGGGGCTTGTCCATGTAGTGCTCTATATGTAAGTGTAAGAACTTTAAAATGAATCCTAAACTCCACTGGTAGCCAATGTAGCGTATATAATATAGGAATAATATGATCTCATTTTCTAGAATGTGTAAGTAGTCTGGCTGCAGCATTATGTATATACTGGAGATGAGAAAGAGAAGATTTGTCTAAACCAGTAAACAAAGCATTGCAATAATCTACTCGTGAAGACTAGATTGTTGCAATTAGTGAAGTAGTTTAAGTGAATCAGTGTTACTGAAGACCAACACACCAAAATCATGCAGTTGGGAGTTGATTTACTCCAACATCAGATCTAAACTGGCCTTGCTGCTCTGTAGTGTGGGCTATGAAACTGAAGAGCAAAACAAAGACACAAAGATGGCAAGTTCCAGAGGATCCACGCATTTTTAGACAAAATGCATGAACAAAAAACCCATGGCAAATGCAGAGTGGTAGTTGTCCATGTTTTCACCACTTAACATGCTACCATTTGGCCGTTAGCTAACTTTTGATACCTTTTGTAGACTATTTGATTTGATACATAGCAGACTGACTAGAAAATTGCCCAATATTGACAAAATGAATGGGTCTGTATAATCTCATATCATGGTGGAGTCAGATATACTTCGGTCAGTAGATCAATTCTCCTCCTATGACAGGGCCAGCAATCAAATTCCATCCATCCATCCATCTTCTACCGGTTTTCCGGAGGTCCGGGTCGCAGAGGCAGCAGTTCAAGCAGAGAAGCCCAGACTTCCCTCTTCCCCAACCACCTGCTCCAGCTCTTCAGAGAGGATACCAAGGTGTTTCCAGACCAGCTGGGAGACATAGTTTCTCCACCGAGTCCTGGGTCTGCTCCGGGGTCTCCTCCCAGTGGGACGTGTCCGAAACACCTCAAGTGGGAGGTGTCCAGGAGGCATCCTAATCAGATGCCCGTACCACCTCAACTGGCTCCTTTCAATGTGGAGGAGCAGCGGTTCTACTCTGAGCCTCTCCCAGATGACTGAGCTCTTCACCCTATCTCTGAGGGTGCTATGTGGATTAGGTGGCGGTCAAAGGCGGAGACCTTGGTGGACTGATCCCGGGCTTTCTAAACTGGCAATCAAATTAAACTTCCTTATTGATCTCAACATAAATCACCTTAACTATGTGTAGAAACATGCTAATATATATCGGATGGCAATATAAAAACGTCTATCATTTCATAGAATACTCTATCATTTATATCGTAATTTAAAATGCACATACTCCCGTTTCTTGAGCAAAGCTCCTCACGCACTGCTTGTCAGCGCAGGGGAACAGGTGTGTGGTGGGTGGTTAGGCTTCAGTCCGGTGGGTTGCTAGCTTCAAACTACCGGTTTGGTCAAATAGCTGCTGCTCCTGTATGCCAGGGATGTGGGACTGTTTTCCATCGTGCTGCGTCAGAGAGGATAGTCCGCAAACCTCGTTTTAATAGGAGGTAAGTAATGTTAATACTATGTTTAACTATAAAACGGCAAATGCTAAATGAAAATGGTGAGTTGTTCTAATTAGAAAATTATTGTGTATCAGACCATCGTTTCTTTGGTTTAAATTACTGCTGAGTTTCTTAGTTTTGTCTGAAAAAAATATTAAAAGTGCAAAAGTGCATGATGGTGGCACATACAAGCAAAATAAATAATAAATTTATTAAAACGGGTCAGAGGAGCAAGTTGGCTCTTAATGTAATTTATTTGATTTCTAAAATTTTTAATTAATCAAGCAGCAATAATGAATAAAGTTAAAGTCATCACATGTATTTTATTACATTACCTTTTGTTTCTTTGATTTTCAGATCAAGACCAATCTGGAATATTTTTACTAAGAAGCAAACAGGCTGGACTTCCGGTTATGGCTGCCACGTAGGACGGACGTGTCTCGCTCTGCTCTGCTCCTGGAGAAAAAAAATCGGCAAATAACTCTCTCATTTGGGACAGAACGTATCTCAGCATTTGGGCGAGGATATGTCGGCGAAGCCTAAGGCTGGAAAACCAGGAAAAGGAAAAAGCGAGCCGCCGAAACAGTCCAAATTAACGGACTTTCAGGTCTGTGACGCAGCAAACAAAACTCCATATATGGCGGAGGAGGCTGGCAACGGTGCGATATCTGCGCGGGGAGGCGCAGATGCGCTGATGGCTGCCATGAGTTCAATGAGAGCGGACTTTTCCTCTAGATTTGATGGGATTATGACAGCGTTGGAAGGAATAAGAAAGGAATTGGGTGACTGTGTAGAACGAACGGCGCAGATGGAGCTCCGTCTCGCTAGTGCTGAAGATGACGTCACCCGTCTTCAATTAAAGGTGCGCACTTTGGAAAAAAAAAATAAATCTCTGGAAGATAATATTTTGGATTTGGAATCTCGGTCGAGACAGAATAATTTGAGGCTGGTGGGTCTTCCAGAGGAATCAGAAGGTCGGGACGTATGTTCCTTTCTGGAAAAGTGGATTCCGGAGGTGCTGGGCAGCGAGGAGTTGCAATCAGCAGTGGTTCTGGAAAAAGCACATCGTATTGGCCCACGGAGAGATAAGGGACCGCCGAGGACCTTAATTATGAAGTTTCTTAGCAACAGAGACAGGATGAAGATCTTCAACGCTGCACGTGCTAAAGGAGAGATTAAACACCAGGACCAGCAGGTGCGGTTCTACCCAGATTTGGCCACAGGAATCCAGCAATTGAGGAAGCAGTTTGATCCCGTACGTAAGGAGCTGCGCAACCTTGGGATTCGTCATGGTGTAATCTATCCTGCGAGACTGCTGACCACGTATGAGGGCAGAACCCACATCTTCAAGACCCCAGAGGAGGCGCAGGAGTTCATCAAGAAGATCAAAGAAGAAGAAGAGACTGGTGGGAGCTAAGCATGAACAAAATATAAGGTAGAATAATTAAGCATTTGCACAGGCATCTGACTGACTTGAAGTAAATAGTAAGTTTACAAAATATAGATTGTATTATATATTAAAAAAACAAAACAAAAACAAAACAAACAAAAAAAAAACTATGATGTACAAAGTTGTTAAAAATTTTGGAGTTAAGTTGGAAAACTACAGAGGAGAGTTAATGTTACGTCATTAAAAGCAGTAGAGTTAGGGTGATTGGGAGGATGAAGAAGGAGTGGCTCAGGCTGTTCCCCGTGGGTGTGGAACGGTCGATGGCTATATCGGGAGACAGAATTTTTCTTTTGATTTTGGGGGGTTTGCCACAAGTGTGGGAAGGGGAAATTTGTTTGTGTGTAGTTTGTAGGATGAATGTTCAACCACTCATGTTTTTGCTTCTCTGTATGAGCATGTTTACACTGCAAGGTAATCCCAAACTCTCTATTGATCATGGACCAAAGTGTAAATCTTAATTTAACTTCATGGAATTGCAGAGGTCTACAAAATTTTAAAAAACTTAAACAAGTTATGAATAAAATAAAGGACATGGGTTCAAGAATTGTGTTTTTACAAGAAACTCATCTGATAGAGGAGGATGTTAAAAGAATTAGGAGTAGATGGCAGGGAAGTGTATTCACCTCTTCATTTTCATCCCGAGCCAGGGGAGTTATGACTCTCATACATAAATCAGTTCCTTTTCAAGTGAAAAATGTAATTGGAGACAAATTTGGAAGATATGTAATCATTCAAGGTTCTTTGCTATTAGAAAATATAAATCTTGTGAACTTATATGGTCCCAATATAGATGATCAGAAGTTCTTTGCTAATTTATTTCTCATCTTATCATCACTTACAGGGCAACATATAATAGCAGGGGATTTTAATTGTACATTGAATCCAGGTGTGGATAGATCAACAGGACTGGATTGTACGCACATTGGATGTAGGATGACTATTAATCATTTTATGAAAGAATTGAGATTGTTAGATATATGGAGAGAAATGAAACCACAAGTTAAAGCCTATTCTTGTTATTCCAGTACCTACAAGACATTCTCACGTATTGATTATTTTTTGATTTCCACAGAATTAAGGTCCAAGATTCAAAACTGCTTTTATGATAACATCGTGATCTCTGATCATGCACCCTGTTGTCTAATATATGTAGATAAAAAATTGACAAAGGAATCAGGCAGATGGCAATTTCAGCATAAATGGCTTCAGGATGAGGAATTTGTCAAGTATATAGAAAAACAGATAGACGAGTTCTTTGACATCAATACTACACAAACATCAGCATGTGTAAAGTGGGAGGCTTTCAAAGCTTTTATTAGGGGACATATTATTAGTTATACAGGATCAAAATCTAAGAAGACTCGAGAGGAGAGAGCTAAATTGGAACATAAAATAAAAAGTCTTCAGGAAAAAGTGTATGCAGGAAGAGATCCAAGGTTGGAGAATGAATTACTGATTTTGAGAGCTGAATATGACAAAAAATCAGCGAATAGAGCTGCCTCGAGTCTTCTAAGATTGAAACAATCTTTTTATGAACAAGGTGAAAAATCAGGAAAATTATTAGCATGGCAGATTAAACAATTGGAAATTAAAACACCAATAACCAGTATTATAAGTAAAGGACAGGTAGTTATAGATCCTTTAGAAATTAATAGAGCCTTTAGAGATTACTATGAAAAATTATATGATACCAAAAATGAACCTGATTTAACAAAACTAAATGGGTTTTTGAACAAACTATCTATACCGTGTATTCCAAATGAAAACAGGGAGATATTGGAGTCTAAAATTAGTCAAGAAGAAGTTGGGCTAGCCATTGATAATATGAAATCAGGAAAAAGTGCAGGACCAGATGGTCTTCCAGTTGACCTTTATAAAAAATTTAAGAATAAATTAATAAAACCTTTTTTGGAAATGGTTTTAGAAGCATTTCAAAATAATAATTTACCATCATACATAAATAATGCCTTAATTATACTGCTGCCAAAACCAGGTAAGCCCTCTAATAAATGTGAAAATATGAGACCAATAAGCCTATTAAACGCCGACCTTAAGATAATCTGTAAAATTTTAGCAAGACGAATACAAGAAATTTTACCAAATATTATTAATCGAGATCAGAATGGCTTTATAAAGGGTAGACAAGGCTTCCATAATGTAAGAAGACTATTTAATATTATTTATTTTAATAAAGAAGCACCGGATACAGCTCTCCTATCATTGGACGCCGAAAAGGCCTTTGATAGAGTTGAATGGCCCTTCCTTTTTGAAGTCCTACAAAGGTTTGGACTTGGAAATAATTTCATAAAATGGGTTCAAATAATATACAATAATGCTACAGCAGAAATCCTAACAAATAACAATATTTCAAAACCAATAAAAATCAATAGAGGATGTCGACAAGGCTGTCCACTTTCACCTTTACTGTTTACTATGGCAATTGAACCTTTAGCGATAGCGATACGTTTACATTCACAAATATATGGAATTAAAGTTGGACCAACAGAACATAAAATCTCCCTGTACGCCGATGATATAATTTTGTTTATGTCGAATCTAAAAAAATCAATTCCAACCTTGTTGAATTTAATAAAGAATTTTGGGGAAATATCAGGATATAAAATAAATAAAACTAAATCTTCAATATTAATGCTAAATGAGACCCAGAGAAATTACCCAGCCCCTGAGGTAAATCAATTCAATGTTGTAAATCAGTTTAAATATTTAGGAATCCAAATTATGCCTAAGCTAGAATCAGTCGCCAGCGTCAACTATGAAGCCTTAATGTCAGATATCAATGAGTTAACTCAGAGATGGATGTCACTACCAATGTCGATGATCGGGAGAATCAATATACTTAAAAGTAATATTTTACCTAAAATACTTTATTTATTTCAATACATTCCCTTATCACCACCTTTAGATCTATTCTCAAGAATAAAAAAAAAGTTAGTGGAATTTATATGGAACAACAGGAGGGCTAGATTACGTTTGTCTTTATTATATTTACCATTTGATCGTGGAGGTCTGAAATGTCCAAATTTTATGTTGTATTATTGGTCGGCACAACTGAGGTCTATGACATATTATTTTTCATCAAATGATCTCCCTCACTGGACTGAAATGGAATCATACAATTTACCTTTACCTCTTCCCATATTCATATACTCAGATTCGGCAAAAAAATTACAAAAACAAGTTAAAAATCCATTTGTAAAGCATATGATCAAAATATGGTGTGAAGCTAAAAACTATTTAAAAGAACCACAGTTATTGTCACAATTTAGTCCAATATGGGGTAATCAATATTTTAAACCAGGGAGAGCGGACGCTGTATTTAAAGTATGGAATTTAAAAGGGATACAAAAGATTCAGGATTTATATTTGCCATGTGCAGACAACATAATGTCTTTTGAAGAGCTGAGGATCAAATTTAATCTCAATAGAACACATTTTTTTAAATATCTTCAACTTAGAAACTTTATTCGATCAAATCAAAATAAAGCTCTCACTCGACCTATTTATTCATCCTTGGAAAAAATGATGATGAAAGATAGTAAAAGAAAGGGTATTATTTCAGAGTTTTATAACTCATTGACACTATCTTCAAGTGAAAATTCACTGAAAAGATTAAACTACTGGAAAGAAGATCTGCAAATTGAAATTTCAGAGGAACAATGGGAATTGGCTTGTACAGAAGCTCAAACCAAATCAATAAATGCACGCCTTAAATTGATACATTTCAAATGGTTAATGCGGATGTATGTTACACCGGAGGAGTTAAATAGATACAACAAAAATATACCAGATACATGCACAAAATGCATGGAAAGTAAAGGAACCCTATTTCATTGTTTATGGGAATGTAGATTAATAAGAATGTTTTGGGAAGAGGTGAGGGTAACAATTGAAAAAATAATCTCAAAACAAATCATATTGAATCCTAAACTGTTTTTGTTGGGTCTGTACCCAGAAAAGCATAATTTTAATAAAAGTGAAAGAACATTCATAGACCTCAGTTTGCTTAATGCCAAAAAATGTATTGCACTATTATGGAAAAAGACTCATAGACCAGATGTGACTCAGTGGTTAAGACAGATGTTAACAAACCTTCCATTAGAAAGAATAACATATATACTGAAATCAAAGGAAATTGTGTTTGAGAATATATGGAGACCTTTTATTGATTATGTAAAAAATTTAAACATAACTCTTGAAGAAGAAGGTGAATGATGTGTGTGGACCTTGTAAATTCCAAACTGGTGAACATAATATGTATACTTATGTATTGGATTGTCTAGACTAAACAGAGGAGCATTGTTGAAGACTTGATTTTGTTGGTGGTTGTTGGTGTTTTTAGTGCATTTTTTTTTTGTAGTACTTTAGTGTTAGTGTTTGATTGTTTGTATCATGTTTGTTAAAAAAAAAAGGTTCAATAAAGATATTGTGGAAAAAAAAAAGAGTAGGGCCAAGCACAGATCCCTGTGGAACTCCATGACTAAGCTTTGAGCTGAGAGAAAACTCATCATTTACATGAACAAACTGGAACCTATCAGATAAATAAGATCTAAACCACTGCAACGAAGTTCCATTAAGTCCAACATAGTGTTCTAATCTATCAAGTAGAATATTATGATCAATAGTATCAAAAGCTGCACTAAGATCTAAAAGGACAAGTACAGAAACTAGTCCATTATCAGATGCAATGAGGAGGTCGTTAGTGACCTTCGCTAAGGCTGTTTCAGTGCTATGATGGATTCTAAACCCAGATTGAAACTCCTCAAATAAACCATTTCCCTGCAGGTGGTCAAATAATTGCGTAGCAACAATTCTTTCTAAGATTTTTGAAATGAAAGGGAGATTAGAGATTGGTCTATAGTTAGCTAAAGCTCCTGGATCTAGCGTTGGCTTTTTGAGTAAGGGTTTAATTACAGCCGTTTTAAAAGCCTGCGGTACATGGCCTAAAGTTAATGAAGAATTGATTATATGAAGAATAAAGCTACCAATAAGTGGGAAGACTTCTTTAAATAACCTGGTAGGAATAGGGTCTAAAAGACAAGTTGAAGGTTTGGATGAGGAAACTATTTTGTCTAACTCACAAAGGTCGATTGGAGTAAACTCATCAAGACAGACATCAATAGAAGGAGTTGTAGTAGTTACAGTATTTAAGTTAACTGTGGGAAGAATCTGATTGATTTTATCTCTGATGGATGAAATTTTATTATTGAAAAAGTTCATAAAGTCCTGACTAGTAAGCTCTAAGGGGATGCTAGGATTGACAAAGTCCTGACTCTTTGTCAACCTGGCTACAGTACTGAAAAGAAACCTGGGATTATTCTTGTTCTCTTCTATTAATGCAGAGTAATAACTCGTTCTAGCTTTTCTAAGAGATTTTTTATAAATTAAAAGATGATTTCTCCAAGCTAAATAGATTTCATCTAAATTAGTAGAGCGCCATTTTCTTTCTAATTGACGAGTCTTCTGTTTTAAGCTACGAGTTTCTGTGTTGAACCAAGGAGTTAAAAATCTCTGATTAGACTTTTTCTTTTTTAAGGGGGCCACCAAGTCTAGAGCCTGATGCAGAGAAGCTGAAACACTATCCACCATGTTATCAATTACAGAAGGAGCAAGCTGTCTATAGCTTATTTCCGTTGTGTTGACACATGGCATAGAGGAAACAATCTGCATAAATTTGGAAACAGCATCATCTGAGAGGCATCTATTGTGATAATATTTTTCTTTAGGAGCCAAATAGTCAGAAATAGTAAAATCAAAGGTTAACAGACAATGGTCTGACAGTACAGGGTTATGAGGAGACACTACAAGATTTTCTATTTCTATGCCATATGTCAGAACAAGGTCCAATGTATGGTGGAGGTAATGAGTAGAATTTCCTACTTTCTGAGAAAACCCAATCGAGTCTAATATTGAATTAAAAGCCACATTAAGGCAGTCACTATCTACATCCACATGTATATTAAAGTCCCCTACTATAATTATTCTATCAGATTTCAGCACTAAATCAGCTAAGAAATCAGGAAATTCGGATAAAAATTCTGAATAGGTTGATGGGGGACGATAAACTATGGCAAATAAAATTGGGTTTAACCTGGAATTGCTAAAGTGCCCAACACTGAAGACCAGGCCCTCAAAGGAATTATAACATGTTTTTTGCTTTACATTAACTAGTAATTTGGAATGGTAAATTGATGCTACTCCTCCTCCACGACCAGAACTTCTGGGATTTTGACAGTTTAAATAACCAGAGGGAGTTGATTCATTTAAACCAACATAATCCTCTTGCCCTAACCAAGTCTCTGTAAGGGAAATTAAATCAATCTGATGATCAATTAACAGATCATGGACTAACAGAGACTTGGGAGTTAGAGACCTAATATTTAATAAACCACATTTAATTTTTAAATTATGAGGAGGAACAGAGGCCAAATCATTCAATTTAGAGGCTTTATGTTTAATTTGAGTTTTACCAATAATTTGCTTTATCACTTTGGGATGCTTATACATTATATTTTTATTTACTTTGGAGGGAGCAGACAACGATTCTCTGATGGGGAAGACAGGGGCTAAGCTGAGGGGTGGCGGATGAAGAGGAGCTGCAGAGAGGCGTGTAAGACTGAGACTCTGCTTCCTGGTCCCAACTCTGAGTAGTCATGGTTTTGGAAATTTGGATAAAAAAGATGCCAGATTGTTAGATAAATGAGAAGCACCATCCAAAGTGGGATGAATGCTGTCTCGTCTCATAAGACCAGGTTTTCCCCAAAAAGAGCTCCAATTGTCAATGTAGCCCACGTCATTTTTAGGACACCACACAGACAGCCATTTCAGTCATTTGCTATCCACCAGTAACCGAGAGAAGAAGAAGAAGAGGTTCGATTGGACACAGCAATGATGATAGAAGGACTACAGCTCCTGCCCAGATAGAGTGATGATATATAGACTCTATATCATCACTCTATCTTCACTCAGTACACCTCACTCTATATTATAGAGTGGGGTGTACTGAGTGAAGTACGTGGCGGTAAGGACTACAGCTCCTATTTCTTCTTCTTCTTGTTCTTTTAGATTTGATTGGCGGTTGGCAACCAGCTTACAGGTGTGTAGAGTGATGATATAGAGTGAAGTGATGATATAAAGTACAAGGAGACAAAGAAGAGTGATGTCTGAAGATAGAGTTGAGGTTTGATTGGACACAGCAGTAATGATAGAAGGACTACAGCTCCTGACCAGACAGAGTGATGATATAGACTCTATATCATACTTATCATATCGTACTTCACTCTATATTATAGAGTACTTCACTCTATAATATAGAGTGAAGTATGTGGCGGTAATGCACCTGTAAGCTGGTTGCCAACTGCCAATCAAATCTAAAAGAAGATGAACAACTCCTTATGTGTGATGACCAGACAGAGTGATGATATACTGTAGAGTGAAGTAGCGGTAATGCACCTGTAAGCTGGTTGCTAACTGCCAATCAAATCTAAAAGAAGAAGGCATCACTGAATGAGTGGTGATGTTCTTGCTTACACCTGCTTTCTACGGGCATGCAGAAATATTTGCTTATACTTGGTTTCTACAGGCATGCATGGGTATGCACGGGCATGCACAGGTATGCACTAGTTTGTTAAAATTTAGGATACTCTGAAGTATGTGTTATACTAGCAAATGTGCGGCAACAGTTGCACTTTTCTGTTATGATGTGGACATCTTGTCCACGCTTTCTATTGTTTTTTTGAATCATTTGAACCATTATTTTCTTCATGTTAACATTCATGTTATTTAAGTTCTTTATGTCCAGCGCCAGCTGTTACTTTTGTATGTTTTCTATGGGTTTCCCTACCTTAGCTTTGGTTGATTATTGTGTTTATTTTTCATTATCATGCCTCTAATAATGACCTCCTGACCTATCATATTCATCTGTCTGGTGGGCCGTGGACTCTGGTAGGGCACCAGATGTGTCATGTTCATCCGTCCGCTGGTCCCTGGATTTGGGCAGGCCACACAATGCACCATGTATCTCCGTCTGGTGGTTCATGGACTTTGGTAGGCCACCAGATCTGCCATATCCCTCTTGTTGATGGTCTTGGGACTTGGGCCGACCGCCCAATGAGCTATTTTTGTTTTGTTTTCATATTGACTCTTTCCCTGCAGTCATTGTCCCCCTCCATGTGCCCATTTTGTTGTTTCTTGTTTTTCTTTTGGGGGTGTCTGGACTCCGCCCTTAAGGTGGGGGGGCACTGTGATGATCTGGACATCTTGTCCATGCTTTCTGTTGTTTTTTTGAATCATTTGACCCATTATTTATCTTCATGTTATCATTCATATTATTTAAGTTCTTTATGTCCAGTGCCAGCTGTTACTTTTGTATGTTTTCTCTGGGTTTCCCTACCTTAGCCTTGGTTGATCATTGTGTTTATTATTCATTATCATGTCTCTAATTATGTTTTGTAGTTTTGTTCCTGTGTGTATGTTTATTATGATTCTCTATAGCAGGGGTGTCCAATCATGTGTCATGGAAGGTCAAAACAGGCTTTACCCAACAATAGATTCCACTGAATTTCTTCCCACTGATTACTGATAAGTGAAAACACCTGCTGAAGAAACTGCATAGAAGAGAAAACCTGCAGGGTCTTGGCCCTCCATGGCACATGATTGGACACCCCTGTTCTATAGCTTCCTGGTGTCCATTATTTACACAACCCCGCCCGTCCTATCTCCCTCATCTGTAGATGATATCCTGTTATCTGTTGGCCCATGATTAAGTGTCACCTGTTTCCTCTATTAGCTGTCCTCTTCTGTTGCCTGATGCTGTAGCATTGTTAGTCATGGTGCAGATCGTGCACGGGTTGTACCTTTGGAGCCCGTCTTTATTTTTCATTTAGTTTAAACCAAGTTATATGTTTGACAGCTCAGTCTTCTGTCTTCATCATCCTGTGCTATGGAATACATCCTTGTTTGCTCTTCACCGCCTTAAGGAGTCATTTACTGTCTGCCGGAGGCGGCCCATGATATTTTCATGTTGGTTTTTAGAAACATTAAAAGATATTGGGAGTAAATTCATAGGCCATTGCAAATGCTGTAAAAGTAAGAAGTTGTCACATAGTGAGAGGAAAAAAAATCCTGAACAGAAAAAAAAAAGATGCATCGAGAATCGTAATCCGCTCGAATCGTTGGGTGCCTAAAGATTCCCACCCTTGCTGCCCACACAAAATATCTAAAAATAAGTCAGATAACAACTGTCTCTGTTTGTCTTCACAAGTTAAATCAGAGGTGATCAGAGTCCATCCATCCATCCATCCATTGTCTTCCGCTTAATCCTTTTCGGGTCGCGGGGGAGCTGGCGCCTATCCCAGCATCTTTGGGCGAGAGGCAGGGTACACCCTGGACAGATCGCCAGTCCATCACAGGGCCAACACAGAGAGACAGACAACCATTCACTCTCACATCCATACCTAAGGACAATTTAAAATCCCCAGTTTGATGCCAATTAACCTAACTTGCATGTTTTTGGCATGTGGGAGGAAATCGGAGAAATCCCGGAGTAAGCCCACACAGACACGGGCATACAGTGGCAATTGGAATGCCTAAGTCATAAACAACACCTTTGCTGTGCTATGCTTAGCTAACTGTGCTAACTTTATTTACAAATAGAGAACAAATAAAATTCTTAAACATGACAACACACTTTTTAAAATAATGTTTATTTTAAATAGATACAAGGAGGTGAGTTTTTGGTGATGTGAAGAAAAAAGATAAAAGGTAAATATTTTTGGCAATATAGTTTAATGTCATGATTTACATATCATCTTATTTGTAAATAAAGTTATTGTTCTAAGAAAGCGTCTTATTTAGGCCACTTTTTATAGTGAGTCTGAAGTCACTTCCTGATCTGGTCCATCACTTTATTGCTTCCTCCTGGTGGTTGGTTTTTAGGCGCATTTCTGTATTTGCAGTTGCTTTCAGTATTTGCAGCACATTTTTTCTATTTGCAGTTGCTGTATTTGCAGCACCTATGTGTTGCCATTTTGATGCAGATGCTTTGAGTTTGGTTTTATTTTGTCTATTTGCAGTTGCTTTCTTAACTTGCAACACATTTGAGCTCTCAGGGCCATCGTATTTGCACCTCTCCTGAACTTTACAGTCTGTAGTGAAAAGTGAAATGCACACACTCATTCATTCTTTCACCCCAAACAAATATACAACTTAATGGCTAAACTACAGGCTATACTATCCCTGTAAGTTTGTGATAAAAATGAAAATGTGGATGGCATAAAAACGACTCAGTGTCTCATCATATTATAATTAAAATCACGGGTAACAAAAACTTTGATTAGATTATAACTTTTACAACTCTGTACAGTAAACTGTGGAAAATCCCAGAGCCCTGCTGAGTGTTTCTTCCTGTGCCCATGTTATGATTTTAAAAAAACATTGCTTAATTAGCAGTTGACAATGCACTACTGACTATGGACCTGCTTTTTGCTGATCAAAAGTGCACTGAATGCACATGTCATGAACTTGGGTTTGGTGTCCCAAACCCAGTTCTGACACTAGGGCTATTTGGTCTCTTTCCATTGTTTATTTTCCATCAGACGCTTCAGGGAGCTCTTTGGGTCCTCCGCTCCCTGACAGCTCGGCCACACCCCCTCCTCCTGTCAGTGCACCAGCTGTTCCTCATTACACACACACACACACACACACACACACACACCTCCATTCATCATCATTCACATGCTTAGACACTCACTCACGCACACCTGTTTTCTATTCTGTCCAACCACGCACATTCACACCGGTGGTCTCTTTCCTCATTAGTATGATTATTATTTAAGCTCTGTCGGAGTAGGAAGAGATTGCCGGATCATTGCGCTTCATACACAGTGTCTGTTCTCTCTGTGCAAGCAAACCTCCACTCACTATGGTTTACTTTCAGCCTGACTCTTTGTCTTCTCTAATGTCTCCCGACGCTGCTCGGTGCCTGATGTTAGCGGCTGTTCCTGTTAGGCTGCTCACACCGGACAGCACGGACCGCCTCGGACCACTCCAGCCCATAAGTTACCGTTTGCCTTTCCCCTTGTGCCATTCAGCTATTCTGCGCCACTAGGCATTTCCTTCTGCAGGCTGTTAAGCATTTTAAGATAAGGTAAGATAAGCCTTTATTAGTCCCACAATGGGGAAATTCCAGGATTGCAACAGCACAGGGATAGCAACACTCAGAGCAACAATCAGAAGGCAAGAAAAAACAAGAGCAGCTAGTATACATATGTACATATTACTATAAATATACTGTATATATATATATATATATACGTATATATACTGTATATATATATATATAGACACACAGTGCGGAGCATTGTGGTTGGTGGATGTGCAGCAGAAAGTCTAAGCTCTCTCTCTGCGGATGCGGCGGGCCAGCTGGATGTCTTTGGGCATGATGGTGACCCTCTCGGCATGGATGGCGCACAGGTTGGTGTCCTCGAAGAGACCCACCAGGTAGGCCTCGCTGGCCTCCTGCAGAGCCATGACGGCGGAGCTCTGGAAGCGCAGGTCGGTCTTGAAGTCCTGCGCGATCTCCCTCACCAGGCGCTGGAAGGGCAGCTTACGGATGAGCAGCTCCGAGGATTTCTGGTAGCGACGGATCTCTCTCAGAGCCACGGTACCGGGCCTGTAACGGTGAGGCTTCTTCACTCCGCCGGTGGCCGGAGTGCTTTTCCGAGCAGCCTTGGTGGCCAGCTGCTTCTGGGGCTTTTCTTCCAGTAGATTTAAGGGCGGTCTGCTTGGTTCTTGCCATCACTCTTTATTATTCTGTCTTATATTTCTTGCACGCCGCCTAAACTCCAGCCCGGCACCCGCGTCATTTTCGCTTCAGTTCCCCGGTATATCGAGTTTCTCCGTTAGCACCGGGTGGCGGTTGAGTGCTAGCTAGCTCTTCCCTGCTGTATTGTCTCCTGCTGTAAACAGAGGCTCCGTCCGCCGACTCGGGAGACCTTTGGGGCGATCTGTGTGTCCGTGATATATATATAGAGTGAAAGGTGTGCCGGATCAGAAAGTTATCACCGGATCAGAAAGAAGAAGGAAGATAAAAAGACTCAGAATTGAGCCGCTGTTGCAAAAGGCAGCCAACTCGTGTGGCGCCGGAACCGGAAAAAAGGTTAGAGGTGTCCCTGCTCTCTTGGTTTCCTCATTGACTGTATCTCATCCCCCTGTTGATCCCGAAACTGTTTGCTGGACTGTTTTCTGTTTTAGTTCAATAAAGTGCAGGCTTCTACTCCTGCTTGTGGGTTTTAATTCCTCCCTCGGTGCGCTGAGTAATGGCGCACGAGGGATCACAACAGAATGATCTGGCCAATAAAAGAAAACCCAGCAGAGTAGGCGTGCATTTTTCTTTTTCACCTTTTTTCTTTTTTCCCCCTCTGAGCTACGTGATGGAGGTCTGGACGGACAAGGAGCTGAGAGTGCAGGACCTCCTGGAGCAGGCTCTCTTTTCTACTCAGTGGCCGCAGTCTCCCAGGGACGTTTGGCTGGCGCGGCTCACCGTTGAGGACATCATGTGGCGTCATCCCGACCTCTGGCTAATTCCGAGGGTGGTTGACATCATCTCTGTCCTCTTCTCCCCAGCCAGATGCGGAGTCAGAGTGGGCCTCCCCGATGTCGAAGTTATCATCCCGGCGGAAGAAGCACTTGCGATGGAAGAGACCACCCTTCTCCCGTGGCTCTCTCACTCCTGCGTCATCCCTCAAGCCTGGGTACTCTCCATCCACTGGTGTTATGACGGAGGAGGAGAAACAGGCTTTGCTAGCCCAGATTGACCACCAGCTGGAGGAGGAATGCCACGAGAAGGAGGAAGGGAGATGCGCTTCGCCGGCCGAAATTGCCTCGTCCTCCGGGCCGGGGTCCACCCAACCCAAGTTCATTATGATGGAGGAGGAGAGACTGGCCCTATTGGCACAAATTGACCGACAGATGGAAGAGGAACACCACGAGAGGGAGGAGCAGAGGAACTTGGCCCGGGCATTTGTTCCCCCTGCAGCTACTTCTTCCATAGCCTTCTCATCCGCCGAAGTGGAGGAGGAAGATTTTCCCTCTTCCTCACCTTCCCCTGCGCCCGTTTGGGAGGCTCCTCCATCACATACCGAGGAGGTTGGGCCTGAGGCAGATGCTCAGTGGAGAGGAGATGCTCCGGATGCCGCTGGGAATGTCAAGAGCCAGGAGAACAGGCAAGTTCCTTCTCAGTTAATTTCAGTCTTTTCCAGCGGCATGTCATGACTTTTCACCCCAAATCCCCTCTGTGTGCTCCCATGAGTTTGCTGATCCCAGAACCAAGTCACCAGAGGGGGGATGAACCTGAGGTCCTGGAGGATTTAGTCCCAGGGTCGGCGGGGAGGCAGTCCCCAGCTGCCACGCCGGACAGGCCGCTGGCGTGGTAGATGGCTTACGGGGGCATGGAGACTGGAATAACCATCACGCCTGCAGCGAGGGTCGCCGCAGCAGAGTCCCCCAGCGGACCAGACTTCCAGCCAACTGGGTCCCAGATGTCATCGTCGGGATCGACGGAGTCCTGGATGGCAGTGGAGCTCGAGTCCAGGCAAGTGCTCTCATTTGTTTCTGTCCCTTGTAAATTGGAGCAATCTTGTCTGGCTCTCGGTGAGGAGCGTCAGGTGCAGCCCTCAGCTGCATCCGGTCTCGCCTTGCCAGGCTCCGCCGCTGCCAGCGACCCTAACCCCTCTCTTTCTGTCATCCCCGAGCTCCTTCCTAGGGTTGCCGGAGAGGATCCGCCGCAACCTGGGGTGCCTGTGGACAACGACAATGTAGGTCCAGCTGCCCAGGGGAGGCCAGCGTGGATACAGCATCTCACGGACCTTCAGAGCCTGTGCACTCTAGATCACCGGAGTCCTGGACGGCGGTGGAGCCCAAGTTCAGGCAAGTGTGCTTCATAATGTCTCCAGTGCCTATGTTAAGGTCACACTGCCCGACTTATGGTGAGAAGGGTCCGGGGCAGCTCGCTGTAGCACCCAGGCTCACCTTACCAGGCTCTGCCACTGCTGGCGACCATGACTTGGTCTCTTTTTCTCTCCCTCCAGCTTCGGAGCTCCTTGCCAGGGTCGCCGTAGAGCAACTTATGCCACCAGAGGTCGCCATGGAGGTTGCAGAGCTCCAGCCGGAGTCCACCATGGGTGCTGCAGATCTTCAGCCGGGAGCCACCACGGGTGCTGCAGAGCTCCAGCCGGGAGCCACCGCGGGTACTGCAGAGCTCCAGCTGGGAGGCACGCAGGTGCTGCAGAGTTCTAGCCAGAAGCCACCACGGGTGCTGCAGAGCCCCAGCTGGAGCCCACCATGGGTGCAGCGTTGGTCCAGTCTGGGTCCACCATGGGTGCAATGCAGGCCCAGTCAGGGTCCATCGTGGGTGCAACGCAGGCCCAGTCTGGGCTCACCGCGGTAGCAATGAGGTCCCGGGAAGGGGCCACCGCCAGTGCTACATTGTCCCAGACCGGGACCATCGCAGGTGCCACGGTCCTCCTGCCCGAAGTTTCGGAGGGTGGGAGGGCTCCTTCCTCGTCGCTGGACACCGTTGTGGTTCAGGCACCTCTGCCACCTGCAATCATGGGGGTTCCTATCCCTCGGTCCGGTCACCAACCTCTAAGTTCCCCAGTGGGTAGGCCACCCCCTCGCTTTCCCCTCCGGCCCTGGTGGCTCAACGACGCTGGCTGGCCACCCGAAAAACTTGGTCTTTGGGTGGGGTGGTCCATCGGTCCTGGCAGACCACCTGATGTTGTTCAGTGGGCTGCCTGCTGGGCTTGGGACTCTGGCAGGCAACCCGGTCAGTCACCTCTTGCCATGCCTGGGGCCTGGGACTCCGGTTGGCCCCCTGAACTTTGGACTTCTGGGGAAGGGGGTTATTGTCCTAGGTTGGGGGGATGTTAAAAGGTTCACCTTTATTTTTGTAATATTTACCTGTTGCTTCCCTCAAAACCTGTTTTCCCCCACCCCCCACCCGGGGTGGCTGTTTTCCCCTGGGGGGGGGGGGGTCCTTATTCTGGTCTTGTGTTCTTCCTCTGGTGTCACTAAGGTGTCTGGGTTCCACCCCTGGGGGGGGGGGGGGCTCTGTCATGAACTTGGGTTTGGTGTCCCAAACCCAGTTCTGACACTAGAGCTAGTTGGTCTCTTTCCATTGTTTATTTTCCATCAGGTGCTTCAGGGAGCTCTTTGGGTCCTCCGCTCCCTGACAGCTCGACCACACCCCCTCCTCCTGTCAGTGCACCAGCTGTTCCTCATTACACACACACCTCCATTCATCATCATTCACATGCTCAGACACTCACTCACGCACACTTGTTTTCTATCGTGTCCAGCCACGCACATTCACACCGGCAGTCTCTTTCCTCATTAGTATGGTTATTATTTAAGCTCTGTCGGAGTAGGAAGAGATCACCGGATCATTGCGCTTCATACACAGCGTCTGTTCTCTCTGTGTAAGCAAGTCTCCACTCACTACGGTTTACTTTCAGCCTGACTCTTTGTCTTCTCTAACGTCTCCCGACGCCGCTCGGTGCCTGATGTTAGCGGCTGTTCCTGTTAGGCTGCTCACACCGGACAGCACTGACCACCTCGGACTGCTCCAGCCCGTAAGTTACCATTTGCCTTTCCCCTTGTGCTGTTCAGCTATTCTGCGTCACTACACTAGGCATTTCCTTCTGCGGGCTGTTGAGCGTCTTAGAGGCGACCCTGCTCTCTTGGTTTCCTCATTGACTGTATCTCATCCCCCTGTTGATCCCGAAACTGTTTGCTGGACTGTTCTCTGTTTTTGTTCAATAAAGTGCACGCTTCTACTCCTGCTCGTGGGTTTTAATTCCTCCCTCGGTGCGCTGCGTAATGGCGCACGAGGGATCATAACAGAACAATACAGTGCGCTGAAACTGTGCCGATGCCACACCTCTTTTAAATGAGTCCCCTCCTTGCAATGTAATGTGGACGTACAGTCTACTGCACAGTGCAAAATAGACACTGCACTGACAGAAACTAAGGCTACGGTCACACTGCAAGTTTTAATGCTCAATTCTGATTTTTTTGCACAAATGTGACCCATATCTGATTTTTTTAATGACAGTCTGAACAGCACACATACGATTTTTTCACACCAGACCCAGGCCACTTTCATATGTGGTCCTAATTCAGATACGTATCTGATATTTTCCAAAGCAACCTCAGTCTGAACGGTCATGTTGCATTTCATCCAACTTTTTCCTCACTGAAGTGAGACAGACATGACAATTCTGTAGTAGAGGATGCAGCAAGCATTGCATACAGCTGATTTGTGTGATTTATGCTCTCTTTTTAATCAATCTTCTTCCCTTTATCACTGGATCATAATTTTGATGGCTCCGACTGTACGAGAACTTCAAAATTTCAGGGGTGGGGGGCTGAAACCATCAGACATTACAGGCGCACAGTAACGGCACATTTACTAGACGCTGCAAATTCCTTTTTCCCTGTAAAGAGCATGCTGTGAGTCCTGGCCACTGTAATATCTAAAATGTAAAGTTAATACCGACATGACTGTGGACAGTCATGGCCAGATACAGGGATACACACCATCCAGGAGATGGGAGTCCGTGGCGGCTTCTCCTTCCTGTGCAGGACCGGTGTTATGGCGCTGGTACTAGCTGCGCTGTTAATTTGTTATTAACCTTATTTATACAGGTAATCCCATTGAGACACGGGGTCTCGTTTTCAAGAGAGCTGTTTAATTGATCAGTTCTGTTAAAGCACAGCTGATCACAGCGGTCATATAGAAGAATGAAGCTAGTCTCATATTTATATTGTGCATGATCATTTCTGAATGATTTTAACATTTTATTTTGCTGCGCTGCATCAAGTTGAAGAAGTTCTGTCCCCTTCAATCGTTCGAGGCTCATATTTATTTCCATAAACACAACGCTGTGTCTGACGTTACGTTTTCTTCTGCGCATGCGGGTCACTTCATAGTTGTAGACCGTTCACACTGGAGTCTGACGGGAGTCGCATTTAAATTAAAATGTGAACACCCACACAAACAAATCGGATCTCGGCAAAAAATCGGAATTGAGCATTAAGATTTGCAGTGTGAACATAGCTTAAAAAGCCAATGTGCAAAATGGAAAGGGTGGTGCAAATGTATGCTTTGGATTGTTGGAATAGGGCCCTTAATGTTAAAAATATATTGACTTCCATTAGATGACAATTTGCCCAAGTTATTTTTTTCTAAATCAAGATTTAAAAACCGAAAGTACTGCATGAGTACCTGTTATATGAAACATGTGGAACATCTTGCATACAACAACCAGTGATGATTCCATTTAATGTTTTCCACAAATACTGTAAGCTGAGCTGACGTGATAGTGAAGCTGTGGCAGAGGAATGCTGTTTCATTTTAGGTAGACTAACAAGTTTTTCTGGGCTTAACAGCAATCAGGGTCATGGGTAGAAAACATGTACTCAGGCAGTGGTGAAAGAACAAATGCATGTGAGTGAGGGGGTGCTATGTGTACCTCTACACTTCTGTCTAAGCAATATGTCAGACTCTGGGCACGGTCCCAGACAGTGCCCATGCTTTATATTGTTTTTTGGTTTCTTGGTTTTCCCTTTGGTTATGATTAGTATTATTATTAGTGTTTGATTGCCCTTTTATTTGTGTCTCTAGTCATGTTGCGTCACCCTGTTTGTCCTTAATGTCATTATTTGTGTTTCCCTGCTGTGACTATTATTATTTGTCCTATGTATTGTTATTATTATAGTTATTGTCTTCTGTGTCTCCCCTGGTCTGTTGTGCTCATCCCCTGTTGTACATCATCCCCTGTTATCTGCATCATTGCCCTCATGTGTAACTGTTCAACCCTGACTGTCTCCCAGCTGTCCCGTGTTCCCCTGATTAGTTTCCTCCCTACATATGTTGCCTTTTGCTTTCAGTTGGTGTTGGGTCATTGTCACTTTCTCCCTCGTGCTCCCTGTATGGTTCTCCATGAGTTTATTTTAGTCTGTGCTCCTGAGTTATTTTTCAGGCCCCCGTGCTGTGTTTTTGTTTACTTCTGAGTTTTGTTAATAAATTATTTTTATTGCACCACACTCCTGCCTGTGCCTTGGGTCCTTCCAACAACCCTCATCTGCCTAGAAGGCAGATTTATGACAAGATCATTATAATTACATTTGTTTGTTTGTTTGTTTTAACATTATCCCAGAAAAATAAACAATCTTTCCATGACCTTAGTACCATGTGAGCATGAGACTGTCAGCTTTGCAAATAAAATGACAGACTGAGAAACTGTCCTCAAACAGATAACAGAATACGTTAGTGTTTTGACCAGCAAGTGAGATGCCTGATATGTACATTTTGACATTAAGTGGCTATTAATTGGTCATGGAAACAATAAGATGGGGAAACATGGTGGGGAGTTAGGGTTACAATGTGTCTAAACTAGTTCATCACCTCTTCATAACACTGTCATTAACCTCCTTAAACCTAACCCAAATACTTTTAGTTCCTACCCCTCCCCACAAACACCTATAAATATGTATTTATTGCATTAAAAAAATCATCATACTGGAAGTGAGTCTCGAATCAGGAAGTAAATGTAAGCAGACTGAAGAGATAAAATATATATTTTTTTAATTTTTGTATACTTTATTAACCCCAGAGGGAAATTCAGGGCATCCACCTGGATGAGGCAGCCATGATTCGGTGCTAATCCCTTCACCATTCACACACACATTCACATCTAGGGCCACTTTAGAATCTCCAATTAACCTAACTTGCATGTCTTTGGCTGTGGGAGGAAACTGGAGTACCTGGGGTAAACCCATGCAGACACGGGAAGAACGTGCAGACTCCACACAGAAGGGTGGAGTTTTGGCAAACGTCTGGTTCTGGTGGCAAAAGTTGATAAAAGTTAATGATAGTTCGTGTTTGTTGGCAAACGCTGACGAAAATTGTGCTCCTTGAAAATTTCAACATGCTGAAAATTTGCTAATATTTGGAAATAAACATTGGTAAAAGTTGTGCTCAGTCTGTAAAAGTTCCTGAGCGCTGGGCTGTTATGCAGAGTTCACCTAAGTTGGCCTAAGTTAAGCTCCATTGCCAAACGTTGACTGAAATGCCAGCAGAATCAAACATTTTTAGAACGAAACTCACAGGGAGAATTTAAAAAAAAAAATTAAAAAAAAATATATATATAAAAACTCCCAAAAATGTGACAGCCCAAAAGGAAAAAAAAATCTCATTGAGAAATTTACTCTTCATAATTTTCTGCTCCATGCATAATCATTCTCCAGGATTTATTGGTTCGGCTTCCATTGTGGGGAATCAAACAGCGCTGATGTGGTGTCAAAAAGTAAATGACATTTAACGGGATTTTATGTTATAACAGTCAAAATATAATCACCCATCATTTCATTTATATGATGATACACGAAGTAGTTTTTTTATTCCAGCCATGTTCATATTTTAATTGCGGACTTACTGTTGGAGTCTATAGATTATTGTATTTTTTTTTTTAGAGGAATGAATACATGAATGAATGAATGAATGAACAGAGGAAAAGGGTCTGCAGACGTAACTACATAGGAATATAAAACAAAAATAAATACTGAAACATATGCCCAAGGGAGATGTGTTCACTCCAAAAGCAGGTCCATAATGGCAGGAAGCATCCACGCTGATCTTTATATGAGCGTCGCCTGACGCTGATGTCAGCTGACCTGCGCTGAGTATTTGTTTGCTTGATGATGAAGTTAACCTAAGGTGGCAACAGCTACACATACGCTAGCCTAAGTTGGCAAAAGTTTGCCAACGCTGAATGCAACGCTGGCAAATGCTAGCAAAAGTTCATAAAAGCTGGTGTGCGCTGGATTAAAAAAACCTGTTCACAAACATAATTTCACCGACATTTGGACTAATTTCTGTGATTTTTCAAAATGTCTGTAAAAGTCGGTCCAAAGTCGTGGTTGCGTGAACTAAAAATTGACTGTCATTGACAGATTTATTTAGCAGTGACAGAAAAGTCTGAAGGCTGTCTCTCATTTTGACAGATTACAGTGAGGTTGATCTATTGTAACTTTTACTTGTAATGCCAGTGTGTCCACTTTATGGCCCATGTTAAACAGTGATTATGTAGTATTGTCTTGCCTTTTATTTTGGTGTGGCAAGTCTATGAAAGTTCACATTTCTCCATTTGTGTGCAGCTAAACACAGTCTCCACTGCAAAAAAGTCAATGCAGCTGCAGCTGAAAACATTCCTTAAATGGCCAAATAGTTGTGATGTTGTTGATTAGAATAGAGAAAAAATGAGGGACTGATGCAGTGGAGAATGTAGTATCACCACACAGTGAATAAAACTGAACATGTGGATGAAAACAAAAGCTATTCAGTGTCTTATTCTATCAAAACTGAAAAGAGTATAATAATAGATGATGACAGAATTTTTACAATTCTGTCTGTCAAAATGACAGATAATGAGAAAGTCTAGCACAATTTCTGAGTCTATGTGCTGAAAGTGGTTGATTTTAGGGTACATACGAGGGGTGAGCAGGATTACGGAGGTGACGATCAGAGAGCAGATGATCAGGATGACCAGCAAGGCAATAGCAATCCCCTTCCAGTTCCTCTGAGGTGGAGCACTGCCCACCAGGTCCTGAAAAAAAAAAAAATAAAGATGGCATTACACTGATGCAAACACACAGACAAAATACCATCTTTAGAGATGGAATAGGAAACAACTAAATTAATTTCAGTTTTAGTTTGAAAATGGATACATTGTTTAAGAGGTTGTCTTATCAAAGATAAATCAAGCATTTTGTATTGTCACAGTCAGAGGTAGTGAATGGCCAGAGGACAGCTCTTCCTGTCAGACAGATGAAGACAACTCATCCACTTGTGTGTAGTAATGCTGCATCAATCCAGTTGCTCCCTGCTGCTTGTGTATGAAGAGTCCCTGCAGCTTTGCCTGATAGCCAGAGTGGAGCTACGGCTTCAATGTAGATGCACAACAGGCAGAATAATGAGCTCCTCTCCTCACCAAGCCCAGCAGATGGTAGATGGCTAATCAACTCTGCTTGAAACGCATATATTGCAGAAATCCACAGGACATACAAAACACTTTTAAGTGCAGAAATGCAGGATGCAGCAGTCGGGGAGCCCTCCGAGAGCTGACCAATCCTCAAAAACACATATCTTAAATTATATGGATGTAGAAGGCCCTTGAGTGGTTTTACTGTAAGTTTTTTACAGACACAAACAGACACACAGTCATCCACCATACTGTTTCCATTTTAAAGCAACAGGAGAAAATATGTAGTTCTCCAGAATAACTGTAAATGTGTCAACCCCCTGAATCCAAAGCTGTCCTTCAGTCACTCAAGGCTCCAGGTTTATGTTACAGGATTTCACAGACATGTTTCATCTGTTTCTGTTTTCAGGACTGGTTAGACTGCTCTGTAATATTTGACACAGGTCCTTAAAGCAAGTGTTGTTTTTACTAAAATATTGTCATATAAGAATAATTCAGGTACACCTACAACACCAACTGCCATGATGTACATTTGCAATGAAATAAATTATTATTTAAGTGCGGATTAATGTTGGAGTCTATAGATTAGGTATTAATGTATTTTTTTAGGGGAATGAACGAATAACCAGGGAGCCTGTGTGCGTCTGGTGAGGATGTGGCGTACGAAGGTGGTGGTGGTATAGGTTACGGTCAATCTGAAGATTTTAAACTACAAACCTCTTCTGTGAAAACATTTTGTCCACTAATCTGATGTGTGGTGAGTCATCATCTCACATCATCATATCTCATGTCAGTTTATGCTTGCGCATTCCAATTAGTGAAAAAAACACAGCCTGTGCTTTCTGTTAAATAAGGACAGTTAAATACAAACTTTTTCACTACACAAACGAAAAAATGTTACGTGGGTTTATGATTCAGTTCTGTACTGGACCGCAGCGGGACCAGTTTATCCTATCGGGAACACAGCTGTTACCATGACCCCGGAGTAGTAGTAGTAGTAGTAGCAGATTAGTTTATTTGACAGGGACAGTGCAATAAACATAGACAATTAATCAAAGACAATCAATCTGATGTGTTGCACATAGAGTGTATAGCTATTAGCTAATTCGCAACTCTTGTCCCTGGATGGGCTTTAGAAAAAAGAATCAAGATAAAAAATATACACAATAACCACATACATCAATGCAGAAAAATTATAAATACACAATTATAAATATTATAAATACACAAATATAACAGCCTGACTCACATTTAACATAAATATTATAAATATTATAAATACACAAATATAACAGCCTGACTCACATTTAACACATATAACATAACTCACATTTGCCTATTTCAGGCCTTCCTCCCTCCGTCACTCACTATAAACAAACACATTTATTCCTTCCCTTCATTCACTCTCACTTTGCAGACAATTAATTCATACATGAGTACATTCTTGTTTATTTTTCAGCCAGTTTTTAACATTTTTAGTGAATGTTTTAAAGTCCGTTATTATTTTAATTTCATTTGGCATTGTGTTCCAGATGTGACTGCCCTTTATAGAGAAAGCTGTTTGTCCAAATGTGGTTCTGCGGTGGAATATTTTACAGTTATTGTTAACAGAACTCCTGGTGGCTCTGCTGCTGTCCTGTCTTTGGACGAAACCAGCAAGTGGCTCGGGTGCTGATTTATGGAAACATTTGAACGTTAATTTCAGAAGACAGAGGTCAATGAAGCTCTCAAAACTCAATAGGTTGTATTTTTTTAAAACATTACAGTGATGCCACCTAATGGGCTTTTTGTCCAAGATTTTTAGGGTTTGATTATATAATGAACCTATATGTCTTATTGTGGAAGGGGCTGCTTGAGCCCAGACTGTCAAACAGTATGATATATGAGAAAAAACCATAGAATGCATATACAGTGCAGCTGCTTCGTAAGGTATGTAATATCTAATTAATTTAAAGCAGTTCAGATTTTTTTTTACTGTTTTTGAAATTTTCTTTATATGAAGATTAAATTTGAGTTGAGGATCTAGTACAATGCCAAGGTATTTGAATTCTGTAGCTAAACTGATGTCATGATCATGTATATTAACTTTAAAATGTTGCAGGTTACATTTTTTGATTGAAAAGCACATTGAGACTGTTTTCTGAAGGTTCAGCAATAGATGGTTCTTGAGGAGCCACTCTTGGACATCAACCATACTTGTAGACAGTACATCTGCAGCCTGTGCTGGAGTCTTGGCAGCTGTGTAAATAACTGCATCATCTGCATAAAGTTGGCATGTTGCAGCTGAGCAGTGTAACGGCAAGTCATTAATAAAAATGCTGAAAAGTAAAGGACCAAGAATGGACCCTTGTGGGATACCCATGCGGTTGTTTAAAAATGAGGATTTATCCTGGTGAACTTTTACACACTGTTCTCTATTCTGGAGATAAGATGCAAACCATTCTAATGTATTTGGGGAGAAGTTAAAAGATACCATTTTGGATAAAAGCAAACTGTGGTTTACAGTATCGAAAGCCTTTTTGAGATCTAGAAAAACAGCTCCTACCACATTACCCCTGTCCAAGGACTGTTTGACGTTTTCAATAAGGCAACAATTTGCTGTTTCTGTTGAGTATCCTGGTCTAAAACCAAATTGATGTGGATGAAGAAGTTGACTGTCTTGTAAGTAGTCTATCAGCTGTGTAGCTACAACTTTTTCAAGAACCTTAGATAGGACTGGTAAAATAGAGATTGGGCGGTAATTGCATATATCGTCTTTACTGCCTGATTTATGAACTGGTATGACGACAGCTTTTTTCCAGCCAGATGGAAATGTACTAGACCTAATGGAGAGATTAATGAGGTGAGTCAGTGGTTTGATTAATATTTTGCTGTGCATTTTGAGAAAGGAGGTGCTCATATTGTAGATATCATTAGTTTTTGAGTTTGACAGTGTTTTAACAATACCAGCAATTAACTTCTCATTTACCTCATCGATGTGAAAAGTATCTGTTGGAAGTATGGAATTTGTGTTGTTGAGCACATTTGGCAGCACAAAATTTTTTGTTAAGTCTTCCACAGAGCCCACAAAGTGTGAATTAAATTCATTTGCCAAAGTAGCCTTGTCACTGACGGTCTTGCCATTGATTCTAAGTTCCTTTACCCCCTTCTGATCGTTTTTTTTATTAGTTAAGTTATTTAAATGCCTCCATAGGGAACTGTTGTTACCCTTTGCATGATCTATCAGTTTATTGTAATAAGATATTTTTGATTTTCGCAGCTCATGTACCACTTTATTTCTTAAACTTTTGTACACAAGGTGATCATTTTGTAGTTTGGAGGTTAGTGATGTTTTCAGTGCATAGTCTCGCCTCTTCATAAGTTTTCTTATTTCATTATTTAACCATGGTAGGCTAATCTTCTGTTGTCTACTTTTAATTTGCTTTGAAAATTTTTCTATAGACTTTGTGATTGTTGCAGTTATAAAATTACAACAATCATCTACTTCACATGTTGACATGAGCTGCTCCCAATTTTGATTCTCTAAGTAATGTTCAAACTCCTCATTTTTTGATTTGGGGATAATAAAATTTGATTTGTCAATATCGACTCCCCCAAAATACTGTAGTCGCTTTTTAGTAAGTTTCCTGACAGCAAGAACCATGTTATGATCTGAGAGACCAGTTACAAGATTATAGGTTCTGGTTATTCGTTCTGGTTTATTAGTAAATACCATGTCAATAAGTGTTCTGGATTGTTTGGTTATCCTGGTGGGTCCTTTGATCATTTGTTGGTAATTAAATTTAGTCATGAGGCTTTTCAGTTTTTGTTTGTCTTTTTTATCAGACCAGTTGATATTAAAGTCACCATGAATTATCGTTTCTCTGTTCTTCTCAAGTTGTTTAACCAGATCACTTAATTCATTATAAAAGGAAGAGTTGTGTGACGGTGGGTTGTACACTACTGCAATGTTGAAATTCATTACCGGAGAGAGACATACATTAACAGCTAAACATTCAAGTGAAGTATTCAAATCAACCAGTTGACATTTATATTTCTCTTTGATGTAAATTAAAACACCTCCTCCCCTCCCTACCTGCCTGTCTTTTCTAAAACACTGGTAGCCCACAATATCGATCATATTAGTGTCTATGTTACTGTGTAGCCAGCTTTCTGAGAGACAAAGGTAGTCCAGACTTGAGTCCAACAACAACACCGAAATCTCATCTCTTTTGGGGATTATGCTCCGTATGTTTAAATGACCGCCGAGGATCCCCTTTGGTTTAGCCTTGGTGTCCCAAAGAACTCGTGCATGATTAACAGTTTGGAAAAATAAATGTTGTTTTTGCTTTTGTACAGCTCGGTTTTGTGCTAACCCAGTGGTCTGCTGTTTAATAGTGGCAGGTCCAGGGTTAAGGTGAATATCTCCTGCCAGAAGTAGCAGAACTAACAGAACTTTAATTGTATATCCTCTGCCATATTGTGATTTTTGCTTAACAGCCATGTTTGCCTTAATTTGGAAGTTTTTGCTCAGGGCTTTTAAAGACCACATAGAGTGTAGGGTGAGATGTCCAAGCCCAAATCCATACAGATAAAACTTTTTAACTTCACCTTTGGTTGAGTTTGTCGGAAAATCCTTCTTGTTGCAGGTCCAGACACACAAAGACAAAACGAAGAGGAAGTAGAGAAGTAGAGAAGGCTTATTAGTGGTGCCCATCAGCCCACTTTTTAATCCGGTGGCAGCCATCTTCAGTCTTTCTTGGAAAGAAAGAGTAGAGCCAATATGTGCACACAAACCCAATATTCATTATCTAATGATGACAGTTTTTACATTTTTAACTTCATTCACTCTTTTTTTTTATTATTTATTTATTTATTTAACCTTTATTTATACAGGGAAGGTCCATTGAGAGGCAACCTCTCTTTTTCAAGGATGCCCTGTTCACACTCACACAATCACACCTGGAAGCTGTCCAGTACAACCACAGACTGACCTGTGGCCACTGAACAGCTCCACTGGAGCAGTTGGGGTTAATGGCCTTGCTCAAGGGCACCACAATGAGGGTGGGGCAAACACTGCTGTTATCTGTCCCACCCAGATCTGATCCTGCCAGTCGAGGGACTGAACCAGTGACCCTCCAGTCACCAGTTCACATCCCTAACCATTAGGCCACCACTGCACCCTTTAAAAAGAATGATCCATCCATCCATCCATCCATCTTCTACCGCTTTTCCGGAGGTCCGGGTCGCGGAGGCAGCAGTTCAAGCAGAGAAGCCCAGACTTCCCTCTCCCCAGCCACCTGCTCCAGCTCTTCAGAGGGGATACCAAGGCGTTCCCAGACTAGCTGGGAGACATAGTCTCTCCACCGAGTCCTGGGTCTGCCCCGGGGTCTCCTCCCAGTGGGACGTGCCTGAAACACCTCAAGTGGGAGACGTCCAGGAGGCATCCTAATCAGATGCCCATACCACCTCAACTGACTCCTTTCAATGTGGAGGAGCAGCGGTTCTACTCTGAGCCTCTCCCGGATGACTGAGCTCCTCACCCTATCTCTGAGGGTGAGTCCAGCAATCCTACGGAGAAAGCTCATTTCAGCCGCTTGTATCCGCGATCTCGTTCTTTCGGTCATTACCCAAAGCTCGTGACCATAGGTGAGAGTAGGAACGTAGATTGACTGGTAAATCGACAGCTTTGCCTTAGAACTAAGCTCCCTCTTCACCACAACAGACCGGTACAACGTCCGCATCACTGCAGATGCTGCTCCAATCCGTCTGTCGATCTCTCGCTCCATTTTCCCCTCACTCGTGAACAAGACCCCAAGATACTTAAACTCCTCCACTTGGGGCAGGAGCCTGTCCCCAACCCGGAGAGGACAATCCACCTTTTTCCGGCTGAGGACCATGGACTCGGACTTGGAGGTGCTGATTCTCATCCCAGCCGCTTCACACTCAGCGGCAAACCGTCCCAGCAAGAGCTGTAGGTCATTGCTGGATGAAGCCAACAGGACAACATCATCTGCAAACAACAGAGATGAGATCCTGTGGTCACCAAGTATGACACCCTCCATTCCCTGGCTGCGCCTAGAAATCCTGTCCATAAAAATTATGAACAGGACCGGTGACAAAGGGCAGCCCTGGCGGAGTCCAACTCTCACTGGGAATGACTCCGACCGAGTGTTGGCAATACGAACTAAACTCTCACAACGGTCGTACAGAGACCGAATAGCTCGTAACAACAAGCCCGATACCCCATACTCCCGAAGCACCCCCCACAAAAATCCACGAGGGACGCGGTCAAATGCCTTCTCCAAGTCCACAAAACACATGTAAACTGGTTGGGCAAACTCCCACGAACCCTCAAGAATTCTCGAGAGGGTAAAGAGCTGGTCCGATGTGCCACGGCCAGGACGAAAACCACATTGCTCCTCCTGAATCCGAGGTTCGACCAACGGCCGGACTCTCCTCTCCAGTACCTTGGCATAGACCTTCCCAGGGAGGCTGAGGAGTGTGATCCCTCTAAAGTTGGAGCACACCCTCCGGTCCCCTTTTTTGAAGAGAGGAACCACCACCCCGGTTTGCCATGCCAAAGGCACTGCCCCCGACCTCCACGCAATGTTGCAGAGGCGTGTCAACCATGACAGCCCAACAACATCCAGGGCCTTGAGGTACTCGGGGCGAATCTCGTCCACCCCCGGGGCCCGGCCACCAAGGAGATTTTTAACCACCTTGGCGACCTCAGCCCCTGTGATAGGCGAGTCATCCCCCTTGTCCCCAAACCCTGCTTCCTCTGTGGAAGGCGTATCAGTGGGATTGAGGAGATCCTCGAAGTATTCCTTCCACCGCCCGACGATATCCCCAGTTGAAGTCAACAGTGTCCCATCCGCACCATACACAGTGTGGACGGGGAGCTGCTTTCCCCTCCTGAGCCGCCGAACAGTTTGCCAGAATCTCTTTGAAGCCGACCGAAAGTCTTGTTCCATGGCCTCACCGAACTCCTCCCATACCCGGGTTTTTGCTTCAGCAACCACCCGAGCTGCACTCCGCTTGGCCTGCCGGTACACCTCAGCTGCTTCGGGAGTCCCACAAGCCAACCAAGCTTGATAGGACTCCTTCTTCAGCTTAATGGCCCCCCTCACCACTGGTGTCCACCACTTGGTTCGGGGGTTGCCACCACGAGATGCACCGACCACCTTGCGGCCGCAGCTCTGGGCCGCCGCTTCAACAACAGAGGTGGAGAACATGGCCCATTCAGACTCCATGTCTCCAGACTCCCTCGGAATGTGGTTGAAGTTCTTCCGGAGGTGGGAGTTGAAGACCTCCCGGACAGGGGCCTCAGCCAGACGCTCCCAGCACACCCTCACTATACGTTTGGGTCTACCAGGTCTGAATGGCTTCCTCCCCTGCCATCGGATCCAACTCACCACCAGGTGGTGATCAGTTGACAGCTCTGCACCTCTCTTTACTCGGGTGTCCAAGACATACGGTCGCAGGTCTGATGATACGATAACAAAATCGATCATCGACCTGCGGCCTAGGGTGTCCTGGTGCCAGGTGCACATATGGACACCCTTATGCTTGAACATGGTGTTCGTTATGGACAGACTGTGGTTAGCACAGAAGTCCAATAACTGAACACCACTCGGGTTCAGATCGGGCAGGCCGTTCCTCCCAATCACCCCCCTCCAGGTTTCACTGTCGTTGCCCACGTGCCCATTGAAGTCCCCCAGTAGGACAATGGAGTCTCCAGGAGGAGCACCCTCCAGCACCCCAGTCACAGACTCCAAAAAGGGTGGGTACTCTGAAACATCATTTGGTGCATAGGCACAAATGATGGTCAGGACCCGTTTCCCAACCCGAAGGCGCAGGGAAGCAACCCTTTCGTCCACCGGGGAAAACTCCAATATAGAGGCAGCAAGGTGGGGCGATACAAGAATACCTACCCCTGCTCGTCGCCTCTCGCCCGGGGCAACTCCAGAAAAGGCCAAGCTCCAGCCCCTCTCCAGGAGACTGGTTCCGGAACCGGAGCTGTGTGTTGAGGTGAGGCCGACTATATCTAGCCGGTATCGCTCAATCTCGTGCACCAGCTCAGGCTCCTTCCCCACCAGAGAGGTGACATTCCACGTACCAAAAGCCAGTTTAGAAAGCTTGGGATCAGTCCGCCAAGGTCTCCGCCTTTGACTGCTACCTAATCCACATAGCACCGGACTTCCATGATCCCTCCTGCAGGTGGTGAACCTACTGGAGGGCGGACCCATGTAACTCCTTCGGGCTGAGCCCGGCCGGGTCCCATGGGTGGAAACCTGGCCACCAGACGCTAGCCTTCGAGCCCCTCCCCCAGGCCTGGCTCCAGGGTGGGGCCCCGGTAACCCCATACCGGGCGGGGTACACTGAATCCTTGATATACAATTTATCATGAGAGTCTGTTGGATCGTTCTTAGTCTGGCCCTTCACCCAGGACCAGTTTGTCTTGGGAGACCCTATCAGAGGCAAATTGCCCCGGACAACATAGCTCCTGGGATCACTGGGGCACGCAAACCCCCCCACCACGATAAGGTGACGATCCATGAGGGGGTAAAAAGAATGATTCAAAATGAAAATATTCCTACAGTTGTTTTGAATTAAATCTTCAATTTTGCATCCACCAGAGCAGATTAATAGAGGTCAGGCCAAGATGAATGACTCGCTCTTTCTTGGTTTAAAAGGGAAGCTTAGATGAACAATAATATAACTGAAGGAAATTTTGCAACTCTGTCAAACTCATAGACAAAGAGAAAGAATGGCATCATCTCTGAACTGTAGCCTACTCTCATCTGTGGGCAAGCAAGGCTGTCAATTAAAAAACTCCTTAAAAGCTCCTTGCTTTTAAATGCATTTTCACTTTGTGAATGAGCCCGCATTGTCCTCAGCATATATACAGTATGTACTGTATAAAGCTCCTTTTGGCAAAGTAAATCTGTTTGGCACAATAAGGGAAACAGATTTCTGTTCTGCTCACCAAGCTGCTTAACAGGACAAGGGGGAAAAAAGGGAACGAGACCAAAGGCAGCGACTGGTTTATTTTACATTGCACCTCAAACATGCCTCTGAATAATTTAGAGCATTAGGACAGCCTATTTTCACTTGGCGCCCGGTGGAAAGTTCAGTTTTGCACGACTGTGATAGCAAAATGATCTCGGAAATGCCCATAAATGCATCCTGTGCCTCAGACAACTAATGACTGACTGCATCCTTGTAATACGGCCCATACAGGGAATGGATATATGCATATAAGTGTGTGCAAAGTGGTTTGAATCAAAATAATAATCTAGATGGAGCACTTACAATATGTAGATACCATATGTGCTCTCTGAAGACATCCTAGACATCCAATGAGTCTAGGATGAATGAGTTGCATCTAGAATTTTAAAAAGAATTTTAAAAAGGTTGAGTATGAGAAGTTCGGATCAGCACCACTCCAGTTTTATTAAATTGTTGCTGTGGACTTCCGGTTATGGCTGCCACGTAGGACGGACGTGTCTCGCTCTGCTCTGCTCCTGGAGAAAAAAAATCGGCAAATAACTCTCTCATTTGGGACAGAACGTATCCCAGCATTTGGGCGAGGATATGTCGGCGAAGCCTAAGGCTGGAAAACCAGGAAAAGGAAAAAGCGAGCCGCCGAAACAGTCCAAATTAACGGACTTTCAGGTCCGTGACGCAGCAAACAAAACTCCATATATGGCGGAGGAGGCTGGCAACGGTGCAATATCTGCGGGGAATGGCGCAGATGCGCCGATGGCTGCCATGAGTTCAATGAGAGCGGACTTTTCCTCTAGATTTGATGGGATTATGACAGCGTTGGAAGGAATAAGAAAGGAATTGGGTGACTGTGTAGAACGAACGGCGCAGATGGAGCTCCGTCTCGCTAGTGCTGAAGATGACGTCACCCGTCTTCAATTAAAGGTGCGCACTTTGGAAAAAAAAAAATAAATCTCTGGAAGATAATATTTTGGATTTGGAATCTCGGTCGAGACAGAATAATTTGAGGCTGGTGGGTCTTCCAGAGGAATCAGAAGGTCGGGACGTATGTTCCTTTCTGGAAAAGTGGATTCCGGAGGTGCTGGGCAGCGAGGAGTTGCAATCAGCAGTGGTTCTGGAAAAAGCACATCGTATTGGCCCACGGAGAGATAAGGGACCGCCGAGGACCTTAATTATGAAGTTTCTTAGCAACAGAGACAGGATGAAGATCTTCAACGCTGCACGTGCTAAAGGAGAGATTAAACACCAGGACCAGCAGGTGCGGTTCTACCCAGATTTGGCCACAGGAATCCAGCAATTGAGGAAGCAGTTTGATCCCGTACGTAAGGAGCTGCGCAACCTTGGGATTCGTCATGGTGTAATCTATCCTGCGAGACTGCTGACCACGTATGAGGGCAGAACCCACATCTTCAAGACCCCAGAGGAGGCGCAGGAGTTCATCAAGAAGATCAAAGAAGAAGAAGAGACTGGTGGGAGCTAAGCATGAACAAAATATAAGGTAGAATAATTAAGCATTTGCACAGGCATCTGACTGACTTGAAGTAAATAGTAAGTTTACAAAATATAGATTGTATTATATATTAAAAAAACAAAAAAAAAAAAAAAAAAAAAAAAACTATGATGTACAAAGTTGTTAAAAATTTTGGAGTTAAGTTGGAAAACTACAGAGGAGAGTTAATGTTACGTCATTAAAAGCAGTAGAGTTAGGGTGATTGGGAGGATGAAGAAGGAGTGGCTTAGGCTGTTCCCCGTGGGTGTGGAACGGTCGATGGCTATATCGGGAGACAGAATTTTTCTTTTGATTTTGGGGGGTTTGCCACAAGTGTGGGAAGGGGAAATTTGTTTGTGTGTAGTTTGTAGGATGAATGTTCAACCACTCATGTTTTTTCTTCTCTGTATGAGCATGTTTACACTGCAAGGTAATCCCAAACTCTCTATTGATCATGGACCAAAGTGTTAATCTTAATTTAACTTCATGGAATTGCAGAGGTCTACAAAATTTAAAAAAAACTTAAACAAGTTATGAATAAAATAAAGGACATGGGTTCAAGAATTGTGTTTTTACAAGAAACTCATCTGATAGAGGAGGATGTTAAAAGAATTAGGAGTAGATGGCAGGGAAGTGTATTCACCTCTTCATTTTCATCCCGAGCCAGGGGAGTTATGACTCTCATACATAAATCAGTTCCTTTTCAAGTGAAAAATGTAATTGGAGACAAATTTGGAAGATATGTAATCATTCAAGGTTCTTTGCTATTAGAAAATATAAATCTTGTGAACTTATATGGTCCCAATATAGATGATCAGAAGTTCTTTGCTAATTTATTTCTCATCTTATCATCACTTACAGGGCAACATATAATAGCAGGGGATTTTAATTGTACATTGAATCCAGGTGTGGATAGATCAACAGGACTGGATTGTACGCACATTGGATGTAGGATGACTATTAATCATTTTATGAAAGAATTGAGATTGTTAGATATATGGAGAGAAATGAAACCACAAGTTAAAGCCTATTCTTGTTATTCCAGTACCTACAAGACATTCTCACGTATTGATTATTTTTTGATTTCCACAGAATTAAGGTCCAAGATTCAAAACTGCTTTTATGATAACATCGTGATCTCTGATCATGCACCCTGTTGTCTAATATATGTAGATAAAAAATTGACAAAGGAATCAGGTAGATGGCAATTTCAGCATAAATGGCTTCAGGATGAGGAATTTGTCAAGTATATAGAAAAACAGATAGACGAGTTCTTTGACATCAATACTACACAAACATCAGCATGTGTAAAGTGGGAGGCTTTCAAAGCTTTTATTAGGGGACATATTATTAGTTATACAGGATCAAAATCTAAGAAGACTCGAGAGGAGAGAGCTAAATTGGAACATAAAATAAAAAGTCTTCAGGAAAAAGTGTATGCAGGAAGTGACCCAAGGTTGGAGAATGAATTACTGATTTTGAGAGCTGAATACGACAAAAAATCAGCGAATAGAGCTGCCTCGAGTCTTCTAAGATTGAAACAATCTTTTTATGAACAAGGTGAAAAATCAGGAAAATTATTAGCATGGCAGATTAAACAATTGGAAATTAAAACACCAATTACCAGTATTATAAGTAACGGACAGGTAGTTATAGATCCTTTAGAAATTAATAGAGCCTTTAGAGATTACTATGAAAAATTATATGATACCAAAAATGAACCTGATTTAACAAAACTAAATGGGTTTTTGAACGAACTATCTATACCGTGTATTCCAAATGAAAACAGGGAGATATTGGAGTCTAAAATTAGTCAAGAAGAAGTTGGGCTAGCCATTGATAATATGAAATCAGGAAAAAGTGCAGGACCAGATGGTCTTCCAGTTGACCTTTATAAAAAATTTAAGAATAAATTAATAAAACCTTTTTTGGAAATGGTTTTAGAAGCATTTCAAAATAATAATTTACCATCATACATAAATAATGCCTTAATTATACTGCTGCCAAAACCAGGTAAGCCCTCTAATAAATGTGAAAATATGAGACCAATAAGCCTATTAAACGCCGACCTTAAGATAATCTGTAAAATTTTAGCAAGACGAATACAAGAAATTTTACCAAATATTATTAATCGAGATCAGAATGGCTTTATAAAGGGTAGACAAGGCTTCCATAATGTAAGAAGACTATTTAATATTATTTATTTTAATAAAGAAGCACCGGATACAGCTCTCCTATCATTGGACGCCGAAAAGGCCTTTGATAGAGTTGAATGGCCCTTTCTTTTTGAAGTCATACAAAGGTTTGGACTTGGAAATAATTTCATAAAATGGGTTCAAATAATATACAATAATGCTACAGCAGAAATCCTAACAAATAACAATATTTCAAAACCAATAAAAATCAATAGAGGATGTCGACAAGGCTGTCCACTTTCACCTTTACTGTTTACTATGGCAATTGAACCTTTAGCGATAGCGATACGTTTACATTCACAAATATATGGAATTAAAGTTCGACCAACAGAACATAAAATCTCCCTGTACACCGATGATATAATTTTGTTTATGTCGAATCTAAAAAAATCAATTCCAACCTTGTTGAATTTAATAATGAATTTTGGGGAAATATCAGGATATAAAATAAATAAAACTAAATCTTCAATGTTAATGCTAAATGAGACCCAGAGAAATTACCCAGCCCCTGAGGTAAATCAATTCAATGTTGTAAATCAGTTTAAATATTTAGGAATCCAAATTATGCCTAAGCTAGAATCAGTCGCCAGTGTCAACTATGAAGCCTTAATGTCAGATATCAATGAGTTAACTCAGAGATGGATGTCACTACCAATGTCGATGATCGGGAGAATCAATATACTTAAAAGTAATATTTTACCTAAAATACTTTATTTATTTCAATACATTCCCTTATCACCACCTTTAGATCTATTCTCAAGAATAAAAAAAAAGTTAGTGGAATTTATATGGAACAACAGGAGGGCTAGATTACGTTTGTCTTTATTATATTTACCATTTGATCGTGGAGGTCTGAAATGTCCAAATTTTATGTTGTATTATTGGTCGGCACAACTGAGGTCTATGACATATTATTTTTCATCAAATGATCTCCCTCACTGGACTGAAATGGAATCATACAATTTACCTTTACCTCTTCCCATATTCATATACTCAGATTCGGCAAAAAAATTACAAAAACAAGTTAAAAATCCATTTGTAAAGCATATGATCAAAATATGGTGTGAAGCTAAAAACTATTTAAAAGAACCACAGTTATTGTCACAATTTAGTCCAATATGGGGTAATCAATATTTTAAACCAGGGAGAGCGGACGCTGTATTTAAAGTATGGAATTTAAAAGGGATACAAAAGATTCAGGATTTATATTTGCCATGTGCAGACAACATAATGTCTTTTGAAGAGCTGAGGATCAAATTTAATCTCAATAGAACACATTTTTTTAAATATCTTCAACTTAGAAACTTTATTCGATCAAATCAAAATAAAGCTCTCACTCGACCTATTTATTCATCCTTGGAAAAAATGATGATGAAAGATAGTAAAAGAAAGGGTATTATTTCAGAGTTTTATAACTCATTGACACTATCTTCAAGTGAAAATTCACTGAAAAGATTAAACTACTGGAAAGAAGATCTGCAAATTGAAATTTCAGAGGAACAATGGGAATTGGCTTGTACAGAAGCTCAAACCAAATCAATAAATGCACGCCTTAAATTGATACATTTCAAATGGTTAATGCGGATGTATGTTACACCGGAGGAGTTAAATAGATATAACAAAAATATACCAGATACATGCACAAAATGCATGGAAAGTAAAGGAACCCTATTTCATTGTTTATGGGAATGTAGATTAATAAGAATGTTTTGGGAAGAGGTGAGGGTAACAATTGAAAAAATAATCTCAAAACAAATCATATTGAATCCTAAACTGTTTTTGTTGGGTCTGTACCCAGAAAAGCATAATTTTAATAAAAGTGAAAGAACATTCATAGACCTCAGTTTGCTTAATGCCAAAAAATGTATTGCACTATTATGGAAAAAGACTCATAGACCAGATGTGACTCAGTGGTTAAGACAGATGTTAACAAACCTTCCATTAGAAAGAATAACATATATACTGAAATCAAAGGAAATTGTGTTTGAGAATATATGGAGACCTTTTATTGATTATGTAAAAAATTTAAACATAACTCTTGAAGAAGAAGGTGAATGATGTGTGTGGACCTTGTAAATTCCAAACTGGTGAACATAATATGTATACTTATGTATTGGATTGTCTAGACTAAACAGAGGAGCATTGTTGAAGACTTGATTTTGTTGGTGGTTGTTGGTGTTTTTAGTGCATTTTTTTTTTTTGTAGTACTTTAGTGTTTGATTGTTTGTATCATGTTTGTTAAAAAAAAAAAGGTTCAATAAAGATATTGTGGAGAAAAAAAAAATTGTTGCTGTGGTCAGTATCAAGGAGGAGAGTGAGAAGCTCCAGCCACCCGAATCAGTCCAGCTGTTCACAAATGTGTTACCAATTAGAAATGGTCTCCATCTGCCTGTAACCCAGAGAGTGGTTAGACGGACGAGCTCAGGGAACCACTTACAAGTTAATGAGGGGTGCTTGTGCACGTGAGACTCAGTCAGCTCAGCTGTTGGTCAGAGACAGCACTTTTTTATGCCTTTGAAGACTTTAGTGAGTAACCTTCCATTATATGTTTAAAATAATCCCCTTGTGTGTGAGTGTGTGTGTGTGTACCCGTGTGTGTATTTGCTTTGCTTGTGCACCTACTGTCTCTGTAGATTGTCTCACACAGGAAAGAAAATCAATAATGAAGGCTGTGAGTACATATAGGGGGAAAAAAAACAGCAAGCCCTTCAATAAGTGGTGGTATTGCTGCAGAGGTAAGGATTTTCACAATAAGGTTTATGGAGCTCTATGATAGGGTCATAAGATATTAATCTCACAGAGCTATTATACACTTATATGAGAGACATGGTGATTCTATCAACAGATACACAACAAGCTTACTTTTGTGTATTTACATTAAAAGATATTTGTCCTGAAGATTCAAAAATGTTGGTTATTTTTATTGAAAATGCATTTAATACATAATCACCTTAAAACCCCTTACCATTCCAGCCAGTGTCCAGCCAATGTAAAATGTCCCACGGGTGGGAAACCAGAATGATAAGAGGTTTTAAGTAACTGTTATTCATATATACTGCACCACATTACAACATTCTCTGGGTAGTTCAAACCAGTTCAAGTCAGCAGCTGAGAACTATTTTTGATCATTCTAAAACCAGTTCAAACCACCTTCTTTTAGCAGTAAGAGTTTTCCAGCCCTCAGTATTGTTGTTCTGTCACTAATGATGCATTCAATGGTGCTGTTCTGTCACTAATGGTGCATTCAAATCAAATGCAAAGTAAAAGATCCCCTCATGGATCGTCACCTTATCGTGGTGGGGGGTTTGCGTGCCCTAGTGATCCCAGGAGCTATGTTGTCCGGGGCAATTTGCCTCTGGTAGGGTCACCCAAGACAAACTGGTCCTGGGTGAAGGGCCAGACTAAGAACGATCCAAGAGACTCTCATGATAAATACTAGAACAAGGATTCAGTGTACCCCGCCCGGTATGGGGTTACTGGGGCCCCACCCTGGAGCCAGGCCTGGGGGAGGGGCTCGATGGCTAGCGTCTGGTGGCCGGGTTTCCACCCATGGAACCTGGCCGGGCTCAGCCCGAAGGAGTTACATGGGTCCACCCTCCAGTGGGCTCACCACCTGGAGGAGGGATCATGGGGGTCCGGTGCTGTGCGGGTCAGGTGGCGGTCAAAGGCGGAGACCTTGGCAGTCTGATCCCAAGCTTCCTAAACTGACTTTTGGGACATGGAATGTTACCTCTCTGGTGGGGAAGGAGCCTGAGCTGGTGCATGAGGTTGAGAGATACCGGCTAGATATAGTCGGCCTCACCTCAACACACAGCTCCGGTTCCGGAACCAGTCTCCTGGAAAGGGGCTGGAGCTTGGCCTACTCTGGAGTTGCTCCGGGTGAGAGGTGACGAGCAGGGGTGGGTATTCTTGTATACCCCACCTTGCTGCCTCTATATTGGAGTTTTCCCTGGTGGACAAAAGGGTTGTTTCCCTGCACGTTCGGGTTGGGAAACGGGTCCTGACCATCATTTGTGCCTATGCACCAAATGATGGTTCAGAGTACCCACCCTTTTTTGGAGTCTCTGATTGGGGTGCTGGAGAGTGCTCCTCTTGGAGACTCCATTGTCCTACTGGTGGACTTCAATGCGCACGTGGGCAACAACAGTGAAACTTGGAAAGGGGTGATTGGGAGGAATGCCTGATCTGAACCCGAGTAGTGTTCAGTTATTGGACTTCTGTGCTAACAACAGTTTGTCCATAACAAACACCATGTTCAAGCATGAGGGTGTCCATATGTGCACCTGGCACCAGGACACCCTAGGTCGCAGGTCGATGATCGATTTTGTTATCGTGTCATTAGACCTGCAACCACATGTCTTGGACACTCGGGTAAAGAGAGGTGCAGAGCTGTCATCTGATCACCACCTGGTGGTAAGTTTGCTCCGATGGCAGGGGAGGATGCCATTCAGACCTGGTAGACCCAAACGTATAGTGAGGGTGTGCTGGGAATGTCTGGCTGAGGCCCCTGTCCGGGAGGTCTTCAACTCTCACCTCCGGAAGAACTTCAACCACATTCCGAGGGAGTCTGGAGACATGGAGTCTGAATGGGCCATGTTCTCCACCTCTGTAAAGTAACAGTGGGGCGAGGCGGCTGTCAATCATCAATTTTCAAATTTTTATTTCCAAAACTTACAGGTAATAACTCCAAAACATCCAACACGATTTACCACGACTTAAATTTGTCCATCAACCATCATCATCATCACTGATCCTCTCGACAACCACTACTAACCAAAAACAGCTGTTATATACTATTTGAGATAATTAACATCAATTAGAACATACCATATGTCCCAGGTAAAACAATAACATTTTTCCATTTTCCACATATACCCACTAACATCTAAAAGACCATAAATAATTCCCCACCTATATACAGAATAAATATAACTAACACAAAATAAATAACACCATAAATAATTCAATAAATAATTTAACCCCTATTTACAAATTTAAATCACCCCTCTAACTCACCATAACATGCTTCCTTCCTGCTGGTGTCCTTTAAAAAGGCATTCAACCCCTAACAGAGTCTTTTGCCCGGACACCCTCAGGAAGCATGTTGGCAACGGTATGTGGATTAAATAAACCAATTGTTTACCCAAATAATTAATCATAGCAATTATCTCACAAAGGCATTGCAATTAGACAAAGACAGATCCTAGAAATAATGTGTGTACTTTTAACAATCATAATAACATTTACAATATTACAAATATAACATAATCACACATACAATAAATCATAACAGTGGGGACACTCCATCGTCACAACCTCCATTGTTGAAGCAGCAGCCCAGAGCTGCGGCCGCAAGGTCATCAGTGCATCTCGTAGTGGCAACCCCCGAACCAAGTGGTGGACACCAGTGGTGAGGGGGGCCATTAAGCTGAAGAAGGAGTCCTATCAAGCTTGGTTGGCTTGTGGGACTCCCGAAGCAGCTGAGGGGCACCGGCAAGCCAAGCGGAGTGCAGCTCGGGTGGTTGCTAAAGCAAAAACTTGGGTATGGGAGGATTTTGGTGAGGCCATGGAACAAGACTTTCGGTCGGCCTCGAAAAGATTCTGGCAAACTGTCCGGCAGCTCAGGAGGGGGAAGCAGCTCGCTGTCTACACTGTGTATGGTGTGGATAGGGCACTGTTGACTTCGAATGGGGATATCGTCGGGCAGTGGAAGAAATACTTTGAGGATCTCCTCAATCCCACTGATACGCCTTCCACAGAGGAAGCAGGGCTTGCGGATGAGGGGGACGACTCGCCCATCACAGGGGCTGAGGTCACCAAGGTGGTCAAAATCCCTTTGGTGGCCGGGCTCCAGGGGTAGACGAGATTTGCCCTGAGTACCTCAAGTCCCTGGATGTTGTAGGGCTGTCATGGTTGACACGCCTCTGCAACATTGCGTGGAGGTCGGGGGCAGTGCCTTTGGCATGGCAAACCGGGGAGGTGGTTCCTCTCTTCAAAAAAGAGGACCGAAGGGTGTGCTTCAACTTTAGAGGGATCACACTCCTCAGCCTCCCTGGGAAGGTCTATGCCAAGGTACTGGAGAGGAGAGTCCAGCTGTTGGTTGAACCTCGGATTCAGGAGGAGCAATGTGGTTTTCGTCCTGGCAGTGGCACATCGGACCAGCTCTTTACCCTCTCGAGAATCCTCGAGGGTTCATGGGAGTTTGCCCAACCAGTTCAAATGTGTTTTGTGGACTTGAAGAAGGCATTCGACCACGTCCCTTGTGGTTTTTTGTGAGGGGTACTTCGGGAGTATGGGGTATCGGGCTTGTTGTTATGAGCTATTCGGTCTCTGTACGACCGTTGTGAGAGTTTAGTTCGTATTGCCAACACTCGATCAGACGCAGTCCCAGTGAGAGTTGGACTCCACCAGGGCTGGCCTTTGTCACCAATCTGTTCATAATTTTTATGGACAGGATTTCTAGGCGCAGCCAGAGAACGGAAGGTGTCATGTTTGGTGACAACAGGATCTCATCTCTGTTGTTTGCAGATGATGTTGTCCTGTTGGCTTCATCCAGCAATGACCTACAGTTCTTACTGGGATGGTTTGCAGCTGAGTGTGAAGTGGCTGGGATGAGAATTAGTACCTCCAAGTCCGAGTACATGGTCCGCAGCCGGAAAAATGTGGACTCCTGCCCCAAGTGGAGGAGTTTAAGTATCTCGGGGTCTTATTCACGAGTGAGGAGAGAATGGAGCAAGAGATTGACAGATGGATCGGAGCAGCATCTGCAGTGATGCGGACGTTGCACTGGTCTGTTGTGGTGAAGAGGGAGCTGAGCTCTAAGCAAAGCTGTGGATTTACCAGTCAATCTACATTTCTACCCTCACCTATGGTCACGAGCTTTGGGTAATGACCGAAAGAACGAGATTGCGGATACAAGCAGCTGAAATGAGCTTTCTTCGTAGGATTGCTGGACTCACCCTCAGAGATAGGGTGAGGAGCTCAGTCATCCGGGAGAGGCTGAGAGTAGAACTGCTGCTCCTCCACATTGAAAGGAGCCAGTTGAGGTGGTATGGGCATCTGATAGGATGCCTCCTGGACGCCTCCCACTTGAGGTGTTTCGGGCACGTCCCTCTGGGAGGAGACCCCGGGGCAGACCCAGGGCTCGCTGGAGAGACTATATCTCCCAGCTGGTCTGGGAATGCCTTGGTATCCTCTCTGAAGAGCTGGAGCAGGTGGCTGGGGAGTGGGAAGTCTGGGCTTCTCTGCTTGAACTGCTGCCTCTGCAACCCGGACCTCCGGAAAAGAGGTAGAAAATGGATGGATGGAACATTGTGTTGCTCTACTTGCATTGTTACAGCTGCCACAGTTGATGGAGCATTCAGACCGAATGTGATGCGAAACTTTGTGCCACACTATTTGCACGAGTATATTCATCAGAGTTCAAAGCAAAAAATTGGCCCTGTGGAGGGGCTGTTATCTTCTATAGTTACCACAGACCTTAGCAGTTCTTGTCTCTGATATCAACAAAGAGTAAAATACAGTGGTGTGAAAAATTGTTTGCCCCCTTCCTGATTTCTCATTTTTTTTATATGTTTGTCACACTTAAATGTTCAGCTCATCAAACAAATTTAAATATGAGACAAAGATGACACAAGTAAACACAAAATGCAGTTTTTAAATGAAGATGTTTATCATTAACAGTAAAAAAAATCCACACCTGCATGGCCCCGTGTGAAAAAGTGATTGCCACCCCCCTGTTAAAACATAAATTAACTATGGTTTATCACATCTTTGGAAAGCTGAGTTCAATTTTTCTAGTCACACTCAAGCCTGATTACTGCCACACTTGTTCTCAATCAAGAAATCACTTAAATAGGACCTGCCTGACAAAGTGAAGTAGACCAAAAGATCCTCAAAAGCTAGACATCAAGTTGTGATCCAAAGACATTCATGAACAAATGAGAAACAAAGTAAATGAGATCTATCAGTCTGGAAAAGGTTATAAAGCCGTTTCTAAAGCTTTGGAACTCCAGCAAACCAGAGTGAGAGCCATTTTCCACAAATGGTGAAAACATGGAACAGTGGTGAACCTTCCCAGGAGTGGCCGGCTGACCAAAATTACCCCAAGAGCGCAGCAACAACTCATCCAAGAGGTTACAAAAGACCCCACAACAACATCCAAAGAACTACAGGCCTCACTTGCCTCATTTAAGGTCAGTGTTCATGACTCCACCATAAAAAAGAGACTGGGCAAAAATGGCCTGCATGGCAGAGTTCCAAGACAAAACCACTGCTGAGTAAAAAGAACATAAAGGCTCGTCTCAGTTTTGCCAGAAAACATCTTGATGATCCTCAAGACTTTTGGTAAAATACTCTGTGGACTGACAAGACAAAAGTTGAACTTTTTAGAAGGTGTGTGTCGTATTACATCCGGCATAAAAGTAACACAGCATTTCAGAAAAGGAACATCATACCAACAGTAAAATATGGTGGTGGTAGTGTGATGGTCTGGGGCTGTTTTGCTACTTCAGGACTGTTATGTCCACAAAGCTGGTAAAGAAGATGGACGAGGATGCTGTGCTGGAACTCGAACTTTATTACATGATGGTTAATAATACAAAGTACGGGAACGAGCGTTGCGCTCCTAACTGTCCCTACCAAGGGCCAGTCACCAAAGAGACCATAACATAGCCGACTCTTCCCTTATGTATGTCAGCATGATGATGGTACCAGTCAGCTATGTCATCACACTGCTCACTGTTATAAAATCCCTTTATAACACCCCCCCCCCCCGGAAAAACCACAGAACACTTAAATAAATTGTAGCCCTCCCCAGTTTGGCATAAACGACATTAACATCCTGAACTAGGGTCAGCGGGTGGACCGCCACTGGGCCCAACGCGGCTAAGTAGATTATTCTGCCATTTTTCTTTAGCCGCGCTCCTACCTAACAGTCACACTTTTTTTCTCACAGTCTTCCATGGGCAGAGCAGTTCTGCCTGAGGGGTTTTGTGGCTAGCTCATGGCAGCCTCATCACTGGAACTGTCGGACCCCCAGGACCAGGGCCAGTCTTCATGACGCTGGGCCCCGGATTCCACACTGAATCCGGGGCCCTGGACTTGAGGAGCTTTGCGCTGGTCCCGAGGCCTTCCTCGCCTTGATCTTTCTCAGCTCCATCCTCACCTGGGTCTTAGTGAGGGTCAGGTTGGGGGGCTGTGTGCTGGGAGTGGGGGGGGGGTGTTGGTGGAGTGGGGTGTGGACAGCAGGTCTCGATGACTTTAGAGGCAGCAGTGGTTGGTGTGCAGTCGTGGGGGGGGGGGGGGGGGGGTTGATCAAACCTATTTAAAACAGGTTCAAATTGTTCACCCACTCTCTGCCCCCCGTGGCCTGGGAGGAGGTATTCTGGAGCCCAGAGATGGTTTTAAGGTTTCTCCAGACCCCGCCAATGTTGCTCTGTTGCAGCTTGTCCTCCATCTTCTTCCTGAAGCTGTCCTTGCCTTCTCTGATCTTCCTCCTCAGCTCCCTCTGTACGGACTTCAGCATCTCCCTGTTCCCCGACCTGAAGATCCTCTTCTTCTCTCTCAGAAGTGTTTTTATCTCAGGGTTGATCCAGGGTTTGTTGTTCGAGCAACACCGTATGGTCTTGGTGGGTATGGTGTTGTCCACACAGAAGTTGATGTAGTCTGTGATGGTGTGAGTGAGGCCATCGATGTCCTCACCATGTGGATCGCAGAGCTGCTCCCAGGCAGTGGTTTCAAGACAGTCCTTTAGAGCGTCCATTGCCTCCTCAGACCATATCTTCATGGTGCGCATGACCGGAGGTTGTCTGTGCACTAGGGGTTTGTACACCGGCAGGAGATGAACCAAGCTGTGATCCGATATCTCGAGTGGGGGGAGTGGTGATGAGGTGTACGCCTCCTTAGTGTTTGCATAGAATAAGTCCAGTGTTTTATTGTCTCTAGTGTGGCATGTGACATACTGGGTGAACGTGGGCAGAATGGGGGACAGTGAAATATGGTTGAAATCACCTGCGATGAGGAGAAGAGCATCTGGGTGTTCTGTCAGCAGCCTGCCAGTTACTGAGTGAATGGCATCACACACTGTCCCCGCGTTCACCGTCGGATTTGCATAAATAACAATGCAGATCACGTGTGAGTATTCCCTCGGGAGATAGGTAGGCCGCATGCTAACAACTAGCAACTGGATGTCTTTCCTGCAGTGTTGTTGTTTAACCGTGATATGTCCCAGTCTGAACCAGATGTTATTGACATACATTATCACTCCTCTGCCCCTTGCCTTCCCACTGTCTGGTGTGCGGTCTGCCCGTATTGCATGGAAACCCTCCAGTTCAATGTTAGGAATGTACTACCCTTTCCTGCTTAAGGTTTGTGATGTATTTTTGTGATGTATTTTTGTATTTTTTCTCTTCTCCGCAGCGCACCTCATGAGTTGGCATCGGTGCATATCATGTCCATGGGTGATCGATACACTAGAGTGTGGATACTGCATACAATTCCAATCTCATTCCCCAACTACATCATCCTAGGTGCACAGCCGAGAGGTTTCGCAGGTCCTTCCTACCAACGGCTGTCAGACTGTATAACTTAAGCAGAGCTGCTCGCAGAGATAGCAAAAAGACGTGACAACCTAGTAGTACTGAATGCAAAAGACGCAATCGACTTACACAATGGTCCCCTCCGGTATACAACTAGGAAAACACCGGTAGCTACGGAGGGTGACAATATGTATGGGTACATAATCATACCATGTAGGATAACTAAGTAGACGGTTATGCTGTTTCATTCCATCTAGCTACAATGCTCCGCACTGTGTGTGTTTATATATTTACCTCCGCCAAAGGGGGAGGTTATGTGATCATTGGCGTTGGTTTGTCTGTTTGTTTGTTTGTCTGTTTGTCTGTTTGTTAGCAAGATAACTCAGAAAGTTATGGACAGATTTTCATGAAATTTTCAAAGATCGTCAGAAATGGGGTATCCTACAGATGATTAGATTTTGGTGGTGATCCGGATCACCGTCCACAAGAAAACCGCCATTACGCAAAATGCCATTTTCGTGAATAACTACTAAACCACTAATCCTATCATTGTCAATCCAATAGGGGGAGGTTATGTGATCATCGGCGTTGGTTTGTCTGTTCGTTTGTCTGTTTGTCTGTTTGTTTGTTTGTCTGTTTGTTAGCAAGATAACTCAAAAAGTTATGGACGGATTTTCATGAAATTTTCACAGATTGTCAGAAATGGGGTATCCTACAGATGATTAGATTTTGGTGGTGATCCGGATCACCATCCATAAGAAAACCGCCATTACGCAAAATGCCATTTTCGTGAATAACTACTAAACCATTAATCCTATCATTGTCAATCCAATTGTTGTGAATCCAATTGCTAGTCATATGTTTTCACGGTCAAGGAATCTGAAAACGTACACACAAACACTGTATGGGGGGAACTGTGGCGCTAAACCGCCATTACGGAAAATGCCATTTTCGTCAATAACTACTGAACCACTAATCCTATCATTGTGAACCCAATTGCTTGTCATATGTTTTCATGGTCAAGGAATCTGAAAACGTACACACAAACACTGTATGGAGGGAACTGTGGCCGCCATTACGGAAAATGCCATTTTCGTGAATAACTACTGAACCACTAATCCTATCATTGTCAATCCAATTGCTAGTCATGTTTTCATGGTCAAGGAATCTGAAAACGTACACACAAACACTGTATGGGGGGAACTGTGGCCGCCATTACGGAAAATGCCATTTTCGTGAATAACTACTGAACCACTGCTTGTCATGTGTTTTCATGGTCAAGGAATCTGAAGACTGTATGGGGGAAACTGTGTCGCTTGGCAGAGGTCTGCGCTCTCCGAGTGTTTTTCTAGTTATATATTTATTTCATCTAGCGACAATGCTCCACACTGTGTTTATATATTTACATATTTATTCCATCTAGCTACAATGCTCCGCACTGTGTGTGTTCATATATTTACATATCTATTCCATCTAGCTACAATGCTCCGCACTGTGTGTGTTTATATATATACATATTTATTCCATCTAGCTACAATGCTCCGCACTGTGTGTGTTTATATATTCATATATTTATTCCATCTAGCTACAACGCTCCACACTGTGTGTGTGTTTATATATTCACATATTTATTCCATCTAGCTACAATGCTCCGCACCGTGTGTCTATATATTTATGTTTATATGTACATATGTATACTCGCTGCTCTTGTTTTTTCTTGCCTTCTGATTGTTGCTCTGAGTGTTGCTATCCCTGTGCTGTTGCAATCCTGGAATTTCCCCATTGTGGGACTAATAAAGGCTTATCTTATCTTATCTTATCTTAACTTCAAAGGGTTTTGGAAGCAAAAGTAAGGAGGACTCTCTTTCTGGGGTTCCAGGCAGCGAGGTCTCTGCCCTGCTGGGAAAGAACGTAATACAGTCTCTGTCTCCAGGAGAAGAGAGGCGAGGCTTTTTACACTGCCTGTTTCATATCTCCAAGTGAATTGGTGTGTAACGCACAGAGCTACCAGATGACTGCCCTCCCCCCATCCCCACTGTAGCTTTCGCTACTTACAGTGGCTGTGTGGCCTAAGGTCAGAGAAATGTAGGTAGGCGCCACCCTATACACTGTATGGTGTCCCACATGTTGTGGGAGGGAATTAACCCTTTGAGTGTGAGAATTTTCATGCCCCTAGTGGCAGAGCACGGCACTGCGCTTGCCTTCTCACCCTGACATGATCGCCTGCATTGGGAATTTGTACTGATTGTACTGATTTGCCAGTTTCAAAAGGTGGCAGAAATCAGTTGGAGGACTCAGTGGATGACACATAATACACCAAAGAAGAAGAACTCCTTCCTTTTCCTGTTTGTAGCAGTTAGCACAGAAAGCTAATATGTCCGCGATCTGTCACCGCCACGTTTTGTCGGCTTTGTATGTGGAAAATAGCCACGGGATACAAGCGAAATTTATGTGGGATAATCATATGATTTTGTAGATGTGGTAGAGATTTTATATTACTGACAGAATGCAAAATAAGGACCATAATGGGTGAAAACGCAGCGACCACTCCAGCCCACCTTTGTCAACAGACTGTACAACAGTAAGTGACTTATTTCTGGGGTTTTTTATGTACCAATTTCTTGTTTATATACTTTGAAGATAAGATGATAAGGTACCTCTGTACAAAAAATGGTGTCAAAAGACTGAACCATTCTTTGTGTAAATACATCCAAAGTCCAGTTTTCACTGAGTTATGAAATATAAAGAGGTGCTGCAACATTATGCAAATTAGATGCATAAATGTATTCCTATCTGAAACTTAGGATCATATTTTACATCTTTCTAATTGACAGAAAGCCATTATCTCTTACCACTTTCAATTTATAGCCTTGGAAATCTGAACTATTTTATTGACAAAAAATATTTACCACCCTTGACCACTAGGGGTTATGTCGCATTTTGGCAGCATACACATTCATAGGGTTAACTAACTAAGTGAACCGGGGGTCTCTGTCTGGTTCTGGACCTGAGGCGGTTGAGCAAGTATCCCAAGGTGCTCCCTTTTACGGTGCTCAGGCTGAAGACATTGTTCAGGGCATAGGGCCAGGCGATTGGTTCACAGCAATGGACCTTCGCGATGCTGATTTCCATATTCTTATAAATCCGACCCACAGGAAGTTCCTCAGGGTTCCTTCAAGACAAGCCTTTGGTTACAACGTCTTGCCTTTCGGTCTGTCCCTGTTGCCTCGAACGTTCACCAAGTGCATGGACGCTGCACTCGCCCCACTGTGGCAGAGGGGCATTCAAGTTCAATTACCTGGACGATTGGCTGGTTTGTGTGCCATCAGAAGCCATAGCAAGAAGCCATATGGAGACCATATTGGCTTACCTAGTGTAACGGATGCCAACTAGCACTGTTCGGCGTAGAACGTTAGTAAACCTCCCTCCCGAAAAGCCTCATACAGTATCGGTAGCGCTGAGCTACCGGTCGGACCTTTAGCTCAGCGCGATCGTGCTGTGTCTCCCATGCTCGAACTGTGTAGTTGACTGAGAGGTCGCGAGTTCGTGTCCCGTGTGGGGCGAACTGCGCAGGATGATCTCTGTCACAATGGTGCCGTGACCCGGATGGGAGTGAGGTTTAAGGGGGAGAGTGTAACGGATGCCAACTAGCACTGTTCGGCGTAGAACGTTAGTAAACCTCCCTCCCGAAAAGCCTCATACAGTATCGGTAGTGCTGAGCTACCGGTCGGACCTTTAGCTCAGCACAATCGTGCTGTGTGTGTCTCTGTGTAGTTAACTGTGAGGTCGCGGGTTCGTGTCCTGTGTAGGGCGAACTGCGCTGATGACCTCAGTTACAAAGTGGTGCTGTGAGCCCCAGATGGTAGCGCTGAGCTACCGGTCGGACCTTTAGCTCAGCACGATCGTGCTGTGTGTGTCTCTGTGTAGTTAACTGTGAGGTCGCGGGTTCGTGTCCTGTGTAGGGTGAACTGCGCTGATGACCTCAGTTAGTTAAAAGTGGTGCTGTGAGCCCCAGATGGTAGCGCTGAGCTACCGGTCGGACCTTTAGCTCAGCGCGATCGTGCTGTGTCTCCCATGCTCGAACTGTGTAGTTGACTGAGAGGTCGCGGGTTCGTGTCCCGTGTGGGGCGAACTGCGCAGGATGATCTCAGTTACACTAGCAGTACTCGGGTTGCATTTAAATGTGGTGAAAGACTGCCTGATTCCAACCAGAGTTGTTGAGTACTTGGGGCTCACCCTGAATTCAGTTGCCATGAGGGCATCCCTGACTCCAAGAGAAGACATACTATCAGGGAATGTATCAAGAGCTGCATCTCACAAAGGACTGTATCAGTGCAGCAGTGCCAGAGGAGCTTAGGTCTCTTTGCTGCAGCTGTCCAGGTGGTGCCACTGGGTCTTTTACACGCACGTCCCCTTCAACGGTGGTTCATGTTCAGAGGTGTTTTGCCCAGAGACAAGCGGGAGGCTAGTTCTTTCCGAAGGAGCCTCATGGTTCTCAGGTGGTAGAGACGTTTCTCAGCAGTACGAGATGGTGTTCTCCTGGGCCAAGAGGGCTGCAGGGTGACCATTACAACTGACGCCTCCATAACAGGCTGGGGTGCAGTCTGGGAGGACAGGTTTGTTTGGGGACATTGGGCTTTGGCTCAGCAATCTTGGCACATAATCATCTTGAGATGGAGGCGACTGTGTCCAGAGATAGTCAAGCAGATCTGGCTTTGGTTGGTCAGGCGAAAGCAGACCTGTTTGTGACAGCGGAGAACACCCACTGTGCTCTCTGGGCCTTGATGCACGGCCTGCCAGGTCCAGTAGGTGCAGATGCTCTCTGAGTGTTGCCTGGTCTCCAGTGAAACTGTTTGCATTTCCACTACTGTTTCTTCTGCCAGCTTTCCTCGCGAAGGTGAGGCTACTGTCTGTTCAAGTAATTTGATGGCCCCGAATTGGCCACAAAGACAATGGATGGCGGAGATCAACAACATGTTGGGGGCCTTCCTTGGCCTCTCCCAATCAAGCGGGATGTGCTCTCACAGGGGCAGGGCAGGATTTGACATCTGAATCCCCAGCTCCTGAGGCTTCATGCATGGCCCTTGAATGGGAGCTGTGGTGTAATCTAAGTATTACATATGTGGAGCCACTAGGGGGCGACACAGACCGGATGTTGTCAGGAGTACAGCATGATGGAGAATAATATGACAGAGTTCGTGTGTTAATGTGTTGCAGCCAGTCAATAAAAGAGGCTCCGTGTTCACCCAAAGCAGCAGTCTTTATTTATAAAAGAACCCAACACAACATGGTGTCAGAAGTTGGTGCGCTTTGAGGTGAGAAAAGTCAGCTTTGCAACCGGCTAGCGGCTATGCCAGACGAAGTTCAAAGGGCTGCAGCTGCGCCAATTGATCCTGTAATGGCGGCGGCTACTCCAGCGGCAACCTTCACCATTAAACCACCGGAGCCCTTCGACTTTGCGAGACCCCAAGAGTGGGAAAAGTGGATAAGACGTTTTGAGCATTTTAGACTGGCAAGTAACCTGAATAACTCATCTGAGGTGAACCAAGTAAATACGCTGGTTTATTACATGGGAGATGAGGCTGACAACGTGCTAAGAGGGCTCGAGCTAACGAACGTACAGCGTCAGCAGTACGATGCCGTTAAAACAGCCTTTGATAGACATTTCGTTCCCAGAAAGAACGTGATTTATGAACAAGCAAAATTCAACAAGCGAGTGCAACAGCCGGCAGAACCAGTAGACTCGTTCATAACAGTACTCTACGCACTGGCAGAAAACTGTGAGTACGGTGCACTTCATGATGACCTTTTGAGAGACAGGCTTGTAGTGGGTCTAAAAGATTCGTCGCTGTCAGAAAGAATGCAGCTTGACAAAGATCTTACCCTAGCTAAAGCTATAACAATGGCAAGACAATCTGAAGAAATAAAACGACAACAAACTGACCTAAGAGGTGAAACTAGCGTTAACAGAACAGCCGTGGATGCGGTACACATCAGAAAAGCCAAGCCAAACAAGTTCATAATCAAGGAACAAAAACAGATTAAGTCCTCAAGGCCTCAGCAGACAAAACAAGACAGTAAAGTTTGTTCCAAGTGTGGCAAAGCACCAGCACATGCAGCAGTACAGTGCCCAGCTAAAAACGCGGAATGCCATAACTGTAAAAAACGTGGACACTATATTAGAGTCTGTAGGTCCAACTCAACTGTGAATGAGGTCGCTGACAATGCAGACGGACTTTTTCTGGGTGAAGTGGATCTAGGGGAGGATCCGTGGCTGGCAGACATAAATGTGAGAGGAAATAAAGTGACTTTCAAGTTAGATTCCGGAGCGGACGTCACAGCGGTTTCTGAACAGACATTTGAAACCTTCAAGAAAAAAAATGAACAGTTGGAAAAGGCACAAAAACCACTCTACGGACCGGGTGGAACTGCATTAACCGTGTTGGGGTCTATGACAGATACTATTACATACGGTGACAAGAGCGCTACTGAGAAAATCTATATTGTCAAAAATCTGCGCATGGCAGTACTGAGTAGAACAGCTTCCGTGAGACTGAAACTAATTGCCAGAGTTGACACTATAGACCAAGAGACAGTGAGAAAAACATACCCCAAGTTATGCGATGGACTTGGGCTTGTTCAAAAGCCATACACAATTAAACTGAAACCTGATGCTAAGCCCTTTTCGCTCAAGGTGCCAAGGTGTGTGCCACTGCCGCTCATGGGTAAAGTGAAGGAAGAGCTCGAGAGGATGGAAAAGTTGGGAGTCATCAGTCGCGTGGAGCAGCTAACAGATTGGTGCTGTGGCATGGTTGTAGCTCCCAAAAAGGACAAAGAAAAGGTGCGTATCTGTGTGGACATGACACCTTTAAACGAGTCAGTGTGTCGCGAAAGATACATCCTCCCGTCTGTGGACCAAACGCTAGGCATGCTCACAGGTGCTCAGTATTTTTCAAAGCTTGATGTAAATATGGGATTTTGGCAAATACCACTGTCTAAAGAGTCGGCCTTTCTCACCACATTCATTACGCCATTTGGCAGATACCACTTCAACCGTTTGCCATTTGGTATTTCCAGTGCTCCTGAACATTTCCAAAACATGATGGTAACAGAGGTTATATCGGGTCTCGACGGAGTCGTCTGTCACATGGACGATATCCTGGTCTGGGGATCCACCAAGGAGCAGCACGACACAAGACTGCACGCTGTCTTGAAGCGCGCGGAGAAAGCCGGCGTTACGTTGAATATGTCAAAATGTGAGTTTGGCAAAAGAGAGGTCAAATTTCTTGGGTTTATTGTTTCAGCAGAAGGAATGAGGCCAGATCCAGACAAAACCCAAGCTGTTCAGGGCATGAAAGTGCCAAGCAATGTGAGTGAGCTCAGGAGCTTTCTAGACTAGAAACTGATCATAAGCCACTAGTGAGCCTACTGGGAGGACAAGCTTTGGATGCGCTTCCACCATGTATTCAGAGATTTCGTATGCGCCTAATGAGGTACTCATACACTATAAAGCACATCCCTGGCAAAAGTCTCACCACTGCCGACATGCTCTCACGCTTACCACTCACAAACAGTGTTACTCACACAGACACAGATCTTATGGAGGACACTAACATTTATGTTGACTCTGTGCTAGAGGGACTCCCTACAAGCAGCAAATATCTTGCAGATCTCCAAGAGCAACTGCAGTCCGACAGCGTCTGTTCACAAGTCATGAAATACTGCACAGAAGGCTGGCCGGATCGTAACCAGCTACAGGGAGCGGTGAAGCACTACTGGTCTGAGAGAGCCGTTTTGAGTGTGCATAACGGACTACTACTGAGAGGCACGAGGTTAGTTATCCCTGCTAACATGAGAAATGCAGTTTTGGATAAGATACATGAGGGCCACCAGGGGGTGGTTAAATGCAGAGAGCGCGCCCGTCAGGCTGTATGGTGGCCAGGTTTAAGCAACCAGATCAGTGAAGTTGTACTCAAATGTAGACAGTGCATACAGGAAAGAGTTAATGTGAGAGAGCCTTTAATACCCACAGATTTACCAGAAAGGCCATGGCAGAAGTTGGGAGCTGATTTGTTCACACTACAAGACAAAAACTACCTGTTATTAGTGGACTACTTCTCTAGGTATATAGAGATTGCCCAGCTCAGCTCAACTCGCTCTGCCAATGTCATTGTGCATTTAAAGTCTATGTTTGCACATCACGGAATACCGGAGATACTGATCACGGATAACGGCCCGCAGTTCGCAAGTCAGGAAATGGAAGACTTTGCAAAGGAGTACTGTTTTGAGCACGTGACCAGTAGTCCCAGGTACCCCCAAAGTAACGGTGAGGCAGAAAGAGCTGTCAGAACAGTCAAAAACCTAATTAAAAAAGCCAGTGATCCATACCGAGCACTGTTAGCCTACAGAACCACAGCGTTGGCAAATGGCTACAGCCCAGCACAGCTTCTCATGGGGCGTAGACTTCGTACCACCCTGCCAATGCTTCCAGAGGCCTTGCAGCCATGCGTGCCGGATCTGCAACAAATTCGTCACGTGGAAAAGGAGAGACGGATGAGGCAAACAGAATGTTTCAACAAAAGACACAGAACGAGAGATTTGGATAAACTGTTACCCGGAAACTCTGTTTGGATTACAGATGCAAAAAGCACAGGGCACAGCGACATCTGTCCACAAAACTCCACGGTCCTATGTCATCAGTGGACCACAAGGGACAATCAGGAGGAATCGCACTCATCTTGTGCCTATGTCGATACCAAAGACTGAGATGGAACCACAACGGACCCAGTCAAATGGAAAAGACACTCCTACAGAAACTGTTTCTGAGCCCAATGCACAGGAAACACCAGGTGTTGTTAGAACCAGGTCTGGTAGAGAAGTGATTAAACCAAAGAGACTGGATCTGTAGAAGTTACATGTTAATATTTGTGAAAACAGAGTTGAGTTCTAAAAATGCCTTCTTTAAATAGAAAATAAGAGGCCTTTGCATAATATGTTCTTACATGGCAACAGTGTTGGGGAAAAAAAAAAAAAAAAAGAAATGTTATAGATTTGTAAAAGGGGGTTATGTGTTAAATTTATGCTGTCATAGTTAGTTGACAAAAGGGAACGGAAAAGATCTCATATAAAAATGTATTTTGTGTTTTCAGCTAAAAGGGGTCAACTTGGCTTCAGTAAAGGGGATGTGGTGTAATCTAAGTATTACATATGTGGAGCCACTAGGGGGCGACACAGACCGGATGTTGTCAGGAGTACAGCATGATGGAGAATAATATGGCGGAGTTCGTGTGTTAATGTGTTGCAGCCAGTCAATAAAAGAGGCTCCGTGTTCACCCAAAGCAGCAGTCTTTATTTATAAAAGAACCCAACACAACAGGAGCGACTGTGTAACTTGGTTAGACAAGGAGGTTAGACACCGTGCAGGCTTCATGGCCCGTCTACTCAGCTGCAGTGCAGTGTGAAGTGGAGAGTGTTTTGAACTGGTTTCGGACCAAGGGTGAGAATCTCTTGACATGTCACATCCCTGTAATCTTGTTTTGTCCTTCAGTACCTCTTCGCCGAGGTTGGGTGGAGTCAACTATCGGGAGCTACCTGGCAGCAGTGTCAACTGCCCATGAAGAATGTATGGCCTGTTCCTTGGCTAAGCAATTTTTGAGAGGCATGAGTCGGAGCCGCCCATCCCGGCGTCCTTGCTGCCCACGTGGGGTCTCCGGACAGTTCTCAGGGCTCTATGCTTGCTCCCTTTTTTGCATTCTCCATTGCTGACTTTCGTCTGAGCACTGGGAAGACTGCTTTCTCTTGGCGGTTGTCGTAGCCAAGAAGGTCAGTGAATTGAATGTGGTCTCTGTGGACGCAGCATGTCTTAGGTTTGATGGTGATCGGGTGGTCCACCTGTGGCCCAACCCAGCTTTTCAACCCAAAGTCCTGCTAGTGGGCTTGTTTTCCTGCCCTCTTGTGCTTCAAGCCTTCTCCCCTGCCGGTACGGCCTTTTAGGTTTACGTTGACCGTACAAGGTCTGTCTGCTCTTCAGACAAGCTTTTTGTGTTTTATGAGGAGTCCACAATGGGCAGGCCTATCTCTAGCAACGCCTGTCCCATTCGATAGTCACCCTGATTGCCTTTGCGTATTTACAAGTTGGAGCGGAACCATCAGTTGGGCTGGTGGCTCGCTCAACACAGGGATTGGCCACTGCGCGAGCATTGTGTAGGGGTGCACCCCTGGAAGATGTATGTGCAGCCGCTGGCTGTGCTTCTTCCTCAACGTGTTTCCATTTCTATAGGCTCAACCTGGCCTCATCAGTCGTCCCCTCATCTGTTCTGGGGGGCGCAGCAGGTTCTTTAGTTGCATCTTAGTTTTTCCATCATGTAAGCCGGCATGTGTGCCTTGTGCTCAAAATGTTTTTGTTTCAGCTACGGTGACCTGGAGGAACTGGCTTAACTTGTACACACTCAGTTAAATCCAATAAAGGAGCCAAACTCATCTGATTGTTTGTGCTTAGTGTTGTGATTGGGGCATTGTGCTCCTTCGGCCTGTTGGTGACACCACCTCCATTCTCCTCAGGACTCATTTGGTATACGGTTGCCACGTGGTTATAGGTTCACTGAAATGAAATAAAACGTACGTTTACGGATGCAAACACGGTTTTATGAACGAAAGTGAACCTGTAACCATTCATTGTCCTTCGTCAGTGGAGGCAGGCTCCTCCCACTCGTTAGAAAGAGGAAGAATGGGTGGATGCAAGGGGTATATACAAGGTGTGCATTCACAGGTGTGATTAATTTGGTATAATGCTCTTGTCCTGAGGATCATAGTCACGTGGTTACAGGTTCACTTTCATTCATAAAACCACATTTACATCCGTAAATGTACATTCATGCATGAAAACCCTCCAATGTGGCTGAATTACAACAATTCTGCAAAGATGAGTGGGCCAAAATTCCTCCACAGTGCTGTAAAAGACTCATTGCCAGTTATTGCAAATGCTTGATTGCAGTTGTTGCTGCTAAGGGGGGTCCAACCAGTTATTAGGTTTAGGGGGCCATCACTTTTTCACACAGGGCCATGTAGATTTGGATTTTTTACCCTTAATAATAAACACCTTCATTTAAAAACTGCATTTTGTGCATTTTGTCTAATATTTAAATTTGTTTGATAATGTGAAACATTTAAGTGTGACAAACATACAAAAAAATGAGAAATCATGAAGGGGGCAAACACTTTTTCACACCACTGTAAGTTCTGTTGCTCTCTTCTACCTGCTGTAGAAATGACAAAAATGCTGTCATGTTTGGGTTGGGAGAATTCCACTGTCTCCTCCAGGAACTGTGTCATGATGACGGCTATTTTCAGTGCTACCAGAGGCTAACCAGTGGCCAGTTTGATGAGCTGCTTATGAGGATTGGTGGTAGGATTTTGCTTGTGAATAAAAACTACAGGTGTTCTGATTCAGCTATGGAGCACCTGTTCATCTGTCTCCTGTGAGTCTTATTTTCTCACTGCTGACTGATTATCATAACCAAGCATCAAGTACATTTTTCACCCTAGATGAGCAAATTTCAAATTCTGCAACCACTAGTATTTGCATCGCCCACAGCAAACTTGAATCTATTTACATCTTTCTACTGATGCTGTGCAAAAAAAAAAAAAATACTTCATGTTCAGTCTAAACACCAGGGATCGGGAAAATAATCAGTTTTAGATAGATCATGTCACCATGCATGGAAGACTATAAATGTAAATAAAAAAATTTTAAAAATTAAAAAATGTTAAAAAAAGTAGTTTCAAGTGTGCAGAATTCAGCAGCAACCCATGTCTGCCTTTGCCAGAGCTGAAGTAACCCAGTACTGTAGTGCTTGTTTTTTTTTTCTTACTTTGTGACTACTTGGTACTTTTAAAGCAAAGTATTTGTAATGACCCAAAAATAATCCCAATATAATTTATTAATAAAACAAAAGGAAGAGAGACGTGAATGATATATTTAACCAGCATATATCCCACTACAGGTACTGCTTCTTGTTCTTATGATATGAATTACTGAAGTGCAGGTAACAGTATTCACCAAAAATACTTGAGTAAGACTAAGAAAGTATTTAGTGAAAAAGTTACTTGATTAGTGAGTATCAGGTTCACTCTAGTATGGCTGTGAGGTTTTAACTCACAAAGCTGTGACTTTTATTAACCAGTCCCTCCAGGATTTCGCAATGTTGCGATCATGTCAGTTCATATGAAATCAGCCAATCAGCGCATCTTTTACATGACCTCGCAACTTTGTCCAATCACTGCAACTTTCCCACAATTTTGGCCAATCCTCATCAACTTCCATGAATTTTGCCAATCAAATTTGTCCAAGTAGCGCTCAAACACTAAATCTAACCAACCAAATGCATTGCTGCACCACGCTCACTTTGGTGTTTACAGTGAGTATTAGGCTAGGTGTCCATCAAACATGTTTTTTTCCGCTCTGGGTGACTGTTTTCTATTCATTCTCTATGTAGTCCAGCATTTACAGCACTGAGCGCCCTCGGCACTGAAACACTTTGAGCAGTGGCTGTTTTTCGTTGCGGCACTCAGGGTGCTCAACGTTGAAAAATGTTCAACTTTTCAGATTGCAGCTGAGCTCGTCAATGTCAGATCTTTCTAAGCAGCCAATCAGAATTAAGGAAGGGTGGGACATACTGGAAGAAGACAACGGTTATGATGGCGGAGGAGAGGCTGATATTTGCTGTATCAGACAATCCGGTACTGTTTGATCTCACGCTAAAAAGCTATCATGATCAAAATTTAAAAGCAAATGCTTGAAGGAATGTGTCCACATCTGTCGGCATGCCAGGTGAGCGTTTGTTCCTTTGTCATGGTCATATTTCTTACAAGTCTGTTGCAGTAGATAAGGAATGGCAGGACATAGGATGCCGGTACAGTCTCTACTCAGACTCCTGTGTTCCGTGTCATCATATTTTACATCCAGAGCTGCTAAAACACGTTTCCCGTCCATTGTTATTTAGAGACTGCTATGAAAAAAATAAGCAGAAAGTCTGACCATAGGAAAAGCGGAAGTGCTGAGCTGAGAGTGACAAGTTGTTGCTGGGATACAGGGCACAGACTTTTTTTTTCCAGAGCACAGTGCACAAACGCTGAAAAAAAAAAAACGCTCAGAGCAGCTGGGTGACAAAAAACACGTTTGGTGTACATGCAGCCTTAACGGAACACATCAGCATAAAACAGAGTGTGCGATTTAAAAAAAAAAAACACTCACCCATGAGTTTTCCCACACCATCCCTTCCTTTGTCTCCCCCGGCCTACCAGTGGACTTCTCCCCACATCTCCATCCTGACTGCATGTACAAAGTGCTGGGTTTGTGTTGAAAACGTCTGCCTGCCTGAAAACCACCCTGTCGTGGGAGCTTGTGTAAGAAGAGACGCCATAAAACCACAAACAAACGAGCAAATGTAACAACACTACAGCCAGTGTTTGAGCATATTATGCATCTTTAGAGGTAAAATCATTACTACATCTTGTCAATGAGCTTTAAAGCTGTGAATCTCTGGTCTGGACACAAACCAACACACGTCCATGCCCTGGCAAACCCCCAAGGAAAGCCCCTCCTCCCGGTATGACTCCCGGTAAAGGAAAGATGAGTATCTGATGAGACAGGTGTGTGTCAAGATGCACAGCAGGTAGGAGACAGGCACAGAAAGAAAGAGAATATTCAGTAAGATTTTTCAGAGAAACACAAACTTCAACAGACAATACAGAGCAACAGAATATTTTTTTTCTTCTGCGCTTGGTACCGAGTGGTTGGGGACCGCTGCGGTTAGGGAGTTTTCAAATGAAGGTGCTGACATAATTTCCAAATCTATACTCTTTAACATGCATTCAATGCGATTTAGCTGTTGTAATGGATATTGTGTTAAAGTCTGTATTTGCTGTTGCACAAATGAGTTTTTCTGTACAGCAGAAGTTTCTGCTTCATTTACAAATCACTGTTTAATAGGAAATTTTTGACAATCCTGTGCTTTTCTTGTGGTGTTATATAGAATATAATTTTTCTGCACCATATTTTCAAAAAGTGCACATGAACTCAAAATGAACTCCTCCTAGGCCATTCATACAAATTGAAATTAAGCAGAGAACATCTACAGACATCGGTAATGAAAAGTTGTTAAAATTATCCAAAAATGTCAATCTGTTTTGATTTTCTAGGCTAATCAAGTCGCACAGTTTCTCTTTGACATGTAGTTTTGGGTTTCACTCTAGATATACTGATTCATATTTGATGAAACTTGAGACTTGCAATCAGAACAGTATTCTTCAGCTAACCCCCAAATTTCATGCAATTCTGTTAATGTTCAAAAAGTCATGTTCATGAATTGTCTGTCAGCCATTTTGGCTTGTCAGTGCAATATTTTGTTAGTGTGTGAGGAAGTCATTGTGCCATTTAAAGCAGTAGTGTGGTGTAGGGGTTAAGACACTTGTCTGTCATGCAGGTGGCCTGTGTTCCAGTCCTTCTGGTAATGTGTTGTTGTTCTGAAGTACAACCAACCTCTTCTGTACATTTGAAAACAGTGCTAATGTATAAACTGACAAAATGCAATTTTGTCAGTTTATACATTAGTCAAGCTTTGATTTGTTGAATAGCTACAGTATATTTATTGTGTACATTCTGTAATATCTGAGCTGTTACTTATTGCTGTTGTCTTTGTTTTGTTTGTTTCAGAACTGCACACCACACACACAAACAAACAAGTGCATAGCTAAGAGCAGTGAAAGGCATCATCTGTCTTTTTTAAATAAGTTTTGGGAAAACTAAACCAACTTCTTTCTAACACCTGAGTGGCTCCTCAAATCACTAACTCTAGGAACTTCACACTGGACCTCAAGCAACTTGGGGGTGGCTGTGGTGAAGGTGTAGTGTGGCCGACTACTGATTGGAGGGCCAGGGGTTCAATTCCCGCTCTGTCTGCAGTCTGCATGCCAAAGTGTTCTTAAGCAAGACACTAAACCCCCAGTTGCTCCTGGTGGGTCAACCAACTAGTCCCTGTGTATGGCAGCTCCACTGCCATCAGAGTGTGGATAGCAGGATCTGTAAAGCTCTTTGGTCATCCAGAGATGAGAAAAAGTGCTATGTAAGTGAACGCCATTTACCATAACAGATGCACACTAAACAGTTATACATGCAGCCAGCAGTTTATTTTGACTCAGGGCTCCACAATGTAGTCTATATCCTCATTGGAAACTGTTTAAAAAAGGTTCTGCACCTGATGGAAAGGTATACACATATAAATGTGACATCTGGATCTGCTTAACAAACAGAAAAAGCATCTCTCTGTAAAAAATATTTCAAAACCCTTTGCTGCCAGCCTAGGAGGCATGTGAATAAGTATTTAGTTCCATTTTTTTCCCAGCCACGACAAATCCAGAACATTCATAGCAGAGCACAACAAGACTGAGGTAAAATCATTTCAAACAGCCCACTTTTTCAACCTTAAATACATCTCCCATAGGCCCTGTAGGCTAATTCCGGCTGTGGAAATGTAGGCTGCATACATGACTTGACAGCCACCAGTAGCTTCCATCCGTGTGCTTGACACTCCCATAATCAGACACTTGATTATTTAATTGCAACTTAAAGAGCTTTTCCACAGCTGTGGTGAACAGAAAATTTAAGAGTTCACGACATTTGTCATTTTCACTGTAAGATCTTGAATAAGATTAAGTCTGTCTCTCAGCATTTTGGGATAGGTCAACAGAAGTTTCAGAACATCCATTCATCACCGCTTATCCAGGGGTCAGGGTTGTGGGGGCAATGGACCACATAGATCAGTCCAGAAGCGACCTACTTCACATAGCACCATGATCCCCATGACCCCTCCTGCAGGTGGTGAGCCTGCTGGAGGGCAGACCCATGTAGCTCTTTTGGGTACCCTGGGTCCTTGATGTCACTTTCTCCATGGGGATCTGCTTGACCGTTCTTGGTCTGGCTTTTCACCCAGGACCAGTTTGTCTTGGGAGACCCTAGCAGACACAAGTTGCCCCCAACAATATAGTTCCTGGGATCATCAGGGCCCACAAACCCCTCCCCCCATGACAAGGTGGTGAAGTTTCAGAACAGCCAGTATAAAAACAGTCAGAGGTGGGTATTAACGAGTTACATTTACTCATGTACTCAAATAACTTTCTCACATGATTGCACTTTTCTGAGTATTTTTATTGCAAGATACCTTTTGTTGTTATTCATACGTTAGTAACACTTTTTACATTTTCAGAAAGAAAAATGTTTTTACAATATTAGAAGAATATGATCAAAGTAAAAAATAGTTTTACTGATAAATACAATGCATCCAGAAAGTATTCACAGAGCTTCACTTTTTCCACATTTTGTTATGTTACAGCCTTATTCCAAAATAGATAAAATTTATTTTTTCCTCACAGTTCTACACACAATGCCCCAAAATGACGTGAAAAAAGTTTTGGATTGTTTTTTTTGTTTTTTTTTGAGATTTTTGAAAATTTATTAAAAATAAAAAACTAAGAAATCACACGTACTTAAGTATTCACAGCCTTTGCTCAATTCTTTGTTGATGCACCTTTGGCAGCAATTACAGCCTTAAGTCTTTTTGAATATGATGCCACAAGCTTGGCACACCAAGTTTTAGGCAGTTTCGCCCATTCCTCTTTGCAGCATCTCTCAAGCTCATCAGGTTGGATGGGAAAAGTCGGTGCACAGCCATTTTCAGATCTCTCCAGAAATGTTCAATTGGATTCAAGTCTGGGGTCTGGCTGGGCCCCTCAAGGACATTCACAGAGTTGTCCTGAAGCCACTCCTTTGATATCTTGGCTGTGTGCTTAGGGTCACTGTCCTGCTGAAAAATGAACCGTCACCCCAGTCCGAGGTCAAGGGCGATCTGGAACAGGTTTTTATCCAGGATGTCTCTGTACATTGCTGCATTCATCTTTCCCTCTATCCTGACTAGTCTCCCAGTTCCTGCCACTGAAAAACATCCCCACAGCATGATGCTGCTGCCACCACTATGCTTCACTGTAGGGTGGTATTGGCCTGGTCATGAGCAATGCCTTGTTTTCTCTAAACATGATGCCTGGCATTCACGCCAAAGAGTTCAATCTTTGTCTCATCAGACCAGAGAATTTTGTTTCTCATGGTCTGACAGTCCTTCAGGTGCCTTTTGGCAAACTCCAAGTGGGCTGCCATGTGTCTTTTACTAAGGAGTGGCTTCCATCTGGCCACTCTATCCTACATGCCTGATTGGTGGATTACTGCAGAGATGGTTGTCCTACTGGAAGTTTCTCCTCTCTCCACAGAGGAACGCTGGAGCTCTGACAGAGTGACCATCAGGTTCTTGGTCACCTCCCTGACTAAGGCACTTCTCCCCCAATGGCTCAGTTTAGATGGCAGGCCAATTCTAGGAAGACTCCTGGTGGTTCTGAACTTCTTCCATTTATGGAAGATGGAGACCACTTTGCTCATTGGGACCTTCAAAGCAGCAGAAATTTTTCTGTACCCTTCGCCAGATTTGTGCCTCGAGACAATCCTGTCTCAGAGGTCAGACAATACCTTTGACTTCATGCTTGGTTTGTGCTCTGACATGCACTGTCAACTGTGGGACCTTATATAGACAAGTGTGTGCCTTTCCAAATCATGTCAAATCAACTTAATTTACCACAGGTGGACTTCAGTTGAGCTGTAGAAACATCTCAAGGATGATCAGTGGAAACAGGTCACATCTGAGTTCAATTCTGAGCTTCATGGCAAAGGCTGTGAATACTTATGTACAGTATATGTGATTTCTTAGTTTTTTATTTTTAATAAATTTGCAAAAATCTCCAAAAAAACTTTTTTCACATTGTCATTATGGGGTATTGTGTGTAGAATTTTGAGGAAAAATGAATTTAATCAATTTTGGAATAAGGCTGTAACATAAAATGTAGAAAAAGCGATGCGCTGTGAATACTTTCTGGATGCACTGTCTGCTACATTTCTGGTTTAAATTAGCCATTCTTTTGCAAATCTATATTTTATATTGGTACTACATGTGCAAGCTTCTACTGATAAATTGTCATGACCAACCTCCGGCAGAACAGGAATTAATGAATTAATGACTCCTTCAGGCGGGTAGGACTCCAGTGTAACATATTTTATTAGCAGGTTGCCAAAATAACTTATAGTACGGGCCTGACAAAACACAAGAAGAGCCAGTAGGGCTAAACACTTACAAAAATTTGAAGAAGAAGAACCGGAGGAAGATACTGCGATGATGCCACACTAAAGCAGATTGAACACAGGTATTTATAGGAAGGGAAGCAATCAAATCAACACAAGACCAATGGGTACAATCAGGGAGGATCAGAAGCTACAGGTGAGACACACAGGAGGGGAGGAGCTGCACAGACAAACACAGACAGGACACACACGCAAAACATGATAACAGGACAACAGACAGCATGGGAATAAGTAATACAAACTACAACCACAATTGCAATTTGTACCCAAAACAGAAAACACTGTCAAATGAAATCCAAAACCAATAATAATAATAATAATAATAATAATAATAATACAGAAAATAAATCCATAATACAGGAAACACAGAGAGAATAGAAACGAATTCAAAAAGTGGGAATGACCCAAAGGTCATTCCCCAGACCATGACATTAACCGAGTTGTGCAACATTCAAAAATAATAGAAAGCATGGACAATATGAAGAGGTCTTTTGCAAAAACAAATAAGTCCAATTGGTTTAACATTGAGAAAAACAACATTTTCATCTGTTGGTTTATAGGTGTTGGTATTTCCAATTCAGCTTCTAAATCATGGTCAGTTGAAATATGAGTATCTCAGACATAATAAAGCAAAAAATCAAACATCAACTCATACTTGAACTTGGTGTCCGGCAGGATGATATCAGGATCCAATCCAGGTGGGGCAGAATGCCGCAGGTGAAGAAGCTCCTGCCGGCTGTAGGTAATACTTGTCTCTAGGAAACCGACCTACTTCCTGACTTGTCTCTAGGAAACCGACCGGGATGGTCACACTTTTTCAGTGCTGAGACAAAGTCACTGATTTTGCCATTAAAAGTGGCTGGCCTGCAGCGATCGGCGCTCGTGGCGAACACACACGGGCTGAATTGCCACCTCCGTTGGATTGCCCTTTAATCGCCTCTCTCCAGCGACTTCCTGCGCCTTCCTGAAGCGATTGCTCAGCTAACAATAGTTAGCTTAATGCTACCTGAAGCGATTGATAAGCTAACACTAGTTAGCTTAATGCTGGCGCCAGTCTCTAAATAACTACCTACAGCGATCGGATATACCTCCGGTGGATTACCCCTTTGATCGCTTTTATCCGGCCACTGTGAGTAAACTGACCAGCGATTCCAGCGCTTCCTTGTGATTCACTGATGTGCCCTACCTGAAGCGATTGCTAAGCTAACGCTAGTTAGCTTAATGCTGGCGCCAGCCATTCCACCTAACACCAGCCTGAATCAAAGCCCAGCTGCGAGGCCCAGCGGAGATACTACCAGGCAGGCGGCTATTTGTTTGACGGGGCTCAGAAGAGATTTCACCCAGGCAGACGGAGGTAGGCGGCGGTGCCCAGCGGAGGACTTACCGTGACTGCAGCGGCGGTGTGCGACGAGACTACCCGAAGCGATTGCTAAGCTAACGCTAGTTAGCTTAATGCTGGCACCAGTCATTCCACCTTACACCAGCCTGAATCGAAGCCCAGCTGCGAGGCCCAGCAGAGATACTACCAGGCAAGCGGCTATTTGTTGACGGGGCTCAGCAGAGATTTCACCCAGGCAGACGACGGTAGGTGGCGGTGCCTAGCGGAGGACTTACCGTGACCTCAGCGGAGCTCGGTGGCAGCGGCGGTGTGTGACGAGACTCGGTTGGAGGAGCGGGACGGGAGACCAGTTACGGCGACTATGAGCAACGAGACCAGCAACGGAAGGGGCTAGTTGGCTAGCTGAGGCCCAGCTGGATTCGAGGACGATCGGATCAGATTCTGCCGATATAAGCAGAATTTATTTTACTATCCACAGATTTTCCTTTTCCTTCTTTCCAAGAAAGACTGAAGATGGCTGCCACCGGATTAAAAAGTGGGCTGATGGGCACCACTAATAAGCCTTCTCTACTTATCTACTTCCTCTTTGTTTTGTCTTTGTGTGTCTGGACCTGCAACAAGAAGGATTTTCCGACAAACTCAACCAAAGGTGAAGTTAAAAAGTTTTATCTGTATGGATTTGGGCTTGGACATCTCACCCTACACTCTATGTGGTCTTTAAAAGCCCTGAGCAAAAACTTCCAAATTAAGGCAAACATGGCTGTTAAGCAAAAATCACAATATGGCAGAGGATATACAGTTAAAGTTCTGTTAGTTCTGCTACTTCTGGCAGGAGATATTCACCTTAACCCTGGACCTGCCACTATTAAACAGCAGACCACTGGGTTAGCACAAAACCGAGCTGTACAAAAGCAAAAACAACATTTATTTTTCCAAACTGTTAATCATGCACGAGTTCTTTGGGACACCAAGGCTAAACCAAAGGGGATCCTCGGCGGTCATTTAAACATACGGAGCATAATCCCCAAAAGAGATGAGATTTCGGTGTTGCTGTTGGACTCAAATCTGGACTACCTTTGTCTCTCAGAAAGCTGGCTACACAGGAACATAGACACTAATATGATCGATATTGTGGGCTACCAGTGTTTTAGAAAAGACAGGCAGGTAGGGAGGGGAGGAGGTGTTTTAATTTACATCAAAGAGAAATATAAATGTCAACTGGTTGATTTGAATACTTCACTTGAATGTTTAGCTGTTAATGTATGTCTCTCTCCGGTAATGAATTTCAACATTGCAGTAGTGTACAACCCACTGTCACACAACTCTTCCTTTTATAATGAATTAAGTGATCTGGTTAAACAACTTGAGAAGAACAGAGAAACAATAATTCATGGTGACTTTAATATCAACTGGTCTGATAAAAAAGACAAACAAAAACTGAAAAGCCTCATGACTAAATTTAATTACCAGCAAATCATCAAAGGACCCACCAGGATAACCAAACAATCCAGAACACTTATTGACATGGTATTTACTAATAAACCAGAACGAATAACCAGAACCTATAATCTTGTAACTGGTCTCTCAGATCATAACATGGTTCTTGCTGTCAGGAAACTTACTAAAAAGCGACTACAGTATTTTGGGGGAGTCGATATTGACAAATCAAATTTTATTATCCCCAAATCAAAAAATGAGGAGTTTGAACATTACTTAGAGAATCAAAATTGGGAGCAGCTCATGGCAACATGTGAAGTAGATGATTGTTGTAATTTTATAACTGCAACAATCACAAAGTCTATAGAAAAATTTTCAAAGCAAATTAAAAGTAGACAACAGAAGATTAGCCTACCATGGTTAAATAATGAAATAAGAAAACTTATGAAGAGGCGAGACTATGCACTGAAAACATCACTAACCTCCAAACTACAAAATGATCACCTTGTGTACAAAAGTTTAAGAAATAAAGTGGTACATGAGCTGCGAAAATCAAAAATATCTTATTACAATAAACTGATAGATCATGCAAAGGGTAACAACAGTTCCCTATGGAGGCATTTAAATAACTTAACTAATAAAAAAAACGATCAGAAGGGGGTAAAGGAACTTAGAATCAATGGCAAGACCGTCAGTGACAAGGCTACTTTGGCAAATGTATTTAATTCACACTTTGTGGGCTCTGTGGAAGACTTAACAAAAATTTTTGTGCTGCCAAATGTGCTCAACAACACAAATTCCATACTTCCAACAGATACTTTTCACATCGATGAGGTAAATGAGAAGTTAATTGCTGGTATTGTTAAAACACTGTCAAACTCAAAAACTAATGATATCTACAATATGAGCACCTCCTTTCTCAAAATGCACAGCAAAATATTAATCAAACCACTGACTCATCTCATTAATCTCTCCATTAGGTCTAGTACATTTCCATCTGGCTGGAAAAAAGCTGTCGTCATACCAGTTCATAAATCAGGCAGTAAAGACGATATATGCAATTACCGCCCAATCTCTATCTTACCAGTCCTATCTAAGGTTCTTGAAAAAGTTGTAGCTACACAGCTGATAGACTACTTACAAGACAGTCAACTTCTTCATCCACATCAATTTGGTTTTAGACCAGGATACTCAACAGAAACAGCAAATTGTTGCCTTATTGAAAACGTCAAACAGTCCTTGGACAGGGGTAATGTGGTAGGAGCTGTTTTTCTAGATCTCAAAAAGGCTTTCGATACTGTAAACCACAGTTTGCTTTTATCCAAAATGGTATCTTTTAACTTCTCCCCAAATACATTAGAATGGTTTGCATCTTATCTCCAGAATAGAGAACAGTGTGTAAAAGTTCACCAGGATAAATCCTCATTTTTAAACAACCGCATGGGTATCCCACAAGGGTCCATTCTTGGTCCTTTACTTTTCAGCATTTTTATTAATGACTTGCCGTTACACTGCTCAGCTGCAACATGTCAACTTTATGCAGATGATGCAGTTATTTACACAGCTGCCAAGACTCCAGCACAGGCTGCAGATGTACTGTCTACAAGTATGGTTGATGTCCAAGAGTGGCTCCTCAAGAACCATCTATTGCTGAACCTTCAGAAAACAGTCTCAATGTGCTTTTCAATCAAAAAATGTAACCTGCAACATTTTAAAGTTAATATACATGATCATGACATCAGTTTAGCTACAGAATTCAAATACCTTGGCATTGTACTAGATCCTCAACTCAAATTTAATCTTCATATAAAGAAAATTTCAAAAACAGTAAAAAAAAATCTGAACTGCTTTAAATTAATTAGATATTACATACCTTACGAAGCAGCTGCACTGTATATGCATTCTATGGTTTTTTCTCATATATCATACTGTTTGACAGTCTGGGCTCAAGCAGCCCCTTCCACAATAAGACACATAGGTTCATTATATAATCAAACCCTAAAAATCTTGGACAAAAAGCCCATTAGGTGGCATCACTGTAATGTTTTAAAAAAATACAACCTATTGAGTTTTGAGAGCTTCATTGACCTCTGTCTTCTGAAATTAACGTTCAAATGTTTCCATAAATCAGCACCCGAGCCACTTGCTGGTTTCGTCCAAAGACAGGACAGCAGCAGAGCCACCAGGAGTTCTGTTAACAATAACTGTAAAATATTCCACCGCAGAACCACATTTGGACAAACAGCTTTCTCTATAAAGGGCAGTCACATCTGGAACACAATGCCAAATGAAATTAAAATAATAACGGACTTTAAAACATTCACTAAAAATGTTAAAAACTGGCTGAAAAATAAACAAGAATGTACTCATGTATGAATTATTTGTCTGCAAAGTGAGAGTGAATGAAGGGAAGGAATAAATGTGTTTGTTTATAGTGAGTGACGGAGGGAGGAAGGCCTGAAATAGGCAAATGTGAGTTATGTTATATGTGTTAAATGTGAGTCAGGCTGTTATATTTGTGTATTTATAATATTTATAATATTTATGTTAAATGTGAGTCAGGCTGTTATATTTGTGTATTTATAATATTTATAATATTTATAATTGTGTATATATAATTTTTCTGCATTGATGTATGTGGTTATTGTGTATATTTTTTATCTTGATTCTTTTTTCTAAAGCCCATCCAGGGACAAGAGTTGCAAATTAGCTAATAGCTATACACTCTATGTGCAACACATCAGATTGATTGTCTTTGATTAATTGTCTATGTTTATTGCACTGTCCCTGTCAAATAAACTAATCTACTACTAATAGTTACTTTTTGGCAATTTATTAGTACTTTTTTTTTGCAAAAACTGATAAGTCCACAAGCCAATCTTTTGCAAAAACAGACACGTCGTGAAAACTATGCTAGTTTGTCTGGAACACACTTGAATGTCTATAAGCATCAATGTAGTATGACTGACACACTGATTTAGGCATATCCACTCAGTAAAATGGTATAATATAGCTACAATAAAGCTATAATTCAAGATTCAAAGATTTTGTTGTCAATACTACTATATGTACAGGACATACAGGAGAACTGAAATGGCGTTTCTCTCTTTCTTCATTGGTGTGTACAGTATAAAAAGTAAAGGAATAAGGCTGGAAAAAAGAAAACAACAGCAGTCTAATATACAATATGTACAGTAATGAAACCTGTGGTGCAAATGGCGACAAGAAAGAACCATATGCAAAATTGAGATAAACGATTAACGATGATAAAAACCCAGAGATGTACTAGAGATGTAATATCTGTAGTTGCAGTTCAATGTGGTAGTGTTGGTGCAGATAGTAACAGATAGGAGTGCAAGTGATCAGTATTGCAGTGACAGACAGACAGACGGCAGCAGATATGGTGCCGTCTGAACGAAAAATACAGCCATACAACGAAAAATACAACCATACAACACTGGGCCAAAACAAAAAATTCCCAACCCCAAGAGTCCCACAGTTCAGGTGGCTGACCAGAGTCCAAGGCCCGCCAGGCGGCCCGTGGAACAGCATCAGGTGGCTTGCCAGGGCAAGCGGACCACCCGGCTAGAAACCCCAGTCCTTCGGGCGGCCGGCCTCTATCGTTAAGCCACCAGTACCGGAGAGGCAACTGAGGCAATAGCCTATCCACCGGAGGGTAAGGAGGTGAATGGCCCAACAGGGGAAGGAGGACCCCTACGGTAGCTGGTAGCAAAAGGGGATGAGCAAAATCCCAACCAGGGAAACAAGACAGTGTACCCTCGGTGGTTCCAGCTTGGGACTGGAGCTCCGACATTTCAGCAGCGGACCCAGCCTGTGCCGGGGACTCACCAATGGTGGCTCCTGTCCGAAGCCTTATTGCTCCCTTGGTGAGCCCAGGCTGAGCCGGTGTTGCACCCGCAGTGGACCCCGACCGGGCCATGGCTGCACCCACGCTGGAGCCCGGCCGGACCCCTGCTGCACCCTCAGTGGGGCCCGGCTGGGTCACTGTTGAGCCCAATCCAGCCTTCACTATGGGCCAGCTGACCCGTATAAGCGTCTGCACTAGAAGGTGATCAACCACGGGCATCCTGGAGTGGGGCAGAGTACCCACGAAGACCCCCTCTGAGTAGATGGCGGCAACACCGGTAACCTCCACAAGCGAGCCTGGGTCCTCTGACTCATCCAGTGATGTATCCTGACTCTCGGCAACCCTAAAAGAGGACTCAAACACAGAAGAGGAGGGGTCAGAGTCGCTGGCAGTGGTGGAGCCTGGCAGGGAGGGCTCAGGTGCAGCATGTGGCTGCAACTGGCACTCCTCACCTAGAGCTAGGCAAAAATGCTCTAAAGTAGATAGAAGAAAGACAAAAGAGAGCACTATCCTTAGCTCAAGCTCCACCGCCGTCCAGGACTCCGACGATCCGGGTGATGTTGCAGGCTCGACCTCCTGGAGGTTCTGTTCAGGTGCTGACTCTGCTGCAGCAGCCTCCGCAGCAGGCATGATGGTCCATGCAGTCTTTGGCATTCCAGCCGTCATAACCCACACTGGTGATTCCTCCGGCGTGGTGGCTGGAGTTTGGCCCACCATGGCGGCGAGGAATGACTCCTCATGGACCTCTGGCTCTTCCTGGTCCAGGCGGTTCAGTTCCGAAGCCGGTATAAACTCAGGAAAGGCAGGAGAGAGTATGGAGAGGGCTGGTGAGCGGTTCACAGCTGCAGCAGGCGGAGAAATCTCTGGGGACTGCTCCCCCTAAGACTCTCCTCCAGGAATCAGGCAAGAGTTTTTATCAGTGTTAAGAGAAGAAAGGGAGTTTACTTGCCTGTTCTCTTGGTTTATGAAGTCCTCGGCTGCAGCTGGCGAGGCGATGCCCCTCTCAGATGACATGGCGGTCCAGGGCTCCTCTACAGGCTGCTGAGAAGCCTCGAACGCCGGCTACGCAGGGAATGGATTAGAGGGGATTCTGTCCTCTCCACCTGGGCAGAGGTAAAAACTGAAGGAGAGGCGGCTGCAGATCTCTCCTGTTCCATCAGGCGATCCATCTTCGCCAACAATGCCAGTCCAAACTCCTCCCAGGTCTCCGACATCCTTGCTGTGGCTAATAGGCTCTCATGAACAGGAGGGGGAGACAAGGCAAGAGCAGAAGAACATTTACATTCTGCAGCGGGTGAAGAGAACTCAATGGACTGCACACCCTGAGCCTCTCTACCAGGACTCAAGCAAGGCGTAGTTTGATTAGTCTGAATAGCGATTGATTGCACTTGCCTGTTATCCTGGTAGGTAATGTTATCCACTGCAGGAGCAGTTTTCTCATTCTCCTCCGTATCCCAGATCACTCCATCTCTCCCTGAGGGCTGTGGGAGAGCTGCCCCTGTAGCCACAGGCACGGGAGTCGCCGGTGTGGAAAACGAGCGTCGCTTTGTAGTGGGAGGAGGCACCGTTGAAGGCTCCGCTGCGGGATTGGCCGGAGTCGATGCCAGGGAAATGGCTGCCAGGGTGGCAGAGTGATCTGTTCGAGGACCCCAGGCAGGACGACATTGACGCCGTCGTTGACCAGACAGTGGTTGTGCTGGGGCTGAATCCAGCGGGATAGGGACGAGTACGGACGTGAGGCTCTGGTGAACCACCAGGATGGCAGAGCCTCGAGTGCATCCCTTCGCCGGCGCAAGTGCAGCCATCTTCAGGAACCTCCTTCCTTCTCCGCCGTAGAGCCGCTAACTGGGCTATCCTTTCCGCCTCCTCGGGGCAATCCAAGAGCTGAGGGCACTGCCGAACCTCCCTCTCTGCCAGTGCCACGTACCAAAGGATATCGTTGGGCGTGGAATAAACATTAGCCAACGAGATTAGCCCATCAATGTTCATAAGGGCCCGGCAGTGCTCCCAACCCAGGCTCAGAGGATAGCCGCGGACCATTGCCATCTCAAAGTAGGTAAGGAAAAAACACACAAACACAAAGGTGGAAAAAGCTCACACACGCTACATCGCCAGGCTCTGACTGGTGGCGGCATACTGTCACGTCTGCTGCATAATCATGCAGCAAACCGAAGAAATTACTCGAGCCTACTTGCGAGTGTAGCATGTGGTTTATTAAACAGAGAAATGATTGCACAAATGTCCATGAAAAATAGTCTGACAGAGAAATGGTTAACTAGTGTCCATGAAAACAGTCCGAGCAGGTAAAAAACAGATAAACAGGGGAATTAACTCCACAGACAGTGAAGAGTTATGTCACGCCTCAGGGTAAGATCCGCCACTGAGGGAAAAGAAAACGTAACCCAAAAATAAGGGCAAACTTACTCGTAAGTGTCGGAGCGCAGCTGGGCTCTGGAAATGACACTTTGAGCAGTCCAAGGAAAACACCAAAGGGAGAAAGAGCCTGAACGTCCAATGATGCACACCACCAACCTGGACCAGAGAAAACTCTGGGACACAGTAGACTGATGCCGCTGCACTAAGCAATCACACTGCCACACGTTAACTACCCTCATAGACTATTGAGTGGCAAGTGGATGCAGGTGCGGCGGCAGTTGATGAATCCTGAGTGAGTGCATGTGTGAATAGGAATGGCAGTGTGTGTGCGTGCCTGAGTGAGAGGGAATGGATGTGTGTAAGTGTGTGTGTGCATGAGTGAACCCTAAGGGATGATGGCAGACAGCTGGTGAATGTCTGGCAGAGAGAGAGAAGGGGTGCGGCTGTAGATAATTCAGGAAACTACAGCCACGAGTCATGGGCAGGGCTGAACATCAGCCCCGCTCATGACAAATTCTGAATATTGTACGCTGTTCCGACCTCGTTTGCACCCTACTGGTGAATGCATCACTGGTTCATCTGCTTCATCAAAATTATCCATATTTATATTTAATAATTCAGCAAAAACAATTTGATTTAATACATATTTACTACAAATTGCATGCAGGTATTCATTTTTTTTTCTTACCACCGTTAGTCTGTTATGTTTTACTGTCTCAGGTGATGACATTATTAACCGTGCTGCGAAAACAAGCCCAGTAGTGTCCGAAAGCGGTTTCTGAGTGAAACAATTTCTTTAAAGTGAAGAGTGATTTTATAGATTGGAGCCAAAGGGATTGACGCTACATATTCCCCCCTCTGTATCAATGGTGAGCTTCGGTCAACATTGGTACACATCCTTGGCAGCTGGTTCCAACTGGCAACTCTTGAGCCAACTGCTGAGCTAATGGTTCTGATGTCCATAAGCCCAAAGCTTGTAAACAGTATCTGTTCCTGAGTATAGATCTTTGAGTTTGGTTTACTGAAAAAAAAAACTTCTAGGAATTTTCAAAAATAATTAGAATGTGGAGAAATATAAAAATTGTCAAATTGTCTAAAATATACTACAATACTGTATATGCATGTTCTGCATATGCACATTCATATGCATATGCACATTCTGATTACAAAAGTACAAAAAGACAATTCTGGGTACCAAGGTACACAAATAAAAAGTATGTAATTTTTCACACCTGAGGTAAATGTTTTGGCTAAGTACTATTGAGATAACTCAAGGAGGTTCAAATTGGATTGGTTTAGCTGGACTAAACCATGGTTCCACAGATATCTGAGTCATAGAGTGTTCAAGGCCTTTATTCTGGAAAACTGAGCGAACACGGAATATCATCCTTGTTCTTTGAATGGTAACGAGGAGCAAATTTGTGACCACTGAAAAAGGGCCAAGATAGGGTGGAAACAGGATCATTGCTAAAGTGTTAACTGGAAAGCTAATGTTCCTAGCTACATCTGAGAGTAACATAGACACCAGCTGTGTGTGGGCATAGTCAACCTTTAACACAAAGAGCAAAAAGTTCAAGACCTTGTTGAGTTTGACTGAAGCTTTGAAGCAAACATTCAAAACCAACACAGTATCTTGCAAAGTTTTGGTCATGGTTTGTGGTTCAAGTACCTGGTGTTTTAGTGTAGCAGTGTTGACCGGGTTAACAGTGGACGTGCTAAGGCTAACAAGAGGCCCTAATGCTGAGGCAGTTACTGAGAATCCACCTAAGGGTTGTTGACTTGTTGTCTTGGCTCTGCCCAGTTCTGACTGGGTGACAGTAGGTGTGATTGCTAGGTGGAGGGCTAAACTGAAAAACAGGAGGGCCATTATCCTGACAACCAGATATCAGTGAGTGATTTTAATTTCAACCTTCTTGTTTGTTTTTCTTTTAGACACCTGAGTGGCAGATGAAAATTACTCTCAGAGGTGGAACAATTTCTTTTAGAGATTGAACTCTAAACCTTAGATATTTTATCACCTTTTGTGGGGATATTGATGTTGTTCGCTCAAGCTAATTGTACTGGATGTTTTGTGTGTACTATCTGAGAATATTAAGTCGATTGAAATGGATTAGATTTTACAGAAGCCTTTAAGATTAGTTTAAGGGATAATTTGATTTTAGTTTACCTTTTTTCTTTTTGGAAGTTTTGGTGTAGTTCACTGATTGGTTTTGAGAGATGCAACTGAGTGTACCTGAGGCTAATAGTTAGCTAACAGTTATTTCTCGGATGCAGGCCTGATTTTAATTTTGTTTATGGATTTACTGTGACAGTGTTGTTCGTCGGAAGCAGGAATATGAGTGCCATTGCGTAGCTGCAGAGAAGGCTGCATCGCAGGAAGTGTTTTCAATTTCGTCCTATTAGAGAAATTTGATGCAGGGAGCATGTGTACGGTTGGGTCCGACCGGTGTATGACGGTTTTATGAACCACAGGGTGACAGGCTTGAATAAATGTGCGCCTAGTGTTCACAAAAGTTGGGTCCACTGATGCATAAACTTGAGGTTACGGAGTTTCCGGGTAGCCGATTGATTTGGCTCCGGTGACCACACAGGCCGCAGGGGTGGGTGGGTGGGATTCGGAAGGTAACACCAACGTTGCATCAATGGGGCCAAGTGGAGCTTTCTGCTCGGCCAGTGAGTTCCCAAGGTCATTCACTTCCTTGGCTTGACCTTGTGTTTGAAGGTGACCTTTGACTTCTTGAGGACAGTGTTCACCTTGGTCTTTGCGGTCACTTTCAACTGGTTTTGGTTGTTCCAACAGTGCTAGTTGTGTGAGACTGGGGGTGTCCAAAGCGTCAAGGGCCAAGCACTGTGATTCAGTTGTCCTTGTTAGGTCGAATGGGTGAAGTTGTTGAGTTTGATCCCATAATTTGAGATTCTTAAAATCAATCAGTGGCTCAAAGTGGTTCAGTAGATCTTTGCTGATGAGCAATGGAATGGAGTTAAGTTTGGACACATAGACCGGATGAGTCAAGGTCATGGGGCCAATGGAGACTTTGACTAGTGACACGCCCGACAGGGTCATTTTAGTGAGCGCATATGGTTGAACGGCCAATGAACAGATTTCCAGTCTAAATCCTTGTGAGCGCGGTTAGCAGCTACACGTAGCTTGTCAAAAAGGTTGTGTGACATAAGATTGATGTCAGTGGCGGTGTCTAAAACAGCGTCCTCACACATCACACGTCTTCAAAGCCACCCCCCTCTCATTTAAATCACACAGAAATTGTGGAGCCGGTGGTTCAACACGGATTTGCGAAATGTTGTTCTTAGAGGAGTGGTCTTTGACTTGTGGTTGGGCTGCCATAACAGCACTGGACTGCATTGGGCCCTTTGTTTCTTCTCCATTTGTAGGAGGGGTTTTCCTTTTGCCTTTTCTTCGTGATTTAGAGCGTTTGTTCTGAGTTGGCACAGCTGCAATAGCTAGGATGTCAGTAGTTTCATTTTCTTTGTTGTTTTGAATCTCTGCTAGGAGGTGTTTGACAACTTCTATATTTTCTCTATTGAAAGTAGGAGCTTCTTTCTTCTTCCAAGGTTTGTGATTGGTCTCTGCTTCTGAGATTATGTGGCGAGGTGGAGGAGACCATTTGCCGCGGTAACGCTTGTCTTCGTATCAGTATCTGTCATCTTGGGAGTCCATACCATGTTCTCGTGACCAATCTGGTGGATATGGCGTACGACGGTACTCTGGTTTTTGCAAAGTTGGTCCTGAGTGAGATCCAGAGGACCTAGTTTGGTTTTGACCATGATGAGGTCGGTTGGAGAAACGTCTCGGTTTTTCATGTGATCATGGTGTAGGATATGGATTAAAGTGAGGGGCTCCTTCAAACTCCAGGGTGTTAGAAGCAGCATGGATAGCTAGCATGGTGGCAGGCTCAGCGTGCTTGTTGCAACTTTGTTGCTGCTTTTGGAACGCATAATGTGCAAACTCTCTCAGCTGACTTATAGAGCTTGACCTTGGGTTAGCTGTAACTCCAAGGTGGTGACTCACAGTGGGATGGAGGTTCTGGATGAAGAGGGTCTTGAAATTGTGGTCTTCTCCCATCCCTGGTGTATTTTAAGATCCAAAATATGCAAGGAGTCGCTGGTAGTAGGCCTGTGGAGGCTCTGAGCAACCCTGTTTCATGGCCAGGGCTGCTGATAACCCTGATTGTAGGCAGTCATCAGAGAATTCATTTTTGATGGCTTCGCAGAGTAGCATGTAGTCTGTCCTGATGTCTGTCAGCTGTCTGTCTATAAACTTTGATACTGACCTGTTAGATGTTAGTTTAATCAGTTAGATGTGATTGTCGACCGTAGCATCAGGGTACTTGCGCAGGTAGTAGTCAATGTCTTGCAAATAGGCTTTGGTATCAGGTGAACCCGCAGGGCCTGGATCAAATTTTGCAAGATTTTGTCTGATTTTGTCAAGGTCGCGGTCTGAAGGGGCACACACACACTGTCCATGTGATTGTCCATACTCAAAATGGGAATCAGGCGATGGAGCATGGGGGCAGTCCCGGTCTTTATGTGCTTCTTGTAGGAACAGTTGACATTCCTTGTAGTCAGACTTCATGTTTTCAAGTTGACCTTCAACTCTTCTGAGTTTCTTCTTCGTGTCCTGAAGGGCATCTTCAAGTTCACTGTTCTCTTGGTGAAGCAAGTCATTGTTTTGCGTTGGCCATCGCTTTCCTGACTCTGCCTGGTCCAAATCTCGTAACTCATCATCAAGTTGAGCTTGAGTATTGTTTTTATCTTGAGATTGGTGCAGTTTTTCCTTTAGTGATTTGTTCTCTTCCTGGACAGAGAGGATTGTTGATTGTTGATTTTCTAGCTCGTTCTCAACTACTTTTAATCTCTCAACTAATGCTAGCGTGAACTTACCTAACACGCTGGGGAGATCCTTTTCTTCTGGTGGCTTTTCAGTGTAGTCATCCAAAAGGTCTTCAGTGAGTTGCTTCATATCTTCAGGCTGTTTTCTTGTCCCGTGTTGTGAAGCTAGATATAAAATCAGAAGTCCATCCTTCGAATGTTGCTTGAAGGTCATCCAGTTTGGTAAATCAGTCAGTTGTCTGTTGACCTACTATGTTTTACCATTTGTTGTTAGTTAGCTGAAAAATCAACTTGTTGATTATAGCTAAATTTGTTAGTCAAGGGTTAAACTTGAGTGTTTTTTTTTATAATAGTGGTAGTTATAAGCTCTTTTTAGAACTTGTTCCAACTTACAGGCTTGTAAGAAGGGAGGTAGAATTTTGAAATTGTTTAGGAATGTGGAGATGTTTCAATTTATTTATTTGTTGAAACTGTCTTTTGATCTGTATTTCACAAAAAAATGTGTGGATTGACTTCTTTACTTCAATTTTCAAAGCCTAGTATTGGAATTGTCATCAATAACTAGCTTTGGAATTTTTGTTGAACGTCACTTTAAAGTAATGATTTTATTTACAAAAGGGAACAACGAAAATAGAAAAGGTTAAATGCTTTAGAGATTTAAGGTTATAAGTTTTCACTTCCTTTTCAAGTTAAGGTTGACTTTGTTTTTTATTGTTAAAGCAAATTCTCATTCAAAGCTTTTTAAATGTTTAATATTTACAGATGAGGAAACAAGTGAATTGTTTTTGTGTATTTTGCCACCAAGGATTTTTTTTTTTTTTTTTTTTTTTTTAGGATTAAAGCTAATGGTGATTTGTTTGATTATCTATAAAGTTTTTTTTATTGACAGAATAATCAATGTTTTCACCTTTTGACTTTTCTATTTTAAATCCTGGTGAGAGGTAGTGAATTTGTTAATGTTTTTCTTTTCCTGTGGAGAAACACATGAACCAAGAGTAACACAATGACTTTAAATAACACCTAGAGCTTTTAAGTGTTAATTGATTAATGTGGTTTCCTAATTTTGAAAAATTTTGATAAATATTCAGTGAATCGCTAAATCCTTTACCACCATGCACAGGGTTAACACTACTTAAAGGTCACTCTTGAATAAACATTAGCATTTGTTACAATCCTTAAGCTGAAATGGGCTTCCTGTGGAAGAAATCACACAATGCAGCATTAAAACACACACACACACACACACACACACACACACACACACACACATTGTGGGACACATATGTGAGTTTCATATGCTTCATATGTATATCACTGTATGCTTACTGTATGCTTCACGTCTCAGATGAACAAAAGGACTGAACCTCCTAGGAGATAACAGGAGGATGTGAAATGTGGTCTTTGGTATGCAGAGAGATGGCCTTGGGAGATTTCTGGCCACCAGTGACTTTAGGTGGAGGTGATAAGACCTGGAAGAAGACGCATTGTGACTTGGGTTTAAATACAATGTGACTGTGTGCTTTGATGTTCCGGGGTATAAAAGAACGAATGTCTGGGGGTTTCTTTCTCTTTCTGTTTTTGGATGATGTTGGAGAATGTGAATAAACCTGACTCGTGAGATAAACTCAGCCTCGTCATTCCCACATTCTCCACACTGGTGACCCTAAGACGTATCATGAGCGAAAGAAATTCCCCCGAGCCGGACTCGTCAGGAGCCAGCCAGGCGAACGCAGCCACAGTCAAGCTACCAGACTTCTGGCAAGACAACCTGTGCTCCTGGTTCCACTTGGCCGAAGCACAGTTCGCCCTCCGGGGGATAACGGTAGATGACACGAAATTCTACCATGTTATTGCCAAGCTCGACAACCGCACGGCTCGACATGTGCTGAGCCTTTTGGAGCGCCCACCGGCCGACGACAAATACGGCGGGTTGAAGGCTGTGCTCATCCAGCGTTTCACCCCCTCAGTCCAGGAGAGAGTGGAGAGGCTCCTAGCTCTGAACGACTTGGGAGATAGCACACCCGTCGACTTGATGGAGGACATGCTGAGGTTGAGGGGCTCAGATGGCGACGACTTCCTCTTCACCCACATTTTCCTGAGAACCCTACCGTCGGCCACGAGAGTGACCCTGGCCAGTTCACCGTTGTTGGCCCAGCGGGACTTCCGCGCGCTGGCCCAGGAGGCACAACGGATCCTCAATGCCAGCAAACAGTGCACGGCCACCACGGCAGCGCGACGGCCGGAGATGGCAGGGGGCCAGAGGCGGCGGTAGCAGACCCACCGACAACGGCGGCGGCGAGGGCCAAGGATCGCGGAGTAGACGAACTCTGTTTCTACCATCGCCGCTTTGCAGAGAGGGCACGCAAATGTATACCATTGTGCCAGTTCAAGCGCTCGGGAAACGCCAAGGCCGGGGGTCGGTAGCAGCCGCGGTCCTCGGGGAAGAGAACAAGCTGCTCTACTTGACGGATGCGCGTTCGGGGAGGCAATTCCTCGTGGACACAGGCTCCCAAGTGAATTTCATCACGCCTACCTATGCTGACCGGCTGGCGGGTCCCGGAAGTCACGGAGCGTCAGCAGCGAACGGCTCGAGGATTAAGACCTTTGGTGAGAGGGCTCTGCTTCTGTCCCTACACGGCCGTACATTTGAGTGGACTTTTGTTATAGCTGCAGTGAGCTTCAATATGTTGGGAGCTGATTTTCTGTGCTCACATGGTTTGTTGGTTGATCTTGCTAATAGGCGCCTGGTTAATGCACTTTCTTTTTATTCTATTCCCTGTGCAGCCCGAGTGACCCCGCCCACAGCACAAGCCAACGTCGCAACGGCAAGCGGTAAGTTCCACACACTACTCACTCAGTTCCCAGCACTCACGGTTCCCACATTTTCAGCAGCTGTCCCTAAACACGGAGTGGAACATTTTATTACTACCACCGGACCGCCCGTTTTTGCAAAAACTCGGCGCTTGGATGCAACTAAACTGACCATAGCGCGCGAGGAGTTCGCCAACCTGGAAAAGCTGGGCATCATCAGGCGTTCGAAAAGCCCATGGGCTTCCCCGCTTCACATGGTCCCTAAAGCTGACGGCTCGTGGCGACCTTGCGGAGATTTCCGCAGGTTGAACAACGCTACAGCGCACGACCGCTACCCAATCCCGCATATCCAAGATTTTTCCGTTCATTTGGCGGGGGTGCGCGTTTTTTCTAAGATAGACTTGGTCTGCGGGTACCACCAAGTCCCAGTGCGCGCTGAGGACATACCCAAAACAGCGGTAATAACTCCGTTTGACCTATTCGACTTTTTGCGCATGCCGTTTGGGCTTAAAGGCGCTGCGCAGACGTTCCAACGCATGATGGACGCAGTGTTGTGCGATCTCCCCTTCATGTTCGTCTACCTGGACGACATCTTGGTAGCCAGCGCGTCTGAAGACGAACACGAAAATCACCTCACGGCAGTTTTCCGGAGGTTGGGAGAGCACAGGTTAATAATCAACACAGCAAAGTGTCAGTTTGGGGTGACGCAGATTGATTTTTTGGGGCATCGCGTCTCTCCAGAAGGAGCGGTTCCTCTACCTGACAAAGTGCGCGCAGTAACAAATTTTCCCCAGCCACAAACGGTCAAAGCGTTACAGGAGTTTTGGGGAATGGTGAATTTTTATAACCGTTTCCTCCCCTGCGCAGTGCAGCTCATGCAACCGTTGTATGCCGCGCTAAAAAAACAAAAACCCACAAATAAAATCGAATGGTCTCTGGAGCGAGAGCGCGCATTCTCGGAAGTCAAAACAGCCCTGGCAAACGCTGCGTTGTTAGCACATCCAGACCCAACGGCCCGCATAGCGCTCACTACTGACGCGTCAGATGTGGCCATAGGGGCGGTCGTGGAGCAGTATGTAGCCGGGGCTTGGCAACCGCTCGCCTTTTTCAGCAGGACCTTGCGCGATAGTGAACGAAAATACAGCGCATTCGACAGGGAGTTGTTGGCTCTCCACTTGGCCATTCGCTACTTCCAGTTCTGGCTGGAGGGACGCCGTTTCACCGTGTTCGTTGATCACAAGCCGCTGACTTTCGCGAAGGCCAAGGTTTCAGAACCGTGGTCGGGCCGGCAGCAGAGACAGCTGGCCACGATCTCAGAGTTTACTACCGATATCCAGCATGTGGCGGGTAAACTTAATGTAGTGGCAGACTGCCTCTCGCGTGCCGTGGCGGCTCCAGCCCACGTAGGGGTAGATTTTGCAGCCATGGCCGCGGATCGGGTTAGCGACGTGGAAGTGCGCGCAGCCCCAGTCCGCGTAGGGATAGATTATGCAGCCATGGCCGCGGATCAGGTTAGCGATGCGGACGTGCGCGCGCTCCAGTCTGGGCCAACAGGGTTAAGGCTGGAGAACAGGGTGCTGCAAGATGGCATGCCCCCCCAATCTGCGATGTCTCCACTGGGCGACCGCGTCCTGTGGTACCGGCCGCGTGGCACTGCCGCGTTTTTGACTCGATCCATTCTCTGGCGCACCCGGGAGTGCGCGCATTGATCAAAATGGTGGGAGAGAAATTTGTATGGCCGAGCCTGCGCAAACAAGTTAGGGAGTGGGCAGCAGCCTGCATGGCTTGTCAACAAGCCAAGGTACACAGACATACGAGAGCTCCCTTGGAACCGTTTCACATCCCGGCTAAGAGGTTTGATCATGTTCACGTGGACCTCGTAGGCCCCCTCCCACCCTCACAGGGGTGCACACATCTTCTGACAATGGTTGACCGCACCACGCGCTGGCCGGAAGTGGTCCCACTGTCGTCAACCACAGCCGAGGAGGTGGCGCGCACGTTTTTAACGGCATGGGTAGCGCGTTTTGGAGTCCCGTCGGACATTACGTCCAACAGAGGCCCTCAATTTGTTTCCGAACTTTGGTCAGCGATGGCCCGCAGCCTGGGGGCAACAATTCACCGCACGACCGCGTACAACCCGCAGGCTAACGGGTTATGCGAACGTTTTCACAGGTCATTGAAGGCGGCCCTCAGAGCGTCGCTTACGGATGCAAATTGGGTGGACAGGCTACCATGGGTTTTATTGGGGTTGCGTTCTGCACCTAAAGAGGATTTAGAAGCCTCCCCGGCTGAGCTAGTTTTTGCACAGCCACTTCGGCTGCCCGGGGAATTTCTCCCAGATAATCCTGCGCCAGAGTGCTCCCCAGCTCAGCGGTTGCAGAGTAGCACGGAATCGAGCACGCTGCCTGGCCCCATTCACCACAGTTTTCCGCGAGTTTTTGTGCCTAAGGCTTTAAAAAATGCGGAGTTTGTTTTTGTCAGACACGATGCCCATCGCCCATCGTTGCGACAACCTTATGATGGACCATTTAAGATAAGATAAGATAAGATAAGATAAGATAAGATAAGATAAGATAAGCCTTTATTAGTCCCACAACGGGGAAATTCCAGGATTGCAACAGCACAGGGATAGCAACACTCAGAGCAACAATCAGAAGGCAAGAAAAAAAAAGCAAGCAAGCAAGAGTAGTTAATATACATATGTACATATTACTATAAATATATATATATATATATATATACTGTATATATATATATATACTGTATATATATATATATATACACAGACACACAGTGCAGAGCATTGTAGCTGGATGGGATAAATATATGAGTATATAAACACACAGTGTAGAGCACTGCAGCTAGATGGAATAAATATGTAAATATATAAACACACAGTGCGGAGCAATGTAGCTAGATGGAATAATATGTAGATATATAAACACACAGTGCAGAGCATTGTTGCTAGATGGGATGAAACAGCACAACCGTCTACTTAGTTATCCTACATGGTATGATTATGTGCCAATACATATTCTCACCCTCCATAGCGACCGGTATTTTCCTAGTTGTATGCCGGAGGGGACCATTGTGTAAGTCTATTGCATCTTTTGCATTCAAAAAACTATTAGGTTGTTACGTCTTTTTGCTATCTCTGCGAGCAGCCCTGCTTAGGTTGTACAGTCTGACAGCCGTTGGTAGGAAGGACCTGCGAAACCTCTTGGTTGTGCACCTGGGATGGTGTAGTCTGCTGCTAAATGAGCTCCTCAGTGCATTCAGTATGTCCTGCATAGGGTGGAACTCGGACTCCAGCAGAGATGACAGTTTAGCCACCGTCCTTCTCTCTCCTATCTCCTCCACCGGATCAAGGCGCTGCCCCAGGACGGAGCTAGCTTTCTTAATCAGCTTGTTCAGTCTCTTCCTATCGGCTGCAGTAATGCCACTGCCCCAGCAGACCACTCCAAAAGTGATGGCTGATGCCACCACCGTGTCATAGAATGTCTTCAGCAGCGCCCCTTGTACACCAAAAGACCTGAGTCTCCTCAGTAGGAACAGCCTGCACTGTCCCTTCTTGTAGAGTGCGTCAGTATTGTGTGACCAGTCTAGTTTATTGTTCAGATGAACACCCAGGTACTTGTAGGATGTCACCATCTCAATGTCTGTTCCCTGTATATTTACTGGTGCTGTGACGGGTTGTCCTTGCCTGCGGCAGTCCACCACCAGCTCCTTAGTTTTCCTCGCGTTGATCTGGAGGCAGTTCCGATGGCACCAGTCCACGAAGTCCTGGATAAGCCCTCTGTACTCAGCTTCATCTCCATTGGAGATGAGGCCAACGATCGCAGAGTCATCAGAGAACTTCTGTAGATGGCAGTGTGTTGTGTTGTATGAGAAGTCCGCCGTATAAAGAGTGAACAGGAAGGGAGCCAACACCGTTCCCTGGGGGGCCCCCGTGCTACCAATGATCGTGTCGGACACACAGTCCCGGGTTCTCACAAACTGAGGCCGGTTCGTGAGGTAGTCCAGGATCCATGATGACAGGTGCTGGTCCACCCCTGCGCGCAGCAGCTTGTCCTTCAGGATCATCGGTTGGATGGTGTTGAAAGCACTGGAGAAGTCAAAGAACATGATCCTCACCACATTCCCGGGCTTCTCCAGGTGGGACAGAGAACAGTGAAGAAGGAAGATCACCGCATCCTCCACCCCAATGCTATGCTGGTAGGCGAACTGGAGTGGATCCATCGCTGGTTCCACCAGGGGGCGGAGGTGAGCAAGGAGCAGTCTCTCCAGGGTCTTCATCAAGTGGGACGTCAAGGCCACCGGTCTGTAGCTGTTCAGGTCTTTGGGGTGGGAAGTTTTTGGTACAGGTACCACACAAGATGTTTTCCACAGCTGTGGTACCCTCCCCAGCTTCAGGCTCAGATTGAAGATGTATGTCACAATCTCACACAGCTGGTCTGCACAGGACTTGAGGAGCTTTGCGCTGATGCCGTCCGGTCCCGATGCCTTCCTCGCCTTGATCTTCCTCAGCTCCGTCCTCACCTGGGTCCTGGTCAGGGTCAGGATGGGGGGCTGTGTGTTGGGAGTGGGGGGGGGTGTTGGTGGAGTGGGGAGTGGGCAGCAGGACTTGATGTCTTTAGAGGCAGCAGTGGTTGTTGTGCAGTCAGGGGGGAGGGCGGTTGGTCAAACCTATTGAAAAACAGATTCAGATTGTTTGCCCACTCCCTGCCCCCCGTGGCCTGGGGGGAGGTATTCTGGAGCCCAGAGATGGTTTTGAGGTTTCTCCAGACCCCGCTGATGTCGCTCTGTTGCAGCTTGTCCTCCATCTTCCTCCTGAAGCTGTCCTTGCCTTCTCTGATCTTTCTCCTCAGCTCCCTCTGTACGGACTTCAGCATCTCCCTGTTCCCCGACCTGAAGATCCTCTTCTTCTCTCTCAGAAGTGTTTTTATCTCAGGGTTGATCCAGGGTTTGTTGTTTGAGCAACACCGTATGGTCTTGGTGGGAACGGATTTGTCCACACAGAAGCTGAGGTAGCCCGTGAAGGTGTGAGTGAGGCCATCGATGTCCTCACCATGTGGATCGCAGAGCTGCTTCCAGGCGGTGGCTTCAAAACAGCCCTTTAGAGTGTCCATTGCCTCCTCAGACCATAACATCACTGTGCGCATGGCCGGAGGTTGTCTGTGCACTAGGGGTTTGTACACCGGCCGGAGATGAACCAAGTTGTGATCCGATCTCCCAAAATGGGGGAGTTGTGATGAGGTGTACGCCTCCTTAGTGTTTGCGTAGAATAAGTCCAGTGTTTTATTGTCTCTAGTGTGGCATGTGACATACTGGGTAAACGTGGGTAGAATGGGAGATAGTGAAACATGGTTGAAATCGCCTGAGATGAGGAGAAGAGCATCTGGGTGTTCTGTCTGCAACCTGCCGGTTACTGAATGGATGACGTCACGTGCTGTCCCAGCGTTCGCCGTTGGATTTGCATAAACAACAATGCAGATCGCTTGTGAGTGTTCTCTCGGGAGATATGTAGGCCGCATGCTAACAGCTAGCAACTCAATGTCTTTGCTGCAGTGACGTTGTTTAACAGTGATATGTCCCGGTCTGCACCAGTTGTTGTTAACATACATTATCACTCCACTGCCCCTTGCTTTGCCACTGTCTGGTGTTCGGTCTGCCCGTATCATGTGGAAACCCTCCAGCTCAATGTTAGCATCTGCTGCTAGTTCAGTTAGCCACGTTTCAGAAAACAAAAGGAGAGAGCACTCCCGGTATGTGCTATCGTAGCGGCAGATAGCCGCTAGCTCATCTACCTTTCCCAATATAGAGCGTACATTCCCCATAATAACGGATGGGAAGGTGGGTCTGTACCTTATACTCCTTGTCCGCCATCTAACACCAGCCCGGCAACCATGTCGTTTTCGCCTTATTTCTCTCGGTACGTCGAGTTTTTCCGTCAGCACCGAGTGGCGATTAAGTGCAAGCAGCTGTTCCCTGCTGTACCGTCTCCTGCTGTAAACAGTGGCTCCGTCCGCCGGCTCGGGAGGCATTTTGGGGCGATGTGTGTGTGTATAAAGTGTGTAAAGAAAGAAAGAAAAAAACTCAGAATTGAGCCGCTGTTGCAAAAGGCAGCTGACTCGTGTGGAGCCAGAGGGAAAAAAAAAAAAAAAGAACAGGAGATAAGCATTTTTTGCTAGATTTGGGGGGCAGAAAAGAAATGATTGGCATAAACAGGCTCAAACCCACTTTTGTGGTGGCTGACGAAGGTGTGCAGTTGGCCAGGGTTCCTCGGCGCGGCAGACCCCCTAGGGAGCATTCCCCAGAGCACCCACAGGGATTGACTAACAGCTCTCATCCTCAGACAGCAGCTCCCCAGCAGGAGGGTGCCGCGGAGGTGGTAAAGCCCGCTTACAGCAGATACGGGAGAAGACTGAGGCCCAAGCAGCATGTGGACTGATGTGTGTGATTTTAGCATGGCATGCAGTTAAGACGATAAACGCCGATAAGACGTTTATGCAACGTTAAGACGTTTATGCAATACATTTAAACCAATGATTAATGAAACATTTTAAACCATGATTGTTCATCACAGAGTTGGTCATCTCTTCCAATAGTGTTCTGAGAATTATTCTGAGAAATGGAAACTTGAAGAGAGAGTTAATGTTCAGTCAAAAAAAAAAACAAAAAAAAACAGTCCAGCAGTTAACAGAAGTAATGCAAACATATTCCTGAGCTGTCCAAAGGGGCAATGTTGAGCTGTGGATAATTCCTAGAGACCTGTGGAATGTGGTCAATATATCTGGAATTTTTCAAACAGTTCTTGAAGCATAAAACTGCCTGGTTGGGGAGGAAGTTCCAGGATTTATGATTGCAGACTAATCCGTTCCTGGCACGAAATGGGATCCTTATTGTCCCTTTCACCATGGAATGTGTTTTCAAACTGTGATGCTTAGGTGAAGGAAACAATTCTTGAGCAGACTTTTGGGTGAAATAATTTTTTTAAAGTGAAGAGTGATTTTTTAGATTGGAGCCAAAGGGAATGACGCTACACTGCAATACTGATCACGTGCAGTCCTACCTGTTACTATCTGCAACTACACTACAACATTGAACTGCAACTAGAGGTATTACATCTCTAGTTGTCTGTATATAGGATTGCTGGGTTTTATCATCATTAATCGTTTATCTCAATTTTGTATTATGGGAGGTCTGGGTCTTTCTTGTTGCCATTTGCACCACAGGTTGCATTACTGTACATACTGTATATTAGACTGCTGTTGTTGTTATCTTTTTCCAGCCTTATTCCTTTTCTTTTTATACTGTGCATACCAATGAAGAGAGAGAGAAATGCCATTTCAATTCTCCTGTATGTCCTGTACGTATAGTAGTATTGACAATAAAATCTTTGAATCTTGAATCTTTAATTATAGCGTTATTATAGTTACATTACACCATTTTACTGAGTGGATACGCCTAAATCAGTGTATCAGTCATACTACATTGATGCTTATAGACATTCAAGTATGTTCCAGACAAAATAGCATGGTTTTCGGGACATGTTTGTTTTTGCAAAAGAATGGCTTGTGGACTTACCTGTTTTTGCAGCAAAAAAGTACTAATAAATTGCCAAAAAGTAACTGTGAGTTGATGTGTGATTTTTTGCTTTATTATGTCTGAGATACTCATATTTCAAGTGACCATGTCTTAGAAGCTAAATTGGAAATACTAGCACCTATAAAATGATGAAAATGTTGTTTTTCGCAATATTAAACCAATTGGACTTATCTGTTTTTGCAAAAGAACTCTTCATATCTAAATTCACTATATAGCGAGTAGGGAGGGCGTGAATGAGTGAACATTCCGAACATAGCCAGGGAAATCAGTCAGAGCGAGCAGACCGGGAAGGCAGCTAAGATGAATCACATGACCCAAATACCAAGCGCTGATTTGCCCTGTGGAGTTATCTGCTTTTGTAAAAAAAAAAAAAAAAATGCTCCCGGCGTTTATCGGCTTTTGAAAAAAAAAAACCATGAATTTGTAGTGTCTATAATATAGGACGTATCGGATTTTGAGAAAAAACTATTTGAACTTCTATAAGTAGGTAATGTTAACAGCTGTTCGATGTAAAGAGGGAAATTTTCTTGGAAGTGGCGTTTATCAGTTTTTGCAAACAAAGTCTTCTTATCTCCATGCTCATGACAGTGTCCCCCTCCCTCCGAAGGGCGGATTCCAAATGCCCCAAAACAAAACAAAGAACACCCCAATCGGGCGGGAGGAGGGGGACAAAGGCATGGCAGGGCAAAAACAAGGGCATGAACACAAAAGAAGAAATGTTCATCAGGTGGTTGGCCAGAGTCCCAAGACCACCAACAGTAAAAACATGACGCGTCTGGTAGCCTATCAAAGTCCATGGACCACCAGACTGAGAAGCAAGGTGGGTCAGGAGGCCTACCCAAATCCATAAGCCACCTGACGGATGAACATGATGCGTCAGGTGAAGAATCAGAATCAGAATCAGAATTCTTCTGATCTGTTCAGAACATGATGCGTCAGGTGGCCTACCAAAGTCTATGGGCCACTAGACGGGAAAAAACACAGGAGCCCTTAGCTCTGAAAATAGCATCATGGGAGCATCTTGCTCTGAAAATAACATCACAGGAGCAATTTACTCTGAAAGTAACACAGGGGCACCATGCTCAGAAGCCAAAACAGGAATACCATACTCAGGGGATAACTCAAGAATATTAACCTCAAAAGGCAGTAGAGAAACCCTGAACTCGAGAGAAAATGACACAGACATTTCAACCTCGGGAAATGACAACAAAGACACCTTAACCTCTGGGGAAGATAACAATGACACATCAGCCTCGGGGGATGACAAAGTAGAACACTTGGGAGAAGAAGACATAGACATCTCAACCTTGGGAAGTGATAACAAAGACCCTTTAACCTCTGGGGAAGATAACCTTGACACATTAACCTCGGGAGATGATAAAGTAGAACTATTGAACACTGGGTATATCATGAGAATCTCAAACTCAGTGGATGTTGATATTGACCAGTTAACCTAAGGAGGAGGCAACAAAAAACTCTTAAACTCAGAAAGTGGAAATGCAACATCCTTAAACTTAGGAAATAACATCAGAGTCCCCCCTGCTCCAAAGATAACCGCCTGGGGATTTCAAACTCAGAGGGCAACAATGGGGCTCCTCGCCCCGGAGACCACAAAGGAGACCCCAGACCCGGGGGCAACCACAAGGGAGCACCAAACCATGCAAGAGACTCTGACTCAGGCAACCTAAATTCAGACACCAGTAACAGAGGCATTCCTAGCTTGAGGACCTCGGATGCAGAGATTTCCAGGCCAGGGTACACAGATGTTGAAATCTCTAACTCAGGGGGGCACAGACGCTGGGATCTTAGACTCAGGGGACCCAAACACAGAATTTTTAGACTCAAGGAACACAGGTACAGAAATTTTTGGTCTAGTAGACACACATGCAAACATTTCAGAGAATATTGATACAGGAGTCTCAAGTTCAGAAATTAGTTCCATAGGGACCTTTGGCATGAGGGCCAACAGCAGCCGACAAGCGACGTCCTCAGGTGGTGAAGGTGTAACGGACTGTTCGACCTCTGGGATGATGGGTGGAGGTCTACTGACCTCTGGGACGACGGATGGAGGTCTCCTGACCTCCTGGACGACAATGACGGGTGGAGCCGACTGCTCGACCTCTTGGACGATGATGACAGGTGAAGTGGACTGCTCAACCTCTTGGACCATGATGACGGGTGGAGTGGACTGCTCAACCTCTTGGACCATGATGACGGGTGGAGCAGACTGCTCGATCTCTTGGATCATGACAACGGGTGGAGTGGACTGCTCGACCTCCTGAACAACGACGATGGGTGGGGCGGACTGCTTAACTTCCTGGACAATGATGGCAAGTGAAACGGACTGCTCAGCTTCTCGGATCGATGGTATTGGAGCGTCCGGCTCAAAACCTGGAGCACCACCCCTGTTGTAGTCACCTCGGATGGAGGAGAAAAGTAGGGTGAGATGTCACCAAACACACCAGGAGCTAGGCAAGACTTAACTAGTATTGATGTTATAAAAGTAAAGAAAAGTACTTACCTGAGCTCCCGATCCTCCACTGCCAGGGTGACCTCCTCAGGATGAGCCACAGGAACTGGAGTGTGAACCATGAGCTTATCAGGAACATGCTCCTCCAGTGGAACAGAAACAGAGTCAGCTGGGGCTTAGGCATGTGCTTCAGGGACAGTGGGAGCCATTATGTGCACCTCGGGGACAGCTGAAGAAGCTGTATGCACCTGCTTTACTACCAGCAAGGACTCCGGTGATTTAGCAGCTGGTGAAGCGATGACCATCTCAGGGGATGCAGAAGGAGCCACAAATGAGACAATCTGAAGCGCAGCAGTTGGCGTGGGTACCCACGCAGCAGATGTGGGAGCCGGCACTGCAGACATGATGATGGACGAAACAGGGAATGAGGTGGTAGGAAGCTCAGCAGCAGTCGCCAACGCCATGGAGGAGAGTAGGGCAGCAGCAACTAACAGAGAGTAAGAAGGAGCTGACGACGGGACAGAAGATGAAGAAAAACTCTGGAATGAAGAGAAGGCTGCTGCTGTGATTCTCTGGAGCACCAAAGGAGGAGCTGCTGGAGAAGTAAAGCCGAATTCCCGCTCTGCTGCCACTGATGTTGCCATTGCCACTGGGGCTGCCACGGGAAAGCCAAATGAAATGCTTCGTGTGACAGAGGAGTTCATCTGGTGGGGAAGAAAAGGGAGGCAGCGAGAAGCTGAAGGCGTCTGCACCAGGGGACACTTTTTCGTCGGCACAGCTACAGATGGGGAACGGTCAGGAGCAGAGGCTGGTGCTGGTGGACGGAGCTGGCAAGCGGCAAGAGGCTGAAAGCGTCTGCACCAGGGGACGCTTCTTCATCGGCACAGGTACAGACGGGGGAAAGTTTCTCATCAACCCGCGGAGTATCTGCTGGAGGTTGGGAACAGAGATAAGGAGACCTGTGAGTCCTGGATAACTCTGCAGGCTGGGGGATGCCTCTATTATTGTCGCCGCACCATCCAGAAATTTAAGGGCTGCCTTGGGAGTGTGGGAGGTGTAGGCGTCTGAGATGAAATCTTCAATTAACCACACTGCCCAACACTCATCCTCATCCAAACCGTAAACACTAAAGTCCGTACCTGCAGAGTCTTTTGGTGGCATCATTCTGTCATGACCGACCTTCAGCAGAACAGGAATTAATGACTTCTTCAGACAGGTAGAACTCCAGTGTAACCTATTTAATTAGCAGGGTGCCAAAATAATTTATAACACGGGCCTGACAAAACACAAGAAGAGTCAGTAGGGCTAAACACTTACAAAAACTCAAAGAAGAAGAAGAAGAACCGGAGGGAAATACTGTGATGATGCCACACTAAAGCAGATTGAGCACAGATATTTATAGGAAGGAAAGCAATCAAATCAACACAAGACAGAGGGGTATAATCAGGAAGGATCAGAGGCTACAGGTGAGACACACAGGAGGGGAGGAGCTGCACAGACAAACACAGACAAGAAATGCACGCAAAACATGACAACAGGATGACAGACAGCATGGAAATAAATACAAATTATCATATTATAATGCAAGAAATCTCTGTTTGTGTGTCTGTGTGTCTGTGTGTATCTCCCGAACCGTTCATCAGACTGGCCTCAGATTTTATATGTGCTGTGTTAAGGTTACGAGGGTGTAAATCCCCGAATTTCAGCCTCCCCGGATATGCGGAAGTTTAGGAGTGGAAATCTTTGATGAACGTCCATAAGGGAGCTATGGGCATTCATAGCTATGACATCATAGACGCACAGATGTTGCCATGGTTACCGTTGCCAGGCAGACACATCATCAAAGACCAAAGGCAGGCATCACTGAATGAGTCGTGACGTCAAAGATCAAAGGCAGGTTTCACCATGGTTACTGTTGCCATGGTAACCATGTCAAAGATCAATGGCAGACATGACTATGGTAACAGTAACTTTCTACGGGCATGTAGAAATGCTTGCTTACACTTGCTTTCTACGGGCATGCAGAAATACTTATGCTTATATTTGGTTTCTACGGGCATGGATGGGTATGCACTAGTAACCACAATTGCAATTTGCACCCAAAACAGAAAACACTGTCAAATAAAATCCAAAACCAATGATGACAGGAATAATAATAATAATAGTAATACAGAAAAGACATCCCAAATCCAGGAAACACAGAGAGAATAGAAACAAACTCAAAAAGATCATGACATTAACTGAGTTGTGCAACATTCAAAAAATAACAGAAAGCATGGACAATATGTCCCTGCTCGTGACATAAATTTGCATAATTTTATTTAAAAATTGATCACTTTTTAGTTGTACTGGGGTGTTTTCTGTAAGTTGGTGAGTTTTTCTGTCTTAATTTGCCATTTCCTATATATAAATTTGACTTTCAGTGTGAAACTTGTTACTATAAATTTAAACTTTGGTTTTTTCCCCATTATTCAATGAACTTTTTAGTAGATATTGTCATACTCTTAAGGTGCCTTCACACCAAACACGAATGGGCGAATTTTTCACACAGCACGATTACATTATAACTCAATGTAAACACACAAATAGACATGAATTCACCATCTGGGTGAGATGCAGACAGGCGAAGTTGCCTTTATAACTTCTGCAGCAGTGTTCAACCTGCTGTGGAAATCCCCAAAATAACATCATGCTTAGGTTACATTATCTGACGGGGGGGGGGGGGGTCACCTGAAAAAGTTGTCCCTGCCTCGAAAACTTGATGGGTTTTAACGTTGCTAGCTTGCTAGCTTTGTTAGCACGTCCGTGGCAGGAATCTGTGAGTAAATAACTCCGACATCCTAAGTCAGTTGAAGAGCTCCCAGTCCTTCTGTCTCCAGGTGAGTGGCAGTCTCATTTTCAAACTAGTTTACTCTCCAATGTTGAAACTTTTACTCCAATGACAGCAGAATCTCAAAGCTAGCGCCATCCTTTGGACGTGAACGCGCAATTTTGTGCATGCTCGCCTCTTTCCATTGACTTTGCATGTATTTGCGCCGTCCGTTCGCGTTTGGTGTGAAGGCACCTTTACTCTGGTATTTTTAGTACTTTTAGTAACTCTTACTTTCACTTGTCATTTATGTCACAAGGAAATGCTACCTTTACTTGACTACAACTTCTAGCTCCCATGACCATCTTTGAAAATATTAATGTAATGATAAACTAATTATCAGAAGTTTGTTATTGTCCTCAAAATTCTGCACAGTAAGTGAATGTAAACTCTCATTGTATTGCTTGTGAAATTTTTAACACTTCAAATTGAGAGAAGTCTTATAATTTTTACCTCCGTCAATGAGGTAATGTAATCGGGGTGGTTTGTCCATCCGTCCGTTTCTTAGCAGGATTACACAAAAACTACTGGATGGACTTTGATGAAAATTTCACCAGAGGTAGCCCTGGGGCCAAGGATGAACCCATTACATTTTGGTGATGATCTGAGAGTGCATACCTCCACCAAGGACCTTGTTTGAATTTGTGCAGCAGGATTACACAAAAACTACTGGATGGATTTGGATGAAATTTTCACCAGAGGCGGTCTTTGCGCTAGAGAGGAACCCATTACATTCTGGTGATGATCCAAGAATGCATACCTCCACCAAGGCTCTTATCTTCTCACAGTGTGTTAGCAAGAATACTCTAAAACTACAGGATAGACTTTGCTGCAATTTTCACCAGAACTGGCTCCTGGACTACACACAAACCCATTACATTTTGGAGATGATCCATGATGGACGGAAGGAGCCTTGGCGGAGGTATGCGCTCTCTGAGTGCTTTTCTAGTTTCTTTTAAGTTTGATGATTATGGGTTGTAGCTCATGAAAGCCCCAAATTCAGTTTCTCAAAAAATTAGAAATTACATAAAATTAATTTTTAAAAATGGATTTTTATTAGAAATGTTGGCCAACAAAAAAATATGTCCATGTACACACTCAATACTTGGTTGGGACTCCTTCTGCATGAATTGCTGCATCAATACAGCGTGTGATGGAGGTAATCAGCCTGTGGTACTGCTGAGGTGTTATGAAGGCCCAGGTTGCTTTGATAGTGACCTTCAGCTCCTCTCCATTGTTGGGTCTGCTGTCTCTCATCCTCCTCTTGACAATACTCCATAGATTCTGTTTGGGGTCTAGGTCAGGAGAGTTTGATGGCCAATCAAGCTCAGTAATACCATGGTCATGAAACCAGATATTGGTGTGTGCAGGTGCGAAGTCCTGCTGAAAAATGAAATCAGCTTCACCATAAAGCTTGTCAGCAGAGGGAAGCCTGAAGTGCTCTAAAATTTCTTGGTAGATGGCCTTGCTGACTTTGGACTTGATAAAACACAGTCGACCAACACCAGCAGATAACATGGCTCCTCAAATCACCACTGACTGTAGAAACTTCATACTGGACCTCAAGCAACTTGGACTGTGTGCCTCGTCAGTCTTCCTCCAGACTCTGGGACCTTGATTTCCAAATGACAGGACTTGGCACCTGATTTGGGGATCCATGTCATCTGCAGTAATTCATGCAAAAGGAGTCCTGACCAAGTGCTGAGTGTGTACATGGACATACTTTTCAATCAGCTAACATTGCTATTAAAAATGTTTTTTTTAATTAATTTTATGTGGTTTCTATTTTTTTGAGAAACTGAATTTGGGGCTTTCATGAGCTGTAAGCCATAATCATCAAAATTAAAAGAAATTAACAACTGAAATACTGTATATCACTCTCTGTGTGATGAATTTATATGAGTATTGTTTTTTAATTGAATTACTGAAATAAATAAAGTTTTCTGTGACATTCTAATTTATAGAGATGCACCTGTATATGCCCAGATAGGAGCTGACTCCAAAATGGAGGCGGCTCTAAACTGGCAGATCTGTGTTACAGTCACATCTATTTCACAGCTGTCGTGAGCCATAAGACACAAGTTTCAAAACAGGACTTTGGGCCAGATCCAAAATGGATCTGGGCTGGATTAAGACAAAGGAATCCTCATTTGGTCGAAAGCTGGAACTGATTTTTAAAATGGATCAGTGCTGCTAATGCCACATTGTGCCAAAGAGCTCTGGCCCAAATCCTTTTGAGAACTTGTGAAAATTCTGGGCCAAATTATTTTTTTAAGTTAATTAAAGGCTTGAGTTATTTAAGTTTCCCTGTTGACAGATTGACTATTGGAAAGAAATGCATAGAGATGAATTATTATTTTACAAAACAGTTCTAGTTCTCTGTATTTCTGCTCAGTCCTGCTTGACTTTGTTTCCTTTTAAAACTGCTTCCTTTAGGCTTTATTTCACAGATATTGTTGCTTTTGTTGTTGTGCAAAATCAAACTCTTTCAACTCAGCCAAGTTAAACACAAGCTATTCAGTTACACCAGAAAGGAAGAATCTCTGTACTGTTTGTTCTTCCAATATTTCATGTTGTAATAATTCCAACGTCTGTCTTGGAAACATGACAGGCCCTTCTTACATCTGTGAAGTTCGAACTATAAGCCAGTGGCCTCAGAAGTCATTAGCTCCAGCTGGACCACGTACCGCCTCTGACGTTATCCAAACAGCAGCAACATGGTAAGAGTCAAAAGGTTTATTAAATTGGTTTCATGTTTATCATTATTATTATTATTATTATTATTACTAGCACATATCCGTGCATGCCCGTAGAAACCAAGTATAAGCAAGCATTTCTGCATGCCTGTAGAAAGTTACTGTTACCATGGCAACAGTAACCATGGTGATGCCTGCCTTTGATCTTTGACATGGTTACCATGGCAACAGGGGATGCACACCCTCATAACCTCAGCACAGCACATATAAAATCTGAGGCCAGTCTGACAAATGGCTCGGGAGATACGCACGGAACACACAGATACACAGACAGAGATTTCTTGCATTAAATTATTATTATTATTACACTAATTTTTGTAGTTGCTATTATACCATTACAGTTGTATTTTCTGGCCATGATAACCATGCAGTTAGATTCTGCTATCATGACAACCCTATCTGTTAGGTTCAGATCCCAAAACTATTCATTCAGCCTTTTACAAAGTAGGCAGTCTTTTTTTTTTTTTTACATTCTTTTAAGTTTTATTTAACTACATAAACAAGAGAGCAATTACAAGAAAAAATGACAAAATGAAAAAAGAAACTCAAATCAGCAACAGAACAAAAAACTAACAACAACAAAAAACCTGTATAAATTCTAAAAATGAAAACTTTAACATAATCTAATTGGGAGGTTCAGAAGCAATGAATATCCATGATCACTTGTAATGTAGCGATTCTCTTTTCTATCAAAATCCCATCTTTAATTTTTATCTTTGCACTCATTATTACATAAGCATTACATTCTTTTTTCATTTTTTGATTATTTTCCAGTTTTCCAAATTACACAAAAAATAAGAATTTTTTAAAATCCCACCCATCACATCACATCCAACTCCCAACAAAAGATCAACAAAGAAACAAATGTCATATACATTAATGCCAATAATGGTAAACAATCTTTAGATTTTTTTTTTTCCAAACTGAGCTAACGTATGAGGTCACTCAACCACTGGGATTCACATGGTGGTTTAACAGATGTCCAACATGTATAACAAAATGCTGGTTGACTGACAATGTACCAAAGACAGCTGAATAAGACTTGCAAAACTGTAAATTTATGACTAAAGAAAGTGAAAGGTCTTAAAATCTGCAGACCAATAATTGTACAAGAAGGGACACAAATAAAAAATGTGAATTACAGTTGTTTGGGCATGATGACATCTACCACAACCGTCATCTACAGCCCAGGGGTCCGTGAGACAATGTTCGGGGTCCCTCAGGAAATTGTCTACTTTCACTTCTTAACTGATCCAAAAAAATGTAAACAACTCGCTGTTGTTGTGCATTGGTTCCTGCAGTGGCTCCTCCATGTCAGCAGGCGGCAGCACAAACTCAATCCCTCCTCGTCTTCTTCCTCCTGCCAGTGGAAAACTGGCATTGGTCACAACCCCACACAGCCACAGTGTGCTGTGGAAATTCCTCTCCATGCCTGAGCCCAAAACACTATCCGGATGGGAAAATGTCACCACCTGCCCCACAAACCCCGTCCTGGTGTCGGCTGACACCAGCACCAAACAAGTGGTGAATGCACAACCATCACGGAGGTCTGCCGGTGTTGTGCCAACAAAAGCATGTCTGCTGTGAAAAGAACCCCCTCTGAGGGAGTGCGTGTCTGATGAGAAAGTGGCTGGCTCATTTTCAAACTATTTTACTCTCCCAGCAACAGCTGAATACTGAATACCAATGCCGAATAACAATTTAAATGAGCATCAAGCAAACTTCTAGCCTGAACAAAATCCAGACTCACGTAGACCCGAACCTGCGTGCACTCGCACCACCTGGAGCAAATGCATGTGTTTGCATTTATGTAATTGTGCCGTGTTTCACATTGAGTATAAACAAATTACCAGACTAAATTGTCATTAGATACGTAATAGGCTACACTGTGTCATTTCATAACAGCTTAGCTTTTTGAGGTTCTGCTGGATTTTTTTCAATGAAAAATGGGTTCCTTGGCTCAAAAAAGGTTTAAAAATACTGATCTATAGTATGGTGGAATAAATTCTGGCTAGTTTACTCTTACAGAGGTGGGTGTGGTTTAACACTTTAACCTGAACGGACTGAACTGAATGTGCCTGAAAGGGTTATGAAAAGTTAGAGTGCCAAAATAGTAATTCTGTAGGTAATCTCCCATTATGCTCTATACATATTCTATACATATTCTGTTTGCCTTCTTATGAACAAATATGTTGTGTTAAACTCTGGTAAACAGGAAGTAGGCAGAGCTATAGAGCTCTCTTTCTTCTCTCTCTCTCTCTCTCACTTCTTTTAGTCAGGTCTATTACTTTAGTTACACACCCAAACCAACACCCACACACACTTTTTATAGTACACATTAGGAGACAGTTTATGTGAATAGTGGATGGCCTGTTCACATTCAGAGTTAAACTGGCCAATCAGATGGTCGCGTACAAGCCCATCCTATTGTATGTGGTTGGCCTAACCAACCCAAGAAGATGAATGTAAGTTGCACCCGGAAGTCGAGGTCAGTCTGGCAATGCTCCTGAGGGGGCTGCGTCACACTGCACCCAGCGCTGCTTGCTTTACATGTGACCTCTAAATAAATGTTGCATCTTTAAATTGAAGAATTCTCCGGCGTATCCTTGGATCTTTCAATCAAAGAATCGGAATTTTAACAATTAGTGCCATGACCCGGATTGAACTATTCTGAGACGAGGCCGGAACAGATCGGAAGGACCCTTTTGTAGACGACTTTGGCGCCTGAACAAAAAGGTAAGCAGTAAACCTTTTTTACACAAATTTCTGCACTTTGGCCATACTAAATTTATAGTTGTCTGATTAAGGGGTATATCCGATCTCCAAATTTTATAATTTAGTTGGGAGTCACATGTAAAGTCTAACCAAATAGTCAAATACACTACCGTTCAAAAGTTTGGGGTAACCCAGACAATTATTTTGTGTTTTCCATGAAAAGTCACACTTATTTACCACCATGAGTTGTAAAATGAATAGAAAATATAGTCAAGACATTGACAAGGTTAGAAATAATGATTTGTATTTGAAATAATAATTTTTTCCTTCAAATTTTGCTTTTGTCAAAGAATCCTCCATTTGCAGCAATTACAGCATTGCAGACCTAACATGATTGCACAAGGGTTTTCTAATCATCCATTAGCCTTCTGACGCAATGAGCAAACACACTGTACCATTAGAACACTGGAGTGATAGTTGCTGGAAATGGGCCTTTATACACCTATCTAGATATTGCACCAAAAACCAGACATTTGCAGCTAGAATAGTCATTTACCACATTATCAATGTATAGAGTGTATTTCTGATTAGTTTAAAGTTATCTTCATTGAAAAAAAGTGCTTTTCTTTCAAAAATAAGGAAATTTCTAAGTGACCCCAAACTTTTGAACGGTAGTGTAGTTTCAAAGGAAAGTGCACATGTCCTATTTTCAGTCTGAGGTAGGATGGTCATGATCATGGACGTACAATTCACGGGTGTATGGTCCATCAAATGATAAAACATTTTGGAGTCAGTCTGAACCAAAATAACAAGACTTAGGGAGCCAGGGTGACCAGTAATCACCCAGGTTCATCTCCTCAAATGAAAATAGCCAGGGTTAGTGACCTGATGCCAGGGGGGAGCCATTTAAAGTGTTCAACCCGATGCCACTGGGGAGCGAAGCCACGATCATCTAAATCAGTATAGCACTGAGCTTTAAGACACGGTACCGCTTGTACTGGGGGACCTGCTGAAGCCTCAGTGAAAGTGCCCTCTGTTTAAAGTTGGACAGATCGGTGAGGTTCTGGGATGCAGTCTGTACCCAGAACTTAGTAAGATTTAGGGGCAACAGCCGTGCCCGTCTTCCAAATTACAAATAGCCAGGATTAGCCTGATGCCGGGGGGGATTTAACTGTCCGACCCAATGCCGTTAAGGAACGATGCCATGTGGGTGAAGTATTTCAGATGCAGTCTGTTCCGAAATAATGAGACTCATGGAATAGCGGAAAAACAAAACCTTTTATTAATAATTTAAGATACAGCACAAGAATCTCTTAACCATTCCTTAGTGAGCGACTGTCCATAATAACAAAAATAGTTACTGCTTGTATTGTCTACAGTGTGCATACTGATGTCTGTTAATTCTGTGTCTTTTGGGGTTAAATGTGTGGTTTGACAAATAACGGGGTTGGGAATATCTATTAACCTTTTCCCATAGTATGATTTAACTAACAGCGTTCTTTGGGCCATGTGGGGAACAAAGGCAGGTGTGTGTTTTTCCACGGAGGGGGCGGGGGGGGGGGGGGGTAATTCGCCCCCACTCCTGAGTGGAGTTGAGTTTAACTCCTAAGTGGAGCTAAAACAGATTACTGAGAGGAGATTATTTGAGGTAACAGTATTAAAATGGAGCGCTACATTAAAGGTGACGGACAGTGACATTTTTTTATTGAACAAATCAAATGATTGTATGAAAATATTACATTCAGCCCATTCCCCTGATTTAATATGTGTCACCATCCTCCATAAATGACAATAAATGGTCATAGCCCATTTTTCACTCAGTGATGCTGCAGTACCGCCATCTCCCGATAGGTGCGGGCAGTCGTGACGTCAATTCGGTTTGGCCGAGAAAATGGCTGAACAAGAGCAAAGTGATTCCGACAGCGATTACTTTCTCGACTTTGACGACCACAATATAAATGATGACATTGACAACGAAGAATCTGAAGATGAAGTAGTTTTGGGTGGTGCTGAGAGGGGTATTCAGCCTTATTTGTTCGAGGCAGAGGGAGAGGAGAAAGACGCAACACAGACGGGAAAAGAACACGTTTACGATCGGCTGTAAGATATTTCTAGGTAAAAGATGCTTACAAATATTTTTCTTTGGCGACATGCATGGTCACACACTTAATTTTAAAAATCAAACTACCCATTGGTCACTCGCTACATCTTCTCAGCCGCTGATTAGCACCTGCTGGTCTGTGCGCAGCTGGACTTTGACGACCTCAATATAAATGATTACAAATGATTACATTGACAATGAAGACGTTTTGGGTGGTGTGTGGCCTGTCAGCCTTATTTGTTCGAGGCAGAGGGAGAGGAGAGACGCAACACGGACGGGAAAAGAACATGTTTACGATCAGCTGTAAGATATTTCTAGGTAAAAGATGCTTACAAATATTTTTCTTTGGCGACATGCATGGTCACACACTTAATTTTAAAAATAAAACTACCCATTGGTCACTCGCTGCCTGATGACATGTCATCTTCTCAGCCGCTGATTAGCACCTGCTGGTCTGTGCGCAGCTGGAGCTGATGAGAGATGAGCGGCCGTCATCGTCCACACGAGTGAGTTTATAAACAATATTTATTCATTTAATTTAATTTCCCAGATGAATTATGAAGAAACCATTCAATACATTCAATAATCAATGCAAACGGAATAATCAATGCCAACCCCATATTTTTCAGGCGATACAGATTCATAGTGTTGGGGATTTTTTTGGAGAAGTGAGGGCGATGCCTGCCTGTGCGGCGAGCCTCATCAGAGAAACCTTCCCATCTCATCACTACAAGGGATTTTGCCTACCAAGATTAGATTTGTGAACAATGTTATTTAAATAAAGTTTTGTAAAATCATATATTGAGTTTCTTAATGTTCATGTCAATGTTATAGTTCTCATAGCTCAGCATTCATCAAAGTCGCATGTCATATACATTTCAATAATTTTTCTACCATCTTATGGTATAAATTTGGATTTACATAAAAGTCATGTTCATCAGGTTCCTCTGCTTGGTCAGAAACATCAACATTGAGTGACAGTTGATAAAATCTGCAAAAAAAGTAGATCATAATTTTATCCCAGAGGACTCAAATTGGATTACATACATAGAAATATAAATTGATCAAACAGGCACAACCACCTCCCTATACAGCACTGAATACTTCATACTTGATGAGTATGAACACCCTAATATGCTAATATTTGATAAGTTGGTAAGGCAATGCAAACCATGGCTTGGAATTCATTTAAGATGTTTAGTAAACATTCGCAGTGAATATTAAAAATAAAAAAATTACCCTGTTTCCTTTAAGTGTTCTGACAGTTGATCGCAACTGTCACTGACCCCGTTCTCAGAGTCACACTTGGAAATCGAGGCATATATAGTTGGAATAGCCGTTTTCTTTATCAGCAATCTTTTGGCAAATTTCATTTCAAATTGACATGTCTGGCCCAGGAAACACACACGCAGGCTCAGGATAGATTTAACAGCTTTATTCAACAAGCAGGTGTGTGTGAATGGATGTGCTGACGAGGGGCAGGTGTGCGCCCAGCTGACGCCGCTGAGGAGCGGCGAGTTGTGACACAAATTGCATCTTATTCTCGAAATCGCTGTCAACGAAATCTATACTGCACATTTTTGGTGTTTTACCGACATAAGTCCTTTTTTTTTGCGTTTTCTGAACGAATTTCACCCAGGCCGTTCTGATATTCACAGGGACGGGACATTCAAAAACACTCACAGCATGCTCCTCTGGTATAACGTCGCACCCGTACACAACACAACGACAAACCATAATTAATTCGATTCCTGAAATCCTAATGTTAATAAATAATCTATTTGTAATCCAAAAGTATTCCGAGAAATATCCGTAATCGCCGATTTTAAAATGTAAAAAAAGTAAAAAAAAAAAAGCAATGTCCGCTGACTGTGTGACACACCGAATTGACGTCACACAGTCAGCGGCCATTTTAGCTGCTGATCTTGGCTGGGTCAGACAGCTCTCCACAACAACGTACTTCAAGAGTGCATTGTCACCTTATGCGACATACGTTGACACCAAAACATGTGGGGTTCCAATTAGCTCGTCTCAGACAACAATTTGAGATATGATTTAGCGATTTTGAGTTTTCCTCTGTCCGTCACCTTTAAAGTTGTATGGTTATTCTGGCATGTTTACAGCTGAAGTTAAGGAGGCAGTGTTTCAGTTTCTTTGAAGAACAAGTCATGGTTTGTGGACAGTAGGCTCTGGGGCCATCTTGCGCATTCACAATTGCACATGGCAGAGGCGGCCACATGGCATTCAGTGCACATGTGCGGGTAAACACCATCTTGAACCACCTTCAAGCTGTGGCACAGTACCTCCACCGTGTGGCCAAATGTAGGAAGTGCACTCTTTCATAAATCTACTGCCAAATAGAGCTTCAAATCTTCCTAATAAATTTGGAACCTTATCTCTCTGGCTGAAAGGAAAGCTTTAAGTCTGTGCACAGCAAAATAAAGTCCTCTCACACCCACCTATGCAGGTTTGATGTAGTGAGGCAAAAGCATGCCCATTCAGCTGGAGAGAAAAGGCTCAACTTTAATTTGGGCAGAGGGGAGAATAAGGAGATTTATTCCTCAATAAAAGTGCAGAAAAATCCTAGGTGGACAACATATAAAGTTGAGGTAATTTAAAAGAAGAAATAAGGAAAATTGCCAAATTGGAGTAAATAAATAAATAAATACATAAATAAATGAATAAATAAAATAAAAATGAATGAATAAAAATAAATAAATAGGAGTTTTTTGTTGTGAGGACGAACATTGTGGAAGTGAGAGTGGACAGAAAATGGAAAGGGAAATTTGGTTTCAGAGAAAAATTGAAAGCTGATGAATTGTTAAAGTTTTGTGCAGGACACAAGAGAAAATATGGAGAAACGATTGGAGGAAAGCAAGAAAAAACGTAAGAATAAGAGACTTACGCTGCAACGGTGAGAACAAAAGCAAAATAATCAATAAACGTGATAAAACGGAAAAGGACAAAAACACGCTGTTTAACAGCTTGTCTGTTTCTCTATTAATCTGAGACGATGGTGGTGGCTGTGGACCACCCCTCCCCCAGCGACCATGTGAGACCCTCTTCAGGCCCCCTGGAATTGGCTGCGTCCACCCTCCCCCTCCACGCCATCGCCTAGCAACCCCCTCCTCCCTCCACAACAACAGTAAAAGAATGCAAAACAAAGGGACATCGAAAGATGGGTCAAAGAGGATCAACTGAGCACACGTAAGTACAAGAAATTATATTGTTGCTTTCCATTTACCTTCGGACAGCGTCTCAAATATTGAATCTCATTCATGAACATTTAAGTGTTAGCCTGCGTAAGCCATACATATTTTGCCAGGAAGCTGTGTTGGTGCTAACAAGCCATTCCAGATTCAGCAAACTACGCATATGTTCTCTAAGTGTGCATAAACAGTATTCGTGAATCAGCTGTAGTCAGCACATGTTCACGAGAATTGAGGTTTGCATAACTGGCGCCTAAAACTACCACCAAAATCACATCTCAATATAACTGACCAGCAGTCTCATTTACTAAAAGCCCTATCAGAGAGGTGCCAAAATCACATACTGAGCAAACTGAAGTATTTTTAGAAAAAGCCGTACCCATGCCCCGCCAAACTCTGTCTATGCACCCCAGGATCTCACATCACAACAATATGGACCCTACCCAGACCCCCACCTAATCTGCCCTATCAGTATCAGCCGCAGGGCCACAGGAGATGGTCAGAGGTTTAATAACAGAGACAGAGACCCCCATGGGACCAATGCTTCCTATGTCAGCAATTTGGCCACTGGGCTCAATACTGCCCACAACAACACTCACAAAGGCACCCAGGGGGGTCCCCCAACTAGCAACACAATGGGTATCCTCCCCTACATGGTCCCCATTTGGATGTTGAAAAAGAATGGCTTTGTTAATGCCGTTCTGTTTCAAAAGGGGGAGAGTGGGACGGAACGGATAGAAAAGTACTAGGTCATTTAAGGTTTGCTGTCTTGAAGTCTCAAATTAGGCATTTTGCGAGTTGTTTTTTATTTTTTTTTTATTTTTTAACAAGCAGGGAGTGAATCTAACAGTAAAACTAAGATAAGTGATCACAAAGTTCTCAGCCTTACAGCTGAGAGGTCGGTATGCTTTCTCATCTAAAATGATACCATGTATGCAAATTATTGAGTAGCTACATAAAGAGTGTATAAATATGAATGAATCTTTATTTTTCGGATAGATTAGATTAAAAGATTAAAAGAAAGGAACAGAACAATATATCAAGGAAAAAATCCAACAAGGTTGAATTAAACAATAACTCCTCTGATTATACAATTACACACAAGACAGCCAGTGTAGCTTGATCAACTACTTTTAAAATTCCATGCTTAAAACAACTGTTGCTTAAAAAAAAATAATTAATTAAATTTTGCTGAATCCTGAAGAGTGTCAGGAAGAAGGCACAAACACAGGCAGCCATCTTAAATGTTTCCAAGTACTTAAAGTGGAAATGATGCATTAGGTATCATGTTCATCTTCAAGTTTATAGCTTTACTGTACACCCAGTTATTTAAAGTCAATCTAACACACATTCTTATGTTCCTCCCCAATAGAGGGTATGCATAGGATGTCACCGAACAGAACTCTTGGCAGATAAACACAGAGTGGCAAAAATGAGTAGCAGCATGAAGGTGTATGCAGTACAACACAAAAAATCCACACAGCATTCAATTACAGCAGTACAAAGAATATCTGTTTGCACTGTGGAGAGTTAATCTTATCATTTCATCTTGTATTAATTAGCAAAAATTAAATAAAGGCTTTGAATCAGTTCCTTTCTTGACTCAAGGTTGGAAATCTACAGTAGATAAGAAGGGAAAATAAAATTTGAAGGAAAAACCTCCACTTATTTATGGAATGGCTGACACACGGGGAGCCTGAGGCTCCCCATGAATCTGTTTCTTTTATAAAAGGAAGCCAAAAGGAGGAGGGCAAGGACAGCGGAGGAGGAGGAGGAGGAGGGAGCGTGCCCCAGAATGGAAACTGAGTGACGGCAAAACCGACAGTTGGCTGAGAGAGAGGCACCCATGGTCCACACCCACCATGGAAAAACTGGACTGCATGCTTAAGACTAGAATAGATAAGTGTACTCACTTCTACACATATACAGAAAATTAGCAAAAATTAAATTATTAGAAAATAACAGACATCTTCCATTTACCTGACTCTGAGGTTCAAGGTACTTCGATTAAATTTGTACGGTGCAGGTGCATGTAAAGTAGTAACTCTGGGTAGTGACATACAGGACTTTTCAAAGTCAGAAAAAGTAACAGTTAAAGTCTGCAAATGGCAAGCTACCAGTAGAATACCTATCAACATCTGTAAAAGTAGCATTGTACCCAAGTACTATAGGCAATTGAATGGATCTGATCCAAATTATGAACAACCATTATTATATATAACTTTATTTATAACTTTGACATGTATATGGATGGAGACAAGATGGCGCCAGTGTATGGGGCTGACCGTCTGTCTCTGACAGCTTTGCTTGTTTTTTTTTACTGTTTTTAACCATTGGCATTCAAGAAATCAAGTCCTTACTTGTGTACGACCGCCAAACATTGTTGGATCTTAGACTTTCTGCCAAGGATCTTATTTCGTCTGACTATGGTAGACAGAAGCCTCCGCTCTTGTCAGATATCCCGCCTTACCTGTATCGGGCCTCAGCCCCTCTCTCCGAGCGAAGGCAGAGGAAGAGGCCTCACCGTCGCCGTGGGAAACGCAGCAGTCGGCTGGTGAAACTGAAGGTCCGCCTGGCACATTTCTTCTCTGTTCCCTGGACTCCAGGCGGATTATGTTCCCTGGATCCTGCTGATGCCTGCCTGGATCCTGTGACTGGCCTTGGTGAGGTGATCCGGCCCGGGCGCTGCTACCCTCCCAGGCCCCGCCAGCGTGGGGTAAATCCCTGGCACCTGAGACCGCTGCAGCACGTTTCCTGTTCTGCTGAGGCCCAGGCTCCAGCTCCAGCTGCAGCTCGGATTGGCCTGGTAAACGCCAGATTGCTGGCAAATAAAACTTACATCCTGAAGGATTTCATCAGCTCCCAGGAACTGGATTTCTTTTTCATTGCGGAGACCTGGCAGACTGTAGGTGAACTCTCTGCTCTGTCCGAAGTTTTACCCCCAGGTTATTGTTATTTTAATTCCCCGCGGACAACAGGACGAGGAGGAGGAACGGCAACTGTTTACAAAAATGACTATAAATGTAAGCAGTGCTTTTTACCATCTCCATTCTCCTGCTTTGAACTGACTTTCTTTGAGGTGGGTCGAATAAACCCTGTACTGTGTGCTGTTGTATACAGACCACCCAAATATAATAAGGACTTTTTAAATGACTTTGCCATTTTCTTGGCTGGTATTGTTACAAATTATGATCGTGTTCTTATCGGTGGAGATTTTAACATACATGTGTGTTGTCCTGATAAGCCACTGATGAAACACTTTTTGAATCTCATTGATTCTCTAAAGCTGGTGCAGTCCGTGACTGGTGGCGCTACACACGAGCACAGACACATGTTAGATCTTGTCCTCTCGTATGGCCTGTCTGTTGTTAATTTAGAAATCTGTGACACTGTATTGTCCGACCATCAGCCTGTATTATTTGAGGCTGATCTGTCACGCGCTGCAGCTAAAACTCGCGCTCCTGCTCAGCGCTGCTGGGTTTTTAACCCTTCCACTGCCAGTCGGTTCTCCGCTGCCTTTGACCAGCTCTGTGTCCCTCCTGGCTCCATCTCGTCTGTGGAGGAACTCAGCTCCTGGTTTCACTCCTCCTGCCAAACCATCTTGGACTCTGTGGCTCCACTGAAAACCAAGCAGCCTCGATCCAAACCTGAGCCGTGGTTCAGTGACAGAACTCGTGCAGTCAGACAGGAGTGCCGCAGAGCTGAACGCAGATGGAAGAAAGACAAACTGCAGGTGTCATTGCAGATTTTAAAAGACTTCTGGTGTCAGTATCAAAATACTGTCAAGCAGGAAAAAAGCAAATATTTTGCTAATATTGTTTTATCTCATTGTCATAATCAGTGTGTTTTATTTAACACCATTGACTCTGTTCTTAACACCCCACAGACTGACTCTTTGGAGGCCTCCTCTGAGTTACGCAATGATTTTATGAACTTTTTTATTGACAAGGTGGCCACCACCAGGGCTCTCATCTCAGCTCCTGCCTCTGATCCCTCTGTCTCTGTCCCTTGTTCTACTGTTTTTAATCAGTTTGAACCTGTGACTTTGTCGTTTTTAGAGGACGTGGTTGGCCACATTAAGCCCTCAGGGTCTCCCTGTGATGCTGTCCCTCCTAGACTTTTTAAAGAGGTGTTTCCCAGTACAGGCCAGTCAGTTCTCACCATCTTGAACAGCAGCCTGTCATCTGGTGTGGTTCCTGCAAATTTTAAACATGCAGTAGTACAGCCCTTGATTAAGAAACCTGGTCTCAATCATACCATGTTGGTAAATTTTAGGCCTATTTCCAAGCTGCCATTTCTCTCAAAAATTTTAGAGAAAATTGTCTATATGCAGCTGAAATGTTTTCTGGATGAACACAGTATTTTGGAGATTTTTCAATCTGGTTTCAAAGCTCTTCATAGCACAGAGACAGCCTTGTTAAGAGTTTTTAACGATATTCTCTTGGCATGTGATTCAGGTGAATATGCTGTTCTTGTGCTGCCTGATTTAACTGCTGCCTTTGACACAGTGGACCATCATGTTTTAATTTCCCGTTTGCAGCACCTAGTGGGCATTTGTGGCACTGCTCTCAACTGGTTTAGATCCTATCTTTCAGACAGGACTTTTAAAGTTAGCATGTCTGGGTTTGAATCCCCTTCTGCTCCTCTGCCTTACGGGGTCCCACAGGGGTCAATTCTAGGGCCCATGCTTTTTTCTCTGTACATACTTCCACTGGGTTCCATTTTTAAAAAGCATGGTATCTCTTTCCACCTGTATGCTGATGACTGTCAGATTTATGTCCCTCTAAAACAAAAAGCTGCCTCATCAGTAAACTCACTCCTGGCGTGCATTAAAGACATAAAGCCTTGGATGGCCCTAAATTTCCTAAATTTTAATGATAAGAAGACCGAAGTGATGGTGTTTGGACCTAGTCGCCCCTGTGAGTCCCTTCCTGTATACTTGGGCCCCCTTACTCCTTATGTTAAATCCACAGCTAGGAACCTTGGTTTTATCATGGACAATGATTTTAAATTAGACATGCAGATTCGTTCTGTGGTAAAATCCAGCTTCTTTCATCTACGGCGTTTAGCAAAAGTAAAACCCATTCTCTCTAGACCACACTTGGAAACAGTAATCCATGCTTTTATTTCATCTCGGCTGGATTACTGCAACGCACTTTATGCCAGTGTCAGTCAGTCATCTCTTTCCCGTCTGCAGCTGGTTCAAAATGTCGCTGCTCGTCTTTTAACAGGTACACGTGGAAGAGATCACATCACACCCATCTTAGCTTCAATCCAGTGGCTGCCCGTGTATTTTAGAGTTCATTTTAAAATTCTTTTATTTGTTTTTAAATCCTTGAATGGTCTTGCTCCACCTTACCTCTCTGAGCTTCTGCATCCCTACGCTCCCACCCGGTCCCTTAGGTCAGCTGAACAGCTGCTTTTGGAGGTACCAAAGGCGAGGCGCAAGCTCAGACGGGACAGAGCCTTTTCGATCATGGCCCCCAGGTTATGGAATGATTTACCCCTGGACATTAGACAAGCACCTTCACTGTCCATTTTTAAAACACATCTTAAAACACATTTTTACTCCCTGGCCTTCAACCCAGTATGAGACATTGATTTTATTGAATGAAATGGATTTTATTTATTTTACTTTTTTTTTGTATTAGTGCCCTTTGTGTTAGTGCCCTGCTTTTATGTTCTCTTGTTGTACAGCATTTTGTGTAGCGAGTGTTGCTTTTAAAGTGCTTTATTAAATAAAGTTGATTGATTGACTGATTATTTGCAAATCCATCCTCCAGATTGGTCATAAAACTTGGACTGGTAAACAAGGAAATGTGTGGAAGCATCCATTGTCCTAGTTGAAAAGGATAAGAGACATTTCAACCTACAGGGGGTTCCACACATCCCGCTGGTTAGACCCAAACAAATGGATTGGAAAATGTTGGACATTTTGTCACCTCTACTGGGAAATGTAGCCATCCATGGAAAACCAACACCTGACCTTAAGATAGAATATTCTCCTAAATTAGAAACATACACTTTGTCTCTTAACTGGGTAACCACAGCACAAAAGGCTGGGTACACTGACGCCCAGAAATCTCCTACATGACCAATCTTAACATTAACAATTGAGGGGATGAGAAAAATTTAAAGCAAATTCTAAATTTGTTATGGTAAAAGGTTAAACAGATGTACACTAACGTTCAAAAGTTTGGGGTCACTTAGATATTTCCTTATTTTTGAAAGAAAAGCACTTTTTTCAAGGAAGATAACTTTAAACTAATCAGAAATACACTCTATACATTGCTAATGTGGTAAATGACTATTCTAGCTGCAAATGTCTGGTTTTTGGTGCAATATCTACATAGGTGTATAGAGGCCCATTTCCAGCAACTATCACTCCAGTGTTCTAATGGTACAATGTGTTTGCTCATTGCATCAGAAGGCTAATGGATGATTAGAAAACTCTTGTGCAATCATGTTAGGTCTGCAATGCTGTAATTGCTGCAAATGGAGGATTCTTTGACGAAAGCAAAGTTTGAAGGAAAAAATTATTTCAAATACAAATCATTATTTCTAACCTTGTCAATGTCTTGACTATATTTTCTATTCATTTTACAACCCGTGGTGGTAAATAAGTGTGACTTTTCATAGAAAACACAAAATAACTGTCTGGGTGACCCCAAACTTCTGAACGGTAGTGTAGATCTAATAAAAGGAGCAGAGTACGACACTATAGACCATATATCCAGAAGCCCAGACAGGTGTTAACCAGGTCATAAAACCAAAAGCAGCAGATGTCATAGCGTCATCAGTCCTGTAGGAAACACCCTGATGATGCAGGGCCTGCAGGAATTAACGAAGCTCTAACTCTTTGTGCTCGCTGTATGCCAGGATCAAATATATTGATAAATGAGCTAAACCTCCAAATGCAATTTTCCACAGTGGTAGTCATCAGCAAATCTTGCACATCTCATACCTCCTCACAGAAACCAATTGCTGAGTCCAGAGGAGGAGCTGAAGACCCCAAGACGGAGGATGATGACGAAGAAGACCATTGCATTATCCCGGATTATTTGTAAACACAAGGTGTTACTGATAATACATGAATCATACATAGCTCACCACACACACGTAGGGGTGTGAGACTTATAGTATTCCTGCGTTATTATTTACATCATGCTAATTACGGTAAGGTAGTCAGGATAATTGTGAAGGTTAGAAGCTCTAGAGGCTCGAATACAACAAGTATGGATAAGGATGTCTCCTAACTTTGAACGACTTTGTTTACTACCTACTTACAGTGCAACACATAGGTCTCATCACCCAGCTCACTCACCATAACAAATCTACTGCTGAACACATAGGTCCCATTACCCAGCACACTCATCACAACACCACCACTGCCTGTAGCTTGCATATAGCCGGAAATCACACACTCAAGGCTAATGGGAGATAACTTTCAACAGCTCATTGTCAACTACAGATGTAGTGAATAAGGATAAAATAGTACAGGCTCCAGCCATTGTGGTGACAATCCCTCAGGCCATTATTGATCCTGTCCCGGCTGAGCCCTTTGTATCGGCACCCAAGCAAAGGTGTAGCATGCAGGGAAGGTGCAAGCAGGGGGGCACCAGACCATCACGACGTGTGCCTGCGACGTAGAAAGAGGTCGTAGGACTAGTGACTATACGACTTCAGTCCCTAGAAGAAGGATGGACTGGTACCCATGCGCACCCACCGCACCTCCAGCATCCGGGGTGAAGCCAGATCAGCCATACGGAGGAGATGGCATTTTCCAATGCTACCCCTCACAGTGGAAGCTATGGTGGGCACAAGGGCTTGAGCTTCATCATCACCAGCATCTCTACCTCTGTCCAACTACCGGGGGATGGCATCCCTGGGACAGCACCACTGAACTGTTCACTGGCTGGAGTGGATGTTGTCTACTCTCTGCTGCATCCACCCGACTGTCCTATAGACCTCATGGGACAAGATGTGCCTCTGAGAGCGTGGGCACACAGTTGTTTTGCTTCTAATGGTACCGGTGTGTGTCTATGAGATGGGACTGTGCTCCACAGCTGCGGATACAGGAAGGAGACACAGAGGAAGGTCAAACCCCTGTCGCAACCGTGTGATAACTGCTGCTGAACGATGCGAGCCCTGGCAAAGGTCAACTGCTGGACAAAATGTTTTGTGGGCTTCATGGATTGACCCTGTTTGACCTTATGACCCCCACATGAGCCACTCCACCGGACAAAGAACTATTCACATGATGATCAGGAGGAGACCTCGGTGGGGGTGCAGGACTTGGTGATGTGACTACAGTTCATCAGGACAAGGACGGGTTGCCTCGGTACGCCCCCTTAGACATTGCTGCACTGTGCTGGGGTGTCCACAAGGGGGGAGGCAAGGGTATCAGAACCAATGGTGCAAGCCTATCTTGGGTTGACTGACTGGGTTGACACACAATGTAGGGACCTACCTTATTCACCATCTGCTAACCACTAGCGTCTTTCACACCATGTATGGTTGACATGATAAAATCATGTCAAAGGTGGGAGTGAAAGGGTTATGAAAAGTTAGAGTGCCAAAATAATAATTCTGTAGGTAATCTCCCATTATGCTCTATACATATTCTATACATATTCTGTTAGCATTCTTATGAACAAATATGTTGTGTTTAACTCTGGTAAACAGGAAGTAGGCAGAGCTATAGAGCTCTCTTTCTTCTCTCTCTCACTTCTTTTAGTCAGGTCTATTACTTTAGTTACACACCCAAACCAACACTCACAAACACACTTTTTATAGTACATATTAGGAGGCAGTTTACATGAATAGCAGATGGCCTGTTCATACATCCATCCATCCATCTTCTTCCGCTTAATCCTTTTTTGGGTCGCAGGGGGGCTGGAGCCTATCCCAGCATCTTTGGGCGAGAGGCAGGGTACACCCTGGACAGATCGCCAGTCCATCACAGGGCCAACACAGAGAGACAGACAACCATTCACTCTCACATTCATACCTAAGGACAATTTAAAATCCCCAGTTTGATGCCAATTAACCTAACTTGCATGTTTTTGGCATGTGGGAGGAAACCGGAGAAATCCCGGAGTAAACCCACGCAGACACGGGGAGAACATGCAAACTCCACACAGATCACTGTTGGTCGGGGGCTGGGATCGAACCCAGGATCCCCAGGCCAAGGGTGAGTTACTGTGCTGCCGCAGTGCTAACCACTCCGCCACCGCGCTGCCCTGGCCTGTTCATGTCAGAGTTAAACTGGCCAATCAAACGGTCGCGTACAAGCCCATCCTATTGTATGGGGTTGGTCTAACCAACCCAAGAAGATGAATGTAAGTTGCACCTGGAAGTCGAGGTCAGTCTGGTGACGCTCCTGAGGGGGCTGCGTCACGCTACACCCAGCGCTGCTTGCTTTACATGTGACCTCTAAATAAATGTTGCATCTTTAAATTGAAGAATTCTCCGACATATTCTTGGATCTTTCAATCAAAGAATCGGGATTTTAGCATGCCGCTATTACCCCATTATTACCACGTTCTTCCTCCCAACTCATTTTGATTTTATCAAGTAGTGTACCCCTGAGAGTTAAAACAGAAACACAGACATGTTTTGAAATGAGGAACACTTTTTACAGACTATTTAATGAAAGCCTCTTGCAAAAACAATCTTTTTTTTTGGAATGAATAGTTTCTCATCTTTGTTTTGTAAATATACATTAAGCATTTACATTTTTTTCTTATTTAATTCATTTATTTTGTCCCTCTTTAAAAGACACCACCACCTGCTCTCATCTCAAATCAATAGTATCCAAAATAGTTCCATATATTTCAAAGCAGCACATTTTCCTCTTTGAATCCACTCTTATTAGTACCCTAGGTCTGATTGCTTTACCGGCGCTGTGTTTTATCCCTGTGTGAAACAGGGAAGGTTTCACCCACCTACTCAGCCTCTTAACAGAGAGCTCCAAACGCACGCTGAATTCAGACACATAAAATGCATCAAAATGTTCAACACAGATTTGGTTTCCCGAACAAAGCCTGGTAGAGATGTAGCAAATCTAAATCTAGGTGGATAATTTGATTTCCCTGGTGTCTGATGGGCTTAATCAGCTGCGAGCCTTCCTGAGATGCTGACATTTCTCAAGAGCTCTTAACAAGTCAAAAAGTCCATCTGTGTATATAAGAGGAAATCTTGACCTTTGGCACCCATACAGATGCAGTGAGGCATTATTGTCTGTCTGCATTAAGCCATCTCCTCCTGTTTGTCTGTGAGAACAGCACACATGCATGCCTTGCTGCTAATAACAATAAAAGCTCCATCAATAAATTAGAACTGCAGCCATTTTCGCCCCCTTCTCCACTGACACCTCATCGAAATAAACCCTGACATCCTAAAAGGACAGAATATCTCACAAGAGGGGAAGCAATACAGTTTTTCAATCTATTCACATTCTGTTTTCAGACAAAAAAAGGTGCTGAAAAATGAAGCATCTTTTAAGGTCAAGCTCCCTTTACCCCCCTACCGTTCACTTTCCCTCTAATCCGCCTTCCCTCCCACTTTCCCTTTGTCTAACCGCCTCTTTGTCTCTCCACTCACCACTGAAGTGTGAAATGGATCTTTCCTGATCTCTGAGCACCTGGTTTCCAAGGGAACCGAGAGAGCTGTTTGAGTCAGATATGCAGCAACGATGGTGCTGGCTGCTGTACGGTACAGTGGGGACTAATGCTGCTGACTGTCAAACATCAGCCTCTAGAAATTAACTCAGATATCAAGACAAATATGACTCCAAGGGGGATTAAATCAAATGTTTCATGTCTACACTTGACACACGATATTAAAAAAAAAAAACCCTGTAATGTAGTCACTCTCTGAGGATGAGAGTGAAGCAATATCTTTTGGACATGAGGGTAAACTTTTCCTTTGGAACAGCATCAATAAATCATGGCCATTCATGAGTGAGATTAACAATTCATGTCAGCTGGCCTTTGGTTCATGAATAGCAGGGCAACAGCACGTCTGGCTGACCACCAGGCTTTAACCACTCTGGAAAAATGTGGTTTGTGACTGAAGTGAAACAGTAAAAAAAAAAAAAAAAAAAAAAAAGATGGAATCTTAGGCACGATGAAAGATCAGCTCTGATAAGACCACGGCACATAAATGTATGAGCAAAAGTCTAAACAAACACTGTCAATAAAGGAAAGTGCAATTTCTTACAACACAGTTTTAAAAAAAAGTAAGTCAGCAAACACGGAGATGACGCAAATTTTCAGAGAATTTAGCTGGTTTTGCTAACATAATGTATGTTTCTCACGAGTAACATGACTCAAAGGTATATGTTAAGCTAATCTTGGGTTCCAGCGGTGTTCTGTGCAGTCGTCTGACAGGAGAGGGGTTAACTGAGACGTCAGGGCAATACCATGAGAACACTACTGAATCAAATATTCTGTTGAGGTTTGATCTGGTTTGGAATGACTGTAATATAAGACAATCTATCCTAATTACAGTCTCATATGTTTTATGAGATTGAAAGACTTGAATTTTCTGATGAATGTCAAGGCATCAGAAGATCCAAATACATAAAATGAAGGGAATATTCAAAGTAGTGCTTCTACTGTTAAAATGTGTCACTTTAAGTAAATTACATGTTGCTTTTTAGCTACATGATGTATCAATAGTTTCCCTCCATATTTATAATTTGTCAGTCCTGCATATGGATGTGTCCTCCATCTGCAGAGTGTCTTGTTCATGAGACATACATGCCCAATACGTACTCTACATTTATGATTTTTCTTTCTTTGAAGAACTCCCTCCAAGATAAGTTTAACTGATTGTGCGCAAGTTTAAGTCTGTATACCGTTAGCTGTTGGACTGATAGCATGAATATAAGACTGTCCCCTAACAGGAAAGGACACTAACAACAACCATGCAAGGGCAGTTCTAGGATCAGAGCTTTAGGGGTGCCGAGCACCCAATGAGCTCCACCACACATGCGCGCATGCACACACACACACACGTTATTTTGTTAGAGTTATCATCTTTCATACATCTCCTCCCTGGCTTTTAGTTAGTTAGTGAACATGGTACGTGATGATACATAAAAACAGTGACAGCTTGGATTTAATATTTTGCTTATACAAAAACAACAACAGCTTCTTTCTCTCAAATTCAAACAGCACACAGTGGTTGATCAACAATGCAACTATTAAAGAAAAACATCTGCTACTAGCTGTCTTAGCCCGGGCTGGACTGGGACAAAAAAAAAAAAAAATCGGCCCTGGCATTTTTGGTCTAATTTGTTAAGTAGCAACATTCAGCCATCACACTTAATGGCCTAACACAGGGGTGTCCAGTTACGTGCCATGGAGGGCCAAGACCCTGCAGGTTTTCTCTTCTACCCAGTCTCTTCAGCAGGTGTTTTCACTGATCAGCAATTTGTGGGAAGAAGTTCAGTGAAATCTGCTGCTGAAGACACTGGATGGAGGTAAAGCCTGCAGGGTCCTGACCCTCAATGGCATATGATTGGACACCCCTGGACAGATGTCAGAATTATCCCACTTTTGCCCTTAACAAGTGAATCCCTGTGGTTTTGAAGAAAGAAAAAAAGAAAGAAAGAAAGAGAGAAAGAAAGAAAGAAAGAAAGAAAGTTACTTCATTATCTATTTTGCATAAATATTTTGTCATAATTTTAAAGTCTCCAAATTTTCCAAAGGTGCAAAACTTTGATAAAAAAGTTACACAATTACAAGGAAAAAAAAACATTGCAAACATATATATGCAATAAAAGCTTCAAATTTACTAGAAAAACATCATAAATTTATAGGGACGACTCCCCATTTATGTCAAACGTACAAAATTCATGAGAGACAAAAAATGCAAAATTACAAGAAAAACAACCTTGAATTTAAAAGAAAAAAATTACAAATTCATGGCAAAAGTTGCAAATTTATGAGGAAAAAATTCACATATATACAATTACAGTTATTGGAAATGTAAACACAGGAAGTTATTTAAATGAATTTAATAAATTCATGAAGAAAAAGAAAATTAATAATTAATAAATTGTTGAGACAAAAGTCAGAAAATCATAAGAGAAATGTAGCTCATTTGCAATAATTAAAAAAAAATAAGGAAAAAATCAATGGAAAGATGAAAGATGTATTTTTGAGGCAAAAATACAAAGACGGAAGAAAAAAGATGCCAGTTTATGATGCAAAAGTCACAAATTCAAGAGAAAAGAATGTCAATCCATGAGCAAAAATTTTCATGAAGTTTCAAAATTCATGAAGATTCTTAAAAGTCTATAATTTAAAAAAGAATAAAAAAAATAATAATCCTAAGAAAAAGCTTCTAATTTAGATAGTAGAGTAGCCTGAAACTGTACACATGCTAGCATAGGTTATCTTTTTGCTTGTACATTTGAGACTTTATGCTCATAAATTTGTGAGGTTTTCCATATAAATTAAAAATCAAAAATAAAATGAGCAAAGATGCAGTATTTTCTGTTATATTATAGGATATTTATAGCCTATTAATAGCCTATTTTCTAACCCCCACCCCATGAAATCCTCACATACAGTACTTTGAAACCTAAATGTTTGCAGGTATGCATCATAATCTTGCCCAACAAATTCAGACAGATCTAAAAACTATGTACAATGTTACAGAATATTCCAGCTGAGGCTGGCGCCATACAGCATTATTTTTTTTTTTTTTTTTTTTTTTTTTTTGTTACTTATTTGTACCCGTAGGTAGACTTGGTTTGCAGTCTGATGACAAGCCACCGGCTGCTGGTCGCTGCGTGCGCGAGCGCCCTAAACCTACATGTTTTTGGTGTGCGGGAGGAAACCGGAGAAATCCCGGAGTAAACCTGCGCAACACGGGGAGAACATGCAAACTCCACACAGCTCACTGTTGGTCAGGGGCTGGGATCGAACCCACGATCTCATGATCCCCGCAATCCCCCGGCCGAGGGTAAAACTGTGCTGTCACAGTGCTAAACCACTGCGCCACCGTGCAGCCCATTATGAATGTGTACCTGAAAAGCTGCAGCAGCCTCCTTCAGTTGGGATAGGGAGAGACCTCTCTGTGTGTGCGCGCCGGGACAGTACCGCAGGTTTGTGCAGGTACAGGGGCGGGGGGTGTTTTCATTTTCATTTTTAAAAAGTTTAAACGACACACTACTGAACATGTTTTGGATGTAATTCCAGTGTGTCAAAGACAAACTAAAATTTTATAATCACAAATTTTCTCACTCCAGTTTTTAAGGGGTGCTGAGTTTAAATTTAAGGGTGCTACAGCACCCCTAAAAACGGCCTAACGCCACCCAAGGAACCATGTAAAGTATTTTTACCAGCAGATACAGCTTTGAAAAAAGTGTAATAATGGTTGTAAAAATGGTTATATAAAGTGAGATGTCTGGGGGAGATAGAGGTTTAATGTAAGTCAGACATAACCCCCATTTGTTTTATTTTTACAGTAATCTCAAGGATGTGTAAAAATCAGTCCAATCTCACCTAAAAAACGTACAATTGCAGAATTGTTCACGCTGCGAAAACGTGTATAAACACAAAAAAATATTTTTTCACATGCAGTGGATATGTAATGTTTGTTTGCCACTTTCTTTGTCTTTCATTCTCTTTAACCATTAGAGATGACACCTAACCAAAACATTTTTCCTAACCTTAACCATAAGTGGAGTGAAAAACAAAACAAAAAGTCACTTACAGCTCAGCGTGGGACACAAACTTGCAACTGGTTAATTAAAATTGCAAGTAACCAACCGTCCCCCATCCAACAACTGAATGAGTGTTGGAAGCCTGGCTAAAACAGGTGTTGTTTTGCTCATGCATAGTTGTACGGTGTGTCCTTTTCTTGCATGCATTCACGCATATTACTCCATATGCACTCTGTTTGCAGTGTTGGGAGTAATGCTTTACTGTAATGCCACTATTTTTGCAGTAACGTGCTGTGTAACAAAATTACTGTTTAAAAATTCAGTAATGCGTTACAGTTACTGAAATTTGATCAGATGTGTTACTCGTTACTCATTTTATTAACATGGATAGATATTTTTAGCGCAAATAAATGAATATACAGTGCATCCGGAAAGTATTCACAGCGCTTCACTTTTTCCGCATTTTGTTATGTTACAGCCTTATTCCATAATGGATTAAATTCATTTTTTTCCTTCAAAATTCTACACACAATACACTACAATGACAATGTGAAAAATTTTTTTTTGAGATTTTTGCAAATGTATTAAAAATAAAAAACTAAGAAATCACGGTGAGCTGCACGGTCGCGCAGTGGTTAGCACTGCGGCAGCACAGTAACTCATCCTTGGCCGGGGGATCGTGGGATCGATCCCAGCCCCCGACCAACAGTGATCTGTGTGGAGTTTGCATGTTCAAGATGATCCAAGATGGCGCCCACAGCGGTCGACATGGTGCTTCGCTGCGCTCTTTGTTTGTTTTTGTTTGTCAATTGTGTGTCTGCTTGCACTTATACCCGTGAAGAACTTCTAAATATCAGGACTTTCACCCCCACGGACCTCCTCCCAGTTTTTCTAGCTCCTGCCGCCGATCTGGTTTATTGTTTGGCTCGGAAAGTGAGACGGCGAAAGAGAGGTAGACGAGCGGGCGCTCTCGTGCGGCTTCGCAGGAGAGGCTCGCGAACGGCGCTGCCTGGCATATTTCTGTCCAATACCAACTCTCTCTCTAACAAGGTAGATGAACTGAGACTGCTGATGCGTTTTAAGGACCTCGCCTCCTCAGCTGTCCTCTGCTTTACTGAGACCTGGCTCCGGGAAAATATACCGGACAGCGCGCTGCGCCTCGACAGCTTTCAGCTCTTCCGTGCTGATCGTGACACAGAGCTTTCCGGCAAGACCACAGGAGGCGGTGTCTGCTTCTACATCAACTGCAGCTGGTGCTCTGATGTAACGGTAATTTCCAAACACTGTTCTCCTGCCTTGGAATTTCTTGTTATCAATTGCAAGCCCTTCTATTCCCCGCGGGAGTTTGCTTCTTTCATAATGATCGCTGTGTACGCCCCTCCCGACGCGGACACGCGCGAAGCTCAGCGCGTGCTCGCGGATCACATTCAACACACAGAGCGGAGTTTTCCAGACTCGCTGATTATTGTGGCTGGCGACTTTAATCAGTGCAATCTGAGCCACGATCTCCCCCGCTACAAACAGTTTATTAAATGCCCCACCAGAGGATTAAACACACTGGATCACTGTTACACCACAGTGAAAGACGCATATCGCGCTGTCCCTCGTGCTGCGCTGGGATTATCTGATCACGTGATGGTTCACCTCATTCCCACATACAGACAGAGATTAAAGCTCACTAAACCTGTTGTGAGCACTACGAAGATACGGACCAGTGATGCTGAGGAGAAGCTGGAAACGTGCATGGAAATATCTGACTGGGGCATGCTTAAAGGAGCCACGCATGATCTGGATGAGTACACGGACACTGTGAACTCATATATCCACTTCTGTGAAGAGAACATTCTTCCATCACGCACCAGGGTGAGTTACTCTAATGACGAACCCTGGTTCACAGCTAAGCTCAGACAGATCAGGAAGGAGAAGGAAGCAGCGCTGAAAAGTGGAGACAGGGACTGCTACAGGGAGGTTAAATACCGGTTTAACAGAGAGCTGAAGAGGGCTAAATCTCTATACTCAGAGAGACTCCAGCAGCAGTTCACTGCTAATGATTCGGCTTCCGTGTGGAGAGGACTGAGGCAAATCACCAACTATCGACCTAAGGCTCCTAAAGGTCAGGATGACAAAGCCCTTTGTCAAAGACTGTCCCAACACTATGCCCGTTTTGACACCTCGTCATCTGTGTCCAACTCCCCCCCTCCCTCCAGCTCCACAGCCTCCACATTCCCTACTTCATTTAAGGCACCCCCCCTTCTCCCCCCCTCCCCTTATCATCAGTGAGCAGGATGTGCTCAAACAGTTCTCCAGACTGAACCCGCGCAAGGCCCCCGGCCCAGACGGCGTGTCTCCCTCCACCCTGAGACTCTGTGCGAAACAGCTGGCTCCTGTATTCACAGACATTTTTAACACCTCCCTTAAGTTATGCCACGTGCCGTCCTGCCTCAAATCCTCCACCATCATCCCTGTCCCCAAGAAGCCACGGATCACTGGACTTAATGACTACAGACCTGTAGCGCTCACCTCTGTAGTCATGAAGTCCTTTGAGCGCCTGGTCCTGTCCCACCTCAAGTCCATCACCACCCCTCTCCTGGACCCGCTGCAGTTTGCCTACCGAGCCAACAGGTCTGTAGACGATGCAGTCAACCTGGCCCTCCACTCCATCCTGCAGCACCTGGACTCCCCGGGAACCTACGCCAGGATCCTGTTTGTGGACTTCAGCTCCGCATTCAACACCATCCGCCCCGCTCTGCTCCGGGACAAGCTGTCCCTGCTCAACGTGCCTGACTCCCTCTGCAGGTGGATCATCGACTTCCTGACGGACCGGAGGCAGCATGTGCGGCTGGGAAAGACTGTCTCAGACTATACTAGCATCAGCACCGGATCACCCCAGGGCTGTGTACTTTCCCCCCTACTCTTCTCCCTTTACACCAACTCCTGCACCTCCAGCCACCAGTCTGTCAAGTTGATCAAGTTTGCGGACGACACCACCCTCATCGGGCTCATCTCCAACGGCGACGAGTCCGCCTACAGGAGAGAGGTGGCCCAGCTGGCGTCCTGGTGCAGCAATAACAACCTGCAGCTGAACGCTCTGAAGACAGTGGAGATGATTGTAGACTTCAGGAAAGTCACTACTCCTCTGCCCCCCCTCACCCTCTCAGGCTCTCCCATCACCACTGCTGATTCCTTCCGCTTCCTAGGCACTACCATCACCAGGGACCTCAAATGGGAGCTGACCATCAGCTCACTCATCAAAAAAGCCCAGCAGAGGATGTTCTTCCTGCGGCAGCTGAGGAAGCTCAAGCTACCCACCAAGATGTTAGTGCAGTTCTACACAGCCATCATCGAGTCCATCCTCACCACCTCCATAACCGTGTGGTACACAGGAGCCACTGCCAGGGACAGACTAAGGCTGCAGCGCGTCGTGCACACTGCTGAGAAGGTGATCGGCTGCAAGCTCCCATCTCTCCAGGATCTGTACATCTCCAGGACCCGGAGGCGTGCTGGCCGGATCATAGCCGATCCCTCACACCCTGGTCACGTACTGTTTGCCCCCCTCCCCTCTGGTAGAAGACTTCGGTCCATCCAGACTAAAACCTCCCGTCACATGAACAGCTTCTTCCCCTCTGCCATTAGACTGCTGAACACTAAGTGACTTATTGACTCTCGTGCACCATGTACAGCAGCTCAACCAGACTCATGTCAATCATCACTGTTTTCTTCCTGCATTACCGACTGCACTATATAGTTCTGCACAGTATCTGCTGCTGGCTAATATATATTTTAACTGTTGACCAGTATCACTTAATCTTATCCTACACTTTATTACATGTATAGTTTATTTCTCTTATCCTATCATGTTTAATGTTGCAGCATTGTACCGAGACAAATTCCTAGTTTGTGTACTACATGAACAATGGCAATAAACCTGATTCTGATTCTGATTCTGATTCTGATTCTGATTCTGATTCTCCCCGTGTTTGCGTGGGTTTACTCCGGGATTTCTCCGGTTTCCTCCCACATGCCAAAAACATGCAGGTTAGGTTAATTGGAGACTCTAAAGTGGCCCTAGGTGTGAGTGTGTGTGTGAATGGTTAAGGGATAGCGCCGTATCGTGGCTGCTTCATCCATCCAGGTGGTGGATGCCCTCAATTTCCCCTCTGGGGATCAATAAAGTATACTAAATCTAAAAAATCTAAAAAAAATCACATGTACATAAGTATTCACAGCCTTTGCCACGAAGCTCAAAATTGAGCTTGCATCCTGTTTCCGCTGATCATCCTTGAAATGTCTCTACAGCTTAACTGGAGTCCACCTGTGGTAAATTCAGTTGACTGGACATGATTTAGAAAGGCACACACCTGTCTATATAAGGTCCCACAGTGGACAGTGCATGTCAGAGCACAAACCAAGCATGAAGTCAGAGGAACTGTCTGACCTCCGAGACAGGATTTTCTCGAGGCACAAATCTGGGGAAGTGTACAGAAAAATTTCTGCTGCTTTAAAGGTCCCAATGAGCACAGTGGCCTCCATCATCTGTAATTAGAAGAAGTTCGGAACTCATACCCGTCAAGAGATACGGTTTCGCCGTATTTTAATACGGGGAAAATGCAGTTTTAGCAAATACGGGCGTATTGCCATTTCTGTACACCAAAAAAGAAAAATATACAGCAAAAAAAAAAAATTATTGAGAGAACCTAAAATCAACTGAACAGTAATTCGATGCCTGGCGAAATTGAGCGTGTGGTGACCCCCACAACCTACGGGGCTGGCAGAGCGCTCAGTGTGAGCAATTATCAGAACAGTGAGAGGTATGGACTGATCATTATGCAGATGCACCTCGCACCCTCTTTTGTCTTGCAGCTCCGGAACAGAGAGGAATTCCGGCGCCGGTAATCCTGCGGCTGATATGTGTGACTCTAATGCAAATGTCCATGCTTTCCTGCTGTATACTGTGATGCTAATGTGCCATGCATGCATTGTCTGTAGCTGGGTATATAAGTTGACTGCATATCTCTTGCTCTCTCTTTTTGATCACTCGCATTGCTTGTTGCTGACTTTGAGACGCAGGGCTCGCTCCAGCGCGCTGCCACAGCGCTGGGCGAGCCTCGTGATGGAGGATGAATAAAGCACCCTTTTAAACGTCAGTTCGCCATGTCTGCCTGCACTTAATTTCAATCCTCCACAAGTGCACCTAAGCAGTCTTTTTGTGATTTTCAAAATGGCTTCATGCAGTGCGCCGCTGGCGAAGAAAACAAAGCTTGACGAAAAGGGAAATCGAGGGACTGGACGGATCCAAGTGTATATATCTAGCTGACAATTAAGAACTATATTCAGAATTATTCTTATTGTGTACTTTCAAATTAAGCAATCTACCTTGTGCTAATGTAAATTTGAAAAATATTGGGGGGGGTTATTTATTTTTATTTACTTAGTATTAATATTATCATTTATTTTTTTTTTATTTTTTTTGTGCTACTTGGCTTACTATTTTCACATTACCAAAAAGTTATGGCTCAAGATTGTGTCCATATAAGTGTACATTTGAATAAATATGTTTGAAATAGTTCATGTTGCAATTGTTGTTGTTTGGTTGGTTTTTGTTTGGTTTGTTTTGCTTCAGTTTTCTTTCATCTGCCGATAAATACAGTTTTTAAGTACTCAGTACAGGTGTGAAAGCCCCCCCCAATAAGGGAGGCATGAGGTATGCCTTGACAGGTATGGGAACCACCAGGACTCTGCCTAGAGCTGGCCGGCCGTCTAAACTGAGCCATCTGGGGAGAAGGGCCTTAGTCAGGGAGGTGACCAAGAGCCCAATGGTCACTCTGTCAGAGATCCAGTGTTCCTCTGTAGCAAGAGGAGAACCTTCCATAAGGAGTATTAGAGGATCTATTATGCCTTTCTTACTTTAAATTTCAGTTTAAACCTGTGTTAATATAAGGCTTGGATTGGGTCAGTTTTGAGGCAAAACGTCTGACCTACTTTCCTGTTTCCTCTGCCTGCCACTGCAGTAGCAGTAGTTGTGGTCATATAGCTATAGTACTAGTGGCACCATTCATATATTAGTGAGGTAAGTGAGAAGACAAGTGCATTGAGTGGTTCTTTCACAGCAAGTCAAAACTATATTAAATGATTTATACTGCTGGCTTTTATGCCATTATCTGACTTCACTGGGGAATAAATTATTCAATAACTGGTGAGATGCTTTTTTCTTTCATGGTCCAGACCCTTAAATTTTGCTATACAACTCCAGTATTCTGTATGTTGATGATCTTAAAATTGTATTATACCCAGCTAGTGTCTCAATTAAAATACCGGAAGTGGTGCACTTATGTTATTATAGGAGGCACTTGAAAAGAGTGAGTCTATGCAATATCACTGGGTACAGTAACATGGGTTCAAGAGAAAAAGAAAGGGAGGGGGGCACAGTCAATAGCATTTAAACCCCCCCCCCCAAAAAAAAATGGCATAAGACACATTATGCTGAAACGCATTTCCTCATGGGGACAAATTTTGAGTCGAGATGCACCAATATTGATTGTACTTTTCCCAGAGAGGAGGATAACATTCAAAACTGTTAGTGTTCGTCATTTGTTTTATCTGCGTTGCACTGCACAGATGGTCAGACATATTGCAATGATGAGATAAACGGACTTCAAAACAGAGTAGAAAGTTAGGAATCAGTCAAATTATTATCCTGTGGATTAAAATGTAACAAATACCTCCCTAAAAATGTATCTATCTGCTTAGTGACCATATAAAGTGATGATAAAAATATAGACAGGCATTTCCCCTCACCTACACATTCATGTAAATACAGAAACACAGAGCTGGTTATAATAAGATGCATGGATGTATGATCAAACTGTGAACTTCCTTGCTAACATTCCTTTAGGGTTGGGTGAAAAACCCATTATAACAATCAATTCAATATTGCTATGATTTTTTGCTTTTTCCTTCAATGGAGCAATGGCGCTGCAGGTTGTGCAGGGGCGTCAAACGGCGGTTGACTATGTGGAGATGTTGCAGCGGGCATCCCTCTCGACTGAGGGCCCTCGTCTGTGCGGTAATGACTGGGTCTTTCAACAGGACAATGCTGCAGTTCACGAAGGACTTCTTCCAGGAGAATAACATTGCTCTTTAGGAGCATCCTGCGTGTTCCCCTGATCTAAATCCCAGTGAGGACATTTGGGGATGGATGGCAAGGGAAGTTTACAAAAATGGATGTCAGTTCCAGACCGTGGATGCCCTTTGTGAAGCCATCTTCACCACATGGAGCAACGTTCCCACCAACCTCCTGGAAATACAGGACTTGCATCAAGTATGCCAAAATGAATTTTTGAAGTGATCAACAAGAACAGTGGGGCTACTCCATACTGGGTTCTTTTTTTTGACAATTTTAGTTATGTTTTGTTACCTCCAGCAAGGAAGTTATGTAATTGGGGTGGTTTGTCTGTCTGTTTGTCCGTCCATCTGTTTGTTAGTAGGATTACGCAAAAACTACTGGATGGATTCTGATGAAATTTTCAACAGACGTAGCCCTTGTGCCAGGGATGAACCCATTAAATTTTGGTGATGATCTGAGAGTGTATACCTCCACCAAGGCTCTTATCTTCTCACAGCCTGTTAGCAAGAACACTCCAAAACTACTAGATGGATTTGGATGAAATTTTCACCAGAGGTGGTCCTTGGGCTAGAGAGGAACCCATAACATTTTGGTGATGATCTGAAAATGCATACCTCCACCAAGGCTCTTATCTTCTCACACTGTGTTAGCAAGAATCCTCCAAAACAAGCCCATTAGATTTTGGAGGTGATCCATGAGGGGTGGAAGGAGCCTTGGCGGAGGTCTGTGCTCTCTGAGTGCTTTTCTAGTTGTTGTTGGAGTTTTTTTTTTGCTATGGTCTTAAACTTTTGATCAGCTGATGGACAGCCTGTTTGAGCTTAAATGCAGTTTTCAATAAATTGTCTACTCTATTTTTGTCTCTTGTTCCTGTTTCTTCTTTTTGCATTTTGAAGCTCTACTTACAATTTGGTTACAATCCACCAGCACATGAATACTTGTAATTTTTACCCTGGTCTTAAGATTTTGATCAGGAGTGTACAGTATATGATGGAATAGTTTTAGTTTATCAACGTGCTGAAAACTACTCACACCAGGTACTGTAAGTGTACTAAATTTTATTTTTTTTAAATTAATTAATTTATTTTATTTAACCTTTATTTATATGGAGAGGTCCATTGAAAGGCGAATTCCCTTTTTCAAGGCCGCCCTGTTCACACTCACAGCTACACATTCACACCAGGAAGCTGCCCAGTACAACCACAGACTGACCAGTGGCCACTGAGCAGCTTCACTGGAGCAGATGGGATTAACCACCTTGCTCAAGGGCACCACAGTGGGGTTAATGAGGGTGGGGCAAACACTGCTGTGTTATTTGTCCCACCTAGATCTAATTTTGCCGGTCCAGGGATCAAACCGGCGACCCTCTAGTCACCAGTCCACATCCTTAACCATTAGGTCACCGCTGCCTATATTTTATGTATTTTATTCTTCTAAAATAGAAGTAAACTGGAGAAGCTGGTGGGACTATAGGAAAAAAAAATCAAATATATTTTGATTATGATAAATTGATCTGTTGCTCCACTACAAGACACGGTATCAGTGTCACATTTTCTCCGTGCACTGCGTAGGGATTACACACGTGTGTGTGACTACCCCCATTGTGTCACGTCGCTTACAATTTCAACGGCTGTACTCTCACTCAATAAGCACACATCTACTCCCACCTGTGTTCACTTTCACGTCAGCCTTCACATTTAAATTTTTTTGAAATTCATGACACATGTTTTAAATTGCTAAGGTTGAGGACAAGGTTGAGGCACTCCTCCCAGTAATAGATTTAGAGTTACAGTATGGTAGGGGCTTTATTTTTTTTTAAAATTTACTTCTTTCAGCCCACTGCATGCAGGTATACAGGAAACAGGTGAGTGTCACGACTGGGTATAAAAGGAGCATCCCAGAAAGGCTCAGTTGTGTTAGTGCACATGGCATGGGTAATTTGTGCATCTGTGAAGGTACCATTAATGCTGAATGGCACATACAGATTTTGGAGCAATATAATGCTGCCATCCAAGCAACGTCTTTTTCAGGGACGTCCCTGCTTATTTCAGCAAGACAATGTATAGCCACATTCTGCACATGTTACATCAGCATGGTTTCGTAGTAAAAGAGTACAGATACTAAACTGGACTGCCTGTAGTCCAGACTGGTCTCCCACTGAAAATGTGTGGTGCATTATGAAGCGCAAAATATAACAACGGAGACCCCGGACTGTTGAATAACTGAAGTTGTACATCAAGCAAGAATGGGAAAGAATTCCACCTACAAAGCTTCAACAGTTAGTGTCTTCAGTTCCTTAACGCTTATTGAGTGTTGTTAAAAGGAAAGGTGATGTAAACACAGCTGTAAACATGTAAACAAACATCTGTGTAGTGTATTCAGTTAAGTATAGGTTGAAACAAATTAGACCATCGCTGACAGTTAATGCGGCCAAAATGTTTCTACATGCAATGATCTTCTCACACATTGATTACTGTTTTACCAACTGGTCTCTCACTGGTGTAACAACAATCAAACCCACTGAATCTTTATACAAAAAAGCCATAAAAACCTTTGATAAGAAAGATCCCACATATCATCGTTGTGACATCTATATTCGTCGGCCTCCGTCGGTCTATGATGACCATGGAAGAGAATCCTAAACGTCTACTCTGCTGGAACAGCACCGCCTGTGGCTGAACAGGCCGATGCGCGAATGACAGTCCCTGTCACACAGGTCACACTTGTGGGTAGTCTCCGTGCTGCTGGGTCTGTGGCGGTTCTTCCTGCGGGTCCTTTTTTCATCTGCTGCAGCAGTCAGTCTCTCTTCACCCACCTTGAGCTGTCTGGTCAGGGTGCCTCTCCATTTGGAGCGGTCCGTTGCAAGGTCCTCCCAGTGCTCTGTGTTGATATCCAGGGCCTTCATGTCTCTCTTGCAGACATCTCTAAAGCGCAGCTGTGGGCGGCCAACGTCTCTCCTGCCAGTTGCTAGATCTCCATAGAGGACGTCTTTGGGGATTCTGCCATCCTCCATACGGTGAACGTGGCCTAGCCAGCGGAGCCTGCGCTGCCTGAGTAGAGTGAACATGGAGGGAAGGCCGGCGCGGGACAGAACTTCTGTGTTGGGCACTTTGTCCTGCCAGGATATGCCCAGGATGTGGCGAATGCAGCGCAAGTGGAAGGAGTTCAGTCTCTTTTCCTGCCGGGCGTATGTTGTCCACGTCTCACTCCCATAGAGCAGTGTGCTGATGACGCAGGCGTTATACACTGCCATCTTCGTCTTGACAGAGAGTTTGGGATTCTCCCACACTCGTGTGGTGAGGCGAGCGAGTGTGAAGGCTGATTTTCCAATCCTCTTGTTGATCTCTGTATCAAGGGAGAGGTTGTTGCTGATCGTGGACCCCAGGTACGTGAACTGATTCACGACCTCCAGCTTGTAGTCATCAATGGTGATGGTTGATGGTGCTTCCGTGCCTTGCGCCAAGACGTTAGTCTTCTTCAGGCTGATGGTAAGCCCGAAGTCCTTGCATGCCTGGGAGAAGCGGTCCATCAGGGTCTGAAGCTCCTGCTGTGTGTGGGTTGCGACTGCAGCGTCATCTGCGAACAGCATGTCTCTGATTAGAGCCTCGCGTACTTTGGTTCTGGCTTTCAGGCGGGCGAGGTTGAAAAGCCTGCCGTCAGATCTTGTGTGCAGGTAGATTCCCTCTGTTGTTGTGCTGAAGGCATGCCTCAGGAGCATGGCAAAGAAAATCCCAAAGAGGGTTGGCGCAAGTACACAGCCCTGTTTCACTCCGCTGCGTATGTTGAATGGCTCTGAGACGCTGCCATCGTGCTGCACTATCCCCTGCATGTTGGTGTGAAACGATTCGATGAGGCTTTGCAACTTTAGTGGGCAGCCTATCTTTGGCAGGATCTTGAAAAGGCCCTCTCTGCTGACCAGATCGAACGCTTTGGTGAGGTCGATGAAGGCGACGTACAGAGGCATGTTCTTTTCTCTGCATTTCTCCTGGAGTTGGCGGATGGAGAATATCATGTCTACCGTCGATCGCTCAGCGCGGAAGCCACACTGAGACTTGGGGTAGACACGTTCGGCAAGCTTCTGTAGACGAACGAGAACAACTCGTGCGTAGACTTTGCCAACAACGCTGAAGAGGGAAATGCCCCTGTAGTTGTTGCAGTCGCTTCTCTCCCCTTTGTTTTTGTAGAGGGTGATGATCTTGGCGTCCCTCATGTCCTGTGGTACGGCACCTTCCTTCCAGCACTGACAGAGGACGTCATGCAATGGCAGCAGTAGGGCGGTCTTGCAGTGCTTGATCAGGTCAGGGGGTATGCCGTCGTTGCCGGGTGCCTTGCCAGCGGCCAAGCTATCAATGGCCTTACTGAGTTCGTCGATGGTTGGCTCGGCGTCAAGTTCGTCCATGGATGGCAGGCAGTCGATGGCATCAAGGGCTGACGGTGTCACGGTGTTCTGTCTAGAGTAGAGGTCGGAGTAGTGTTCCACCCATCTCTCCATCTGCTTGTTCTTCTCTGTGATCATCTCCCCAGTGGAGGATTTGAGGGGGGCCGTCTTGCTCTGAGCCGGACCAAGTGCTTTCTTGATGCCATCGTACATACCACGGATGTTCCCTGTTATGGCAGCGGTTTGAATGTCTTGGCTGAGCTGAGTCCAGTACTCGTTGGCACAGCGCCGAGCAGTCTGCTGAACTTTGCTTCTCGCAGCCCTGAGAATCTGGAGATTCTTCTCGTTTGGGTACTTCTTGTACTCAGCAAGTGCTGAGCGCTTGGCTTCAATGACGGGGGTCATCTCGGTCAACTTGGCATCAAACCAGTCCTGTGACTTCGAGGTCTTCCTCCCAAAGGTAGCCAAGGCTGTGCGGTAGATGGTGTTTTGCAGCTCTTCCCACTTCTGCTTTGCAGATTCTCCTCCTTGTGGTACACCAAGTTCCTTCTTAAAGGTGGAGGCAAACTGCTCAACAAGTTCTGGTTGGGCCATCTTGCTGGTGTCAATCCGTGCCTTTCCAGGTTGTCTAGCACGATGGAATTTCTTCAGCTGCAGCTTGACCTTGCAACACACCAATGAATGGTTTGTGTCGCAATCTGCACTCTGGAACGAACGGGTGATTAGCACGTTCTTCAGTGAGGTGCGCCTGGTCAGGATCAAGTCTAGCTGGTGCCAGTGCTTTGAGCGCGGATGTTGCCAGGAAACCTTGTGTTGGGGCTTGGTCTTGAAGAACGAGTTTGTGATGCACAGATCGTGATATGTGCAGAACTCGAGCAGCCGCTGTCCGTTGTCGTTCATTCTGCCCACGCCAAACGGTCCAAGACAGGAGGGCCAGGAGTCGTGGTCAGCACCCACTCTGGCATTGAAGTCTCCAAGGAGAATGAGTTGTTCAGAGTTGGGGATGATCCTGACAGTTGTTGCGAGATTCTCGTAGAACTCGTCTTTTGCCTCTGGTGTGGCTGTCTGTGTTGGGGCATACACACTGACGAGGGTGACTGGGCCTTCAGCGGTGTTCAGGCGGAGGGTGAGGAGTCGTGCAGAGCCAGTGCTGCCCGGTTCCACCATCTTCAGCAAAGTGTTCTTCACTGCGAAGCCCACTCCGTGTTCCCTGTGTTCGTCACTGCCCTTTCCCTGCCAGTAGAACGTGTAGTCCTTCTCTCTCAGTGTGCCTGCATCAGCTAACCGTGTTTCCTGGAGAGTGGCGATATCCACTCCCAGTCTCTTCAGCTCATTATTGATGATAGCAGTCTTCCTGGTGTCGTTGATGTCCTTTAGGTTAGCAGCGAGTTCTGTCATCATAGTGCGGACGTTCCAAGTTCCCAGTTTTAGAGTTGGTCTCTTTTGTTTTATTGTCTTGCCTGGTGCGAAGGTTCTCAGCCTGCTGTTTGGATTTCTCCTTATCCCCATGCACCCAATGAGGAAAGCAAGCTGTGGCGGGACAACACCTTATTGGCTGGGGGCTGCCCAGCTTGAGGCGGGCGGTAGCTGTCCAGTGAGATCTGATGATCCCTCCCACCGTCGGGAACAACCCCTGGCGCCACGCTCTACGCCAATTGAGCAGTGGCTTATAACCGGTAACTGTCATTCCCCGTGTTTTGTCTACGCCAAAGGCGAAGCTGGAGTGTCCTCTCCAGTGATCCGGTGTTCTACCTTCCAGCGTTGGGCGTTGGTAGGATTCAAGCCTGGGCAGGAAGATATGGAGGACAAGATGTTGCCCATGCAGCATGTCCACCCTCTCCACATCACTGATGAATCCAAAGGAACAGCAGGGCTGCTACAGTTTGGCACCAGCGCCGTTGCAGGAGCTGCCAGAACGATGTTGAGCACAACATAGAACTGCCTTAGGGGCTCCGACTCCGGATTTTTCCTCAGGGTTGACTCCCGAAGCCTTTCCCGTGACCGGGTATGCCGCAAGGCAGCAGAGGTTTGAAATCAGGGTTTACCTTCCCCTAGATGGGCTACCTTCCCAGGTTGACGAGCCACCATCTACCCGAAGCATCTGGTTTTAAGGCGCCAGAGATCCGCCCTCGCCCCTTCTCCTATTAGTAAAAGCAGTTCCGCCGGGCTTAGAGACTAAACCACACGGGCAGGCTAGGAGTTGGACTTAGTTGTCAGAGGCTTTTCGAGACGCACGCCATAAGGAGCATTTTATGAGCACTGGGAGCTTAACCCCAGTGCCACTCCTGGCTATCTATAAGAAATACAATTTTCTGTCTTCTGAAAATTCTAAAACTCTCAAATCTGCCTGTTCAATTTATAAAATATTAAATGGCTATGCATCCCCCCCCCCCCCCGGGAGAATATGTTAAACTGAGGACTGTCACGGGTACAACCACCAGAGCAATCACCAGAGGAGACTGTGGGGTCCTCCACAGACACACCACATTTACTCAATCTGTGCTATCAGTGAGGGGCACCAAGATCTGGAATAATGTACCACCTGCAATCAGAGAACGTACCACACTAAACACTTTTAAGACTCATTGTAAAAATAGGCTTTTAAACAATCAAAACTGTACCCATAACTAGTGGTTGCTCTGCAGCAAATGCATATATACAGTCATGAAAAAAATAGGACACCCGATTAAATATTCAGTTCTTTATTAAGAAATTTTCACATATCTATGTCTAACCTTGTTTTTGTTTTATTTCCATTTTTTAACATTTATTTTAGGCATTGTAAGTGGGAATGGATGTGGGGTTGTCCTAAAAAAGATGGGGGGGTGTCCTAATTTATTCCTCACTATTTGTTTAGAATTACATTCATTCATTCATCTTCTTCCGCGCTTAATCCTTTTCGGGTCGCGGGGGGGTTGGATCCTATCCCAGCATCTTTGGGCGAGAGGCAGGGTACACCCTGGACAGATCGCCAGTCCATTGCAGGGCCAACACAGAGAGACAGACAACCATTCACTCTTACAGTCATACCTAAGGACAATTTAGAATCCCCAGTTTGATGCCAATTAACCTAACTTGCATGTTTTTGGCATGTGGGAGGAAACCGGAGAAATCCCGGAGTAAACCCACGCAAACACGGGGAGAACATGCAAACTCCGCACAGATGACTGTTGGTCGGGGGCTGGGATTGAACCCAGGATCCCCCGGCCAAGGGTGAGTTGCTGTGCTGCCGCAGTGCTAACCACTCCTCCACCCCATTTAGAATTACATTTTACAGAAAATTTCAAGAAAGTCTTTAATTCATTTTTAATTGTTTAGTTGTATTACATGAATCTCCCAGTATTTGTAACATTGACATCAAATATCCATATGTCCAAATATGTTTAAAAAAAATCACACAGGCTTATGCAGGGTGTCCTAATTTTTTCACGTGACTGTATGTGCCCGTACGTCACACACATATGCCCCTCCTCTTGTTTGTTGCTGTTGTTTGTTATTGCTGTGAGGCCCTTGGGCGCATGTGTGTGTGTGTGTGCATACACAGCACTTCACTCATGTGACATTTAAATGTTTTGTTTTGTAGCACCTTAAAGGTGCCTTTACACCAAACGCGAATGGGCAAATTTTTTCCGTAGCACGATTACACTCAGTGTAAACACATGAATGGACATGAATTCATCGTCTGGGTGAGATACAGACAGGCAAAGTTTCCTTTATAACTTCTGCAGCAGTGTTCAACCTGTTGTTGAAATCCCCAAAATAACGTCATGCTTAGGTTTACATTATCCGAAAGGGGGCTCACCTGAAAAAGTTGTCCCTGCCTCAAAAACTTGATGGTTTTTTACGTTGCTAGCTTGCTAGCCTTGATAGCACATCCATGGCAGGAATCCATGGGTAAATAACTCCGGCATCCCAATTCAGCTGAAGAGCTCCTGGTCCCTCTGTCTCCAGATGAGTGACAGTCTCATTTTCAAACTAGTTTATTCTGCAATGCTGATCCTTTTACTCAGATGACGGCGCTATCTGTTATATAGTTCATGATGCTTTTATTTGTGAAGTACGGTGTGGTGGTGCTCACTTCCGTTTCCGCCACCACACTGTGCCTATAAATAGCAGCAGGCAGGGAGGGCGGGCCTCTTTGCCAACACCCCTGCCTGGCGGTTGTAGTGTGGAGTTTGGAGCTCAATAAAGACAAGTTCAGTCGTGCACCTGGCCTCATTATTGTGAGTCTATTTTCAGACATAACATTTTGGCGACGAGGATAAAAGTATGGTAACGTGTGGGTCTCCAATTCGGCCTTTTCTGGAGCTCCTGGGCGAACCACCTGTCCCCTGGCCGAGATGGTACGCTGCCTTTTAAACATACATGGTGGTGCTAAATCTGGGCAAGATGAAGAAGCTGAGGGCACGCACGCTGTTGGTGCACAATTTGGGAATTGAAGGCCAGCGGATATTGAGCACACTTGGCAATTCGGATGATTTCGGGGACGTGGTCGAGCTGATGGCACGCCATTTTCGCACCCTGGACAGCATCATTGTTCGGAGGATCAAGTTTCAGCAGCGCCGCTAACAGGTGGGTGAGCCTATTCAGCAGTTCATCGCCGGCTTGAAACTACTGGCTGGAGAGTGTTGGTTCGGGCCACTGGAAGAGGAGATGGTTTGCGACCAGCTGGCGGAGAATACCAACAACGCTGCAATAAGAACAAAGCTGCTCGCAATACCAGGTGACTTGACGCTAGCCAGGGCCATTGAGTTAGCCCTTCAGCTGGAGACAGCGGATAGGTTAGCACTGGAGCTGAGTGAGCGTCTGTCACGACGACAGCTGGAGTCTCCCGCCGCCATGCAAGTAACGGACCCAGACAGCCATAGAAGTGTGGAAGACAATGCTGCGGAGGACAATACTGCAAAATTTAGGTCTGCCCCGGGGAAACCCATGTGTCTGGGTTGTGGGTCCGTGAATCACCGCTTCAAAGCCAGGGACTGCCCAGTGAGAGGGAAACGCTGCGGGAAGTGTGGACACTTGAACCACTATGCAAGGGTGTGCCGTATGTCCGAGCATGGGAGCCCACAAAGGAAATCGACACCCCCCGCCTCGACGGTTGTCCATACAGTGTCTCCAAACACCAACGGGCACGCGGTCTGCATGGTGGAGCTGGATGGTGTGGAGGTGCCGCTACTGATCGACAAAGGGGCGGAGGGTTCTCTGATGAATTGGGCTACGGTGAGAAAATTCTTTCCCCAGTATAGGATTGAAGGAGACCCAGTGCCACTCTATGGCTATGGAGGTGGACGGCTGTGCACGGTGGGAACACTGGTGCTGACAGCCCAGTACAAGTCGGCGGAGATGGCTAACCTCAAGTTCATCGTGACGGCCCGTGGCGACAAACATTATGGGCTGTGACCTCTTTTATGGTCTGAGTTTCGCCATCAAGAGTGGCGCTGAGGAGGAGTGGTCGGGCTGTGGGCCCGGCTGGTTCTGAGAGTGGAGGACGATGCGGTGTGGGACGAGGAGTTACTGAGCACCCCGGAGGGCGAGCAGGACCACCCTCGCTCAGAGTCATTGCAGGAGGGTCTCAGTGCCGGAGCTCAAGTCGCCCTGGACGGCGTGCCTGGGAGGAGCCTCCAGGTGGTGGACCCGGACGAGAGGAATGCCCGACGGCATGGACGAAGAAGCGCATCATCGTTTATGCGATCAGCTGCGGCCCAGGAGGCATGCCGCCTCCAGGGGCACACTTAACCCCACAAAACAAATCTACCTACGAGTACAAATAAAGTAACCTGAACCTGAACCTGAACCTTACAGAGAGACGGTCTGGGGGGCCCCACAGGCCAGTTCCTCCCTTATCTAGTTGTGTGAACTGTGAGTCTATATGTATATACAGTATATGACTGAGTGAAGAGTTATAATAGTGTGTTTTTTTCTAGTAATGGGCTTGCAGTTGTTTTAAAGCAGTGTTCATATGTGTGCATGTAAAAAAAAAGATGAAGAGTGTTTTGTTGTGTATATAACTACGTAGTTCTGGGGATTATTTTATGTGTTTTGTTTAGTTTAGGAGACACGGCAGTGATTTTATGTTATTAATGGCTGTAATTGTTAATTTTAAAGGTGGCAGAATAATCCCCCTCGCCCTGTGGGAGTTGGACAGTAGTCCACCCATCCCCCCTAGTTTTAGTTTGTTTTGTGAATGTGGCAGGTCCTTTAGTTATTACAGTTTAGTTTAGTGCCTGATTCGGGTCCTAAATTGGGGAGGGTCTCAATTGTGTGTGTGTTTTAGACATTTCTACGGGGAGGGAAAATGTCATATAGATGCTCTTATTTGTGAAGTTTGGTGTGGTGGTGCCCACTTCCGTTTCCGCCACCACACCATACCTATAAACAGCAGCAAGCAGGGAGGGCGGGCCTCTTTGCCAACACCCCTGCCCGGCGATTGAAGTGTGGATTTCGGAGCTCAATAAAGACAAGTTCAGTTGTGCACCTGGCCTCATTATTGTGAGTCTATTTTCAGACATAACACTATCCCTCAGACGTGAATGCGCAAATGCGCAATTTTGCGTGTGCTCGCCTCTTTCCATTGACTTTGTACGGATTCCCGTTTGGTGTGAAGGCACCTTAACTCTTGCACATTAGCATATCCACTTTGTACAGTTTCATTGCAGACGTTCTTCTCGTGTATGATTGTTTGTTTGTGTGTTTTTGTGACCCGCTGAGGGACTACAGATGCAAATTAGCAGTATTGCTAAATCTGGCATACTTACATTTGTATTATCGTTCATTAGTATGTAATGTCCTTTTCAAATAAACATTAAACTAAACTGAACTAAAAGGATTTTTAAGTCATTGTATTTTGTTTTTATTTATATTTTACACAAGTAGTAGTAGTAGATTAGTTTATTTGACAGGGACAGTGCAATAAACATAGACAATTAATCAAAGACAATCAATCTGATGTGTTGCACATAGAGTGTATAGCTATTAGCTAATTTGCAACTCTTGTCCCTGGATGGGCTTTAGAAAAAAGAATCAAGATAAAAAATATACACAATAACCACATACATCAATGCAGAAAAATTATAAATACACAATTATAAATATTATAAATATTATAAATACACAAATATAACAGCCTGACTCACATTTAACATAAATATTATAAATATTATAAATACACAAATATAACAGCCTGACTCACATTTAACACATATAACATAACTCACATTTGCCTATTTCAGGCCTTCCTCCCTCCGTCACTCACTATAAACAAACACATTTATTCCTTCCCTTCATTCACTCTCACTTTGCAGACAATTAATTCATACATGAGTACATTCTTGTTTATTTTTCAGCCAGTTTTTAACATTTTTAGTGAATGTTTTAAAGTCCGTTATTATTTTAATTTCATTTGGCATTGTGTTCCAGATGTGACTGCCCTTTATAGAGAAAGCTGTTTGTCCAAATGTGGTTCTGCGGTGGAATATTTTACAGTTATTGTTAACAGAACTCCTGGTGGCTCTGCTGCTGTCCTGTCTTTGGACGAAACCAGCAAGTGGCTCGGGTGCTGATTTATGGAAACATTTGAACGTTAATTTCAGAAGACAGAGGTCAATGAAGCTCTCAAAACTCAATAGGTTGTATTTTTTTAAAACATTACAGTGATGCCACCTAATGGGCTTTTTGTCCAAGATTTTTAGGGTTTGATTATATAATGAACCTATATGTCTTATTGTGGAAGGGGCTGCTTGAGCCCAGACTGTCAAACAGTATGATATATGAGAAAAAACCATAGAATGCATATACAGTGCAGCTGCTTCGTAAGGTATGTAATATCTAATTAATTTAAAGCAGTTCAGATTTTTTATTTTCTTTATATGAAGATTAAATTTGAGTTGAGGATCTAGTACAATGCCAAGGTATTTGAATTCTGTAGCTAAACTGATGTCATGATCATGTATATTAACTTTAAAATGTTGCAGGTTACATTTTTTGATTGAAAAGCACATTGAGACTGTTTTCTGAAGGTTCAGCAATAGATGGTTCTTGAGGAGCCACTCTTGGACATCAACCATACTTGTAGACAGTACATCTGCAGCCTGTGCTGGAGTCTTGGCAGCTGTGTAAATAACTGCATCATCTGCATAAAGTTGGCATGTTGCAGCTGAGCAGTGTAACGGCAAGTCATTAATAAAAATGCTGAAAAGTAAAGGACCAAGAATGGATCCTTGTGGGATACCCATGCGGTTGTTTAAAAATGAGGATTTATCCTGGTGAACTTTTACACACTGTTCTCTATTCTGGAGATAAGATGCAAACCATTCTAATGTATTTGGGGAGAAGTTAAAAGATACCATTTTGGATAAAAGCAAACTGTGGTTTACAGTATCGAAAGCCTTTTTGAGATCTAGAAAAACAGCTCCTACCACATTACCCCTGTCCAAGGACTGTTTGACGTTTTCAATAAGGCAACAATTTGCTGTTTCTGTTGAGTATCCTGGTCTAAAACCAAATTGATGTGGATGAAGAAGTTGACTGTCTTGTAAGTAGTCTATCAGCTGTGTAGCTACAACTTTTTCAAGAACCTTAGATAGGACTGGTAAAATAGAGATTGGGCGGTAATTGCATATATCGTCTTTACTGCCTGATTTATGAACTGGTATGACGACAGCTTTTTTCCAGCCAGATGGAAATGTACTAGACCTAATGGAGAGATTAATGAGATGAGTCAGTGGTTTGATTAATATTTTGCTGTGCATTTTGAGAAAGGAGGTGCTCATATTGTAGATATCATTAGTTTTTGAGTTTGACAGTGTTTTAACAATACCAGCAATTAACTTCTCATTTACCTCATCGATGTGAAAAGTATCTGTTGGAAGTATGGAATTTGTGTTGTTGAGCACATTTGGCAGCACAAAATTTTTTGTTAAGTCTTCCACAGAGCCCACAAAGTGTGAATTAAATTCATTTGCCAAAGTAGCCTTGTCACTGACGGTCTTGCCATTGATTCTAAGTTCCTTTACCCCCTTCTGATCGTTTTTTTTATTAGTTAAGTTATTTAAATGCCTCCATAGGGAACTGTTGTTACCCTTTGCATGATCTATCAGTTTATTGTAATAAGATATTTTTGATTTTCGCAGCTCATGTACCACTTTATTTCTTAAACTTTTGTACACAAGGTGATCATTTTGTAGTTTGGAGGTTAGAGATGTTTTCAGTGCATAGTCTCGCCTCTTCATAAGTTTTCTTATTTCATTATTTAACCATGGTAGGCTAATCTTCTGTTGTCTACTTTTAATTTGCTTTGAAAATTTTTCTATAGACTTTGTGATTGTTGCAGTTATAAAATTACAACAATCATCTACTTCACATGTTGACATGAGCTGCTCCCAATTTTGATTCTCTAAGTAATGTTCAAACTCCTCATTTTTTGATTTGGGGATAATAAAATTTGATTTGTCAATATCGACTCCCCCAAAATACTGTAGTCGCTTTTTAGTAAGTTTCCTGACAGCAAGAACCATGTTATGATCTGAGAGACCAGTTACAAGATTATAGGTTCTGGTTATTCGTTCTGGTTTATTAGTAAATACCATGTCAATAAGTGTTCTGGATTGTTGGAAAGGTCCCAACTTCACCGGAATTGGGGTTGTATGAATTACAAATAAACTGCACATTCTCCCTCACACAGTATATTCCATTCACCCTTCATCTGTGTGATCTTAAACATTACAATTTTCTCCAGACTGGCATGCTTATTCATCCACACTCATGTGACACATATTCGGTAAAACACGCTCTGATAATGAGTGACCAGACTCCATTAGAACATACAGTTCCATACACCATCAGCAGTGTCTTTGAAATTAGATACAGCAATGAATCATCCTCTCTTTTCTCAACCATGACTGTCACACAATCCTCCTGTTTTTTCTCTGTAACCTAGCACAAAATCTCTATATGCTTGACTGCTAAAATGTATCTATGTTAAAGCCGTTACTGGCACTGTAATGAGAGCTCATTGGTGGTAGCGGCAGATCAAACTGAACAAAATATGATTGTGGACTCTTAATTTTGGTTTCAACCAGGGGTGGGACAAAAGATCGATTCAGTGATGGATCGCGATACCTGACACTAATGACACTAACGACAATGCACCAATCCCTAAATGCATGGATCGATATTTTATTAATTATCATGTAAACGTTGCATACTCTCTTGGGTATTCAACCAACTGCATTTTCAGTCCTCTAGATGGTACAAAGCAAGCACCCAGTCAAGTGAAATCATAGCTTGTCTTGCAGGATTTGCAGCCAGATGGTGCAAAAGCGCCCATTGCTGGGGATAGTCATATCTTGTCTCATGAGATGTTCAGCCAGCTTTGAACGTTAGGAAGCAGTTAGCTCAAAGCTGGCGCAAATGTCGAGCCTTTTATGGATTTTATAACAAAGATGGAAGGAAAGACCTTGACATGACACACGACCCGCAAGAAGTGCTGCATGAAAAAAAACTTGGAACATGCGGGCCAGCGCACGTCTCGGAGCAGCATTAGCATCAGCTAAGCTAAAAACATAGCTTGCTTTTTTTTCCAAGCGCCAAGTAAGTAAAGTTTACTTATGAAGCACTTTTCACAGACATATAGTCGCAAAGCACTGTACAATAAAATGAAATAAAAAGAAGTTGATAGATAAAAACAATTTTAAAAATACAAAAATAAGTTAAAATACAAAATTAAAATAATTTAAAAAATATCAGTCTTACCATTAAAAAGCAGTTGAATTGAAACTCAGTGGAGATCTTTGTTAAACAAAAAAGTTTTCAGCTGCTCTTTAAGAGTCCACAGAGTCAGCTAAACTTATCTGTCACGTGCCGAGCCGGCTTGGCCTTCCCCGACTCGGCCTCTATCTCTTTGTGGGGTTGGCTTTGCTGGTTATGTGTGTTTTGATGTATTCTTGTACTTATGCCATGCCTCTAGCCACTGCCTGACTGGCAGCTGTTAGTCAGCATCTGTCGTCTCCTTTCTCTCATGCCGCTGACAGGCTGCCGGCCTAGCCACGCCCCCTCGCTCTCCTTCTGACTCACCAGCTGTTACCAGTCCCCGGTAATTATCTGTCCGTGCCTCGCCCAGGTGATTCCTATTTGTCACGCCAGCGGCGTCTATATTAAAGGAGCTCTTCGCTAGACAGATGCCGCTGGATTATTGCACGTGTTGGATGTCTGAGCTTCTCCATCTAACTGTCACGTCAACTAAGGACTGTCTGTGTGCTTGTGATAATCGCTATGACGACTCGGCCTGCCCCCGCACTGTGAGTATCTGTCTGTGCGCTGTCCGCCACTGTATACCTCCAGTGTGTGTGTTGGGTGGCCTTGAGAATTCTGCGTTTTTCCGAGCTGTTCTGTGTTTGTATGTTTTGTGTTAATAAACGTGTGTGTGGTGTAACCCAGCGTTTAAATCCTCGTCGTTTCTCCCCTCCTCCGTGCGCTGTTGGAGAGGCGCACGGAGAGTTCATGACAGTATCTGGAGTGGGAGTCAATTCCAAGCATCATCCACCACCCTCCCTGTGTGCAGAGACGTGTCTCCACGGAAAATGAAGCCCAGAGAATAAATGGTAAATGGTAAATAGCATTCACTTATATAGCGCTTTTCATACTTATCTCTAGATGACCAAAGCACTTTACAGATCCTGCTATCCACCCATTCACACACACACATTCACACACTGATGGCAGCAATAATACTTCATTATATGTCAACAGTTTAAATTGGGGACATGATCTGAGGTTGAGTAAGTTGAAAAAATTTGAAATATATGGGACTGTGATACCTGATATCATGATTATCGTTGAAACATGATAGGATCGTATCATGACCCAAGTATCATGATCCGAATCGAATCGTGAGGTCCCTCGCAATTCCGACCCCTAGTTTCAACGATCAGAAGGCTAAATAATCGTATTTTCCCCGAGTACTGAACAGCTCTACATGTGCAATGTTTGGCTCCTCTAAATTATGAACCTAATGTCATTCCAATGAATAAAACCATGGGAAAGCTTAAGAATGACAACAGACGTTTAAACCAGAGTCACACAAAAAGATAATCCTGTTTCTTGCACTCCCCTTCCAGCAACTGTAGCGAAAGTCTGGATCATCTTGAAGGATCTACTGACTGTCAGATTATCCTGTGGTGTGAAGTGTGCTACAAGGGATTCAATCTGCTCCATTTTCAGAGAAAGAAATTGGATGTTAACAACTACAAGAGAATTATAAAACTGAATTACTGACAAATAACACGTTTTACACGGCTCGACCTTTATTTTATGCCAAAGAATAAAAGTGAGAACCTTGGAGAGAGATCATTAAAAGAGGGGAATCATTTCTGATTATATGAACATGGAGTTGTGACGGGTATTTTCTTGGCTTTGCACAGCTTTTTACAGGGTTTGCAACAACTGACAATGTATTCTAAGAGGGATAAGACAAAAATAAATAATTGCATTTGTACAATTCACTCAAGGTGGAGGGAAATAAGTGTTTGTATGAAGATAAAAATTACTACTGCCTCTGGACAAAACTGACATGGGATCTTACAATCATTAGAACTGCTACAAACAACTGAAGAATAAATCAGTTGGAGGAGCCCCTTGTTGCTTTTCTATCTAGTTTTCCAAATTGAATGTTTTCCTCAAAATGCTGCAGAAAATTAAGTCCATTCTGAGCTACAAGAAGGCCAGAAGGACAATTGTCATTTCAGAATAATTGCATGCACACTAAATTAGCCTAGCATGATGGATGTTTGGGGAAACAAAGCTTGAAATAGCAAACATTTCTCTCTCTCTCTCTTTTTTTTAATAACAATTTTGCCTGCTGTTCATGTATGAATTTAATCAATTACTGCTTTTCTTGCTTGTTCTGCTGTGTGCAGCACCTTTGTTCCCCTCAGCCTGGATGGGTACTTGAGTTCTGAATGACAGTATGACAACCCTGCTGCTGAACATGAAATTCAGAGGGGAAAAAAGAAACCTCCTAGAACAATGTTGAAAAGCAGCAAATAGAACAATGGAAGAGATATGACCATACAGAGCAAAGTGAATATCAGAAAAACACATTTTTATGCCTCGGTGAAAACAGAGGCATACGGTAATCAGTCAATGTGTGTGTGTGTGTAAGTGGGTGGGTGTGTGGGTGTATCTGTCCATTTGTTACCAGCTTTTCAGCTCGCCCAGTCAAAATTAAGTTCAGCTAAAGGTTTGTATTATTGTATGACGATATTTTCTCAACTTTTTTTTTGCCTGAATTTGGAGATAAGACTTTGTTTTCAAAATAAACACAAATTTAAATCACTTTTATGAACGAAGCTGGGAAAAACGGTATTGTAATAACGATGCCGGGCCACTAGAGGTGGCAGTACGACTTTTTTTACAGCATATAGATGACTTCCTGTCACAGTCAGCTCTCTAGCTGAGAGATAAAAAACAGTTATAAAATAGCGGTTACTGAAAAAAAAAACAACACGTCTTTAGCAACTACACCATTTATTCATCACATCGACTGTTTTCACACTGGTTTTGCTGTTTAGTTTTGCAGAGGAAAGACGAGGTATTTTCTTCCTGGAGTTTTCAGTTCACTAAAAACTCCAAGTCCCAACATTCCTCGCCTCAAAAAACATGGCGGACCACAGCAGACCACTGCAGCAGACGCCTGCACGGAGTAAGTTTTGTGCTTAAATTATGTAGCAATTTCAATATTAAAACACCAATAACTCCTACAACTGCAATATTTGATTCTTAAAGCTTATGTTACGTCACATTTTTTCCAATGTCAGATTTTTTTTTTCCCATATGGGGTTCCATTAATTTAACCTGTTATATAGTTTCCTCTAAAGTTCAGCTGATTATTTTTAAGACTCAATACTAATGTCAGTAATATAAAAACACCACGGTGTGTCCTGCTTCATTCATTCACTTTAAAATGACTCACTCACTAAACCAAATGATTTATTAAGCTGAGGAGAAACATGACATCTGTATTATATATATACTGTATATATATATATATATATATATATATATATATATATATATATATATATATATATATATATATATATATATATATATCACATCTGTAACAATAATCACATTTTTATGCTGTTTTTCTTTCCTCTGTGTCTCTCTGAGGTCCACAGTGGTGAACCTGAGGGTGAGCAGTCAGAGCAGCAGGGAAGATATCAGACTGGAAGCTAAATAAGAATATTACATGTTTACTGTTTATACCAGAAACTGCTACTGTATTTCAATAAATTAATGTCTGGACAAACTTCGTTTTTACAACATTATTTAAGAAACTCTCAGTATTCATTACACATAAGTGTGAAACATTCCAAACCGTTCTGACTTAATATTCATAATTATGCTTTTACTTTGGGAAATTTTGATATGTTTACCTGTTATTGCACACCATTGTGTGCATGCATTCAATTAATAAAATCTTTTACTCCAGCATTTTTCTTTGTCATCCTCATTTTATTCTTGTGCTTCTGTGTTTTTATGCCTCAGCGCAAAAGCATCATATGGTAATCACTCCATGTGTTTCTGTCTGTCTGTCTATCTGCAGCTTTTCAGCTCACCCACTCAAAATCAACTGGAACTAAAGGCTTGTATCACTGTATCGCCATATGTTCTTGACTTTAATTTGCCACAATTTCCAGATAAGGCATTGTTTTCAAAATAAACACAAATTTAACTCACCTTTACCATCAATGCAGCTGCGAAAAAAAAAGGTATTTTAATAACTTTGGCCACCCACTAGAAGTGGCAGTGGGACTTTTTTTTACAGCCCCCCATGCTCCCATGCAACAGGCACCGAGGCATCAGCACCTTGGTGCTTTCATTTGTGGCAGCGGTTTCTGTGTGCTTTTAAAAGCATCACAATGAGCAACTACTATGTCAGCACTGACACTACATCTCCCAAGTTTATAACAATCTATATAATGAGCCTGTAGCATTTGGATGGGCATATAAGTTGAGTTCATTACATAATAAGTCTGTATGCATGAACTGCAACACATTAGCCTTCTTCACGACAGTGCATTAGAGCACAGTGATGGGTCGGAGTTCTTCCCTCTGTGCAACTTCCTTTGCTGTGATATCTTCATCTCTCAGCCTCTGTCTCCGCGTCATTAAAGAGCAGACACATAGGCGGGAATTCATATTTGAGACTGATACTTCCAGCCAGTAAGGTCACTGTTTCTGTAGCTACAGAATCGGGGGGGTGGATATTTTCCAAAGCTTCCCATCCAGTAGGAAGTGCTTCTGTTTGTACAAAGTGAGCAGGCTGAAATATAAGACGCAGAGGGTGGTCGACTATAAAGATCTCTTGTGGGGAATATAGATGTATCATTCCCTTTTAATGAAGGTGAAATGATTGCTGGTTGTGCATAGGATGACTGTGTATTAGGTGTGTGGTGCCGACGTGTGATAAGCCTATGTGCATTTGACTTTCCAAGCTGCCTGTTTTCAAGTCTGACATCCGATTTTCCCTCTCAACCTTTAAAAGAGCGCATGCTCTTTTTTCTTTCCTTTTTCTGATCTGAACACAGTTAAAGATCTGCTGTATCGCTGTCGACTCTGCGGTCCTGCTTTCATCAAAGTGTGAAAAGGAAGCAAAAATAAACACTTTACACCTAAAATATTCAAAGCTGCTGGCTACACTGGAGCCACAGGAGAGAAAACTTCATCCAGTCATACACTGAGGAGCACAACGATGCAGACTTGGCTGGGAAGTGTGACCTCGAATCAACATCGCATTTAAATGAACATTTTATCTCACCTTCTATTATTCAACTTTTTAACTTTTATGAATAATTTATGAATGGAATTATTCATTTTTATTTTCATATTCTCTTCTGTCAGAGTAAAAGAGACTCAAATTTACTGTCAAGCTTCCTAGTTTTATTGTGAGAGTTCATCTTTTTATTTTGAAACCTTTTGTTTCGTGCAGTCGGACCAGGGTGGCATTTAGCTGCATCTTTCATCCGCTCACATGCAGGTCAAGATCTTGACGATGAAGCTGAAGAGAATTTTACGAATGCTAAACCAGCTCGACATCACTCTGACTCTCTGTTTCTTTAGCATCATCCAGCTTGGTTTTCTTCTGTCGCTAACAGCATACAGTCAAAGGAAGAGCGTTAGCGGTGAGCAAAAGCACTGCCGCAGCTTGATTTCTAGCTTCAAGCTCATGATCCTGTCTGACTCCCTCTTCAACTCCTGAGCACTCTTTACATACCCTTCCTTCAAGATTGCCCTACTCCATTTTTCTTCCTATCTACACCATGGTAGAACAGTTTAAATCCACCCCCAGTGCTCCCTGCTTGCTTCCCTTCCATCTGGTTTCTTGTACACACAGCATTATCTGCTCATCACCTCAGTCGCTGGTATATGTTCATTTACAAAACCATTCTGGGTAGACTTCCCTGGAATTTATGTTCACTTTTAACACGGACACAAGGCAGCCACAATCTCCAGTCAATGAACATTCTGCAACCGGTTGTTCCAAAACTGTGGAGAGAATTGGGAAAGAAAGCGTTTAGGTTTTTGGCTCCTGATGCATGGAACAAGCTCAGCTCTGAGCTACATCTACAAAACCTCACGCCTTTGACTGAATTTAAAGCTCTCGTGAAATCAGTGGGATCCAGGCTTTCTGTGTTCAAGTGCTTTATTACCTCTGCCAATGAGGTTATGTTTTTGCCAGCATTTTTGTTTGTCTGTTAGCCTAGCCCAGGGGTCTGCAACCTGCAGTTCTGGGGCCACATGTGGCTCTTTTGCCCATAGATAGTGGCTCCCTGAGGGCTTCAGAAAAAAATTATAAGGAAAAAAAGGTTGCAGCATTCATGAGAAGAATATCCTACAGAACAGAGAATGAGAAAACCTGAAAATTTATATTTAAAAAAATCTCACAAAAATCAAGGGGAAAATGTTGCAGTTTTCAGAGGAAAACATTCCTACAAATTTCTAAGAAAAAAAGTTACAAAATTTTGTGGAAAAGTTGTGTTTTATCAGGAAAACGTAAGAAATGTTTGTAAGAAATGCTGTAGCTTTACCACAGAAAGGTAATAAATTTACAAAGAAAAAGTTAATAAATTTATGAGAACCGTTGAAAATGTATGCAAAAATATTTGAAATGTAGGGAAAACGTTGCAATTTTCAGAGGAAAATTGGCAAGAACAAAAAAGTCACATTAACCATAAAAAGCTAAAATTTTATTAGAAAACTGTTGCAAATGTATGTGTAAAAAGGCAGAATTTTAACCTGAAAAGTGTAACAATCAGATAAAACAATGTTATGAAAAATAGCAGAAGATTATGCCCAAAATAATCAACATTTATTAAAAAAAAAAGCCTATGATTTAACTGGGAAAAATGTCACAAATTTACACAAAAATATGCCCAATTTAGGAAAATAGCAAACACATTTATGCCAAAACTACAAACAAATTTTGGAAAAAAAATATAGTTTAATGAGGAAAACACCCACACAATTTTGCAAGGAAAAAAAGACACAAACCTTTTACAAATAACCAAAAATTTCACAAAAAGTAGCAATTTTGTAAGAAGGTAACAAATTTACAATAAAAAAGCTGCAAATTTATGAAAAAGCACTCTTAATCCAGATGTTTTCAACCCAGATTGTTGTTGTAATTCTTCTGTTTTATCTCAGTTTTTAGGCTCAGATATTTTTGTGGCTCCATGCAGACTTTTCTAATACAAAAATCACTCAAAGTGGCTCTTTGTGTAGCACAGGTTGCTGACCCCTGGCCTGGCCAGATTACGCAAAAACTGCTGGATGAATCTGCATGAAATTCATTAGATTTTGATGATGATCTGAAAGTGCATACCTCTGCCAAGGCCCTTGTTTGTATTTGTACAGTAGGATTATGCAAAAACTACAGGATGGATTTTGATGAAATTTTCGCCAGAGATGATCCTCGGGCTACAGAGGAACCCATTAGATTTTGGTGATGATCTGAGTGCATACCTCCACCAAGGCTCTATCTTCTAACGATGTGTTAGCAAGATTACTCAAAAACTACTGGACAGAGTTTGATGAAATTTTCACCAAAGGTGGCTCTTGAGCTGCAGGAGAACCCATTAGATTTTGGAGGTGATCTGTGAGCACATACCTCCACCAAGGCTCTATCTTGCAATGGATGGAGGCAGGGAGGTATGGACAGAATGATGGACAAAGGGGGGAAAGAAGGAGCCTTGGTGGAGCTATGTGCCCTCTCAGTGCTTTTCTAGTATGAATATGTTTTTGTGGCTAATGTATTTATTGTCTGTCCCTTTATTTTTAATACTGTAGCTGTGTTGCTGCCGTTTTCACCAGGTCCCCCTTGTAAAAGAGATCCCTCATCTCAATGGGACTAACTTGGTTGAATAAAGGCTAAATATTTTTTTTTTTTTAAATCTACCTTTCTTCTCCAAATCATATCAGGCAACTCACTCCCTTTACCAGTCATAGTCCCTACATTTAAAGTCCCTAATTTCACCTAAACACTCCTGCCCTTCCCTTTCTCTCTCTGCCTCTGAACACACCTTCCCCTTCTCCTGCTCCTCAGTCTTCAGCCAACAGTAGCCCAGTTGCCACAACAGCTCTGGTGGTGGTCACTGTTAACCCAGGTCTCAGCCGAGCCAGCATGGAAGTTTCACTCATGATGATCCACATATTTGAGTTGGCAAAGATTTTACACCCTTCCTGATGCAACCCTCTCCATTTACCCACGCTTGGGACTGGTGTTCTGCCATTTTATCATACTTTATCAGAATACCATACCTGTATGGCAAACCGATAGATATAGCTATTGGTTTAGCATACTTTATCAGTTGCACTGCAAATATGGCACTAACATTACATAATTGCTCACCTTCCGTCAGCTGATGGAACGATATGCAATTGTTTACCTTCCATCCGCTATATTGAGTAATTTTTAACAGCAGGAAATATATATATAGTATACTATATAAATAGACACACACCAAAATGGTGCCACATTTTTGGATCAGCCAATCACGGTGCAGCGCCCCGCCCCTTTCCTGTTATACGCATGAGAATTGCTTACCTTCCTTCAGCTGTTTCTGTCAGCTGTATCGCATGCTGAAATTATAGGCGGAAGCATCTTTCCTGTTACTACACATATGCGTGCATGTGTAGCAACCCAGGGTATGGCTGTTCTGATACGTATGGTAAAACGTGAGAACACCGGCGCTAGGAGTGCATTGGCTTGTGTGCCCCCCCCCCCCCACCGGCTGTGTTGCAGCTGCAGTCTACAATCAGTTTGTGAAAGTCACCTGTGGTTTTCCATAGAGGCACCATGGGGCCTTATCTAAATAACAGCTGATTAATGATGCATTATTCACTGTCACAAAGAACTATTATTTCACACTGAATTTAAAGAATACATAAAATCAAAGTACCTCACCCACACAGTGGGGAAGATATTAACAGGAAAAAAAAACTATGAATTAACTAAAATAATACATTTAGATTTGACAAGACGGTTATGATAGTTAGAGGTTCTGGATGTTGGTTTCTATTATTTTGGGGTTAATTGCCCAGTCCTAATACAGGCTCTTTAAATCTGTCCTGAAAACATTTCCCTCTGACAAATATCACATTTAATTATGCCCTGACAATTAAAAAATGACAGTGAAGAACCCTCATTTCAATAAGATGCAATGGCCAATTTTCACAGAGCAGCCTTTTAAAAATGTATTCAAAATGCCTAACACTAAATAATTAGCTGCTGATAATTAACTGATTGTTCCAAATGATTTATACATACAAGCAACATGTTTATTATAATGAAGCACTTTTCAACCTGTTATCCCATTAGAACCAGAAGCTCAGTTGTGTAAATCCATGAGTGTGTGTGTGTGGGGGGGGGGGGGGGGGTTACACTAAATAACATCATGTCAGTGTTCCCCATAGTCTCATACTGAGCACAACTTAAACTCCAGGAGCTGACAGAACAATGCAGAGCAATTAACACCCACTCCCTCTCCCCCTTTTTTCCAGTTGCTCTTTAGCTTTGAAATCATGAAAAGTGGCATGCTGTCACCGGGCACCTCTCTGCCCACGAGGGAAACTGTGCACTGTTACATAGACCTTTTCCACCAAGATGGTTCCAGTGCTTAACTGGAGCCAGAGCCTGACTTGGCACCAGTTCTTTGGTTTTTGACTGGCTAAGCACTAATCCCAGCCTCTCAAAAGTGGTGCTAACCTGGCCCCAACTGCTAGCTGGGCCAGTGCTAAGAACCAATTGACGCTGTTAACGTCTACTGCCGTGGGCGTGGTTAACTGACCAGCTTCAAAATATTACTGACCGCCATGTTGCATTCCAAACAGCAGAGCAAGCGGTGGATTCCAAAACCAAACAGATTTGGAGCGAAGAGGAGACACATTTCCTGGCTCTGTCCATGGATCTATGGACACGAGCAGAAGTACAAGATAAGCTGGAGGGGGCCACTCATCTGATGAACCGTTTTTCGGGATAGACCAGCCAACCGGACCATCTTAACTGCCATGAATGAGTCCATATAATAAAATGCTCAAAACACTACTGGTAAGTGTATTGTCTTTAAAATGCCAAAAGTTAATGAATATATATATTGTGACGTATGCGGGATTCACACAAAGAAGAGGAGCAAGATGGTTGTTACGAACAGGCTTTATTTACACACCACCAACCCCAACTACTTCTGAGCACAGACAGGAGGGGAGGTCATTCTCCCAGACCACCGTTTCAATCATGGTTACACACACATGATACATCTTGCCCTAATCCTGCTAAACACTGCTGGGTCATTATAACGCAGTTATAATGACACAGCAGTATAATAACTCAGTAATAACACATTTAATACACACACACAGTAACGTTTCCAACTGGCAAAGCATGCTGGGAAATCCCTGCCCCCCTTAACATGGCCCTGACGTTACACTGCCCCCTACTGGACTGATTTCTGTCCCCAGAAAATTCAAAGTCCACTTTCAGAAATCCAACGCGAGTCAGCCCGGTGCCGGGGCGGCACGCACGGGCCATCCAGTGTCCATCTGAGTCTCGGTCGGAGTATCTGGTTTGGGTAGGGTTCCGGTTCGGCCACCAGCGGGCGGATGGACACATCTGACAGCCTCTGTAGGCCCACGCACAGTCCCTTTCCTGGCAGCAGGAGTCCCATGCCCGCTCCGGCCGACTCCCACCGCTGCCAGGTCTCCCAGGCGGCCGCTGGCCCGTGTCCATGCGTCCAGCCCTTACCGCGCCTGGAAAAATGGCCGGAACTTTGTCCTGCTCGCTCCACTGCTGCGCGTCGCTGCTGCGCCGAGGGCCTCCGTGATGTCACCAAAAGGGGAAGCATCTGCGGGTGGCGGTAGTACTACGCACAGTTCCTCCCCTGGCAGCGGGAGTCACGACTCCCACCGCTGCCAGGACCTCCCAGGCGGCCGCTGGCCCGCGTCCAGGCGTCCAGCCCCTGCCGAGCCGGGGAAAAGACCGGATCTGTCCTGCTCGCTCCGCTGCTGCTGCGCTCCAAAGGCCTCTGTGACGTCACCACCGGGGGAAGCATCTGCAGGAGGCGGCCTTTCCCCGTCCATGCCACCTCGCTCTAATTTAACGTCGGCGAGGGGCCAGTTTTTGTCGTGCGCTGCGTGCGGGGCAGTACCATGTGATGTACCCTCGCACATTTAAGGACCACCTCAAAGACCTAAGAACTGTTTTACAGGGCTACCAAAGCCATGGGGTCAAGTTAACACCAAGGAAATGTGAAGGTCAGATTTTTAGGGCGGCTGGTCACAAAAGAGGGATATACCATGGATCCTGCAGATACTACCCCAGTTCAGGCACTAAAAAAACAGAAAACCCACCACTATCGGAGAAGTGAGGAAACTACTTGGATCCATTTCCTATTATCTTAGTTATATCCCTAATTTCTCATGCATTGCAAAGCCTCTCTATGACCTGTTCTCTTGTGACAAAACAGTCGGGGGAAAATGTAAACAAACAAGGCCTAAACATGGGAAACAAAACAGGGGAGGTCAGTTGTCATCATGCCATCCAGTCACTTGGACTTCCAAACACCAGCAGGTTCTGTGTCAGCTATTGGACTTTCTCTCTCAGCCCCCAGTGTTGGGCTATCCTAACTTTGAACAGTCCTTTATCCTGCATTGTGATGTATCCCAAGAGGGGCTCGGGGCAGTACTTTACCAGAGACAAAATGCCAGACTCGTGGTGATTGCCTATGGATCCAGAACTCTAACCAAACCCGAGAAAAATTACCATCTGCACTCTGGGAAGTTAGAATTCCTGGTGTTAAAGTGGGCTATATGTGAGAGGTTCAAGGACTATCTTTACTACTCTCCACCATTTGTAGTATACACTGACAACAATCCTCTCACGTATGTGCTAACCACAGCAAAACTGAATGCAACCACACACAGATGGGTAGCTGAACTCTCCAACTTTCAGTTCTCCATAAAGTATCGTCCTGGTAAAGCAAACAAGGATACAGATGGTCTCTCCCGCATGCCTCTAAATTTGGAAGAGTATATGCAAACATGCACCAATGTGGCACAGAGTGAAATGGTGAACACAGTGACCCAGGCTGTAATAACCCTGTCTAAAGAAAATATGTCATGGCTTTGCCCTGTGATCATTTCCACAGTACTTATGGAAGAGGAAAGTGAGGGAATATCACCAGTGGTAAAAATCCCCAACCTGGAATTGAGAAAAGCTCAAAGAGAGGGCCCTGTCATTGGGAAGACACTTGAGTGCAAGAGATTAAAACAGTGGCCAAGAAGTGGGAAACAGAGGTACAATAAAAGGGTAGCTGCCCTGGTAAGAGAAAAAACAAAACTGCAAATTGCTGAAGATGGGTTGCTGTATTGCAAAACTGCCAGCCGACTCCAACTAGTCCTGCCTACTCAGTTCCACAAGTTGATCTTTAAAGAACTACATGAAGAGATGGGCCACCTTGGAATAGAGGAATTTTAAATCTGATCAGAGACCGCTTTTATTGGCCCCATATGCAAAAAGATGTTGAACATTACATCACAAATGTGTGCATCTGTTTAAAAAGCAAACGTCCCAATAAGCCCACAAGAGCTCCCCTCACCAACATTGTAACCACCTACCCATTTGAACTGGTTTCCATTGATTTCTTACACCTGGAAAAGTGTAAGGGAAGGCATGAATATATACTTGTTATAATGGACCATTTTACACGGTTTGCCCAGGCCTACCCCTGTCGCAACAAAGCTGCCAAAACTGCAGCAGAAAAACTATTTGGTGACTTCATGTTGAAGTTTGGCTTCCCCACGAAACTCCACCATGACCAGGGTAAGGAGTTTGACAATAAACTTTTTGCAAAGCTGGAAGAATACAGTGGAGTCAGAGGGTCCAGGACCACACCATACCACCCCCAGGGAAACGGCCAGGTGGAAAGGTTTAATCGGACATTGCTGGCTATGCTCTGGAACCTACCAGAAGCAGCAAAGGCAGACTGTAAAGCTTCTCTTAAAAAGGTGGTCCACGCTTATAACTCTACACGTAATGAAGCCACTGGTTATGCTCCCCATTTCCTCTTGTTTGGCCGTGACCCCAGACTGTCAGTTGATCTCATGTTTGACCTCACAGCCAGAGATCAGAGCCAATCTCATCATGAATATGCTGAGAAATGGAGAGCCCGAATGGCAGAAGCTTACCAAATAGCCTCCCAGATGGCTTCAAAGGAAAGAATGAGGGGTAAAGCTTTGTATGATAAAAAGACCCATGGTGCGGAGTTGTATCCGGGAAACAGGGTCCTGGTCCGAAATCTGAATGAAAAGGGAGGTCCAGGAAAACTGAGATCATTTTGGGAAGAGAAAAGGTGTACGTGGTAACACAGAGGAAGTATGGTGACAGTCCAGTGTATGAATTGAAACCAGAAAATGGTAAGGGCAGAACCAGAGTTATGCACAGGAATCTTTTACTGTCATGTGATTATCTCCCTGGAGAGACACCAGATTCACCTACAGCAGTAAAGGAAAAAAGGGCAGTCAGCCATAGAGACAGCAAAAACAATGGAAAGAATACAGCTCAGAAGATGAAGACTGGAGAGGCATCAGAGGACTACAAGCAGGTGAAGCCAGCAAAAGAGTTGAGTAACTTGAATCCAGAGGCTCCAGAATTCCACATGGACAACAGAACAGCAGCTCGTGAAGGTTCACATGTGGGTGAGGACAGCAGACCACAGGGAGCACAAGAAAAAGGGGACACAGCTGCCCAGGAGGAAAACATAGTGACACTGGAGACTGAAATAGTCCTCTGAGCCTGAAGACAGCGACCAAGAGGCTATTCACCAGTCACCTACCAGAGAGAAAAAGTATCCTTTGAGAAGAAGAAAACCAAGAAAGATATTTACTTATAACACTTTAGGTCAGTCTGCATTTACAGAGGAGTGAATTAACATTATTTGCACACTGGTAAATGTAGTTAAAAGATTACACAAGAGTTTCAGGTTAAAAAATGTTCAAGTTAGGTAAAATGAGTAAAGTTATAATTTTGGTTGTGTTCTAAAAAGTATTCAGTACAGTCAATAGTTTTACAGTCTAAGATGCTGAAGTGACCCGTTCAGCATTTCCACATCTATTTTATAGAAGGTTATCACTATATGTAAGTAGTTTACTCTCAGAAAAGATGCAGATATCCTTGCTGAAGGCATAAGTGGCAGTAGATTGCTATGGTGCACAATAATGTCTGTTGCAAACATGTGACATTAAGAGGTGATAAATGTCATTTTGTTTACTGGTTACAATATAGCATCTATTAGAAACCTGACTCCTGCTAATGAGTTAACCTCTTTTGGGCTACAAGAGCTCTATAATATGGACTGAATAATTTGCAGAATGTCAGGTCGCCATTACATTTTGGAGGGAAGAGTGTGAGGGACTTAAAATAAGACACCCCCCCAAATCATTTTTTGATTGTATGTTTGCGTCTGCAGAGTGTAGTTGGTTTCCTGTCAGGCGCACGCATGTTGTTGCACCGATTACCCACACGGTGGTGTTTTGGCTATGACTGAGCGCTGAGGACAATGGGCCTTGCCTGGGTGTGTGGTTTGATAAGGGTTGTTCTTGGAAGATTCATGTTGAGAAAACTGTGGCAAAATCTAAGAAGGTTTTAAATATTATTAGATGTTTGAAGGGAAGAGAATGGGGAGCAAGTAGAGGTGCTTTAAAAACATTATATGCGGCATTAGTTAGGTCAGTGTTTGATTACGGGTGTGTTATGTATGAATCAGCTTCAGAAACATTATTGAAAAAATTGGTTATAATTCAATACCAAGCTCTGAGGTTATGCTGTGGGGCCATAAAAACTACTCCAGTAGCAGCACTCCAGGTGGAGATGGGTGAGATGCCTCTGGAGTTAAGAAGAACTCAAATAGCAGCTACATACTGGGCCAACATCAGAGGATTTAGTGACAGTCACCCAGTACACAGTGTACTGAAACCTTGCCAAGAGAAGGAAAAGAGACAAATGAGAAGCTTTGGATGGACAATAGAGAATAAAGTCAGGGAGTTAAGGGTTGCCGATAAAGCAGTATGTCCAACAGTCCCTATTTCTGCAGAACCACCATGGTGTCTGGAAGAAGTAAAGGTGGATTTTAGACTTTTAGCAAATGACATAAGAGGGAGGATAAACAAGAATGAGGTCAATAACTATTTAGACGGTAACTATCCTGACTTTATAAAGATTTATATGGATGCATCTAAATCAACAAAGAACATTGTGGGAATAGCATTCATCAATCCAGAATTAGATGTCATGAAGAGGGAAAGTGTTAGTGATGACTTGGCTGTGTATACTCGGGAGCTTTTAGCAATCTGTCTGGCATTGGGCTGGGTGGAAGAAGTAAAGCCCAGAAAGGTTTTGATAGGGTCTGACTCTAGCAGCGCAATGGAAAGTATTGGGCAAATGCATTCAGAGTCAAGACCGGATTTGGTGATGGAATTTGTACATTCAGTAGGGAGAATCTCAAAGGCAGGTGTGGACATTAGATTCATTTGAATCCCGGCGCACATTGGAGTGGAGTGGAATGAGCTAGCAGGTAAATGTGCAAAAAGGGCAACTAGGATGAGTCAAGTTAGTTGGAATGTGAAACATAGTAAAGCAGAGGTCAAGAGCATTATCAAAACGCAAATTAAAACGAAGTGGCAGGAAGAGTGGGACAAAGGAAGTAAAGGACGGAGCCTGTATGGCATACAAAAGAAAGTAGGGGGAGCTAGAGAAGTTCACAAGAGTAGGAAGGAGGAGGACATCATATCCAGGTTAAGATTAGGTCACACAGGGCTGAATAGTACATTAGTTATAATGAAAAAAACACCCAAATGGAAAATGTGATTATTGTGGAAACGATGAATCAGTTGAACATACATTTATGCACTGTCCAAAGTATGAGTTTGCACGGTTAGCATTGGTGAACAGTCTATACAGGAACAAAGCCCAGCTCAGTATGAAAGAGATTTTGCAGAGAAGTTCAGGGGATGCGGTCTATAAGGCAGTTTTTAGGTTTATTAGGGCAACAGGACTAATTTCGAGGATATATAGCTAACGCCATAGCTAGTCGTAGCACCTAACACCGACACAAAGAAGCGACTCTGTTCCCGGTGATTGGTGCTTGCCGGAGGAACTAACCGAGGCAACAGTTGGATGGGAGCCGGATCAGAGTTCAAGCACAGCGGTGGTAGGAGACAGGGACCAATGGAGGACCACCGGGGCCCCAGCCAGATAAGAGCCGGAATCGGAGCCCAGCTACAGCGGCGGGGCTCGGCGGAGGAACTACTGAGGAAGACGGTGGTAGGTGGCGGGGCTCAGCGGAGGAATTACTGGGACACCAGCTGGACAGGAGCAGGATCGGAGCTCAACTACAGTGGCGGTGGGCGGCGGGACTCGGTGGAGGAGCTGCCGGCACCCCGGCTGGACAGGAGCTCAATTGCAGCGGGACTAGCAGCGGAGGGGGCTAGCTGAGGCCCAGCTGGATTCGAGGTCGGTCGGATCAGATACCGGCGACACCAGCAGAGATTGTTTTACTATCAACAGGTCAGTAAAAATGCCACCAAAGAAGGAGGAAATGGAAAAGATCAAAAAATCTCTGAACTTCATGTCAGAAGAACTGACCAAAGTGGCTAGTCAGCAGGCTAAACTATTAGGGCTAATGGAAGAAGTCCGAGAATTAAAAATAACAATTAAGGAAAAAGACAAAAAAATTGCAGACTTGGAGCGACGCGTCGAGGATCTTGAGCAATGTTCTCGTATGGATGATCTAATTATAAGTGGACTAGACATTAAATATCAATCATATGCTCATGCTACAGCAGGAATGAGAGGTGAGGAGGCTCCCCTGAGTGAATCAGTCTCCCTGGAAAACCAGGTGCTTCAGTTCCTTGATAGGAGAAATATAAAGGTTGAAGCAAATGCAATTTCATCCTGTCATGCTTTACCCAGAAAGGATAATAAAACAAAGAAATCAATTGTGATGCGTTTTGTGAACAGAAGGGTAAAGAATGACATACTGAGGCAGGCCAGAAAGCTATGGGGAACAGAAGTTTACCTAAATGAACATCTAACAAAAACTAATGCTGAAATAGCATGGCAAGCACGGATGCTGAAAAGACAAAATAAGATACAGGCAACATGGACAAGAGATTGTAGAGTTTGGATCAAACTAAATGGAACACCTGAGGAAGCAAAGAGTATAATAATCAGAGATCTTACTGACTTAAATAAATATAGATGAACACTGATTAAGAAAATTAAGAGTCTATGATAATCCATATCCACACACAGCAAGAATAGTTCTTTTGACATACCATGTCAATGTACTTAAAAAAAAAACTAAACAAAACAAACAAAAAAACCTATGACTTACTTTAGTAGACATCAATTATGCCCAGTTGGAGGAAGTCATTTGACAAAGAGTGAGGAAATTCAAACTCTGAAAATATGCCATTATGCTGAACATAAACTACAAGAGATGGAGAATGTAATTGATCCTGATAACCACTTTTTCAATAATATTCATAATCATTGTGAATATTACACCGAAAAGCAATTCAAAAGTCAAGTGCAACTAGATGGTAAACTATCAATAATACACTTCAACAGCAGAAGTCTTAACAAAAACTTTCCACAGATTCAGGACTATTTAAAACAGCCAGACAGAAAATTTACAGCTATCGCAGTCTCTGAAACTTGGCTCAATGAAGAGCAGGCTTCTCTGATCAATAGAGGGATATCAGATATTTCATATTAACAGATCTCAAAAAAAGGGTGGTGATGTTGCACTGTATATTGACGACGTGTATAGGTTTAAGTTTGTAAATGGAATGTCCTTTGCCCTACCAGGGATTTTGGAATGTGTTACTGTTGAGATTGACCAAGATAAAACAAAAAATCTAATTATAAGTTGTATACTCATATATAGAACACCGGGAACTTGCATTGAAACATTCAGAGATAAATTAGTCGAGCTGTACAATAATATTACGAGTAAGAAAATGGTAGTAATTTGTGGAGATTTAAATACTGATCTACTAAATCCATATCAACAAAATGTAATTACAGAGTTCATGAATTCTGTGTACAGTATGAGTCTATATCCCACAATAACACATCCCAGTAGAATCATAGTTCACACTGCTACACTTACTGACAACCTGTTTGTTAATATTATTGATAAGAAAATAGAAAGTGGATTATTGATAAATGATCTAAGTGACCATTTGCCAACCTTTGCACTTATCCATGGCCACACGGGGGCCAATACAGAAAAATTTTTAAAATCATTCAGATACAAATCACAAAATGCAATCAATTCTTTTAAAGAAGACTTGCTGAAGCAAGACTGGACAAAAGTCTATGTATCAGATGTAAATGAAGCCTATGACACATTTATAAACATTGTAACCACTCTTTATGAAAAAAATTGTCCATTAGTAAAGAAAAAGCTTAAACATAAATTTGTCGATAAGCCATGGTTAACCAAAGGATTACAAAAGGCGTGTAAAAAAGAAAAATTTATTACATAAAGCTTTCCTAAAGAAAAGGACAAAAGAAGCAGAGCAGCGGTATAAAACATACAAAAATAAGTTAACATATATAATAAGATGTAGTAAAAGAGACTATTACAGTAAAGAACTGGAGAAAAACAGAGACAATATTAAAAATACATGGACAATACTTAACAATATTCTTGGAAATAAAAACAGAAATACAAGCTACCCAACCAATTTTTCAAAAAATAATAAAACGACTCAGAGTGTGAATGCAGTTTCACCTGCAGATGAATTTAATAACTTTTTTGTTAACATTGGTCCTAATTTGGCTCGAGAAATACCCATTACGGCACCTACAGGTGATACAATAAGCAAAAACACTGCTATAAAAGACTCCATTTTCATAAAGAACACAGACGAGAGAGAGGTCACTGAAATTGTTACATCGTTTAAAAGTAAAACATCTACGGACTGTGATGGTATTGACATGCTCTTAGTCAAAACTATTATTGAATGCTTAGTGAAACCACTGACGTATATCTGTTACCTGTCTCTCCAAACAGGTATATTTCCCAATGCAATGAAAATAGCTAAAGTAATTCCGATATACAAGACGGGTGACAGAGGGGAATTCTCAAACTATAGACCAATTTCACTATTGCCGCAATTTTCCAAGATACTTGAAAAAATATTCTGTGAGAGAATTGACAACTTCATAATGAAGAATAATTTATTGTGTGAGCAGCAATATGGGGTCAGACACAAGAGGACAACTGCATTTGCTCTAATGGAATTTATAGGAAAAAATATCAACTGCCATTGAAAATAAAGAGTATTCAGTTGGGGTATTCCTGGATCTTAAAAAAGCATTTGATACAGTGGATCATAATTTATTATTAAAGAAACTACAAAATTGTGGTATTGGGGGGTAGCACTGTCCTCGTTATGTAGTTACTTAAAGAATAGATATCAGTATATATGTGTTGGTAACAAAAACTCACAGTTACTGAAGGTTACTTGTGGAGTCCCACAGGGTTCAGTTTTGGGGCCATTGTTATTCAATATGTATATAAATGATATATGTAAAGTCTCGGAAAAAATGGATTTAATATTGTTTGCCGAGGACACTAATTTATTATGCAGTGGAAGCAATTTGGAACAACTTTTGGATACACTAGGAAAGGAATTAGGAAAGCTTAAACTGTGGTTTGATTCAAACAAATTAACGCTCAATTTAAGTAAGCAAAATTTATAGTTTTTAACAACCATCACAACAACTTAGTATCTAAACTCAGTGTAAATGGTGTAGAGATTGAAAGGGTATCTGAAACTAAATTTCTTGGAGTAATAATTGATAATAAACTGTGTTGGAAGTCACATATTAATTATATTAAAGGTAAAATATCTAAATCAATTGCAATACTACACAGAGTGAAATATTTGCTGAATCAGCCCACACTATATACTTTGTATCATTCATTAATAGTCCCATACATGACATATTGTACTGAAGTATGGGGAAATACATATAAAACAAACATATATCCAGTCTTTATGCTTCAGAAGAGAGCTATTAGAATAATAAACAAAGCTGCTTACAGGGAACCACCAAACCCACTTTTTCTTAAATTAAAAGCTCTCAAGTTGAAAGATCTGGTTGACTTTAAAACTGCAGTAATAATGTTTAAAGTGAAGAATCTATCACTGGCCGCAAATATCCAAAAGTTGTTCCAAATAAGGGAGAAACGATATCATTTCAGAGGAACATGTATATTTCAAAAACCTTCAGTGAGAACTACCACCAAGCAACACTGTGTCTCAGGGCAAGGAGTCAGATTATGGAACGATTTTGGACCTGAATTAAAATCATGTACAACGCTTGGACAATTTAAACAAAAACTAAAGGAAGAAATACTCCAAACATATATACAAGATGACATGTAAAATCACAAAGGATTGTCATATCAAGTCTGTGTTGTGTTGTTGCTTAGTTTTTTTTGTCACATTTTGTCTTAGCTATGTTCTGAATTGTAATCGCTCTTGTTTTGTTTTTCTTTTGAATTCTTGGATGGAATATGGGTGGGCAATATAAGCTGCGGCTTCAGCCATCACGCATTTCGGATAACTTATGTTGAACTGTATAATCAGAGGAGTTATTGTCTAATTTGACCTTGTTGGATTTTCTTTCCCCCTTTGTTATATTATTCTGTTTCTTTTTTTAATCTTTACTTTTAATCTATCCGAAATAAAGATTCATTCATTCATTCATTCATTCATTCATTCATATAGGAGAGTAATACTATTTCAAATCACACTCCATTCCAGAAGGTGGCGGTAATGCACCTACAAGCTGTTTGCCAACCGCCATAAAACATCATCAGAAGAAGAAGAAGAAGAAGAAGAAGAAGAAGAAGAAGAACGGGCCTTGCCACAGGGAATTGTGGGAGCTGTAGTAGGAAAGTGAAGTTGACGTGTAAAAACGAGCGCAGCACAGAAGACATGGAAAAGTGTAATGCATGAAAAAAATCCTTCATTAAAGGAGCAAGGAACCCACAGACTGTGTACAAAGTGGATTAATGAGCCGTGCAACATATGCTAACAAGCTAACAGTGCTTTTACCACGACCAACGTTTCTCCTTGCCATAAAGAAATTAACAGGCTGGCTCTGCTGACATAGATAGATAGATAGATAGATAGACAGATAGATAGATAGATAGATAGATAGATAGATAGATAGATAGATAGATAGATAGATAGATAGATAGATAGATAGATAGATAGATACACACGCTTGTATTGATACGTAATGACCAAAGTGCGGATATTTTTTTACTCACTCTTGTGCCTATAGTATTTTCCGTTAGCTATGCTAACAAGCTAAAGGTGCTTTTACCATGACCAAGTATTTCTCCTCACCATAAACAAATGTTCGTTTGAGAAAACTAAAACAAAAATCTTAGCGTCTTACAGAATACTTTGTTCGATATCCAGTGCCAAATACGTTTTGTTTGTTTTGTATTAATACTGTTTATTGTTGTCTCAAATGACGTTCGTGACGTCGCCATGTATCTTGAAATGCTTGTTTGAGAGAAAATGAGAACAAAAGTCTTAGCGTCTTACAGAATACTTTTTAATAAAGATATCCAGCGCAAAATACGCTTTTTGTGGTATCAATACTATGTATGAATGGGTGCCTTGCATTGTGTTATGGGAGATTTTTCTACCAAAGATACTAGTAATGTTGTCATTTTTACTATTTTGGTAATATAAGATAAGATAAGATAAGATAAGATAAGCCTTTATTAGTCCCACAACGGGGAAATTCCAGGATTGCAACAGCACAGGGATAGCAACACTCAGAGCAACAATCAGAAGGCAAGAAAAAAAACAAGCAAGCAAGAGCAGCTAATATACATATGTACATATTACTATAAAATATATATATACACACACACAGACACACAGTGCAGAGCATTGTAGCTGGATGGAATAAATATATTCCATGGAATAAATATAAATGGAATAAATAATATTTCCATAATCTTGGGCCATTTTTTTTATTTCACTCGTGTGTTTAGTTGTGTGTTGTGTAACCGTTTGTTATCTAATCCTTCTCTTACTTTATTGTGCAGTAGCCTGGTGGAACACCTACAATGCCATTGTACTGTACAACTGTACAATGACAATAAAGCCTATTCTTCTATAATCAGACATGTAAGCTTTGGTAATACTGATATTGAATAAAATTGCCTTCTATGTCTGCACATTTAATGGAAGGCTAAAGCTGTACACTGCACAAACTAAAACACTTTTTTTTGTATTTACAGATTTATCACACCTGGATGATGAGGGAGAACCCCCCAGACCTGTGGTGTCCAGCTCACCTTCACCAGCACCAAGCTTGTCCTCCTCCTGCTCTTCCTCCTCTTCTCATCAGACCAGATTAGGTAATATATGTTCAGATCATGACCCATTCACACAAAGGAGGAAGTGAATTAAATCAGTTATACACTTGAATTGAATGTTGTGATGCCACTAACAGTAAATGGATGTTGAATAGACACATTCAGTCTTGGATTGACGATTCCTGCATTTGTCAGTGTGTGATTATTTTATACTGTTTCTTATTTTTGTACTTTAAAACAGGGAAATGGAAGCAGGACACAAGCATGGACCTTCTTCTTGACTACCTGGAGAGGTCAGATGAGAGACAGCAGGAGCAGAGCAGGAGGGAGGAGCAGCTGACCTCCGCTTTGCTGCAAAGCATCCAGAAGATGAAGGACAGTATCAATACCCTTGTTGGACTGATGGGACACGTTGTGTCTGTGCTTGAGGGACTGCAAAAAAAGTAACTATCACAGCATTGATATTTTTGGCTGGGTATACATAATATTTCATATGTAGCAGTCCTAAGTTTTTGCACATTTTGTTAATAAAAGCATTCTTTCCTTAAGTGTTTTTCTGCTTCCACATTAAGTAATTGTTATCCTCACACCAAACATATGCATGAAATGTAAAGTAAAGCTATTTAGGATAACAATGCAAATCACTATAACATTATAGTGGTGGGAAGTGAAAGCACAAGTACTGAATTACTGCACTAAAGTTAATTTTTTTCATGTATTGGACAATATATCAGGTATTTGTGGACTTTACTCATATTTTTGACAACTTTTTCACATTTTCTCAAGAACAAGCAGCAACAAAATTTAAATCTGTGGACTTTTTCTGTGGAAAATGTTCCGTTGCCAGCTTCATAAAAGATAAATAATGAGTTTATATTGTTTTGACAACGTACCACATGACATTCTATTAGCTCTGCCAAGATCATTTCTGGGGAAAAGTACTTTTAACTTTTACACTTTACAGTCTGTCTCTTGTTACCCCTACATGAATAAAAACTTGAATCAGTACTTTAACCAGAACAGATGACATACAAGTACATAACTCAGTAAATGTGCCTATAAAATATATACATACGCCATAAATACTTCAAAACAGAGTACAGTGAGGACCGATTGTCAGCTGAATTTTTTTATTCATTAACACTTTTCAACTACTTCACATATGTTACATTTTGTAAATGATATGGCAGGCACTAAACAGGTTATTGCTCCGCACTGTTAAAGTACTCCATTAAAGCTGCCCTAATGTCATTCTACACTGACATGGTCAGTTAGTGGTTGAACTGGAGGCTGACTCTGACCATGTGTGTCTGGGAATCCAAAGTTGTCACCATCTTCCTCACAAATATTATCAAGTATGCAGCAGGTGAGCACCATTTTCTTGCTCAGCTCCAGTTTGCAATCATTCCTTGTCAAGAGGGACCTCCATCGTCCTTTCAAGCCGCCAAAAGCCATTTCCACAACTGAACGTGCACGACTCATCCGGTAGTTGTAGTTATGTTGTTCAGGGGTAAGTCTGCCTGTGTCCGAAAAGGGTTTCATCAGCCACTTCTGCATGGGGTCGGCTGGATGGTGAAATCCGGTGTCGTGCCAAAAAGTGATCACCGTCTACAGGAGCCAGGAGCGCCCGCTTGTTAAAGGTGTACTGCCTGGTCTCAGTCCACCTACAATGTGTCTAAATGTTCTGAGGTTTTATCGCATCTGAAAAGTTCTAGTGTTGGCCAAAGTGTTGCAGTTTGGAAAACAACATATAGAATTTATCAGATTGCAATTGATTGCAAAATTTATGTGCAAAAACCTTGTTGTTTGGAGGTACACAGAATATATATTTATACAATATCTACATGTATCTATCCAGTAAATCTATGCATTTTTCTACGTAACCTTGTGACTGCATTATTTTAATTGCTTTTAATCCTAGATCGAGTTTGTTTTGGGTTCAAAATGCATCATAAGTGTTAAATATATCATTATACCAAACTAAGAACTGTTTACCTGTTGAAATATATATTTAACGGCTAATATAACACCATAACAACATTATGGCACCTGGCGATCATTTTTTTGGCAGCAGATCACTTTTTGGCATGACATAACAGGCGACCTTGTAATACGCCGTAACACCACCTATTACAGAATTGATATAAGATATAAGTGTAGTCAATGCTAGCTAGCTGAGCTACAGACTTGAGCTAACAACGGCTGATAACTGAAATATTGATAATTACCAGTCTCCTTAAACGTAGCCGCCGATCTCTGCGCTTAAAACTGTTTTTGGATGGTAATACAGGTTTGGAATAATAAAAGCAGCACTCTCAAAGAGACAACAAACTCCTCCATGTTGACAAGTTAGCGTTGCTTCTTCTTCTCCTCTTCTTCTTCTGTGGTGTTCTGTGGGGTTGCATAAAGACGCTTCACACTATATAATGACATAGCCTTGACATAATCCCCGACTAGCTCCATGTCGGTGGAAAACCAACTGGTTCTTATGAGGCACTACAGTTGAACTGGATAAGCACCAGAACCGAACTAGCACTGGTTCTTATTTTGGTGGAACTGAGGGAACAGTAATGAAAACAGGACGCGAACGTGCTGCTGTTGTATAGAAGCAGCACCTGTGGGTTGATGTTTCAATAGGAGTTCATTCAATATACATGCAGAAGTTTAAAAAAAGGGGGGGCACTTGCAAAGAGCGGCACTCAGATCTATTTCAAGACAGAAAACAGTTAGTTAACCATTGACTTTGGGTGTTTTAGCTAAATAAAAATGAAAACAAAAATTGTTCAAACAGCCGAAACTGCTCCTGCTGCTCCTGAGGAGTGGAGCTGAGAAGAGACTCACCGGATCCTCCTGCTGCTGCTGAGATACTTTCCCCGGACCGTTCACCGCGTCTTTAGAAGAAGTCATGGCAGTGGAAAAGCATAAAATAAATTAAATTAAAAGCAAAACAAAAGAAAGATGAGCGCGGAAGGAGAGAAGAAAGAGGAGCGCGCACTGCTGCCGCTGACAGGTGCAGAACAACGAAGTGGAGGGGGAGGAGAGAGAGAGAGAGAGAGAGAGAGAGAGAGAGAGAGAGAGAGAGTGGGAGAGACCCTGTCTAGTGATTTGCTCGTGGGCACCAACTCAAAGGATCTCATAAACTCAAATCTGTTTTCGCTTTAAAATTGGGGTTTTTGAGAGTTTGAATGGCACCTTTAATTTCAGTTATATCTTATTAGTAGACAGACTATCAATTTTACAGCAAATATGTATTCAAAAATTAGACCAAATACTAAACAATAAAATAAAATAAAATAAATCACATTCCAAGAATAACAACCACTGACACTGTATTCCAACAAGTGCTAATGGTATGGCTTATTTAAACAATATATGTAAAATAAATGATAAGAATTGCTTACTCATACACATTGCTGCTGTGGTATAGGCCATATAGGCGGTTGCCTAGGGCTCCACCTGCTGGAGGGGGTGCTGCAAGCCCCCAATTTTTATTTATTAATTTTTAATAAATAGAATAAAACTCATAATAGACAGGTGTTGTCAGCCTGGCAGATAAATGCTTAGAGCCACAGGCCAGAAGGGGGCCTTCGAGGGCCGACCAACCAATTACTTCAGCAGTGACAGTGCGGAGAGTTTGCAATGACCGTGATAGGCCTTCACAGAAATCCCTACAGGGGCCCCACCCCCACCTCTCACTCTTGTACCAGTGCGCCTCCTAAGGTCTGATCAGAGTCACTTTAAGGGGCAATGTGGGGTATGTGTCTGTAGACCGCATTTGTGTACACAGCAGTATTCAGAGTGTTTTTCTGAGGCACTGCAGCTGCCGCTAAGCAGCTGTGTTTCCCACATACACAGTGAATATAACCTGCAGTTCACATGCCCGTACGGTCAGTGGCAGCAAAGAGCCACCAAACTAATTTGAACAGCTGTAATCCAAACACAAAAGAAGATCACGATAGCAGATGTTTTAAACGGCTGAAGCGATGGAGGTACGTGAATATGGTGACGATCAAGATGAACAGGAGTTTTTGCTGTTAGTGGCAGAGGATGAAAACAGACAGGCAAAAAGACAGATATATAGTCTCCTAGTTCTGGCGGATTGTTCAGTACTTCCCCTTGGCGGGAGTTTCCTGATGTATGTACAGTTCATTGCGACCACTTGCATACTTGTATGTGCGTTGTACCAATGCATTTTTGCCACCATTAATTGGGCTTTATGTAAACAAATTGCAGAGAGAAACTTGAGATTTGTAAAATTAAATAAATATAAAGGCTAACTAAAAAGAGAAAAGAATCCAGCTTCGCTTATTTCTCTACCCTCCAGATGACCACTGTGACAAACTCTGCTTTAACAGCAGAACCAGCGCGAGTTGTATCAGCGGTGATTTCACCTCTGATTGGGCAATGCTATAGATTCAATCTCCAACTACAAACAGCTCTGACCACCGGTCCTGTGTTGCCTCTCAAATATGATTTATAACAACAAAACAGCAAAGGTAGGACAACATTTATTGTAGTGTCTGTATAAAATGAAGTTTGTTTTTGCTCATGTGTGTCTGCGTGCACAGGCTTGTAGTTTTATTTGGTGAGGACGACTGTGTGTCGTGTTTCATTTCCAGCACCACAAAAGGTGGGATACATTTTATTTCAGAGGGGACTGTCATGACAAAAGAGCAGAGGATATATTAATGTGATATTAATGTGAGGTGAACTGGGATGCATCAAGCACAGACTAGAGCTAAACAATGAGATTACCCCTTGCCAAACCAGGGCAGGCTTGTATCAGTTCCACAGCAGCCAGAGGACAGTCAGAGCTGCAGGAGGCTCTGACCGTCGGCTAAGACGCTCGCTCTCAGCCGCTGTGATATGTGTGTAATTGTGACACACATAGTTGTTTGTTGCAGCTTTGAAATTAATATAATCTGTCAGAATGATGACAGACAGCCTTCTGATTCATTTCCCCTCTTTGTCTCTGCCCGTTTATCCACATTTCCTATTCAAATGTCCATGGAGCTGAGGTAAGGTGGTCAACAAACCGCATTGCTTGCAGGGTCATTTAGCCAGTGTCATTGTGCGTGTGTGCGTGCATGGGGGATACCCTAATCTCACCTAGGGTGCAAAAAAGGCTATAGGGCCAGCAAAATGTTGCTGGCTGGTTGTCTGCCAAGACCGATCCATATTCATGGTTTTAAATTAATTTTTGTGTAAATACATAGAGTGTAGTTCATGGAAAAGGGCTAACTATATATGAGTCCTTTCTTTAAATACTGTATGTTCCTTTTATCATTAAGAGCATCCTTGTTTTAACACTCAAATATTGTACTGGTCACCATCAAAACTCTGCAAATTGGATCAGTACACACTTGAATAATGATATTAATGTACACTCACCACCCATTTTACTAGGTAGCTACACCTTGCTATTACTGTTTTGTATCCAAGGACGTGCACAGGTTTGGGCTACTGTTGTCCGGGCAACAGCCCATTTGCTGTCTTTTTCTTAGCTAAGGGCAAAAAGAAAAACAGCTGGTCTGTCAACATTAGAAACAGGTGCAGAGCTGCATGTGTCTGCATGGGTGGAGTATAAAGTGCAGCTTAGCCTGACAAGTTACTGTAGTTGTCTAACTTGTCTTTACTCTAAGTTGTCTTTGTCTCAGACTGAGATTATAATCAGCATGCACTACAATTGTTTTAAGTCAATTTGCACAAATATGTGAAAATCTGCATAAAATTTGAAAAATACCTAGTGGTCATTGTGTTTTTTCAACCAATGAGATTGATTCTTGATAGTTTATTCAAAATCACACTCCTCATGAGCTGTGCAGGTATTACTCTCAAGTTTAAGCGAAAAACAGAGAAGTCAAGATTTTTCTGTTTAAAGAAGATAAATGAGTTAAGATTGGACCAACCTCATCTACAAATTCAGCATCAGGTGTATGACTAATGAACTATCTCTTAATTATTTCAGTTTTACTATAAACCAGAGCCTAAAAGATTCTAACTAATTATGTGATAATAACCTGGATTGATAAATATTTGCACATTTATCAGGAATTTGCAGTGACAGACAGGGATTAAATGTGATTTTAAGTATTTTATGACCATTTTACCTTTTTTAAAGGGAAAAAAACATTACATATCTATTGTCATTCGGGTATGTTATACAAATCTTAAAATGGGTCTGACTTAATCAAAGAGCTATTGAGAAATTTGCAGGCCAGGAGGAAAGGAAGGCAAAATCTTTGTTCAAGTAGAGCTTGTTTTTCTTGAATAAGCTTTTGAAGCACTTCTTCTGTCCTTATTGACAGAAGTGCTGTCTTAACTGCAGGACTTAACTCTATTCACCTCTCTAAAGTCAAAGTCAACACCATTGGTACTGCCTTGAGGGTATGAATACATAGTCAGAATAGTGGGAGAAATTGGTTTTAATTTTTAAAAATGGACACTTTCAAACTCAAAATCAAATATCTGTCTCAGGAAATAAGTCAGAACAACAAACAAGAGACAGCTTCTTTTTTTATTGGATCAGAAATAAAACCTACTACTTCATCTTTTTGGCACACAGTCTTTATCATATTCAGTTATTATTTTGTGAGGGTAATGGGGGGGTTTGTTTCGTTGTTCTCACAAGAATGAATTTTGCCATCTACCCATTTCTCCTAAAATTTCCTCCTGAGCCTTGCCAACAATTGATCAGATCATAACTATAACAGCTTTATTTTTAAGGATTCAGTTTACATATACAGCAAGTCCACATTCATGCTATATTCTACGTGCACGTTCACCCCAGTAAGACTGTGGGTGTCACAGCTGGAACTCTGCATTGCAGTCTGTGAAACAGCAAAGCTCTGCTGTTTCCATTTTTGCAGTTCTTCCCTTCTTCCTTTCTGTAACAATATAGAGGGGAATCCAAGGTTTTGCCCTTCACCTGAGCCTATAGTTAGTTTTACCAGGCTCCCCTTCTCGCAGCGTTGAGCTCGCAGCAACTGATAATACAGAGAGCTGTCAGTTTGTATCAGATCACCGTGGCCACTCATTACTGGCAAGTCCATTATACAGGAAATGGAAACAAGAATCAATGCAAGAAGAACAAAATACCTTCAGTTATCAGCCCAGTTCTTTTCAGATGGAATTTTTTAGTCTTATCGCACCAGAATACATTCATGACTGTTAATGTTCTCGACACTGCAGTCCCGGGAGCAGAAGAGGAATGGAAATAATAATTTGTACTGCGTCTATACCCATAAAACCCGGGATTCACTTCAGTATACTGCCAATGCCGCTGTATTGTCAGCCAATAAAACAAAGAGTTGCTGCTGGCCTGGCTCTTGAGAAGCACTGCTACCATCCTCCCACACTGAGCAAAAATAGTTTCAGTTCCCAACAAAACATTGTGTGTACTGTAGCACTGTGCATGTGTGTGTGTGTGTCGCATCTTTGCGCACACGCAATCCACATCCTTGTTAGCACGCTTTGTCTGCCTATTTGGGGGTACACGCACACACACACACACACACACGCGCGCGTGCGCATGCAGAGCGCTCTCGTGCTGAAGAGTGTTTCTTCAGAAGTCATGCACAGTCTCAGCAGGCCCCGTGGCCTTTTGAACCAGGTGTCTGTCGGAGGGAAAGGAACCGCGCAGTCTCGCATAAGAAAGAGAGAAAACATCCACGGGGTGAGTCACTGGCACAGAGGAGGATATGAGTGCAAGGGAAAAAGTCCCTTGTTGCGATAATGTCTGCGGCCTAATGCACAGCAGTACCTTTATTACCATCCTAAGGGGTAATTATTGCTTTTAAAGAGAAGGAGATGGGTCATCTCCTGCTGCTGTCTGTATGTCGATAAATTCACAGTGATAAACAGGGCAAACTTGAAATGCCTGAGTAAACATGTCTATCAAGTCTGTGTTGATAATAAAAGATAGCATAAAGTCATTGCGGTTGCCTAAATAAGTAATAATTTACGGCTTACACTCCTTTTTCATAGTAGAAATGGAAACAGGAAATCAGAAGAATACAGTGATTTGACATTAGTTTTAAGGTGTGCCTTTCTTCAATTTTGGAAAACTGATCTTGAGACTAAAATCTTATGCCAAAACTTTTGCAGCAGAGTGACTAAGATTAGGGGTATAACCACTTGCGCTCCGTTGTTCCGCGGGCGGGCAAGTCTCTGCGTCCTATGATGCACGAGGGCGCGCGAGAGCGCGCTCGTGCGCCCTCGTGCGCATGACGCATAATAAGGATATTGATGGTGATGGTGTAGGTGGTGTGCCCTCCAAGCGCCACTGAAAAAAAAATCTGCAAACACAGCCGCGAACAGATTAGTTCATCTGATTGACCTCTCATTCGACTAATAAGAGCCTTGAATTGGGTTTCTGAAACCTTGAGGAGCCAATGAATGAAAATCTAGGAAGGAGGACCCGCCTACTGTGAACGCAGGAGCCAATTGAAGCACAGAAATTCAGGCTGGGTGAAGCGATATTTACTGCTGCAGAAGGACTCTGTACGAATCTACTACAGACCCAGGCTCACCCAGCAGCATGGAGAACACCCACAAGTGGGACCTGCACTCATTCCAGCAGAATAGACGGAGGCCGACGACAAAAGTCGTAAATCATTCGCCAAAACGGCAATAATGGAATTATGTTGATCGGGATCCACGAGCGGAGCAGCGTCGCGTTCGTCTGACGCGTGGGAAGAGCTGTTCGCCACGACTCTGCTGCTTTGAAGAGGTAAGGTGTTATAAGCTAAATTATTATTTATCCCTGAAAACTGTAATCCAAAAATGACTTTTGACCGATCGGTAAATTACAACTGTACTGCGCACGAAGTACGAAGTGCGTGCGCCGCGATAAACGGTTCATTTGCCGTGTTCGGACCGTGAACGCCCCCCCCCCCCCCCCGCTGCAGAAGAGGAGCGGGGGGGGCACGGTCCGAACGCTCCCCGGTCCGCGGGGGGAAGCATATCAGTCTATTCCATCATGTAGCGATGGCCCTCTTCTGTAGCGGGGGGGGGCATTCACGGTCCGTTCACGGTCCCCCCCCCACACACACACACACACAGTAGCGAGGGGGGGGGAGCCGCTGTGAAAACATGCAAGGAAAAAAAAAAAAAAAAGAGTGTATTCCGTCATGTAGCGAGGGCCGAATTTGGTCCTTGGTAGCGGGGGGGGGGGGGGAACGACCCCCCGCCCACACACACACACACACAGACACAGCCCTGAGTGTGACCTTTCATTAGAGCCTAAAATGAAGATTCTACATTGAATTATTCAAAAGTTACAGACGTTTTTCCAAACTGTGCCATTTGGCACAATTTGGCACAGTTCCATAACGCCTGGGAACAGCCTGAGAACAAAGCTGTGTAAAATATTCATTTTTTGTGGTATTGTTACCAAATTTGGATCTCAGCTGGATAACACTTGGTTCTACATTTCTGTTGCATTTTCCAGCCGGATCGGACAGCTGTGTGTTATTTACAAGCATTTGTATCCAAAAAAACACTGTGTCCAATTTTTTTTTCTTCAAGTTCAGTATGTTTAGATGACTGTAACTCAGTGGCCGGAGCATGTAGAGAGATTATGGTTTTTTTGCCAAAAAATTCAAAGTGTTTTCTTTTAAATGAGACCAACCCCATGAAGATGCTGCAAATGGTTGAATAACAGCTTTCGATTTACTTTGGGCACGTTATTTTTTGGCATTTTTAGGAAAATTGCCCAGAGTGCAAGTGGTTAACTTCCTATGGACAATTTTTAAAGCCAGCTTTCACAACTATGCAATAAAACAAATTGGCGTTTTCACAGTTGGCAGCAATTATAATTTTTTCCCTTCACAACAACAGATGTGTTCACCTTTACTTCCAATTAGTAGGAGGGTGCATACACACTAAACTGACATAAAACGTTTAGGGAAAAAAAGTGTAAAGCAAACAGTTTATCTAAATCACATTAATTAAATCTCTGCCACTAAATGCAGAGTAATTCAAATACACACTAGAGTTTGCTGCCAAATTCCAGAAGTGCACAGAAAGCGTGAACTACTGTTATACAACCATTCCTCATGACACTACACGGCTATAGGAATGCAGTATAATATCTCACAAAAACTGAGAAGATGAGCCATGGCTGAGCCTGATGAATCAATCCACGAGTCTCGGTAATGGTGGGCTTTTGTTAACTGAACCTTGAATGCATTTCTTGTGGAAAGCACCCATTCACAATGTCTACCAAACACACACCCACACAGCTTAAATAACATTATTCACGCCATTCAACAATTCATTATTATTTTTTTACAGCAATTACAATATATAGGGGAACTTGTCATCTAAGAACTAAGGGCTCTAACTTTAGGGAGCTCCCCTGCAATTAAAAGGAAAAAAAAAAAAGGAAAAAGAAAGGTTTAAGCACATGAGGACAAAGTGCAGAAATAGCAGAGCAAGTTGCAAGTTGGCTGAAAGGAAGTTCTGAAACGCAGCAGACTGGACACACGTTAGTGGTATGACTTGGTACATGATGCTGTTTTCAGTGCAAAATGATATTTCAGTGCCTAGACCCTATTCAGTACCACAGCTGTGGACAGCTCCAGTTACAATTTTAATGTGGAACAGTCACTGTCTTCTATTAATTATCGTAATTTGGGAAGTACTAATAGTCACTTCAACTCAAAAACTGTCCTATAAAACAATACAGTGACAGACAACAAAACAAAAATATTCCTTGGGTCACCAAGGGGCTATTAAATGCATGTAAAAAGAAGAATACATTATATAAACAATTCATTAAGTGTAGAACAGTAGAGGCTGAGATCAAATATAAAAGATATAAAAACAAGCTAACTAATATAATGAGGACTTGTAAGAAAGAATATTACAACAGAATATTAGAGGATAATAAGAATAACTTAAGAGGAATATGGCAAGTGCTAAATGGAGCTATTAGTAACCGATCAAAGAATGCTAATTATCCAGAATATTTTACTGAAAATGACAATGTGATAAATAATATGGAGAATGTGGTTAGTGGTTTCAATAAATTTTTAGTAAACGTTGGTCCAGAATTAGCAAAATCAATAGTGACACCAGAAACAAACAATGGTGGTTCTGTAAATGAAATAGAAGATAGAAATCCAAACACAATCTTTTTGGGTGCAGTAATTGAAAATGAAATTATTGAGACTGTGAGTAAATTTAAGAACAAAAAAAATCAACTGACTGGAATGAAATTGACATGACAATAGTGAAAAAAGTAATTGAAGGAATTGTTAAACCACTCACCCACATCTGTAACCTGTCATTTCAAACTGGTAAATTTCCAAACAAAATGAAAATAGCAAAAATAGCAAAAGTAATACCACTATACAAAACCAGTCTCTCTACTCTCACAATTCTCCAAAATACTTGAAAAAAATCTTTACTAAGAGACTGGATGATTTCATTGAAAAACACAACCTCCTCACAGACAGTCAGTATACAGTATATGCCAAGTATCAAAAATTCTGAAATTTATTTTGTTTGCGGATGACACAAATATCCTTTGCACTGGTGAGAATTTGCAGCAGGTTTTAGAGGTGGTCACAACAGAAATGAAAAGGTTAATGCAGTGGTTTAACAAAAATAAATTATCTCTAAATCTGAAAAAAAAACAAAGTTTATGTTGTTTGGAAATTATAAAATAAATCATGAAATAATGATAATGATAGATGATACCAGAATTTAAACAGTACAGGAAAATAAGTTTCTGGGGGTTACACTAGACAATAAAATCTGCTGGAAACCTCACATCAGTCACATCTGGGCCAAGCTGGCAAAATGTATAGGCATACTGGGGAAGACAAAACACATTTTGGACTATAAATCATTGTTCTTAGGGTACAATTCACTGTTTCTACCTTATCTTAACTACTGTGTAGAGGTCTGGGGAAACACCTACAAGACCAACCTACAGCCAATATGCACATTACAAAAAAAAGCTATAAGGATAATAAATAATGTAGGATATAGAGACCATACCAACTCGTTGTTTTTAAAGTCACATGTCATAAAGTGTATGGATTTAGTTAAATATAAGACAGCACAAGTAATATACAGGGCAATTAATAATCAACTCCCAACTAATGTACAAAAAATATTCAAAAAAAGAGGCAATGATTATAATTTGAGAGGAGACTTAAACTTTACTAAACCTAAGGTACGAACAACTAAGAAAAGTCTGTGCATATCTGTCTGTGGGGTGGATTTGTGGAACAGTCTGGAGCTGGAACTGAAACTATCTAAAACTAACTAAAACAGAAATCAATTCAAAAATAGGTATAAACATTATTTGCTGAAAGGATATATGTTAGAGGGTTAGTATTAATATGTACGATTCACTATGCTCACTCTGGGACACTATGGTATGGTAGGTGGGACAGTACTGTGCATATCTGTGTATATCTGTGCTGTTTGGGGATGGGTATAGATGTATGGACCTTATGCATGTTGGGATGGATGGGTGTCAATGTTGATATGTACAAAATATAGTTAATTGTCTACTTGGGGTCTTAATTGAGGTAATAGGTATATATTTCACATGGGTTGTATTTAGGGAAAAGATGAGTTGGAGTAAATAAGTGTTAACTTCTTCCTTCTCCCTTTCGAGCACTGGATACTGTCACTTTTATTGCACTTGTCATTTGTTTTGTTTTTTTCTTTTGTTTTTTTGTTCGAAATAAAGTATCTATCTATCTAACTTGGTGTTAATGGAGATGAACTCTGGATGATTTCTTTAAAATTTAAAAAGTTACAGAAACAAACAGGACAGCATTTACGAACTCACAGTGGCATTAAATAAAGAGAGCTTAAGATGCCTAAAGACAGATGCCAAAGACAGCAGACATTCAGGCTAAAGAGGACAAGTCAAATAAAGTTCAGCTAACTTTGGTAAGAGACTTTCACCGTGAAACCACACAGGCAAGCGGCACAGTTTTCATTAATACTGAATTTTATCACTTAGTGGCTTGCATCATCAAGCAGCAGTTGTAACATAATTATGAAAAAATATTTTAAAAATAAAATTGTAAGATCAAAAATAATATATTTTCTACTGGCTTGAATTCTCTTTTCTTTTCATTTTCACAGTCAATAAACTGAAAGTCTTCAACTGCATGTTAGCTCCCCCCAGTGATCACAACCAGCCTGACAGCTGAAAGATTAATCAGCATCAAGACAATTTATTTTGCAGTTGCCCCGGTGATGCTATTTTGTTTAAAAAAAAAAAAGACATATATGAGACTTCATCAAATTGACTTGTAAGTCTGTGAGGTCCTACGGTTTAAGATGACTGGCAACAAATGCCTTTTTCTGAAAGATATTTTGAATCTGAGATCCCGTCAACAGCCATGTCCATCAGTCTGCCGGCTGAGACTGAAAAGACAGTTTGGAAGCTGAGGGCTCTAACAAAGGCAGAGACTGTTTCGGTGGATAGCTGATCATTATCAGCTGCACTCTCTCCATAGGCCAGACAGCTGAGCACCATGTCTGAAAAGGCTGCAGCCACTTAATACTAACAATGCCAGACAGAAAAATGTTATCCAACATGCTTGCGTAAATGCAGCCCTGAGGGTTTTTTTTTTTTCCCAGCATGTAAAGAGCATAATACCACTGTGGTGATGAGAAGTGGGCATATGGGTAGCTTCAGCATCTGTGCAGTCTATCACAATATGCGTGGGAAATAAGCACTGCCTTTTCGGTGTTTACTTCTTCCTACTTGGCACTAAAACATGTCAGAAATGGTGTTTTCTTGTTGCTGAGGTCTTGTCGATAGATTACACATACTGTGTGAAGTACGACAGCAGGACTTGTGCTGTTTTGCTTTATGCTTTTCCCTCCTCCCCTTCCTCTTCTCTATACCTATGAGCAGGTAAGCAGTGACACAGAGGCAGGCAGGTGTGTGTACATGTGCTTGGAAAACTACAGCAGTGATTGCTCTGTTTCTCCTGAGAGGTCTGTCTGGTTGTTTCAGCTGGTTTGCCATGTCTGTGTTGACTTTAGGAGGCAGGACAAAACAACTTTCACGCCTAATGGTTGGTTGGTAGGATTTTTACACACAGTATTTATGCACGGCTGCAAATGGTGGCATTTACTGTAAACGGGGGATCTGAAAAAAGAGAAGTTGTGAGCTCAGAACTTCAACTGACTGATGCTGTGTTCAAAATGTCTCATTCTCAACCTCCCTACTCATTACATTGTGGATTCAAATGCTAGGGACCATCTAGTGCTATGAAATGACTGCTGTTGTGATATAGCGCTATATAAATAAAGTTGAATTGAACTGAATCTCAATAAATTAGAGTGTGATCAAAAAGTTGATTTATTTCAGTAATTCAATTCGAAAAATGGAACTCCTACACTCACCGGCCACTTTATTAGGTACACCTGTCCAACTGCTCGTTAACACTTAATTTCTAATCAGCCAATCACATGGCGGCAACTCAGTGCATTTAGGCATGTAGACATGGTCAAGACAATCTCCTGCAGTTCAAACCGAGCATCAGTATGGGGAAGAAAGGTGATTTGAGTGACTTTGAACGTGGCATGGTTGTTGGTGCCAGAAGGGCTGGTCTGAGTATTTCAGAAACTGCTGATCTACTGGAATTTTCACGCACAACCATCTCTAGGGTTTACAGAGAATGGTCCGAAAAAGAAAAAATATCCAGTGAGCGGCAGTTCTGTGGGCGGAAATGCCTTGTTGATGCCAGAGGTCAGAGGAGAATGGCCAGACTGGTTCGAGCTGATAGAAAGGCAACAGTGACTCAAATAACCACCCGTTACAACCAAGGTAGGCAGAAGAGCATCTCTGAACGCACAGTACGTCGAACTTTGAGGCAGATGGGCTACAGCAGCAGAAGACCACGCCGGGTGCCACTCCTTTCAGCTAAGAACAGGAAACTGAGGCTACAATTTGCACAAGCTCATCGAAATTGGACAATAGAAGATTGGAAAAACGTTGCCTGGTCTGATGAGTCTCGATTTGTGCTGCGACATTCGGATGGTAGGGTCAGAATTTGGCGTCAACAACATGAAAGCATGGATCCATCCTGCCTTGTATCAATGGTTCAGGCTGGTGGTGGTGGTGTAATGGTGTGGGGAATATTTTCTTGGCACTCTTTGGGCCCCTTGGTACCAATTGAGCATCGTTGCAACGCTACAGCCTACCTGAGTATTGTTGCTGACCATGTCCATCCCTTTATGACCACAATGTACCCAACTTCTGATGGCTACTTTCAGCAGGATAATGCGCCATGTCATAAAGCTGGAATCATCTCAGACTGGTTTCTTGAACATGACAATGAGTTCACTGTACTCAAATGGCCTCCACAGTCACCAGATCTCAATCCAATAGAGCATCTTTGGGATGTGGTGGAACGGGAGATTCGCATCATGGATGTGCAGCCGACAAATCTGCGCCAACTGTGTGATGCCATCATGTCAATATGGACCAAACTCTCTGAGGAATGCTTCCAGCACCTTGTTGAATCTATGCCACGAAGAATTGAGGCAGTTGTGAAGGCAAAAGGGGGTCCAACCCGTTACTAGCATGGTGTACCTAATAAAGTGGCCGGTGAGTGTATATTACAGTATATAGATTCATTACACACAGAGTGACATATTTCAAGTGTTTGTATCTTTTAATTTTGATGGTTATGGCTTATAGCTCATGAAAACCCCAAATTCAGTTTCTCAAAAAATTTGAATATTACATTCAATTAATTTTAAAAAGAATATTTTTAATAGAATGTTGGCCGACTGAAAAGTACGTCCATGTACACACTCAATACTTAGGGCTTCTTTTGTATGAATTACTGTATCAATGCGGCGTGGCATGGAGGCGATCAGCCTGTGGCACTGCTGAGGTGTTGCGTATGAAGGACAAGGATGCTTTGATAGCAGCCTGCAGCTCGTCTGAATTGTTGAGTTTAGGTCAGGAGAGTTTGCTGGCCAGTCAAGCACAGTGATATCATGGTCATGGCCATAAAACTTGTCAGCAAAGGGAAGCATGAAGTGTTCTAATATTTCCTGGTAGACAGCTGGGCTGAGTTTGGACTTGATGAAACACAGTAGACAAGCATTAGCAGATAACATGGCTCCTCAAATCATTACTGACTGTGGAAACTTCACACTGGACCTCATGCAACTTGGATTCTGTGTCTCTCCACTCTTCCTCCAGACTCTAGAACCTTGATTTCCAAATGAAAAAAGGTCATCTGGTGGTGTTGGTCCACTGTGTGTTATGAAGTCCAAAGTCAGAGCAGAAGTCTACCAGGAAATTTTAGAGCACTTCAGGCTTCCCTCTGCTGTCAAGCTTTATGGAGATGCTGGTTTAATTTTCCAACAGGACTTAGCACCTGCTCACACTGCCAAAAGTATCAAAACCTGGTTTAATGACCATGGTATCACCGTGTCTGACTGGCCAGCAAACTCTCCTGACCTAAACCCCAAAAACAATCTATGTGGTATTGTCAAGAGGAAGATGAGAGATACCAGACCCACTAACATAGACGAGCTGAAGGCAGCTATCCAAGCAATGTGGGCCTTCATAACACCTCAGCAGTACCACAGGCTGTTCACCTTCATGCCACGCCACATCGATGCAGAAATTCATGCAAAAGGAGCCCTGACCACGTACTGAGTCTGTACATGGACATACTTTTCAGTCGGCCAACATTTTTATTAAAAACAGTTTAAAAAAAAATGAATTTAACGTAATATTCTCATTTTTTGAGAAAGTGAATTTGGAGTTTTCATGAGCTGTAAGCCATAACTATCAAAATAAAAAGAAATAAACACTTGAAATATAGCACACTGTGCATAATAAATCTACATATGAGTTTTATTTTTTGAATTGAATTACTGAAATAAAGCAACTTTTTGATGACATTCTAATTTATTGAGATGCATCTGTAGTGAACTCACAGACTACTCAACATTTGTTCTTGGTGCTGTAAATTATGTCATTATACTTCAGTTATCACGGCTGATTATTTTAATTACTTTTCCTTTTCTGTCAGTCTGACCCATTGTCCTCTGGCCTCTGGCATCAACAAGGCATGTGGGCTCAGAGAACTGTGGCTCACTGGATATTTTCTCTTTTTCAGACCATTCTCTGTGAACCCTAGAGATAGTTGTGTGTGAAAATCCTAATAAATCAACAGTTTCTGAAATACTCAAACCAGCCAGTCTGGCACCACAGACAAATTCACTTAAATTCCCTTTCTTCCTCATTGTGATACACGGTTAGTAGTTAGTAGCTATAACTTTATTTCATTCAATAAACTCCAGAACTGTAAAATGTGGATAAAACTGCTTGGAACTCCAGAAGAAGCTAAAGTAATAATGATTAGAGAAATGGAGGAATTAGAAAAATTTAAACCTTAGCTCTTATGCAGGAATAACAGTGCAGCAAGATTATAAGTGGAATTTTTTGTGTTCTTTTTTCTTTTGTTTTTTCCTCTTTTTTTTCCATTTGGAGTACATTGTTGACACAACTCATGATTAGAACTTTAACCAATCATCCTTCCTCATTTAATAATGGAAGTGTATTAGGGCAAATTGAAGCTGAAACCTTTGTCAATACTAAACAGCAACCACAAAACATTTCAGGAGATATTGACCCAGATAATAACTACTTTAATTATATTAACAATAAGTGTGCTTATTATGATGAACAACAGTTAAATGGAATTATGAACTCAGATCAGACATTGACAATAATACATATTAATAGTAGGAGTCTCTATGCAAACTTTGATAGTATTAAGGAGTTTTTAAATCAATTTAACACCCCATTTAGGATTATTGCAATAAGTGAAACATGGATTAATGAAGAAAAAGATGTAAATTTTGAACTACATGGATATGAGATGTACACACAAAATAGGAAATGTAAAAGTGGTGGTGGGGTAGCACTGTATGTTGATAGAAAATTAAAAAGTAAAAAAGTAGACAGCACGACATCAACAGTGAATGAAAGTATGGAATGTTTAACAATCAAAATTATGATGAAAAATAGAAAAAACATAATAGTAAGTTGTATATATAGAGCACCAGGATCTGATATGGAAAAATTTAGAAATGGGATGGAAAAGATGTATACAAAAATAAGACAAAAAGATATCTTTATTTGTGGTAACTTTAATATAGATTTAATGAAAACAAAACAGCATAAACCAACTGAAGATTTCTTAGATACAATGTATAGCTTAACCTTATTTCCAAAGATTACAAAACCTAAGAGAATAACAACATACTGTGCTACCCTGACAGACAACATTTTTACCAATGTTATTAGATATAATATGGTGAGTGGTATACTAATAAATGACATTAGTGACCACCTGCCTGTATTTGTTTCTTTAGATGTTAATTATGGTGTTAATGAGAGTAATAATAACTGCCGGGACGGCAGTGGCTCAGGAGGTAGATCGTCCAATAACCGGATGGTTGGCGGTTCGAATCTCGCTCTCCCCAGATATCCTGCCGTTGTGTCCCTGGGCAAGACACTTTACCCACCTATTCTCCAGTGTCCATAACACTGAGTATGAATGTGTATAAATGTTCGGTGGTGGCCGGAGAGGCCATTGGCACGGATTGGCAGCCACGTTTCCGTCAGCCTGCCCCAGGGCAGCTGCGGCTACAGTAGTAGCTTGCCACTACCATTGTCTGTCTGGAGTGAATGAATAATGTATCTACTTGTAAAGCGTCTTTGAGTGTCTATGATAAAGCGCTATATAAATCTGATGCATTATTATTATTATTATTATTAATAATAATAATTATTATGTTTATTATTATTATTATTATTAATAATAATAATAAACCGTGTAAAAAGATTATTTATAAAAGAATACGAACAGAAGATAGAATCAATGCTTTAAAAGATGACTTAATGTTACAGAATTGGGATGTGGTCTATAGACAGAAAGAAGTGGACTTGGCATATGATAAATTTATTGATATATTTAAATCATTATATGATAAAAACTGTCCAATTAAAGAAATTAATAAAAACCATAAATACAAAAATTGCCCGTGATTAACCAGGGAGCTACAAAATGCTTGTAAAAAGAAAAATTATCTCTATAAAAATTTCATTAAATTAAGAACCAAAGAATCTGAAAAAAAAAGTATAAAACATATAAGAATAAATTAACTGAAATAATCTGAACTAGTAAAAAATTATACTATAAGAAAATGTTAAATGAAAATAAAAATAACATAAAAGGAGTCTGGGATATATTAAATAAATTAAGGAAAAATGGAACTAAGAAAACGATATATCCAGAATATTTTACTGATAATTGTGGTGATAATTATGATAAGAACATGGTAGTAAATAAAATGAATATTTTTTTTTGTAAATGTTGGACCAGAGTTGGCAGCAAAAATTACAAACCAAGGAAAAGACACCGTGAGTGAAACATTGATTGGAAATAACCCTCGATCAATCTTTCTCTCAGCGGTGGATGAACTAGAGGTGAAATCTGTTGTTGAAAAGTGTAAAAATAAATTATCTACTGATTGTGATGGTATTGATATGGCACTAGTAAAAAGAACTGTTGATGGCATATTAAAACCATTTACATATATTTGTAATCTATCATTTCAAACTGGCTCATTCCCACAGAAAGTGAAAATAGCAAAAGTAATACCATTATTCAAGCAAGGAAATAAACACCACTACACAAACTACAGACCAGTATTGCTCCTCCCACAATTTTCAAAGATTCTGGAAAAACTCTTCAACAACAGATTAGAGGACTTTTTAAATAAACACGATGTGCTTAATCAGAATCAATATGGATTTAGACCAAAGAGTACAACATTGTTGGCAATAATGGAAGCAACAGAGGAAATAATAAATGCATTAGATCAAGGAAAATATGCAACTGGTGTATTTATAGATTTTAGAAAAGCATTTGATACAATAAATCATTCAATACTTCTTGATAAACTGCAAATGTGTGGTAATAGGGGAGTGGCACTGAATTGGGTTACAAATTTTTTATCTGAGAGACAACAGTTTGTGAAGATGGTAGATGGTAGATGATAGATAATCTGTTTGGGTGTATGGGAATTGCCTGTGGGGTCCCCCAGGGGTCAGTATTGGGCCCCAAATTATTTATCATATATATAAATGATATATTCCAAGTTTCTAAATTATTAAAAAATAATATTGTTTGCTGATGATACTAATATATTTTATTCTGCAAATAATTATAATCAACTAATCCATACGCTAAATAATGAATTAAATAAGCTTAAAAAATGGATGGATTGTAATAAATTATCATTAAATATAGATAAAACTAAGGTAATGATATTTGGTAATTGTAAAAATAAAGAAGATATACATATTCATATAGATAATGTAATTATTGAAAATGTTAAGGAGATCAAATTTTTGGGTGTAATACTAGATGATAAAATTCGTTGGAAACCACATGTCAGATACATAGTCGCCAAAAATATTGCAATTATAAATAAAATTAAGCAAGTCCTAGATTACCAATCGCTTCATATCTTGTATTGCTCATTAGTACTTCCATACTTCACCTATTATATAGAGGTCTGGGGTAACAATTATATAAGTACACTTAAGTCATTGCTAATATTACAAAAAAGGGCAGTCCGTGTTATACACAAAGTTGGGTACCTTGAACATACTAATTTATTGTTTTTACATTCAAAGTTATTGAAATTACGGGATCTGGTTGATTATTATACAGCACAGTTAATGTTTAAAGTCAGTAAAAACTTTTTGCCACACAATATACAAAATCTTTTCAGTGAGAGAGAAGGGAAATATAAATTACGGGGAAATACAAAATTTAAAATGCACCTAGTAAGATCTACTAGGAAGGCTTTTTGTGTGTCTGTGTGTGGGGTAATATTCTGGAATGGGTTGGGGGAGAAACACAGGCAATGTCCAAACATCCATATATTTAAATCAACATATAAAGAAATGATTTTTGAGCAATATAAAAATAAAGGACACTAATATTACAATGTGTCTGTAATGAAGAAAGGTTGTTATTGTGAATATATATGCTGAGTACTATTATTATTGATATCATTATTACTAGAATTATAGTATTAGGATTGTTGTTAGGATGGAATTACTTGAAGTATTATATAGGCCAGGTGGTATTATTATTATTATTATTATTATTATCATCATCATTATTATTATTGTTGTTGTTGTTGTAACTACCATATGGCTACCTATTATTATGATTATTATTATTATATAGTTACTTATTGTGCCGAGGTATTGTAAGCCATGTGGGGGTATATGGTGGTATATATGGTGATTAAGATGATGATAATATTGTCTATAATTATATTAAACATACCAGAAGTATTTATTTATTATTATTACAATTATTATTAGATGTTGTTATTATTGTCATTATAAACTATCATTGTTGTATCATTTCGATTGCATAATTTAATTATAAGGTGTATTATATATTATGGTATTGTATAATGAATGTAATTGTGGGATGAATAATGACTAGAATGTTATTATAATTTATTGGGTATGGAGAAGGGGTGGGACTATAGAGTTTTTGCGTAGGCTCATAAAATTCACGTGACTCGCGGGGGTAAACATAAACACGCCGTAGGTGCCGCCATCTTGGATGGCAAGAGCAGCAGTTGCACTGTGACAACCCAGGCATAACTTGTACTGTTTAGCGATCAGAATGAGTGAGAACACACAGTCTGACATAATAACATCCCTATCATCCTCTTCAACAACTGACACTGTGGCCTCTGACACTGTGTCTGCGATGTCTGTGTCAGATTCAGTGGAGTCATTGTCAGCAGTCATAACAGCAGACAAGTGTTTTTAATCTTGCTCCCGTGCGCTCCTCTGGTGTGCCGAAATGCCTCAGTTGAACGGAGGTGGCGGGTGTGGGGTAACAGCTGGAGCAATTAGCAGAACAATGACTGCCAGTAATCTGCTCAGCGGGGATGATTTGGGGGCAAACGATGAGATGATATCTTTCAAAGACGAAGGGGAGCAGGAGGAAAAGATATCGGAAAACGTGTCAGTGGAAACGGATGTGGATGATGTGAAGTCTTCGCTGGTGAACGAGTCGGAAAACAACAGCAGCTCGTCGGACTCGGAGGTGAGTGAAGCGCGCTGCGTGTTTTGTTTTTTTTTTAAAGGCTCTCCACGGCGCGCCGCGTTAAAACGTACCTGATTTTATGCACATTTACAATATTTTTCTCCCCTTTCATGTGTGCATTGTCCTTTGTAGCAAGCAGAGAGGCGCCCCCAAACCAGACCCGACTCAGAAAGTTATGAGAAAGCGAGAGATTACGTCAGTGAAGGTGATTATTCAAAAATCCAACTTTTTTTTTTTTTGCATTTCACACCGGCCATTTAATTCCCCGCTAATCGTGGGATCGTGGGTTCGATCCCAGCCCCCAACCAACAGTGATCTGTGTGGAGTTTGCATGTTCTCCCCGTGTTGCGTGGGTTTACTCCGGGATTTCTCCGGTTTCCTCCCACATGCCAAAAACATGCATGTTAGGTTAATTGGCTGTTCTAAATTGTCCCTAGATATTTGTTTCCTATAGGCCCTTAGAATAGAGGGTTAGTATTAATGAAAGCGCTTTGAGTGGTCTTTGTGACTAGAAAAGCGCTATATAAGTGCAGGTTAGTTAGTTAGTTAGTTAGTAATCCCCTTATCATTAATGACAACTTTCCCCTCATCCTTGCAGCATTGAGAAGGCAGCAAGATGGATCTCTGCATGTTTCCAAGCCAATCATTTCTGCGATTTTCATCTGCTGGGAACCTGTAGAATGACACATTTTCCAGTCCTGGTTGGCCGTATCTGTTGGTACATCCATGGGCAGCACAGGAGAACACCATTTTGCCGAGTTTGTAGGTACACGTGAGCTATGTGATTTGTTTCACCCTGCTGCTGCTGTTGGTTCTTGCCATTCAATATGGCGGCACACTCTAACGGGCCAGTGCGGTACGCCCCCTGACGTCATATGCAAAAACTCAATATAAGTGTTGGCTTCTTCCCACTCCTTTTGAACATTTTATTTTTTTGGTTTTGATTTTTGTTTTTAATTTTTTTTTCTTTTTTGTCTGGATGTTCAAATAAATAAAGTCAATCAACCAATCAATAAAACAACACATTAAAACAAAACAAGACAAAAAAAGGTCATAAACTGAAAGAATGAAAGGGAGCAGAAAGAAGAAAAAAATCTTATGAAATCTGCCCCTTTTATCAAAATTCTACTGTTATTATATACAGCAAACCAAAGAAATAACACAAGTGCCAAACACCTGCATTGGTTTCAACATCAGTAGCTCATCTTGACTGTGTCTACATAAATGCAGAGACCAGACAGAGACCAGAGTGTAGAAATAGCATGACTTTAAGGGGTTTGAGGTCAAGTTAATGTAACCGGGTCATATTTATGGATCGTTGTTGATTTGATTTGCGTTTAAATATTTTGATTTGAACTTGACTCAACAGGAAGTGACTTCAGGGTGTGGGCGGGATATGCCAGGTAGAGGATTTTGAATATCTGGGTTTTTTCGGTTGGGAAAACGGTTCAGGAGACCGGATTTGGAAAGCAAGCAAGACGAGGAATAATCTTCATAAAGAAACGTTGTAAGTTCACCAATGCAGTTAAAATATATTGTTACTCTTAACGAACACGGTGAATTATGCCGAGGAGGATGTAATAAAGTCGGCCTAGTAACAGATAAGACGTAGATTGACCTACAGATTTGCTGCCTGACTAGCATGGTATACCGTGGCTGAACATAGTGCCTATCCAAGAGGATATAGTTTAAAATATCAGGCTATGTACGATGTAAGCATGAGTGTAAATGTAAAAGTGTGTTGTTTGCTACTCTGGTCACAATGTTATGATGTGTTTTTTTGTTTTACACGGTGACGAGTACTGAAACATTTTATACTGTCAATCAAACCAGGGAGACTCGGGTGTCCTGTGAAGATCAGTCAGTGATCACGCGCTGGTGTGGCGTCGTGTGTATGTTGTAAGTGAAAAGCTTTTCTTGTTAAGTTTTGAGCATATTTGGAGTGTGAACTTAAGGTTTGTGGTGTACTAAAGCTATTATGTGCCTTTCTCATTTCCAGTATCACCACTACCGTTTGTACGGACTTATTTGGGGTCATTAGTTTACTGAGCATTTTATCAGATTGTATTTTTCTTTGTTAGTAATCCACCATTTTGTTTAAGATCCGCCTCCTGTGTGTTTGAGGCAGTACAAACTGTAACACAAACGTGAGAGTTATATACAAAGAGACAATTTGTACATTTCATTTTATTTTATTTACATTTAAAAATTATTGTAAATCTTTTCATTCTGAAGCGTGCTGCTCTTTATTTTCTATATATCAGATAAAACTCATAAAATACATTTGTTGTTCAGTGTGTATTATTTCCCGGCAACATTAAGATCAAGCCCAAGCCAAGCAGAGACCAAGTCCAGACCAAGACCACTGTGTATGTATGTAGGTCTTTGTCTTGACTTGGCCTCAACTTGGTCTTGACCTCTTATCTTGGTTTTGGTCTGAGTTATAGTCTTGGTCCTGGCCTTGGTCTTGTCTTGGTCTTCGGACACTCTGGTATTGACAAGGTCTTGACAACAGCACTAGCACGTGTACCTATTTAAAATGACTGACGAGTGTACAACTTGGCAGTTAAGACGCATTCAGACAAAATGCAAAAGTGCAAATTTGCCGCACATGGCGATAAAATGTTAACTCAATGCAAAGATGTGAATAAATGCAAATTTTCATCCAAGTGAGTTGCAAAGGGGCAGGGTTGTCTCCATAACTTTTGCTGCTGCTTGCTACCTGCTGGAGAAATCGCAAAAGCACATATTTAAGTTTACATTACATTAACTGATGAGTCGTGACTTTTCTCCCTTCAGTTGCTTGGTTGGGCCCCCAGTAACCATAGGTCTCTGGACACTTTGAATAATCCAACCATGCTCAATGACAATAAAACAGGTTCAGATAAACTAGCTAAACTTTCAGTGTGACTCTCATTGTATTTTATCAGTTTGGCTGTAATTTTATATCGTTTCTTATGCACTTTGTCAGTAAAGCCCCATCAATCAGTGAAGAGTGCTGATTTAGCAACAAGCTGTTTCCATGCAGCTGAGCTGTCAGCATGGTCAGCTCAATCATCAGTCATGCCCCCTTCACCCTCCGGCCTGCCACTACTCCCTCAGCTGTCCAAGTGGCACCACACCTGCCCCCTTCACTGTAAATACTGCTGCTTACATCCACGCTCCCATCTGCAGCACTGCGGCTGCAAATCACAGGTTAAGGGCAGAGCGGCTGAGTGGGCAAGCCCTCATAGCTGATCACAGATCGTTACTGTACTTCAGGGTCATCAATTCGGCCCTGAGAAAACACGCCCCTGCACGGAGTGATGAAAAAGCTGGGATGTTTTCCGACTGCGGGCAAAGGCAGTTTTTCACTGTCTGTGCATTGCAGAAGGGTAATTAACAAGTGCTCAAGTCTTTAATCACACTCATTATTGGTCTTTCTCCAAGAGGGGACTTTCTGGGGAAACAATTAATCTACCATTGTCTTGCCTGGAATTGTTTTGAAATGCATGCACGCACGCGCGTGCACACACACACACACGTAGTAAAAATTCACATTAACTCCGTGTAATCCCCACGCCTCCGAACCTCACTGCTTGACCCTCATCAATATTTGACTGGTTTTCTGGGAAGGCTGCCCTGCTGGTCAGCTTACTTGTTAATTTATAACAGCAGCATCATTTGGTTCATGTTACTCTGTGGCAAAGAGCCTGTGGGGGGTTTGTATGGCTTTGCACATTCTTAAACTTAATAACTAAGTCTGCATTCATCAAATCAATATTGTTTTCCAATGGCATGCATTGTAGTCAGTGTCTGGAAAGTATGTGAAACTGAATATAAAATATTAGTTACATAAAGTGGACTGACTGGCATTTAATTTTTGCTGTTGTTTATGTAGCTACTGCCTCCAATTTGTAATTACCTCGACAAGGTGAAACAATAACTCTCCCCCACTTGGCTGCTGGAATTTACATAAAATCCAAAAGATAATAAACAAGCCCTTCCTCCCACGGACTACTGCATTCCCATATGACGAAGGCTGTGTTTCAAATTGTGCAAGAGGCCCTTTGTATACCCCTCAGTGGGATGGGGCTCATTATACTATGGTTGTTGTGCTCCCAGGAAAAACGTTTCCATATTTCAGATGGCGAAACCTAAAAGTAGTTTTTGCTCCTGTGAACCCTAAACAACAGCATCCCACAGCTCACCACAAGTTGCACATTACAACTTCCAACCTGAGAATTCCTCCAGAGAAAAAAAAGATTATCACATCTCCGCAACACGCCATCGAGCAGCGAGGAGCAGGCTTCTCAGTAAATACCTGCAAACTCAAACAGAAATAAAAGAGCTTTATAGATACTGTCTGACAAAAAGGGCTGCTTTGGGGACTGGAATGGGACTCTTCCAAGTTAAAACTGCAAGCCTGGAGAAAATAAATATGGTGAAATAGTACAGAGCTCACTAGAAAATAGAGGCCCACAATATGATGCTAATTCAGCCATTACTGTAGTTCCCAGCTGTCCATTTACAGTACATGAGATCCAAGGTCTAAGTCAGGAGTGTCCAGTCATGTGCCATGGAGGGTCAAGACCCTGCAGGCTTTATCTCCAATCAGTGTCTTTAACAGCAGATTTCACTGAATTTTTTTCCCCCACTGATTGCTGATCAGTGAAAACACCTGCTGAAAAGACTGGGTAGAAGAGAAAACCTGCAGGGTCTTGGCCCTCCATGGCACATGATTGGACACCCCTGGTCTAAGTGATGCATTTTTCTTCATCCTTCCTGCTGTTACATTAGTTTGAACTTATAATCTCACCTCAAGGCTGCTGGGACCTCGTTATAAATTCTGGACTCTGCAGTTTCCAAATGAGATGCAAAGACACCAGATGATGCCACATTATAGAGTATGCAGAGGAACATCGGCTAGAGAAGGCAGCATCTTTAAGACTCTTTTCCACTAGTATCTGTTTAGCCCGGTACAGCACAGCACAGTTTTATTCAGTTCAGCCCACCTGTGTTTCCATTACACCAGAGTACCGCTTGATGTGGGTTGGATTTGTTACAGGAAGTGACGTTAAACACTGTGACGACAGTGTCGCCACTGTATGGTCTGGTAATTGAATATTATATTGTGTAAAAGGATTTATATTTGCAAATGTTAACATGTATTGGATTGTAAAATGCACATACAGTGGGGCAAAAAGTATTTAGTCAGCCACCAACTGTGCAAGTTCTCCCACTTAAAAGATGAGAGAGGTCTCCAATTTTCATCGTAGGTATACCTCAACTATGAGAGACAAAATGAGAAAAAAAATCCAGAAAATCACATTGAAGGATTTTTAAAGAATTTATTTGCAAATTATGGTGGAAAATAAGTATTTGGTCACCTACAGACAAGCAAGATTTCTGGCTCTCACAGACCTGTAACAACTTCTTTAAGAGGCTCCTCTGTCCTCCACTCGTTACCTGTATTAATGGCACCTGTTTGAACTCGTTACCAGTATAAAAGACACCTGTCCACAACCTCAAACAGTCAGACTCCAAACTTCATTATGGCCAAGACCAAAGAGCTGTCAAAGGACACCAGAAACAAAATTGTAGACCTGCACCAGGCTGGGAAGACTGAATCTGCAATAGGTAAGCAGCTTGGTGTGAAGAAATCAACTGTGGGAGCAATTATTAGAAAATGGAAGACATACAAGACCACTGATAATCTCCCTTGATCTGGGGCTCCTCGCAAGATCTCACCCCATGGGGTCAAAATTATCACGAGAACGGTGAGCAAAAATCCCAGAACCACACGGGGGGACCTAGTGAATGACCTGCAGAGAGCTGGGACCAAAGTAACAAAGGCTACATCAGAAACACACTACGTCGCCAGGGACTCAAATCCTGCAGTGCCAGACATGTCCCCCTGCTTAAGCCAGCACATGTCCAGGCCCGTCTGAAGTTTGCTAGAGAGCATTTGGATGATCCAGAAGAGGATTGGGAGAATGTCATATGGTCAGATGAAACCAAAATAGAACTTTTTGGTAAAAACTCAACTTGTCGTGTTTGGAGGACAAAGAACACCATACCTACTGTGGAGCATGGGGGTGGAAACATCGTACTTTGGGGCTGTTTTTCTGCAAAGGGACCAGGATGACTGATCCGTGTAAAGGAAAGAATGAATGGGGCCGTGTATCGTGAGATTTTGAGTGAAAACCTCCTTCCATCAGCAAGGGCATTGAAGATGAAACGTGGCTGGGTCTTTCAGCATGACAATGATCCCAAACACACCGCCCGGGCAACAAAGGAGTGGCTTCGTAAGAAGCATTTCAAGGTCCTGGAGTGGCCTAGCCAGTCTCCAGATCTCAACCCCATAGAAAATCTTTGGAGGGAGTTGAAAGTCTGTGTTGCCCAGCGACAGCCCCAAAACATCACTGCTCTAGAGGAGATCTGCATGGAGGAATGGGCCAAAATACCAGCAACAGTGTGTGAAAACCTTGTGAAGACTTACAGAAAACGTTTGACCTCTGCCATTGCCAACAAAGGGTATATAACAAAGTATTGAGATGAACTTTTGTTATTGACCAAATACTTATTTTACCGAGGAATTTACCAATTAATTCATTAAAAATCCTTCAATGTGATTTTCTGGATTTTTTTTTCTTATTTTGTCTCTCATAGTTGAGGTATACCTATGATGAAAATTGGAGACCTCTCTCATCTATTAAGTGGGAGAACTTGCACAACTGGTGGCTGACTAAATACTTTTTTGCCCCACTGTATAATTGTAGAATGTGTTTTGACTGAAGTGAATTCTTTTGTGAGATAAATGTTAATATTAATTATGTTAATTGGGTGAGGCAATTGATTAATCTTGGAACCACGTACCTTTGCCAGTATGCTTCCTGGTGGTATCTGGTAGTATCTGGGCCTGTTTCATGAGTTTGATTTTTAAAATAATTCTGTTGAACCACAATTCAAAAGCATTGTCTGATTTTCATTGGTTAATTTTCATAAAATTTTTATTTATTACCCCTTTTGTCGGATTCAAATTATTTCTGTGACCATTGTGGATTTTTCTTTCATTAACAGAGGGGTACCAACAATTTTGTCCACGTCTGTATGTGGGAAGATGAAATGTGCATTGACTTACCTGGGATTATGGTATGTGCGAATTAGGTTAATTATCTCACTGAGTATATTAACAGGTGTTTTTCATTTGGTTTGTGTGGGGTATCGGATGTGCGTTGTTGGAGTTACTGCCTGTGAAGATTATTGGAATAAACAGAAATTGCTGGTTGCAAACTTTGGAAGCCTCCGCTCTTTCTCTGGTGCCTTGACCGCTCGGCTATCGTTCGTGAACACACAATCACGCGACACACAATCAACACACTATCAAAACACAAGATGGAGGACTACGAGAGGATGATTTACTTTACGGTAGGGGCAGCGGTACAGGGCGCAGAGGAGCAGGGCAGAGATGTACGAGATGCTCTGATGCAGTACTTGTGTAGCAATAATGACTAAACAGTGAGTGCCTTCCCATTCATGTGCCTACACACGTCCAACTTTTGTATTATTAAAATAACTTTTGTACCCTTTTCAGATAAGTCTCCTCTTTTGTTTATATGGGTTATTTGTGAAGGTAAGAGTGATTAAATGCTAAAAGACAGGGGAAGCCGTCTACAAGTAATCCAGCTGTTACAAATACCACTTTTGGTTTGGTGCAAGTCTGTTAACAGAATTATGAATCATGTGTTGAAACACGTTAAATCCCATGTAACCTTGTCCCATTATACTGAAAATCGTAAATGTTTTGTTTACCTTTTCTTATCCCTTAGCATTCCTGGCAATTTTCCAATGTGGAAAAGTAGAAATTTGGTGAAGAAAGAACTTTCATTATTCACCATTACACACAGATAACATGAAAACATTGCACGGGTGGATTTCCAAAACGTGTCTAAATACGTTTTAACTACAATGTCAGGATACACTGCATCACAAGATTTTGTTGGTCCAAAACTGCTCTCACAACCTAGTCATGTGAAAAAATTAGGACACGCTGTATTAGCCTGTGTGTTTTTTATGAGGTATTTGGACATATGGATATTTAATATCAATGCTAAAAATACAGGGAGATTCATGTAATGTAACATCTAAGTATGTCTAAGTAATTATTAGACTCCATAATATCCTCCAATAGCATAGTCTTCCAACCCTTTTTTGGGGAAAAATCTGGAAAAAATTGGTACTAACAGACAAAACAATCATGATGCCAACAGTCACTGGTTTATTACAAGTTGCAGCCCAATTACTGATTGTTTTGTTTTACATTTACACATGTTAAAAAGACACTTGTGGGGTGACTGGGTTACACATGCCGGCCACTTGTCGCGAGGTTGCCCAGTAAAGCCAGGAAGGCCTGACAGAAGGAAGCACTTTGAGCCATCTCCTCCCTTCGTAAGGCGGCTTCTTGCTCCCTTGCTTCACGAGCTTCATCAGCAAGCCGGTTGATGGTCTGCATCTGCTGGGCAAGTACTTCACCCTGCTGTTCAAGCTGTTTACGGTGCAGTGCGAGCTGTTCACGCTGCAGTTCGATCTGTTAATGCTGCTGTTCACGATGCTGTTCTTGGAGCTGCACCTAGTCACCATTCATCTGGGTAAACACAGTGGCAAGCTCCGCTGTGGGGTGGCTCCTTTTCCTCTTGCCTACACGAAAGACAGAAATGGGCGTGGTTAGTTAAAGCCAGTGCAAAACATATATACAGGAAATACACTTGTGAAAGCAAAGCGGTGGGGTGTGGCAAAAAGCTTTGTCGTTGTATATAAGCACAATTTTCACGTTGCTGCGCCTCAGTACAGCAGATTTTGCAAGCGCCAGGTTATGTTTAAAATAATTTGGTTTTATTCAGGCCTCAGAAATCTCAGTAAGTTAATACAGTCAGTTGACTTGAATCCTTTGAATGAAGCACGTTGACCGCAAGCACATTCGAAAGTAAGTTTTTGTGCTACTGTGGGAGCATGGTGTTGGACTTCTCCACCCAGGGAACAATGGACCAAAAGAAGAGGTGTCACCAGGGGGTGTCAGATGGGACAGTAAGGACTATGCGCCCCCCCAGGGAGAGGAGTAAATGCCGGAGTCGCTAAGAAGAAGGGTGTGAGAATGGCGACGGCGTTACGTCATGTTAATGTGCCATACAGGCTTTGTTCTAAACATAATGTATGATGGTCGGAAGTTCTGGGTCTCGATGCATGGTGTTAAAGATATAAAAGAGGAATGCACAGAGACCTGGGGTCTTTTTTTGCATTAAGTTATGTTGGGGAAAGAATAAAGTTTCTGTGTCGTCCAGCTCGTTACCTTGCCTGCCTCCTTTCTCCACATTGGTGACCCTAAGACGTGCCATGGAAAGCGAGCCGAGCAACGCCCCGCAGACTGCCTGGGGGGAGAGCACCAGCGCCGCATGCGTGGTCTCAGTCGAGCTCCCAGACTTCTGGCTTCACAACCCGACCGCGTGGTTCTTGCACATAGAAGCCCAGTTCACACTCTGCAGGATAACAACGGACGATACCAGGTATTACTACGTGGTTGCTGCGCTGGATGCAACTGTCACCTGTTGAGTGGCACTCGCCCAAGGAGCCGCCGGCCCAAGGAAAATATGAAGCGCTCAAGAGGATGCTTCTCCAGTGCTATACCCTTTCTGACAGTGAAAGGGCAGAGAGACTCCTTACGTGTTCGGAGTTAGGGAACAGATCAGCCGTGGAGCTCATGAAGAGCATGTTGGCGCTGAGGGGGAAGGACGACAAATCTTTTCTGTTCGCCCACTTGTTCCTCAGGAACCTACCGGCTACAGCGAGGACAATCCTGGCCAACTCACCGCGGCTGGTTGCTAAGGACTACCGCGCCCTGGTGCAGGAAGCGGACCGCATCATTTTGGCAACCAGAACTCTCAGCGTGCAAACAGCGGCACCGGCATCCATGAGAGACTCCAGCGAGGTCAAGGAGCCGTTCGTGGTAATCGGGACAGACACCAGAAGACGAAGGAACGGGGCGATCTGTTTTTATCATTACCGTTTCAGTTTGAATGCCCAACGCTGCCTGTCGCCATGCCAATTCAAGAAGCCGGGAAGACGGCACATTCGGAATTCAGTTGCAGCTGCAGCCGATGGCGACAGGAACAGACTGCTTTATGTCACGGACACACGATCGGGGAGACATTTTTTGGTGGACTCCGGCTCCCAGAAGAGCCTCATCCTGCCAGTCAACGCAGACAGGGTGGCAGGACGCAGTGGTCCCGAGCTCACGGCCACCAACGGATCCACCATCAGGACATTTGGCGAGCGAACACTGACGATGTGCTTACACGGACGCAACTTTCAGTGGGACTTTATGATAGCTGCATGTTCCAGCCCCATTTTAGGCGCAGATTTTTTTTATGTGCTTATGGGTTGTTAGTCAATGTTGCTAATAGGAGATTAGTGGACACTGTCTCTTTCACCTCACTGCCCTGTACAGCTCAGGGAGCTGGGTCGACAACACTGGCTAACGTTATAGCTCCAGGGGGTAAGTACCAACATTTGCTCACACAGTTCACAGCACTCATGGTCCCGACTTTTTCGACTACGGTAACGAAACACAGGGTGGAGCACTTATAACGACAAAAGGCCCGCCGGTGTTCGCGCGACCTCAACGTTTGGACGCAGCTAAACTGGCCAGCGCACAAGAGGAGTTTGCCAACTTGGAGCAGTTGGGCATCGTCGGGCACTCCAACAGCCTGGAGGCATCCCCGCTACACATGGTGCCTAAAGCCGACGGGACGTGGCGACCGTGCGGCGATTTCTGGTGCTTGAATAATGCCATGGAACACGCTCTTTACCCCATTCCGCACATCCAGGATTTTTCCGTGCACCTGGCCGGGGGGCGAGTTTTATCAAAAGTGGATCTGGTCCACGGATACCATCAGGTCCCGGTGCGCGCGGAAGAGGTTCCAAAAACAGTGGTAATAGCTCCTTTCGGCCTTTTCAAGTTTTTATGCATGCCGTTTGGATTAAAAGGCACAGCGCAGACTTTCCAGAGGATGATGGATGCAGTGCTTGGCGACTTGTCCTTCGTTTTTGTCTACTTAGATGACATTCTGGTAGCTAGCGCGTCCAAGGAGGAGCACATCGCCCATCTCAAGATGATTTTCCAGAGGTTGGAGGCGCACAGGCTGATAGTTAACCCGGCAAAGTGCCAGTCAGACTTTCCGCGCCCGCAGACCATGAGAGCACTACAGGAGTTTTTGGGAATGGCTATTTTTTATAACCATTTTCTTCCCGGGCAGCTCCGCTGATGCAGCCGTTGTATGCTGCGCCTAAAAAAAAGAAGCCCGCGGAAGCCATCGACTGGACTCCTGAGTGAGTCCAGGCTTTTACTAACGCCAAAACAGTGCTTGCGGATGCTGCATTGTTAGCCCACCCAGATCCGTCTGCTTGGGATAGCGCTCACTACAGACTCGTCTGATGTTGCCATAGGGGCAGTGGTGGAGCAGTATGTCTCAGGTTTGTGGCAGCCGCTTGCACTTTTCAGCCGAACTTTGTGCAACAATGAACACAAATACAGCACGTTCAATCGGGAATTACTGGCTCTCCACATGGCGACGCCCCATTTGCAGTTTTGGTTAGAGGGGCACGAGCTCACCGCATTCGTGGACCATAAGCCACTGACGTACACGATGGCCAAGGTCTCATAACTGTGGTCGGCCCGGCAGCAACGGCATTCGGCCACGATTTCAGAGTTTACTACCAACATTAACACATCGCCTGTAAGCTCAACGTCATGGCCGATTGTCAGTCATGCGCATTAGTCTCCCCGGTCTACATGGGAATAGATTTCCCTGCGATGGCCGCGGAGCAAGCCGGGGATGCGGACATTTGTGCACTCCAGTCTGCACCTACTGGCTTAAGGGTGGTGCAAGAAGGGTGCCCTCCCTTGCTCTGCGACGTCTCCACCAGCCGCCCACGCCCGGTAGGTCCAAGCTCTTGACACATCGCATTTTTGAGTCGGTCCACTCCTTTTCCCATCTAGGAGTGCACACTTCAGTGAAGCTAGCAGGGGTGAAATTCATTTGGCTGCGCTTGTGCAAGGACATGAAAGAGTGAGCTGCAGCTTGCGTCATGTGCCAGCGGGCCAAAGTGCACAAGCACACCAGAGCCCCCCTCGAGCCGTTCCAAATCCCGGCCAGGACGTGGATTTGGTGGGACCCCTCCTGCCGTCACAAGGTTTTAAGCACCTCTTAACAATCATGGACCACACCACACGCTGGCCTGAAGTGGTCCCGCTGGCTTCTACCACATCCGCAGAAGTGGCTCGTGCTTTTTTGTCAGTTTGAGCCGCATGGTTCGGATCCCTGTCAGA